>OW121731.1:2703871-4055807 GCA_933228805.2 Hipparchia semele
TAGCTAAAATAGAAGGTGCATAACTCTAAATCCATATCAAATAATATATGTATGATTTTTTATCATCCAGACGTCCCATAGGCATTCCCATTAGAGGTCCCGCGATTCTTTGCCTCCCACATTTGTTGTTTTTTCTCAAAAATACCCCGAAAATTTTAATCGCCCCACAAAAACCGACACAATCCTAATTATTTATCATAGACCGGCGCTTTATGAATAAAATATTTTTGATGTCGGTATTCCTTTAATAGTATTTTTTATTTGACATAATTTAGTGATGTTCTGTTCGCTCAGTGCCGATTACCGAGCCTATTTTGTGGATGGGGTGACTTTCTAGAGCAGTCGCTTTGTTTTTATTTTTAACTACTTTTTGCCCGCGAATTCGATCGCATGGAATTAGGTATCTATATCTATTATTTTTGAAGCCTATTAAAAAAAGTAGGACCTCTGTCACTCTCAAGATCCTCAAAATAATATACTCACCGTTTATAAAATACGCCGGTCATTCCGGGATTCCTATCCTGGAAGAGAGTACAAAGACGCGTTTGCGTACTCATTTGTGCACTTTAATATCTCCCGCGCTTATTCTTACATATATTGCTTATCTCTTTGAAGATTGTCCACCGTGGCCGAGTTCGATTTGGAGAATTTTTAAATTTTTGTAGAAATTAAACTTTTTATCAGAAGTGTACATTTTTGTGACGTTTAATTTTGTATACGTGACATTTTTATAATAATTTATGTTTTGTTTTTGTGGTTGGCTATATTGTTTAAAGCTGCTATAAATATTGAAATTTGGAATAGGGACGAGACATTAATGGGTGTTGTAGGTTCATATTTGAGATCATTTTTACCGATAAGAGAATTTATTATGGGGGTTCAGGATTCAATTCAAGATCATAGAAAAGCGAAAAGACAATATAACCTATCTATCTATTACTAAAAGGTATTCTTGTTAACTTAACTTAACTTGTTAACTTAACTTAACTTGTTAACTTAACTTGTTAACTTGACTTGTTAACTTAACTTAACTTGTTAACTTAACTTAACTTGTTAACTTAACTTAACTTAAGATCTTAAGTATTCAATTTAGAATATATTTGCCCTTGACACTATACAATTTAAATTAATATCTTATGAGTTATCGGAAAATGAATCGGACAAAATAATAAATAAAAAAGGTACCGGCCGGTGCGGCGATGCATTGTGGCGGGTATCGGCGCAGCAGGTTCCTGTGATGATCTTTGACAATCGTCTCTTATAAGAAGCTCTGTGCGATCAGTCCCGTAAAAACAAATATTTAAATTTTCAACCCAGATGAAGTCGGGGTGGGTCGCTAGTTAATATTATAAATGCGAAAGTTTGGATGTATGGATGTAACAAACATCCATACATACATCCAAACTTCCAAACTTTCTTTCCATCCATACATCCAAACTTTCTTTTTTATTTTTGCCTCAGCGGTTTAGGCGTGAAAGCGTTATAAGCAAACAAACAGACAGACACTAAGTGACTAAAGTAAAGTAACTCTGCTTCCGCGTTTATAATATGAGTCTGGATATTATACTGTGAAGCCACCGTAAGTATACCAATCTCTTTAAACTTTTCACGAAGGGATTCTCGCGATCCGAGTTTATAAATTGATCGGATGGCTCTTTTCTTCCTTGTTTTTCAAGTTCTTCGTTTGAGTTACAAGAAAATATTGACATTAGGGTGCCAACGTTAAGTATAAGTTAATTAATTGATGCTCACGACTTCGTTTGCGTGGATTAAGGTTCTTTATTCCTGCGAGAACTCTCTCATTTCCCGGGTTAAAAAGTAGCCTATGTCCTATTCCAAACTATAATCTATCTCTGTGCCAATTTTCAGCCAAATTGGTTCAGTCGTTGCGACGTGATTGAGTACAAACATACAAATTTTCGCATTTATAATATTATACTTAATAATATTAGTAGGATGAGAAATCGGTATAGAAAGTACATGTCCTTTTCCATAGCATAGGTGACATGCATACCAAATTTCAAAGCTGTCGACCTGCGGCTTAGCTCGTAAACAATTTTCAATTTTCCCTCGGGAACTACTTAAGGAATCGGGATAAAGGTAGCCTATGTTCTTTTCCATGTCAAAGGCTACATGCATGCCAATTTTTATCCTAATCCGTTTAGCCGTTTTTGCGTGATTGAGTAACAAACATCCAAACATCCACACTTTCACATTTATAATACTAAATAAATATAATAATATAATAATAATAATATAAAGTAGGATTAGTAGGATAGTAGGATTTTACAGTTTTTAAAAAAAATACGAATAATATTTCATGCGTGGTGGCAGTAGTAACTTTTTCATCAATTTAATATAATTATAGTAATATGGAGAATAATTAGATGAACTAAAACGTGAGTACATAAATTAAATTGTACGCTATCCAATTTCACGATCAATTTACTATCGAGGACAACATTAAACTGTAAATATTTCGTATTCGGATGACACGTTGCGAATAGAATTATATAGTTTGATAGTTTGCCGCTTGTTACATACAGCTAATTTTATCTGAACTAGTGGAATTGTTAGGGATTGTTATAATTACATTACAAATTCACATAGCGTGTTTTATTTGATTTTACGTTTTAAAGAGGCGTTTACATTTGAACGAAGCAAAAAACACTATTTTATTAAAGTAAAGTAAGTATTTATTTGGTAAAATATGGTACAAAAAAGTTGGTAAAATATTATAAAAAACACGCATATTTTGTCGTTGCCGACGTCCAAATATTACTTAAATTAGAGTACCTATTGGATAAACACTAATATTCAATCAATACAATTTTTATTTTATTTTTAGCGAGCAAACGAGCAGGCGGATCACCTGATGTTAAGTGATTACCGCTGCCCATGTATATTTGTAGCACCTGAGGCACCACCAATGCGTTACCGGCTTTTTAGGAATTTGTTGGTCCGCCCCTTGAATAACCCATGTTGTAATTTAGTGGGTACAAGTTATTATTTTACTGTCAACGGTATGACGTCATTTTGTAACGGTCGACGACGGCCAACTTGGCGTGAACGTGTAATGCTACGTTTAAATGCTTGCCGAGGCTTGACAAGCGTCCACAAGCTCCAAGCCTTTACAAACGCCCGACATACATTAGCCCGGATCGGCGACAAGCTCACGCAAGCCAAGCCAAACGGGGGGCTTGTGTTTGTGGACAATTGCCGAGACTTGCCAACCGTGTAAATGTAGCATAATAGCTACCTGCGTCCTCTTTATTAAAGTTAATTTTATATACCTAGTGTTTTACATCAACTTTTGATCATAAAGTACCGAGCCACATAGTTATATGTCGCCTACATACGCAATTTCATGTTATAAACTGCGAAACAATACGAAACTAGTTATGAATTGCATTAGAAAAGTTTTATGAGCATACACCGTACCGCTTCCATTATTCTCTAACATCACCATGAAGTTATATTCCCGTGACTATAAAAGACCTATAATAATAATACCTACTACTAAACAATGTATCTAATTCAATAAAAATTAAACCGACTTCAATATACAAAAATAAAGAATAACTGAAAAGGGAAGTTGAAGTAAATGTAAGTTTTGAGTTACAAAAAAAAGAGTGATTTGTCCGATAGACCAAGTAGAAATCCAAATAGGCTCATGTTTCCTGGGCTGCGCCTCAAGAGGGTCCAAAAGACATTTGTGAGAATGGGCGTGACGTTTTACAATAAAATTCCACAGTCAATCTTAGACTTGCCTCTACACAAGTTTAAGAAATCAATTAAATCTGCTCTCATGAAAAAAGCATATTATACAATTGAAGACTATGTAAATGATAAAAAAGCGTGGATATAATTCGCTCAAGTGATTCATAAGACAGTAATAACTATCCTGTGTTCAATAACAATTGTAAATTTTTTATTTTTTTTGAAAAGAGCAACCGCCGAGTTTCTTACTGGCTCTTCTCGGCAGGAAAGGCATTCCGAACCAGTGGTAGATTCATTGACGATTCAAAAGTGCTTGTAAAAGTTTATTTGAATAAAAAATATTTCTATTTCTATTTCTATTTCTATTTCTATTTCTATTAAGCAAATAAAACGTAGATACGCCGTTAATTTTCGTTGTATTTGTTTGGAAGCCCTAAAAGATTACCATAATATATAATTACAATTAGTGTTATGGGTTGAATGTACACTGCAATACCCCTTCCAAGTTACCCTGCTACCATCTTAGACTGCATCGTCACTTACCATCGGTGAGATCGCAGTCAAGAACTATCTTGTCATCGACTAAACTGTATTTACAATCATGCAAATAAATCCTTTCTATTTCTATTTCTAAAAAAGGTAGGCGTCGAACTGATGGTCTTCTTTTTTTTTTTTGAAGTTACATAGTTACATACATATAGCGACATAGCCTGCTATAATCATAGCTCTTTTTATATCGCTCAAACGATATATTTAAGCCAATGTGCGCCTAGTCTTCAGAAAATCTGCTATGCGGCGCTAAAATATTCAAGGAAAATAGCGAACCCGAATGGATACCGGCTCTGATATAAAATTAAATCCGTTCTACTTCGCGGCAGCTATACCATATAAATCATTACTAACACCTCCATTCTAGAATCTTAAACACAAATTATTCAGATACTAGACGGTACCCGTCTATATCAATCGATAACTCATTGCATATTCCCATTTTAAATCGTCCCCGTTTCCAGTATCCAATAAAACGCCGCCTAGACGTCTGCACGGCGACCGAGCCCGCACAATAGTGATAATGAAACATGCATTACACCGTCTTTTGTACTCCCCCCTCCACTCGCCGACTGCCAATCACAGCGCATTAATGCTCTATTCGGGAGTTAAACAAATTTTGAATTTCGAATTTCCCTCATAATAAATGCAATGCCGTCGAGGAAAACGGAATTTTAGGATGACGAATTTTTCCTTTGATCCATTATTATAAAGTTGATTTTAAACCGTAACTTAACTGAATTAGGTACAAAATTGCTTGGCTTTTTATGCGATTTTTTTGCGCGGCAATATTCAATTAGGTTTTTATCGTAATCGTAGTTAGATCAGCGTTTTATGTTTTTTATTCATTTTTAAATCATAGTTAATTGACTTCTATTGTGGGTATATTAGATAGAAATTATTCTTGGAATTTTTGAAATGTGATTTTACATTTACGTCTAGGTAATAAGCAGGTGCGCTAGCTAGGCACTACCTGGCCAGGACACTCCGCATCTTCTATCTAAATATAAGTATAAAAGGAAAAAGTGACTGACTGACTGACTGATCTATCAACGCACAGCTCAAAGCACTGGACGAATCGGGTTGAAATTTTGCATACAGATAGCTATCATGACGTAGGCATCCGCTAAGAAAGGATTTTTGAATACCCAACCCTTAAGGGGATAAAATAGGGGTTAAAAAAATCAAACCTTACATGAGCAAAGCCGCGAGCAAAAGTTAGTTTTAGGTATAAATCTACAAGTACCCACCCGTCATCCCGTCCCGTCGGGCAACTCAATGGGCTAACGTAGTGCGTTGGGATAAGGGTTACGCGATAGAAAGAGAGGCAACGTCTGGGTGAATATAACTGTAGGTAATTTAGCGCTGCGCGACCTGAATTGCACTTTACTGTGTGGTAGCAAGAGCAATCTTTACCTATGAAGGTATAAAATCACCTGCACCCTAATATTTTTAGTTTATTTACATAATTATAGGATTTCGATGCAGTATTATGAAATCTCATCTCTAGACCTACAGAGTAAGTACTTACAGACGGAATATGATATGCCATTAGAAGTCAAAGGCATACAAAATTTTATTTACATCACATTAATAGGCCTAGAGATTGCCAACAGTTTACACAATGTATTGATAAAGTTAAATTACTCAAATTCTTACTTATATGTGAGTGTTTGTTGGTTTATCCTTCAATCATGCAGCAACGGAGCCACGGAGTAGCGTGATTGTTCGCAGAGCTTAAGTTGATGGACATAGGCTACTTTTTATCCCGGAAAGATAGAAAGTTCCTGGCAGTTTTTTAAATTTAAATTCAAAATTAATTTATTTCATGTAGGCTAACTTGTAGCTCGTATGACACGTCATAAATCTACCACCGGTTCGGAATGCAGATTCTGCTGAGAAGAGCCGGTAAGAAACTCAGCAGTTGCTCTTTTAAAAAAAATTATTTTTTTTACAAAACTATGCTATGTATACAGTGCGTCCACAATAAAGCTTCAAAAATGCAAACATGCATACGTAGGTACACCAATCCAATGCATGTCAAGATGGGCAGTCAAAGCAGACCCATTCCCGTTGGGTTTTCCCATTTTCCAAAATCTAACTCCGAGTCGCGGGAAAAAGCTAGTATTTTATTTATAAATATTTTTCACAGTTTTATATTACTACGATGAAACATAAACGGAAAAAACGCGAGAGGTACGAAAGATTTTGAAGCTTACTTTTGACTATGGGAAACTTTACTTAAAGTATGTTATACTTCAAGTTGTAAAACTACATTGAACGTTTGTAAAAATACATTGGACAAACATTCCATTAGGTCTTAGATTGTGTATCATACGAGGAGCACATGGACGTACCTTTTTATATATTTTGAAAGGAAAATCTCATTTTTGAAATGAATTTCTAAAGAATTTCTCATATTCGAACCAGATGCACACTGTCTGTGGCGGATTAAAAATATTTTTATAATATTCTAAATCTACGACTGTATTCTGTATTCGTTTTCATATGAGGGCGAATTTAATACAATAAAGAATTTAACTACATTTTTATAACCTCACTAGACGATGCCCGCGACTTCGTCCGCGTGGGTTAAGGTATTTTCATTCCCGTAGGTACTATTTAATTTTCTGGGATAAAACGTAGCCTATGTTTTAATCCTGGATGACAGCTGCCTCCATTCCCAGCCAAAATTAGTTAATTCATTGTGTCGTAAAGGAGTAACAAACATACACACACATACACACACATACAAGCTTTCGGCTTTATAATATTAGTGTGATAGTGTGATGTGATGTGATATTAGGAATTAGGATAGGATTAGGATATTAGGATTAGGATATTAGGAATTAGGAGGAGGACTAGACGGTGCCCGCGACTTCATCTTTAATTTTGACTACGTCTACGAGAGCGAACAAATGATGAGCGTGTATTTTCCGCCCACACTTCAGTATCTCCTGCGTAGTTATCGCTGTCCACGGCAATGAAGCCCGCAATCAAAATTCAAAGCTAGGCACAGATTAGTCTAACTATCAATCACCAAGAATCCATATTCAGTGTAATCTTCAATCAATAGGGCGCTGTGGAGAGACTCCAGATCATTTGCGGGTTCCAACCCTTCCTGTTATTACGCCGCTCCGGACAGCGACAAATATCTGTCAAAATGTCGAGACCCTCCTATTATATCATCCTGTTGAATATACATTGCTCTTTGACTCAGTAACACACACACTTATTCAAAATTTTAAATTTATTTCATGTAGGCTACCTTGTAGCACTTATGACACGTCATAAATCTACCACGCACCGGTTCAGAATACAGATTCTGCTGAGAAGAACCGGCAAGAAACTCAGCAGTTGCTCTTTTCAAAAAATAAAATAATTTTACAATAAGTAACCAAACTAAACTATGTATACAGTGCTTCCACAGTGAAGCTTCAAAAATGCAATTTAATCCAACACATGTCAACATGGGAAGACAATGCAGACCCATTCCCGTTGGTGGCACCCGTTCACGAGCACGACGCATGATCCAGCCGTTGCTTCGCTCAACCACATTTGAGGGAACGTAACAACCCGCACTACATGACACTTTTATAATATGATCTAAGCATAATTCACCTTTCGAGTTCCATGAAGTCTAACTCGAAAGCAAATTAGCAGTTATTCCAAGAATAAATTGTTGTTTACAAAAATGTGTTTACATTCAATTTTTTCGTAGCTGTTTCAAGAAGTTAAATAAATCGTTGAAAACGTTTTAGAAATAGCGTAACTGACGACCGTAGGCGGGCGCTTACGATGTTCTTACATTTGGTTTTGCTGTGTTTATCGTATCGTTTATGCCTTTTTGCGGGAAACCACTTTATTACCCTTTAAAATAGCTAAGGAATAATAAATTATAAGCTTCACAAAAGCTTAATCTGGAATTAAAATCGCTACTCACGAGTAAATCACTACTATTGCCAGGAGTAAATAATAAATATGGAGACTGGAGAGTACTTAAATACTTCTTGCTATATCTAGTTATTCTCGAGAATAAGAAAGTTTGGTGAAATCGGATCTAATCTGAACTGCCAATTTCACCTGCATCGATGTTACCTTTAACTGCGGAATAGGCTTTGCAGGTCCTAGAAACTCTGTAACTCCCCACTCTCGCTTAAACTTTTCTGGATGATGTAGAAATTGGTATTTATTTGGAAAATTGATGGATGCAGTCTTCCCATAAGAATACAAATCTACGACAACGTTATGTGACTCTTAAGGTGGTTTGATCCGGTCAGCTAAGCACATCAGCGCCAATAGATGGCGTAGATTTTGTAATTAGACTTATTTTATTTTTTTTATGAATGAAAATGTGAATATTTTTTTATAATAATATGGTTCCCGGTTGTAGCGGTATATTTGTAATATACCCAACAAACAAAAACGTCATATAAGACAAGGCTTGTACGACTTTAAGTTGTATTGCAGTCTTACAATAGTAAAGAGATGACTACCAGGTCCTATAGACGTCTTCCATTTAACTTCTTAGTCGTGCGACTATATGTCATAATAAACTGGTCATAGCAACGTCAGCAAGACTAAACTACACGACGTTATATTACAGTTTTAACTATAACGTTAGTACGATAATGCATTAGTCATACTAACGTTACAGTCCAATAAACGGTTTCAACTAACCAAATTAGGTGATAGAAAAACCTGTATGTGACATTTATATAATGAAGCAGTTGTACACACGTTTTGAAAATGACGTTTGTAAAACAATCCCCCATTTTGTCTTACAACAGTTAACTTGAGACACTTGAATGACTTGGTTGTTCATTTTGACTTAAATATGATCTCTATATTACAAGATGTCGATTAAAGGTCATGTCCTGACTTTAACCAGCCTTGTTGTCGCATTTGAGACAAGTTTTTACTTTTAAGCGACTTGGCCGCCATACTAACGAAAAGTGTGTAACTTTTCGTTAGTATGGCGGCCATATTTCAAGACCATACAAGGTCTTGAAATAACCTTAATATGACTTACTGTCTTTACAACGTCACATAGAGATAAGTGTACGACAAAAGCAATATGTCTTGCATTTTTAGAAACAAACACTATTGTTATTCATAATAATATAATGTTTCAAACACAAAACTATGAAGGGGCATGAAAATATGAATAGTATTTACATAGGTATATTATCATAAAACTTAAATTCCCAGTCGAACTAAACGGAATTAGAAACAGTTACAGTTAGCAAGATATGAAAATTAAATAACACTCAGCTTTTATTTCCTTGTATTTATTTATTTTGCACCTTCAAAGCCACGAACACGCAAGACACTATCAAGAAATATAAATCAGTCATATAGGTGTTGTTCCTTGATTCTAATAAACCGTTTTAGTCATCTTATGACTATTGTATGACGATAATACAACAACGTACGTCGTATAAATGGGGCCCTTTTCGCGTTTAGCAAACGTTATTAAAACGTTAGTGTGACTTAGTTGTGGTAATAAGATAACGTTTACTAAACTATTGTACGACGATAATTTGTTAGTTGGGTATCCAATACGTTTCAGATGTATTTTAATTTTCAAAATACTTTCATTTGTATTGATAATCACGCGGTGGTAGGGGGTAAATTCTGCTGCTACCACCGCGTGATTATCAGTACAAATGAAAGTATTTTGAAAATTAAAATACATCTGAAACGTATTGGATATATTACAAATATACCGCTACAACCGGGAACCATATTATTATAAAAAAATATTCACATTTTCATTCATAAAAAAAATAAAATAAGTCTAATTACAAAATCTACGCCATCTATTGGCGCTGATGTGCTTAGCTGACCGGATCAAACCACCTTAAGGCTGCGGTTTCACGCTATAAGGCTCAACTTAAATTATCTCAATAGCAGCGAGCAATGGATAGCAAACCACAAGGATGATAAGTGTTAACCATTTTGATAGTGTAGTGGTAAGAGATGTAGATTTGAATATGACCGCAGGCGGAGGCGTAGGGTCTATCACAAATTGCTTCGTTAAGGCTTGGACTTAAATATACAGAGCGTTCTCTGACTTTGCTCAATCTCAAGAGCTCAAACGATACACAAATATTAGGTATTATTATTTCTTTTTGCTCGGCTTCTAAGAGCCGTATCGAGATGTTGAATAGCCTATAACCTTTCTCAAGAATTGGGTTATCAGACACAAAAAGAATTTATCTATCTATATGTATATAAAATTCAAAGTCCTGACTGACTGACTGAGATATCAACGCACAGCCTAAACTACTGAAGTTAGAAACTTGAAATTTTTAAAGTTGGTTCCTTTTATGACGTAGGCGCACACTAAGAAAGGATTATTGGAAATTCCACCCCTAAGGGGTTTAAATAGGGGATGGAAGTTTATATGAAACTCCGTCATTTTTCAAACTGTTTCCATCAAAGTTGGTATTTGAGCTTTCAGTAAAAAATAAAGACGTACGTGTGTCACAGTTTTTGAAAATTTCACCCCGAAACCTAATTACACGCGGACGAAGTCGCGGGGGCAAAAGCTAGTTTCATATATTTGTTTTACATGGAGGTGACATCGAGGTAGCGAGCTAAACCGCGACAGCGAGGTATCGCAGTGAGGCATCTTCGGCATGTTTTTACCCTAAGTTACAGGATATCCGAGGATGGAAAACTACCTGAGTAGTGCCTGCGTATTGTTTTATTACAAATAAGGGAATTCATTCAAGCTTATGTAATTAATATCGTACTTGTATTGGGTAGGTGTACACTGTATAGATTCACGCATCGCTTAATTTTGCTGTTAGATTGTTGTTTTGATAGCAAATAATAGTTCGACGTGTAAACGTGTAAATGATTTACGTGATAGATATATAAGTTATGTAGAAACAACAGATTTCAGCCTTACACTATTAAGCACGTAGTTAGTACCTAGTTACCTAATTATTACAGAGTAGGTAGTCGCTTTTGAAATTAAATGAGTTTATTTTTAACCGACTTCCAAAAAGAAGGAGGTTATCAATTTGGCCGATATCTTTTTTTTTTTTTTCTATGTATGCCCACCGATTACTCCGAGGTTTCTGGACCGATTCATGAGATTTTTTTTGCCAAATGTGAGTACAGCAGAGGTACATAGGTGGTATAGTACATAATTATAGTCTCTCACACTTTACCATTTGCATGGTTTGCAAAATTAAAGTAAAAAAGTCTGCTACTTACTGTATTTCTATTAAATATATATTTTATTTTTTATTTTATTTTTATTTATTTATTATGAAAATTTTAATGGCACAATGATGTCAATGGTAAAATGTCATAATATAATTTAGGTACAATAAAAAAGGGTAAAAATAAAAATGTCATAGTTTAATAAAAATGTTTTAGCGCGACTTCGCGTGAAGTTGGGTTTTTAAGAATCCAACGGAAATTCTTAGTTTTCCGGGACTCTTACAATTACTCTGCTCAGACTCAAGACAAAGCTAAAACGAGACAGATTTATGTCAGAGCATATTTTTGTCTCGTTTTAACTCAATCCTAATCCGAGTTTGACGACCTCCCTGGTGCAGTGGTGAGCGCTGTGGTCTTATAACTGGGAGGTCTCGGGTTCGATTCCCGGCGGGGGCAATTTAGTAATTTATTATTTCTAAATTGTCTCTGGTCTGGTCTGGTGGGAGGCTTTGGCCGTGGCTAGTTACCACCCTACCGTTAAAAACGTGCCGCCAACCAATTTAGCGTTCCGGCACGATGGCGTGTAGAAACCGATTAGGGGTATGGGTTGAATTTACACTGCTATTCCCCTTCCAAGTTAGCCCGCTACCATCTTAGACTGCATCGTCACTTACCATCAGATGAGATCGCAGTCAAGGGCTATCTTGTCATAGAATAAAAAAATAAAAAAAAGTTAAGCTAGAGCACACTCTATACATCTCAGCATAAGACTCGTAGGAAAAAAATGTAAAAACCTCCATGATAAATAGCTTGTTTACGCCGTCTGTCTGTGCGAGGATGCTGTACCAATCACTTAACGGTATCTAGGGATCCCGTTGCGGGATAAACTGAACGGCTGATAATAGGCCACCTAGAAACTACGCGACAATAATGGGTATTTTAATATCGAACTTTACAATATCCGATATGTTATAGTATACCTACGTAAACATGTCAATAAAACACGTTATAAATTAATAGAAATTATTTATTTAGTCATGTAGTTGATTTACTAGATGGCTTTTGTCCGCGATTTCAATTCGATGCCCAAGCATGGGTGGCCTAAGTATGTCATGCTCTCTTTAAACATTTCTGTGGTGGTGTCGTGTGGTGCGGGTTGTTACGTTCCCTCAAATATGGTTGAGCGAAGCAACGGCTGGATCATGCGTCATGCTTGTGAACGGGTGCTACCAACGGGAATGGGCTGCTTTGTCTGCCCGTGTTGACGTTGGATTGTGTACCTATGTATGCATTTTTGAAGTTTCATTGTGGAAGCACTGTATACATAGCATAGTTTTGTTACCTATTGTAAAATTTTTTTTTTTTTGAAAAGAGCAACTGCTGAGTTTCTTGCCGGCACTTCTCTGCAGAAACTGCGTTCCGAACCGGTGATAGATTTATGACGTGTCATAAGAGCTACAAGTTGCCTACATGAAATAAATTGAATTTGAATTTGAACTTTTTGCCAATAAATTTAAAGATAATTTCATTGTTAAGTCTCCATTAGGTCCATCACTGTCACAGACATTGGGTGGGACAAATGGGGAATGTGTTAATACCAGAATCACGGCCAGAGACGTTTCAAGGGCAGTTAAGTCAATTACTAAGGGCAAATCCCCTGGCCACGATGGGTTGAGCGTGGAGCATGTCCAGCATGCCGGTCCTCATATACATAGGGTTTTGGCCATGCTGTACAATCTATGCATATCACACTCATATCTACCTACTGATATGATGAAGACGATTGTAGTTCCGGTAGTAAAAAACAAAAATGGAGATTTATCAGACATAAATAATTATAGACCCATATCGTTAGCTACTATAATAGCAAAAGTATTGGACAGTATTCTTAATACGCATTTAAGTAAGTACTTGCAGTTGCATGATAATCAGTTTGGGTTTCGGCCAGGACTATCCACAGAAACTGCGATATTGTGCTTGAAGAGTGCTGTCAAATATTATACCGAGAGAAAAACATCAGTCTACGCTTGCTTCCTTGACCTATCCAAGGCCTTTGACCTGGTCTCATATGACATCTTGTGGAAGAAGATGAGAGAATCACATATACCGGAAGAACTTATAGGCATATTTAAGTATTGGTATAGGAACCAGGTAAACAATGTAAAGTGGGCGGGTACAGTGTCGGATCCGTTTGGGTTGGAATGTGGAGTGAGGCAAGGGGGGTTGAGCTCGCCCTCCATTTTTAATCTTTACGTTAATGGTCTGATCGAGACGCTCAGCAAGCAGCATGTGGGTTGTTACATAGATGGCATCTGTTTTAATAACATAAGCTACGCGGATGACATGGTGCTGCTGAGTGCCTCGGTCTGTGGACTCAGAAAGTTGTTGAGTATCTGTGAAGCCTATGCAGCCGACCACGGACTAATATACAATGTTAAAAAAAGTAAGTGTATGGTCTTTCAGGGCGGGCCAAGAAAAGTTAAAGAAATGCCACCAATAAAGATAAAGGAAACACCGTTAGAAAGAGTGGAAGTATTTAAATATCTAGGACATTTAGTGACACCTGCCCTGAAAGATGACTCTGACATTGAACGGGAACGTAGGGCGATGGCGGTCAGAGCAAATATGGTAATCCGCAGGTTTGCACGGTGCTCAACTGATGTGAAAATTACACTCTTCAGAGCCTATTGCACTTCGTTTTATACCTGCAGCCTGTGGACCGACTTTACGCAAAGATCTGTCAGCGCTCTTCGAGTTCAATATAATAACGCATTTAGGATGTTGTTGGGACTCCCTCGATACTGTAGCGCATCAGCGATGTTTGCCGAAGCGTGCGTAGATTGTTTTTATGCAATAATGCGCAAGCGAGGCGCTTCGCTGGTGCGCCGAGTTCGAGGGAGCCCCAACAGCATGCTGACCGCGCTGGCGGGACGGCTCGACTGTGTCTACATGAACCACTGTTGTCAGCTGCACGTTGCACACAGGGACTGAGATAAGTGGGGCTCATTTTGAATTTTAATAATAACCTAACTAGATTTATTTATTTACTAACTGATTCAACTTAGTTTTATGAATGACATTATGAATTTTAATAATAACGTAACTAGATTTATTTATTGATTGATTTAAATTAGTTTTATGAATATTACTTTTCTTTTTTTTCTTTTTTTATTAATTTGATGTAGGTAATAGTGTAATTGTGAGTGTAATAATTATTTTTGAATTTTTGTAATGTGGCTATAATGTATATTATATAATTGAATTTGTGAAATGTATATGAGTCTTAGTTACTTGAAATAAATGATTTATTATTATTATTATTATTATTATTTATAATACTCGTACTGACATATTATAGTGTATTTACGTAAACATGTCAATAAAATACATTATAAATTAATGTAAATTATTTATTTAGCCGTGTAGATGAATTACTAGATGACTTTTGCCCGCCATTTCGTTCGTGTTGAGTCAGAGTGCCTACTAAATTATAACTTCAAGTTTTTTGGTTTTACACTTCGATCTGACTGACTGAACAGTGTTGAATTTATTTATTGTAATTTTCCACGTCTCCAAATAAATCCACGTCTTGAAAATTAAATTATTTAAAGTCATCCTGAGCTAGTTGGCCTTTATTTGTGTGATCAATTCACTGAGAAACTAAACAATCATTACATTATATAAAAGCCTCAATAGCCCAACGGTTAAAAGTGCGGATTGAAAACTGAAAGGTTGCAGGTTCGAACCCGACCCGTTGCGCTATTTTCGTACCCACTCCTAGCACAAGCTTGCCGCTTATTTAGTGAGGATAGGAGGATATTAGTCAACTTCAGCTTGGCTAATATTCTTAAAGAAAAAATGAATGACCTGATTGGTATGAGTGAATGAACGAACGTTATTATTCTGCGTTAAAAAGTAAAACTCTATGATAAATGGCTTGTTTACGCAGTCAGTCCGTCTGAGGTGGATGTACCAATCACTTAACGGTATCTGGGGATCTTGCTTACGGAATTACTGAACGACTGATAATAGGCTAACTACTAACTACATAACGATAATCTAAATGAATGAATGAATGAATGAATGAATATACTTTTATTGTACACCACACATAATATTAGAATAGCCACAGTGATCTTAATAAATAGTATACAATTAAATATACATATAATATGTAAATATGTATTTTCTGCAAATCACTACATAGTATAAAACAAAGTCGCTTTCTCTGTTCCTATGTACGCTTTTTTTTTGTCATTTAAATGCTTATAGATGGTGTTAGTGAAGTTCGAAAGAAGTTGTGTAGTACTTTTCTTGGGTTGGAATCCATATTGTGTATTATTGATTATATTATTGTCCATGTAAAATTTTGATATTTGGTTACCAATATATTTTTCAACGATTTTATCAATCGTAGGTAGTATCGTTATGGGTCGATAGTTTTCGTATTCTTTATGACTTCCCGCCTTGTATATAGGTCTAACAATACCTGTTTTTAGTTCGACTGGATAATTTCCTGTTCGAATAGATGCATTGATCAGGTTTGTTAGAACTGGTGATATTTTGTTGCCTATTAATTTTAGGTCCATCGCTCTTACACTGTCGATACCTGGCGCCTTATCATGCCTTAATGATTTTATTATTTTTAATACCGAGGTTGGTGTAGCTTTTTGAAATCGAAGTGAGAGATTAGATGGTGCGGCATATGTAGATTTATTTAAAAGTGTAGTGTTACAATTTGGCAAAATATTTTGAACATTTTCTTGAAATTTGGTTGCAAAATTTTGAGCAATATCTTTAATATTAGTTTGATGATTTTGTAGTGCATTTACTATAATATCGTCTAAAGAAATTTTGATTCTGCCTGTTAATTCGTTAAGTATCTGCCACAAAATTCTAGGGTTTTTTTTATTTTGAATAATTCTTGTTTTTATTTGGGTTTCCTTGTTTTTATTTATAATTTTATTAGCATAATTTCTTGATTTATTGTATTTACTTTTCAAAATTTTATTGCCTGGATCTTTCAGCCACTCCATGAAGAGGTTATCTCTATGGGCGCACGCTTTTTTAATTTTATTATTCATAACTAATTTGTTCGAACGTTTATGACTATTAAAAATTTTTATTTTTATTTCTGATTTTTTGTAGCATAATTTTATATTCTCTATTATCGTGTTATATATTTTATAAGGGCATATAAAATTTTGAACAGGTTTCCAATCTATTTCTTCTAGACATTTATTGAGATTTTTAGTGTCGTATATAATTTTATATTTCGGAACATCCTGTAGTTGCTGTGGGCCGATGCAGGCGAGGGCTATAGTGCGATGGTCTGCCAGAGTAGTTCCGAGCGCTGCCGTGTACACGTCCTGTGAGCGGGATCTAGCGTATATGTGATCAATACACGACTTACTAAGTTTGTTGTTTCTTAATTTAATCTTAAATTAAGAAACAACAAACTTAAATCTTTAAAACTACGCAACGGATTTTGATGCGGTTTTTTTTAATAGATAGAATGATTGAAGAGGAAGGTTTATATGTATAATAACATCCATTAACAGTGAATGACATAGGCTATATATTTTGTACCCGTGCGAAGCCGGAGCGGGCCGCTAGTATAAATTACATAGTAGTAGTTTTAATTTTTTTAAAGAATGTCAGCCAAGCTGACATTCTATTCATAGACCGCACTCTCACTGAGCTCAGACTCAAGACAGAATTAAAACGAGACAGATTTATGTCAGAGCATATTTGTGTCTCTTTTTAAACTCTATCTTGAGTCTGAGCTGAGTCAAAGCACGCTCTATAGATCTCAGCATAAGACCTTATGTATGCTTAGGTATGACGAGATGCTATCATTTTTATCATCATACCATCTACCTACCTCAACAAATCTATATATATATATAATTCAAAGTCCTGACTGACTGACTGACTGACTGACTGAGATATAAACGCACAGCCTAAACTACTGAAGTTAGAAACCTGAAATTTTTACAGTTGGTTCCTTTTATGACGTAGGCGCACACTAAGAAAGGATTATTGGAAATTCCACCCCTAAGGGGGTAAAATAGGTGATGGAAGTTTATATGAAACTCCGTCATTTTTCAAGCTGTTTCCATCAAAGTTGGTATTTGAGCTTTAAGTTAAAAATAAAGGAGTACGTGTGTCACAGTTTTTGAAAATTCCACCCCAAAATCTAATTCCACGCGGACGAAGTCGCGGGGGTAAAAGCTAGTATATCATACTTGTGTCTAAAGGCTAAGTCTAAGCTCATTTTACTGTAACACAAACCCAAGTACAATGGATGCTCGTTCTCGAGCGGCTTTATCTAGCCGTGGGAGAGGCGACCTGTCCCGCCGCAAAGCCTGAAGGAAATCTTTTCCGAACGAGGAATAAATAGCACAATGCTGCCACCTCGGATTACGGCTCACGCTTGACAGTTCCAGACTGCGGGATTTGTGTACGTGGGATTTATGCTGAGGCCTGTATCACACCTCCGCTGAGAAATTTTAGTTAAAACGCTGAACCTTTGTAACTACGGAAGACCAGCGCTATGCCTGTGTTTTGTATTTTTATATATTTTTTGTTTTGTATTTCTCTCTGTTATTAACTGTGCTGTGTGTCGCAAATAAAATGCTTTTTCTTTCTTTCTTTCTAAACTTAAGTCAAGTTAACGAACAAACCTCCGCGACAGAAAACGAAGAAGCTCCTAAGTCAAGTTAACGTCAAGCAAATTCGTTTGCTTATAATTATGTATTAGTTTCAACCCGCGGCTTCTCATGTCAAGTTCTATTTTCAAACCCCTATTTTAACCCCTTAGGGGTTGAATTTTCAAGAATCCTTGCTTAACGGACGTTATTATAACTATCCTGTATGCCTTTCAGCCCAATCCGTCTAGTGGTTTATTTTTTTTTAAGCTATTGCATAGCTTCTATCGCGGGCCTTGAGCGTGGATACCGAATCCAGAAATTCCGTAACGAAAATAACCTGACACGAGACTCCTCTCACCGCTAGATGGCGTTGATAAAAAATGCTATGCAATAGCTTTACCGCGACAGTCCCCGAGTGCCACACGTCTTTTTTTTAAGCTATTGCATACTTCTATCGCGGGCCAGCGTGGAGACCGAATCCAGAAATTCCGTAACGAAAATAACCTGACACGGGACTCCTCTACGGTGAGCCGTTAGATGGCGTTGATAAAAAATGCTATGCAATAGCTTTACCGCGGCAGTCCCCGAGCGCCACACGTCTTTGTTTTTTTATTTATATAAATAGCGGGCAAACGAGCTGGCGGGTCACCTGATGTTAAGAGATTGCCGCCGCCCATGAACCTGAACACCACCAATGCGTTGCCGGCTTTTTAGGAATTCGTTGGTCCGCCCCTTGAATAACCCCATGTTGTAATTCAGTGGGAACACCGTCGCAGGAAATTGGTTCCACAGTTTCAAAGTACGTGGAAAAAAGATCTGGCACACCGGATGATCGAAGTGCTCCAGGCACCCAGGTGGCAATTTAATGGCGAGGTCTTAATTCGTGGCGAACGATTAGCAGGTATTATACCAAAAATATAATAATTGTATAATCGATACTTGTATAATCCTCGGTCGCACAAATCACTTAACAAAGTGGAAACGATCCCGCGCTCGAATCGGCCGTTTCAATTAGCGGCATTAATAGGATCTAAAGTTTTAATTGATTTTAATCATTGGACGATACAATTCGTTTGACGCTATTCGAGCGATATGGAATAGATTAGTATGACTAAACTATGGTAAATCTAGACATTTATGATTTGTAAAATCAAGCCTCAATAGCCCAACGGTTAAAATTGCAGACCGAGAACAAAAAGTCGCAGGTTCGATCCGTTGCACTATTGTCGTACCCACTCAAGTTTTCACTTATTTGGAGGGGAGAGGAGAATATCAGTCAAGTTCAGCTTGGCTAATATTCTTTTATCTGCTTAACTTTTTTTTAGTTCAATTTTGTATTGCTGTCACTTTTTGGCTAGGTTATTTTAGAGTTAACAAGAAAATTACGGTACGGAAAATTTTGCTTAAGTTTTAACTTATTTGGAGGGGAGAGGAGAATATCAGTCAGAGAATATCAGTCAAGTTCAGCTTGGCTGATATTCTTTTTTAAAAAAAAAAGACGTGTGGCACTCGAGGACTGCCGCGGTAAAGCTATTGCATAGCATTTTTTATCAACGCCATCTAGCGGTGAGAGGAATCCGTGTCCTTGGGGTGTCAGGTTATTTTCGTTACGGAATTTCTGGATTCAGTCTCCACGCTCAAAGCCCGCGATAGAAGCTTTGCAATAGCTTAAAAAAAATTGCACGCCTCGTGCTGGTTCCCCTTTTACGAGCCACCAAAAGTATTCTACTCACGTCACTTACCATCAGGTGATAAAAAAGTCGTCCACCAGATTTTCCGACTAATTCACCCGTGAACTAGATAACTTTCTTTGAATGTGATGGAATTTGGTAATATCTGTTTCTATTTAACATAACGCAGTGACCTTTGCGATATCATTTAGTTGATCACAAACAATAGTATATTATATTACTTATTAGGTATGCGATGAATCACAAAAGGAGTCAGATAGCTAGTTCCCACGTGCTAATTACCATGATTCACGAATATTGTATTATTATTTATTTTTAGGGTTCCGTACTCAAAAAGTGACAACGGGACCCCTATTATTTTCCCCACTGTTCGTCCATCCATCCGCCTGTATGCAGATTGTATCTCATGAACTTAGGTAGACAGTTGAAATTTTCACAGTGTGTATTTCTATTGACGCAATTACAACAAATAATAACATAAAAAAAAATTGAAAAGTATTTACGTAAACATATTATAGTGTTAAATCTTGTACGATGATACCCTAAAAAATTAAATTAAGAAAGAGTACATATTATTTAGTTAGATATATCTACATAATATTATTTAAGAAATATTCTATTTTTATATACACTTCTCGTCTTGCACACCTAAACGTGTCCCAACGTAGACTAACAGAAAATACTTTAGCATTGGAAGTGCTATAAACAATTTTTTAAAAATAGTGTTGAATGCTGTATGATCGTACGGAACCCTTCTTGTACAAGTCCGACTCGCACTTGACCGGTTTTTTATTTTTCTTTGAACATAACATGAAAGGTGACCTATTTGCGTTATTTGGTTAGTAATGGGCGATAAGAAATATCTACTAATTGTACGCACAATTTTTAAATCGTTTATTTAGGTCAACTTACACCAAACTGCTTAATTTTTGATAAGTTCAATTTTGTATTGCTGTCACTTTTTAGCAAAGTTATTTTAAAGTTAACAAGAAAAGGATAAGTGCGGAAAATTTTGCTTAAATATATTTAGCCAATACGCTAAATATATTTAAGCATAATAAAAAAAATTAAAAGTATTTACCTACGTAAACATATTATTATAGTTTTAAATCCAATGTTAGCCAATCCGCTAAAGTGTGAAGTGTACCTTAAAATACCGTGTGAAATAAAAATTTAAAATATACTTATTATTTTTCTTTTGTTTCAGGTAAAACCAAACATAATAATGAAACAAATGGATCCTATGTTCTAAGTATTTTTAAAGTTATTTTTTAACGATAACATATTTTCATTATTTATTTATTATAATAAGAATTTACAATAAAAAAGATTCCTACGAATTGAGAACCTCCTCCTTTTTTGAAAATACAGCGACATCACCTACCATCTGACCTCCAGGGGGTAAACGATCCTTAATTATAAAAGTTAAATATACTTCGCGTCCAATTTTAACTTACGCACTTGGTCCATTAAAATTCTGCGTGAATTATAAAAGAAAATTCAACTAGAAGAAAACCGGCGGGAATGTTGAGGTCGCACCCGGGGGAAAGTAGGGGGGGGAGGAATGTCTTTGAGCACCCCGCCCGGGTATTAAACAACTACATTATAAGTACACTTTTTTTACCCGAAATAGGCTTGCGCTTGACGATAATAGCTTGATAGCACTGATTAGGTCTAGGTTGGAGCGCGCTTGCCTAGAAGATGCCTATTCACTCTTGCCTTGAAGGTACTCAAATTATAGGTCAAACTTAAACTAACTGCTGACCGCGACTTCGTCAGTGTGTATTTATGAGATCTATAGAGCGAGCTTTGATTCAGCTCAGACTTAAGAAAGAGGTTAAAACGAGACACAAATATGTTCTGACATAAATCTGTCTCGTTTTAACTCTGTCTTGAGTCTGAGCTGAGTGAGAGTGCGGTCTATAGATTTTAGCATTAATTTCTAGGGTTTCGTACCCGAAGGGTACCAACGGGACCCTATTACTAAGCCTCCGCTGTCCGTCCGTCCGTCCGTCCGTCTTTAAAATAGAACATTAGTCAAGCCGAAGTTGACTAATATTCTCCTTTTCTCCAAATAAGCGGAAAGCTTGTGCTAGGAGTGGGTACTGTAGTATCGCTAATAGCGCCGCCCCGACACTGGCTCGGCAATGCACACGAACACCTGTCGCACGTCTACTCACACCGGCGGCTCGCGTAATACTGACGTTGCAATATTGCTCATGAACACACGAGACAGTGTACCTACGTACACTACATCCCTCCTTTGTTAAATAAATAAACAACTAAAATATAATTCTAGTTCACTTCTATATAATAATTTCCGGCATCACTAAATCTTCAAATCATAGGAGTGACAACTAATATATAATTATTTGCACGATGCAGATTTAGGATATAGGCACATATATATAATAAATCTCAAATTCAAATTCACAATGTTTATTATATAACTCTTTGACTTTATATGTATTTATTTTGGAGGTGGGTGTGTGAGTCAAAATATATGCGGGAATAATAATAAAATGCTAGCAATTATTTCCTAATCACTTATTCAATCTTCCTTTAGTTACAGTTTAGTCACTAATTCCATTACTTTGTCTATTCTTCTCATCCTGATCTTTCTCCGGTACTGTTGTCCACTGGTCTTCAATCTTTTTAAGATGAACTATATTCCTTAACTAACTTTTTCACCTTCGTTTAGTATCGATTCTGTAGTTCCTCTCCGTACTCGATTCTGTAGTTCCTCTCCGTACTCTTTCCCTTTCTCTTTTTTGAATGATATCTCTGTTTCTCACTTCAGTGTTTATTCCTAACCAATTCATTTTATCCACAATTATTTGAAAAATTTGAAAATTATTTACTGCAGGATTTCACTAAATTTTTTAATTTTTTTGACATCTACTTTTTTCGCGGCCACTTTACCTTAGAAAATAATCGACCCTTCTTGCCACGATCCCGGAATGGCCTTCGTGTATGGCATCTATAACATTCTTAAGCAAATTCTGAGGTATCACCATCCGGTTACCTCTGAGCAATATATCGATAAAACATAGTTCTATCTCAAAAAATTTGTTATTTTTTACGAGCTCATCCTGGTTATGCTCATAAATTCATTTTCCAATTTAATGGTGGTCGCCTGACCAATAATATAATTATTCCAATATTTGAAATTTCCAATTTAATGGAGGTTTATTTCCAAAACCACTTTATATTTCCAATTTAATGGTGGTTGCATGACCAGACCAGTAATACAAATATTGTCATACTTGAAATTCCCAATTTGATGGAGGTTTTTCCAATACCACTAGTTGTTTCCAATTTAATGGTGGTCACATGACCCATAATACAAATATTCTGGTATTTGAAATTCCCAATTTAATGGAGGTTTATTTCCAAACACCACTTTATATTTCCAATTTAATGGTGGTTGCATGACCAATACTTCAAATATTCTCATATTTGAAATTCCCAATTGAATGGAGGTTTTTTTTCCAATACCATTAGATGTTTCCAATTTAATGGTGGTCACATAACCAATAACTTAAAAGTTGTTATATCTGAAATTCCCATTTTAATGGAAATGACCTTCAATAAGTGCTTCAATATAATAATACTAAAATCACACTCAATGTGTCAAATTTAACAAATTATAACCTTTTTTCTATATACAGAAACCAAAAGAAAATCAACCTATATTGATTTAATTTTAAGTAATTTTGTGAACTCATCTCCTGGAATTCATTACCTGGCTTTGTCAGATCATAAAACCGCATAACACTGTTCAACCAATCACTTAATAGTCACATTACCAAAGTAATCTTAAACTGACAACACTACACCAGAAAACCAAATAGAAACGGGGAATAACAATTGACGGTTGACAATAGACACGTTGCGAGTCTTATTTTAATGGACCGAACGAGCGAGGAGCAATGGCATAATGCTCAACGAATAGTGATACCAACGTTATAAGACTACCGTCATTAGATGGCACTTTAAATAATAATCACTTCAATTTTAATCTCCGACACGGCCAGAACTGACAGTTAGCCGTTCCCGCATGGCAATGTACTTGTTGACAGGAAAAGGAAACATTTGAAATATACTACTTACAAGGTTCGGACTACTTGGCATGTTGTTTAAAATAAAATAACTCAAACTGTAACCAATTAATTATAATGGAAATAATACTTGTCCGAATGAAAAGTTCCCACTAATTTAGATTGATCAACATCTCAGTCACGCATCAATACAGAATCCATTAAAGGAAACAGTAATTGCTTAGTGGTATAATTTTAGGCCCGACTGCACATGCAGCGCGTAACTACAACAGCGACCATCGGTCACCCAAGTTAACCAAACAAAACCAAATACACTTGTATCGCCACAGGGATTCGGGTTGCATCAAATTGCCAATTGTAGTCTCCTCAGAGACCCGAAACACCCTAGGCCAAAACTGTAGTCTCTTCAAGACTTGAGTTTCAAAACATAGTCGGACGCTCATTACTCCCACACAAAGTTTGGAAGCGACACGTCCGATGTCTGCAGATATGTCCCGCCAAAGTGTACGTTTAAGCATCTTAATCAACATGATTGTCACTACCGTTGTCTAACTTTAAAGGAACTTCACATCTAGGCAACCATCAAAACCTACCGTGAGCGTACTTGTAAGTGCGTTTGTTAATTAATGACTTCAGACTACGTCGGTCTTCATCTAAGGTTTCTATTACTTTAAAAGACCTGTAAGCTTTGGATCTAACTTAAAATGAAAACTTCATTTAAAAGTGAAAACTTCTAAATCTCATCAGCTCAACCTAATTGACTTGATTGTCAACGGTGCTCAACATAATCACTCGTAACGCAAACCAACAAATAAATCAAAATTTATTATTTTGCTAATTCTTTATTGCGGCGTCTTTACTGTCACAACCACATATACTGGCAACTTTCATCCAGGTTACTACCATCTGGTTACTACAATCCATAACCTCCTGGTCATTGACTTAACCAAACCAACACTCTATTTGGCGTTCTCATAGATGAGAAACGCAAAACAACAAAACAGTAACTAAAGCAATGAAATAAGTTTGTTCGATAACTTACAAAATTAGGCATTACTCTTTTCTTTATGAATCCTCACAATGAACGTCAACGCAATATCCTCTAGTTAGGATCACTACCTTCTCTAATGACTACTGCTACTACTAACAATCAACGGAACACATTTAGCCTGAGCATGTTGCCTTCAACCAAGTTACAGTCTCATTTTGATCTCATTTCAACTCAACATTAATCTCAACTTCATTAACTAAAAAGTCTCTACCAAAGATCATTGAACAAAGAATGATAAACACGGAACCTCTCAAAGAATCAGATCAAGATAAACAAAACTGTTGAATGACTTCACAAATGTCACAATAGCTGTGCCTTCTTAACCCCTTTTTTTCCTAATTGCATCCACATACTTGGTTTACGAATGCAACCCTCTCCTATTATATTCCATGTACGTACATATTTATCTGCAGTCTGTGGTCTGCTGTCGGTGTCAATGTCAATTGTCATTATTACACTGCTATATTCTGTGAATTAATTAAATGGTTACTTTATTTAGTAAAAACGCGTTTTAATAATTATCAACATCTTAATTCTTCTGTAACTTGTAAGATCATGAAATATCTTACATGCTAACTGGCTATGGAATCGCCATGGCATCGATCATACTCAAGGAATCTTCCCGATCCACGTATACATAATATTATATTGGTTTAGTTTATCTAAATATTAACATGTAATTTAATCTTTTTATTATTGCAACACCTCCTGCTGTTTGTTTATTTTCTTATTTCCCTTAGCCATAAAGTTGTTTGGAAGAGTTTGCTTTTGAGCGATAAGGCTGCCTTTTTGTATCGACATAATATATCTTGTTAAGTTCTTTTCTCTGTTTGTGGTGTAATAAAGAATAGATAAATAA
This sequence comes from Hipparchia semele, assembly GCA_933228805.2. Taxonomy (NCBI): domain Eukaryota; kingdom Metazoa; phylum Arthropoda; class Insecta; order Lepidoptera; family Nymphalidae; genus Hipparchia; species Hipparchia semele. Next base: position 2,729,635 of record OW121731.1, read on the forward strand.
TTATACAATCGCTACTATTCACTGTGCATCCGCACACGGAATCACACACCCCCCTATAGTTTCCACGAAACTACTGGAACGTAAGCTATTCGACCCCACAGAAATCTTAATTTCCCATTTACCTTAATAATCAACAATGATTCTATGTTAAACTTCTCACAAGAGGTTAGGAAGAAGTTTCTAGCTAACGAAACTAATGTGACCATAAAATCATATCCCATGGCATGAAGTCTTGTGGGTATAAAATTCTAACGTGGCATGAAGCTACATCTGTGGGTATGAAATTACCATCTCACTTCTAATGACGACAAAGGCACCCCTGGCCGAACATCAGAAGCAAAACGGAAGAAATTAAACTAACAACCATACGACTATAACTGAGCATTATTCAACGTGATTATCTCGTGAAGGAGACGATATACTTCACCGAGCAACTAATAAAAGAAGTCACAACTATCTCAATAAAATAACTACCCGCAGTAAGGTTATACTGCAATCATTGCGTATTAAACACAGAACCCAACATTTCCATGATTGGTTGTCTAAGGACAACTCTTGGCAAAACTGATTCCATACTAACTAAAATATACTTATTTAGTTTTACTCCCACATTAACATCATGATCTTTAAAATGTTCTTCAATAAACAAGTATAAAGCATAAAAGTACTAACCACCTGTTAAACTGTTACCTTAACAATTTTGTTGGGGTAAGAAAAATAATTTAATATTTTCTCCACTGAACTGAAGGCGAAGAACAGGCTTATATGCATTAGGTTACTTGCAAGGTGTTATAGAATTTGTTTATGTAACTAATTGCTGAGCCTCATGAATGCCCTGACTGTACGTTTTAGTTTTGATATTTTGAATAGTTATTAGGTACCTATCAACAGGCTTTTGTTCATGCGACTCGCATAGCTACAGATTGTTTATTTTAAACGTTAGGGGATCGTATTAACAGTATGGAGCTTGGTAAATAATAATTTCCTTTATGACTTTTCCGGCGTTACGTAAGCTAACTTTTGTTTGTATTAAAATATGATTAATTGATTATTGTTACTTGGGGCCGGAGTTCCTATATTCCTGACCGGCACCAGCGGATCTGTTGTAAAATTCGACGAGAGTACACGCTTTGTAAATACACCAAGTTAAAGTGAAATACAAAGTTATTTATTTACCCATCCTGACTCACCTTCTATTAAAAAGGATTGTACCTATGATATCATATTAAGTTAACCGTAGCCCGAAATAAAAATCACATCATGTAATACCAACGATATTATATCTACGTCATTAACTCTGACCATTTATAAAATTATCCGTTATCTGTGATTAATAAAATATAAGGGTATTGTAACAAATAAAAATTTAAATCAGATTATTTTATAATAAAAACAATTCCCAACCGATTTGCCTTTACTCCCTTTGTAATTTTATATTCTGTTTCGTTGCATTGTTATAATGACAATCTCGAAACTAACCGTCTGAACTATCTAATTTATAACCAATAATGCCTGCCATATCAGACCCTCCTTCCCTATAAAAAATATTTTCCACTTACCTTTTTCCTCGTCGCCACTTGTAGTATCGCTAATAGCGCCGCCCCGACACTGGCTCGGCAATGCACACGAACACCTGTCGCACGTCTACTCACACCGGCGGCTCGCGTAATACTGACGTTGCAACATTGCTCATGAACACACGAGACAGTGTACCTACGTACACTACAGGTACGACAAAAGTGCAACGGGTGGGATTCGAATCTGCGACCTTTCAGTTTTCAGTCCGCACCTTTAACCGTTGGGATATTGAGGCTTAAGTTGTCGGAGAATGTGTATTTCCGGCTTCCGTTTTCCCAACTAAAACTTGGGTGTCTTTTAAGGCATCTTCTAGGCAAGCGCGCACCATCTTAGTCTGCATCGTCACTTACCATCAGGTGAGATCGCAGTCAAGGACTATCTTGTCATTGAATAAAAAAAATATATATCGATCCCTATATCCCCGGACCCGGTCGACTAATATTTGAATCGAAAACAAACTTATTCCAGCCAGTATAGGTAGGTAGGTAAATACCTAACTAAATACACACTTTGTTTGCCATCCGTAACCGTTTACACAGGAGTATCTTTCTATGACCTCCTTTCGCTTTTGATGATAGCTTAGTGGTTTAGACTTCACCCTTCTTTTCGGGAGGTCCTGAGTTCGAATCCCAGCCGCGCAGTTCTTTCTATCCGAAGTTATATGTTTTAAGCTTCAAGGTTTAATTTTGATTTTGTACTTTGTAGTTACGCTTTGTACATTTTGCGTATTGAGCGTTTTACCTAATTAACGTTTTGCGTTTTGAGATTGCGAAATTGAACATTTGTGCGAAAAACATTTTTGCAAAATTGAACGAGTGTTAATCAGTGAAGAAGTGTGAACTGTGTGTGAGTGTGTGAATCTTTGTCGGAATCGGATGCATCCTTTGGATGCAACCCTTTCACATTTAATAAACTCATTCTTCTTATGAATTGATAGACGTCAACCGGTAGACAAAGGTCTCTTGCATGAACTTCCACAGGTCTCGGTCTTGCCCCGCCTGTATCCATATCCAGCTGCCCTCTGCGACTCGTTGGATGTCGTCGGTCCACCTAGTGGGAGATCTGCTAGTACTGCAATTTTCAACGACCAAAATTCTTCCCTCGTCAATATCTACCTTTAATCGGTTTTATATGCGGTTTCGTATTAAATTCTATTATTCATGGAAACATAAAGTTCATGGTATCTAATAACATACAGTCATACAAGAATGTACATAGTTGCAATAAGCATTATTGTAGTTCACATTACTTCAGAGCTGATGCGTTGAAAGAGGACCTATTTTACGTATAAACCTGAGATCACTTCTACCTGCGTGGGGTATTCAAACCCAACTGCAGTCAATTTCAAACCTTATATAGTGACAAAATAAGGTTGAAATTACATTGCACAAGCCTTGTACAAGGCATGCAAAAACCAATTAAAATTAATTTCAAACTTTATTAGTAAAGTAATTGGGTGCATATTACAATGTAGATTGTAAAAGCCTTTGTAAAGTTTCTAAGAACTGGCGCGTTGATAACATCGCTCCGGCGATGAATTTGTTAAGTTTTGTTAATTTGAGAACCTGGATTTTTGACGTATCGATGTTTTGTTAATTCAGCTCTTGGTTGACTTTTTGTTTGGTTCGGAACGGAAATAATTACGTTAGTCATAGTTTAGGTATTTCTCAAATAATCTGACGTTTTGTTTATACTCGTTTTCGTCTCAACCGACAGCGGATGTGAAAGTGTGTTTGTTTGTCCTTCAATCACGCAGCAAGTTTTCACACATAGAATTTATATTAAAAAAAAAAAATAAAAAAAAAAATAAGAAATACAGGTAAAAACTAGTAAAGAAAAAAAAGCAATGAGGGAAAAAATTCCGCGAGATTTTTTAAAACTTAAGTCCGCGGATGAAGTCGTACATATTGTTGTCACGTAGTACCTAATCTTTATTTTTTTTTATTAAAAAATTCCGTGAGATTTTTTAAAATTTAAGTTTGTAGATGAAATCGCACTCAGAAGCTTGACATAGTAGAACTTTTATCGCATAATCTTTATTGTTATTCTTATAATAAATACTAATAATCTGGAATAGGACATAGGCTACTTTTTATCGCGGAAAATAAAAGAGTTTCCGCGGGAACTAAAAAAAACCTTAATCCACGCAAACGAAGTCGTGGGTATCAGCTAGTGAATCTATACATATAATCAATAATTTAATTCAGCGCCAAAAAGTGTTATCCAGCTCTGTGAATCAAACCAAAGCTTTCAAAATAAACCATTTTAACCGACGAAAAAAAAGGAGTTTCTCAATTCGTCACGTACATTTTTTTTTCGCCAAAGAGTAGAGTACGTAGTATTTAAACCGTAAACCGATACAAAAACAGTGGTAATTCGATAGGGGGGATAGAGTAAAAACTGTAATCGGCTTAGTACAGCGCACATTGTGAAATTTTTCCCAAAATCGGACATCCCTTTTTTATGATACTAATCGAAACTTTAAGCTTTTTTTAATGCTAGAGTAGAACACCCAGAAGTTAATTCTGTTTAGAACCGGAGTTATAATTTTTTAAAATTTTTTTTATGGTTACCAGAAAAAAACTAAGAAATGCTGTAACTTTCTACGTAACGAAAGTTTTCAAGTTTCAATTATAGCATGCTATAAAATCAATTAAGTGCTATTTTTGGAAACATATAATTAATTTCTAAGTGAACAATAAAGGAAGATATGCTTTTTTAAAACTAATTTTGAAATTAATTTTTTTCTCATCTTTGTACAGATATTAGCATCTAATTTTCACATATTGTATTTATTAGTGCTATGTTAACTCGCCTGTATAATATCAGATACGTAACACTTAGGACCTCGGAGTAATATTTTTTTTTAGAAAATTCTGTATTTTCAGAAAAAGGCGAAATAAAAGAATTGTATATGATATTTATACAATTATTTACAGGGCAAAGTGGCATTATATACAGGGCATTTTATAAGCTAAACAAAATAATTTTAGTATTAATAATAAAGTCATTATTCTTAATTTTGTGATTTTTACATTTTATTTTTTTTCTCATAAACCATTTACGATTAGCAGTAGATATCTATCTGAAAACATACCTCGTAATTGTATTGTTACTAGTAAAAAAAATCACACAGAAATCTATGAGGACATTGGAGATATGAGATTTTACAATTTCTATGATATTAGGGTTGTCACAAAGATCTTAATTACAAATGTACGAGAGAAAATTCTAAAAAAGTGGCTGAAAGAAAGAATTTTTATCCGACTGTAAAAACGGAGGGTTATGTTTTTCATGGATTATTATTGAGTTGCATAAAATGAAATTTTTAAAATTCAATAACTCCGAGGTCCTAAGTGTTACGTATCTGATATTATACAGGCGGGTTAACATAACACTAATAAATACAATATGTGAAAATTAGATGCTAATATCTATACCAAGATGAGGAAAAAATTAATTTCAAAATTAGTTTTAAAAAAGCATATCTTCCTTTATTGTTCACTTAGAAATTAATTATATGTTTCCAAAAATAGCACTTAATTGATTTTATAGCATGCTATAATTGAAACTTGAAAACTTTCGTTACGCAGAAAGTTACAGCATTTCTTAGTTTTTTTCTGGTAACCATAAAAAAAATTTTAAAAAATTATAACTCCGGTTCTAAACAGAATTAACTTCTGGGTGTTCTACTCTAGCATTAAAAAAAGCTTAAAGTTTCGATTAGTATCATAAAAAAGGGATGTCCGATTTTGGGAAAAATTTCACAATGTGCAGCGTTAAAAGGATTTGGGGAGTGTTAAAGGGGATAGAATAATATTGGGAAGGACAGCGTTTTGGATTAAAGGGTTTTTTGTAAATAAAATCTTTCGATGTTCCAAAAAGTATATGTGTGGGTGTGTATATTTATTACTCCTGCTGCTGAAATTTAAAAAAAAGCCTGTAGTAAATAAGTTACGCTAATAGATTCGGTTTTTTTATTTAGGGTCTTCTTTATTAAGCGATAGACGTCCACAACTGGGCAAAAGCCAAAGTATGGACTTGCACATGCCATGCCTATAGATATAATTTTTTTTTATAAGAATATTAACCAAGCTGAAGTTGACTGATATCCTCCTCTCCCCTCCAAATAAGCGGAAAGCGTGTGCTAGGAGTGGGTACGACAATAGTGCAACGGGTGGGATTCGAACCTGCGACCATTCAGTTTTCAGTCCACCTTTAACCTTTGGGCTATTGAGACTTGTGGTGCCCACCTACACTCAATTTGATTAACTTTGAGCTTTATTTGGAGGGGAGAGGTAAATACAAGTCAAGTTCAACACGGCCAGTAGGTACTCTTCAAAACATCGTTTAATAAATCGTTATTAAAAAGTTCAAATAATTCTGGTCACGCTTTAAATATTCTCGGCATAGGTACTTAGGTAAGTTTCGAAAACCAATAATTCGGAAACTATTTAGAACGCTGTCAAACCTCAGTAAGTTGGGGAAGTTCTTAAGAACGGCCTTAAGATCAGCTTCTATTAGTGGGGAGCGAATTCACACGAACTACCAAAGGCCGGGCCTTCCTTAACCTGAGGGCCGCGTTTGAACTACTCGCCTGGGCTATTTGGTCCTTATGTTCAGCAAAAAATATGAGAGATAAAAAGAGCTACTCAAAGTATTAAAGAAAAGAATAGAATAGAATATCGTTTATTCATTGACAGACAAAAATGAAATAGGTACACTTAGGCTTACAGAATTACTTTAAATATAACTTAAAGCTCAGTGTAATGCTTACAATATTGTGACAAAAAATAGTTTAACTAAGTATAAGTTTTATACATTTTTATATTGTTACACAATTTAATTATTTATCAATTTTTCCAAATAAATACTAAAGTATTTGATTTTACCAAAGACCGCGAACCATCTACAAACAAAAGAAAATAATAATGTTAATCTAAACATTGGCAATTTCACAGATAATATGAAAGAGAGGACAATTTAGGTCGCTAGTTATGTGGTAGATATAAAAATTATTATAGATATTCCATTTTTGAATAGAATATTCTATTTCAGAAATATTGAGACTATTTTTTTTAATAGGTAGACAGATACTATTTCTTTTTAACTAACTTCCCAAAAAAAGTAGGAGGTTCTGAATTCGTCGATATCTTTTTTTATTTTTTTGTATGTTCTCCGATTACTCGATTTCCGATTTGGATTTTTTTTGAAGAGGTATATTTCCCAGGTGGCTCCATTGCTATCAGGTCAGGATCTGATGATGGGAACCTGGAGCTCTTCAAATTTTATAGGCACAATTGATACTCGTACACTTTGTAGTGGCGTTTGAGGTCGGTTTTGTAAAAAGAATTTTTACGTTTATATTATATGATTGCAACAGTATGGTCGTTCTGTTGACCTATTGCCCGCACCATGCTACAAAGAAAAAACTTCAAGTCTTATTAAAGTTACATAATTCCCCGAAGTCTTCTAAAATTCAAGATCCTTGCGAGCGTCTAAACGCGGCACGTCGTCGTAAAGTTCAAAGCGACTTCCGTAGTTCAAATATTTAACTTGACACGCTCAAATGGACAGATTGTCTCGAATGAGATGGAACTTTTGTCTATCTACCCGCAAAAAGTATAGCCTGTTATCACGCTCCAACGGGATGGAAGGTTTTATCGATATCGTTTGATTCACCTCAGTCGATTTGATGACATCTCTGGAGTGATGTTTTTTCTGGGCTGTGTGTGTGTGTGTTTGTTTTACAAAGAAATGGTAATGCCATATCTTTTCTTATGACCATAACAAACTTTTATTTGTCACCGAGGGGTGTTGGTTCTATCTAAATAAATGGGAGGTCACGAGTTCGATTCCCTGTGACATTTTCTGTATGTATCTTTTTTTTATTCGATGACAGTACATATCTCTCTCTCTCTCTTTTAGTAATTATTGTGTACTATAAGTGGCGTGTCACACCGTCCACGAATTTATTAGTTTTTAAGTTAGCATAGTTTTGTGTACTCGCTGTTGGCGTACCTTAGTAAATAAATAAATAATAATTATAAAAAAAAAAAATTTTTTTTCCAAAAACTTTTTTATTTTACTATGAAAAACTGTGCAATACAAGTTACAACTGAGAAGTTTGTGTATCGCTTTTTACTAGGAATTTATGAGTTGTATTGTTTTTAGTCTGGGTGGCTTCAGCCGGGGCTATTTATGTTACGTACTTATACAGTTGTGATTAGACAGGTTTTCTTGAAAATATTTTGTGCATGTAATCCTTCCTAATAATCTACCTAACCTAAAGTTTTTTCACTTTTCCATGTCTCACTCAAGGAACCAAAGGTAAGGTTTATTTTACTAGGTATTTGCACTAATATCTATAGAGCGTACTCAGCTCAGACTCAAGACTCTTTTTTTGTACGGAACACTTCGTATGCGAGTCCGACTCGCAGTTGACTGCTTATTACGTTATCTTTCGATGACTTTCAAATTTTAAATCACCCTTCATGTGGTACAACTAAATAATACAAGCCATTTAGAACCACAAACCTACTCTTTTATAGACAAGTCACACATATGGCACTGTTGTCAAAATCTGCTGAATCATACCACAACTAATGATTAAACCTAAAAGCAACCCACCCCTTCAAGGGGAGGCGCTATACAACTCGTTCCCACTGCCAAAGTGACCGCCCGGTCAAAAATATTGACGAACGCCTGTATGAAAGTATCATATCGATTATAGAGCACAGAAATGTCGCCTTTAGCGAGCATTTAATTTAAGTTAAGCGAATTGAGTTTGTCTTGAATGGCAATTGTTCTTTAACGATATGTCAGCTTCCAATGTAGCATCCAATTCGTAATAGTTCTTATATAAGCTTTTAATTTATATTTTCTTGCTTAAACTATTCATATTATTATGACTCATATGGAAGAGTGTTGTATTTATTGCAAATCCTAATCCTACTATCCTGCTATAGTATTATAAATGCAGATGGATGTATAGATGGATGAATATTTGTTACTCCATCAAGGCCCAACGAATAAATTAAGTCGGCTAAAATTTGGAATGGAGCTAGCTCATACCTAGGATTAACACAGAGGCTACGTTTTAACCCGGAATATTATAGAGTTCCCGGTGGAAATCTAACCCCCTTAATCCACGTGTACGAAGTCGCGAGCATCAGCTAGTATTATAATATTTTTATACTACGAGGCAGCTTATCTATTTCCTAATCGACCTAGGAAACTATTTTGTGTTAATATTTATGAATCATGATTACATACTTGCTAGATTATTGTTGTATCTGCTTCAACTGATGTCTTCTCTGAGACGTATTGCTTGATGTATTACCCTGATTCATTTTGGGCTGATTCATTATTTTTGACCCTTGATTTAATTATAAAATCAAAGGGGAGGCGATAGAATCGTTACTAGTTAGTTCATTTACAAACTCATGACACGCCATTTTATTCATGTTATTATACTTACTAGTTTCGGTATATTTATGTATACATATAATATGAACTTATGTTACTAGATTATCGCGACTTCATCCGCGTGAATTAACGTTTTTTAATTCCCGCGAGAACTCTTCAATTTTCCGGGATAAAATGTAGCTTTTATGTTATTTTTTCTAGGTATGAGTCCAGCCAAATCGGTACATTCGTTGTGGCGTAAAGTAGTAACAAACATCCATCCATCCATCCATCAATCCATCCATCCATCCATCCATCAATCCATCCATCCATCCATCCATCCATCCATCCATCCATGCATGCATCCATCCATCCTCAAAAACTTTCGCATTTATAACATAAGTGGGATGGGATGCGAAAGTTTGTGATTATTGATGGGTGGTATGTTACTCTTTCACGCAAAAACTACTGGACGGATTTTGATGAAACTTCACTATGTAATAGCTCATCATCAGAATAGCACATAGACTACATTTTATCCCGGAAAATTAAAGAGTTTCCGCGGGAATCAAGTCCTTAATCCACGCGGACGAAGTTCGCGGGTATCATCAAGTAAATAACTCTCTCTCTCTCTCTCTCTAACTCTCAGAGCTCTCTGTGAGAACTCTCAGGCATGCAGGTATCCTCACGACTCAGGTACTGTCTGCTCTAGTATATGCATGGCTTCATATTTCTTTTCTCCTAATTATTACAGCCATTTTTAATATGAAAAAACGGAAAAGACACGTTGAAGTCTAACAAAAAACTGAGGGTTAAAAGGCTCTTTCAAAACTTGCGAATATTTCTTTCATACCGCGACTGCCAAACGCATAACGACTTTTTAAAGTTTTTTTAGCGGAATTCTACCTGGGTGCTTGTTCTCGACGACTTTGTTGCGGAAACATTTTCGCTGCTTTTTTCAATTTGAGAACAGTTTAGGACTTTCAGTCAGATATCACGAGTATCACGACACGAGTCAACTTTTGTCTTGAAATACGTTGGTCTTAGGTACAAATTATCAAATTACCCCCGCTGGGAATCGAACCCGAGACCTCCCAGTTTTAAGACTACAGTAAGACCCCAACGCTCACCACTGCACCAGGGAGGTCGTCACAATGGTCGGATTTGCAATAATGTTTTGTTTTTTATTTCAATTTATAAAAAACAAAATAATATACGGGATGAATTGAGAACCTCCTTTTTTGTCGGTTAAAAATAACCAAACATCTGAATTCAGAAGTTCGATTTTTAAAACAAGCGGGATTTTAAACAAGACAAGTCGTCCATTCGATTTCAATCTGACGAAATAGCAATCTGAAAACTAAATGCTAATCTAATTTAAACTTTAACAGTATAACAATAAGAAACACGTAATGATAATTGTAAGGTACTCAGTTAACTCGGAATATATTTGACAGTGTTATTCTATTTTCAACCTAATTTTCTGTAAAATTAAAGAATTATTTCGTATAACATGATTATTATTTACAATTTTCATGGGATGTCAGCTGTTTTGCAATTTTGTGCTGTATTTACATTGAAATAAAAGCGTTTTAAAGAATAATGAAATGCAATCGCAAATCATCCGAATTGAATGAAATGAAATGCAAGGAATTGATTATTCGCGATCTGATTTCAAAGATTCGAATTTCGAATGTCCTTTTTCCGAATTAGCGATTTTGATTGATTGGTTATAGCAATTTTTTTATTTCTGTAATATGTAATATACTACCCGTTCACTTCCAGTTGGCCGTCGTCGACCTTTACAATATGACATCATGCCGTACCGTTGACAAGAAAATAATAATTGTATTTTTTACTGTAACCACAACTATGACGGAAGTTTTCTTCTTTGGCAATGACATCTTGAAAGTCTAAAGGCGTAATTTTGAATTACTTATGTTTTCCGATTGAAAAAGTCATTAATTAAAGTAATTAATGGCTAGTCTGCCCTATGCAAAATAGTAAATAAACAAACAAAAATATATAAGTAATTTAAAGTTAACAAAAACATTAAAAACGTAACAAAACTTTGAAATTTGGTATTGACAATCGCGAGTGGTACGTTGCTATCTGTACTTACTAACGATCTGACTTGAGGTGCGGAGAAGCGCGGTGTGAGGTAGCGGCCAACTTGACGTGGACAGTTAGTGAGTACTTAAGTATACCTTTTGATGTTTGCACAAAGTTGAAAATATCGATTTATAAAGTTTTTTTTTTTTTTTTTATTCGATGACAACATAGCCCTTGACTGCGATCTCACCTGATGGTAAGTGACGATGCAGTCTAAGATGGTAGCGGCCTAACTTGGAAAGGGTATAGCAGTGTAAATTCAACCCATACCCCTAATCGGTTTCTACACGCCATCGTGCCGGAACGCTAAATCGCTTGGCGGCACGTCTTTGACGGTAGGGTGGTAACTAGCCACGGCCAAAGCCTCCCACCAGACAAAATCATGTATTGTAGCTTTACATATAATATACCGTACTATTTGAAAATTTTATTAAATAAGACAATTTTCATTCAACTATGCAGCATAATTACATATTGTATAGTTTTAACACGCAAAGTTATTATAAAAAAGCGGCCTAATAGTTGAAAAATAGATAAACAAAACGTCGAGCGTGAATTAGTAGTCATTATCTAGGTGTAATTTAAGGTCGGTACTTAATGAAAGCTACATATTTTTAAACCGCTTTTAAAATGTTTGAGCTGCGTGCACACTGTGTACATATAAATAAAAACACTAGTTTTTGTCCGCAACTTTATCCGCGTTAAGTTTTTTATGAAAAAAAAAAAGAAAAAACATAGAGTTCTTTCTTGGGTCACATTTTGTTTGAAATACTTACTACTTCCTATTAATATTATAAATGCGATACTGCCTACTTCCTATTAATATTATAAATGCGAAAGTTTGGATGTATGGATGGATGAATGGGTGGATCGATGTTACTCAATCACGCCGCAACGACTAAACCGATTTGGTTGAAATTAGGCACAGAGCTGGATTATAGTCTGGAATAACAATGGCTACTTTTTACCCCCGGAAAATGAGAGAGTTCCCGCGGGTATTAAAACCTCAATCCACGTGCTTGGATTCAAAAATATTTTAACTTGATTTGATTTTATATTTTAACTTTCAAGCACGCATGGATCTGAAAATAAATCCATAAATAAATAGGTAATATTTCGTGTATAGAGAGTACCTTTCAAAAACCAGCATCCTATATAATATTTTATGTATGTGTGTGTGCGTGTGTGTGCATACAGCTTAACGCATGCGTCGCGTGTGCTTAATGTTAAGTAGGATCCGCAAATTGCAACCGACTAGAGTCGCCATTATAATGCACTTATGTGGAATATCCCCAAATTAAATACTATAATACTTTACTCCGAAATACTATCACAAACGAATTCTAACTTCCAAACCTAATTATTACCTATATTGTGTTTATGTATTTCAAGCTGATTAAGACAGGGAATAAAAGTTCACTTCTATCACCTTCTTATGAGAAGTGACTTATCTTAACTATTACTTAACTTATAATAACTTAAGTGACTTCTAATAAAATAATTTTCCCCAATATTTATTTAAAAAAATAAAATAATTATATGTATCTCAAATATTTTATTTTATTTTATTTATTTTGGAAAACCAACAGCTTATACTACTACATTAGACTTAAAGTTAAACAACTAATAGCTAATAATAGGTTTTCACAAATTGAAACTAAATGAATAACCCCGAGTGCACAATAAAAATTCTAAGCCATCTACAAGTAGAAAGTTTAGGATGCACTTGGCTGAACTAATATTTTTGTTAGATTTCGACGTAAACTATTCATATTACCACAAAACAAGTCGACATTAGGTTCGTCATAAACTGAGTTCAGAAGGCGAGAAGCGCGAATAATAAATGAGTTGTGTCTATAGTTTGTTTTGGTTAATGGGATATGTAGTTAAATAATTCCCAACATTTAATTAAACTAGTTAAATTTTGTGACTGAATTGAGAATATTGATTGGTTTTGGTGGGGTTTTATTCCACTCGAACGAATTTACCATGAAACCGCGGGGTTGTAAGTCCCACGGTAGATCGCTGGTTTTGGGATTTAGTGGACTGTATATGTTGATGTTATGATTTCGATAGCTTCCTATTTCTGGGCAAACCTTCACCACCAATCGGCGGGAACGAAATTAAAATATCCACTTACCTCTTGATGTCGTCGGTCCGCCTGGCCGAAGATGTTGGTTGGTCTTTGTCCCGCTAGATAGTTTGGTTAGGATTGCGAAATCTTGAGTTCCATTAGTTCGGCACACACACACTTCACTAGGCAGCTGCCATTTACGTGAATTTAGAGTTCGAACCGACGAGAAGACGATGATGAGCCGATGGACACGATGTCCAGCTTTTCGAGGGGCACTCGACAGCGAGCGGGCGTTACTGGCGCGGCGTCTTGCGATGGCGGACGCGAATGATCGACGAAAAGAGGGTGGATCGATAAAATCGAACCCACCGAATTGACAATGACCCACAGTTTGCCCAGATTGTCTAAATCTATCAAAACAAAACATCATCATATTTCTGAACAGGTTTAATCAATCGAAAGAATTTTTTTACCTTTTTTTTTTTAAATTGTTTCTAACTTTTTGGGCGCCAATTAATACCATTTTTTGAGTAACAAATTGAGACCCTACCGGAAATCGAACCCGAGACCTCCAAATAACAAGACCACAGCGTTCACCACAGCGCCAGGGAGGTCGTCAAAATAGGTAGGAGGTCGTAATAGAAAGTTTAGGAGGCTACTCCACGTGTATCTTCAGTTTAAGTAAGACATGGTCACCACGCGTCAGTAACATATGCCGAACGAAGATTTGCAGTGATCCGGCTGTGCATTAATATGGTCTAAATTATAGAATTACGCCCGTAATACGCACCTACAGAAAAATGACGTGAGTGTTGGACATATGCTTCCAAAAAATATATCGATAAATATAAACTCTATAACGTTCTCAAAGGTTTTATTATGAAGTAAATTTTACAAAGTTATAAAGTTTATTCAAAAATTACATGGTTACAAAAATTATGTGAGAACAGATTAGAACTATGATCCCATGAAGTATGAACTGTGTTGCGGTGATCTTCGCCCTTCTTGTACATTGACAAAGACACAGAATGTTGAATGAAGTTACAAAATTAAAATATGAGTTAGTAACAACAAAAGGTTAACGTGACAGTTTGTGTGTATTGAGGTGTGTGTGCGCGAGATTGTGTGTGTGTGTGTGTGTGTGTGAAGTCTGTCATTTGCATTGGGCCAGGTGGGTTATGGCCTATAACTCTTATCTGAGAGAAGCTCTGCGCTCAGTGGTGAGGTATTTTTTTGAAGATATATTTTTTAAGCCAAGTTGAACTTGACTTATATTCTCCTCTCCCCTCCAAGTAAGCGAAAAGCTTGTGCTAGGAGTGGTTACGACGATAGTGCAACGGGTGGGGCTTGAACCTGCGAAATTTCAGTTCTCAGTCCGCACTTTTAACCTTTGAGCTATATTAATCCTGGCTGAAAGGCACAGAGATGGATTATAGTCTGGAATAACACATACTCTACTTTTTATCCCAAAATATAAGAGAGTTCCTGCGGGAATAAGAAAACCTTAATCCACGCGACCGAAGCCGCGGGCATCGACTAGTATTATTTAAAAAAAAAAGTTTCGTTCTCAAATGGTAACGTGTGAACGTCGGGGTGCATTTTTCTTTCCTTTAAATAGATACCAGTAAATCTTATTAGTGATGCGACGCGCCAAGGAAACTAAAACCCTTCCCTTATTCGGACGTCTATTAACGTTAAAAGGTCTTTGTTGAAAGGAAAGAGTATATTTAGCGCTTATAAGCATGACGTCATACGTTCTTTTTTTTTTGTGGGGGTTTTATCATTGTTGACAACGTCACCCTTATAAGTTCATCAACACGTAATTGTTACAATATGTAGAGCTAGATTTAATTAAACTAAGACCAAGTAGGTGAGTTTGTACATCAAGCATAATTATGAACATACTAGCTGATGGCCGCGACTTCGTCTACGTGGATTTAGTTTTTCAAATCCCGCAAGAACTCTTTGATTTTCCGGGATAAAAAGTAGTCTATGTTACTCTCCCGGTCCTCAACTATACGCATGCAAATAATCACGTCGATCCGTACCTCTGTTGAGGCGTTATTGAAGGACAAACAAACACACTTTCGCATATATTAATAAGGATTAATGGATGTATGGATGAGGGCTTACTCTAAGGAGAGAAGACGACATAATTAATTATAAAAAACCACATCGATTCAAAATACATAATATTACTAATAATATTTCCTATTATGCCTACTTTATATCTTATTATTTTTTTCAACTTTGAAACACACACTCAACATATAAACAATGTGTGTGTGTGTTTAGGTTTTAGTGTACAATATAGGTACTCGTATGAATAAACATGAAAAATGTTTTTTTTTTAATTTTTAGTTAGTATTTTAAAATTCTTAGTCATTTGGAAGTTCTTTCTTCGTTGTAATAATTATGATGTAATTACAAAACTTCAGAAAATTGTACTAAAACCGTGGTGATTTTGGTATCTCTAATACTCGATAGTACGTATTCCGGATAATTAAATCTCCATTGCACGTAATGAAAACGAACCGACCCTGATTTAAATCTGGAAACTGCTGGGTCAGACAAGACCGAGGAAACTTTTAATCAAATTAGTTCTTGCGACCGAAATTCTAACGACAACGTAAAACAGCTAGTCATTATTAACAAATACATCTACACAAACGGATTATATAATAAACAAAAAGAGAATATATAAAAAAATTGATAGATTCTCAGCAAAAATAAATGCACTGCACTACTGCATTGTGACTGCATTCATCAAACAATATTAGGTCTAAATATCGATAAAGTACCTTAAGGGTGTATTTGCAAAAATAATGGGTATTCAATCCCACTTTTATTCATGCACCGTTCACACGCACAGGCAAGCTGCGTTAAAAAGAGTGAATCAACTTGTTTTGATATCTAAATATATAAAAAGCAAAGGTGACTGATTGACTGACTGACTGATCTATCAACGCACAGCCCTAACTACTGGACGGATCGGGCTGAAATTGGGCATCCAGACAGATATTATGACGTAGGCATCCGCTAAGAAAGGATTTTTGAAAATTCAACCCCTGAGGGGGTAAAATAGGGGTTTAAAAAATCGAATTTAACGTGAGCGAAGCCGCGAGCAAAAGCTAGTTTCAATATAAATTGTTTTTGTTCTATTTTTTTATCTGGCTCCGGATATCAATCTAAACCTTTACCTTGTTTTTTTTTGTAAGCTATTGCTAACAAAATAATTTTTCTTTGGCTCTACATTTTATATGTAATCAAAAGTTGGAGCTCAACATCCTACATCCCTAATTGATTCCTGATTTTTCACGGTACCATAAATAAGCAAAGAACGTTGATAAATAAAACAAAACCTGAACACAGACGAATTAATTTAAAAGTCTTAACACACGAAAAAATTGGTGTTTCACGCCCGGTTATTTAGCGCTTGTCGTGACGACCAATATAACATCGATATCGGGGTTTCCCATCTCTACCGCGTCTTTTGACTGTGTTCGAATTTCGAATAATTATATACCTATACCCAATAAAGACAAAAAGTCACGGAAAAACGATGTGGTGCGAACTTAGCATGTGTGAAACTTTCTTCACACATGCTAATTTCTTCTTCCAATCGTAGACGTCCAGTGCTGGACAAAGGTTTCTTGCGTGGACTTCCACAGGTCTCGACTGTCGCATGTCGCCTTAGGGAGGGTCTGTCACTAATCTTTCCGGCGCAGACGTCTTCAGTATATTAACTTGATGGTAAATTGATGTATACCTTGTTCAGAGTTAACGTGGAAAAATTACCAGCTTTATTTGCGTTCTAAAAACAAATCTCGCCTATATTGTAAACGTGGTGTGGCGGAAAAAACAACTTTGTGTTACCAAGTTATTTTTAGTGTTGCGTTGCTCTCGCAATCTATGGATGCAGTGGTTTTGAGCCGCGAATAAAGTTGGTAACTTTTTCCACGACCATTTTGAACATGGTATGTATACTGTATAGTCATGTAATATTCGCTGGAATGGAAGAAAGGTACTGAATTAGCTAAAAAAGAGAACCCCGCGAAATAAAATAACAAATTAATTAAAATATCTTAAAACACGAATGAAACACGATTATTTAGCGCTTGTCGTGACAACCGAACATAATATCGATATCGGCGTTTCCCATCTCTACGTGTCTCGGCCGCGATGAAGATTTCGAGGTAATCGGAGAGTATTTTGGCCAACGGCATCATTAAGAGATGCGTTAAAATAAATGCACAGCATTTATTATGCAGGCACTTTAAAGCCATGTGTACAACGATAATAAGTTTTTTTGCAACTTTGTTGACTGGCTGAAAGAGTAATTATTATAATCACCAAATTTATAGATATACTAGCTTTTGGCCGCGATTTCGTTCATGTTTAAATCCCCTATTTTACCTGTTGAGAGGTTTAATTTTTAAAAAAATATTTTTAGCTGATGACTAAGTACGTTTTAATAGCCATTACGTTTTAGTATGCCAAATTTCAAACGACAGCAATTCGCGCAATTTTTGTAAATACCTATTCATAATATTTTCAAAAATCCTTTCTTAGCGGAGGCCTAGGTCAAAATAGCTATCTGTATGGCACAGCCCGATCCGTGCTGTGCGTTGTTAGAACAGTCAATCCCTTTATATGTACGAGTACATATAGCTCATAGAATTATAGATATATTTTATTCAGAAGATGATTTGTTTTAAGCTATTGCATAGCTTCTATCGCGGGCCAGCGTGGAGACCGAATCCAGAAATTCCGTAACGAAAATAACCTGACACGGGACTCCTCTACGGTGAGCCGCTAGATGGCACATTTTTTATCAACGCCATCTAGCGGGGAGCCGCTAGATGGCGTTGATAAAAAATGCTATGCAATAGCTTTACCGCGGCAGTCCCCGAGTGCCACACGTCTTTTTTTTTTAATTTTGTCTTTTCTTTCTTTTATTCTGAAAACAAGCGCTGCAGTATGATGATAAATGGGAAACTTATATTTGTTAAGTCGTGGTTATTACAAAGTGACCTTCTTAATGACAAAGCTGCATGGAATCAATCGGCTTGGCCTCCAGCTATCCACAAGATAGTGTTATAAGTGATTACATTGTAATACTATGTAGCTATACATTAATATTGTAATATTTTGTTATGAAAAGAGCAACTGCTGATTTTCTTGCCGGCTCTTCTAAGCGGAATCTGCATTCCAAACCGGTGGTAGAGTCATAACGTGTCATAAGAGCTACAAGTTGGCCTACATGAAATAAATAATTTTGAATTGGATCTTATGCACCTGTTCAATTTTAGTTGATGAAAAAAAATTATAGATATCTATATGTATATTTTTTTTTCATGGAAAAAATCATGTCGACCGATTGCTTTGTTTCTCTGTAGCCGCGTTATTGAGGGACAAACCAACAACTGAAACACTACTGCATTTATAATATTAGTACCTACTTAAATGCATTGTCGAAAAATGACGTCATGTATGCAACTAGCTTAGCGGTAAATAAAATAGCCCCAATCTGTTAATTCATGCAATGTGCATATCGGATGGCTTTTGTGTATTCTTTAAATAAAAATAGGCACAAAAGGATTTTCAATATTTAAATATTCAGGTGGAAAAGGTAAAAAAGGCTTTATCTCTTCGCAGGAGCGTATTTTTTAAGAGCGTATTTTTTATTATTACACAGTTCTGTTTTGTTGTTTTTTTTTAATAGAAATTTTTAATAAAAATACATTTTCCAGCGGGAACTCTTATTTTCCGGGTTAAAATGTAGCCTATGTGTTAATGGGCCTGGATGGGAACCATCTCCATTCCATATTTTAACCCAATTTGGTTCATTAGTTGTGGCTTGAAGGAGTAACAAACATACATACACACACACACGCACACACGCACACACGCACGCACGCAAGCACGCACGCACGCTCGCTCGCACACACGCATGTATCTTCTGCCTTTATAATATTAGTGTGATTGTTAGCTCCTTTTTCTAAAGGAAAACTTTGCGGGCGGTCATGTTTCCTGCCACTTCTAGCTCGAGTTCCTTAGAACAAGAATGAATAAGCATCTTCTAGGTAAGCGCGCTTTTATTTAGACCTTATCAGAGTATAATAAGTTATAACCTAATAATGATTTCTAATCAGAATATTGCAAAAGGCGTAAGTAATTAAGCCTCTAAGTAACATTAATGCAATCAAGTTACTGGAAACAATTTCGTTGTATTTAAAATAAAAGATCAGTTATAGGTTTTTTCTCCTTGACCTAGAATAAGAACTGGACCTTGGTAAAATGAGTGAGATTATTAAATACCTAAATAAAAAGGCGCGTGATCTAGAAAATATAGATTTCTCTAATCCGCCTAATAGGGTATTGTAATTAAATGATGAAACCCTCGATTTTCCTTGAATTATATACAATACTAGCTTTTGCCCCCGCGACTTCGTCCGTGTGGAATTAGATTTTGGGGTGGAATTTTCAAAAACTGTGACACACGTCCTTCTTTATTTTTAACTGAAAGCTCAAATGCCAACTTTGATGGAAACAGCTTGAAAAATGACGGAGTTTCATATAAATTTCCATCCCCTATTTAAACCCCTTCGGGGTGGAATTTCCAATAATCCTTTCTTAGTGTGCGCCTACGTCTTAAAAGGAACCAACTGTAAAAATTTCAAGTTTCTAACTTCAGTAGTTTAGGCTGTGCGTTGATATCTCAGTCAGTCAATCAGTCAGTCAGGACTTTGAATTTTATATAGGTATATAGATATATATTCAGACAGACAGAGATCTGTCATAACTGCGATTTTGTGTCAAAAAAAAAGAAATTCGTTTATATATTATGTATTTTTTTATTTTTATAACAAGTCAAAGTCTTTGCAAAAAGGGTCTGCAAAACGTTATCTTACGCAAAGTGACAGTTCAAAAATATTTGTCGCTCGAATGAATCCACTTATTTTAATCTCGTAAACGACGGAACCTGAGAAACCTTTTGTCGCTTGACTTTTTAGTTTTTACTTATTTCAGATTATTGCCCAAACATGCGCCAACGCAGAGAGGTGTCGCGTTACTAGAGCGTGCAATGTCACCCAAAATGCTTCAATTTTGAATGATCATTTTAAATTGTTTCAAAAATGTTTAGTTTTAAGCCTTGCTAGAATTTTTTGTTTTTAATTATCTCTTATTTAGGTCGGGCCAAAAATGTTTTTCTATCAAGAAATTCTCAGTACTAGCCCGGAGTTAAGAAGTTGGCGGTGAGTGCCCGTGCCTCGGAGAGCACGTAAAACTCTCAGTCCTGCGCCTGATCTCTCTCCAGTCGTGTCGGATTTTCCGTCCCATCGGACTTTTTGAGTGAGGGAATAGAGAGAGCACCTGTGTTTGCGCACACACTTGTGCACTATAATATCTCCCGCGCAGATGACTAATCTCTGTGGAGATTGGCTGCTGTGGCCGGATTCGGTCGGGAGGGCATTATAAAACTTACTGTACATTTGCTCCTCCAGTGATATAACACCTCTCCGGCCCAAAGTCTTGCAAAGTCGCTTAATCAAGAAAAAATGTTTGCCTGATCGCTTTTTAATGTAGTTTCTTTACGATCTAACTCCAGATTATGGAGATATCGAAGGTCTTTTATTTGTGGCTGTCATTGTCGACCATTCTCTTAGTTTTGATGGGGGCTAATTTTATTACGACATTGCGTTATGACCTTATTTTTTTGACCTAAGGGTCTGGACAGTCGGAGTGCAAAATTGCAGTTTGGATTCAAATATTTGTCAGTGTCTAGCTAGTGCTAGACCTAAAAAATCAAAATTTATTTATATCATGTAGGCCATCTACCACCGGTTCGGAATGCAGATTCTGCTGAGAAGAGCCGGCAAGAAACTCAGCAGTTGCTCTTTTCAAAAAAAATTTTTTTTTACCATGGGTAACAAAACTATGCTATGCACGCAGTGTTTCCAGAAAGAAGTTTCAAAAATGCAAACCCACCACAACCTAACTAATGTTAAGATGGGTAGACACAAAGCAGACCCATTCCCGTTGGTGGCACCCGTTCACGAGCACGACGCATGATCCAGCCGTTGCTTCGCTCAACCATATTTGAGGGTCTGAACAGTTAGATTTCAGTAGCTTAAGCACGAACATTTTAACTTTCGAAAGTACGAGCGTATTCAACCGAAGTTTCGGCGCGCGTACGTTCCGCAGATGTGTCGTAAAGGTGAAGTTAAAGCCAGCAAGAAATTTTGTATGAAAATGATAGGATTTTCATACAAAACCTGTCGTTTTCATACAAAATTTCTTGCTGACGTTACCAAGGACGTAAGGTTCCATCTAGAGTCTAGACAATCACAGACACAATACATGATCAATAGCCTAAGCACGAACATTTTAACTTTCGAATTGTAAAGGTGAAGTTAACGTCAACAAGAATTGTTGTATGAAAATGACAGGAAATTTTGTATGAAAATCCTGTCATCTTCTATCTATATATATATACATATAAAATTCAAAGTCCTGACTGACTGACTGACTGACTGAGATATCAACGCACAGCCTAAACTACTGAAGTGAAAAACTTGAAATTTTTACAGTTGGTTCCTTTTATGACGTAGGCGCACACTAAGAAAGGATTATTGGAAATTCCACCCCTAAGGGGTTTAAATAGGGGATGGAAGTTTATATGAAACTCCGTCATTTTTCAAGCTGTTTCCATCAAAGTTGGTATTTGAGCTTTCAGTTAAAAATAAAGAAGTACGTGTGTCACAGTTTTTGAAAATTCCACCCCAAAACCTAATTCCACGCGGACGAAGTCGCGGGGGCAAAAGCTAGTTTTCATACAAAATTTCTTGCTGACGTTAACTTCACCTTTACTATTCGAAAGTTAAAATATTCGTGCTTAGGCTACTGATCATGTGTCTGTGACTGTCTAGAACCTTAAGACTTTAGTCAGCATCGACAGGTAAACACTAACCGATTTAATGACATTTTGACAGATTTTGTATTAGCAATTGGTCAAACCGTCTAATTTCTTCTTTATCAACTGATAGACGTCCACATAGGACATAGGTCTCTTGCATGGACCTCCACAGGGTTCGGTCTTGCGCCGCTTGAATCCAGCGACTCGTTTGATTTATTTGTAAGTAAAGGCGATGGTAATAGGACTGTTTTGGTACACTAAATTATCTTCCATCCATTCTACAGGTAGGTATAGGAACTAGGAAAGAAAATGGTATCCAAACCCTACTTAAAACTATTAAGACCACGTTATTTAATAGAAAATTGGCCCAAGCCTTGTCCAAATATTGGATCCAACGCCCATTGTAAAAGACATTAGCAGTCGTTACGCTTTAATACGTAATAAATGATTTACGGCGGACGAACGTGTTTCACAACGCTCAATGTTTTTTGTAGACCTTACTCCCATTTTTTCACTTAGTTTTTACGAGTTATTTTTTATTTTTTTATGAGCGCAGGGTCTGGAGCTCTTGACAATGGTCGTAATTATGTTGTACATAATCTTTTAACAAAACTTCTTCTCCCCAGGAACATTGTGAAAAGATAGCGCTATTTAAAGAAGCTACAGAATCCGTTGTCTGGTGGGAGGCTTTGGCCGTGGCTAGTTACCTAGCCACGTTACGTAGCCACTACGTATTTTGCGTTTTGTTTTTTAAAAGAATGTAAACCAAGCTTAACCTGACAGTATTCTCCTCTCCCCTCTAAATAAACGATAATAGTGCAACGGGTGGGGATCGAATCTCCTTTCAGTTTTCAGTCCGCACCTTCAACCGTTGGGCTATTGGGGCTTTTTGATCTGTGTTGCTAAGTCCTTCGTAAAATATGTGTACACGTGAGTGATTAACACGTTGATTAACCCGCCAACATAACGCGGCGTCATTAAGCAGTTAACAAGAACAAATCCCGCTCGCGACGCGCGGCGGTTTATTTATCAAGATTAATGACGTGCTTATTAAATTCACCCTGTTTCGATACACCTGCGAAACGCTTTGTTTATTATTTAAATTAGTGGCAACATGCGTAGATTCAATGATTAACTACAGGAATGCCTGCCCTCTAAGTGAGACTTATTCTGGAGAGGAATCCGCATAAAAGATGTACCAACACGTAAAAATTCTTTTTACGTGTTGGTACATCTTTCATCATCATCATCATCGATCATGGTAGGTACTGATTGTCACTCATTGGTGTAGGTATACAGAGATGCGTGAGAGAAGGGTTTAAATCAAATCAGTATAGAACTAGAAATATTTGCTTTTCATCGTAATTTATTTTTAAATAACTTATCCTTGCAAATTGCAAAGGATTTATATTGTACTCGTATTTCATTTTGTTACGACGTAACTGCGCTTTTATTTTGTACTACGGAACTCCGTTTAAATGTGGAATCGTTTGCTCAAAAGGGTAATGTTTAAAGATATCAGATAAAATTTTTGAAAATATATGCGGCGTCTTTACATCATTATCTTAATTCTTTATCATTAACGCAGCGGGGCCGCGCGCAATTTTTCCCCATATATTTCCAGTATCAACCCTACAATCAGGGTTGCCCATTACACAATTTCACACTTGGCGCGTCATATCTGACAGCTGCATGCGAACCCGTCCTACGTATTAGCATTTTTCGACTAATTATGATCCCGTACGGTATACCAACCTTATCATTATACTGGTATTATCATTTATCTGTCAATCAAAGTTACTGTAAAACTACATTGTTTCTGCGATGCCTATATGAAACGAAAATTTTATAATAAGGTAATCAGTCGCTAAAGGGAAATCTGTCCAAGATGGCCGCCGCCACAAAATGGCGGGTTACATATTTTTATTTTAACAATTACTTACTAGCGATTAGGGTGTTGTAACATGTCGGGGATGTTTTAAATTTTTAATTTACAATTTTAAAGAAAGTAAATAAAAACCTACCACATAATAGGGTTCATATGCTGACAAATCGGGCCCGTCTTAGGTTAAGTTTTAGGTTTTAGCTTTCATATTATTTACTAACAAATAGGCTTAAGTTTTATATTTTTCATTTATAATTTTACTAACACATCTATGATCCTAGTTGGTCGAAATAAATAATTTTTTTTTTTTTTATAAAAATAATACCTAATAACCGGACAAGAAAAGATTAAGTATAGAAAACTCTCAGGTGTGCAAGTTTCAAGATTTTTTCCTTCACCGTTGACCTAATTAGATATAAGATAGAGTTGAAGAAGCTAATGAACTACATTTTTATTACTTCAATGTAAATTATTATCAGTGTGGGATATTATCTATTTCTAATTGAATTTATATTCTATTTCTTATCTTACGCTATTTCTTTTGTTGATATGATCGAGCATACTGACCTTTCGAGGCAAATAACGGATCTTATCAAATGACAAACGAGTCTTCCTTGATTATAAAAGTAAACAAATCAATAAATAGTATATTTGCATTAATTATCAATACCTACTCATTTTGTTTCTAGGTCGACTACATTCTACTTGTCTGAATTAATTTTGCTAAGGATGGTCGATGTGTTTGATATTAATGAACTTTATTGGATACGGATAGAAGCAGGCGTTAAGTACTTTACGGAAATCCATGTAAGTACCTATTTTACTTATTAGATTAAAAAGATTACGATCGATAGGCGATATCACCTGATGGTAAGTGACGACGCAGATTGATTGTTGTTTTACTTCGGAATTCTAAAAATGGCTGAATTTATGAAGTTCTTTGTGAGAGAGTACCCGCCGATCAGAAGAGCGCCACACTGATGCATTAATTTTTACTGCACTGTAGCAATCATTTTCAGTGCACTGTACGAATCATTTTTAGTGCACTGTGGCAATTATTTTAGTGCACCGACCTAATCATTTTATCTGCACTTAACAACCATTTTAGTGCACTGTAGAAATTAGTTTTAGTGCACTGTAGCAATCATTTTCAGTACACTGTAGCAATAATTTTTAGTACACTTACTAACCCTTTTAGTGCACTATAGAAATCATTTAAGTGCACTATAGCAATCATTTTTAGTGCACTTAATAACCCTTTTAGTGCGCTATAGAAATCATTTTTAGTGCACTGTAGCAATCATTTTTAGACAATCCCACAACTGATAGACATTACAATGACCACCACACAAGACTCTGTGAGTGACTTTGTTGTGCGTTTCTATTTCAAGAGTATTTATCTTGGTTCATAGGTTATCTAATTATACGGGCGATGTACTAGATTCTCCTTATGTCTGCTTTGGATGTATTAATTTGGTTTGCGTTGCGAAAACAGAATACGAAGGAGCAGAGGCGTAACTATAACGTTTGAGGCCCGTGGCAAATTCATCGGATGGGGCCCTCCCTCCCTCCCAAAAAATGATCGCTCGGCACTAGCCGTAGTCACAGGAATGGCTATAAATGTTGGAATCGTCTTGTGCTTTCAGCCCTCACTGACAGGGGGCCCCTTCCTGCTGGAGGCCCGTGGCATTTTGCCGTCTTGCCACCCTATAGTTACGCCACTGCGAAGGAGTGTCTATCGATTGAACATCCTAAAGGCGCTATCTCAAAAGTTTGGGTCCAATTGATAAATGTTTGATGGGGATACTGGCTGCGGCCGTGCCTAGTTACCACCCTACCGTCAATGACGTGTCGCCAAGCGATTTATCGTTCCGACACGATGACAACATGTGGAAATATGTGGGGTATGGTTTAATTTATACCATCAGGTGAGATCGCAGCCAAGGGCTATCTTGTCATCTAATAATCCTATTTCCTATTAATAATTAATCCTACTATAATATTATAAATGTGAATGTGTGGATGTTTGTATGTTTGCATGTTTGTTCCTCAATCACGCCGCAACGACTGAACCTATTTGGCTGAAATTTGGCACAGAGATAGACTATGGTCTGGAATAATACATAGGCTACTTTTTATCCCGGAAAATAAGAGTGTTCCCGCGGGAATTACAAAACCTCAATCCACGCGAACGAAGTCGCGGGCATCAACTAGTAATATTATAAATGCGAAAGTTTGTATGTTTGTAACTCAATCACGTCGCAACGACTGAACCGATTTGGCTGTTTGGCACCGAGATAGATTATAGTCTGGAATAACACATAGGCTTTTTATCCCGGAAAATAATAGAGTCCCCGCGGGAATAAAAACCTAAATCCACGCGAACGAAGTCGCGGGTGTCATCTATCTAAATATATAAAAGGCAAAGGTGACTGACTGACGGACTGACTGATTGACTCACTGACTGACTGATCTATCAACGCACAGCTCTAACCGATGGACGGATCGGGCTGTAATTTGGCATACAGATAGCTATTATGACGTAGGCATCCGCTAAGAAAGAATTTTTGAAAATTAAACCCCTAAGGGGGTAAAATAGGCATTTGAAAAATCGAACTTAAGCCGCGAGCGAAGCCGCAGGCAAAAGCTAGTAAAACATATTTGAAAAAACAATTTCGTTCTAATGTTCCACGGCTTGCCGCTATAACGGCTTATAGTTAACGATTTGAAATAGAAACTTTCGTTGTTGGGTTCGCCTTTTTTTCCTTTTTTAGGGGCAGGCGTTTAGGAGATAGAGAAGATTTTTATGTTAGGGTTCCGCGTTTATTATTATTTATTTTTTGTCAGATTATTAGAGTGACTCTATACTACTTCGATATCACCTATCCTAAGCTTTGGTTACAAACATAAAAAGCACAAGATCACTGTAAAATTTTTTTTTATTCACCTCACATATTTAGCCATTATCTTGAAAAATAAAATTAGTAAATATTTGTGTATTAACAGACTATAATTTGAAGTAGTAGAGTTAGTTTTGTGAAAATCCAGTGGAAACAGCGTATGGAAAAAGTAGCGTATGTCACTATCCAAGTCGTCAACCAAATCTATGCAAAAAATTACATCGGTGCGTTGCTCCGTTGCTGCTAGATTCAAGGACAATCCATTAAACATGTACACACTTTCGCATTAATAAATATTACCTAGTAGGTAAGGATTATAATTTAAGTACCTACTAGGTGGTTGCGACTTCGTCCCGTGGCTTTAGTTTTAAAAATCCCGCGGGGAGTCTTTGATTTTCCGTTAT
The DNA here is from genome assembly GCA_933228805.2 of Hipparchia semele. NCBI lineage: Eukaryota > Metazoa > Arthropoda > Insecta > Lepidoptera > Nymphalidae > Hipparchia > Hipparchia semele. The sequence goes on from OW121731.1 coordinate 2,756,915, forward strand.
AAAAAGTAACTTATGTCACTCTCCGGATCCTCAACTAGATGGGTGCAAAAAATCACGTCAATCCATGGTTCTGTTGCAACGTGATTGAAGGACTATCCAACAAATGAAAAGCAAACCAAACAAACACTTTCAGATACTAAAGGCCGAGAAAAAATCTACCAAATAAAAACGTGTGCGGAATTTCTCGATTGAAATTCGGCTGCATATGGGACGCACAATAATTGCGCATGCCAAAGAGAATTTCCGCAGCCTTGAGGGAACCCTAAAATCCACAACAATGGCGGGTAGCCGACACCAAACTAATTGAATTTCGGAACGTTGCCGATGTTATATTTGGTAGGTTTTTAACGCGCATAAAATTAACTCTGGGTCCCGATTGAACCGTGTTAAATTGTTAAACCCTGCTTTAGTGGCAATCGGCGGTGACTAGCGAATAATGCAGTGATTAATCGACTCATGAGAATAAATACTTCCATACTATCCATTAAATTGATACTTCCATATACGCGCGTTGTCGTCAAGCGCAAGCCTATCTCATAATACCTAATAATAAAAAAAAACGCTTCCACGCTAATCTAAATCTAAATATATAAAAGGCAAAGGTGACTGACTGACTGACTGACTGACTGACTGATCTATCAACGCACAGCTCTAACCACTGGACCGATCGGGCTGAAATTTGGCATACAGGTAGCTATGATGACGTAGTCATCCGCTAAGAAAGGATTTTTCAAAATTCAACCCCAAAGGAGGTAAAATAGGAGTTTAGAAAATCGAACCTAACGTGAGCGAAGCTGCGGGTTAAAGCTAGTAAGTATATATATAGTAAAAGGACAAGGATTTTTTAAATTATGAGATAGGCTTCCGCTTGACGACAATCAATGATGGAAAGCAATGATGAGGTCTATGTTGGAGCGTGTTTGCCTAGAAAATGCTTATTCACTCTCGTCTTGAAGGTACTCAGATTATACGTGGCCGGAAACACCTTAGCCGTTCGTTTCAGAAACGTTGAACTGAAGCGTTTCGAACGAGAGATTTCAACCTCGTATGGGTGCCATCGCTCACGATTTCTTGAAGTTCTGTGGTAAAACGGTGAGGGGGGCACAAGGTGACTGACTGACTGGCTGACTGACTGACTGACTGATCAATCAACTAGTTTATAATATTGGTATGAATTGGCTTTGTACCGGATCAATTCGCGGTACGATTTTGCCTGTACCGCCGCCGCGCTGTAATCGTATAATGGAACAACAATAGAATGTTATGGATAGGACAATAGTCACAAATCGTAGGGTTGTATCAGTTGTATAAATCGTCTCGTGAGACGGGTTGACCTATTTCGATTGAATGATATATCCTACCTAAAGAGCGATATTGTTTTTGAAAGGCATATTATATATGTTGGAAATATTACAGTGCAGAATAGTGTGCGTAAAACACAGCTTTCACTAGTCTCTCTTTTTTCCTTACTGTCAAAGTCCGATGGGATGTTAATTCGACAAGAAAGGGCGAGAGATCTCTATTCGGTTGCAACTGAGAATTTCTTAACAGAAAAATCCAATAACTTAAGTTAGTACTAGTTATTCACACACACACACACACATACACGTACACACACAAACACGTGGCAAACAAACATAATCTGAAGCCGTAGACCGTAGTAGTCCGTATGGAAACTTCATAGTAGTAGCAAGTAGGTAAGCTTCCATGTTTTACTTGTAATATAACTAACGCACTGTCATAAAATATATCATCGTTTTCTTTTTTTAAGCTATTGCATAGCTTCTATCGCGGGCCTTGAGCGTGGAGACCGAATCCAGAAATTCCGTAACAAAAATAACCTGACACGGGACTCCTCTCACCGCTAGATGGCGTTGATATAAAATGCTATGCAATAAATAGCTTTACCGCGGCAGTCCTCGAGTGCAACACGTCTTTTTTTTAAAACATCTGTAATTAATTATACTTATCCATATTATTATTGTCATAAATTTTTTAAGTAAAATATTAATGTAGTAAAAAAATTAATGTACCTAGGTACTTAAGAAGAATAATAAGGTACGATTTTTTGTGATGTGTTATATCTTTTTTGTTAAGTCTAGACATGTAAGTCATTACTGAAGGACAACAGAAGTACAGAACGTATCTTTTTTTACTCAATTCTGAGCTAAAACATAACTTTTGGAGACAATTTTTTTGTACCTTCTACCTTGGAACCCAAATGGTGCAATCAAAGTGGGGTGGCCACTCATTTTTATTTTATGAGACAGTTTTTAACGCAATCATTTTGATCAGACGTGCGATTGTATCAGAAAATCGTATTCTATTGACAACTTAAAACATTAATTAGTTAATCAGTTTAGCTTCATTAGGGTAAGGATGCCGAATATGAGATGGTTGCCAAATATGAGATAGTTAGGTTTTGGCGAATCTAATCGCCTGAATCGTGATTGAAGGTCATACAAAAAACAAACATGCCATTTATAACTAGTTGATGCCCGCGGCTTCGCTCGCGTGGATTTAGTTTTTAAAAATCCCGCAGGATCTCATTGATTTCTGGAAAAAAAAGTAGCCTATGTCACTCTCCCGGTCCTCAATTTATACCATACAAAAAATCAGGTCGATCCGGTGCACTTTTGCCGCGAGATTGAAGTACAAACAAACACACTTTCGCATTTATAAAATTAGTAAGGAAGTAAGGATGTTAGTAAGAAATGACTTTAAAGAAAATGACTCACATAATGAAAATAAAATTCCAGTATTTTGGATTTTGTCCTATTTTTTAACGTTTGAAGACGGTAAGTCTACCTTAAACGGGCCGTTTTAAGTTTTATCGTAAACTTTTTCGGCTCGAGATCGTCTATAAAGCTTTTAAGACTTCTGTCTACACTCTTCTGCTATTGTTCCACAGATTATGTACTTCCACATTTTACTTGTATATTTTGCGAATTTTTTTCTCTTTATAAGTGATTCTTGACTAAATTGGTTATCTTGACTAATTTGGTTATTTGATATGGAGATAGCTCATAGATTTACACTAGGCTACTTTTTGTATCGTAAAACTAAAGAGATTTTGATTCCCTTTAAAAAAGGTCAATCCACGCGAACGACGTCGCGGGCCTCAGCTAGTCATGATTAAAAACTTAAAAACTTATTTTTTATTATTTTATGATGACATATCTACATTAGCGTTCTTTATTTGTTCACCACTCTCTGTTAGAACTACGATAAAAGGGATAATCAAAAAAATCCTAGATATAAATATATTCAGCTAGCTAACACTAGCTAAGCATATTTTGATTTTCACTCAAATAATGATGTGCTCAAAATTCGTACCATAAAATTTTGTAAATGACTGAATGAATGAATATGATGAGTGGTCGAATATTTATTTGGTACTGAATGTAAAAAATTTCAATTGATTGAATAAATAAATAATATAAAAATAGTAATGTCCTATCATTCCCATTGTTTTACGAATTGAAAACTTTATTACGGTTTGAATCCGTCGATCAGTTTTGATAGGCGTGATGAAATATTAAAGAAAGTTCTATTTAACTAACCGAGCAAATATCAGACCAATTTACGCAACGATAACCACAGATATATTGTTAGGTATCACTACATAGTATAAAACAAAGTCGCTTTTTCTGTCCCTATTTCCCCTTGGTCGCTTAAATCTTTAAAACTACGCAACGGATTTTGATGCGGTTTTTTTTAATAGATAGAATGATTTAAGAGGAAGGTTTATATGTATAATAACATCCTTTAAATAGTGGAGAAATACTGTTATTTTTGAGTTTTCTAAAGTGATGTCGTAAATAATTACATTTTTTCCGCTTACATTGCAAACGCAGGTTGAACCCTACGAGATTTATCAAAATAATGTACTAAGTATTGTACACATTGAAAAAGTCTACAGAAAACTCCGCGATGGTATATGTCTACCTCTTATGGATCTCCCACAATAACGTTTTTTTGTCATTTACTTTTTACGACAAAGAATGGCTAATTTTCGAAGCGATTTTAACCAATACAGCATTAATCCTTATCTAATTAAATACCTTAAATACATTGTTGATTTAATATAGATTATATGGCCCTTTACAGCATATGATTTAAATGAATATTTTCGAAGATATTACAGATTTAAAAATTGCGGGACGTAGCGCTTGCGGCGGTTCCGGCTGGCCCGGGCGGCCGGAGTGTGCCTATAAAATATATTGTCTAACTAGCGGACGCCCGCGACTTCGTCCGCGTTCCTACATCACCACAGTTTAGGTTGGCAGAACCCCTTCAGCATCAGGATTGAGGAGTTGGGTCCTGGAATTTAACGATGTAGTCTTTATTTGGTCCCTACAATAACTATTCATAATCAACAGTTTCTAAATCCCCACAGTTTAGGGGAGCAGTACCCCTGCAGCATCAGGATTGAGGAGTTGGAACCCGAACTTTTTATGGGACCATCTCGCACAGTTTTTATGTCGATTAAAAAAAGATTCACGCAAATCGGTTAAGAAATCACGGAGACATTGATATGCAGAGGTAGAAAAACACAACTCCTTCTCCTCCTTTTTCGAAAGTCGGTTAAAAAAGTATACGCTGCCCGATAATATCAGCTATCTACCAGTGAAAGTCCCGTCAAAATCGGTCCAGCCGTTCCCGAGATTAGCGGTAACAAACAGACAGACAGACAAACAGACGGACAGACAGACAGACAGACAAAAATTTTAAAAATTGTTTTCTTGGTATAAGTATCGTATTTACTTTCGTATGCAGTTAGTAAAAAGCTGTTCTTTTGATAGTACAAGCAGACACTTCAATTTTATTTATTTGTATAGATAACAAGAAAGCTGTGAACGTTGAATGAATAAATCAAATTGTTTTGATTGATTTTAATCATTTTATCAGTGAATGACATAGGCTATATATTTTATATCCGTGCGAAGCCGGAGCGGGCCGCTAGTAATACATATATGACGAACAATTCGGTACTTCAATAAACGATGTGCTAATTATCAGAATTTATCGTCTCCGTTGACAGAATCAAATGTATATTTAACAACTTTAATATATTACAACAATTAATTATTAAAATTACATTTTGCAATGTCGTCGTATAATTAATTGTAATTATGTAAAATTATTGTATGACTTTTTGGTTTGTATGTTGTTTGTTACATATACATATATTTTAGGTAGGTACGCGATAGGAGTTACGTTATAATTTATCTAATACTATTATCCTTACTCTAGCAAGTACAATTTAGCACAGACTACTTAGTAAGACTGAACTGAAAAAAATCTGTCGTGATCCTCTTTTCGCCTTTGAAAAAGCTTTTAATAAATAATCGGTTTTACCCAATTTACCTTCTTTTGGACTTTGATTCCAGTACCTAGACAATCACACTATGTACCTACCATCACACTACATAATTCGGTTGTACTTACACAAGCACTTTCTAATCTAAATTCGCGGGTCTAATAACAATGCTATCCTTTTAGAAATGGACAAGATAAAAAGCATTAGATACCTTTATTACGAGTAGGTATATTATATTCGTCTTCATCCTTAGGATATAAAGAGGACAATTTTAAATCTGATAATTGTTTAGCTCAGAAAATCGGTGAAGTAGAGCCAGCACCACTGCCTACTTAGTACATGCAGAAGTTGGACTCTATAATTTTTTTAATAATACATAATTATCCTGCATAAAGAATCATAAAGCTATTATAAGCTTAAAAAATGAACAATGACCTACGTTTATATATATTGATTGCATTGCAATGAAACTTGTACACCTGCAAATTCCAGATTGGCCCCTAAAGCTACACGCCAATCTAGTAAGCTCATAAAAGCTCCTAAAATGAGCATGTTATTATGCCCTTTTAAAATACCGCACTTACTTATTCGATGTTTGAAAATATTTCTAAACTAAATCGAACTGTGTCGAGGGCGTCGCATCGGTGCGTTTACCTGTTTTTTTACCCAACGCATGCAAGAAAGAGACAGAAGACTAGAATTGTTGTTTGAATGCGTTTCGACAATGCGTTCCTACCTACCTACGGAACGAAAGCGGCCAAGACCGAGGGCGACGATACAGACAATGCACGGCTGTCTATCTGGTTATAATACCCAACTAGGTGAAGGAGATGTCAGCTTACTTTCCATAAGCGCAGTATACATGGCTTTCCTTTTTGGACGGTTAACCACCCGAGCGTGGCTAGTGAGGCAACCATGCGCCGCGCATTCTTGGTTCTTCACCAATCCCAACCAACTTCACGCCAGTTGCGTCCCGACCACCGTCGAGGGCGAACCTGTGTCGCACGTTACAATAAAATTATCGTACAATACAACACTTAAACAATTTAAAGTGACTTCAATCGAATCAAAATTTCGTTAATCGACTTGCATTAGTCGTAAACAGTGATGGGACACACTTCAGACCTGAGGAACGGTTTTCATCTCATACGATGACCGAAAGTTTGAGTTCGAAAAAAAGTTGTGGTCCGAATGCACTCAACAAAAAATATTATGTGCTGGTAATAGTGATGGCTTGATGGGATCGCAGTGTGACCAAAATTGTGTAGATAGTGATGTGAACTGTGATATAATTTGGCGATCGCGTAGATGATTGCCACAGTTGTGTGTGATAATATTAGTTTATTAGTTACCAAAGATTCCTGATGATCTTGTACATTAGTTTGTGCTTTATATTGGTAGTTTTAGGTAAGTGCATTATTATTTTTATATAGACATCATAACACTTATATATTTACAATTTATTAGGAGTAACATTTCAAGATAACTTACTGTGATAGGTAGGTATTTATTTATAAATATTGAACAGATAACTTATGAGAAACGCTCTGGTAGACTGACTGACAATGCGGTTTTTGTACCCAATGAATCATTTATCAATTCAGAAACGACATAGGTGCTTAATAAATGATACTCATTATGTAGGTTTAAAGCTTTACAATTCAGTAAAAAATTGAATAACCTGCCTTATCCTACAATATCTGAGTTCATGGTAACATTATCAAATAGGTACAAATCTGGAATTGTTTAACGGTACAATATTAAAAAATACTAATAAAAATACTTTTTAAAGAGATAATACCTACAGAGTAACGGCAATAAAAATCTTTTAGTGAATTATAATAACTTAAGATAAAACTTAACTTAAAATTAAACAAACCACTTAAGATAAACATAACATGCAATAGGTAGATACGCGACCGTAATAAAGATATTTATTTATCTTTCTCCGTAAATTAATTTCAGCTCTAAATAATAAGCACAAGTTTCCATACAAACGTAATTTGTGATATTTCAGTATCTGATGGAAATAAGTTAATATTTTGCAAACGTATTAAGTATATCGATGTATATTAGGTTAGGTATATAATGGGATTAGCGATGAGAATTTGAAAAATTTCGAAGTTTAAGTTCGTTTTGTTGTCAAAAAATATAATAGAGAAAATAGAGCTAGTAGGTACATTATTATGTACTAGATCTAATTTCTAATAATAATAAATAGTACAGCATAGTATTTAAATTACATACAACTATTAGGTACCTACCTACTAGCTATCTCAGCAAATAAACCGAGTGGCCAAACGGTGTAGAAATAACATGCTCAGATGAAAATTGTGTAGATAGTGATGTGAAGTGTGATGTAATGTAGGTATGATAGAATTCAAAAAGCTTGCTTCCATTGAATTGATAAAAAAGTGTCTTTCTTTTTTTTTCACAACCCGATATACGAATATGCCATCCCATTAAGTAGGTATATTATTATTTGCATTTTGATATCAATCTTACGTGTATGTTTCTTAATTAAAGTAAACGTTCACGCCCGCATAGTTCAATTGTTCATTGATACGAACGATAAAATGTAAACATTTCAAACTATCCGTGACTTGGATAAATTTAGTTAGTTGACCATAAACCTATTTAGTTGAATTTATTTGGTAGGTACCGTAGAGAGAGAAGACATAGAGCCAGTGACGATTTCTTTCTCACTCACACTAAAAAGAGAGCAGAAATAAAGTTATTAATGTGATAAACAGAGACGCAGCTACCCAATTTTTTGTCCCTCATCGTGTAACCAGTTTTTTCAAGGTCGACACACTTTTGTGCGAAACAAACTGACAGTTAATAAGAAAATTTAGTATCTATGTGTGTTGCCAGCTTTAGGTACCTATACAATGTCCCGATTTTCCCTATCCTACTTATATTATAAATGTGAAAGTTTGAATGTATGTATGGCCATCCATACATACATCCAAATTTCAGCCATATCGGTTTAGTGTGGCGTGATTGAGTAACAAACATATGGATGTTTGTTACTCAATACGCCACACTAAACCGATATGGCTGAAATTTGGCACGGAGATAGGTTTTTTTAGTAATGTCCTCTGACATACCGTAACGGCGGGTTACTTTGGCTACTTTTTCAATTTTTTTTTTAATTTTTGTTGAAACAAAATAAAGTCGTGATGGAAGAAATGAATATTATGAGAAAAGAAAAGAAAGATGATGGATACTAGAATATAATATATGTCGGCGATGATTAAAGTGTATTCAGTTAGATAGTGTCGGTTACTGTTCTGAATCATCCTGAAGTTTCGTTCGAATGTCCAACGACCAGTCGAGAACTGTTGGTGATCTTAAGAATTATTTTATTTACAAAGTTCTTAATTTTTAAAGCCATTTTTAAATAGCTAGAGGCAGACTTTTAATGTTTTTTTAAATAATTATTAACTTAAACTATGAAGAGTTGCAGTTTTATACGACTGCCTGAAAAAAGGAATATACTGTTAATTTCATTAATGATGATTTTGATGACTAAATATACAATTTTTGTTGCTTTTAATTCAATAGCATTACTCGATCGAAGGAAAATTTTAACTGTTCATTAAAAATTATTTTGTGTAACATTCTTACTAGTAACGAAAAAAAATTTTCCTTTGTGTTACATACATCTTTTTTCAAAGTGACTCACATATGCTAAATTTCTATTCGGCATTTCAATATTTTTTTTAAGGAGCAAATAATTATCTAGTGAATTGGTCCTATGAAACTACATTAAAAAACTTTAGTATTAAAAAAAATATTTTTAAAAAACCGACTTACGTGTACAAACTAAAATTATTTTATACTTTTAAGTGGTGGTTGAAGTTAATATTGTGTGCAATAAAGAATAATAAATTCTTTATTGCACACAATATTAAGATATATGTAAAAAAATAGGAGCTTACCCTAATAGGTATGTCTCTCCCAGACAACCTTATATGTGTAGGTATGTTATTTAAAAAATAAAACAGTTCAGCATCTGTTTTGTCGTTTTATTTAAAAATCCTGGGAAGAATTTTCCATCTAATTTGGGGTACTAGGGGAGTGCAGTTATTGTGGCAACATTAAACTCGAACTTGTCATGTGACGTCATCGTTACGTCATGTTATCTCTATTTCAGTCGCGGTTACACAGTACCTTGGTCTATTGCCTTCTCTGTCTACGGTAGGTACGTTATATTGAACATTCGTACCGAATGATGGACCAATATTGACTGCGTCAATTAGTATATTGGATATTTTAATGCTGTGGAAATAATAGTCTATTATACGTCTAAAATGGCAATATTTAAATATTATCTCATCCACTCTCATCCACTAAATGTCGCGTATATTTCGTCCCTCAAAATGTCTGGTCCGGCCGTATTATGTGACGATTATTATAATAGAGATTCGAGGTTAATATAAAGGGTTCCATATTTGAAATCTCCCTTTGTTTTTGGTGTTTATCAATAAATGTTTCTTGCCTTTTGTGGACACCATTATTATCATTGCTCTTTATATATTTTTGCTATGAAAGCAGCATTATTTTTGTTATGCAAAGCTTTTAACCTATTGCATAGCTTCCATCGCGGGCCAGCGTGGAGACCGAATCCAGAAATTCCGTAACGAAAATAACCTGACACGGGACTACTCTACGGTGAGCCGCTAGATGGCGTTGATAAAAAATGCTATGCAATAGCTTTACCGCGGCAGTCCCCGAGTGCCACACGTCTTTTTTTAATATTCAGAATATCAGACAAATGTTCCTGTGACCCTTTTATATGTATAATCTTATATCAATGCAACCTGATTATAAAAGGAATTAGATTAAGGTTTTTACAGAAAGTGGAACAACGTTTGTTCGGTGCACATTTTTTTTTTTTTTTTTGGCGATGTTACTCCCTAACTGTTACCGTTAAATCTGACCGATTTCAATATTTTCTTTATTTGAAAGGACATAAGTTGGTCCCATTTAAAGGTGAAGAACTGATAAATATCTTCGGTGATGGAAGACGGAACTCCATCATGAATAAGAACAAATCGCTCGCGATCAAAGATTTTTTTTCTTTTCTTAAAAACAATATTAGCCAAGCTGAAGTTGACTAATATCCTCCTATCCCCTCCAAATAAGCGGAAATCTTGTGCTAGGAGTGGGTACGACACTAGTGCAACGGGTGGGATTCGAACCTGCGACCTTTTAGTTTTGAGTACCTATAACCGTTGGGCTATTGAGGCTTGAAAAAAAGATTATGTAGATTGATGCTATGAAGGCTACACTATAAAGCTTTGAATGAATTTTGATTCTGTATTATAAACATACTAGCTTAGAATACAGCTGTATTCTGAGCATACTTTTGACGACCTCCCTGGCGCAGTGGTGAGCGCTGTGTTCTTATAACTGGGAGGTCTCGGGTTCGATTCCCGGCGGAGGCAGTTTAGGAATTTATAATTTCTAAATTGTCTCTGGTCTGTTCTGGTGGGAGCCTTTGGCCGTGGCTAGTTACCACCCTACCGTCAAAGACGTGCCGCCAAGCGATTTAGCGTTCCGGCACGATGGCGTGTAGACACCGATAAGGGGTATTGAATTTACACTGCTATACCCCTTCCAAGTTAGCCCGCTACCATCTTAGACTGCATCGTCACTTACTATCAGGTGAGATCGCAGTCAAGGGCTATCTTGTCATCGAATAAAAAAAAAGAAAAAAAAAATACTAGATAGCTAGATATATGTTTATAAAAAAATACGTGTCAACACGCCAGAGAATCGAGTGTATCATAAACACTACACTAATTTAATATATGCAAAGTACCTATGTCGGATCGAATGTAAACTTGAGTGAGCATCGCAAGCTCACTAGCATCTGAGAATTCAAGAACCGTTAGATTATGAACAAAAAAATGTAATACACGTAGGTACATGAGCCTCGTTTTCTTCTGAGATATTATGCAAATGTGAGATAACTTGGAGATATAAATCGCTTTATTACTTAAAATTAATTAAGCTCAAAGTGGGAATAGAAATTCATTTACATAATTATAATTATTTATGGCGCGAATACCTTTCTATGACTGTTTCTTATATAGGCTCTAACGATTTGAGTGGTGTACTAATTTTTTAACGGTTAACGGGAATTTTTATTAATTAGTTGATTACCTTATTATTTACTTCATTAAATTAACTAGGTACCTACCAATTTTGAGCAAATCGGTCATTTGATTTTCTTCATATAAAATGTAGCCTATATGAATACATATTGAGCTTACATACATAATACATATTACAACAACACAGTTTTTACATTATGTTATTATGTACGTTTCTTGATAAATAAATAAAGATTTATTATTTATTTATTTATATTACATTGTTGTAATATATGTATGTAAGCTCAATATGTATTGAGTCATAAATTTAGTGTTAGTCATTGTATTTTTAAGCTATTGCATAGCTTCTATCGCGGGTCTTGAGCGTGGAGACCGAATCCAGAAATTCCGTAACGAAAATAACCTGACACGCGACTCCTCTCACCGCTAGATGGCGTTGATAAAAAATGCTATGCAATAGCTTTACCGCGGCAGTCCCCCGAGTGCCACACGTCTTTTTTTTATTTATAATTTTATTTAGGTGTGCTAAGCTGAATAAATGTTTAATTATTAATTATTTTTATTTTATTCTGTCACGCGGGCCAACAAAATAAATCGATTGACACTTCGTTCTTCAGAATCGGCTCAATACTTTATTCGCTAATGTGGAAAATTCGTAAATAGTCAAATACATACATACCTACATACATTTTGGTTCGGTGGGAGGCTTTGGCCATGGCTAGTTACCACCCTACCGTCAAAGACGTGCCGCAAAGTGATTTAGCCTTCCGGCACGATGGCGTATAGAAACCGATTAGGGGTATGCCACTTCCAAGTTAGTCCGCTACCATCTTAGACTGCATCGTCACTTACCATCAGGTGAGATCGCAGTCAAGGATTATCTTGTCATCGAATAAAAAAAATACATGTCACAGACTTAAATCATAACCCTACCTTTTGTCCTTACCGAAGTCCGGTAAAAATCGAGCCGGTAAAAGAACTGGGTTAAGTAAGTATTTTCGAATGGAACTTCCCGAAAATGGATGGAAAACCGGGGCAAACGCAATTATATGAACGTGACCTGCCGGCTCGATTCCTATACCTCTTCAGAATACTTTTTAAGGCCGCTGCATACATAACGTGCACGGGACGGGACGGGACGTGGACGGGACGGGACGTGGAGTTTTGGAAACATCGTTTCATAGAAAATGTAAGCGACTGTGCATACGTCACGGAGCACGGACGGGACGGGAACGTGCCACGCGCGGAACGGGAAAAATATCGTCGGCGACGATGTTTAGCACGTCCCGTCCCGTACGTGCCCCGTCCCGTGCGTGATTCCGCTGCGTATGCACAGTCGCCCCGTTCGCTCCGGAGAGCTAAGTAGTGATGTTTGTGTATTTACCTACGAAGCAAAAATGGACGAATGGAAAAACTAATTGAGTGTGTACGATCATTGAAAGTATTTAGACACCAAATATAAAAATTATCTGTGGCGTAAAATTGCAGTCGAACTATCACTCACTGAAAACGGTCAGATTTATTTTATTAATTTATTGCATTGGTATCTCTACTTATATTTTAATATGTAATAATAATTACAGTTGAACTTTTTATGCTCAAATCAATAGGTATATAGTATCAACCTTTGACGACCTCCCTGGCGCAGTGGTGAGCGCTGTGGTCTTATAACTGAGAGGTCTCGGGTTCGATTCCCGGCGGGGGCAATTTAGGAATTTATAATTTCTAAATTGTCTCTGGTCTGGCCTGGTGGGAGGCTTTGGCCGTGGCTAGTTACCACCCTACCGTCAAAGACGTGCCGCCAAGCGATTTAACGTTTCGACACGATGGCGTGTAAAAACCGATTAGGGGTATGGGTTGTATTTACACTGCTATACCCCTTCCAAGTTAGCTCGCTACAATCTTAGAAAAATCCATCTTTCCTTGTTCACATCACTAGCACGTTAGTTCTGAGTTATTGCCACGTTGCGTATGCATTAAAAATTCCCGTCCGTGTTTACTAACCACGTCCGGGCCACGTCCCGTCCACGTCCCGTGCACGTTACGTATGCAGCGAGCTTTACTTATTGGAAAGTAATTAAATAGTTCGCAATGTGAAGTTACTTATTAAATAATATATTAGAACGTTTTAATAATGTTTTAATATGCAACTAGCATTTTCACGCGGTTTAGTTCGAAGTACCTACCTACATCCAATTTCCCGTAGTCGAGTTCCAGTTTATAATTTTTTTTTTACTTTTATTATCAGGTGCTATATATTTAAATAAATATACAAAAATGAATTGTTCGTTATTCTGGCTAAAACTCAAATAACAGGCCAAATGCGAATCGGATACGAAGGGTTCCGTATAAAAACCGCCGAAAAATAACACGTTTCTAGTACGGGAGCCCCCCTTTAATTTTTTTTTTTTTTGTTATAGCGGCAACAGAAATACACATTCTCCAACAATTTCACCTCTCTACCTATTACGGATCATGAGATACAGCCCACTGACAGACAGACAAACAGGCGGACGGATCGGAGGTTTAGTAATAGGGTCCCGTTGGTTACTTTTCGTGTACGGAACCCTAAAAATAAGGTCCCATCACGGTAAATCCAACAGGGCGGATTATAACCCACGTAATTCTATCCCAATTTTGGCAATTCCGCAAGAAATACTTTAACGTATAATAAACAGGAATTAATTAAGCGAATTTTCAAAATTGTTTCACGTTCCATACACACAGGTTATCTACCTGTTTTAGGTTAAGCTTCGTCGATCTGTTTGTACGTTGGAAAATGCCACGTTCGCCAAAAACGGTGCTTTTAGCAAACTATTAAAATATTTAGGAATATTTTGGGATAGCGCGGTATCGTCACGTACCGTTGAGCGCGCGTTATAGGGTTATGAAAATGAGATTTTCGATAGTTATTACGCAAATAAATAAAATTTTATGGATCACTAGCTGATACCCGCGACTTCGTATACTCTGTTTTTTCTTCGTACTCTTATTTTCCGGGATAAAAAGTAGCCTATGTGCTATAATTTCAGTCTATAATCTAACTCTGTGCCTTTCAACCAAATCGGTTTAGTCGTTGCAGCGTGATTGAGTAACAAACATCCTTACATCCATCCAAACTTTTGCATTTATAATATTATAATAGGATAATATTAATAGGACTAGCTTTTAACCGTAGCTTCACTCAAGATAAGTTCGATTTTTCAAACCACTATTTTACCCCCTTAGGGGTTTAGCTTTCAAAAATTATTTCACTACTAAATAGGTACCTGCTCCTGTTTAAAACTTAGATGTTATAAAGAGCTTTACTAATTCCCACAGATATTAATCAAAATGAGCCGATTTCAAGATTCTAAATCTTCTTATTACAAGTCTAGACTTTACTACCGGTTCTGCTGTGAATGGAGTAACTCGGCACTAAATAGGTACCTATTACCTACTCCTGTTTATTTCAATTTAAAATAAATCTCAGAATTTTCTTGTAAAGTGATGAAAGGAATTTCTATAACCTGCCCCAGTTGCCACAATGAGGGATCGCTGTAATTTTTTAAATAATTATGAACTCCAAATTTGAATAAGACTAATAATTATTAACAGGTGTTTAATTCGGAATGAGAAAAGCACTTTAGCTCTAAGTTGTAATTCTTGTTGGAAATTACCTATCATGTTTTTAGAAACCACACCTTTTATGCGAAGTTGTGCCGTATCTACTATTAATAAATAGTGTTAATGACCCAAAACATAATATTATTATTATACCTACCTACTATAGTAAATACGAATACACCTACACCTAAAATTGTCTTTGAATGACTTCCATCTAAATATACATTTAGGTTACCTATTATTATAAAGGATTATTTTAGAAATTACATCCAAATCACGTAAAAATCAATGTTTATTTCACACATTTCGTTTTCCTTTGTTAGTTATAAAATGGCAATACCTACCTAGAGAGGTTAAAATAAAAACTACTATGAAATATTTTTTTCACCGGTAACAGAATATTCTTGTTCGAAACAATAATTTACAAAGAACACAATTCACGCACGATTGACCGCAGACTCGTTTTATAAAAACGTTGGCATTTTTCTAGTTTTTATTATGGGTATGGTTGGACTATGTTGGATACAAGTGGTGCCATCTTTTGTCGAGTAGCACGTAACGTATGTGGCCGACCTCGACTCTTTGAAATAATAAGTATCTGAGTTCCATCTAAGCTGTCTCCTACCCCTTCTCTCTTTATTCCTCATTACTCAGGGTAACTCCTTTCCATTATTCGTATTATAATTTTAATAAGGATTAGGCGGAAGGAGGTAATTTTCATAAGAAGTTTTCTTGGGATATCTAACAGAATACATACAATAGAAAATTAAAAAAAAGAAATTAAAATTATCAAGAACAGAAAATAATTAAAGCTCAGATTAATTGCTACTATATAATCTTTGCCTGCGGCTTCGCTCACATACGATAGTACGATTTTTGAAACCTTGTTTTACCCTCTTCGGGGTTCTATTTTCGAAAATCCTTACCTAGCGGATGCCTACGTCATAATAGCTATCTGTAAGTCCAGCCCGATCCATCAGTGATTTGAGCTGTGAGTTGATAGACCAGTCAGTCACCTTTTCCTTTTATATATTTAAAAGATATACCTACAATCTACATACTATGTACAATAGTATAGTCACACTCTATGTGTGGTCCCTTTACGAACCGATATAAAATTATTTAATAGATAAAATGTATGCGTTCCTAGTATCGATAAAATTTATATAGCTTGTAGCTTCCTTAAAAGCATTAAAGCCAAGCTAATGCCGGGATGTACTTCGGCTGCCTAAATAATGAATGCTATTGTTCCGTCTTCTGCCCTCCTATTTTCTAAATTGGTTCTCCGGTTTAAGAATTTACTTAAGCACAGAATACTTTATAGTTCTTACTAGTTACTTACGTAAAAGTTATGCGGAAGGATTTATTAAACCATCCCATAAATTATCCCTAGACATCTCCTACCGTTATGTTATGAACTAGCTGATTACCGCGACTTCGTCCGCGTGGAAAAAGTTTAGAGTGACCTGCTACTATCCGCGAGAAGTTATGTCCTCTATCTCCGATAATATTTAGTAGATCTTCACCAAAATTGGAGAAAATATTTCTAATAGTACACCATTTATAATAAAAAAAAGACGTGTGGCACTCGGGGCCTGCCGCGGTAAAGCTATTGCATAGCATTTTATATCAACGCCATCTAGCGGTGAGAGGAGTCTCGTGTCAGGTTTTTTCGTTACGGAATTTCTGGATTCGGTCTCCACGCTCAAGGCCCGCGATAGAAGCTATGCAATAGCTTAAAAAAGAATTATCAAATTCGGTTTAGATTTTACGAAGTTATCGAGCAAAATCGACAAAAATGTTCATCCCCTATCACGCACGCACGGGAGTGACTCACCACCTACTGCCTAACTCCGGGCTAGTACTGAGAATTTCTTTAGAGATAACCCAATACATTTTACAGCCCGACCCAGGAATCGAACCCGCGACCTCGTCATCTGCAGTCGAACTTGCTAACCACTAGACCAACGAGGCAGTTAACAGCAGGATCTTCGAAAACAGCCTGTTTTTGATTCAATAGTAAACAATCAAATATTATTCTTTGTTTTGATAGGTTAAAAATATATGTTGTAGTTTAATACAAGTTCTAAATTATTTTACCGTTCAAAAGTCCATATTTTGAACTTCACTCGATCAAATAATATTCCGAAAACAGTGTAGTTTTTAATTGTTTTTCAGGTTTTATTTATATGTAGTAAGTATATTAAAGTTAAACTAAAAAAAAATGACAAAAAATAGGCAAAAGCTTTTAGAAGAATATTTTACCGTTAATTTTTTTCTAAAAAGTTTTCTTTTTTTTTATCATGACTGTTTTACTTTCTTTATAACAAAGTGGCTCGTGCACCTCACTTCAATAGCTCGCAAGGTACTGCGGCCGAAGATCGTGCCCTTAAGTTACTCACACTGCCAATATGGCAACCCTTTCGTAAAAAATGTCTCAATATATACCGGTGGTCTGTTTAAACTTGGTAAAGTAAACATTTACAAAACCACAAATAACTTCCCGTTTAAACAAAAAAAAATCGTTTCAACTGGGCAATAAATTTTTATCTATCACGAAACAATACTTAACGGCGCTTCCAAAACAACCAACACATGTTTAACCCGTAGTTAATCTTCCAGTTTAAATTTAACCATGCTCGTACTTCACTGTAATGAGGATAGGGTGCTTGCATACTGAGCGTGGTTTCTGAAAAAAAAAAAAAGAATATTCTCAACATCGAATTATAACGCTTAGAACGGAAGTGTGTTAACAAAGTACCGTTTCAAACTTAGGCTCGAAGCAACCAATAAATGTTTAACGGGGCATTACGCCAAACACGCTCTCTGCTTACCATAGTTTAACCCAGTAAACAGATATATTTTCAACAAAAAAAAATTTGTGTAGCTATTTCGATAGTTGAAGTTTATTCAACAACTTTATATATGATACAAGTATAATACTTATTGAGAAAAAAAATTTCAAATATCACTAAGAACTCACTTTTACTAGAAAAACTGCTTCTGGAATTTCCATGAGCGTGAAATGTTCTACTGATATAAACCAGAAAAATAATTTATTTTTCAAAAGTAAAGGAATCAAAGTATATTCAGCAATTTTTATTTTAGACTTACATCTTTTCATTATTTATTGAAAAATATAATCATAAAACTCTCTAAAAAATTTGTATGGGAAGCGGTATATTCGGCGACGCAAGCGGCCGCAAGTCAATCGCTTTCGGGCTTTCGAGGTGGAAGGACGCTTCTCGGCGCACGCGCCGCAGCTCAGTTTATTTACGCGCGAATTTGTATGTCGATAGTGGAATCCGTACGGAGAGGTATCAAAATCGAGGAAGAAGGTTTATATTTTTATGTAATTTTGAATTTGTTTTTTTCTTAGGTTTTTATATATACTATTATATAATATAGTACCTACCTATAGCGCAGCACTTGTAATGTAGACGAGGTCCCAGGTTCGATTTTCGGGTCGGGTCACAAAATGTACCTACCTATTGGATTTTTTGACAAGAAATTCGCAGTAGGTAGGTATCTACCTATCAGCCTAGTACTTATACTTATTGGATTTTTCTGTCAAGAAATTCGCAGTAGGTACCTAACTATAAGCCCGGAGTTCTCTGGTCGTATCAGATTTCCGTCCCATCGGGCTATGAGAGTGAGGGAATAGAGATAAGTAGGTTTTATAATTTGCTCAAATGTGTTAACTTTATACCATCAATTTCATACTTTTATTTGATGGTAGTGTGACTAGTACCTACCTAAATTTTAATTAATTTGATTGATCGTGTAAGAATCTGATGACATTAATGTCAAAGTAAAATGAACTTAATTTGTATATTCATAAAGTCGCATATTCAGTACAACTGATTTTAATTTGGAGTGTGTCGTAACTCGTATGACGTATAAGAATGCATAGGTAGGTACATGAAATTTTTTTAATCCATGACAAGTTAGGTAGTCCTTGACTGCGATCTCACCCGATGGTAAGTGACGATGCAGTCTAAGATGGTAGCGGGCTAACTTGGAAGGGGTATAGGAGTGTAAATTTATCCCATACCCCTAATCGGCTTCTACACGCCATCGTGCTGGAACGCTAAATCGCTTGGTGGCACGTCTTTGACGGTAGGGTGGTAACTAGCCACGGTCAAAGCCTCCCACCAGACCAGATCAGAGACAATTCAGAAATTATAAATTCCTAAATTGCCTCCGCTGGCAATCGAACCCGAGACCTCCCAGTTATAAGACCACAGCGCTCACCACTGCGCCAGGGAGGTCGTCAAAATGTAGTAGGTACCTAAATTTTATCGTATAAGAATTTGATGACATTAGTGTTATAGTAAAATGAACCTAATTTGAATAGACATAAAGTCACATTTCAGTACAACTGATTTTAATTTGGAGTGTATCATAACTCTTTTGACGTATAAGAATGCATACATGAAATTTTTTTATTCGATGACAAGATAGCCCTTGACTGCGATCTTACCTGATGGTAAGTGACGATGCAGTCTAAGATGGTAGCGGACTAACTTGGGAGGGGTATAGTAGTATAAATTCAACCCGTACCCCTTATCGGTTTCTACACGCCATCGTGCCGGAACGCTAAATCGCTTGGCGGCACGTCTTTGACGGTAGGGTGGTAACTAGCCACGGTCAAAGCCTCCCACCAGACCAGACCAGAGACAATTCAGAAATTATAAATTCCTAAATTGCGCCCGCTGGCAATCGAACCCGAGATCTCCCAGTTATAAGACCACATCGCTCACCACTGCGCCAGGGAGGTCGTCAAAATGTAGTAGGTACCTAAATTTTATCGTATAAGAATTTGATGACATTAGTGTTATAGTAAAATGAACCTAATTTGTATAGACATAAAGTCACATTTCAGTACAACTGATTTTAATTTGATGTATAAGAATTATTAAATTGAAAGACTGAGCTCTAATGCAATGAAATTAAGGTTCATTTTACTTTGACGCTAATGTCATAGAATATGTAGGTGTACTAGCTGATGCCTGCGTCTTCGTCCGCATGGGAAGTCTTTGATTTTTTGGAATACAAAGTAGCCATCGGTTGGGCTATCATTGGGGGTTCGTCGATTGACTCGGCTACCGACTCACCGCATCAATTCCCCGCCCGTCTTATTAGGTACCTAGGTACTTCGTTTCCACTTAGCTTTTCTTTTTTCTCGGCTTTCATAAGAGTCATATCGTGATGTTGATAGTAGCCTATAACCTTTCGCAAGAAAGAAAGTGGCTATCAAATGTAGCATTTTTCATAACCGACTGGTAGTTCCAGGGATTAGCGAATTATATCTATGTATGTGTGTGTGTGTGTGTGTGTGTGTGTGTGTGTGTGTGTGTGTGTGTGTGTGTGTGTGTGTGTGTGTGTGTGTGTGCGTGCGCGCGCTTATGTGTGTGCGAGTATGTGTCTATTTGTGTGTGTGTATGTTTTTATGTATGTATGTACATATGAATAATTCGTCAGTTCGTCCGCTGAAATAGTTTAGAATACAGCTACAGTATATTTTGTGTAAAAATAAATAAGCATTTTGTACTTACTTCATTTGTTTTAAATTTCTTATAGATTTACTCATGTAAATCATCACTTTATATATGGAACATATCGTCGGGTTTAGTGCAAATCCGCGTAACTAACATTGGTTAATTCCGCGTATCTGACAAATGTAGCCAATTTAAGATTTCACGGGCATGGTACGCAGGATCCCGATTGGCAGCGACCTCTTTCACGCCTGTTTCAAAAACAATACTGCGTATCTACTGCCGGCAAGTGCCGATACCGGATATGTGATCGGCGGTGACATTTTCTTAATTGAATATCATTATTGAATACAGTTTTAATTTATTTTGAGGTTTCTTTTCATCCTAACCTTGCTAATGACTACACTTTTTTACAAAAAATAACTGAATATTATAAAGCAAGCATGTGTAATAAATACGTTTAATGGAACCGATACACGATGCTTGCCCAACTTTAACTCTCATGTTCCATCAGAAGGCAAGCGTCACGCATCGCTTTCATGGTTTTTATTTAAGCCCACCCGACTTCAACAAACGTGTACAAACTAAAATTATTTTTATATAATTTGTAGTGGCGTAAGAAGTTCATTTTTTTAAAAGAATTTTTATTTAAGGTTTTTAGTGTAGCTTGTCCCTGCTGTCTTTTTTCCTTCCTCCAACGCTAGGCTGCTAATGTAGTCTATACTCTATACTTAGTACACTACTCTGCAGTATCAGAATTAAGGAGCTAGGACAACCCAAAACTTCATGATGTAGTTTATGCTTTGTGATAAGCATATCAATTCGTAATCGATAGTTTCTATATCCGCACAATTTGGGTGGAAAGTACCCCTGCAGCATCAGGCTTAAAGAGTTGAAGGTAAAAAAAATTATGGGACCACCTCAAAAGCTTCCTCTATCGATTAAAAAAATCACGCGAATTGGTCCAGAAATCCTGGAGTAATCGGTGGACATACATAGAAAATGAAATGAGTGTTATTGTGAGTAAGTTAGTAATAAAGTGCTGATTTTGCTCTTTCAATAAGAATATGTAACGGGCGTCAGTATGTAGCAAATCCTTGAACGTTAACAGTATAACGTCCGGAATAGTGCAAAACCGCGAATGTGCCATAGGTAAAAGGCGCGTATCTACACTAGACCTAGTTTAACAGAGGAAGGTTAAAACTTTATAAGTTTCTTATTTCTACGGCTAATGGGCTAATTTTTACACAGAGAGTGTGTTCATTCATGTATTCTATGTATTAATAAAAGTAGATATCTTTTAAAGTGATTAGTTTAGTCACTACGGCACTTACGCGGTTCTGATTTAACCACAAACGTATGAAAATGGAGTCTAATTCCGCGTTCCGCGGTTTCGTAATCAAACAAGTAATAATGTTACAAAATAAAATTTAATAATCAAAACAAAACATGACATTCCAAATCTACTCAAAAGAATGTGTCTCCAAGAGCATAATTAGATAAAAAAAACAAAATCAAAAAGCAACTTTTCTCTAATGTCTTTTAGAAATATAAACACTGATAATACGATAATATCAATCGTAGTTTAATTAACTCTTACATTCTATTCAGCCTGTATCAGTCATTTCAATTGCCTAATTAGAATAATATTACTCGTAAATATTTAAATTAAAAAAAATCTATATAAAGTAAAAGCACTTCCCCCTGCTCAAAAAAACTTATTAAATATTTTTGAGGAATAAACATGATCCCAGTTTATAGTTAACCGCCTTCTAAGAAGGAGGAGGTTATCAATTCAGCTGGTATCTTTTTGTTCTATGTATATCCACCAATTACTCCGGGATTTCTGGACAGATTCACCTGATTTCTTTTTTAATCGACAGAGGAAGTTTTCGAGGTTGTCCCATATTTTTTTACCTTCAACTCCTTAAGCCTGATGCTGCAGGGGTAATTTAGAGGTACTTTAGGTCTTAGCTCTTTAATGCTGCAGGGTAGTGCCTACCTAAAGTGTGAGAATTTAGAAACTGTCAGTTTCGAATTGATATTGTTGGCTCCAAGCATAGACTACATCATGGAACTCTAGGCCCAAGATCCTCAATCCTGAGACTGCCCACCTAAATTGCGGGGATGTAGGAATTGTGGATTACCGTACCGTAGGTACCAATACCTACGGTACTTATTAACAATCCACAATTCCTAGTCTATACTTGGGTATAGACTACATTAGTGGCGTAGCGTTGGAGGGAAGGGAGAAAGACAGCAGGCACAAGCTACAATAAAAAAACTTAAAATAAAAATTCTTTTCAAAAAAAAGATACCAGCCGAATTGATAACCTCCTCCTTTTTGGAAGTCGGTTAAAAAACCGACTTCTTACGTCACTACAAAGAATAAAAATAATTTTAGTTTGTACACGTTTGTTGAAGTCGGACGGGCTTAAATATAAACGATGAAACCGATGCGCGGCACTCGCCTTCTGATGGCACATGAGAGGCACGTTTGTTAAAGTCAGGCGAGCATCGTGTATCCGTTTCATTAAACGTATTTATTTGAACTGGGTAATTTGCACATGCTCGCTTTATAATATTTAGTTATTTTTTGTAAAAAAGTGTAGTTATTAGCAAGGTTAGAAATGAAAAAAAAACTCAAAATAAATTAAAACTGTATTCAATAACGATATTCAATTCGATAAGAAAATGTCACCGCCGATCACATACGCGCCTTCGATACTTGCCGGGAGTAGATACGCAGTATTGTTATTGGGCAATTCCTTGCTTTCTATTGACCGAATGAAACAGGTGTATAAGACGTAGCTGCTGATCAGGATCCTGCGTACAATGCCCGTGAAATCTTAAATTGGGTATATTTGTCAGATACGCGGAATAAACCAATACTAGTTACGCGGATTTGTACTATCCCCGACGATAATCAAAATGCAAATGAAATGATTCTTGTTGTGAGTAGTTCTGATTTTGCTCTTTCAGTACTAATATGTAACGGGCGTCAAAATGTAGCAAACATTTGAAAATTAGCAGTAGGTACCTACAATAAAATACTTTAAATTATTATTTGTATAAGTAGGTATGTCATTTAATTTTAAAAGTGTATGTACAAACAAGCTTGTATCATCGTACCTACCTACTTACTCTCAATTTTGTGTTTTATAAATTCCCGTGATTTCGTCCGCGATTTATTTTATACTTATCATTATCATAACATTGTCACAAAAATACTCGGATGTTGCAGGATCTAAGTCTAATCAGAATCTTAAAATATCCACTGTATAATGAATTCAAAACAGTCATTTTTGCATTAACCTTTGGTAGGTAGGTATATTACAGACAAAAAGACAAATTTCTAAAAATTAATTAGGTACTTATTATTTCAGCGTTTTGCTTTATTCATTATCATCCCATAGAAACCATCAGCACCCATCAAAAGCTCAGTGCAGAGCGCAGCTCTCCTCTCAGGGATGTTTGATTACTCCGACAAGTCAGAAATGCGTGACCGGGATCGAACCCGCGACCCCCCGAATACCTAGGAGACAGCAGTCCTAAACATGGCTGTACTAGCTAGTATACTTATTTCATTACTATAGTATTATAACTTACCTACCTACTAGTTGATGCCATTGCTTTGCTCG
Source organism: Hipparchia semele (assembly GCA_933228805.2). Lineage (NCBI taxonomy): Eukaryota > Metazoa > Arthropoda > Insecta > Lepidoptera > Nymphalidae > Hipparchia > Hipparchia semele. The sequence continues at coordinate 2,781,108 of OW121731.1, forward strand.
CGTGGATTTAGTTATTTTCCGGGATTTTCCGGGATAAAAAGGAGCCTGTGTAACTCTCCCGGTCCTCAACTATACCCATGCAAAAAATCACGTCAATCCGTTGCTCTGTTGTGGCGTATTTGAAGGACTAACCAACAAACAAACAAACACTTTCGCATTTTTTCGCATTTATAATATAAGTAAAGATAGGTAGGTAGGTACCTAGTTTTTCCAAACTTCGAAAAATGATAGTCAAGCGAAAGTTTTGTACGAGTTCACTGCCCACCGTGCAGCATATAGGTGTGCGAGCGAGCGCGCCGATCGGTCTGTGCTGGCGCAAATATACCTAAAACCGACAACGCCTCGCGCCGTATGAAACCCTTAAGTGCCAATTTAATTATTTTTTGGTACTGGGTGTCGATTCTCTAAAAATTATTGCGTCAATGTAACGATCGCAATGGCCTCTGATTGGCTGGTACCCTGTCGCTATAGGATAAAATGCGTTGATGCAGCAAGAAATTACAACATGGGGTTATTCAAGGGCCGGACCAACAAATTCCTGAAAAGCCGGCAACGCATCGGTGGTGGCAATCACTTAACGTCAGGTGACCCGCCTGCTCGTTTGCTCGCTACAAATGTAAAAAAAAGAACGCCATAAATTCAGCCAATCATTTTTAGAGAATCGACACGCTGAAGAGTTTTCAGCGAAAGAAATCTGAAACCAAATCAGCTAATTTTTATGCGAAATGTTAAATTTTAAATCGCACTTTTTCAGATTTATTGCAGCAAAAAATTTGTTTTTCTCAAAGTTAAAAGTTAAGTAAATAAATAAACCCGAGCCGCTCGCTGTCCAGAGAGGAAAGTTACTGCCAACAAAAATATATTGTCCCCAAAGTTCTATCAGATCTTTGTAAAATAAATTACTCGAGATTCCCTAACGACTGAAACTTAATACGGACATAATTTACTTCGAAAAGTGTCACCCAACGTGAAATAATCAACTTGAATCCCCTACCACTTACCAAAAGGAAGAAATTGAACTATGCTTCCTTTAGCCTTACGCTTTCTTTAGCGTTTGTTTCCATTATCCTTCGCCGGGCCGGGTGCGTAGGGCTAGCATGCGCTCCACGAGAAAACTTTGTCAATCTATTTACTCGTGAAATTTACGAGTAAATTGGATGAGAACATTTTCTCGTGGCGCATATCTTAGCTCTACTGGACGCTCTAAATAGACGGAATAGACTCCTCGATGCCGGAATGACTCCTTATGAAAAAAGCATATTATATTGTGCAGTTGAAGATTTCCAGCAATTCGAAAGATGGTAATAACTAAACGATTTAACTCTACACAACATACGCTGTAATATATTCATTAAGTATGAATTATCCATAACATAGGTAATATTGTTGAATAATTTTATTTATTTACATTTTTTAAAAAGCTACCGCGGAATTTCTTTCTGGTTCTTCTCGGTTGGAACGGCATTCCGGACCAGTTGAATTGGACGCAGATACGCAATAACGATTCAACCCACAAACCTTTGTCAAATTAAATACATACATAATGTAAAAGAATAAAGTTAACTTTTCAATTTATAAGTTGTGTGGGTTGACTCATTATTGCGTATCTGCGTCCAATTGACGATCCAAAAGCATTTTGTAAAAATTTTTCGCATAATATAATGACGTGACCCGTTTTTGCACGGGTACAGTTGAGGACTTGGAGAGTGGCATAAGCTACCTTTTATTCCGTAAAACATTCCCGCGGGATTTTTGGAAACCTATCTCCACGCAGGCGAAGACATAAACCTATTATAAAAAAAGTAAATATTATAAAAAAGAAAAAAGAGCAACGGAAATTATGCACGGCGAATTATTATTTCTGTTCCGGATTAGTATAGTGGAAACACGCGCTTATGACTTAATCTAAAAATAACGCATAAGTTACGTTCATCCGGGGCAAAGAGGTGGAGATTAGAAACTTTTACCCTGGAACTATTTAAAAAAAAACGAAGTTCTCGCTTTTAAAAACTTTTTTGATATACAGCGTGCGGAAGGAGCGGATGAGAAGTTATAAAAGTTTTTTTTTTTAACTTCTTATACAAATCATAATACGTGCATTTAAAATATGAGAGGAAAATCAAAGCTAAGCTTTAAATCGAAGATAAAATCTCGGAAGGACAAGGCAGGTTATGTTAAAGAGCTAACTCTTTTAGGGGCTATAAAATAGTCCGTAATATGAAAGTTATAAAACTGAAACCTAAATAGACACATGTAGTACAATACATGTTGTATTACTGTTATAAAAATAATAATAATTCATCTTCAACTTTCAATTATTTTTCCTTATTTATTTTATACAAATACATACTAGTTTTTACCCGCGGCTTCGTTCCCGTCATCTATTAAAAGAAATCTTAAGTGAAACAGTGAAAATGAAAACGTGCTACAAGGAAAAAATCAAACTTAGGAACATCGTACTAGGTGCGGGTTCATTTTAAGTTGGTCGTCGTCGACCGTTATAAATAACTAGCTTTAACCCGCGGCTTCGCTCACGTTAGGTTCGATTTTTTAACCCTCTATTTAACCCTCTTGGGGTTGAAATTTTCCAAAATCCTTTCTTAGCGGATGTCTACGTCCTAACAGCTACCTGTATGCCAAATTTCAGCTCGATTGGTCCAGTGGTTAGAGCTGTGCGTTGATAGATCAGTCAGTCAGTCAGTCAGTCAGTCACCTTTGCCTTTTATATATTTTGTAAAAATTTTTCGCATAATATAATGACGTGACCCGTTTTTGCACGGGTACAGTTGAGGACTTGGAGAGTGGCATAAGCTACCTTTTATTCCGTAAAACATTCCCGCGGGATTTTTGGAAACCTATCTCCACGCAGGCGAAGACATAAACCTATTATAAAAAAAGTAAATATTATAAAAAAGAAAAAAGAGCAACGGAAATTATGCACGGCGAATTATTATTTCTGTTCCGGATTAGTATAGTGGAAACACGCGCTTATGACTTAATCTAAAAATAACGCATAAGTTACGTTCATCCGGGGCAAAGAGGTGGAGATTAGAAACTTTTACCCTGGAACTATTTAAAAAAAAACGAAGTTCTCGCTTTTAAAAACTTTTTTGATATACAGCGTGCGGAAGGAGCGGATGAGAAGTTATAAAAGTTTTTTTTTTAACTTCTTATACAAATCATAATACGTGCATTTAAAATATGAGAGGAAAATCAAAGCTAAGCTTTAAATCGAAGATAAAATCTCGGAAGGACAAGGCAGGTTATGTTAAAGAGCTAACTTTTTTAGGGGCTATAAAATAGTTCGTAACATGAAAGTTATAAAACTGAAACCTAAATAGACACATGTAGTACAATACATGTTGTATTACTGTTATAAAAATAATAATAATTCATCGTCACAACAATTATTTTTTCCTTATTTATTTTATACAAATACTTACTAGTTTTTACCCGCGGCTTCGTTTCCGTCATCTATTAAAAGAAATCTTAAGTGAAACAGTGAAAATGAAAACGTGCTACAAGTAAAAAATCAAACTTAGGAACATCGTACTAGGTGCTGGTTCATTTCAAGTTGGCCGTCGTCGACCGTTACAAAATGACGTCACTCCGTACCGTTGACAAGAAACTAATAATTGTAATTTTACTGTAACCACGACTGTGACGGAACCCTGGCAATGCTTTTCATAGCAATGACATCTTGAATGACGAAAGACGTGATTTTTAATTTCTTACTTTTTCTCCGCTTGAAAGAAAGTCTTTTTTTCAAGCGGACTTTTAACTTTAGTGACTTTCTTTCACCGTAACAATAAAACTTTGAAAAAATTTAGTAGTGACAATCGCGAACGGTACGTTGCTATCGGTACTAAGCGGGTCTGACTTGAGGTGCGGTCCGGGGAAGCGCGACGCGAGGTAGCGGCCAACTTGACGTGAACAATTGGTATGTTAGTGGGTTATGCATATCTCCTACTGCCTAAAGATAGATAAAGCAAAATAGATTATAATTATGTACCTATAGGTATGCTTATTAGCAACATAAAAGATTTGCCATATCGCAAACTACTGCAAGAAGCAAAGTTTATTATGAAACTGGGGGAAAGCGGGACACTTTGTTACCCCCTAATAGCGAAATCCTGTTAAGTGGGCCTAGAAGGAATACACGAACGTATGAGAAAGAAAACAAACCAAAAACAAAAGCATCCTTATCGTTAAGCATCTACAGACGTGCCGACAAGTTGGTTGCTGACACGTTTCTGTCTGCGTAAAACTGTGACGCACCTAAAGTTATTTATAATTTTATCTTTGTAAAAAAATAATAATGCATGTGTGCACGGCTGGTCATTTGTGGCTACTTTACATTCAAGCAAGTAAAAACTCACTTTTAATAATTATATTCAAATACCACTGTCCGCTGTGGATACACACCTTAACAGGCGAAATAATAATATAACACAATGTCATTTTTCTTTTTTAATATCTTAACTAGTCTCGAAAAAATAGAGCTTTTAAGTTTTCTGTTAGAAAAAGAGAGCGTTGTTGCAACATGAAGATTGATCTTGACGTCAAATTGCAATACTGAAGTAGCTCCATACACACTCCATACACGTTTTAGAAAGAGACGGATATAGTCGCAGTAAAACAGTCTATAACTTATTTGTTTTTGACCGATTTATTTTCAGTTGTTGCAAATGTTATTCTTACGTGTTACATTTTCGATTGTAATTAATGAATATCCACATTTGGACATACCCAAATTACCCAATTACTGATGGTTATTATATAAAACATATATGTACAAAGATGAAACAAGTAGACGAGCCGGTCCTCGGGGGCAACATCAACCCGGAGAAAGATATTTCTGTTCGAGTTCGAGCCCATGTACATTTTCCCGTACATATAATGTATATTTATATATATAAAACTTTTGGATGGAGCGCTACCAAATCGGTCCACCGCCACCTTCGTGAGGTCATCGGTCCATATTATAATGGTAATTAACCGCTAATGAAGCAATAAATTATGGGCTCCGTTGGGCCGAGTAGCCAATTAACCTACTGACAGACGTGCAAATCTTTCGCTACCAATACGGTCCAACCTTTAGGTACTATTAGGTATTCTGTGCAATAACTTAAAAAAAAGTTCGAGTAGTCGTATACAATATTATACTCTAAAGTCTACACAGATAAATAAAATTGATCTGTTTTTATTAAAACCAGGATTATCTATTGTTCCTACGTGGGTATGGACACCAGGTAAATAATATACTAAAAATAAAAATAAAGGAAGGGGTGTCGTCCCGGGCCGTCGCTCGCTTCGCGAGGTCAACTCAATAGGCTGAAATTCAATCCAAAGGGATAAAAGTTACGCGATAGAAAGGAGGCAACTTCAAGGTGAAAAAACTTTAGGTAGGTAATTTAGCGCTGTGAGCTACTGAATTTGTGACGCCACATGTCAGTAGCGCTCTCTCTGTCTAACAGGATCCTTCAAAGCTCTATATTTTCGAGACTAGTTAAGATTAAAAAACAAAAATGACATCATGTTTTAATATTAAAAAACTTTATTTTAAGTATATAAAAAAAAATTGAGAAATACCAAATTGCAAAGTATACCAATCTTGTTGACTTTGATAATAAACTCTCCTTGTTGAGTTCGGAAACGGCACATCTGTAGACGCCGTATGAAATAAAACAAAACCAAGGAGAACGTTGTTTATCTTTCCCCACCGACGTCAAGCACAAAAGTGCTTTAATAAATACGTCACTCGGAAAATACAACGCGAGACCGATGGAAATTAAGAAAAAAAAGGGAAAATATATCGCGAACGAAAAGGGAAAGGTCGAAACGTATTGAATCTCAAAAGGAGCAGTCATGTCGTATATTTGTAACGATTATTCACTCATTTGAATATTTCGAACGGTTACATTCTATATTTAAAATATTTTTTATTCGATGACAAGATGACTTGACTACGATTTCACCTAATAGTAAGTGATGATATAGTCTAAGATGGTAGTGGGCTAACTTGGAAGAGATATGGCAGTACATTTAACCCATACCACTAATCGATTTCTACTTCAACAGAGTTACGGGTCGATATGATTTTTTGCTGAAATATTTGCTCAATCCTTACTTAATATTATAATTGCGAAAGTGTGTTGGCTTGTCCTTCAATTACGCCTCAACAAAGCAATGAATCGACGTGATTTTTTGCATGGGTATAGTTGAGGACCGGGAGAATGACATAGGCTACTTTTTATTCCGGAAAATTCCTAAGTCCACGATAGCGAAGCCGCGGGTATGAACTAGTATTTTTACAGATCGCAAAAGTTATGGAGATAACAATGGAGTAAAATAAACAAGTGAAATCAAATTCAGAATATATTATTATATTAATTTATGTAGCAATATTCATTCATTTTATTTGATTATACAATTATTATTCTTATATTATAGAACTCATTTGAATATCTGAAAACTAGTTTTTATTAAAGTATAAGTAGGTGCATAATATTCGAATAACGTAGAAATTATATTCGCAAACTAATATTTGTATTTGATAATATTCAATTAACCATTTCAAATAAATGTTTATATTATATTCGAGGAACACAGAAACCATAAATACCACAACATTATTTTGATAATACAACGCTGTTATCATCATATCATTATTTCAATCCACCTACAGCCCAGTACTGTAGTACAGGTACAGAAGGTACTGTAGTACAATACATAATAGTACAGGTACAGGAGATTCACTCTTCAAAATCATTTAAATAAAAAGCCTCAATAGCCCAACGGTTAAATGTGCGGACTGAAAACTGAAAGGTCTCAGGTTCGAACCCCACCCGTTGCACTATTGTCGTACGCACTCCTAGCACAAGCTTTTCGCTTATTTGGCGGAGAGAGGAAAATACAAGTCAACTACAGTTTGGCTAATATTCTTTAAAAAAAAGTGTGTGTGGATAGACAGACTTCACACACCTTTGAACATTATAGAGAATCCCATTACATTATTTTGATAATATAACGTTATCATCATATCATTATTTTAACCCATCTGTAGCTCACTATTGGCACAGTAATAGTCAAAATCATTTAAATAAATAGCGACTCTTGTTACCACACAATAAAGTGCAGTTTATATCGCACAGCGTTACAATACCTACAGTTATTCAATCCACACTAATTTAGCCCATTGAGTTGGCCCGTCAGGACGGGTCGACGCCGAATACTTGTGGCTTTTTAACAAAAATGCGGAGTGCGCCTGGCCTGATACTGCTCTCCTTTCGAATGAGAAGAGTTGAAGCCATATTCTACCACAATGGCTAAGTGCGGACTTCACGCACCTTTGAGAACATTATGAAGAACTCTAAAGCATGCAGTTTTCTCACGTTATTTTCCTTCGCCGTTAACGCAAGTGATATTTAATTGCTTAAAACACACAATACTCTGTAAAGACCGACGATGATAATGAAAGATGCGTGCCTGGCATTGAACCCTGGACCTCCAAAAACGAAGCTTAATCAGCTGTCAGCGCTTCCGTTTTAACAATATTAAAATATTCAAATTCTCGCCGTCATACTCGTAGAGACGTAAATATATTGGATATTTTCCGCGATATTAAACGCAATATTCTTACAAACAAAGGAGGCTGGTAAATCAATCAAGTGTGTTATGAATATTGTATTATCACTGTTACCGAAATGTACAGTTGGGTAACGCATTGCTTTCCATCTTCTTTTACTTACTACTAGAAACTTAGGAACCGTCAAAATCCTGTAACATCATCATGACGCCTGCGTAAAATACAGAAATCCTTTATGGGACGCTTTTACATTTGTCATTACACAAATTAAAACAATTTGTAAAAAAATATATTTATTAAGTCGAAGTTATCACACTTAATGAATTTCTTAAAGACGAGCAATCTACTACTTTGCATTCAGCTTTTAGTTGTAGAGAATGCTTTACAATAGCGGCTTCTACATTGTTAAGACGTTCCTTGTACACAGACTTCCGCAAAGCGATTTATCTACTATGATATGATTGTTAAATACCCTCACTGTATAATTGCTAAACCGTGGTTTTATCATGTCACTGTTTTATACATTGAAATATCGCGAAATCATCGCGAATGAGATGAGGCCTGTGTTAAATGTTACTTAATAAAATATTAATTTAATACCGGAAATAATTTGACTGAATAACAAATTACAGAAATGGAAATTTGCGCATGCATTAATTGATATTAACTAAGTAACGGAATTTTATCGTTTTGCTGTTTACATATTTCATAAAAAAAATTCATTGAGTTCAAAAATTGGATGTTTGAACCTACGAATGAATAATAAGTAAGGAAGTCTAACTGCGTTAAACAAATGACCCCAACAAAACAATCAATTTTAATCTCCACCCACTGATGGAGATTAAAATTGAGCCGTTAGAGGCGGGGATTAAAAACAAAAATAGCACGTCAACAGTTGGACATTTTTCTTGCACGTCTAATTTTCATAACATCGTCCAATGACTCAGCTGTCATAGCAAACATAGCAGCACGCGCGCGAACCAATCCCTGCTTTCGTTCTGAATTTGAACCAATCGCCAAACAATTATCTATAACCTCGGAAGTGATTCGTATTTTGAATCATACGTCGTTTTGGTTTGAAGTAGGGTCTTGAAGAATTTTTTGAGTGGATTTTGTTCTGAATTAGACTTCCTTACTTATTATTTATTCGTAGGTTTGAACCCTAGCAATAGGATAGGTACAGAAAAATCCAGCGCTCCTCAGAGGATGTTAGGGCTCTAGAAAAAGTCACAAATAATTTATGACCGGTTCTCACTGTAGCAAATAGGCTGCGAATATTTCATCAGATGACACCCCCGCGTAGTGATGTGCCGCGTTTGAGAACGGGACATATCGATGTTTTTAAAAGACCCAAGTCGCGTGACTTTCGGTCTTCTATCGGATATACTTAGGCAGAGTGCTTTCTTACTGTCTTTATCAATTGATTGTGCTCAAAACAAGCCAAAAGAAAACATGTCATTTACGACAAACTAAAAACTATTTATTTATTATATTATTTATTCCGTACTAGTTTGCCCGTGGCTTCGCTCACGGTGATTTTGATTTTTGAAACCCCTACTCGTATTTTACTCCTTTAGCGAATGTCTACGTCACAATAGATATTTGTATGCCGTATTTGTATTTAGCACATAGTTTTTTGAACGGTGCGTTGATAGATAAGTCCTTTCCCTTTTATATATCGTCGGTGAAATTCATTAGAGGAACATTTCCAAAGTTTTGAGTTAAGTATGCAAAATAGTTAGAAATTGAATAATCTTTCTGAAGCACTAACGATACAAGTCAAATTTCGGTTCTAATTTATAGAAAATCACATAATCTGCTGCAGAAATATTGATTTTAGCTGTCAACACAAAACTTTGACTCTCAATTACTCGAAAATGTATATTTTGAATTGTACCATTAATGAATTTGACCGATAATATTTAGATATCGTGCAAAAAGCTGATGACTTGCATATCTAGTTACATAATATGACAGTTCGTGTGTACCACGGAAGTTCACAGGTTCTCAATTCATCGATCACCGCCCGCTATTTGTGTCCTTGTACCCTCACTATCCTCAAGGTCACTCCGAATTTGAATTTGGAATTCCTACCAAAGTTATTTACTTACTTTCACGCCGAAGAGGGAAAATAACGCCTTTTTTATATCGTTTATTATGTAACGTTCCATTTTTTATAATGTCATGTCGAATTGGCTACTTAATCTTGTTTAGTCAGGACTCAGGGCTCCGGAGGTTCATTTTTTACTTCAAATTTATTGAGAGAGCTGTCTTGAGTGACACTATTTATAAGTTTTCTTTCCTTATTTCTATCTAAAATAGCGTAAAATCCTCGGAAGAAATTGTAGAGAAGTTTTACTCTAGCCGTCCATACAAACGAAATTTGATTTTTATCTAAATTTAAAAAACTAGCTGATGCTCGCGATTTCGTCCGCACGGATGTAGTTTTTAAAATCCCGCGGCAACTTTTTGATTTTCCGGGATAAAAAGTAGCCTATGTCACTTTCCAGGTCCTCAACTATAGGTACCCCATGCAAAAAATCACGTCGATCCGTAGTTCTGTTGCAGCGTTATTGAAGGACAAACTAACAAACAAACACACTTTTGCATTTACGATGTTACTAACGGTAGTAAGGAAGTAAGGATGTCTTTTGCAGACAATCTGAGTTGAATTGGGTTTAAAAAAAATCCCACGGGAACCCTGTATTTAATTGGTTTTAAAAATTTCAGGCCCTCAACTATCCAATCTATCCATGCACAAAAGTTTATATATATATATATATATTTTTTTTTCCCGCGGCTTCACTCACGTTAAGTTCGATCTGCCAAACCCGATTTTACTCCTCAAAAATACCTTTCTTAGCGGATGCCTACGTCATAATAGCTATCTGCATGCTTCGGCCCGATCCGTCCAGTGATTTGAGCTGTACGTTGATATATTAATCAGTCAATCACCATTTCCTATAAGTATATATTCAGATTCAACATTAATACTCGAAATGTTCGTAGCAGCATATTGATTTGATTCCCAAGTTGCATACGAGCACAATTTTAATAGTCATTAAAATCAATCAAAGAAAACCCTCCATTTCTCGACTCTCTTTATTGAAGTGTGTGAACGCAGTCAGATGCAGAGAGGGTACAGTTCAGTACAAATGAATATGAGCTAGTAGGTACCTAACTATCTGCCTTCATGCTGCATACTAACTCAATGCTTCAGAATAGGTACGAGTTTTAAGCTATTGCATAGCTTCTATCGCGGGCCTTGAGCGTGGAGACCGAATCCAGAAATTCCGTAACGATAATAACCTGACACGGGACTCCTCTCACCGCTAGATGGCGTTGATAAAAAATGCTATGAAATAGCTTTACCGCGGCAGTCCCCGAGTGCCACACGTCTTTTTTTTTATTCGATTACAAGTTAGTCCTTGACTGCGATTTCACCTGATAGTAAGTGACGATACAGTCTATGATGGTAGCGGGCTAACTTGGAAGGGATATGGCGTGTACAATGTACATTCAACCCATACCCCTAATCTGTTTCTAAACGCCATCGTGCTGGAACGCTATATCGCTTGGAGGCACTTCTTTGACGGTAGTGTGGGGACTAACCAGACCAGAGACAATTTAGAAATTATAAATTCCCAAATTGCCCCCGCCGGGAAAAGAGCCCAAGACCTCCCAGTTATAAGACCACAGCGCTCACCACTGCGCCAGGGAGGTCGTCAAAACGAAATTTACCTATTTAATATTAAGTTGTTTGGGTAGTTCTACGATAAGAGGTAACTTGTGCGGCAATCAGTTTAAAATAGAAATTTTACTCTATATGTTGTTATTTTTTGCTATGAAACACATCACCTAAATGTACTTTATTAAATAACGTCACGATTCAATGCCTAATTAAAGTATATTTTTCTGAAATTCCTTATAAAGTCTAAAAAAGTCTCTAACCTGGCCTGTCCCCCTGTCGGTTTCAGTTTAATTTGAAACGATACATACTTTCTTTGTATCAGTTATTAAACTAAAGTATGTTAAACACAAACTTCAATAAATGTATTCAAGTATTGTTAAGGAAAAATAGAACAATATTTATTTATTTGCAATATATTTTAAACTTAACTTTTGTCCCACTGTTTTTGGGTATCTACTCTAGAAAATTTCATTCCGCTACTACAAACACAAATATAAAACGGCCATATTCCAAATAGTGCTCAAAGTCATCTACTGACGTGTAGTTCGTAATGCAAAACACGTGAGCCGTTAAGAGCGCCGTCATTTGTTAGTTGTTGCGACCGTTGATTCAAAGTAGTCGTTTCGCGAGGTCATTGTGTCTCTCACCTGGCAAGTCATAAAAGTTATATTATTCATTCAATTTATTTGCATTTACTAGTCTAATTAGATAATGATGGACTAGTGAAAGTGTGATACATAATGTACCGAAAAACTTCTTATGTCAATTAAAACAAAACAATTTATCATGAAAACGTCTCTCACCTGCCATATTTCACCTGGCAAGATAAATGTCAGAAGAGAAACTAGTTGACCAGGGGAGATAAGGTTAGTGCAAACAAACAAAGTAAAAAAAATCAAAAAAGTCAACAAAGTCAAAAAAGTCAAAAAAAGTCAAAAAAAGTCAAAAAAGTCAAAAAAAGTCAAAAAAATCAAAAATCGTCAAAAATGTCAAAAAAAGTCTTTTTTGACTTTTTTGAATTTTTTGAATTTTTTGAATTTTTTGATTTTTTGACTTTTTAATAAAATATGCATAAAGTGACTTGCCCTTACGTGAAAAGATAAATAAATAGAACAAAAATCATAATATAAGTGTTTAATGAAAAAACAGCTACTTTTCTCCGTGGCCGTATTCTCTATGGACTTGAAACCTCTTATCGTAGAATCACCCGTTTACGAAAAATCTTTGGAGCCGAATTCTCGATTGCCTTTTGTGATTCTGAATATACCCATACCCATTCTGATTCTGATTATACCCATGACAACTGACTTATTGAACAGAGTCTACCAATCTTTATCCATTGAATACATTTTTAACCGTTATTCAAAATTTAAATTAAATCGCGTAAAACTAAGGCCTCGGAGCATAAAACGATTATCGGAACATAATCGTTGATGGAATTACGAGTACCTATCGTGAAAAAAAAAAAAGAATGGGGTAATTGAATGCGGTTAACAGTTGATGACTCACCGGTCTCGCGCTCTGCTGATTGAGTCACGACTGTGAATCAATCATAATATACGTATCGATAGTCGATACTGAAAGGATTCCAAAATCGATTCTATCGATGCAGCCATTGCTCCCGGCTTTGAATTTTTAAGCTATTGCATAGCTTCTATCGCGGGCCAGCGTGGAGACCGAATCCAGAAATTCCATAACGAAAATAACCTGACACGGGACTCCTCTACGGTGAGCCGCTAGATGGCGCATTTTTTATCAACGCCGTCTAGCGGTGAGCCGCTAGATGGCGTTGATAAAAAATGCTATGCAATAGCTTTACCGCGGCAGTCCCCGAGTGCCACACGTCTTTTTAATATAAAAGCCTCAGTAGCTTAACGGTTAAAGGTGCGGACTGAAAACTGAAAGGTTGCAGGTTCGAATCCCACCCGTTGCACTATTGTCGTACCCACTCCTAGCACAAGCTTTCCGCTTATTTGGAGGGGTTAGGAGAATATTAGTCGACTTCAGCTTGGCTAATATTCTTTATTTAAAAAAAAAAATATTATAAACCAGCTAATGCCCGCGAATTCGTCCGCGTGGATTAAGTTTTTAAAATCCGGGAACTCTTTAATTTTCCGGTAAAAAAAGTAGCCTATGTAACTAATGTAACTCTCCAGGTCCTCAACTATATTCCTGCAAAAAATAACGTCGATCCGTAGCTCTGTTGCAGCGTTATTGAAGGACAAACCAACAAACAAACACACTTTCGCATTTATAATATTAGTAAGGATAGGAAGGATTATAATTTTCATTTATTAAATTCTAAGAACTTTCTCAGTTAATTATTTCAGAATTTACTATTTTATGATCATAAAAACAAAACGTAGGTACATACTACGCAATGAATATAAATTATGAATGCAATAAAAACGACCGCCATTTGTAAAGCTCATTGCTGTATTTATTTTACCCGCACCGTATTTGTGTACATACGGGGAAATGATTTTATTCTTTACTAGCGGCCCGCTCCGGCTTCGCGCGGGTGTAAAATATATAGCCTATGTCATTCACTGTTAATGGATGTTATTATACAATATAAACCTTCCTCTTCAATCACTCTATGTATTAAAAAAAACCGCATCAAAATCCGTTGCGTAGTTTTAAAGATTTAAGCATACATAGGGACAGAGAAAGCGACTTTGTTTTATACTATGTAGTAATAATAAAGGAACTAAACGATGTCCGCGACTTCGTCTGCATTAAGGTTATTTGATTCCCGCGGGAACTCTAATTTTCCAGGTTAAAATGTAGCCTATGTGTTAATCCTGGGTATGAGCTATCCCCATCCCTTTCAGCCAAATCGGTTCATTCGTTGTCGTTCAAAATCGGCTCAGTAGTTAACGCGCTACGATGGAACATACGTAAATAGAAACGTACATAGAATGCTAAAATCATAACCCTTCCTTTTGCCGCAGTTGGGTAAAATTTAAATTAGTATATAGTACTTTTGCCTCACGAAGTTACGGGCGCTTTACTTGTGGTTACGTCGTGTACATGCACATTGCGAAGGTGTGCGTGCCTGTCAGGAGCCTAGGTGGGAGCGGTCAGGCACGAGCAAGCTCTCACCCACACTTTTACAGATACGACACGGACACAACCATGAGCCACACGCCCTCGTGAATTGAGAGAAATTACACCTACCGTAAGAAACATAAAAACCTACTTTCTAATTAAAACAGTTTTTTTTAACAAACAACTAATTCTCTATCTACTAATAACCTTTTTGAGATCAGAGCAGAGATGCAATTAACGAAAAAAATAGGCCCCGCTCTCACCTCAGATACCTACTATAACAATTATATATAGCAGCGAGCTATTCTGAAGCTTAAGCCGCACGAATAAGAACCAAATTCGCATGCAGGTATAACGAGAGCAAATCACGAGTGTACTCGTTAGGCCGAGATCGCATTTACTTAAATCTCAACATGATAGTTAAATCACAGAGTTAGGAACACACAAAGTATGCTTGGTATCCATTAATATAGTAATTTAAACGTAAAAATTCTTTTTCCAAAATCGACTTCAAACGTCACTGCAAAGTATATCAATTGTGCCTATAAAATTTTCAGATTTCCCTTAATTTCTCCAGGATTCCATCATCAGATCCTGACGTGATGACAATGGGACCACCTGGGAAGTATAACCTTTCAAACAAAAAAAGAATTTTCCAAATCGATCCAGGCGTCTTCGAGTAATCGGGGAACATGCATAAAAAATTTAAAAAGAAAATTCCGACGAATTGAAAACCTCCTCTTTTTTTGGAAGTCGGTTAAAAAGCCAAAAAAAAGGTTAAAAAAAAATGCATTTTTATTAAGTACATTAATTACGGTGTATTCGATAGAAATCTTCGTATTCTTACTCTCGGTATATTACATCTAATAACTAATTCATAATTCGAGGAACAGCGGCTTCAACAATAATAATCAAAATGTTTATACAGTTCTCAACGGACTACTTATTAATATTTAGATTTAACAATAACAATTTAATATAACATCGCTCTATATTATCTTGACCAAGTTGTAATGAAAGCCTAAACACCGACAAATACTCAGAAGTCAGAACTAAATCTCTTAGTGCAAACACACACTAACGACATACAGTAGCTCGACTTTTTTTCTTCCTGTACCGGTCCTGTCCTGTCCACTTGCTACGGAGCTATAGCTATAAATATAGCATTGATAAGGGCAAGAGGAAGGTTTATGTACATATTCATCATGAAAAATGTGCTCGGTGTACGTTGTATGCAGCAGATATTCAGCGATGCGCTTTCGGACTGAAGAGCAAGCGAGACCAGCAGCAGTTTCTCAGTCGCATACGTCACTTTTCTTCACATCAGGCTACATTAAAAATATGTTCATGTGTCTTATTTCGTTATGTAACATTTATTAGTGACTATGGTATCTTTTTGAGCCTTAAGAGGGCTTCCAAAACTATTCAGTAAGGGAGAGAGCAGACTAGCTACTTTTAGCGGCAGCCTTCGGCGTTTTTGTGTCCGGACGCTCGACAGCGACTTAGGCTGAAAAATAGACCGAAGCAGAGTGAGGGGCTCTGTTTTAACTCTAATTTAAGTCTGAGCTGAGACAGAGAGCTCTATAAATTTCAGCATGAGAATCGGAAAAGGCCATAAAAAAAGCGCCGAACGCTGCCACTAAAAGTAGCCAGTCTACCCTTTCCCCAAAGCGCTGGCGGTCCGAACAAATTCAACAATTTAATAATTGTTGAATTTGTTTGTTTTGTAAAATGGAATTTATTAATCGGATTATATATTATGCAAACTTCGTTTACTTGATAAGTTTCATTCAAGGTCTTACTCTCAATTGAGTCGCAAATGCAGTCAGGCGTTATTAAGAAGGTAATAGCTCTTAGGGGTGGCTTGTTATTAGCTTATTACGTAGAGATGCCTCGTTACAGTTTTTTCTTACTAGCACGATTATAACACCCCGTCGTTTTTGCGTCGAGGGTTAAAAATTAATTAATTTGCACTGTACGGGCCAGCACTATAGGTTTAAGTTTTTTTTTTCATTATTATTACTAACACATTAATGATCCTACTTGGTCGAAATAAATAGGTAAGTAATATTTTTATTTTTTATTAAGCTATTGCATAGCTTCTACCGCGGGCCTTGAGCGTGGAGACCGAATCCAGAAATTACGTAACGAAAATAACCTGACACGGGACTCCTCTCACCGCTAGATGGCGTTGATAAAAAATGCTATGCAATAGCTTTACCGCGGCAGTCCCCGAGTGCCACACGTCTTTTTTTATTTTATTTTAAATTTTCATCAAATTGAAATATTATTGCAATTTTTTGTCGACCGACTTTTTGCTAGTGTGCACATGTACTGAAAGTCAAAACACCGACTATACTCAGAACTAGGTCGGCTAACAAAGACGTTGTTTATGAATTCCGTACATCGAGTAACGCAACACTATTGACCAGTTGTGGGGTTAGTACGAGTTTATGCAACTCGAATACTTTTTAGATTTCGCGTATCGTTAACATTGTAATTTGTGATGTCAAAGTAAAATAAGCAAACAACCTTTTTATAATACCGATTACGTCCCTATATCTAATATATAGATTAGTACTAGTTGAACTCTTTGTTTTTCCGGGATAAAAAGTAGCCTATGCAACTCTCCTGGTCCTCAAACTGAAAAAAATCTCGTGGATCCGTTGCTTTGTTGCGGCGTGATTGAAAGACAAACCAACAAATAAACACTTTCGCATATTAGTAAGTATACATAGATGAGAATGTATGACGTAAATGCTTGAGAATTGAGGCCCCCTATTTTAACGAATTCCCCCTTTTACTGGTAGAAGTATCTAAAGTTTTTTTCCCAACGCGTTGCAATGCTATTTCATTTCTTACTATGTCTCTGCAGGATGTCCTTAAAGAATATTAGCTAAGTTGAACTTGACTTATATTCTCCTCTCCCCTCTAAATAAGCAGAAAGTTTGTGTTAGGAGTGGGAACGGCAATATATTTTTTTTTTGATTCGATGACAAGATAGCTCTTGACTGCGATCTCACCTAATATGGGGATCGAACCTGCGGCCTTTCAGTTTTCAGTCCGCACCTTTAACCGTTGGGCTATTGAGGCTTAAATCTGTAAAACCCTCATTCACATGCTTCAAGAATAATCATGTTTTGATACTCGAAATCTATTAACGTATTCGAGCTAAGGTTATTTGTAGTAAGGATACGGACTATGAGAACAATGCCCGTTATCTGTCGACTCGACTGTGAGGTCCCGAATTTGATAAGTCGTGAGAAAGTTGAATGTGATACGCGCTTATTGTTTCTATTAATGCAAATGTAAAATGCTTTCCACACTGAGTGATACATACGCGCGGATTCTTCATTAATATAATTGCTCAGATGCTAAAAAACGAGTTTTGTTCTAGTCCGATAGGAAAGCAATAAGCCAAGTTCTTGACTGCGATCTCACCTGAGAGTAAGTGAATGCTTGTCTACGATGGTAGCAGGCTAACTTGGAAGGGGGTGTGGCACTTAAGCCTATTCGCTAATCGGTTTCTATACTCCATCGTACCGGGACACTAAATCGATTTGCGGCACGTCTTTGACGGTAGGACCAGAATAATTTCAAAAAGTACAGTTTACCAAATTGTACCCACCGGGAATCGAAACCGAGAACTCTCGTTTTAAAACCACAGCGCACATTATTACGCAAGGTCGTCAAACAAAGTATGGATCGTTCTTCATTTAGTGGATAGGTACATTACTTCATCCCTTTGAACATTTTACGTCGAAAATAAACCACCTTAATACTTATTTCCTCTTCCAATTTATTTTTAGAACATGTCTTTGAATCCCTTCATTTCAAACGTACTCATTTGGTCGTAATCAATCAAAAACTCTCACCTCAATAGTCTCAAATTACGCACGTGTTTATTTAAAAGCGCGTCTAATAGATCTAGTCTGTAAGAGCACAAAACTTGCACATTTAAAACGTTTCATTTTAAATTTAAATGTTTATTTAGAGCTATTAATCATTCTAGGGAAATGTTCCCGGAGGGTCCTTTTATTATTTCCGGGAATTCGTGAGACAGTTGTTGGTTCAGGATTAATCAGAAATTGTGAGATGCACTGTAGGATGCCTACTAGAAAATGCAAATACCCGCAGTAAATTGTTACCATCGCCTTGCTTCGGCTTCGAAGAACGTTGTCTCTGTCACATGACGTCACCTCCCTAGCACACTGGTTTGAAACTGTAGAGTCTCGGGTTCGCTTCCCGGTATGTATGGTCGAGATAGCGCCACTCATCACTACATAGTATAAAACTGAGTCGCTTTCTCTGTCCCTATGTACGCTTAAATCTTTAAAACTACGCAACGGATTTTGATGCGGTTTTTTTAATAGATAGAGTGATTGAAGAGGAAGGTTTATATGTATAATAACATCCATTAACATAGGCTATATATTTTATACCCGTGCGAAGCCGGAGCGGGCCGCTAGTAAACTTATAAATACTAAATAGTCGAGAAGATGCTCCACAAAGCTGAGACTTGCCGATTATCATCTTTTTCTTGGACTTTATGTTAAATATTTACTTTCAGATACTTACAAATTACAACATTATGTTATAAACGCAAAGAGATTTAAATCAGAGTCCTCGAGCGCTTCAAAGGAAGTTTGATTGCTATTTTAATCGAAGTCTGTGGTCT
Organism: Hipparchia semele; assembly: GCA_933228805.2. Taxonomy (NCBI): domain Eukaryota; kingdom Metazoa; phylum Arthropoda; class Insecta; order Lepidoptera; family Nymphalidae; genus Hipparchia; species Hipparchia semele. The sequence continues at coordinate 2,800,116 of OW121731.1, forward strand.
ATTATCTATGGTCTATCAGGAGGCTGATTTTGTAACTCAATGCCTATCAAAAAATGAAAGCCACTGACATATATTTTTTATCCATTGAAGGTTTACTATGAAATAGTAAATGACATTTCTCTTCAAACCTTCAATGGATAAAAAATGCCTATCGTCGTTGATAGGCACTGAGTTACAGAATCAGGGGGCAGGTTTTTACACGGACTCAAACATTTTCACAGATATTGCTTTATATGGTATATAGGTATAATAAAAATAATAAATATTTTCTTCATCTAAGATAGAATCTGCTAACGTGGATAGAGTATGGCAGTTAATACAGCTATAACCTGCCTCTAAATGGCTTTATGTGGTGTCACATAAAAGCTTTAAATCACTTAGCGGTATATAGCCGAAAATTGTATTTCAAATCTTTGCAGTTTCAAAGCATGACACTATTTTATCTGGCTTACTAGTCGAATAAATATTACTCTATTCTGGATCAAAATCTTTCTACTTATAATCGAAATACAACTTGACTTGCATTAAATATAAATGAAATTGTAGGTTTGAAAGTTAATCATCGTCTTCTTAGCTTTAGGCTAAAGGGTATCTTAAACGCATTTTCAGAATCCATGTCTTATTCAAAGCTTGTGTAGAGTCTAACAACCCTTAAACCGATCTGCATATTAGGTATTTTTTTTTTTCAAATAATTATATAAGTATATATTTTTTTTGTTACAGCGGACCCCTTACCCGGCAAGCATGTACCACTTGAGAGCTATGAGAGTGAATTGGAACGAGAGCACGCGCTGCCGACGTCCGTCCCCAACGCCGACATACTCAAGACTAACAGCAATCCAACCTATCACAAGCCCAGGTAAGCTCGGTTCTATACCGCCACCACTGATTTACCGACTGCAAACTTATCGAACTACCTACATAATTATATATTGATTTACAGTGTTGATTCCAAGACTTAACTAGAACTTGAGACAGAGTTAAAACAACTCAATAATAATATGTTCTAACTTCTAACACAAATCTGTATCGTTTTGACAGCTTTTAATCATATACATGCGTCACAAGAACAAGGCGTGTGTCAGTCCCTACATGAGACCTGTATCCAGCAGAGGAAATCCATCGGTTATAGAAAAAGAGCGTATTACGTCAGAGAAGTTGTTATATTAATTAAAGTGACCGGATTTCTCTTTTAAAACAGTTTTAGCGTAGATTTAAATCTCAAAGCGAATCAATTATCCGCATTAAATTCGCATTCAAATGAAACGCTTCGCAAATGAATTGAATTCCGCATAAAGCTGGTATTACGGATGTTCTCAATAAATCTGATGAATTCCGAAAATAAAACAATAACTCAACGGCATTAATGCAGGTATTTTTAATTGTTTATTTATCATTCTATTAACACTTACGTGGTTAGCATAAAGGACTTCACACGGCAGCTATAATGTAAAGATGTATATTATAGCACGATACATCTCATTACATCTTTCCATATTAATCGTCAGGAGACCACACACGACAGCTATAATATATATTTTTACATCTTCGTATCTTATCAGATACAGAGCGATACGAAAATATACATTTTTATTTCGATACATATCATTTTGAGACGTATACCAATGGAATAGAGGGAAAGATATATTACATTACCTGTTCCGTGTGTGATAGGTTAAGATAATGTAAAGCTATACATCCCGGGATGTAATGTACATTAATATACATTATAGCTGCCGTGTGTGAAGTCTTTCAGAGTATGGTTAACTCTTAATTTGGTACAAAATAAGTGCACAAGTCAATTTTTGTTCTGCAATTTGTCAAAAATTAACCAAACTTGACCTGTACTGCTCAAAGTCGCTTTGTATAGGTAATTACCTTAAACCATTCAACTGAATGACCTAACTTCTTACTTTATAGCACCAAAAAGAGAGCATTAATCAGTACATGTACTGCTTTTCGCTTTTTAACGTTAGTTTTTGACATCAACCAACAGTACAACTGACTTAGTGTTGCAAAAATCAGGATTAATTGAATTTTAATATTTAAACTTATAATACCTACTGATTTTTGCAAACAACTCTTGTTTGGCCAAACATTTTAAGTCTTAATATTAACACTTAGTTGAGAATAAATATTATTTTACTCTAATAAAATGACTAATCCCTAATTTTATAAAAGTTATTATGAGAATGGAATAGTGACAAAATATACCTACTTTATTGGGTTACCGAAATAAAAACAACGCATCTAAGTTTTATGAGGACATCTTTATTAATACTATAAGGAAGTGAGAGATGGTTTAGTGGGGCCATTTATTCCAATGTAATAATGACATTTCCAGAGCGATATTTCCCGTTGTTCCGGTTTTTCATTTGTCAGGCTTTTTTTTTTAAAGAATATTAGCCAACCTGAAGTTGACTAATATTCTCTTATCCCCTCCAAATAAGCGGAAAGCTTGTGCTAGGAGTGGGTACGACACTATGGTCGTACCCACTTGCAACAGGTGGGGGTCGAACCTGCGACCTTACAGAATTCATTTCGCACCTTTAACCATTGGGCTATTGAGGCTTTTTTTGTCAGGCTTTGCCACATTTGCGCTGTAGTCTCGAATAGAATAGAATAATTTTTTATTCAAATAAATTTTTACAAAGTGCTTTCGAATCATCAAATGAATCTACCACTGGTTCGGAATACCGTTCCACTTCCAACCGAGTTTGACAGAGTATACCTAAAGTTTTGTCAAAAAATTTTTTTTAAGCTATTGCATAGCTTCTATCGCGGGCCAGCGTGGAGACCGAATCCAGAAATTCCGTAACGAAATCCGACACGGGACTCCTCTACGGTGAGCCGCTAGATGGCGCATTTTTTATCACCGCCATCTAGCGGTGAGCCGTTAGATGGCGTTCTGCTAAAAACTGCTATGCAATAGCTTTACCGCGGCAGTCCGCGAGTGTCACACGTCTTTTTTGTTATTCGTCGGATTTCCGTCCTATCGGACTAAGAGTGGGGGAATAGAGAGTGCACCTGTGTTTGCGCACACACTAATTTTGCACTATAATATCTCCCGCGCAGGTGGCCAATCTTTGAGGAAGTTGGCCGCCGTGATCGGAATCGGTCAGAAGGTAATTATTATTTACGTCATCCACAGCCATTCCCGAAAAGCACCCCGTAATGCCGGGAAGAAATTAAATCATTACCGTAAATTGGGGTTAGTGCCACTTAAACTTAAATATCCTTTACGAAGCGTAAAAGTTTCCATCCCTTCCGAGCAATATAATCCTTCCGAGACGTAAAAACTCCGGGCTAGTATCCGTTCGCACCGACATTTAAAATGATCTATAAAGATAATGCATACTAATTCGGTTGTAATAAAAATTCAACTTAGCTAATTTTATAGGCTCGGTAATCATAGCCTTACTTTTTTCGCTGGGAATATTGTGCTACGTATTTTTAGTTTTATGGATTTTAGTTGCGGATATTGTGAAATAGATGGCGCTAGGATGGCTACTTGTAAACTGAAATCTATAGGCCGCAATCTCACTCAGCTCAGACTCAAGACAGAGTTAAAACGAGACAGATTTATGTCAGAACATATTTGTGTCTCGTTTTAAGCTTTATCTTGAGTCTGAATTGAGTCACAGCAAGCTTAGATCTCAGCATTAGATTCACGGATTTTACTAACAGATTACATTATTTTTATTTTATTTTATTTTATTTATTAGGTTTACTAGTGATTTTTACAAAGGCTTATAATCTAATACATTATATACATGCACAGTGTGTGCAAAATCGTTTTAAAGTAAACACAACATGCAGTTAAGTAAATACATTTCAATAGCGGTGGTTAGTAACACAATTCCTAAAAATATAAAGTTTAAACATAATAGGTAATATGAAAAAAAAGTAAGTACATGAGTATAGTTACATGAAACTGGAGCCTGATTACCTCAATAAACGTGTGAATGCAATGCTAAACACTCCTAAACACAAGGTTTTTGATTAGTTCTTAGGGGAAAGGGAAATATTATTTAAATATGTATGTATATTATATTCACATATCAGAATTATAAATCCGAAAATGTTTCTGTTTGTCCTTCCTTACTCACTCTCACTCGAACCGGATCGAGTAAAACAGCTCAAGGGATCTCAAAAAGGGAGCAAAACAACAAAATTTTGAGAAGGATATAGAATACTTATTATCCCGGATAAACATTTCGGGATCTCGTGAGATTTTTAAAAGAGGTAGATACAAAAGCTGGTATTGAAAAGCTGGCAGAGGTTGAATGTGCACTGAACCGGAAGTAATCACAATCGATAACGATAACGTTTTAATCGTTATACGTTACTAGTTATTGTTTCATTTCATTGGATTTATTCGAAAGTGAAACTAAATCGAGCTTTAAACTGGATTCAATTTATTTGCGAAGCCAGCGGATTGAATGTTGGATTTAATACCAGTAATTGAACCGTTTTTGAGTTGCTAAATCGTATTTTATGAAAGAGTTTGAAGACTGGTCAATCTGTACGGCTGCCCTATTTCAAAACCTAGTAAGTGTGATTGACAAAATTTAACAGGGACCAAAAAAACATGTTTTGTAGATGGCTTAGCGAAGTGATAAATATATCCAATAAAAGCTTTCAAAGTAGTTTATTTACGAAACTTTAATTTACCTACAGATACAGAAGAGTTCAGAGTTCAGAAGGGCTACCACAAATATGTTTTTTGGTCTCCTTTAAAATTTTGTTAATCACACTTACTAGGTTTTGAAATGGGGCAGCCGTGTAGTTCTGTACCTCGAATGGATATATCGGTGTTGTGGAAAGTTACTAGTTTGGCCTGAAAGGCGAATGCATCAACACTTACCGGTGATGACTCCAGCTGTCTTGTATAGGGTACCCCAATCTTCATAGGTTGTCAGCTCCATAGGCCTTCGGTGATTTCGTGCTTTGGCTGGCGTTTGAGAAAAGGAACTCGCGCCGCACCGAATTGATGAGATATCGAGGGGCGGATACGCGTCGGTTACGAATATATGTATGTACGGCGAACTTGAGCCGTCCGAAGATCGGATGACGACTGACTTGCAATTTGAATTTGAACTTGAACTGAAGGAAGCGCTAGATGCGCGTTCGGAATCGGTGAAAATGCATTCGTTTATATAAAGTTAATTAGAATTTTGAAAAGAAAATAAAAAACGTAGGTATTTGTGCTTGCACTTATAATAATAAAAATGCGTAATAATAAAAAATGAACATTCTACGGAACAATCGGTATAATCTCCTTTTGAAGAGTTAATAGCCTAAGATGAGCCTGAGTGACAAGATAGTCCTTGACTGCGATCTCACCTGATGGTAAGTGACGATGTAGTCTAAAATGGTAGCGGGCTAACTTGTCACAAACCTTTGAGAAAATTATGGACAACTCTTAGTCATTGAAGTTTCCTCACGATATTTTCCTTCACCGTTAAACAAACTGCATAAGACCATAGACATTTTTCAAAAAAAAAACGCGCACCTTTTAGAACATTATGGAGACAGACATGCGAGTTTTCTCACGATGCTTATTAATAACCAGAGATCTCCATTTTTTTCAAAAAAAAAAAAAAATAATAAGAAGTTTGCACACAAGATTGGTATTAGCTATTTATTCCAAAAAGTCACAAACAATATATTCTTCCTCGATATAAACTCGCTTCGACGCGTGGGATAACTTCCTACGCATGGTGCGAAGTAAACAACTTAAGTTCTTATATCTATTGTAATAAAGTCCTTAATGTTATGTCACTTCGTCCTAACTTGGAGGTAGATCGATAATTACTTCGTGCGTGTAATATTTCGGTATCCTTGAGAGAAATTTTCTCAATTTTATATTGGATAAAAGATAAAAGATCGGTAGGACAGCAATCAGGATTAGCTTTGCGAAATAAATATCTGAACAAAATATTTGTGGAGAGGTTTTTAATTTATTATCTAAAACTCCAGCGTAAAGGTTGTCGATGTCACGATGTTTACTTTGCTTCCGATGTATGTAAATATACCTTCCCGAAGTTTCCTTCGCCGTTAAAACGCACATAGCTCCGAAAAGTTAGAGATGCATGCCTTTTTTTTATAGACAGGAAATGCCTAACGCATACCCCTCCGTCAGGGGAAACGGAGGGGTTATGTGGGGCTTGCACCCACTAAAACCTGTCTTTGTCCGACCACGGACCCTGGCAGTAACGTGGGTTATACTTGGTGGAATATTCACCTTGCCACCGCCAAAAAGAGTTCTTCGTAATGTTCTCAAAAGTGTTGTTTTTTTCAACAACTCAACATGGAGGTTTAAGACCTAATACCTTCATTCAAACGGAGACTTATGCCCAGTTGAGGGCTGGTGATAAAGTTGATGAGGGTCGTGACCCCTTTCTATTTCTATACTTAGAGTTGCCAAGCTTTTTGGTTGCATGTGCGGCCAAATTAGACGATATCCGGTCTGTTTGGCTTGTTCATATTAAAATTGAAATTAGAAAAAAAAGTGTGGCAACACTTGTCACTGGCAACACTCCGGCTTCTTCCCTTTTTCCTTGCAACGGCGGCCATGTTAACATTGCATTGTGCTTACAATATATCAAATAATAAAAAATCAATTCACGTGCAAAAGTAGGTACATCTTTTATTTAAAACAAACAAATAACATACATGGCTTTTGTTCGGCTTTTTAGATCATTCTTTTTATACCTATTGGTGATGCCTTGTGATTTTCGATTAGTAAAATTAATGTTTTTTTTTTTTCAAATTGAAATTAATTTATTGCAAAAATGTTGCAATGAACGTTGAATGATTAATAATAAAAAGACTAGTTCATTCAGTGTAATTGTTGTTTCATTAGAATTAAAAAAGATTTTTTCACTTAACTCTGAAATCGAACCTGCTACTATATCGTTTGATACTCGTATGCGCTGTCACAAATCACAATTAGGCCATACCACAACCAACAACTCACTCTCGAAACTAGGCTACAAACATTTTAGCCTCATTCGTTCTACATAATAATAAATAACATCTCAAATCTCGGATTTCGTATAAAAAAATTTTGCCCCGTCATCACCCCACCATCAATTCGTGAACTCGATCAATCACGGTGAACAAGTTTGGGCTTGTGTTGAAAGCGAAATTCATTATTTAAGATGAAACTTGTTCTAACTGCCGCGGCCGTATTGTTGAAATGGAACATATTATTAAGAAAAAATCTAAAATCGGTTGGCTATTTTGACACCATTTAAATTATTTTGATCAAATACTAAGTAGTACTACATCCACGGCCGTAGCTAGTGTGACATTCATTTCATATTATAATAATTCTTTGCTCTGTGTATAGATGGCATTTGAAGCGATGAGTCTATTTAATTACAATCTATGATGCAGAGGAGATTCCTCTTAAGTCTTACCATTTAATAACAATAATATTAATGATAGTAGATTATATAATACTACTAGATATTTATTAAATGTATATAATTCTTATATACAATGTACCTACTTATGACTTGTAAAAATCTATGGTACGGGGAATTCCCTTTTTAACTAAAACATAAACTAGAGATTGATTATGATTGTTTGTACTTTGGTTAAGTGAAGTGCTTCGGAGCAGATCAATTATGATATTTTTTACTTCCGCCCTAGCTGTAACCAATGCTGCCCTACCTCAAATTTGACTCTAGCTACAGCCCTGAGTACATCAAAGTGAAAATGTAACTTAACTTGCTTTTACACGTGAGCGAAGCCTCGTGCAAAAGCTAGTTAAGTAAAGTTACCGGCAAAATTCTTAAGTAAATGACCTTAACTTAACAAGTGAATTTTAGGTCTCATTTGTGGTAAGTAAGCGGGGAGTATAGTATCGAGCGCGTGATTGGTAGATCAGTCGACCCTTGCTTCCCGCGCCGTGACCAAATGCGCCAACCTTGCGCCAAACTTACCCTCACTACGTCACCTCATACTCAAGAAGTTTGCCGACAATTATACCTGACAGAGTTCTTCCAACCAGTAAAACCCGGTCAAAACTGTAGTTGTACATCAAAACAATTTTTGATTAAACAGTAAACCCCACTAACGGCGACCGCAGAGCACGCCGCTCGTGGTTAACTCTCGTGATGTGCAATTCGTTTGCATAATCGTCGACTAGGAGCTGACTCGCTGCACGAAAATGAAGTTGGGCCGGTTCCTACGCTAATTTAGGTTTCGGCCTTTTTTGTTCCGACGGAATTATCGACGTTTTGGAATTCGGAACTCTGAATTCTGCCGAACGAATTACGATTCTTTTTTAAGCTATTGCATAGCTTCTATCGCGGGTCAACGTGGAGACCGAATCCAGAAATTCCGTAACGAAAATAACCTGACACGGGACTCCTCTACGGTGAGCCGCTAGATGGCGCATTTTTTATCAACGCCATCTAGCGGCTCACCACTAGATGGCGTTGACAAAAAATGCTATGCAATAGCATACCTTTATACCTTTACGGTACCTTTACCTTTACCGGTAGGGAATACCTTTGACGGTAGGGTGGTAACTAGCCACGGCCAAAGCGTCCCACCAGACTTGACCAGAGACAAATTTCATATTGTCTCCGCCGGGAATCGAACCCGAGACCTCCCAGTTATAAGACCACAGCGCTCACCATCGCGCAAGGGTCAAAACGATTCATATTCCGTTCCGTACTTTCCTTAGTATCCTTACTTATATCTACTTATTAACCGACTTCCAAAAAAGGAGGAGGTTCTCAATTCAGTCGGAATCTTTTTTTTATTTTTTATGTACGGTCCCCGATTATTCGAAGACGCCTGGGAGTCTGGACCGATTTGGAAAATTCTTTTTTGTTTGAAAGGGTAGTTATAATTACCTACTTCCCAGGTGGTCTAAATTGTCATTAGGTTCATTGTGATCTGATGATGGGATCCTGGAGGAGAAATCGAGGGAATTCTTTAAATTTTATAGGTGCAATTGATATATTTTGTAGTGGCGTTTGAAGGCGGTTTTGTAAAAAAAAATATATGCTTTACATAGAGCGTTGTTTAGTTGCTTTTAAACAACTTCTTGAGAATGAGAGATCGCTTGTTAAAGGTATATGGTATAGAACCATTCAATCCGAGCCTCCTCGTGTACCTTGGTTTGTAAATAGTAAAATTAATAGAAATAAGTTAGTTGTAGCATTTAGATTAAGATCTGGACACATGCCATTAGGAGTGTTTAAGTATCTAATGAGAAAAAGTGATTCTCCCAATTGTGAAGTATGTGGCGATGTAGAAGATGTTTCACACTTGCTATTGGCATGTGTTCGGAACCACAATTTGAGAGAAACACTAATGTTTGAACTAAATTTAAATTTTATGAATACTGGTATTTTTAATTCTATTTTTAGCAATCCTTTGAGTAATTCGGCTGTTAAAGTATATAGATTTGTTAGTGATTCTCTCAAATTGATATAGTTATATAAGTAGTTCATTTTGTATATATTAATTGTATTATTATAATTGTAATATTTTGTGAGTACCGATGGGGCTGACATGAAGGTCACCTTAAAAAGTCCCTTATTAAAAATGAGAATAAAAAAAAAACAACTTCTTGCATTCACTAAAATAATTTTTCAACTGCATCGGCCGAACCGGAACATTAATCTAAACAATTGTTTCACTGTTTCACCCCCCCCCCCCCCCCCCCCGTGCCGGCGGTGTGTACTGCGCTTCATTTTTTATTCAAACACTTTGAATTTTTCAAGATGTGCATTCGCTTACAGCGAGAAATTCCAGGGAAAATTCCCAGCAAGATTTTTTCCTCCCGAGCATTTTCCACTTGGGAAAAAAATTTACACTGTATTCTTTAGTGCTGATAATTTGTCTTAACTTTAACGATTTAACGAGTGATATATAATTAGTGAAGTAAGATAGGTCAAACTATCAAAATGTAGTTCTTATTCTTCTCAATCGATTCTTTATAGGTTGAGGGTCTGGTGTCTTGAAAGTTATTTTGACTAACATTGAAATGCTAGTGTCTAACCAAAAACATGTTTTTAATATAATACTAGCGGACCCGACAGACGTTGTCCTGTCTTAACTATGAATATTGAAACTCCCCTTTTTACCCCCTTGGGGAGAGAATTTTCAAAAAATGTAAAATACGTACTTAATTCTTTATTTTTGATCAAGAGCCAAAATATCAAGTTTCATAAACATAACTTGAAAAATAACTTGAAGAACGAAGGACTATCATACAAACATTCAACCCCTATTTAATCCCTTAGGGGGTAGAATTTTTAAAAACTGAAACACCTACTTTTTTGTTTTCAATTTAAAGCCTAAGTACCGAATTTTATGGGTATAGCTTGAAAAATAACGGAGTTTCATACAAACTTTAACCCCCCTTTTTACCCCCTTGGGGGGAGAATTTTCGAAATATGTAAAATACGTAATTCTTTATTTTTGATCAAGAGCCAAAATATCAAGTTTCATAAACATAACTTGAAAAATAACTTGAAGAACGAAGGACTATCATACAAACATTCAACCCCTATTTAACCCCTTAGGGGGTAGAATTTTTTAAAAGTGTGAAACACTTACTTTTTTGTTTTCAATTTAAAGCCTAAATACCGAATTTTATGGGTATAGCTTGAAAAATGACGGAGTTTCATACAAACTTTAACCCCCCTTTTTACCCCCTTGGGGGGAGAATTTAAAAAAAATGTAAAATACGTAATTCTTTATTTTTAATCAAGAGCCAAAATATCAAGTTTCATAAACGTAACTTGAAAAATAACTTGAAGAACGAAGGACTATTATACAAACATTCAACCCCTATTTAACCCCTTAGGGGGTAGAATTTTTAAAAACTGTGAAACACGTACTTTTTTGTTTTCAATTTAAAGCCTAAATACCGAATTTCATGAGTATAACTCGAAAAATGACGGAGTTTCATACAAACTTTAACCCCCCTTTTTACCCCCTTGGGGGGCGAATTTCGAAAAATCCTTTCTTAGTGCTCGCCTACGTCATAAAAGGAACCTACTGTCAAAATTTCAAGTTTCTAACTTCAGTGGTTTAGGCTGTGCGTTGATCGTCAGTCAGTCAGTCAGTCAGGACAAGCCTTTTTATATAATTATAGATTATGTAAAAAGTATTATGTAAACTCGTACTAGTTGATGCCCGCGACTTCGTTCTCGTGGATTAAGGTTTTTTAATTCCCACGGGAACTCTCTTATTTTCCGGGACAAAAAGTAGTCTATGTGCTATTTCAGTCTATAATCTATCTCTGTGCCAAACAGCCAAATCGGTTCAGTCATTGCAGCGTGATTGAGTGACAAACATCCATACATCCATCCAAACTTTCGCATTTATAATATTTTAATTAATTAATTAATAGGAAATAATAAGATAGGATTTCGGATTGATTTTTCGACGATTCACGATTCTTTTTTTTTTTAATTATTTCACGTTTTTACAGGTTATAGTATGGAAGAAATACCGGATTACCGGATAATGAGCATTTTTTGAAAAAAATAAAATTCAACCATGGCCAGGGCAGACCAAAATATTAATCAAAATCTCTTTTGTCCGCGGCTTCACTTGCATTGTAACAACGCACCCCAAGTTTCATTTATTACATGCAATACCCTGTCTTCATTTCGATTCCACCCCTTTTGTAAATGTGATGAAGGTATATTGTTATTTTATTTTACCCTTTTACAATAGTTGTGTAGGGACCTACCTAAGGCTATTTGATCTGTCTGTAGATTGGTGCTATAAAGTAAATATTAAAAATATATTAAATATAATATAAATCAATTATATTCGTATCATAACGTTACTCACAATTTAATTTGGTAATTTACCTGTAAGTAATCTAATACAATTATTATTTTATTGCCTTTGCGGCATAAAAAGCTCCATCAAGTTACTACTAGCGCCATCTTGTATCGAATAGCTAAACTAAAAATAATGTAACAAGCCTTAACAATGAATTCCGTGTTAACGCCATCATTTCATTAAAGAAAATCATGTTTATTATCTAATTACATTTTATTTATTGTAGTAGCAAGTAAAATAAGCATCAGACTTAATAAATCTTATTTCAAATAGTTGACGCTGCCATCTATATGTGAGGGGCAGTACTAAAAACTAACCACACAATAACTGCCAAGAACAATAAAATTCATGACTTGCGCCTCGCCAGAACAATATTACGAATAATACAAATTGTTTTGACTTCTCAACGTGTAATAGTTTAGAAATGTAATAAGAAAATACTTTCCCGCCGGTCGTAGACCTCATAAATTGGGGCAATAACGGGTTACACGTTATTTGGGAAGTTTCGTTTACACTCACATTTCATTTCTCCCGCAATAGAAAGATTACCTATAAAATACGTTATTTTTGTTCAAAAAATGCTTATTATCTTATTATAGTTTCTTTTAGTTATTTTTAAGGAATTTTTAACCATTTATATTTTTGCTTTTGTATAACTTATAAGTTATGTTACTTAAATTCAAAATCAACACATCGTGACCACGTAGGTAGGTACCAGTTGCCATTGTTCAAAAAACTTTTTTGTTACCGGGTAATGATCAGTAAATACTTATAATCCTTACTAATTGTTATTAATTATTATTTTACTTACATCAAACTTATACACATAAAAAATTATATGTAATGACATATCTAGTAGAAAAAAAATATATTTTGAATTTTTTGAATTTTGAATAAAGTCGAATATCGCATTAGAACGCATTACATACATTTTCTATGTGTAGATTAGACTTACTTAAAACGGCAATAAGTACTTACTAATTACTTAATTAAAAAAAATTGGTTACCAATTACCTACTTGCCAAGTATAAAAAACTTACTTACTTAATACCTTTTATATAGAACTACAAAATCAAATGAGGCATACTTCGTTAATGTGAGTGAGACATGACTACACGTTAATTCCTTGCATGGCATGAACAGGGCCGTATCCACAAAATTATACTGAGGGGGGTTTCAACTTTTAGCAAGTACATACTTACCTAGCTTAATCTTGCTCTCATTCGAACTCTTTTCCTCAGAGATTAGCTGACCTTGTTTACGTCCTAATGTGTTTGTTTCATAGCTCGTGGTACTATGATTTAGCTCGTTTTACAAAATAAATAAATAAAAGCTTTAAATGCTTCGGTTATTTATGTCAAGATATATTATTTCAAAACTTGTTTTAAAGAAAACATCCTTGCTTCTTGGCCTTCGCAACAATTTGACAACATATAATGTACCCACTTTCACTTGCGGATATTACACAAAAATGGAATAAATTAGATAATTTCTCAATTACGACGCGGGCATGCAAAGCCGACAAAATTACCAGAGCGCGTAAGCATTGTTATTCTGTAATACGTCATGTGGACAGTAAAGTAATTTCGTAATTTTTAATCCACTTGACAGTAGGTACCTAACTGTTAACTTTTTTTTTAATATATAGACTAGCGCTTGACTGCGATCTCACCTGATGGTAAGTGACGATGTAGCCTAAGATAGTGCGCGCTTGCCTAGAAGATGCCATTCACTCGTAAAAAATTCTTGCCCTTCTAATTAGAGCTGGAAGATTGGAAGAGGTTCCTACAATTTTGATTCCCAGTACTGAACTCACCTATGTAACTAATACCATTGAGAAAACTAATAGTATCTACCTAAGCTTTGGTCCTCAGTAAGCTGCACAATCCCGGGAAATCCCGGGAGCAAGCCCTACTTCAAATATAATGAATGCGAAGTGTTTATTTGTTGATTTGTCTTTCAATCACGTCGCACACGAGCTACGCATTGGCGTGATTTTTATTGCATGGGTACGTATAGTTGAGGGTCTGTTAAGTGACATAAGCTACCGCTTATTGCACAAAAAAAAAACAATTTCTGCACAATTTTCAGAATCTAACTTCACACATACTAAATGACATGCAAAACCCTTTTCAAAATGAATGAATCCATCTTCAAAAATAAATCGACGGTTCGTCGAACTGTCGATTTGATAATTGCTTCTAATATTTAAGTATTATTTTTATTAGTGTCTATATGTGATTGTAAATCAGTGAGAGTGACACGGCATTACCCAATATCCTTTCCATGTAAATTTATTATATGTAATAAATGCGAGCTAGTTCGATGGCCTATATCCATCAATTGCTCTGGTGAAGCAATTAATCTTAAGGTCAGGACACACATGAGCGTGACGTCAGCAGGACGGCTTCTAAACACAATCCTCAATGTGAATATTCTTTAGGTACTGCTACTCTTGCAGTTCTCTTTACTACTACTATTACTAAGAACAATTAGGATTTTATCAATCAAATAAGGATTACCAAGAAATCACTGGGCTAGCGGGATTCTAAGTTCTAACTCACAAATACCGGGCCCAGAGTGGGTTAACCAGTTTACACTACAGCCACGTTCAGACAGCTCATCAGCGCCGAAATTAGTGATATTATGTATCTATGAACTCCCTGTCAGTTTAAGCAACTTTTAGAGATATTTTGTAGCGAGTAGCGACACGTTGCAGATATAATGAATGTTCTTTACATAACTACTACATACCTACCACAGATAAACTATATGTTTAAAAAGAGGATACTTACTAAACTTATACTACTACTAGCTTTAACCCGCGGCTTCGCTCGCGTTAGGTTCGATTTTTTTAAACCCCTATTTTACTTTCGGGATTGAATTTTGAAAAATTCTTTCTTAGCGGATGTCTACGTCCTAACAGCTACCTGTATGCCAAATGTCAGCTCGATCGGTCAAGTGGTTAGAGCTGTGCGTTGATAGATCAGTCAGTCAGTCAGTCAGTCAGTCACCTTTGCCTTTTATATATTTAGATATACTTATACTGCTGCTGTGGCCAGTTTATTCGGGACTTAGATTCGATTCTCGATCGGGCGTAAAAGTTATTCGGCGTTTCTGCCAGAAAATTCTCAGTTACTACCTGATAAAAAATATCTATGGCTATAATGTAGCTTATAGTTTAACACTATTTGTAAAGGAAAAAGAGAAATCGAGTGGGTGGAATAATAACCCTAAGGATAAAGCTTCAAACCGTGACCTCTCGTATTTCAGTAAGCCTCCGGCGATCCCATGAGCTTTGAGGTTCCGAAAATATGAAAATAGAAATTGTGTCTACGTTCCAATTTCTCTTTATTCATGTCAGATGGGTTTAAGTATTTATATGTCTCAAAAACGAATGGAGATTACAATAATGTCATTAGAGTTTTAATGTATTATTTTGTACCTACAAGGTATTATTTTGTATCCAAAATTTTGTATCCACCCCAAAGAAAAATTATACCTTTGGATGAACGTTGTTAATTCAAGCCACTGTTTCTGAGATACAGTTTTGGATCACAAGATAATTTTATTGATTGAAGGACAAATTAACAAATAAACAGACTTCACTTGCATTTGCATTATATTATCACGGTAGTAAATTTGCTTATAATTTATTTTAGTGGCAAGTTTCTTCTACAAATATGTTTCTGTTATAATAAAAATAAAAAATCAATTGGAAAGAAATTAGAAATCGTGAGAAAAACTAGTTTCGAAACCCCGTTTGCAATTTCTAGTTTCTGGTAGCGACGCATCGCTCCAATAAAGAGCCGTATTACACAAATATACATACATGCACACATCGCGTGGAATTCATTAAAATGCGGTTAACGCGGTGAGAATACGGCGAATAGAATGGCAAAGCGGGCACCTTGCCAATTTTTAGATTAAAACACCATTTCGGTAAACCCCGATAACCTTTTGCTGTGTATGGAGGCGTGGGCCGACTTGCGGTGGCCGGTCGCAGGTCACTGACATACGCTAAACTTGTACGCTGAAGAGAAATCTGTTTAGAACTAGTCTTTGACTGCGGCTGGGGTCGTTTTTTTAGACGTCTCAAATACTTGTAGTGGTTTGCTCAATGCTCATCTTTCATTCAAGATTTCTAATGACCCTGCAGAAATGCGGTTTTACTCGTATTTTAAAAATTAGATCTAGGAAGGATTCGAAGCGCGGTCTCCTTTTTTAAGCTTATTAGACTTAGCAAATGAATATAGCTAAAATAAGGAAATTTTATTGTTATATTTATTCAAGAATTACTACATTATTCAGCACAGATTTAGATATTTCACAAACACACAGTAGAGTTTAACTCTATATAAAATTATCTTTCTTTTGAAATCCCATTATTTCGTCCTAACTGGGCCCATTCTCTATTTACATACAAAATCACTCAAGTTTGATTTGAAGCCACAAATTACAAACAAAAACATCAAAACCTGATTATAAATGTAGCCCTCATACGCTTTGTTTATTAGAATATGTATAGCTAGATATTATTTGGTTATTGTTATTTGAATGTAGATATTTGAACAAACAAGGATAGATAGGTTTCAATTATTCCTCGATGTAGGCATATTCCATTATTATTACGGAGATATACGGATCAATACTAGATAATTAATCATTACGCTAATCACTGAACTGAATTTGCCACAGAATTATCATATTATTATAATATACTCTAGATTTACCTATGTGCCAATGGCGTACTAATTCGCAGACTGATATTGTACTCTAACATTTGATAACTAAATTAATATATTCGCAAATGTAGTATTTACATTGTGCTTCAAATAAACATTGAAACCATTGCCAAAACTTGATATCGAAAAGCAGGGCATAGAAATACAATAGCAAAAATGGCTTAGTAATACAACTTTGTATTAGAAGTATTGGGCTGGTAACACTAAATTGCACTTGGTGTGCCAGGATTTATCCTGTTTATATTGTACCTATGAATTTATATAGAAAAATTTTGAAAATCCGTGTAAGTAAGTGCAATTTTAGTGTTACCGGCTCCCCATTCCCCGTCCATATAGAGCATCGATGTAAAATGATATAGAGACAATGTGCTTTTTGACAGCAAATATAAGTTATTATCGTATTTCGTTGATTTGAAATAAGATATGCCTTTATTTTAAGGTATGAATTCTATCCAGTCGTTCAAATTAATAATCTAGTATAGTATTTCTTGTCATGGAAGACGCATAATTAGATTTCATGGATAAAAAAAATATAAAAAAAGTATAATACACATACCTATTATTAAATGTTTGATAAAAAAAAACTGTTTATTTATGGTGAAATCAGCTTATCAGCTTTATCAGCTTATGTAAAATTATAATTTTAGGGGGGTTTAACATGTCAAGATTTTTACTAGCTACGTCCCTGGTCGTCCTTATTTTAATGTTTAGTATATTTTTTATTTTGGATTTTTTAAAGGTGCATGCATTTAAAAATAAGTTTAAGTAAATAAGTTGGCTGAATATGAGGATTCAGTTATAAGGTAGGCTAACAGGTAGAACACAAGTAATCTTGGAAGAGTTTTCACGTAATATCGTGATTCTATATACTTAAGTGGTTCAAGTTGATTTCTCTTCGAGACTAAAAATCACGAAGTTTTCGCAACCGTGTGGAAATGAAATGACAAATTGCGAAATTGGGACAAAATGAGACGCGGAATTGCCATAGTTCATATTAATTACTAGCTTTAAACCACGGCTCCGCTCACGTCAAAATTTCGATTTTTCGACCCGCTTTTAACCCCCTTGGGGTTGAAATTTTCAAAAATTCTTTCTTAGCGGATGCTTACATCATAATACAGACTGAGAAAAAGACTAAAATAAATGAATACGTACCTAATATCAAAAATTGTGGGGCAAAGCTAGTGAAAATAATTATTGTATGGCCAATTACAGATGAAGTATGAATGACAGTGACGACGCTCTACGAATCCATGGCAGGTCGATTATCTCTTTTTTGTGTAAAATTTACTGCCGGGGTAATGTAGCTACATAGTCAATAGATTTAAACGCATAAAGCTTATCTTTTACAACTTCATATTGAATAGTAAACATAAATAAACAAGTTAGCAACAAACGAACAAGTATAATAAACAATAAGCGCACAGGCAAAGCTTATTCAATTCAACAATGCAACGTTGGGCCGTAAATCGCGACTGCGCGGTGAATGCAAAACGTATTACAATGATAGTCTAGGAGACGGCCGCCACATTACCGAGGTGGCTTCAACTTAGCCGGATTAAAGCGCACTGCACAATATTACGCGCTGTTCGCATCACGTCCGCATTGACAGCCGCCGCGCCGACTGCGAGCGAGCGTTACTCTGATTAGTGCTTTTACTGCCTCGATGACGAGGTGCCGGGTTCGAATCCCGGGTCGGCCCAATAAATGAAAAATAGTGAGTTTTTCTGTCAAGAAATTCTACACTATTACGCTGTGCGTAACCCTCGACCGCCGATTACCTACACTGTTTTAGCATTTCTTTTGTCACACAATAATATGTGAATGAAAAAAATGACACGCCAGGTTTCTTTCTTTGTAATATCAACAAACATTTTCATGTAAAGTACAAAAATCACCTAAACGCATGGCAGTTCCGTTGGGAAGTTTCAGCCGACGCTAGTTAATTAATTCTAGACGTGGTCTCTTGAACTATAATGAGCATCACAGTTAGCTGGAAGGGACGCGCCCAGAATTGTATAGTTCCCTTAGTTTTGAGAAATCCCAACTGTGGTATGTCTTTTTATCACTGTAGATAATAAGTTCCTTGAACGTTAAGGCCTTTTGCACACCACCATTTAAGTTTACAATTACTTCGTTTTATCTGTCTCTTGCGGCATCCTAAATAGTGCCGTAAGTCTTAACATGATCATGGTACAATCATCATCAAACGTATAAATCATTTGTGAGTGTCCTGATTGATCACATTAACACCAGATAGGATGAGACGAATTGACAATTAATTAGTACACTATTCCTCGTTTTCATCAACGTTTTATTTATTTTTTATTTTTTATGTACATATAAATATTTACAAAAGAAGATATATTAGAAGAAGTGTACATAGGTGAAGCTTATCTCTAAAAAGAAATTTCTTCCAGCTTCCCTTGAAAGTGAGTAAGGTGAAATTATAGAGTCAGTCAGTGGTATAGGTCAAAAATGTACATCACTACATATAATATAATACCTACTATATAATATAAATAAATAATAAACTACATAAACACGAAGATACATAAATACATATGAATACATAAATACACATAATACATAAATAATACAATACATACCTACATAAATATACATAACTATGTAACACATAACGAGAGATAGTGCTGCTTCACTCTAAACGTTCCCTAACTTCTACGGGCTATCTAGGCTAAGTTAGGTGACGCTTTCTGTCGTTTTCACGAACCTTTAGAAAACCAATTTTGAATTTGATTGACGCCATCTTGGCGTTGTAAGCATAGATTGTCTGTGGAACTAATATTATTGCAAATGGCGCACCATCCTCTATAATTTATCTATGATTTCTTAACCAACCTCTTAAAATCTATTTATTAATTACATTAATTATTATAGAGGTTCGTGCGCCATTTGCAATATTATTAGTTTCAGAAACAATCGTTTTGTTACCTATTGTAAAATGTTTTTTTTTTTTTTTTGAAAAGAGAAGCCGATTTTCTTGCCAGCTCTTCTCAGCAGAATCTGCATTCCGAACTGGTGGTAGATTTATGACTTGTCATAAGAGCTACAAGTTGGCCTACATGAAATAAATAAATTTTGATTTTGATTTTGTTTGTCCGTCAGGCCCCCCGCGCACCACGGCGCGGCGCTGCTGGCCGGCGTGGGCGCGGTGCCGTCGTACGCGCCGCCCGGCCGCGCGTTCTTCACGCCGCCGCTGCCGCCCGAGTACCGCAACCCCTTCGCCGATAAGCCGACACTCAGAGGTAAGTAACAAGCATCGATATATTATGTATATACAGTCGTCAAACCTGGCTAAGTGAGAGCTCAAGGGACCGCGATTTCTTTTTCTCTTATAGAGGTTTCTCACTAACCCGAGTTTCTAGCTTACAGAGTTACAGGAGGGGTCTATCTCACTTATAGAGAACTAGCCTGACAAATAAGCTTTTTGAATAGAATATGAATTCCTGGAACTTATAATAAAACAATAACAAACGCACATTTGGTCGTTCGAAAACAATACAAGTTCCTAAAACTATAGAAAACAATAACAGACGCACATTTGATAATTCAACAAGAATAAGAGTTTTTAATTTTTTATTGAAGTGTTAACCTACACTTATAAATCTATTAAGAATAAGAGTTCCTCGAAATTTAAGAATGAGTCATGAATAACAAATGTTAAATTGGTTTTACTGTCGCTTATAGAGGTATACGTAAGTAACAATCTCACTTACAGAGGTTCACGCGTGAAAAATTAGTGTCACTTATACAGGTTTTTGTTTCTCACTTATAGAGGTTTTAGGTCGGCAAAATGACGGGACCTGGCAAATACTCTCATTAATAGAGTTTTCTCGCTTATCCAGTTCTCACTTACTCAGGTTTGACTGTACTAGGTTCTAGATATGGCTAAGCATCGATATTATATACTAGGTTCTAGCTATTCACTAAATCAACAATATTTGATTGTTTTGTTTTAACATAATAAAGGTTATCTTGATAATTGCAGGCACTAACACAGATGGGAACAGCTACCTCAACCGGCGGCCCATCCCCCCTCCCTCCCTCGGGCCTGGCCACGAGCGGATACCCATCAGACCACCTGGACAGGTAGCTTTTTTTATTATTTGGGGCTAGTAATACTATTGTACACAGATACACGTGTGTATTGATGATTACCGTCCTCGGCTTTCTTAAGACCCTAACCTGACGGCTCGGGTCTCAATAGTGCCTCGGCGGTAATCATCAATGTACCACACTTGTACCATAATGTACTATTTTTATACATATTCGACTAACTATTCGTATTACTGTAAAACGAGTAGCACAACTTAAAACAAAATAAAAGAAAATTGCTACCGAATTTGGTAATGATAAAACTTTATTCGTGATTTCAATGTGAATTGTGGACGGCGGTAGCGCAGACGTCTGAAAACCTTTTTTAAAAGCTTTGCCCATAATACATTTTAAAAATACTGTGTCCATTAACGAAACAAATCTTTCAGCAGCTTAAAACCTTTCCAACCACCGGTTTTCTCATAAAAAGGCAAAGTACAGTCCGTTCGGTTTTATTTCCTTCATTTAGCCAACAGAGTCACAATTCACACTATAAAGTGGTATGTAAAAGTCTGAAAACCTATTTTGAAAGGTTTTTTTTTTGACTGCGATCTCACCTGATGGTAAGTGACGATGCAGACTAACTTGGAAGGGGTATAGCAGTGTTCAACCCATACCCCTAATCGGTTTCTACTCGCCATCTTTAAATCACTAATCGCTGAAAACCTATTTTGAAAGGTCGTCCACAATACCTACATTACAAAAGTATGTCTATTTTACGAAATGCATACAAATCTCTCAGCGGCTTAAAACATTTCCAACCACTAGTTTTCTCATAAAAAAGCAAAGTAGAGTCCGTTCGGCTTTACTTCCTTCGTTTACGTATTTAAAAAAAATATAGCCGACCGAGTCACAATTCACACCATTAAAGTGGTAAAAGCTTGGGTAAAAGTCTGAAAACCGAATTTAAAATTTCCGCAGAATAAAACTAACACTACAAACATGTCCAATTGCCTCCGAAATCCACTCAAACAACGAATTTCCCAATTTCCAGGAAACCTCTTCCCCGCAAGTGCCTGCCCCGCCGCCCGCACCCCCCTTGCCGCCCGCGGGACTCGAGCCGCAGAAGAAAAAGGCACTCAACACCCCTAGTTACAAGGTACAGTATGCTTTGCCAGATGTTTGCCGAAAATTAGGGCGACCAGCCTTTAAAAAGTGCAATCGAGCCCTGATATTAAACTGTCATTTTTTAAGATTTTACCTTATTACACACAGGAAAATCGCCACCTGATTTTCATTAGATACTTTTTATAAGGTGTTTTTAGACTGTATCGGACTTGCCGCAAAAATCATAATGAGAGTTTATTTCAAACCGTACTACACTTTGACAGTTCCCTTTAAGACTTAAGACAAGGCTTTAATGCACGCAAGAAAATCTGGTAGGGCAATGGCCTTTCCGAAGGTCCGTTAATAACCGTAATCAGTTTCTAATTTTCCCGTTTTGATACTTAGGCGTTACCAAATTTTTGCATACACCCTACTTAATAATATGTAAATGCTTGTGAGGATGAATGGATGGATGTTTGTTACACTTTCACTTAAACAGAGACTACTGGACAGATTATGATGAAACTTCACAATATCATAGCACAGAATATATTATAGAATAGGCTATATTGTATTCCAAAAAAATTAATAATTCCCGCGGGTATCAAAATGCCGTAATCGCGGACATAGTCGCGGGCATCATCTAGTCAACATTAATAAAAATATAAGCATTGTCCTATAATATGTATGTCCTTATAAATGTGTTAATAAATAGTCAATTGGTCACCCTATACGTAACGATTGCCAACTTGTCTCCAAATATTCTCGAACTGCAAATAAAAAAGCTCCTTAAATTTTCTTTTAGACGATACAATATGCTGAATTCCAGAATTCTATCTAAAATTGCCAACCAACAATGTCAGGAAGACGAGCGTTTCCACATTATCCGATTCTACGATCGGCGCACGTAGAATGTAGTCTACCTATTCGATATCATTGCGATCGTGAAAGGTTAAATAGAAAAGGTGGATGCACATTTGCTCATAATAGGTATTTTGCGTAGATATTATGATAAGTTTGATCAATAATGTACAAAATATGACGTTTAGTTTAGTGCAAAATCGAATTGAAAAAGACATGTCCTTATAAATTGAGTTATATTTCTTTTTCACTCATTTATCACAATCCATTGTCGGCCATCTTGAATGAGAAGGACTTAGGCCACAGTCCACCACACTGATCAAGTGCGAATTGGAAGACTTCACACACCTTTGAGAAGAACTCTCAGCCGTGCAGTATTCCTCACGATGGTTTCCTTCACCATTAAAGCGAGTGAAATTCGATTGCTGAAAACACACATAAATCGTACCCTGGATCCACTCTGATAAGGAAGCCAGTCTGGCTATCATCATTTTAATTAATTTACTAAATATGTTTAATTTATTCTAATTTCTAGCCCGACGAATTAGACGACAAGCACGGCACAGATCAAGCAAACTTCACGGACTTCGTGCCCAATTCACTCAACATACCCACGATTTCCAGAATTCTCTCCGGCTCCAACGGAAGAAAAGAGGACATTCCTGATGTCCTCCTCAGAACAGTCACTGCCAAGCCGCAGCACAATCAGGAGAAGACCTCGAAAAGTGATATTTACGTTACTAAAGACGCTGGTGTTACTCTCAGTGACTCCAATGGAAGTAGGGACACGTCAACTGAAGGTGTTCTAGCAGTGTTGGATCCCGAAATGAACAATTTAGATAGGCCTCTTATCATAGATCAAAATGGAGAAACGAACACGAGAAGGAACCTTCAATACGCGACGAATAAACAGCCAGACAGAAATGACAGCAGAAGAGATGAATACATGCCAGCGACAACTATCGGCTTCGAATTGAGCGATCCAGAAATGTCAACGGAGCGATATCATAATCTAGCGAACGTAAATTCTGACAAGAAAATCCTTAAACATGATAGTAAAAATAGCGGCCCGGTCCAAAGACCCGGCGTCACCTGGCCGTTTGCGTGGAACGTTCATATTTATTCAGCCACCGGCATGTTTACTCTTCTGGCCGTCTTCTCTATATTCAAGATCATTCGCTACAATAAGTTCACTCATCTCTTCACGCAGTACTATTTCATCATTCTCCATCTGATCCTGGTGTTCGTCTGTCTCATGAGAATATTCTACATGTGCTATGACCCGTACAATATTAACAATTCACTGCCAGTATTCATTAGCGAAATACTTCTCCACGTGCCGGAGATATTCTTGAGCATAGCTTTCGCTTCCACGATACTGTTCCTTCTCACGAATAGCATTAATTTCAAGACCACCTGTTGCGCGTTTCTATTTCGTTCTAGAACGATCATAATAGGTGGTAGCTTGCACCTTTTGTCCTGTGTAATGTTGCATATCCTCGAAAATAGTAATACAATTATTAGGACTTCGCAGGGAGTCGAAAAAAGGGTACTAGGTCTAACTTGTCAAATTATATTTATCATGGCCTGCCTGACCCTCGGGCTGTGCTATCTCTACGTGTATAAGATGCTCAAGGCGGTGCTCCAGAAGAAAAGTCATACGTACATCCACGGGTTCCAAAACTTGTATCAAGCGATACATATAAATCTAGCCACGGCGTTGCTATTCGTTCTAATGGCCACTCTCCAAATTTACGGGATCTTTGGTATCAATCAGGTCAACATGACCAAATTCGACTGGCTTCAATGGGGTTATCAGTTCTCGCTGCGACTAATCGAGATTAGCGTGGTGGCCCTTATTTCCTGGGTGATAAGCCTGAAAGTTGGTATCGTAGCTTCTTTACAACATGAAAAGGCTGACGGGCAGAAAATATCTGGACTAGGTCTGTTCCCTTGCGCGGCAGGGTCTAGCAACGAACAATTCGAATCGGATTATCCAGCTATTTGTAATACAAACACCAATCTTCATACTTACACCCTAAGAACAGGGAAGCCTATTTACGAAACCGCTGGCCATCATCCGAATATACCGGAGCAATGTTGTGTTGGACCAGTCGATCATCAGAGATTCCAATTAAATACATTGGCTGGAAACTGTGATAACAACTCGGGAACTGAAAACTATTCCGGGCACAGCTCGATTGCAAACGCTGGCCACAGCAGTTCCACTGAGTCCAGTAACGCTACATCCAGCCAAGGCGTGAACAATCATTTGATCAAACATCATCCGAACCACGCGTATAATGGCATCGAGTCTGCATCGGATGACCACTATTCGAACTGCGATCCCGCCATGCAATCCCTGCAAGGCGACGATCCATTAGACCATGAATACAATGTCATCCAATACGGCAGCAATAGTGACTTTATTCGGGATATTAAGAACCAGAACTACAACGCTGGTTCCAATCGAAGTTCGCACAACTTCAAGCACATGTCCTATGACAGAGCATCGTCTAGAACGAACAGTAACCCTCGGAAAAAGCACCGAGCGAAGAATAAGAACGTTCAAAACTGCATGACGATGGGCTACGACCCTTCGATGAGTCACCATTACCATCAGCCTCATATACCGGACGAGTACGGCAACTACAATGCCGAAAACTCGTCCTACCACGCGACTGGCATACAGACTCTGAACCCAAACAGAAGTTACGACGGTCCCTGCCAACAGATAAGGACTTCGCAGCGTCGTAACTCTCCTTCCACATCAATGGTGAACTCAAGTGGAAGCCAGAAACGTGGCAAGGGAAACGGGTTCCCCGACAGGCCGAAGTCGACTGACCTGTACGGCTTCACTGAGGACCCTAACGAGAGGAACTATCCTTGCGCTTTAGGGACGCCCCAACCAGCACCGAGGAACTGTAGTTACGAAGCATCCTACTCCCAGCCTCAGGATGAAATCAATCCCAACGAATCTGGGGGTAGTATGCTAGTAGCGCAGGATGGTTTTGTGAGATTTAGACCCTTGGAAGATGGTCCTTCGCAAACCTGATTCACCATTAACCTGTCCTCTGCGGCAGAAGATTTAAGCTTTTAATCAGCGGCAATAAGCCGTCGTGTGACTATGCATTGATGGAGCTTGCGCAAGCGCATCTAATTTGGACGTTACGTGCGTGTGTTCCAGATTTAAATCTGGATTTGCGAATTATTCTAAACCGTTTTAAACTTGTCAAAAGTTAAGTACACTTTATACAAGCACAAAGTCACTGCCTATCCTGAATATTAGGACCCATATTGGACATACTTTTCCATATTTTAGTATTATTTGCTTAATGCCCTTATAAAAACTATGTGCATTGCTTGTCAATAAACTATTTAAAGTATCGGGAAATGCTTGTAATTTAGAGGTTATTTTAAGTACGTTCAAATTAGATGCATGCGCCAGCCGAGTATTGCACGTCTAATGTTGTATAATATTGTAAATGTATAATTATAAACGGTGTTGTACCGTAACGGCCTCCTGTAAATAGCGATCTTTCTTTTTGTAATATATAAGTTTTATAATATCTCTAAAGAGAGATGACGCCATCCTTTTTTTTTAAACCACGTGAACGTATAGTGTATGCTCTTATTTAATGACTTATGGTACTATTATATTATTAATGGTATTGATATTTCTGATGTATACAAAACTTAACTAAATCAAGACGACTACAGCTTTTTCCTTGTAGCTTGGCGTGGATGACTGGTCAATAGAATGTAACTCATTTTGTACCATATTGTCGCATTCACAAGGTTCAAATTACGTTAACAGATTTTCTGAAAAAGAATAGTCTCAATTTTATTTAAGTGATTGAATTTGAACCTTATAATTGTAAGAGTATGGTACAAATTAAGTTATCGACTGTCCCACGTTCCAGGCCACAATGAAAAACCTGTAAGTACTAAATAGTGCCATCTTTTTTAAAGTTCCCTCTTGAAAATGACAGCTTCATTTGTATTATTAATTCTGTGTAGTATTATGATAGTGACTGGTATAGTATAAGTTTTGTACATTTATCAGAATTGGTACAATTACCATCAAATTCCTACCTGTATCAACAGTGTTGCCATTTTATCAAATAAACTTGTGTCTGAACAATTCTGGTTCAAATAAAATTTTACTTTCACAAATTAAAATAGTTGCTTTTTAAGATGCAAATATAATAAATTATACAGTGCGTAAATGTCGTATTAATAAATTAACTTGGAATTATTTGTGACACAAGACATGAATGTGTGTTAATCAGAGTCATTTATAATAATTAAATGACAAGTTAAATATATGTGATATCGATATAATTTTGTTTTAAATAACTCTGTCCATAATTATTGTAAGGAATATAATATCAAAATGTATAAAAATCTATGGACCTGCCAATACGATTAATGTAAGAACTGTTACACTGCATGAAAGATGACAGTTTTCAATTTTATCACCAATGATTGAATTATTTTTTATTGGGAAGTTTATAGAATAGAAAAACGTAGTTTAATATCTGGTTAGCTCACTGTTTTACGGTTTCCATTGAATTTTATATCAATAGATTTAGGTATGTTGTGTTTTCCATTCACATTTACAATACGTTATTATTTAAAACGACATTCAAAGCAAGTATGTACTTATAAATGTTTTCCTCACTGTACGCAGAAAATATTGAACTTTACAATATTGTCTTCATTATTTATTATTACTGATTTGTTTCGATAGATTTGCAATCCCTAGTCGCGTTTAAAAATATACTGCCTTTGCGACTAAGTAAAATTAATTTTATACTTAAATCACTTTGTATAGAATGGTTCGATTTAGCGGACATTGCATCAAAAATTCACAGAATTTATTAAGCAACAGTCACAGATGTTAATTATACAACGTATAAATAAATATAATTGGACATATTATACATTTAGTAAAAAAAATGCCACATATAAGCGTCGGCACTACAAATAGATAGGTAATAAATAATTGTGTAAAAAAAATTAGTAAGTCATCAAAAATATTTATAATAATCGGATGTTTCAAAAGATCAATGTTGATTTTGTGGCGTTATTAAGCAGTGCTCATATTATTATACAATTCCTATGTAAATAAATAAATAAAATTAATTATAATTATGGTAAGTATATCAAATTACCATCTAACAATGCCACTTATTATTTCATTTTTAAGGTGATCACACATTAGAAGACAAGCCGCATGCACCGACTACTAAAATATTTTTCAGAATCCACAGTGTAACTTTTTACTTTACACACTACGAGGGCTATATCCGTTAATAGTTGGAATATAGCGCCAACAAAAGGGTAACAACGAAATTAAAATTGATCTAAACAATCTAAACATCCTACTTGCAATCTCCGCGAATAGATTCTTGGGAATTTTGCAGAATGTATAATTATGAAATGAATTCGATATCGAAATTCGTTTTCCCAAAGTTGTAATAAATAACATTAATTTTCGTTTTCGTTGTGTGCGACTTGTCTTATTCAGTGGAATCGATATTAATTGTAAGTTTTTGTACATAAAGGGTACATGAAGTATCCATTTTGAAATTGTGACGTACGTTAGCCGTTTTTTTTTTATTTTTTTGTTGTAAATTATATATTATTTTTTTAAATAATTTCAAGACTGTACCTACTTTATCATTTAACAAACGACAACTGACATTTACTATATATAAATAAATAAAAAAGGTATTAAAAAAACCGTCGTTTCATTTTTTATTCTTTGAATTTTCTGGTCTAAGTAAGTACATTGGAAGCGGGTAACTTTATACCGATTAATGTAAAAAAGATAAGGTGAAATGGTAGACATATATTATAACAATGGTGGAGAATAAACAAAGTATATTCTATCATACAAATCAAGTCGGTGTTCATTTGTCCACAACTCAGATTTTATTCATTTCCATTTATTTCATTTTACCGTCGACTCGCAATGCTGGCACGCGTTTCTTTTCCAATGTACTTATATCATTACTCAGTAATGATGTTACCTACTCATTAAAATGCCCTACTAAATTAAAAATACTCGCTACCAGAGCATTTAAATACTGAACAAAATTATAGCCGCTAACAAGGTCGTAAGTAGAGGTAATGCGGATGCTATAGTGGGTGTACTGTTTTATTGTAATACTTTAAGTAAATGAAACTCAGTCTAAGTTTTCATTCCATTGATCTATAAGATCTCGATGACATTCATTCAATCTTCAAAGTAAAATGAAACAAAACTGCATTAAATTAGAGCTCAATATCGTGTATGCATATGTATAAATTAAAATTAAAATAGGATATACTGAATTTGTGACTTTAAATCGACACAATTAAGGTGCATTTTACTTTGACGCTATTGTCATAAGTCTCTGAATATATAATCAACTGAATTAAAATTAAATTAAGTAAGGACCGACGGCTAGAGGAAGCAAAAAGCTCAAATATGGACACCCATCCAGTAAACGACCGGGATCAACGTTGCTTTTCCAGCGTGATCGTTTATATGCGCTGTCGCTACATGTCACTCAAATATCCCGACATTCGCGTGAAGAAATAAAAGTCAATATTCTGTAATAAACGTTTATAATTTTATATAAAAAAGTCAATGCAGTGATTTGCATTCGGTGTTATATTATTTGCAAAATTCCAATTCTTCATATTTTACCATAATAATTAATAAATAATAATTATTATAAGACCGTTAACAAATTCTTTCACAAATTCAAATATTTACAAAAATATGATATATTTTTGATGATATTCACGCAGCACAGTGAAAAATGTAAGGGGTTACGACTCGCAGCAATGAGCAGAGAGCTGTCATTGGCTTTATTCATGCGATATCAGCTAGTTTGTAATACAAAGAATGGCATGTCACACTGCGTAGTAAGACGCGCGTTTTGCAGTGTGAACACCTTTAGAACTTCTGACCACTCCTTTAAGAGTCAGTCAGATCTTTCATACAAACTTAGCTTAGTTAATCTAGAATACAACTTCAATAAAATTGTCAGGTCTATAAATAAGAGGTATTCGGTTTACTTTACGTTACAAATTGAATATAACAAAGTACAACATACCACAATTTTGTTAATATAACAATAATTAAATATTTTACAAAAATAATTTAAATTATTATTTTGCAGTCTTCATAGTAATTCTTTGCAACCAGTACAATCGTTTAAAAATATAATATAATTTATTATTATTTATAATAATAATTATCAATTAATATACACATTACGACAAATTCATGTACATACTTACTTTCTAAAAATCTTTATTAAGATTTACTGTCAGTAACAAAATATTCTAGAAAGATCAGCTACTGAAGAGAAAATTATAATAACTATCAATAAATATATTACATCGACAAATAAATGTATACTTACCTTCTAAAAATCTTAATTAAGATTTACTGTCAGTAACAAAATATTGATAGTAAAAATGAGCTAGCAAAGAGCAAGAGATTTATACTAAATATCTATCGCGCGTCAATATTCATTTCCGCTAAACAGTCAAAATAAAACACCACCAAATAAGTGTATACTTACCTCCCAAAAAATATTAATTAAGATTTCCTGTCAGTAACAAAATATTCGTATAGTAAAAATGAGCTATCGAAGAGCAAGAGATTTATACTAAATATCTATCGCGCGTCAATATTTATTTTCGCTAAACAGTCAAAATAAAACACCACGAAATAAGTGTATACTTACCTCCCAAAAAATATTAATTAAGATTTACTGTCAGTATCAAAATATTCTAGAAAAAATGAGCTACCGAAGAGTAAGAGATTTATATTAAATATCTATCGCGCGTCAATATTTATTTTCGCTAAACAGTCAAAATAAAACACCACCAAATAAGTGTATACTTACCTCCCAAAAAATATTAATTAAGATTTACTGTCAAGATCAAAATGAATTAGAAAAAGTAATACCACCTACCATCTAAGAGAAGACGTCGCCCAACGCGCGCTAACGTTTATTTTAGCTAAATCACAATAAAATAATCATAGATAATTTGCATTTATTCATATTATTATAATCAAGGCAAGCTAATAATAATTAAATATAATTAAATTTAATTAGATATATCAAAAAAAAAAAAAATTTTTCAATTTAATTAACATTACATACAATTGGGCGTAGGATGTATTTTGGCCAGCCCTAGCACAGGCTACGGCCTAATTGGGCTGCCAATTACAATCACCAGCCACAAGTTTGTCTTTGGTCTAATGCTTTGGTCTATGAATTATGGTGTAAATTGTGTCACTTTTTTTTTTTGTCTGTAAATAAATAAATAAATAAATAAAATAAATAAATAGATATATGACATATATATCAACATGTTATATATGTGATAGTATAGTTGAGGGCAATAAGAGCCTTTTACCCCAGAAAAACAGTAACCTAACTCACGCGGACGAAGTCGCGGGCAAAAGCTGACCGAAATTCGGTCGTCGCATAAGTTTCCTAAGTAACTTTCGTTTTCAACTAGTTACATTTTGTACAGTTGGCAACATTGTCAGTCGCTACTAAAATCGTCCAAATTGTCATCACTACTACTAATCTTATTTTCTTGTTTCTGGCTCTTTTTGGCTGAAAACTGTTCGCCCAACAGTTTCATGACTTGAGCGTGGGTTTTTCCAGCTTTTACGGACCCGTAATTCTCTTTCACGTACAGTGCGAAGTCGTTAGGGCCGCCTTTTCTGGCGGGCGTTGACACTACGACGCCATCTTTGTTTTTCCTATTGATAATGATCTCGAAGGTTCCCCGACAGTAACCGCAGCATTTTTTCGTGATGTCTATGGATTTGGAGTGGCGTTTTATACTGAAAAAAAAAAAAATTCTTTCTACTTTTTATTTTAGTTTCAACATTATTTTCTGTTATTTCTTTTGGATAAAGGTCTCTTGCATGGACTTCCACTGGCCTCAATTCAATCAAAATAGTTATTTTCACCTCTCTAGCTCAAAAAGGGCGCCTTTGCTGCCCAAAACCAGTGAGCAAAAGTCGTTTTTGCTCACTCAGTGAGAAAAAGTGTTTTGAATATAGAACGCATTGGATTGGCGTTTCTTCAACTCACCGTCTCAAGAAACGTTCAGAAATTTTGTATATAATATTGCATACCCCATACATTTTATTTCGACAAAATTTTTTAACTCTCTATTTTATTATTTAAACTATTTACTTTTCGTAAATGTGTTTTAGACTTTATAATTCTGTAACACACATGAAACATAAAAGAAAATTAAAATTAATTAATTAATATATTTTATTTTATGAATGACACAATTCCGAACGCAGACAAAAGAGTAATATAAAATGGCGGCAAAAAAAAAAAAAAATTAACTCTATTCTATATCTTAATTAGGTACTAATTTCTTAGAAGTTATTTGTTGTAAGAATTTTAAAATAACAAAATGAGTGAATCTACTTATAATTCAGAATTAAAAGAATTAGTGTCTAACGCGAATTAAACTTTCTTCCGGAATAGTCTCGTGAAAAATACTTGAAAGCCTATGAATTATTTAATGATTGGAGACTTTCTAAGGATGCGAAGTCCTATTCAGAGACTGTGATTTTATCATATTTCATGGAATTGTCTAAAACAAGGTAACCATCTACATTATGGAGTATTTACTCCATGTTAAAAGCTACAATCAAATCGAAAAGCGACGTTCACATTGGAACTTATCCTAAACTTATTGTATTTTTGAAAAGACAGTCGGAGGGGCACAAATCCAAAAAATCTAAAGTTTTCACCGCTCATGATATTGAAAAGTTTTTAAATAAATAAACCTAATTTTTAAAATTTTAAAATATCCTTTATGTTTTAATAAATATTTCTCTTACATCTTGTACTTTTTCGCTATTGAGGTGAAAAATTGTATGTATCACACGATAGCAAAGTTTTTGCTTCTTGTGCCTTTGAATCCCTCACTACTCTCAGGATTCTAACTTAGAATCCTTCGTTCGCTCGGGATTCAAACTAGGCACTCGCAACAAAAATGAACTTTGCTATCTTGTTGAACAAATAACTATTGTTCAACAAGATAGAAAAGTTCATTTTTGTTGCGAGTGCCTAGTTTGAACCCCGAGCGGGCGAAGGATTCTCACTTGAGGGATTCAAAGGCACAAGAAACAAAAACTTTGCTATCGTGTGATACACACAACTTTTCTCCTCACTAGTAGCAGTAGGAGTTAGTTTTTAAGATTATAATCTACAGAATAAATAAATAAATAGTTCAAAAAGGACGTTCAAACTGTAGACAGTTTTAGAAAACCAGTGAGCAAAATTCGTTTTTGCTCACTCAGTGAGAAAATGTGTTGAACTTTTCTTGAGACAATTTTTGCTCACTGGTTTTAGACAGCAAAGGCGCCCTTTTTGAGCTAGTGTGGTGAAAAGAATATTTGATCGAGCGAAGCGAGGTCTCTGAGTCTACTTGATTGAATTTGCACTTGTCCGTCCGTCCGTCCTTATAACTTCTGAATTACTGAACGTAATTACTTCAAATTTAAATATAATATGTAAACGGATGGCCTAATGAACAACAAATACTAAAATTAGATAAATATTATAAAGAAACGAAATTATTTAATTTTTTATTCTATAGCTTCAAAATAATGCTAATAGATGGCGCTGTATCAGTAAAATCATGGTCAAACAGTTTTGCGTCAACTATTATTACTTTTTATTGCGTCTAATGTTAAAAGTTAATAATATTTACAATGTATAAATAAACCAATCTTTTGGGAATTATGGGATACCGCGAGGTCTCAGTTCGGGGCGGACCACTAGTCTAAATATATAAAAGGCAAAGGTGACTGACTGACTGACTGACTGACTGATCTATCAACGCACAGCTCTAACCACTGGAAAGATCGAGCTGAAATTTGGTATACAGGTACCTGTTAGGACGTAGACATCCGCTAAGAAAGGATTTTGGAAAATTTCAACCCCAAGAGGGTTAAATAGGGGGTTAAAAAATCGAACCTAACGTGAGCGAAGCCGCGGGTTAAAGCTAGTTCTTGATAAGCTAGTTTAGGTACGTACCTGTAACCACACTTGGTACACTTGTAACAATACTTGTAATGTATCTCCAGGTCATGACAGCGTGATATCTCGCCCAGCTCGGGGAACTTGCGGAGGGCTCTCGACGCCCTGAAAGACCATTGAAACTTAATAAACCAGCTAAAGTGTATAAAGCTTAAACTATAAAATGCTTTGGTACTTCACTAGAATTGTGGTGTCAATTACAACACTATCAAATTATTGAAAGTTATCGAACATGAAACAAGCCAGAACAAAAATATCAATACAATGTCAGCGCGTTGTAAGCTACTAGTGCTGCCATCTATTATCACGGGAGGAAACTCGCCATTTCTTTCATACGGGTCGTGTGATGCTAGAGTGGGAAACTACTAGTGCTGCCATCTATTATAACGGGAGGAAACTCACTATTTCTTCCACACGGGGCTGTGTAATACTAGCGTGGTAAACTACTAGTGCTGCCATCTATTATAACGGGAAGAAACTTACCATTTCTACCACACGGGGCCGTGTAATGCTAGCGTGGTAAACTACTAGTGCTGCCATCTATTATAACGGGAGGAAACTCACTATTTCTTCCACACGGGGCTGTGTAATACTAGCGTGGTAAACTACTAGTGCTGCCATCTATTATAACGGGAGGAAACTCACTATTTCTTCCACACGGGGCTGTGTAATACTAGCGTGGTAAACTACTAGTGCTGCCATCTATTATAACGGGAAGAAACTTACCATTTCTACCACACGGGGCCGTGTAATGCTAGCGTGGTAAACTACTAGTGCTGCCATCTATTATAACGGGAAGAAACTCATAATTTCTACCACACGGGGCCGTGTAATGCTAGCGTGGTAAACTACTAGTGCTGCCATCTATTATAACGGGAAGAAACTCACAATTTCTACCACACGGGGCCGTGTAATGCTAGCGTGGTAAACTACTAGTGCTGCCATCTATTATAACGGGAGGAAACTCACCATTTCTACCACACGGGGCCGTGTAATGCTAGCGTGGTAAACTACTAGTGCTGCCATCTATTATAACGGGAAGAAACTCACCATTTCTACCACACGGGGCCGTGTAATGCTAGCGTGGTAAACTACTAGTGCTGCCAACTATTATCACGGGAGGAAACTCACCATTTCTGCCACACGGGGCCCTCACCATTTCTACCACATGGGGCCGTGCAACGCTTGCGTGGTAAACTACTGTCTACTAGTGCTGCCATCTATTATCAGAGTTGGAAACTCACCATTTCTTCCACATAGGGCCGTGTCCCGCCCGCAGCTCTCCGTCGATGAGCCACGTGGCGGCGTGACACATTTCGTGTATGAGCGTGTCGCGTAACCTCTGCGCTGCGTCCACCACTTTGACAGATAGCTTTATACTCGACGTCCTGATGCGATCGCCCCTCGAGGTTTTTATCAGACGGTTAGTTGTTGTACTGTAATAAAATTACAGTAGACTCGTTGATTAGATTTTTCATTGTAATACTTATATCTACAACGGAAAGATTATTTGTAATACGTTCAAAAATATATAAGTCTACTTGTTGAAAGCTTTTGGTCTGAAGGCAAAGTAATCATACAAATAAATAAAACTAGTGGTTCGCCCCGAACTGAGACCTCGCGATATCCCATAATTCCCAAAAGTTTTAATTATATATTGTAATAATTAACTTTTAACATTAGACGCAATAAAAAAAATAATAGTTGACATAAAACTGTTTTACTGACACAGCGCCATCTATTAGCATTATAGTGAAGCTATTAGCTTCACAATAATGCTAATAGATGGCGCATTAAAATTAAATAATTTCGTTTCTTTATAACATTTATCTAATTTTAGTATTTGTTGTTCAAGTACAGGATATAACTGAATTTTCAACCAAGTTTCACGTTCTAATATTCAGTAATTCAGAAGTTATAGGGCTCTGACAGACATTTAGACGGACACACTTCTCTGTCTAGTAAGCAAGCGCCCTAGTTGACTCAGAGAACTCGCTTCGCTCGTTCAATTAAAGTGTCTGTTTGTAATATCAAAGGCTTTTTACTAACTACATACGAAAGTAAATACAGTACTTATTATAACAAGAAAACAATTTTTAAAATTATTGTCTGTCCGTCTGCTTGTTGCCTCTAATCTCGGGAACGGCTGGAGCGATTTTGACGGGACTTTCACTGGTAATCAGCAATTAGCAAGTGTGATGGACTATGGCTTAAACTCCTCTTCTTTGAGACATTGTGCCCTTTGTTCTTAGCAGGTACTCACCCAGCCGTACTCCTTAGCTTAGTATCCCATATAATGCACATGTCAGAGTCCATTGCGTCGTCAAAAACAACCTTATTGAACTCGACGTAAAGTCGCCTTGACAGCTGTTCTTTCAGTGTTTTGTAGTGGTCGTGGTATTGCAGAGCTTCGGGATGGCAACGCCAGGACGGTACATTGTCTAGAAGAAAATGAAATGTTCAACAAAAATTAGAACCAATATTATAAAGACGATGTGCACCTAGTTTTAGTTCTTACTATAAAAATTTATAAGTTTTATTTGTCAAATGAAGGGATAAGTACTTAATCTTAGCAGTATATTCATTTTTTAATTTTTATTTAATAAGATTTTTTTTTTAAAATAAAAATTTGAATAAAAAATACAAAAATTCAATATACTTTTAGCAGCAAGAGCATACAGCGCTGATTTTCAGCCAGTATCCTGATTCAGGTGGCATCACGGAATTCTGCACCACAGCTGTACACTACATAAATCAGGGAGCTCACCGCATTATTATGCCAAATGCCAATCCTACTTAATATCATAAATGTAAAAGTGTGGATGTTTGGATGTTTGTTACTCAATCACGTCGCAACGAATGAACGATTTGGCTGAAATTTGGCACAGAGATTGATTTGGCTGAAATTTGGCGCAGAGATTGATTTGGCTGAAATTTGGCACAGAGATTGATTTGGCTGAAATTTGGCACAGAGATTGATTTGGCTGAAATTTGGCACAGAGATTGATTGAGTGAGTAGCACATAGGCTACTTTTATCGCGGAAAATTAGAGTTCCCGCAGGAATAAATAACCCTCAATCCACGCGAACGAAGTCGTGGGTATCAGCTAGTAATACATTACAACCTTCCAAAATGAAAAATACGACGTCTACAGAATAACATACCAGCCAAAGAGCCAACAAAGCTCAGTCTCTTAACAACATCATTTAATTTTGTCTTCGGTGTAACTGTCACACTTTGAACTTTCTTCGTTAAACTGTCCACATCATTCTGCAGGTTCCTCACTAGTTCTGTTACAGTCAAATTTTTACGTTTCTTACTTGTGGTTTTCACATCCCTATTGACTGTTACAGACTTTTGTTTGGGCAATTCTGGTGTACTCGTTATTTTTGCGTATTGTTTTAACGGTTTTTCTTCAGGCGGTTCTGGTACATTGGGAACTTTTTCAGTGTACAATTTCCTTTTAGATGTCTTTTCTATGTCGCTGAAGTTACCTTAAAAATAAAAAAGAATTAATTAAAAAACTGTGAGGTACTTAGTTTATTCAGTCACATGGACATAAAAAATGTGTTTAAAGATATCCTTGGAATTTGAATTTTGTTTCATTAAAACAAAAACTAATTTTTTATTATTTATTTTAAAACTAAAAAAAAAACTGTCTAATAATACTGTTATTGAATTTGTGGGTTGTAATTGTAAATATGAATAATATATTTATAGAATTTAATACTCAAGCTACTTTCAGAATCATTATCAAACCTTTTTTATTCTTCAAATCTGACCCAGTCAAGTACAACTCCTTATCTTTTTTCAAAGTCTGTTTTATATTCTCCTTGTCACTATCATCATCGTCAAATTGCAATTTTTTAGAAATTCCGTTACAGCTGTCATGTTTCCGTTGAATGGATTTGAATAACGAAGGAATAGATTTCCACGTCTCTCCGTATAGATCGCTTAACAACTTGTGGTGTGATTGTTGTATCTTTTTTATAGAACACTGTTCTAATGATTCGTTGGCAACATCTTGTGGTGTGCTTGGGATGGGTTTGTTTTTCGGTGTGGCACTTAGAATATTCTGGCCTGGCGACCAGCCTTCAATGCTCGGTCTGTCATTATAGACTGGTGATGTTAAATCTTTTACTGACGACATGGATACCTAAAAATAATCAATTAGG
Source organism: Hipparchia semele (assembly GCA_933228805.2). Taxonomy (NCBI): domain Eukaryota; kingdom Metazoa; phylum Arthropoda; class Insecta; order Lepidoptera; family Nymphalidae; genus Hipparchia; species Hipparchia semele. The sequence goes on from OW121731.1 coordinate 2,837,991, forward strand.
ATATAAGAATGTATTAGCATTCATTTCAAAAACAATGCAATATAAGAAAGTTTTACTTACATTTCCACATTTACTTGGTTCTTTATTCATCATAACATCACCTTCATTTGTGGTGTTTAATGAGTCGTCGATGACAATGGTTGAATATATTTTTGGTTTAGATGGAACCTGCCAAATTGAAACTATATAAGTACATATTATGGAGTGGTAGGGCACAACCCAATTGCCAATTTCATAAAGTAATTAATTAAATAATTGATAAGTTTGGTTCAAACCCTACCTGTTGCACTATTCTTGTACCTACTCCTATGACAAGATTTACGCTTACTTAGAGAGGAAAGAGGAATATTAGTTGATGTTCAATTCATGGGTAATATTCTTTAATTATAAAAAAACTTTGTATAAGTATATCAGTGCAAGGTCACCTTTAGAGCTCCTTAGGACCCTAATTAACAATCGATTATTGGAGCCATCTGATTTGATCATTTTAGCATAGCTCTCTCCATCACCCGCTTAGGTCATTTTACGTTCATTTTATAAATTAAACGAAAGTACTTACGGTCTTTTGGTATTCCGACATCAATTTGTCGAAAGATTCGTCAATAATCATAATATCAGAACTACTGTTCAGTTTCTTTGTTTCTTGGTCTGTTTTGACCCTGTTTTTCTTTAAAGATAGCTTCAGTAAGCCTGAAATGTAGAAAGAATCTAGTAAATAGACCAGGCAGATTCAAGTTCTTTTTTTTATTGACAAGTCTAATATTTTATACGTACGGTTTTGTGATTTACTTTGTCCCTTTTTCATGTCCATTTTGAATTGATTTTGTACAAAATTGTATACGATAATCGTATTAATTTTTCATTCTCACTGTACGCGATTTTTTGAAAAAATTACGAGCCGTTACGCCGCGCGCGTTGGCTTGTTTGACAGTGACAATCATGTGATAATGACACAATGACAGTTTTGCCATATGATTGTCAGCTTGACAGAAAATCGCTATTATATGACAGTCTATGAAAATAATATTATGCAATACCTATTTTGCATATGATTAAAATATATTTTATACTAATTACTAATGTTATCCTAGGAACAATGAATATTTGTACGAATGTTATCAAAAGAACTATTTTGGTAACTGGAATCGACTCAATAACGAAGACGTCGTAATTAGTGACATCTGTAATCGTAGACTAAACTTACGACATAATTTTAGTGTCAGAAGATAGATGTCACTAAATACAGGTTTGGCGTAATGATATAACTATTCAGCATTAGATGTCGCTATGACTTTCACTTTGTTTTTACTACTCATCACTAGATGTCATTATTAAAAATTTTAAATGTTTTGCTTCATTAATTTTAATACTCATCGCTAGATGTCAGTAATAATAAAATTGCTCTAAAAAATGAGGATTTCAAACTTGCGCGGATTTTAAAAATGATTTCTTAGGTTCTAAAAATCAAACGAATTAAAGAATGACTTACTTAAAAAAATTAGAATTTTAAATAGAGTGCAACCATGAAATCCATATTTTACTATCGAGTTGCACGCTACAGCTGCATTTTTATATTTTTAAGGTTAGTTAAAAAAAGAAGTTTATTAAATAAATTATAAGTAAGTACAACAATTTGCCGTCTTGAATCTTGACCTAGTTGTGTTCTAGCGCTCTGCTTGCGTAAATGAAAACGAAAGGCGCTTTTATCTGTGAAGGTCCGCGGTTTTGATCGCATAACTGAAAAACGAGCTCATTAAAATTACTTACTGACAATTTTTTACTTTATTTTTTTTCTACCACCACCACCCTTGACTGCGATCTCACCTGATGTGACGATGCAGTAAGTTGGTAGCGGGCTAACTTGGAAGGGTAGTTTTAGTTAAAACCATTTTTCTTCTTTCTTCGGTTGAGGCTATGCAGAGGGGCTAGACAAGTGGCATTCGGTTCGAAGCGATTCGATTTCCTAATTCGCTATCGCTTTAACGAAAGCGAAGTTCGACTTGTTTGTCTTGACAAAGTTACATGACAAAGTTACATGTGATTAGCGATCGCCTATTCCATTCGTGTTTTCGATAAAAAGTAACTTTTGTCTATGATCTTTCGTAATGAAACGTCAAATTCGTGCACTAATTTTGAATGTTGGTCTGAATGGTGTGTGAAAGTAGAGTTTAAATTACTTAAACCTAGGCCCTCTGGTCACAAGTCCCTGTAGCACGTTGACCGTCGCCGATCTATTGTGCTTTCCACTATTTAAATTTCCTCGCCGATACTCGTCGCCGCCAGAAACAGCAGCACTTTCTTGACTGGAATGAGTATAGCCTCCTCGGGGTGTACTATATGTTTCTCCAGATGGATGCTGCGTTTATGCATTATGGCAGGGCAGTAACAGATGATGTGCAGCGGGATTTCCACCAAGTCCTGGCAAAGCCTGCACATATCTGAGCCCTGGAGCTTGAGGTTATACATGTGCCTGTTTAGACCACAGTGTCCCGTCAAAGCTCGTACTAGAATGCATAGGTTTTTCCTACCAAGCGCTAGCACATCAGAGGCAGTTAATTAAACCCATACCCCCTAATCGGTCGTCTTTGACGGTCGATGGTAACTAGCTATTAATTAAATTAATTAAAATGTAACACATACATAAATAAATGTAACCAATTCATATTGTTATTTTTACCAACCAACTGACCTATTTTAAAACTATCTACTACCCAAAGTAAACACAATAAAAAATCAATTGATTCAATCGATTGAAAGCTATTTGGAGATAAGTTAGGACTTTATAATACCTATCTAATTAATGCACCATTGATAGTTTTCAGTTTAGTTTTTTATTTAATTATACTCACTTTTATAGTAACTATAATTATTATCTAAGTTTTTACGGAGTTTTGCTATTTCAAACCTACTTTTTCCTAAGTTCCCTTCACGTAAAGCTTCCCGTAAAAACTTCGATACAATCTCTTAATTTTCTGAGAACTCTAACTATACTTTTTTTATACCCAGTAAAACGGGAAAATAGCTCGTCGTCTCAATCTAATAGACATCCACTACTAGACGCGCTCGTAGGTCTCTTGAAAAGATCGCCACAGAATGCGGCCTTGTGCCGCTTGTATCCAATGACTGCCAACGACTCTTGACATCGTCCGTCCATCTATAATAGTATAGGGGATCTTCCAACGCTGCTGCGCTTCCCGGTCCGAGGTCGCCACTCGTACACGTTCCCGTTTTCCCTTAGACCCTGACAAGAAAATCTATTGAAACTGAAAAAAATCACACACATAAAGTAAGGACTAACTAGACTAGGACAATAATTCATTACTCAATAATAATAAAATACAAAATCTACTTACTTGATAATAGGTATTTTTTTTGCTGTATCGCTACATACGAATATATATTATTGCACCTGCCTTGGTAGCATGGGCGGGAGACATTTTATCCCCGGGAAAGGGATAAAACGTTTATCCCCTCGCTTAGCTTTATCCACCCGTCGAGCACAGCGGTGGAAATAACACTCAGTAGATATACTTATAGAAATATACATCGCCTTCCCCTCTGTTGCCATGCTTTAGCATAGGAAAAAGATAATTTTATCCCCTGTCAGTGGATAAAATCGGTGGATAAAACTTTTATCTCCTGCCCATGTATCCAGGTAAGTAGATGAATTTTGAAGAAGTAAGGGCAGAGGACTTCAATACTAAGTTCAATGTGCTCGCGACCGAATTAGGCTACTGTGGCCAAATATCCACAGAAATCCAGCGGCTCTCTAGAGTCTAGACTCTAGTGCTGAGAGAGCGTGCTATGACTCAGCGCAGACTTAAAATAGAGTTGTAACGAGACACAAATATGTTCAGACATAAATCTGTCTCGTTATAACTCTGTCTTGAGTCTGAGCTGAGTGAGAGAGCGGTCTATAGATTTCCGCCTTAGACTGCAGTGTAACAGTCTAGTCAGTCATTTACCATCAGATGAGATCGCAGTCAAGGACTATCTTGACATCGAATAAAAAATAAAAATTTTAAAATTTTTTCTTGATAAAAAAAAAATAAGCCTTGAGCGAATAAATTTTTCAAGGGTGCACGGTCCTTGTCACATGAATTTTCCGTTCACCCTTGCCCTTCGTTTGGCGCATGCGTCCCTGAACTCCCTCGACCACGTAAGATGGCGACAAAACGCTCAGTATTGAACTAATTTCATTTCTATCAATGAAACGAATGTTATGAAACTATACGCGACCGTCGAATTATTGTGAACCGCTCATGAAAAAATTCCAGTGACCTTTTCGCGAAAACCAGCGGCCAGTGTAAGAAGAACTGTTATGTTTATATAAGACCTTAAAATATGGGTTAACCTATAGAGGTCTGTGTAAGTTGGTATCAGCTGTTTTCGAAAAATCGAATGTCCGAGTCGAAAATTCGTCCGTTCAGTTTGACGTCAGCTCTCGAATAGTGCGGACGAAGTGAAATACGTAATAATCAGCTATGTAATGGTGAGTGACAGTGGAAATAGTGGTTGCCGTAGATTATGGATTTTTAGTGCGATTTTTTTTCTTCGGAATGCCTCAAATGTGCTTCGTTTAGTGGATGTCGTGCGTAGATTTAGTGCACTCTAGGTGCTATCGGATTTTGGAAATGGAAACGAAATTTCAAAACCACGTGTGTTTTCCAACATGGTGAAATTGGAAATTGTCTTCGGGTGTACGACTCATCGGTGTTTTTCATTTTTGAAAATCATTTAAATGCCAATAGTTACGATTTTCTCATTTTCCAACATGTTATAAATTGACTGCAGTGGTAGAAATCACCGGTGAATTTGATTTTCATAAATCATTCGTAAAAAATACAAATTTTTACATTTTCAGACCCAGGGCCTATTAACCGTCCTTATGTAATTTAATCGACAAGTAAATTCGACGTTCTGATAGATTACCAATTCACAAACTGTCAAAATATCAAAATTCGTCGGTTAAAGTATACCTACTACTTGCCGCTAGGGAAATATATGTAGGTCCTCAGAAAAAGTAGCTTCGATGGTGCAAATTTTTTGTAAATAATATTTGTATAGCAGCTTTATTGCACATTTACTTTTACTGTACATTTCTAAGTATATATCACGGCTTTTATCATTTTAAAAAGTAAATAAAGATAGAAGCGTTGAAAAGAAATAATTTCCTAGTAAAAATTATGAAAATAAGAAGAGTTCTAAGAGAGTAGGACTTCCAACTTATTCTCATATTTCGAGACTTAACGACGCTTCAAAAATAAAGTTTGGACACCTTAACATTTTTATTATTAGATATACACTATAATTTTAACAATAATGCTGCAAAGAAAATTAAAAATATGGTCGCCCTCGTCTGTCATCGTGGGTAAAAACATATAATATATAATATAAATATATATATTTTTATTTTAATAACAAAATCCCGAGCTGGTTATTGATAAAGATTGTGGCAATCTATAATATGCTAATTAGGACTGACATAATATATTAGCTGATATTATTATCGACGCGAAATCGGCTGAAATAACTCGTATGGTCATCAATTTGAATAAGGTCACGTATGTTTTAGAATCTTATACATAGAAATTCGAAAGTGAATTTGTTGATCGGTGTGATTTTTAGAGTCGAAATACAGTCCACATTTTTTATTCTAGTTACCAACAGAATACACGCTGTAAACAATGTCGTTCTATACATGCGGCACAAGACCGAGATTTGTGTATGTCCATACAAGACACTTAAGTCCTAAGAAGAGATAGAAGAAAAAATGAACACGGGCGTCGATAGCGACAAATATATTTAACATTTTTTTTAATTTATGCTAATTTCGGTTTTGTAATATTCTACATGAAATCAGAAAACTTCTGTATATACAATAACGTAAGAGCATTTTTTTTTTATTTTTGTGAGAAAAATTAAACTTTAAAAAAGGTTTTTTTAATGTATTTTACTTTGACAATTTATTTAATTTTTTTTATATTGTTTTTTAAATACAACAGCATTTTCAAAATGTTTATTTTGCTGTGTTAGTTTATGACCATTTCGCTCTGGTACAATCCGTAACAAATCTCGCTATCGATCTAATTACGGTTAACGTTATGCGATACCGTGGCTGTTTGGCTGTCAACCGAAACTTAAAACCGGAATAAAATAATTGAAAAGAAAAAAAATACGTTTATATTTTTATCATACATCTCTCCCGTTGTATTGGGTTACGTTTTTACTTTGAGTATAACGTTTTTACAATCACACGGGAATCGTTTGTTTTATTTATTTAGTACCAGAAATATAAAAAAAATACGTGTGGCACTCGGGGACTGCCGCGGTAAAGCTATTGCATAGCATTTTTTATCAACGCCATCTAGCGGCTCACCGTAGAGTAGTCCCGTGTCAGGTTATTTTCGTTACGGAATTTCTCGATTCGGTCTCCACGCTGGCCCGCGATAGAAGCTATGCAATAGCTTAAAAGAAAGATAAACATGTAAAGGACGTGCAATAAGACAGCTTATCTCTATGAAAGTGATTTCTTCCAGAAGCCCTCAAATGGGAGAACAGTGAGAACCCGCAGAGATTGTTATCTCTGGGTCTTAATTTTGAACCATCAAAAAAATCACGCCAAGTCATCGCCCCCTTGCTGCTTGATTGAAGGACAAACCAAGAAACACATTTTCGATAATATTTTAAAAGTATAGGCATTTTTTACCGAAGCAATGTTTAAATCCACAAGAAAAATAAAATAAAAAATCGTGGATAAGGAAACACTTATTTATCTCATTAAGCGATCTCTACCAATGACCCTAGGTCTTCGATCACAGAAGATTTTTTCTGTGATCGAAGCCCTAGGTAGAAAAAGAATTGGTACAACATGAATAGTGGTGATTCATGAAAGTTTAAAATTGTAGGTACAATATATCTACATAATATTATAAAAAGACGTGTGGCACTCGGGGACTGCCGCGGTAAAGCTATTGCATAGCATTTTTTATCAACGCCATCTAGCGGTGAGAGGAGTACCGTGTCAGGTTATTTTCGTTACGGAATTTCTGGATTCGGTCTCCACGCTCAAGGCCCGCGATAGAAGCTATGCAATAGCTTAATAGTAAACTAACATAAACATGAATAAGTACGATAATATGAACACGAATATTTAAAAACACAGTTTAAAAACATATTTCTTACTCTACCTATACCTTTGTACCGCCGCGAACTTTAAATAAAGAAGAAGTTGAATGAATAATGATGATGATGATGATGATGATGATGATGATGATAATGAAAATGATGATGTTGATAATTATTAGTTCTGTGTGTATTAAAACACTTGGATGATGCTTGGATGATACTTACGACATTTTTTAATCTATACTAATATTAATAGGTACTAACTGATGCCCGCGACTTCGTCCGCATGGATTTAGTTTTTGAAAACCGGGGGGGAGGTTTTAAATTTCCAGGATAAAATGTAACCTATGTGTTAAATCCTGGGTATGAGCTATCTCCCTTTTAAACAGCCACATAAGTTCGTTGGTTGTGGGCGTGAAGGCGTAACAAACATTCATCCATCCATCACAAACTTGCAATTTTGTAATATATACCTACTACCTACTACATTACACATTAGGTACCTACATACCTAGGCAACGCTATCTACTTTAAAAGCGATAACATTTTACAATATTATGTAGGTATATTATAATAGGTATTAGATAAGTAGATATACTTACATAATATTTTTTTGCACCATAATTTTTCTTTATTGAACACTTTGTAAGCCAAAGGTTTGTAAAATTATGTTTGTTTTTAAATCCCGTAGGAAAAATTCACAAACTACTTATTTTCCGGAACATATTTCCGGAATATAAATTATCTCTGACAAACTTCGTCATGATTGAGCCGCGGCTGTGAGAAACAGACCGACGAACAGACAGGCATACATTTTTAGCCTAATTTAGCCTAATTTTTACCTATAATATATTATCACAGTATAAAATATATATATGGTTACTTCAGAAGTAGTCAGAGGAATTTATTATTATACGCAAAGATATGAGATTTCCATATTTGAAAACTTCTTAAAAGTTAATCTTATTAAAACAGTTTTCTGCAATGTCATTATTAAATAAATAAAATAATAGAAAACAAAATAAAATAAATAAATAATTAACAAACAAAAGGAAAAAAGATTTTGGCAGCGGTGGGATTCGAACCCACGCCTCCGAAGAGACTGGTGCCTTAAACCAGCGCCTTAGACCGCTCGGCCACGCTACCATGTACAAGCCGTGGCGAAATAGCATAACCAATTCTCAAATATTTAATTTAATCTCTACTGCATGATACGATACTATTTTTTTTTTTATTTATTACTAGCGGACCCGACAGACGTTGTCCTGTCTTAACTATGAATATTGAAACTCTTTGACAAAATTGGCAGCACGCATTTTGTCAATTTTATGTCAAACGCCATAAGGTTACATCAAAAAGTTTGAATTGTAAAAGCTGTTACATTAGAAATAATTTAATATGGTGGTTAAGTTTTCTTAAATTTTCTAATTTTTCGCGCAATTTTCTTAATTTTTTCTTTTATAAGAACCTTCTCCTGACAATAACAAACACAACAAAAAAAGAATTAGCGAAATCGATCCAGCCGTTCACGCGTGATGCGATGACCAAGGAAATAGGGATTCATTTTTATATATATATATATAGATAGATAGAAGATAAGAATAAGATTATGTACTTTTTTTTTACTGTATGCACCATAATTTTCTTTTTAACCTACTTCAAAAAAAAAGGAGGTTCTCAATTCGACGCATATTTTTTTTAATTTTTTTCTTATAAATATACCACATAACTAAAATTTTATTTTTATTATTTATTGTTATAGCGGCAACAGAAATACATATTCCCTGAAAATTTCAAATCTGTACCTATTACAGATCATGAGATAGGGCCCGCAGACAGACGGACAGACGGACGGACGGACGGACGGCGGAGGCTTAGTAATAGGGTCACGTTGGTTACCATTCGGGTACGGAACCCTAAAAAGTAGCCTATGAATATTTTTTATATTATTTTATCTCCGAAAATCAAAATGTTCCCAAGGGACTTTAAAAACGCTTTGAAATAAAAGTATGACTTCGTTTGTAAAACGCGCTAGGAAGAGATTCCTTCTAAAGTGCGAAAGATCTTTGAGTAAGTACTTATTCAACCACAAACCGCTAAGAGATGCATTGTTCGGTATGAGTGCAGTTTTTAAGTTAAGTAGGCAATAGGTGTACTTAGGTACCTACTATATATTGTAGTCTACAGTCTACCACTCGACCCACTAACACATTTTTTGCTTTTGCGTAGACCGTTCAATCAATTTTTTTCTTTGCTGACGTACATAAACAAATCGCTATCGTGACAACTAAGTGCAACGAATAAGTTGCTTGCTCTAATTACTTGTAGCAAGTAAATTTCAGCCTTATAATATTCACACCAGTAAGAAATAATTATGGTGTACAGGCACTTATATAATTTAAAAAGGAAAAAACAAAATATTCTCAAAATAAAAAATATTTAATGAATTCATAATTTAAAAGCATACAGTTGAAGAATACATAATATCTTAAGCAAATTAAAGTAAATAGGAATCTGAAAATAGATAATAGAGTATAGTTATTATAGATATGTCCCATAATCCATAAAATTATGGGACCCAGTTTGATACTTTATTTATGAACTAACTACTATTAATTAATTATTATTTATTAATATTACTACTAGACTACTACTATTACTACCTATTTATTTTATTACTTATTGCACAAAATATACGGATGATACGTAGGTGCCTAACTTTGCAAAATATTTTTTTTATACATTATAGGCATACGCTTGACCACTACCGCGTTTGCCTAGAAGATGCCTATTCACTCTTATTCAATAGTTTCAAAATAGACAATGTATTATTACAATTAATGTATATTACATTATAATTATCTTTGTTAAGTATGTTCTCGCCAATAATTCGCGCGAGTGTGTAACAAAGGTGTGTATTGATTGGGGTGTGGAATGTAGTGTGTATTTTGAGTTTTAGATTAGACAATTTGCGCATCAGCGATTGATTTTATTTGTGTCACGGATTAGCACTTGATACCAAGTCGCCAGTCAATTGATAAAATGCACTTATCGATAAGTGCTAAATATAAATGGAAATCATATTATGATATTGAGGGCCAGATATTGGGAATTTTTGTGCGCTCACGCGTGGGTTTGTTTGACAAACCCACGCACGGATAAGTAGGCATTCTGGGGAAGGGAAGTCGGGGGAAAATATTCTTAAGATACCCGACATCCTGAGGGAGAATTATAATTAGGGATACCTAGGATTTTTGGTCGAGACATTTTAGCCTGCTACCATTTTAGACTGTATCGACACTAAACATCAGGAGAGATCGCAGTTAAGCGCTATTTTGTCATTAAATATCTTTTCCTTACTAATATTAGCAATGCGAAAGTGTGTTTGTTTGTTGGCTTCTCCTTCAATAACGCTGCAACAGAGCTACGGATCGACATGATTTTTTGCAAGATATAGTTGAGGACCTGAAGAGTGACATAGGTTAATTTTTATCCCGAAATATCAAAGGGGTCCAACGGGATTTTAAAAACTAAATTCACGCGGACGAAGTCGCGGACATCAGCTAGTCAAAAATAAATAAACGTCTAATAATGACGCTATATTTTAGTAGATACCTACAGATAAACTTTTTATCCTCAGATAAGCTTTCAGTGCTTACGATCGCAGATCACAGATTGCGTCTGTAATCAATTCACTGGCAGTTCGTGACATGAATATCATTATAACACACAGACATGGGGGGTATTTACCTAATACACCTGCACAAGTAATCCTTTACACTCTATCGGACCGATAGATATAATCTATTGAGTATTGACTTTCCTTGTAGCATCTGCAATCAGTCGACAGATCTGCCCCCCGATTCAGACCCTTCCGATAGCTTATTTATCGATCGATTCGGTTTGTTACCGTACGATAACATATATTTTCAATTCGTAAATGCTCTTGTAATCGAATGTATCTTGTCGATGTCGATAACGTAGTCGATACCGAATCGTATCCTCAAACCAAACGCTCTGAATCACAAGACAAAAATTTTTTATACGAGATCGCGAAGCAACGGCTGGATCATGCGTCATTCTCGTGAACGGGCGCCACCAACGGGAATGGGTCTACTTTTGTCTGCCCGTCTTAACATGTAGATATACATTTTTGAAACTTCATTGTGGAAACACTGTATACATAGCGTAATTTTGTTACCTAATTTAAACATTTTTTTTTAAAGAGTAACCGTCGAGTTTATTGCTGACTCTTCTCGGCAGGAAAGGCATTCCGAACCAGTAATAGATACATCGACGATTCAAAAACACTTGTAAAAGTTTATTCGAAGAGAAATAAAATAGCGGATAGTTTGTAATTTTGTATTGACATTTTAAATAAGTATGACATTGTAAGAATGAAATTGACTGATTGTTGCCGTAAATATTATTTAGAATCAATTTACATTGTATAATAGAGGAACTAGTAAATATTTGCATGCGATTATTAGGCAAAACATTGTTCTCATTAATGTTAACACCTGTATCAGACATGTTTTATGCAAATGAATTGAATTGAATTGAAAAAAATTATTTCTATTCTATTCTACAGATGTCGTAATCGTAAACGTATTGTTGGCACAAAGTAGTAACTGTTTAATGTGAACGCGGTTACAAGATTTTCCTTGCAAGATCGTGCGCGGCATCGCCAAGGCGCTGTGAAACAAAAGATTCTATTAATATCACGTAACATCGCGGGATGGCGAGGTAAGCCCGCGGTAAACCGTAATGTGGGTAAATGGATTCCCCCTTTAGATATTTTTATGTGACTCGCATTCTAATATTACCGGAAATACTCTCGTAATATCACCTGTAAAGGGCAAATTGTCTGGCTATCAACTTTTCTATGGAAATATCAGACTATTTGATCTAGGAACTTTAACATACTCACACCAAGTACTTAACCGGTGTCATGAAAAGCTGGCTTTTAGAAACTTTGTTAATGTCTCAAGTTAGCCTCTTTCAAGTCAGCCCGCTACCATCTTAGACTGCATCGTCACTTACCATCAGGTGAGATTGCAGTCAAGGACTATCTTGTCATCAAATTAAAAAAAAAAGTCATCGAACAATAACGCTTGGAAACGCAATATTCGCCGCAATGATAACCACTATTGGCAGTGTATATTCAACCCATACCCCCTAATCGGTTTCTACACGCCATCGTGCCGGAACGCTACATCGCTTGGCGGAACGTCTTTGACGGTAGGGTGGTAACTACCCACAGCTAAAGCCTCCCACCAGACCAGACCAGAGACAATTTAGAAATTATAAATTCTCAAATCGCCCCCGCCGGGACTCGAACCGGAGACTTCCCAGTTATAAGACCATAGCGCTCACCATTGCGCCAGGGAGGTCGTCAAAACCTCGTGCGTCAGAGGGTGGGAGGAAGGGAGTTGGGTAATGAAAAAGAAATAATTACATAATAGTAACACTAATAGGGTCCCTCTATTGACAGCTACAATATCTATTTCTCACAAACGTGTCACAAACGCTCTTCATTATATTTTTCTATAGAAAGCTATACCTATTCTTAAGTGTCGCCTTCCAAAGTCGCGCATCGCAGTCGCGTATCGCTGTCGCGAGTCTCTGTCGCGGATCTTAAGGCCTATCTTTTGGTGCTTTCCTAACTCCTAACTCCTAAGTGGCCAATGGTTGATAGCTATTAACTATTCATGAAATCATTACCGAGTCATGAACGATGTCGTCATGGGTAAAACCAGGGTAAAAGAGTAAAAGTGCTTTGTTTGACACTACAAATGCGGAAAATACCGTATGGGTACTTACGATATCTGTGTGACAGTTTGAATGGGAGTACCTGCGTGGAAATTGTTTGTACTCAGAGAGGTTACTGACACACTGCTGTGAAAAATTACTTTACCTACTTGTAAACTAATTTATTTATTTATTTTTTTGGAATTTACACAGATTAATTAGATTAAGATTGAATAAAAAAATAAGATTTAAGAAGAAGAATAAACCAAAATAAGATTTGTTTATGTAATCTGAAAAAAAAAAAATTAAACTGTCCGAAATATTTGCTGTGGTGATTTCCTCCAAGTATTTGAAATGGCCACCAAGTATTCCTATTGATATCGTCTTGTCAAAAATGTTTATAATGTGTAAAATTGCCCACCAAATATTCGACAATACGGTACGGCTGGGATTCGGACCTGCGACCATTCAGTTTTCAGTCCGCACCATTAACCGTTGGGCTATTGAGACTTTCTTGAAATATTTAATTCATTTTAATTCTCACCGATGTATAAATAATGTTTGTTATAATTATTAATTAAGAGATTAAAGCGAAGCACAGCGAGATATTACGTATTTACAACTCTCTATTCTATAATTTTTCTATCATTTATTTTCAAACACATTCACACTATACTTATTTTTTTTTTGTTTACAAAAATAGAATAGTTACTAATCTATAATAATTATTATAGTTTTTTTTAATCCTCAATTAATATTACTATATCATCAATTAAAATTTATCATCAATTACTATATCTACATAAAATGGTATCTAACTAAGCAACTATTTAAGAATTATGATTGTGATTGATACCTATAAATTATGACAATTTTCAAATTTTTCCAATACGTATTATATAAGATTCAATGATTAATTCCTCACAGGAAATTTTCAATAAACATCAACAATCTCCTCTATATCTATAGCCTATTGATCGAGGCTATGAGATATAGAGGAGATTGTTGATTGTTGATTGTTGTTGGACTAATAGTCATACATTAGCCCAACGGTTAAAGGTGCGGACTGAAAACTAATAACACAAGCTTTCCGCTTATTTGGAGGGGATAGGAGGATATTAGTCGACTTCAAGTTGTCTAATATACTTAAAAAAAACTATCTCTAACTTTAGTAAATAAGTGAACATTTATTTTATACACATCATATTTTTTAATATTAAAGTAGAGTATCCATACATAAGTCGGTGATAGTAAGTAATAAAGTTAAAAAACCATAGTTTAGTTTTTTTAACTTTATTCTTGTTTTAATTTCATAATCATTTTCACAATCCAACCTATTTAATGTTGTTTTACCAGATTATATGATTCCTAAAAAAAAAAAGGTTCAGTTCAATTCAATATCTTTATTTTTCGGTTTAGGTTTGTGTAACCTCAGATTACGAATGTCATCTACAAAATAAAATGGTTTAGATACAACATTCTTTATACATAGGTGACACAGACAACTTTATTCAGAGCTTTGATATGTTTATAATTTCGGTAAAAACAACTGGAGGACTAGAGGTAGGTATACCTACTAGTACTCCGTGATTTCTAAGAAACAAAGAGATCGTTTGGTATTAAATATCTTAAATAAAAGGCCCGCTTGTATAAACTTTGTTCTAACAAGGGGCTTCGGGGCTTCCCAACTCATAACTACCTGTAAAAAGCTACAACGGTAAAGTCTAAATATTAGAAACAAAATAAAACGAAAATCTTCTCTGGACGGACCTTCTAAAGGTCAATGACCGCACGTTGTATCGATTGCATCTGTCAAATTTTACAGTAATAAACGCAAAAGAGAATGCACTTGCTTTTTTGTTCTTTTTTGTTTGAAAGGATATAATTTCCTGATGTTCCCATACTCATGATTCCTGGGGAAATGGAGGGAATTATTCAAATTTTATAGGCATACTTGATATACTTCGTACTGGCGTTTGAAGCATTTTTTTTTATATTCGATGACAAGATAGCCCTTGACTGCGATCTCACCTGATGGTAAGTGACGATGCAGTCTAAGATGGTAGCGGGCTAACTTGAAAGGGGCATAGCAGTGTAAATTCAACCCATACCCCTAATCGGTTTCTGCACGCCATCGTGCCGGAACGCTAAATCGCTTCGCGGCACGTCTTTTACCACCCTACGGTAACTAGTCACGGCCAAAGCCTCCCACCAGACCAGACCAGAGACAATTTAGAAATTATAAATTCCTGAATTGCCCCCGACGGGAATCGAACCCGAGACCTCCCAGTTATAAGACCACAGCGCTAACCACTGCGCCAGGGAGGTCGTCAAAAGAGAGTCGATTTTTAACAAGAATTTTTATATAGATTATATATAATCAGATTTAAAAGATATGAATGACTCCACAGGTGCATTATCACAAAGACATGCACCACACAATACCTTAATAGATACCTTCACAGTCATACCTGTCAGGTAAAGTCCCCACGTAAAACCATACAGCGTATGAGGAAAAGGATGTTCTGAATAAATCTATGTCGAGGCTTAGCCTTGGTTTTCTTTTTACGTTTCGAAAATCCCCTGATAAGCCTGAATTTAGAGACACTGAAAAACTTTTTTTGTAATCGATAAAATAATCTATATATATATAAAATTCAAAGTCCTGACTGACTGACTGACTGACTGACTGACTGACTGACTGACTGAGATATCAACGCACAGCCTAAACTACTGAAGTTAGAAACATGAAATTTTTACAGTTGGTTCCTATTATGACGTAGGCGCACACTAAGAAAGGATTATTGGAAATTCCACCCCTAAGGGGTTTAAATAGGGGATGGAAGTTTATATGAAATTCCGTCATTTTTCAAGCTGTTTCCATCAAAGTTGGTATTTGAGCTTTCAGTTAAAAATAAAAAAGTATGTGTGTCAGTTTTTGAAAATTCCACCCCAAAATCTAATTCCACACGGACGAAGTCGCGGGGGCAAAAGCTAGTAATAAATAATCAACAATAGCAGACAGTTTAAGTCTTCATTCCTGATCCGCACGGCTAGAGTCTGGAATGCCCTTCCAAAATCTGTGTTTCTTAACACGTACAATTTGGGTATCTTTAAAACAAGGGTGAATAGGCATCTTCTAGGTAAACGCGTTACACCTTAGACCACATCATCACTTTCCATCAGGTGCGATAGTGGTCGAGCGTGTGCCCATAATGTGTAAAAAAAGACGTGTGGCACTCGGGGACTGCCGCGGTAAAGCTATTGCATAGCATTTTTTATCAACGCCATCTAGCGGCTCACCGTAGAGGAGTCCCGTGTCAGGTTATTTTCGTTACGGAATTTCTGGATTCGGTCTCCACGCTGGCCCGCGATAGAAGCTATGCAATAGCTTAAAAAGACATTTTGCTTTTTGATATTGTTTATAGCATAAAAATATACATAATTATTATATTTAGTCGTGTTTAAATTTTACGTCTATGTATAATATGTATTATTTTATTTAACTGCCTCTTGGGTCTAGTGGTTAGCAAGTTCGACTGCGGATGACGATGTCCCGGGTTCGATACCCGGTTTAAAAATATATTGGGATTTTCTGCTATGATGAATATGCAATTAATATAGCAAATTAGTCATTATATTAGTAATATTTCTCAGTACATGAGTTTCCACGCTCTTAATACACTAATTTACCATTTTATGACCACCTTATCAATAGTCGATAAAGCCCGCGATAACAGAATTACAAAGCGATTTTACCACTTGTGATTATTACAAAGAAATTACTACTTGCGTTGTTAATTTAAGTATAAATAAAATTAATCTAACTATCACACATCGCCATCGGTATTGATTTATATCCTGCTCGATAAACATAAATTATTTTTTGTTAAATAGTTAAAAGGTAAATAAATTGTTTCTAGCATAAACGTGCTATAATGTTATTGTGTTATATTTCAGACTACATATAAAACTTAGTCTAAAGCTATAAATTATATGACGTAGGTACGTCATTTTTAACCGACTTTAAAGAAAAGAGGTGGTTCTCAATTCGACGCGTATTTCTTTTTTTTCCACAGGAAAAACATTTTTTCTTTCACAGTTTTTTCCTTCTTCATTCATGTTAAATTATATTTTGCAAACTTATATTAGTATTTGACAATTTAAGAGTTCCCACGGGATTTTTAAGACTAAATCCTGACGGACGAAGTTGCGGGCCTCAGCTAGTTTTAATATATTTTTAAAATAGACTTATTATTAATTTTATCGGTCCTTGGAAGCGCTTCTATTGAGTTAAGGCTGGATTGCTGTTAATTTGTAAGTCTAGACGGGAAGACTGTGGTATAAAAAATGTCTGGCAGTCTGTCCGTCGCAGCTTTTGTGATTGCGCTTAGCTACTAACTAAACCGGTCGAGGAAAGATTGGATCTTCCGTAGTTTTGCGAATGGTTTAGGGTGACCAAGATAAATGTGAAAGATTTGAGACATTCCCGCTGTTTTCAGCTGCAAGTTTTTTTTTAAATTTCTAAATAAAGCATTTCATTCACAAATAATTTACAAAAGTTTATACTTAATTGCTATAACTAACAACTTCAACAATTTCACAAATCTCCAAACTTCTTTCATATTATAAACACGAAAGTGTTTATAGATTTTTCGTATGGGTGGGATTCTGGGTAAAGTACTGGAGAGTGACATAGGCTACTTTTTATCCCGGAAATATGAAGGGTTCTCGCGGGATTCTTAAAGCCTTAACTCCACACGAACGATGTGACTGTCGGTTGAAAAGGTGAAAAAATATAATATTAAACAATTAGATGGAGATGGCATTCCCTACTTTATAGTAACAATGCGAAAATACACGCAAAAAATCTGTTACTCTCCGATCTGAAAATGCTAATAACCATTGTAATAGACACCCTATGTGTCACCAAACACAATTGAAATTTCCTTGTGCACAAAAAATTATCTAGTTATGAAAAGACACATGGTTCATTTTATGTTACGCAAAAAATGTTGATAGAGGCAGTTAGTTACCAAGCGGTCAGCTTACACCTGTGTGGTCTAAATTAGAGCTTTATATTATCAGTGTCATGTCGCGTGTCGTGTGACATATGATACTGCGTTATCTCTATCTCAAAGGTAAAGCTGACCTTTCACTGTCTTTGATAAGCAAGGCATAATTTATTTATATCATTTTTAATAAACGCGTAAGGTTATTGTGGGAAACATAGTTACTTTTTACAAAAAATTGAACTGACGACAGGAGCAACTAAAAAGGGGAAATAAAATTTTAATCTTTTTTGTTTTTCAAACTAAGCTCCTAAACTTATGTAAGTAACTAATTTTGAGTTGGCGATAATTTTTTTTAAAGGCATAACTACGAGATTTATTTATTTAAGCATAGCAGATTGCTTAACTACGATCTGTATTTTTACGCCTGGCTGAGAGATTGCTTTTAAAAAATTGGTCACCGTAAAACCACCCCTAGATGTGGAATTTCTTTTTCAAATTTAAATGAGACCAATATCGAGCTAGACCCTATCCATTTTAAAAATAATCACCAAAATCGGTCGACTCTGCGAAAAGTTAATCGTGGTCATACGTAAAAAAATAAAAACATATACGAGATCAATTGAGTACTTCCTCCTTTTTTCGTTGGTTGAAAAGTATATCTAGAATATTATATATCGAAGGTCAAATGATATCGTAGGCAAGTGCAAATCTGACATCTATAAAGAATCTAATAATGACTCGGACTTTTTATACGATATAACGCTTATTAATTTATACAAAACCATTGTTTATTTTCATGATCACAATTTATTTTCCTTACGTAATCTAAACGGGAAAATAACGACCCATAAATTAGTGTAAGTTGGCTATTGTTTTAATTTTGCTTACGCAAATGTTTAGCTGATTTAACTGTCACAATAATTTAAAAAGAATTAAAAGATACTGCAGTCATAAATAAGAGTTAAAATCTTTATTTGTATGTTGTATTCACACGGCTTGGAAAGCTACTGTAGAGCGCAAAGTTTTAGGATGATTTCATGGACTGGATTATTTTAAAGGCTCTTCAGGAGGTAAATATAGATGAGTGCAACGAGAGAATTCCTTTTTACTCTCACTTTAATGGTTACTTTCTTAAAGTAGCGAGGACTATACATGAAATGAAGCAAAATGGCATAAGCTCGCAGAACTCTACTTTTACACCTAATCCATTTTTGAAATCACTGTTCCAGAGGAAAAAGCTTTTGATAGCGCAAAATAAAATTATAACATATTCGATATGCTAAAATAATAAATAAAATATACCTTTCACTTGAATATTTTCAAATAACATAAGTGGTTATGTGTGTATCTACTTTATTAACATTAATAAGTACAAAAGTCTTTAAGTGAACCTTAAACCCTTAGTTCCTTACTAATATTATAAATGTGAAAGTGTGTTTTTTGTTGGTTTGTCCATCAATAACGCTGCAACAGAGCTATAGATTGACGTGATTTTTTGCATGGGTATAGTTGAAGACCTGGAGATTGACATAGGCTACTAATTATCCCGGAAAATCAAATTGTTCCCGCGGGATTTAAAAAAGTCGCGGGTATCAACTAGTGTCGTAATAAATAACCAAATAATATAATTAAGTTAAAATTTCTTACAGCTGTCAGTATGTTAAAAAAGCAATCGAAAAATTAGTGTTTTTTACTGACGTTGAATTTCGAAAAGTTCAACGTAATGGTAACCCTACACTCGAAACCCGCCAAGTTCACACGCACGTACATTGACCGGATTTTTTTTTGAACCGGTCCGCCGTCCACTGGTGCTCGAGTTTGCGACTGAATTCCATTCAGCCTATCAGACGCCGCTTTGTATATTTATCATTATCACCAATTGAGTTGTACACCTGATATTAAGGCAAAGAACGCACACCGCGAAGACAGTCAGCTCATAGTCGTTGTACGAGTCGCACCTGTCAAATGTCAAACGTTCCCGCGTAAAACCCGCGAAAGATGTAATTGCATTCCGAGTTTAGAACCACAGATTATAGACTGCATGGGTTAAAAGAACTGGCCAGTGTACATTTGTAAATATTTTTTAAAGTGTTTTTTTTTAGTGTTATTAATTTAATTTTAAACCTATAAAATCCTGTGATATTAGTATTTAAGTAAGAACGCCGCAGGGATTAAGACCGCAAGTAAGTATTGCATGTTTGATGTTTTTTTGCTTTTTTTAATTTAAGTATAAGGGAATGCCCAGGTAGAATGTGCGGACAAAGGCAATGCCCTCTCCTTTTATAAGTTCGACGAGAGAGAAAAAGAAATTACGGACACATTACAAAAAAATATATATGCAAGCCCGCATATTTTTTGTATTTTTAATATGTTTAGAATTCAGAATTTAGAAGGATTACATAAGAAACACTTTCCATAATAATTATAATCGAATTTAATATTTTTGATTACTACTGAAAAACATATTTTTTTAGTATTTATGTAGTAGTTTTATAATAATTTAAATGACGACGATGAATGAACTTCTGTCAAGCTCGTACAATTTTTAGCCATCTTTTAATTAGCATGAAAATTATAAACTTTAATTAATAAGATACGACTTTTACGATTTTTTTACGATTATGACTTTTGCATGAATAATATTATAGTTTCACTATAAAATATTTAAGAATAACTTGGCAAAAGTTAGCAGCAACCAAACAAAATATTTTTAAGAAAAAGAAAAAAAACATTTTATCCCAGAATTAGTACCGAGATTATGGTACACATACAATAATAGGAATAAAATGGTTTCTAAAATATGATAAGGTATAGTAATAAATAACTAAATTAATTTAAGTATATTTTTTTTATATTAGAGTATAAAAAGTATGTGATACTTAATAAACAAATATTAATTCTAATTTATAACTTATAGATAATAATTGTAATGATAACACTTCGATGGCAAGAAGCCCGAAGGAAAATATTAAGCAGATCAAACCGTTTTTGATAAAATAGTTCCTCAAATTATTATTTTTTTAAGGTCTTTAACCTAACTGGAACATGATTAGAAACAATTATTTAGATACGATTTTTACTACTGATCAATAAAACACCAAAGACTATAGAATACCTACTCCGAAAATCTGGTTTTACGAGTGGCTATTAGGAATTTCTTTATGTTTTTATCTTTAATAAAACTTTTGTGTTCTTTTTTTTATTCACGAATAGATAGTCCATGACTGCGATCTCACCTAATAGTAAGTGACGATAAAGTCTAACACAGCGCGCAACTTGGAAGGGCGTATTTTAAATTATACCGTGCCGGAACGCTAAATCGTAACGGCACCTTTTTGATGGTAGGATGGTAACCTACCACGACCAAAGCCTCTCACCATACCATGCCAGAGATGTTTCAGAAATTAAATAAATTTCAAAATTGTCTCCGCTAGCAAGCGAACTCCACATCTCTCATTTTATTACCACACAACTCACCATTACAGCATAGAGATCGTTAAATAATTGAATATTCGCATTTATGACCGACTTCAAAAAAAGAGGTTAAACATGTATGTATGTTGTCAAAAAATGTCCGAAAAGCCGGCATGAAGTTGCTACAAAATAAGTAGTAGCAGGAATTATAAGTTAAAAAAAAAGCCGGCAACGCATTGGTGGTGCCTCTGGTACTACAAGTGGTCATGGGCGGCGGTAATCACTTTACATCTGGTGACCCACCAGCTCGTTTGCCCGCTATTCATATAAAAAAAACTATAAGGGCTTCGAGTCCAATGCCAATGCTGAAGAGTTCTGTATCTCGGACTTTCTTTACACGTTGTATAAATATCCTTTTAGGTAGGTACCTCGATATAGCGTCGCGCAAATCACGTTGTTCGTAATAGGTTTCGAAGCCTTCCAATTTTATTATATCACCCATCGAGCATCAAGCCCTCGACGGGTTTTTAATTAATGAAAACTCTGAAAGCTATTCGATAACCTGACAATCGGTTTTAATTACACAGGATAGTGATTAGTGATTACCAAACATTCCACACGTTAATCTAATCAGAGGCTTAGAAATGTGACATTGAAATATTTACGGGGGGTTACCTCAGTTTGACTTGAAAACAGATTTTAAAATATAATAATCGTTAAAACATCGAAGCATTAACGCTTAGAAGCGCAACGGTCGACATGGTGATAAGCCTTTTCAATAGGTAAGCCTTTAAAGTCCGAATACGCAGTATCGTCGCGTTGGTAAAACGAGCTCGCAGAAAATTATTAAAAATTGACGTACTGTGCTATGATAGGGTGTCATAATTTGTTACAATAATCATCAAAAACTTAATATGTAATCAGTACCAGAATATAATGACATGGCACTTAAAAATTCATTGGTTGTTTTTAAACCTATGTTTGGAGTATAACTTTATTTTAAAAAAAAAGACGTGTGGCACTCTGGGACTTCCGCGGTAAAGCTATTGCATAGCATTTTTTATCAACGCCATCTAGCGGCTCACCGTAGAAGAGTCTCGTGTTAGGTTATTTTCGTTACGGAGTTACTGGATTCGGTCTCCACGCTGGCCCGCGATAGAAGCTATGCAATAGCTTAAAACATTCATTGGTTGTTTTGAGCTTAGTACGTTTGGAGTGGGACTTATTTAGAAACGTCTGTTCTAAGCGTTATAGTTCGATACGTTTAAAGGTATTTAGTGAGTATTAATTCGTAAGGTTAAATTACAATAGCTATTTATAGCATATCATTTATTGATAAAGAGGATTAATTATATTAAATTTTAACAATTATTATTTCAAGGATGATAGATATTCAAACTTTATTTCGTGTAAGTAATCAAGTGTCATATCTTTTATGCGTTTCGGCCATTGAAATAAACAGCTATAGAAAAGGCCAAAACAAAAATACACGGTTCTACTATAGTTCTTGCAATTCACGAGGGCGCGTGGCCCATGGTTGTGTGTGTGTCGTATATAAGTGTGAGCGAGAGCTTGTCCGCGCCTGACCACTCCCAGCTAGGCTCCTACAGGCACGCATACTTACGCAATGTGCATGTACTAACCACAAGTAGAGCTCACGTGCCCTCGTGAATTGAAAGATCTATAACAACTAAATGACGAATGACGCTTAGCAACCTTTTAATAATTAACAATTCATTGTTCCTAGGCAACCTAATAGTAATAACATACGTCGTACTTTTAACGTCGTCGTCGGTACTTTTAAGAAGTTCAGCCACCAACGAGTCAATGTTTAAAGCCTCAATAGCCCAACGGTTAAAGGTGTGGACTGAACCCCACCCGTTGCACTATTGTCGTACCCACTCCTAGTACAAGCTTTCCGCTTATTTGGAGGGGATAAGAGGAGATTAGTCAACTTCAGCTTGGCTAATATTCTTTAAAAAAAAATGGCATTTTGCTGGCAACGGCTGGTTTATACTCAATATAAGTCAACGGTTTAAGCAACCCTTTCAAGCTTTCAAGAGATAGTCGTGTGAAGACATAATGAAAACGTAATTAATAGCCTCTACCAGATAAGCAATATTAAAATCAACATTGTCACAGACAAACAAACTGAACAGACTTTCCCTAAGATTATGATTTAGATAGCAAAAACATACACAGATTAATAAAACAATCTAGCGACTAGACATGTCTTGAAATAATTTACGCAACGAAAAGACATAATTTTTTAAAGCTACATAGGCTATTGTATAAAATTGTATATATGTCACAAAACAAAAGTAGAGCAGGATCATCGAAATACAATACTTAGAACAGAAGGTTCTAACAAAGCTCTGCTCTAATGACGAGTATAATGAGACGAAAAATGACGTACTGTGCTAAGAAAGAGTGTTATAACCCATCACAATAACCATCAAAAACTTAAATATCAATACCAGTACAGAAAATAATTACATGGCACTCGCACATTAATTGATTCTTTTGAGCTACGTTTGGAGCGGTTTATTAGAAAGTTCTGTTCTAAGCGTTATACTTCGATGGTTTTAATATTAAAAACTTTTACTTATTTTTAATATATGAACAAAATATCAGTCAAATATCTAATTATGAAGAGCTATATTTAGTACTTTAGTTAGTATGTATCTTGTCGGTTTAGACCTCCCTGCACCAGTCAGGTCGTCAAACTTCCAAGAAGGTCAGACATGTACCTAACTAAATATAAATTTGATCAATATTTAGTGCAACAATGGACTGATTGTTGCCTTCCTTGATCGTGGTTCGAAAACTAATATGTATTTGACCTACCTAGTAGTAGGTAGGTAGTGCCCTGGTAGAGCCGCAAGAGTACAATCGAAAATCATTTTTTTTTTATATATAAATAGCGGGCAAAAGAGCAGGCGGGTCACCTGATGTTAAGTGATTACCGCCGCCCGTGAACACTTGTAGCACCAGAGGCACCACCAATGCGTTGCCGCCTTTTCAGGAATTTATTGGTCCACCCCTTGAATAACCCCATATTGTAATTAAGTGGGAACACTGCCGAAGGGAAATGGGAAATTCTAATGTTATTTCAACCTATAAATATTACTTTTCTAAAATAACAAAAAAGTGTGTACTTTAAGATTTTATTTGTGTAGGCCATCAAACTATAACGCTTAGAACGGAAGTTCCTAACATAGTTCCGCTTCAAAAGGAGGCCACATAGGATCATGTTTGCCGTCAAGTATGCATGATACTTAGGGATTCGAAAAAAGGATCGATACCTGAGTAGTATCGATACTTTTGGTTGGATACCTAGGAAAATTCACGAAAGTACCATCCACTTTACCACTCCATCAAGAGAAATAACGCTATACATCAGAAAGAGAATAGTAGAGACTATAGTCTGCTTACTTGCGGTACTGTATTAGATCGAACAAAACAAAAAAGAATCAAATTGGTCCAGCGATTTTTCAGTTTTAGCCAGACTAACGAACAGCAATAGATTTTTACACGATTTTTATATCTATGTTAAAACGTCAAATTTATCCTCGGTTACAGTTTACTTTGTAATTATGGAGTAGAGCTTTATAAAACTGAATTCATAAATAAACTGAAATTAAAGTTCAACAGACAGACACGCGGTCAAATATAAAAGACTTTTTTCGTCAGGGATTAAAAAGCGGAAACGTGATCAGACCCAAAAAGCCAAAAAATAAAACGAAGGGTTAAGGACCCCTGACCCTTTAGTGACCGATTTATTGCAAATCCTGAATTTCTTCTTTTCGGATTTTGCATAACGATACAAAAACAAGTCTTACTAAGGTACCTGCTTATATTTAGAAGGTACCTAATTCTAAAAAAAAACATTAGCAACATTTCACTAACAAAACAGAGAAGTACAAACATTAGGGTACTGAGCGTTATCGTATAAATGCGAAAGTGTATTTGTTTGTTTGTTGGTTTGTCATTAAACCGTGAACAAACCAACACATACAAATGCATTTATAATTTAAAGTATTTATTAATATCGATCCAGATAATTTAAATACTTTGAATGAAAATGTCTTTGAATTATCTGGATTTTCTGACGTCAATGAAGTTGTTTTTTCTCATTCAGGATTTTTCACGGTACATTTTGATAGCTTTGTTTATTTATTGCATAATATTTTGTTACTTACTGTTAAGTGGCGCGCCGCATTTTTTCAGTGTAATACAAAACTATTTAGGTAATGGAGATCATTAGATACGACACACACACAACCATGAGCCACGAGAACTTGTGAATTGAGAGAACTATACCTGGCAGGACTAGCCCGAATAAAAAGGCTTAATAATAGTCTCAGGGCCCTTAAGCTGAAATCTATAGACTGCATTCTCACTCAGCTCAGACTCAAGACAGAGTTAAAACGAGACACATTTATGTCAGAGCATACTTATGCTTCGATTTAACCTCTATCTTGAGTCTGAGCTGAGTCCAAACACGCTCTATAGATCTGATTTGAAGACTCCTCGGGAAAAATAATGAATGTCAAAAGATGATTAAAAAGAGAAAAACAACTTTTTATAGTTTCAAAGTCTATATTTCTTTCATTTTATGCTCATTTTGTATAAATATAGAAATAACATATTACTATTTTAGCATGTTCTTTGACTTTATCAAAAAATATAGTTTAGTTCTATATTTTAGTAACAGATGGCATTAAAGGCTCTGTTTCACGAAAAAAGTGACATTCATTGTTTTTCCCGAGGAGTCTTCATTTGTCTTTGATTGAGAGTCTATCAGAAAATCAACAATAACAAAGTCCGTTATACGATGATGGAGAAGAGTGTTATCCAGTGGCGCAAAAATGATTGCTACATTGTCACGATTGTAATCACCTCTGATTGGACGACACTCACTGGCTATTGGCTAAAATGCATTGTTGCAGACACACGAATTCAGGAATTCACATTTGAGACTGGAGTAGATAGATAGATAGATCGATAAAAACTTTATTGCACACAAGAAAGAAACAAAATTGAATACATCTTAAAACTACGCATGCAAAGGCGGTAATCTCTATCAGGCAACCATTGGTGATAGGAGTGAAATTAGGCTGCTGTTACAGATGTTTCTGTAACAGGTTGTTACCTGCACATATTCCTCATGCAAACATTAGCACCGCATTTAGGACCTTAAATGAAGAAAAATTAACGTTATTAAGCAAAAACACTGTATCTTAGAATACAGTCTTTTGGCTAGACACGACAGATTACGCGAATCACCAATAACTGTTGTGTAATGGATCCTTTTGACCTTAATAAACAGTCTAATAAATCATAATTAAATGAACTGTTATATAAATCGTAACTAAAATAGATTATGGAACTTTTATATCTTCATTTAGGTACCATAAGGTGAGATCGCAGCCAAGACATCCAACAACGAAAGTACTGCAATAATAATGTGTACCTACTTTGTTATTCAAATTCGAAATATTTTTGACTGACAGACATTTGCAAAAGCAGGTAAAAATATTCAAACAACGGCTTTACAAATTCAATTCTCTACATTTACTATTTCTTTACATAGGTTTTCTTGTGCCTATTTTATAATAATAATAATAATAGGCGGAAAAAGAATAATTAACAAAATATTTAGACCTTGCCCACGAGATTACCGCCATGTGGAATGTTGATTCGACGATTGTAGTTCCGATCGTTGATTCAGTCAATGGTCTTATAGCGAAAAGTTTCGATCAACACCTTAAGAAACTTTCGCTTAGTACTTGGATCAAGGGCAGGATACAGAAAGCGGTACTCCTTGAGACGGCACGCATTGTGAGGAGGTTCCTCACTCTGGAGCCCTGACCACTGGCTGCTTGGGTCCTACCCCGCAGCTAGTGGGACCCCATTTCTTTTTATTATTTTTTTGAATGTTCTGTATATATATTTATAATCACTTATTTTTGTGACATTTTTAAAAATAATGAAATGTAAATGTACAAAGAAATGAATGAGAGAATAATAATAATATAACGTTTATTTCAGACCAAAACATCCATATTATGTAGTTTTCAATTTAAATTTTGATGTTAGTAATAACTGAAACTTATTATCCATGTTAGTAGTTAAATTTTTTCTTATTCTAATTCAGTTTCAGTCTTGGCTGCTTAGTGTAAGCGTGAATACCTAGCGCTTCATAAAAGGATTTTCCCATTTAAAAGCCAATGGTTTCGGAATACTTGAATATTTACTAAGGCTTTTGTTATTTGAAAATCTTATAGGTTATTAAATAGTTCAGCAAATAAAAGGTTGTTTAAGTATTTTGAATCAGTCATCTGTATTCCCTCACATTATTGATAATACACTCAAGAATTCTACTGAAAGATAAGAATGCATCGACGTATTTAATTTATCGTTTTAATTATCAATTAGTTCTCAATTTATTTATAGGTATATCGAGTAAGTTAAGAGTGAGTTAATCGATTTCGAACTATTTTGGTAATTTAGATAGGACGAATCGAGGGAAAAAGGGTTTTTCGATGTTCAATTTAAAGATCGTTTGAAGTTTTTAGTTAATTGGTTTAACTTTAGACTAACTATTATACCTTTTTTTGGAAAACCCTCTATTTAATGGTCAGTTAAAAAATTATTTATTTTTATAGGCTATATTTTGATTAAGTACACAATTACAGTAGTACTAGTTGATGCCCTCGACTTCATTCGCGTTGATTTAGTTTTTAAAATCCCGCGGGAATTCTTTGATTTTCCGAGATAAAAAGTAGCCTATGTCATTCTCCCAGGTCGTCAACTATACACATGCAGAAAATCACGCCAATTTGCACCTCTGTTGCAGCATAATTGAAAGACAAACCAACAAACAAACACACTTTCGCATTTATACTATTGGAAAGGATTCGTTTTTCTTACAATTAAATTAAAAATTAAAATATGATATGAATGATTTTTGACAAACTTGTTTTCCAATGGTCCAATAAACTTAAAAATAATCTTAAAATAGACCTAAAATATTACAGTAGATAATTATATTTTATGCACAGACAATGTTATGTTATACCTAAAGCCTCAATAGCTCAACGGTTAAGGTACTGAAAACTGAAAGGTAGCAAGTTCAAGCCCCTCTTCGAAGAGCCTAAATTCAGAGAGTGCGAAGGGATAAGAGTTACGTCATAGAAAGAAGAAAAGTCTAGGTGAATAAGACGGCAGGTAAGTAGCGCTGTGTCAACTTGAATTGCGCTTTATTGTGTGGTAATAAGAGTCGCTATTTATTTAAATCATTTTGTAGAGTGAATCTTCTGTATTTTTAGGTACTATAAGGTATTCTGTGCCGGTAGTCCCACTGCGTCAGAAATCCGGTTTATATTTTAAACGACGAAATGTTTATTGACGAGGCAAATTATGATAATTATTATAGAAAAGGAGACTAATAAAAATAAAATATGCTTTACATAATATTATACATATCTTAGAATGTATAATGTCAATACTGATACATAATTCTTAGAACTATTTTGTTTGTTGTAAATATAAAATATACAAAATGACGTCAATTTTATTAATAGCTGTCTCTTCTGTTTCTAATTATTATTTATCTACTTATAAAAATTCCTAATGTTTGGATTCATCAGCCTTTTTTTTTTTAAATTTAGTCTACAAAACTGACTATTCCTTACATTGGATTAATAAAGTAGGTTTAGGAATTATATAAATGTTTGTTTGTTGGTTTGTCCTTCAATCCCGCTTCAACAGAGCTACGGATCAACGTGATTTTTCGCATAGGCATAGTTGGGAACCTGGAGAGTGACATAAATTCAAATTCAAATTCAAAATTAATTTATTTCATGTAGGCTAACTTGTAGCTCTTATGACACGTCATAAATCTACCACCGGTTCGGAATGCAGATTCTGCTGAGAAGAGCCGGAAAAAAACTCAGCAGTTGCTCTTTTCAAAAAAAAAAATTTTTTTTTTACAAAGCTATGCTATGTATACACTCAGTGCTTCCACAATAAAGCTTCAAAAATGCAAAAATGCCTACGTAGGTACACCAATCCAACGCATGTCAAGATGGGCAGCCAAAGCAAACCTATTCCCGTTGGTGGCACCCGTTCACGAGCATGACGCATAGACGCATATACAGCATAGGTTATTTTTTATCCCGGAAAATCGAAGAGTTCCTGGGGGATTTTTAAAATCCGCGCGAATGAAACGCGGGCATCAGCTAGTTCTATAATACGAGTAATTTTCTGCGAGCTCGTCGTACGAGTACCTACTAAAGCGACAATTGCTGCGTAAGCGTCATTTAAAGGCTCACTAAAAATGGCTTATCAATTTTGCGCTTTTTACTATTGCGCTTCTAAGCGTTACGATTCGATGGTGAGGAGCTAATTAAAAAGTATACTATACACAAATATTTAACCGATTTTCAAGCTCAAATTATAATAATAATATAATATGCATAAATAACTTTTTATTGTCAAGGTAACCAATTATTGGATATATCTTTATCGGCGTGACGGATGCATTTCAGCGATCATTGTTATACCAGGTTACCAGGGTATCACACTAATATTATAAAGCCGAAAGTTTGTATGTGTATGTGTGTGTGTGTGTGTATGTTTGTTACTCTTTCACGCAAAAACTACTGGACCGATTTGGCTGAAATTTAAAATGGAGATAGATTATACTTTGGATTAAAACATAGGCTACTTTTTATCCCGGAAAATCAAAGAGTTCCCGCGGGATTTTAAAAACTAAATTCACGCGGACGAAGTCGCGGGCATCAGCTAGTTTGGAATAAAATCATTGTACCTACTGCACTGGTAGCATGGGCGGGAGAAATTTTATCCCCGGGAAAAGGATAAAACGTTTATCCCCTCGCTTAGCTTTATCCACCCGTCGAGCATGGGCACAGCGGTGGAAATAACACTCAGTGGATATACTTATAGAGTATACATCGCCTTCTCCTCTGTCGCCATGCTTTAGCGTTAGGAAAAAGATAATTTTATCCCCTGTCAGTGGATAAAATCGGGGGATAAAACTTTTATCTCCTGCCCATGCTACCAGTGCAGGTTAGCAACTAGAAATAACATAATAATTAGCATACTTGTTGTTAGTAATTTACAATGCAACATATTATTTCTAGTTAATGGCTCGGTTAACATGTGGTGGATGACACAAATGAAAACTTGACTTAAAATTAGTTTGAGTTACTTACTTCATGCTTTTTTGGGTGAAACACTGACCTCTAGTTTAATCTATGGACTTGCTGTCCTTCTCTTTTAGTCCTTAACTGCGATCTCACCAGATGGTAAGTGACGACTTCCTTGGCGCAGTGGTGAGCGCTGTGGTCTTATTACTGGGAGGTCTCGGGTTCGATTCCCGGCGGGGGCAATTTAGGAATTTATAATTTTTAAATTGTCTCTGGTCTGGTCTGGTGGGAGGCTTTGGCCGTGGCTAGTTACAACCCTACCATCAAAGACGTGCCGCCAAGCGATTTAGCGTTCCGGCACGATGACGTGTAGAAACCGATTAGGGGTATGGGTTGAATTTACACTGCTATACCCCTTCCAAGTTAGCCCGCTACCGTCTTAGACTGCATCGTCACTTACCATCAGGTGAGATCGCAGACAAGGGCTAACTTGTCATCGAATAAAAAAAAACATTGGTTTGTTATATCTCAATATTTAAATCTTCCTCATGAATCACCCTGCCCACTGGTGAAACCCGCATGAAAATCCGTTCAGTTGCGAGGTAAGAACTACGTACCTAACATAACTTAGCTGATACAAGAAGTCTACTACGACTGTTTATAAACATCGGAATTCTTACGGTGTTTGCTTTTAAAACATCAACTTGGGAACGAATATTAGTTTAGCTTAGCTTCGAATAACTCCAAACATAGGTCTTTGAAAATTACCCTACTTTGAGTTTCAAGTAAATATTGCATGCTTCACTCATAACTAGGGTTGCCAGATTTTTTTTCAGCCTATAAGGGACAAATGGTTAAATAGGCAAAAAAATACGGGATTTCAGTTGTTTACCCGGGACAAATAAAAAACAAAATTATTTAGTGTCATTTTTTATTATTTTTTATATTTTTCCGAGGATCGAGTCAGTTTTAACATTGTCATTCTGACACTAACACTGTCATTGGTCGATGCGCACCATATGCCTCGGTTTTTTGCGACATGCAAGGCTTCGTGGACCTTACTATCGAGAGTGGGGCGCATTTGGTCTGACCAACGCATCGGGCTACGTCCCTGAGGTCTCTTTCCGTCCATTTTGCCAGTAATCACGATCTTTTCTAGATTGTGTCCCTCCCTTCTGGCAATGTGGCCGAAGTAATCGAGTATCCTCTGGAGACAGGTGGTCGATAGCCTTCTCGTGACTTTTACAATTGCAAGATGCAAAAGAATATTGGCATGGTATTTTTACTTTAAATACCTACGTAACAGTCTGATAATATATCTTGTTTCCAAATATAACGTAACAGGGACGTTGTACGATATACGAGTTCCGACATCGAAATTAAGCTAATTATGTACCTACCTACCTGAAACTGTAAAAGAAAGTCTAAAATTCATTGTGAAATTTTTTCATTAACGCCCATTCCCACAAACCGCTTTCGGACATGCTTGAGGCGTAGTTTTGAAATCAAAAGCCTATTTCGATTTCTTATTTGCCAACGCAACGATTTGTAAAGTACCTACCATGTATGTTGACTCTTATGCATCGGTCTGCATCGATTACTAGCTAATGCGATTTCACTAGATGCTTTATCTGCTTCTATTACCGTTGAATCGAGTTGATGGTTCTAAGAGTTCCATTAGTTTGTTCATTGGATACAATAAATCGTTTTCTTCGATTCATTTTCCACGTACTTTGAAACTGTGGAACCAACTTCCTGCGACGGTGTTCCTACTAATTACAACATGGGGTTATTCCAGGGGCGGACCAACAAATTCCTAAAAAGCCGGCAACGCATTGGTGGTGCCTCGGGTGCTACAGATGTTCATGGGCGGCGGTAATTACTTAACATTAGGTGACCCGCCTGCTCGTTTGTTCGCTAAAAATATAAAAAAAACCTATTAGCTGGTGCGCACGACTTCGTCTTATATTAATGTTATGAAAATGCTGTACCGATTTCCTCGTCCTAAACTAAACTAAGCGGTATTTACTCATGTGTCTTAAGCAGCATTAATGCTGAACAGATAAGTTGGTGGGTCTGTATAAATAAAACTATGACGCAGCCTAGACCTAGCCGGTTGGAATCCCGCCAAGCCGTCTAGAAGCCTGAGTAATGGCTCAAACGGTCTCGTGACGTTTAGAGAATTAATAAGGTTATGTCAAGGTTCGCCATTTTTTTTCTAAATTCTCTTTTCCGAAAAATATGGCGACCATAGCCTGGCAATAGACGTCCGTTTTTGTTTCCGATTGTCTGATCAGGCAACCGGATCGTATTTACTCGATACACATCCGATTTTTCCGTCAGGCTTTTTCTGAACTCAGTCGTTCCCGAGCTATCATCCCGAGTGCTTGCGTTTGGAGCAAAGCAGAAGAAAAGAAGATGGATGACGAGTTAATAGAAATAGAAATATTTCTTATTCAAATAAACTTTTACAAGTACTTTTGAATCGTCAATGAATCTACCACTGGTTCGGAATGCCGTTCCTGCCGAGAAGAGCCAGCAATAAACTCGGCGGTCGCTCTTTTCAAAAAAAATTTTTTTTACAATAGGTAACAAAACTATGCTATGTATACAGTGTTTCCACAATAAAGTTTCAAAAATGCAAAACAATCCAATGCATGTTAAGACAGGCAGGCAAAAGCAGACCCATTCCCGTTGGTGGCACCCGTTCACGAGCATGACGCAGGATCCAGCCATTGCTTCGCTCAACCATATTTGAGGGAACGTAACAACCCGCACCACACGACACCACCACAGAAATTTTAAAGAGAGGAAAGAGAAAGAAGAAAAAACGTCGCTATTTTGGATTCATCCAATTAATTTGACAAGACTTACTGAGAGTCATTTCTATTTAAAACATCCAAAATAATTCATAATAATAATAATTTTATTATTATTCTGAATTATTAGTAGTGTCCTGCTCTACTGGGATCGGTCAATTATCACTGATAGGTATATTGTAGCCAATAGACCTGATATAGTGCTAGTTGACCGATCAGCGCGTCGAGCGATAATTGTCGATATCACAATTCCACATGATGATAATCTGGTGAAGGCGGAAAAAGAAAAATTGTCAAAATATTTAGACCTTGCCCACGAGATTACCGCCATGTGGAATGTTGATTCAACGATTATAGTGCCGATGGTCGTTTCGGTCAATGGTCTCATAGCGAAAAGTTTCGATCAACATCTTAAGAAACTTTCGCTTAATACTTGGATCAAGAGCAGGATACAGAAGGCGGTACTCCTTGAGACGGCACGCATTGTGAGGAGGTTCCTCACTCTGGAGCCCTGACCACTGGCTGCTTGGGTCCCTATCCCGCAGCAAGTGGGACCCATTCGTTTTATTGTTTTTAATTATGTTTTTATATTTATATTTGTATATGTATATTTGTAAACATTTTTAAAAATAATAGGATGAATGTGTATGAAAATAAATGAGAGAAATAATAATTTTATTATTATGAATTATTTTATTTTATTATTTTTTTTTTTATTTTTTTCATAATTTTCGCCCATTATTCGAACCACAATGATGCGTCCACACAGTGTCAGCGCTAGATTTTTTGGGCCCTAAAAATCCCAATCAGCAAAATTCCGCCCTAAATTTAGGGCTAAAAGCCCTAAGTTGGGAACCCTGACTGGCAAAATCGGAAGGAGTAACCGGATGTCTATTTTGTCTCATACTAGAAGTATGTAGACCGCGCCTTCAGGCAACCGGACCGACAGTAAAATCGGAAACGCCTCGCGCCCGTTTCCGACTCGGACGTCCGATCCGGCCACCGGATCGGACGTGTATTGACTGTTCATACAAAGTAATGGCTTCAACGCCTTCCGGTAGCCTGATCAGGCTACCGGATCAGACAATCGGATGAAAAAACCGGACGTGTATTGCCTGGCTTAATGGTGCAGTGCCAAATTATTCGCGCTTTTTTCAGCTCGCGGAGTTCGGATAGTTAGTTACAGTTAAGATTTTGCAGTGTCCGTACGAAGGTCGATTTCTGGTTGGCTTTCAAGTCGAAGCCAATCAAAAATCGACTGTCGCCACAAACTTCGGTCGAAGCCGATTGATCGGAAATGCTTTGGAAAAGAGTAACCGCCAAGTTTATTGCTGACCCTTCTCGGCAGGAAAGGCATTCCGAACCAGTGCAGTGATAGAATCATTGACGATTCAAAAGCGCTTGTAAAAGTTTATTTGAATAAAAAATATTTCTATTCTATTCTATATTCTATTCTATTTAGAGATAAGCTTCACCTATGTCTACTTCTTCCAATATAATATGTTTTTGTCTTGTAATTCTTTATACATTTACTTGTATGATCACTTAATACAAGCATCCTACGACTGGTTTTCAACCGAAACTTCTAGATTATCGAATCGCTCTACGCAAGACTTAATAATAGTAAGTAATAAATTAACACACCAGTTTTTGTAAGCCTTGACAATGCAGTTGATATTTTTACTTTATTTAAGTTTATCAAGGAGTCTCTTCACACTTATCGGCAGTTATCAAGACGTTTAAGCAAGTTGAAACACTGTATTATATTTTAGTTTTGAACTAAATTTCCTAACTAAATATTACCTACTGATTTGACTTCGTGTGACTGACCGATTATATTATGAACAATATAAACTCATTACTCATTGCAAAAATGTAATTTCACTTACATGATTCACGTTAATAAAATTTGTTTCATATAATCATATCATTTATTTGATGTTGCTCAACTTGTACCTGTTATGACGAGCGAAAACTTTGAATCTGCA
Organism: Hipparchia semele; assembly: GCA_933228805.2. NCBI lineage: Eukaryota > Metazoa > Arthropoda > Insecta > Lepidoptera > Nymphalidae > Hipparchia > Hipparchia semele. The sequence continues at coordinate 2,873,282 of OW121731.1, forward strand.
GAAACACACTTTTCAGAACATAAAGTGTTAATTTTTTTTAGTAGGTACCAAAGATAACTTATAACTATAAACATACTTTTTTTTGTTTCCCTCCCATCTATACCGATCAATAGAAAAGTGATAACCTAAGAGCAGTATTAGCTGGTTAGTACTGCGGTCTTCTACTCGCCAATTGCTGATGAGATAGGTATTATTACTTCAGGTAAATATATTTCAGGTAATAGTACACATTATTACGAGTAGGTGCAAGTTGTAATGGTCCAGCAGCAAAGACTTTGGCTTCCTTCTGAGTGTTCCGAGGTTCGATACCAGGCTCTTTGACTTTTCAGTTATGTGCGATTTAAGAAATAAAAAATGGAGAACATGTCTGAGATAATTTTCTCAAATGTGTGTGAAGTCTGCCATTGGCATTTGGCTAACGTGGTGAACCTAAATTGGGTGGGCCTAAACTCTTCTCATTCAAGTTTGTGCCCAGTTGTGGACTGGTAATGGGTTAAGATGAATGAATGAATGAAAGACGAGTAGATAAGCTAAGTGATGTGCAAAAACTAATACGAACGACTAATGTACTTGAATACACACGTAGGTGTCATTACGTTAGAGCTCCCTTTTGCACGTCTATATTTATTTTCCATAATTTCTAATAGTAAATATATAACGTCATCAAGTTCAAACTCTTCGAAATTGTGTAACGCTTTTAAGCAAATTAATTATGTTAAAAAATAAAACCAAGACGAGTTTTAAGTTAAGTTATGTAATATTGCCTCAGTTACGTTATGTTATCTAATTTAACATTATCAATCAAAGTGTTACGTATTAAACTATTACTTACACTTAAAAAGAATTACATACGAAACAATAAGTAAAAGTATTTATTGCGCCAAGAAAAAGTACGAGTAGGTTCTTATTACGCCAATAAATTGTAATTTATAGCTGTATAAATACAATTTTCCGGGACTGGAGGTTCGAGCACTTTTTGTAGAATTATCAAAAAGGGTAATCGAGTCTACTGGGGATCTAAGAGCTGGCTGCTACCTTGGTCAAAGGATGATTTTGCCCATCCAAAGGGGCAATGCTGCTTGGATCTCGGGTACTAGGCCATACTACTAAACTATAAATTTTTCAATTTTTATTATAAACTTTTTGTGAATTAAATAAATAAATAAAATTGTAGGAGAATTAAATGAATTTATAAATATGGCTCTATGATGATTTGTCCTGAATTATTGTTTAGTTATGGCATTGACATAAATTAGGCATAGTATTTATCTATATGGGTAGTTCTACGATAAGAGGTAACTTGTGCGGCAATCAGTTTAAAATAAAAATTTTACTTTATATGTTGTTATTTTTTGCAATGAAACACATCACCTAAATGTACTTTATTAAATAACATCACGATTCAATGCCTAATTAAAGTATATTTTTCTGAAATTCCTTATAAAGCCTAAAAATGTCTCTAACCTGGCCTGTCCCTCTGTCGTTTTCAGTTTAATTTGAAACGATACATATTTTTTTTGTATCAGTTATTAAACTAAAGTATGTTAAACACAAATTTCAATAAATGTATTTAAGTATTGTTAAGGAAAAATAGAAAAATATTTATTTATTTGCAATATATTTTACACTTTACTTTTGTCCCACTGTTTTTGGGTATCTACTCTAGAAAATTTCATTCCGCTACTACAAACACTAATATAAAACGGCCATATTCCAAAAATTGCTCAAAATCATCTACGGACGTGAAGTTAGTAATGCAAAACACGTGAGCCGTTAAGAGCGCCGTCATTTGTTAGTTGTTGCGACCGTTGATTCGAAGTAGTCGTTTCGCGAGGTCATTGTGTCTCTCACCTGGCAAGTCATAAAAGTTATATTATTCATTCAATTTATTTGCATTTACTGGTCTAATTTAATAATGATGGACTAGTGAAAGTGTGATACATAATGTACCGAAAAACTTCTTATGTCAATTAAAATAATACAATTTATCATGAAAACGTCTCTCACCTGCCATATTTCACCTGGCAAGATAAATGTCAGGAGAGAAACGTGTTGACCAGGGGAGATAAGGTTAGTGCAAACAAACAAAGTCAATAAAGTCAACAAAGTCAACAAAGACAAAAAGTCAAAAAAAGTCAAAAAAGTAAAAAAAAAGTCAAAAAAAGTCAAAAAGTCAAAAACCGTCAAAAATGTCAAAAAAGTCTTTTTTGACTTTTTTTGAATTTTTTGAATTTTTTGAATTTTTTGAATTTTTTGACTTTTTTGATTTTTTAGATTTTTTAATAAAATATGCATAAAGTGACTTGCCCTTACTGAACAGATAAATAAATCGGACAAAAATCGTAATATAAGTGTTTAATGAAAAAACAGCTACTTTTCTCCGTAGCCGTATTCTCTATGGACTTAGGACCTCTTATCGTAGAATCACCCATATACACAATCTCTCGACTACATTAGAAGCAAAAAAATATCTTAAAATCACAAAACTTCAATTCAACACTTAGAACTATAAAAATAATTTATTAATTTAAAGAGCAAAATGTCCATCTGTCTCCGTCATAATCCTACTCCTACTTACTCCTGAATTAATGAACATATTTATTTATTCTTAAACAAGATATAGCTCATGGCCCATGGTAAGTTACGATGCGGTCGAAGCGTAGCGATTGTTGAAATACGGGTTCACTGTTAACCTGACACGTGTAAGAAGACCCTCAAATGAATTTAAATAAGCGAAAAGTCGAAAAGTGCTTGGGTGTTGCAAGCGCTTGGACCTGTGATTGGTTCAGTGGGCCTTTAGCAACGGCTTTCACAACAGCAAACAATCTGTGCCTCGGGAAATAAGGGCCATTTTTTGCGACAAATGGCCGTAAGGTTATATCACACTTGGGACTTTTTGTTTCGAAACTTTTCTACTGTCAGCAGAAAATAACCCCAATTGCGAGTCGGACTCGCACACGAAGGGTTCCGTTTCATCGTAACAGCGATTAAAGTCGAGTAAAAAACGCCGAAAAATCACATTTTTTGTATGGGAGCCCCATTATTTTTTATTTTTATTATTTTTTGTTATAGCGGCATTAATTTATTTTATTTATTTTTTAAAGAAGAGTTGACAATATTTATCTACATACTTAATACTACCGTCAAACTGCAGGACAGTTTGTTGACGGTCTGTGCTCTCATATTTTAAACTTTAAAATTAAATAGTTACTTATACACAATCTGTGAAAATTTCAAGTATCTACCTATTAGAGTTCATGACATACAGCCCGCTGACAGACGGACGGACGGAAAGCGAATGCTTAGTCATAGGGTTTCGTTGGCACACTTTCGACACAGAACCCTAAAAAGTAGAGTAAAGTAGCCCCGGGCTGGGTTAGTTCTTTTGTAGTTGGATTTAATTTGCTTTTGCTTGCTTGAATTTAATCGCGAATTCAATTTGTTAACAATGTTATTCTTTAAACAAAGCACCTAAGCTCTTAAGTCAATGAGGGCGATGAAGACAGTCTTATCTGAAATGAGAAGATCCATAAGAATCGTTACACATATTACTCCGAAAAGTTGGTGGTTCGTTAATTATTATTATACTTGATTCCGAAAGAATTGGTATATTTACCATTACATAAATTTAAACAGTGTGTAACATTTGATAAGTAGAAGTTATTACACAGTTAATGAATTCCTTACTGACAAAGTTGCTTGGAACCAAACTGCTTTGCTTCAGCTGTCCACAAGATACGAGTAGATAGGCTACATATTATATCATTTTTTGTTTTGAAAAGAGCAACTGCTGAGTTTCTTGCCGTCTCTTCCCAGCAGAACAGCAATTCCGAACCGGTGGTAGATTTTCGACTTGTCATAAGAGCCACAAGTTGGCCTACATGAAATAAATAATTTTGAATTTCAATTTAGTTTATTAATTGAACTTACATAAACAAACTTAAAAACACACTAACCAAAGGCGTTCTTATTAATAAAGTTATCTTTCTCAGACAACATTTGCAACATTTTGTTAAGTAACTTGTCTTTACTCTGCCCTTATACTTATTTGGCTTCCATTTGGAAACCTACTTTAAGTACTACGATATTTACTTTCCTTTTTAAGTAGGTTAATTGAAGTACATATTAATAATACAACTTTACAAATACTTGAAATGTATTGGCCTATCTCAGGCATTGCTACTCACGTGCGATTGTTCAAACAATGTCACACTTGTTTGTTTGGAATAAATATTAAACAAAAAGTTGATAGGTAGGTGATAGGTATTATCCTTACTAATCCTTAATTTCTTACTAATATTATAAATGGAAAAGCGTGTTTGTTTGTTGGTTTGTCCTTCAATCACGCTGCAACAAAGCTACGGATCGACGTGATTTTTTGCATGGGTATAGTTGAAGCTCTTATGACGTGTCATAAGAGTTACTAGTTAGCCTACATGAAATAAATTAATTTTGAATTTGAATTTGAATTTGAAGACCTGGATAGTGACACAGGCTATCCTGGAAAATCAAAGTTGCCGCGGGACTTTAAAAACAAAGTCCACGCGGATGAAGTCGCGGACAGAAAATGTTTACCACCAATTACATGCACACGTCTATGCCTGACAAGTGACAGTCGATATGCTTTCGATATTCTATGGCGTTACAGACCTTACTGCACGCAATGTGATATAGAATCTACTTTGAAAACTGATAAACATTTTCTGTCCGCGACCATACACACATAGACTGCTTGTTGTCGCCTACGGAAATCGCGTGATATCTGTGACCGCGCGGGTGGCAACATTGGACTAGTGGCGCGCTCAGCGCGCGGTTGCACGTGAAACGGGTGGTACTACTGCTGCAAAAATGGCGGCAGCGCGGCATCGGTTTCCCGCCCTTTTACCCCGCGCGAAGTTGTTGTTATGTGGTGTGAGAGATGAGCGGGCAGTCGTAATTGAGTATTCGTGTGAAACGGAGCAAGGGAGATTTACTAGTGATCCATAAGTGTATCTTGGTATCGTATTATAGTTCCTTTAAGCATTTATGTTAAGTCTTCATAAACTTGTGCATTTAGGAGTTCTTTCCAACCCGGTTCTGTATTTGTGTTTTACTAGTTATCACAGTTCCGTCCTGTTTATTGCAATATAACAATGATAATCATAGTCACTGATTTGCTGATTACCTGTATTCTATAAATGTGTAATAGTATAGTCTCTGTAGATATAATATGACATGTGTTACTAGGTGTTGTAAATAATAAATGTATATGTTGTAGATGGTCTTTTTATATCAGAAGTGCTCAAGAAACCACGACGCTCGATCATGCCTCGAAGGGAAAAAGAAAGGCATAAGCGGACGCGCAGACGGTCATCCAGTTCAGACACGGTAACATCTTCTTCTTCATCTAGTAGTAACAGTAGTGAAGATTACCGTCGGAAAAGAAGTAAGCGACGCCGCCGCCGTTCTCCGAAAGTGAGTCAGAATATTTTATTATCGTCTGTTATACCTGAGTTTGATCCTTTGTCGGATGATGTTGATATGTGGCTTAATGTGGTAGATGCTAACGCGATTAGTTTTGGTTGGTCAGATGAAATGATTAAATATCAGGCTTTACAAAAAGTAAGAAACACAGCAAAAACTTGGTATGATTCATTACAAAAAAATGAAACAAAATGGACGTCGTGGAAATGGAAAGATTGGCGGAATAAATTATCCGACACTTTCCAAATAAAACGGAACACTTTTCTATTGCTTAAACAATTACTAGATAACAAACCAAATGACGGTCAATCATTATATGAATTTTATTTCCAACAAAAAAGCAAAATTGATAAATTACGTTTGGGTTTTAGAGAAAATGATATCATTTCTATAATCGTTGGTACGATAGGTGATACACAGTTATGTAATGCGGCGGAAGCGGGTAGTTTCAAATATTGTGATGATCTAGCTTCATTTTTACACAGCAAGATTCAGCTAGATTTAACCAATTCAAATCAACAAATAAATAAAAAAGCTTTGTTTTCCAAACCTAGGGTTGATATAAAGCCGGAAACAAGTTATACTCAACTTCCTTCAGCGAGTAGCCTGTCTAGTAATAATAGGGGTCAACCTACCTGTTTTCGGTGTGGGGAAATAGGGCATAAACGAAATTCTTGTACCGTTAAAGATGATGTAAGATGTACGTTTTGTTTGAAAAGCGGGCATTTGGAATTGGCCTGTAAAGGTAAATTATTAAAAACTAAAATTGGAAAAGATGTTGAGGTAAAATTAGTCTCTTCTGAAGCGAAAATTATTTAAAAAAAATCTTTTAAATGACAAACCTTGTACATCTTTTATGGATGCTCTCTAATTGTACTTAGTTTAGTAAATAAACTTGGCTTGCTAATACGAGATCTTGAAAAACCGGTAATAACTATTGAAGTAAATAGTACGTTGAGGGTAAACTTAAAATTTATTAAGTTGTACTGATAGTGACAATGTACGTGATAGATTCCTTTTCGGATTGTGAGGTATTAGTTGGTAGGAATTTTACTGAAAAAAAAAAAAAAAGTATAATTTAGGTACAGTCGTATTGGGGATATCTTCGTATTTGATAACGTCGCATCAAGTGTCAATGGTTGATATTATTCCTAATCTAAACATTTCTTGCCCCGAACATGAACCTATATTGAAAGGGTTATTAAAAAAATATCTATAATATAATTCGAATGACTTGTCGACATTAGGGAAAATTTAATTCGTGGAGTTAGAAATAAATCTTACTACATCTAAACCGGTTTATCAAGGGCCGTATTGTATGTTTGAGAAGCGAAAAGTTATTATTCGCGAGATTGATGATTTGTTACTTAACGATATTATTCTCATAGTAATTATTTTATGTTAGTCTGGCACGATTAGTCGATAAATCCTGTGGGGAAAAATGCTTATTATATAAATTATCGCCAATTAAATAAAGTTACGGTAAAAGAAAAATATCCTATGCACATAATAGAAAATCTTCTGAATAAATTACGCGGTTGTACATATTTTATTTTGCTTGATTTGAGAAGCGGTTATTATCATATCCCAATTAAGGAACAAGATGTCCACAAAACGGCATTCATTACGAGTGATGGTCACTATGAATTTACAAGGATGCCTATTTGGTCTTTATAATGGACCAGCGACCATATTTCAATGACTTATGAATACAAATCATCGTTTTTGGTAAAATCATATGTTACATGAATGACAATGTAGCTGTAGATATTTCTTGTCTAGGAGAGAGTTTAAGAATTTTATCTGAGAAGGGTTTAACGTTAAATATAAGGAGTTATTATTATTATTTAATTTCACAAGAAATTAGACAATATTTACTGGGATTTAATTTTAAAATTATCACGGATTGTAATGCCGTTAAACATGCTTTGACAAAGAAAGACCTAATTCCTCGTCTAAGTAGATGGGTTTTGCGCACCCAAGAATTTTCATTTGAGGTTGTATATAGGGCAGGTTTTTCAAATACAACATGTAGATGCATTGAGTGGGAACCCCGTTAAGTTGGGGAATAATGTAGACTCATTTCATATAAGCAATATTCTTATAACTTCAGGATCCAAGTATTTGTAGTATTCGTGACATACTAAAATCAGGAGAGGCCGAACGGTATGAACAAATTTTCGCTTATTATTATCGCTATAAATTTTAAGTCGACAAAGTTTATTAACGCACGGAATATGGGCGACGATTGCTAGTACTTAAACAATTTTTGCCGTTCACGAAACTGTCAAAAGAATTCGATAGTATACTGGTTTCCGCGTTTAAAAACCATTGTACAAAATATATAAAGGACTGTTTAAATTGTATTTATTATAAAATATTCATGACAAAAAAAACTTGCTCAGTTAAATCCAATACCCATTTGCACAAATTGCACGTTTTTTTTTTCTTTTTCTTTTCATACCTTACATTAAATCATTATATCGACTACCGTACCACGTTCTAATGGTCAAGTAGATCGTTATAATAAAACAATTCTCGGGGCCCTTCGTAGCATGGGAGCAAGATACTGATAACGATAAATGGGATCAACATATCGATAGAATTCAGTAAGGTATTAACAGTACAATAAATGAAATCTAAGCGGCAATACCGAGTGAGGTATTTTTGTTTGGGTATCGATTAAGAATGAATAGTGAGATTGCAATAACGAAGACCAGTTATTATATGTGGCTGCATTAAGAGCACAATTAGTAGACTCTGAAATGAAGATAAGCGCGGAAAAACAAAAAGGCACTTTTGATTCAAAACGGAAATTTATCAAATTGGAGATCTTTGTAGTTATTAAAGTTCCTAGCTGTTAAAATAACAAACAGAGCACTAAACTAACATAGCACAGTATAAAAGACCGTTTCAAGTCACTGGAATATTGGATCATAACAGATACGGAGTAGAAGATATGAGAGGGTCAGTCTTGGATACGTTTGGAAAACGATGAATTATAAGTCGGATGTTGTCAGAGGTATTATTTTTGTTACTAAACTATTGATGATTAGTGTTTACTTCATATGTCTAATGTATTTGCTTCGAACATAAGGGTTACAGTGTGATGCGAAATTGTATCAGGTATCCGCAGTGAACGCTGTACAATGTTGGCATAGTGGAAAATTTCAAGAGGTTATAACATCTTTTTATTTCTTTCGACTATTGAGCTATACACGACCCCAGATAGCGGGCCTATACACGCTCATATGTCATTGTCAAAGTTGCTAATCACTTTATATTTTTCGACCAATGAGCTATACACGACCCCAGATGGCGGGCCTATACACGCTCATGTGTCATTGTCAAAGTTGCTAACCTTTTATTTCTTTCAACCCATGAGCTATACACGACCCCAGATGGCGGGCCTATACACGCTCATGTGTCATTGTCAAAGTTGCTAACCTTTTCTTTCTTTCAACCCATGAGCTATACACGACCCCAGATGGCGGGCCTATACACGCTCATGTGTCATTGTCAAAGTTGCCATTTTCACACTGTAGGACTTGTGTTTGATAAAGTAAATGTATTATGGTTGTTCTGAATTCAATGTACACATTCAGAATAAATCTGACTTTCATGCTACAATTCGCTTATATTATCCTTTTGTTCTCAGCAATTACACCAGACAAGTACGCAATTCGGGACGAATGCGTCAACAGGAGGGCCGGATGTTGTCGCCTACGGAAATCGCGTGATATCTGTGACCGCGCGGGTGGCAACATTGGACTAGTGGCGCGCTCAGCGCGCGGTTGCACGTGAAACGGGTGGTACTACTGCTGCAAAAATGGCGGCAGCGCGGCATCGGTTTCCCGCCCTTTTACCCCGCGCGAAGTTGTTGTTATGTGGTGTGAGAGATGAGCGGGCAGTCATAATTGAGTATTCGTGTGAAACGGAGCAAGGGAGATTTACTAGTGATCCATAAGTGTATCTTGGTATCGTATTATAGTTCCTTTAAGCATTTATGTTAAGTCTTCATAAACTTGTGCATTTAGGAGTTCTTTCCAACCCGGTTCTGTATTTGTGTTTTACTAGTTATCACAGTTCCGTCCTGTTTATTGCAATATAACAATGATAATCATAGTCACTGATTTGCTGATTACCTGTATTCTATAAATGTGTAATAGTATAGTCTCTGTAGATATAATATGACATGTGTTACTAGGTGTTGTAAATAATAAATGTATATGTTGTAGATGGTCTTTTTATATGCTAAAATCATAACCTTGCCTTTTGGCGCAATCGGGTAAAAAATATAAACGACACCCTAACAATCACGTGGTTATTTGTGTTAATATAATTGTCTATTATAATAAATTTATGTTGACATAAACACGTCACGCAACTCCAAGAGCAATAATATATTGTTCTGAACAGTTGACGTATGAAAACTGTTTATTCATACACGACTAAACGTGATCTCACCCTGAACTTCAGGCAATTGATTCGCTACAGTTCTATGTGATAAGTATTTATGGTTTTCTTCAATGGTATTTTTTGTTTAAGAATTATATGTATTATGCATAGTTAGGGTTGCCATCTCTAAAATCGGGCAAGCAGGACAAGAAGTGTGAAAAAGAAGTTTTGAGCTTAAAATGAGAACGTATTAAGAGCATGTCAAAAGAGTATTTTTAAAGTTTTTTTTTTCTTTTTTTTTTTTACTTTTTACGTTTTAAGTTTTTTTTTTACTTATTCTTTTTTTTACTTAGCAAAATAAAGAATAGCTTTAATCTATATCAATAAACTTTTTACTTAGGTAAAATACATATGAATATAGATTCATATTACCTACGTACAATTTTACCTAAGTAAAGTGAATATAGATTCATACGTACAATTTTAAACTACTTATTTTAATCATCTTAAGAAACAAAATCTTCTTGAAACTGATGAATTGAAAACTTTTAAGCCCGAATTGCAAATGACAGTCCGCCTGAACGTTCCCCGGACGCCTTTTTTAAAAAGCGCGATCATCGCGCATCGGTTTCATCCTTTCTATTTAAGCCCGCCGACTTGAAAAAAACTTGTCTCACGTGTTATCAGAGGACAAGCGTCGCGCAACGGTTTCATCGTTTGTATTTAAGCCCGACCAAATTTTAACAAACGTGTACAAACTAAAATTACTTTTAGGTATACTTTGTCGGTTTTTTGAAAAGAATTTTTATGCAAAAAAAAAATAACCACGGTTGTTTTGATTTTGTCATCTCAGTTTAAGACACTAACAAAAGAATTTATACCAATTTGTGGTGGAGGAAGTCACATTTTACCATCGAGTTTATGGAAGCACAAAAATTATGGTGTGACAATATAACTATGAGACATTTTTATGGATAAAATTGAAGGTCAAGAATCAAAACGTTTATAAAACGCTAAGATGAATGAAATTACTCTATTGTTACAAGAAATAATAGTTTATTGTGTATCGCTATAAAAAGATACACAATAATAATATATTGTCATACAGAGACTCGTTTTTCTAAATAATTCGAATAGAAGATTGCTCATTGGAAAGTCCTGAAAGTGAAAAGAAATAAGTTCGTATGTTATAATAGGCAAGTCTAATAGATAATAATAATACATAACTCATTTGCAATGAAGTCGTTTTTTAAAAATAATTTTTATATATTATTATTAAACTTTTATCCTTGTAGTATTCAAATTCAAATTCAAAATTTATTTATTTCATGTAGGCTACCTTGTAGCACTTATGACACGTCATAAATCTACCACCGGTTCGGAATGCAGATTCTGCTGAGAAGAACCGGCAAGAAACTCAGCAGTTGCTCTTTTCAAAAAATAAAATAAACTAATTTTACAATAAGTGACAAAACTAAGCTAAGTAAGTATACAGTGCTTCCACAGTGAAGCATCAAAAATGCAATACATATAATCTAACACATGTCAACATGGGAAGACAATGCAGACCCATTCCCGTTGATGGCACCCGTTCACGAGCACGACGCATGATCCAGCCATTGATATTGAGTCAAAACATCTTAATTCGTCGTTTGAAATCGTCGATGGTGAAATTTCCACCAAAATCATTGAATTCAAAGACACGTTAGTACCTACTACGTAGTCAATTAAGCTAAATTTAGTTCAGAAACCGAAATGCACAAATGTCCTTCAGGCAAATTACCGCGAGCGACGCGACGAGCGAAAGATAATACTGCAAGAACTCGAGTAGGTACTTCCCATCCTGTAGACGGGAAATGTAGTTTTGTTACGTGAGAACTGGGAACTGATGCTGAGATCTAGATACTAGTTAATGCCCGCGACTTCGTACGCTTGGATTGAAGTTTTGTACTTCCTGCGGGAACTCTCGTAGGCTATGTGTTATTCCAGACCATAATCTATCTCTGTGCCAAATCAAAATTCAGCCAAATCGGTTCAGTCGTTGCGGCGTGATTGAGTAACAAACATCCATCCATCCATTCATACTTACAAACTTTCGCGTTTATAATATTAGTAGGTATATAGATACGATCAATTCTCCTAATCCAATTAACTAGTGGTTCGCCCCGAACTGAGACCTCGCGATATCCCATAATTCCCAAAAGTTTTAATTACTTATATATTGCAATAATTAACTTTTAACATTAGACGCAATAAAAAAAAAAATAGTTGACATAAAACTGTTTTACTGACACAGCGCCATCTATTAGCATTATTGTGAAGCTATTAGCATTTAAAATTAAATAATTTCATTTCTTTATAACATTTATCTAATTTTAGTATTTGTTGTTCAAGTACAGGATATAACTGAATTTTCAACCAAGTTTCACGTTCTAATATTCAGTAATTCTTGACATATGGCTCAAATTAAAATCTCCACTTTGAAAGCCCCCCATTTCGTCAATTTTAAGGGATAAATTAAAAAAAAAATATTTTTGTACTCTGATCAAAGTCGTCTTTAAAAAGATATATTGCAAGTCTATGTAACGCAACAAACAAAATTTTACTTCAAACACGCTTCTATGAGAGCCCCCCTGAAATAAAGCTTTTTATATTTTTTTATATTATATTTAAATTTGAAGTAATTACGTTCAGTAATTCAGAAGTTATAGGGCTCTGACAGACATTTGGACGTACACACTTCTCTGTCCAGTACAGACAAGCGCCCTAGTTGACTCAGAGAACTCGCTTCGCTCGTTCAATTACCTACCTAGACCACGAAAGTTTAAAGCTCACTTTTCTCCTTATAATATGATTTTTGCATCAAGCATCAATAGATAGCTTGGCACAGTTTTGTAAGTAGCTATTGGTTGTAACTATAGTTCTGCACTAATAACGTTTCATTGTCAATAACTTGACATGGCTTCCGTCGGTCACCTTGCATCGTTACAATGGGTGCTTGGATAACCTACTTTTTTTCTACTTTCTTTGATTACGAGTAATTTATCAAAGTATAATTACCGACGACGGAAGGCAACTGAAGTTGCGTGCGATAGTAGTTTAATGTCTTATCATTTGTTGTCCTTCCTCTTTCTTTGCATTATCATTTAAAGAAAAAAAAAACAATTTTCTTTTTATGTGTCCCAAGTCCCAATTTGTGGCCCTTACGGCACGTCAAGACTCTTTTTATTTAAACTTGTGTAAAGGCAAGTCTAAGATCGACTGTGGAATTTTATTATAGAACGTCACGCCCATTCCCATAAACGACTTGCAGACTTTCTTGAGGAAAAATGGGATAGAACACGATCTTGTACCGCTTGTGCCAATTGTATCTATAATAGTGAGAATTCCATAGGGTATGGAAATATTAGACGTCTGCGAAAAGAACCAATCGATATTGAATTTTTCAGTTTATATTTTCTAACGCTTCTTTTTTTTAAAATTATTAGCATATTTTTATTTTGTATCTTGTTGCAAAATCATAATAGATATCGCTGAGACCATTGACTGATAGTAAAGTTGCAGACAAATGCAAATGAACAATACGCGATTAGGTAAACGTAGCAGGTAATTAACTTATTAAAATATTTTTAATTATTTAGTAGATTGACATGCAATTCTTTTTCTAGGGTATTCTACACGTGTTACTTGGTGATAACTTTTACTACCGTCCCTAAAGCTAGTGTAGTTAACTACCAAAACCATATTTCAAGCTATGGTAAATGACGCCATTTGAGAACTAATAAACGACGTTATTCATATTGCTATATCAAAAACTACAACAGTAAGGAGAATACCGATTAGATATTTTTTCAATAAGAATATTAGCCAAGCTGTAATTGACTCATATCCTCCTATCCCCTTCAAATAAGCGGAGAGCTTGTGCTAGGAGTGGGTACGACAATAGTGCAACGGGTGGGATTCGAACCTGCGACCTTTCAGTTTTCAGTCCGCACCTTTAACCGTTGGGCTGTTGAGCTTATAAAGAGGCGATGGATCAATAGAATTTTTTTTTATCACGAGATAGACTTTTATTACGTTTGACGAAAACACTGATGAGGTCTATGTTGGAGCGCGCTTGCCAAGAAAATGCCTATTCACTCTTGCCTTGAAGGTAGGTACTCAAAAAATACGTGGCCGCAACACAGACGCCGGAAGTACATACCGCACCTTAGCGGTATAATACGGTATACAATATCGTAGTAGTTGAAAGTTGAGATGACTAATATTGTGGTCTGCTTTGTTCCAGGCATGGTTGGAGCACCCGATGTCGTCAAGCCCTCAGAAAAAGTCGAAGCATACTCTCCCCAGATCAACGGCAACCCGATATTCACCATCAGCGGTAAGTGACCACCGTTTTCTTGTTGCATATATCGACTACCCCGTTAGTCTAGCGGCTCCGTCAGCTGTGAATCAAGAGGCCCTAGATTCGAGTCTCCAGGTTGATTCCACATTTAATAAGTAGAGGTTACACAGTTAATGAATTCCTTAATGACAAAGTTGCTTGGAACCAATCTGCTTTGCTTCAGCTGTCCACAAGATAGATAAACTATACATAATACATGTATATTGTAACACTTTTTGTTTTGAAAAGAGCAAATGTTGAGTTTCTTGCTGGCTCTTCTCAACAGAATCAGCATTCCGAACCGGTGATAGATTCTCGACTTGTCATAAGAGCCACAAGTTGGCACATGAAATAAATAATTTTGAGTTTGAGTTTGAGCCATCTTATCTGTAAATTCAAATTCAAAATTATTTATTTGTAGTTGTGAAACTCATTGCTTGCGTACACTTATCGTTACCGTCCTACTTCTATATTTAGATGTACCTACTATATATTATAGGTATATCTTTCTTTTGACATAATGCTATATGATGTATTGCAGTTATAATGACATGCACATTATCTGTATTCTTAAATTTTAATGATTTTCACATCTTTTATTTTGTTAGACGTGTTTGTTGAGACCTAGATATTAGACGAATGTATAGTGATAATTATGTGAAGTGAAAATGGATGATACAAAAAGCACTAAAAGTAAGGACTTTTTTTTATTTTTTATTGAAGTGTTAACCTACACTTAAAGAAAATATCCTAATAGATTTATAAATACATATCAAAAATTCCGAGGCCGGCGGGATTCGAGCCCACATCTCTCTGGGAATTTTTGATATGTACTTATAAATCTATTAGAACTTTTTTTTAATTACCTATGTAAATTAATTAATTTAATTTTTTATTCTTTGGTGTTTGAAGTAAGTTTTGTACAAAGAATTTTTACCTTTATTTAGGTAAGTCGATATTTGCCTGGTGGGACACTTTAATCGTGCCTAGTTACCACCGACCGTCGGCCATACCCTTCCAAGTTACCCGTTACCATATTAGGCTGCATCGTCATTTACCATCAAATGAGATCGTAGGCTAACTAAGATGGTAACGGTCTAACTTGGAACGGGTATGGCAGTGTACATTCAACCCATACCCATTAATCTGTTTCTACTCGCCATTGTGCCGGAACGCTAAGTCGCTTGGCGGCACGGATTTGACGGTAGGGTGGTAACTAGGCACGGCTCAAGCCTCCCACCAGACCAGACCAGAGACAATTTAGAAATTATGAATTCTCAAATTGCCCCCGCCGGGAGTCGATCCTGAGACCTCCCAGTTATAAGACCACAGCGCTCACCACTGCACCAGGAGGTGTTAGCTGGTAAATAGTTATGGGAAGAGTTTTTTTTATAATTTTAAAATGTAATATTTTTCTTTAGATGTTTACATAAAAATTACTGTAATCACGGAAAATAAGCGGTAGAGGAAGTAAGCTGTTTAGATAAGCCAAGTTTAAAATAATATTATATCTCAGTTAGAGATAGAGGAATAAGTAAAAACATTGTTTTGTGTTAAACTATCCGATGTAACTACGGTCGATTATATAAACTACTAAGGCCCAATCCTATTAATATTATAAATGCGAATGTTTGGATGTATGGATTGATGCATGGATGGATGGATGCATGGATGGATGGATGTTTGTAACTCAATCATTCCGCAACGACTGAACCGATTTGGCTGTTAAAATAAATAATTTGAATCAGTGCCTTTTTTAAAAGCAAATTACGTAGGTAGAATGATACGGCAGCGAGATTTATTTTAAAAAAAGTTTGTCGCTGACTCTAAATTAGTTACTTCATCAAAATCGGATAACCCAGTACAAAGTTTAGCGTGTGTAACTACCTTAGAGCTGGAATTCATTTTGCAATGGGGCCAATTTCGAGGGAGACCCTATCCAATAAAGAATGAATCAACAAAATCGAACAATTCTGCTCACCGCTAGATGGCGTTGATAAAAAATGTGCCATCTAGCGACTCACCGTAGAGGAGTCCCGTGTCAGGTTATTTTCGTTACGAAATTTCTGGATTCGGTCTCCACGCTGGCCCGCGATAGAAGCTATGCAATAGCTTAAAAAAAAAAATACGGTCTCCTCCATTTTGTCGTCAGTTGACAAAAAACTTTCCTTTCTTCTTTTTTTCTTTAGGGAAATGGTTGTGATTGCTTCTAACTATTCTATCTTGATATATCTTTGCATGTTTACTAAGTTGTTTAATTATAATGACCAACCTAATCTCGCACCAATAAAAACATTGAATAATAAAGCATTAAGCAGTATATAAACAAGAAAGTCATTATCAATAATAAACAAAGTGGGTAAACCGTTTTATCACATCACAGTTCTAAAATTCAATGTCAAACTTGCAGTGAATGTAATTACTAATTACTTTAGTTGATTCTGTTGTTACCCGCGCTGTTTAACTGACGTGTAACGAAAATGTAATTCATAAAGAAAGTGTTTCAATTTTACTTTTGTTATTAAAATAAATAGTGTTATATAATAATTATTATGTGTAGTTAAAAGTTGGTAATTAAAATCTGTATTTTAAGTTAGTAAGAAGTGCTAAAAGTAAGCAAATCTGCACTTTTAACCTCGCATCTTTTTTAAAACTGTGATTTTGCAAAAAAGTTTTGAACTCAATTATATGTAGTTAAAAGTTGGTAATTAAAATCTGTTTTTTGAGTTAGTAAGAAGTGCTAAAAGTAAGCATATCTGCACTTTTAACCTCGCATCTTTTTTAAAACTGTGACCTTGCAAAAAAGTTTTTTAAAGTCGAGTACAACAGGAAAAAAATTGAGTGTTTAAAAATATCATGTGAATCTAAAAGTTGGTAATTTGTACTTAAGTTATAACGCGATAAATATACTTTTATCTGCATTTTTAGCCCCGCATCTTTATCAAAATTGTGACCTTGCAAAGGTAGGTACTACACGGAAAAAATCTGTGTTTCAAAAAATCATTAAGTTAAAAAATGTGCTAAAAGGAGGTTATGAAGGAAAAGAGAGCAGTGATTTTGTAAAAATGTGCAAAAAATCGACAGTTCTTTTTATATCTGAATTCAGAACATTGCGTGTAGCAAAAAATCAAATAGCTGTCACTGAGTTGGTATTTCGTAGAATGAAAGGTACCTACTGCACTAATTTATAAAAAATATCTATGTTAGTCATATCATGTAATATAGCAATAGAAGCAGATAGAAGTTACAACTTACAGTACAGCATATTTATTAGTATCTTTATTACTAGAATGATTATGGAATCCTACCTTATCAGTTGTCAACATGTGTACAACATTCACTTGACCAATTATTTGATTACTAGCTGATGCCCGCGACTTCGTCCGCGTGGATTTAGTTTTAAAAATGCCATGGCACTCTTTGATTTTTCGGGATAAAAAGTGGTCTATGTCACTCTTCAGGTCCTCAACTATACCCATGCAAAAAAATACGATGATTTATTGCCCCGTTGCGGTGTGATGATTGGACAAACCAACAAACAAACACTTTCTCATTTATAATGTTAGTATGGATAAACGTACGTACGTAGCCTACTTAGGTAAATTTTCTGTCTGTCTGTTAGAGCCTTGTTACTCCTGAATAACATAAACATATTAATATGTTTATTAAACTTATTTTCTACTCAAAATTCACAACTATTTTCCTAAAATTATAAAATTCTTATGTACGTGTGTATGTCACTAAACTCCTCTTAAACGCTGAACCGATTTTGATGAAATTGTTTGTGTGTTTTTAAGTTGTTCCCGGGATAATTTAGATTTACAATCGGACCCAGTAGTGGCGCTGCGATAGGGTGCCAACTACCAATATTTTTTTTTTTCATTTTTCAATATTTTTTTATTAATATTTTTCAAATTTTTATAGTCCCTAAACGAAATACGAGTACAAAGTCTATCGGGTTCACTAGTTTTTTATGTCTTTTCAATGCGAGTGCAAAGTAATTAATCATAATTATTTCTTATCATAATCTCGTAATCGAGACATAGGTATCTAATTTATGATAAGATCGAATCATTAATAAAATTATAATTTGTAAAAGCTAATTTATTTAAATTAAAGTTTGGATAAGGGAAGGATAAAGGTCTTAAGATAACATGGCGCCATAAAATGTTCCATAAACATTAAAATAATAAATATTATGTAAATAAATCGTTACTAATACTCTTACTAATATTATAAATATGAAAGTGTGTTTGTTTGTTGGTTTGTCCTTCAATTACGGTGCAACAAAGCAACCGATCGACCAGATTTTTTGCATGGGTATAGTTGAGGACCGGGAGATTTTTATCCCGGAAAATCAAAGAGTTCCCGCGGGATTTTTAAAAACTAAATCCACGCTTTTCTTTTTTTTTTTCTTTTACCATGGTTTTTTTTAAAGAATATTAGCCAAGCTGAACTTGACTTATATTCTCCTGTTCCCTCCAAATAAGCGAAAAGCTTGTGCTAGGAGTGGGTACGACAATAGTGCAACGGATGGGGTTCGAACCTGCAACCTTTCAGTTTTCAGGGCTATTGAGGGTTGCCTGGAAGAGATCGCTTTTTAGCGATCACGCGATGGTCACCTATTGTACTCTGTGTTATTTATGTATGTATTAGTCATGTAAACTGTTATCCTTTGGTGTACAATAAAGAATATTTCATTCATTTCATTCATTCATTCCACGGGAGCGAAGCCGCGGGCATCAACTAGGAAGTAAATAAATATGCCAGCTTTTAGAGATTTGATCGAAACTGTCAAAGCCGGCGATATTAAAAGTCCATAAATCTGAATTCTTATATACGAACTTTTTCCATGAAAACTTTTTTAATCGCTTTTTATAATCTATGAAATTAATCAAGTCAGTGACAGTTAACTTGACAATAGGTTTGAAGAAATGTGATCTGTGAATGAAGCAAACTTTTTCCCTCGGACTTTTTATGTTGGAAATCCCAGTACTGAATATCCGTATTTCGCGTCTAAATTCTTTGTGTTAGCCAACAGAGTGGTTTGGTAATTTGAACTAGATCGTCTTGTCTTGAAAAGTGGCCGCGTAATTCCGTGAAAATGCCCAGCTACATCAGCACGAATATTTTGGAAATGGCTGTACGCAAATGTTGGAGGAAGATGCACGGCTACACTATGCTTGGTAAATATATCAATATATCATACCGAATTCAAAATCAAAATCAAAATTTATTTATTTCATGTAGGCCAACTTGTAGCTCTTATGACACGTCATAAATCTTCCACCGGTTCGGAATGCAGATTCTGCTGAAAAGAGCCGGCAAGGAACTCAGCAGTTGCTCTTTTCAAAAAACTTTACAATGATTAACAAAACTATGCTATGCACACAGTGTTTCCACAAAGAAGTTTCAAAAATGCACACCTACCACAACCTAACACATGTTAAGATGGGTAGACACATAGCAGACCCATTCCCGTTGGTGGCACCCGTTCACGAGTTATTAATATAATATACCTACTAATTAAAAATATCGAAAATTGCGGGGGCTGGCGGAATCGAATCCACATCTCTTGGGAATCGCGCCCGAGTTTCTTGACAAGTTTACACTACGGCTATGGTCGAACTACTCAGCTCCGAAATTAGTGTTATGTATCAGTACTTTTAATCAGTTTCACTGTTATTATAATGTTCTATGTAACTTGTCGAATGGAGGACCACCTCCTTTTTTTGATGTTGGTTAATAAAAGGATCTTTCATTTAGCTATCCATCGAATAAATATAAAAGTCTTTAATTAAAAAAATATTTATTATTAATGAATTTTTTATGTATACAATTAACTATTGTTTTAAAATCATGATGAAATAATATTTTATTATAAATTTTAATTCATCAAAGAAAAATAATTTTTACTGCT
Source organism: Hipparchia semele (assembly GCA_933228805.2). Classification (NCBI taxonomy): domain Eukaryota; kingdom Metazoa; phylum Arthropoda; class Insecta; order Lepidoptera; family Nymphalidae; genus Hipparchia; species Hipparchia semele. The sequence goes on from OW121731.1 coordinate 2,893,447, forward strand.
GATGAATATAATTCATTTAGATAAGAAGGTAATTTATTTAGGTTGTCTGGTGGGAGGCTTTGGCCGTGGCTAGTTACCACGCAAAAATAGATTAGGGGTATGGGTGGATTGGACACTGCCATACCCCTTCCAAGTTAGCCCGCTATTATCTTAGACTACATTGTCACTTACCATCAGGTGAGATCGCAGTCACGGACTATCTTTTCAGTCAATTAAAAATATGTAAAATAAAAATTTAAATCTTACACCTAGAAAACCTTACACCACGAAGAAAATCTTACACCTGGTTAGGCCATCCGATATACTATAAACTCTAAATCAACTATGAACATGTGGAAACACTTGACAGTAGTTAATAAAGGTTACAATCGATCATCAACGAGCTGCAATTGTCGCTATCTTATCGCAATAAGCCATCCTCGTGGCAATAAATGCAGTGATACCAGTAAGCTTGTACTGTAATTTAACGTGCAATGAATAATACTCCTAAATTCCTTTAATAACTACGCGTGTAATCATCACCAATCTGATCAGCGGCTCAATGACGGCAGGTCTCCTCTCAGACAAGGATTATATTGTGCATATAGTCTACCACACCACCAATGCAAATTGGCAGACTTCACACACCTATTTATAATGCGATTCAAATGACAATAGGTATGAGTAGCCGCCATTTTCTGTTTCTATCACACTCAGCGTAAACCGCACATGAGCAGGACAGAAATATAAAATGGCTGTTTGACAGTCCTATTAAGTAAACACGCGAAGAAAATCTTACACCTAGCTAGGCCATCCGATATACTATAAACTTTACAAGTGCTTTTGAATCGTCGTTGAATCTACCACTGGTTCGAAATGCCCTTCCTGCCGAGAAGAGCCAGCAATAAACTCGATTGCTCTTTTCCAGAAAAATTTTTTTACAATAGGTAACAAAACTATGCTATGTATACAGTGTTTCAATAATGAAGTTTCAAAAATGCAAAACAATCCAATACATGTTAAGGCAGGCAGACAAAAGCAGACCCATTCCCGTTGGTGGTTAAAAAGTATCTTGTACGTTGTCAACAGATGAGATTGGCAGCCCGGACAGCGGATACACGATGGCGTCGATAAACTCCAACGGCGACCTCAAGAGTCCTGGAGACCCCCCGGACAAGAAGGTCAACGAAGCGGATGCAGAGAAGCAACCACTATCCGGGGTACGTACCGTTTTTTACTTTCTTTTTAAAGAATAATAGCTTTTGTCCGCGTGACTTAGGTTGCCGTTTTTCCGGGGTAAAAGGTCACTTTCCTTCCCATAAAAAACCCGTTCAATACAAAATGTATGAGAATTTATTTTTTTGTGAATTTTTCCGATATTTTAAAAGTTATTCTGCTATTTGGGACGGAGACAAATACAACAAACAAAAAACCATGAAAATCGGACTAGCCGTTTTAGAGTTATATGTGTTCGAAAAACCCGACTTTGTTTTATAGTATACGGGATAAAAAGTATCCTATATCCGTCTCCTGGTTTTAAGCTACCTCCCCACCAATTTTCAGCCAAATCGGTTCAGTCGTTCTTGAGTTATAAATAGTGTAACTAACACGACTTTCTTTTATATAATATAGATTTGCCAAGCCATCTCGACCAATATTCTAATACCACTAACTGTACCTATATATGATAGGTACACACATACCTAGCTAGTAATATAGACAAAAGCACTGACGTAATAATTGTACTTTTCTATACTTAACTAAACCAATCATTATCTAGCAAAGTGATTATTCACACTGAATCAGAATGTTCAATGAGATTACAGAATGCCTTCAAGATAAATATAACTTACTACAATAGATTAAAGTTACTTAATTTTATTATTGCAATAAAATTATTTCTTCACAATAGACTTCAGCTCTTTCCAGAAATGCATTATCATTCTGTCGTCTGATTACATCAATCGTCAATCGTCATGATTGATGAAATCAGACGATAGAACGCTAAGTCATAGTTTCAATTTGTCTATATTTGGACTAAATAAATTGTAAAACAGGTTGTTAGAACGTTGGCTAAATATGTATTGGCAGCTTCGATCACAGAATCTAAATATATAAAAGGCAAAGGTGACTGACTGACTGACTGACTGACTGACTGACTGATCTATCAACGCACAGCTCTAACCACTGGACCGATCGAGCTGAAATTTGGCATACAGGTAGCTGTTAGGGCGTAGGCATCCGCTAAGAAAGGATTTTGGAAAATTTCAACCCCAAGAGGGTTAAATAGGGGGTTAAAAAATCGAACCTAACGTGAGCGAAGCCGCGGGTTAAAGCTAGTATTCAATATAATCGAAGACTGGCAGACTTCAAACACCATTGACAAAATTATGTAGTCGAACTCTTAGGCTGTAGGTTTCCTCACTATATTAAGTATGTGTGGAATTTTGCTTAAAACGTTCAAAAGAGTCGGTTTGCTATAGTTCTTTCAATTCACGATGGTACGCGGCTCATGGTTGTGTGTGTGTCTTATCTATATAAGTGTGAGCGAGAGCTTGCTCGCGCCTGACCGCTCCCACCTAGGCTCCTGACAGGCACGCAACACGCAATGTGAATGTACATCACGTAACCACAAGTAAAGCGCCCGTAATTTCGTGAGATAAACGCACTATAGCATATCTATTGCGTTAGAATCTGAAATGTTAATCATTTAAATTATACAATGGAAACGAAATTATTAGGTACCTAATATTATCAATGTAAAAAATCTTTTCAAAAAACCGACTTCAATCGCCACTACAAAGTATAAAAATAAAATTATTTTAGTTTGTACCACGTTTGTTGAAGTCGGGCGGGCTTAAATAGGAACGATGAAACCGATGCGCAATTCTCGCCCGACTTCAACAAACTTGTCATCAGAAGGTGAGGATCGGTTTTTTCATAGAACCACCTTGTCAAAAAAAAAAACATAGAAAAAAAAATATGAAAGTCGGTTTAAAATTTATACGTCTTCTCCGATATAAGAAAAATACTAGTGTAAGAAAACATTTCATTTTCTGTGCTGGAAAATGTAGATTTTGTAAAAATTTCGGATTTCGGAATAAATGAGCGATTGCGTAGAAAACAAAAAAATAATAGTTTTCATTATATTGTTGAACGAATATTTCTTCAAAATTTCCTTCTGATCCTCTATTGAAATTAAAATGGCAAGTAATTATTATAAAAAACGATAAATATTAGCTGATAATAGAGAAAAGTGGATTTACATCTACCTTGATATTCGTGGTCAAACGCAAGTCTTGTTATTGATTAAATTATGGCAATTAATACACTAATTAATTGACGATTGTTAATAACGATAACTAAGTAAGAGCCCTTGTTTATTTCTTTACTAGATTTTGAGCGTAACTTGGTCCACGTGGAGTAAGGTTTTTCACATTACTTTTCCAAGTTAACCCGCTGCCATCTTAGACTGCATCGTCACTTACCATCAGGTGATATCACAGTCAAAGGCTTTCTTGTAATCGAATAAAAAACTTATATACCGCTATTATTACGTATAGCTTTACATAATAGCGGAAGATTATACTAGTGACCTACATTAAAATTATACCTCGATCGATATAACTACTTATTCTCGGATATTTGCATCAATTTAGGTGTCAGGGTCAAATATTACATTTTACATTGACATTGCATTTTTAATGATATTCAACTAAATACAATATTCAAACGTGTTATGTATATTAATAATGTAAGAATGAACTTTATGTATTATGTAAGTAGGTAGGTACCTATTAGAATAATCGAGAGCGCTGTAATATATTTGAATAATAACGAATATATTTGAATGTTTCATCAAATTGTGTACTAGGTATACCTCCTTTAGTTCTTTCAACTCACGAGGACTCGTGGCTCATGTTTGTGTGCATGTCGTATCTGTATAAGAGTGAGCGAGAGCTATTTCGCGCCTGTCCACTCCCACCTTGGCTCCCGACAGGCACGCACACTTAAGCAATGTGCATGTACACGACGCAACCACAAGTAAAGCGCCCGTAACTTCATGATATAAACGTACTATACCTATTGTTGTTTATGTTTTAACCCAAAAAGGAGGAGGGTCTCAATTCGGTCGATATTTTTTTTGTACAATAAATGTACATTCATTGTTTCATTAATTTAAAAAAAATATTCGTTCGTTCGTTCATTCCGTTCATTCAGTCATTAAAAAGACTAAAGAGTAGATAAGGCAAACGGGTGCGCTACGGGGCACTTTCGGGCACGCTTCGACGACGCCTGCGGTATTAATCCTACTTTAGATCCCTGATAAGGACACATCGCTATCACAGTCACTATCACTGGCCACCATCGTAATTCTTTGTCGTGATTCAAGGATTGATGTATCAGATGACACTGATTACTTAATTAATTATTATTGATCGGCGTGAGTACTAAGCGATTAGTTTTTGTTGACAATGTTTGTAGCATACAGAGGGTAGTCTGTGAATATTGGACGAAACATATTGTAACCGCGTACGCATTTCTAACAAAAGATTTCGGTTATTTTAAGGGGAGAGGGGAATAATAGTCAAGTTCAGCATGGCTAAAATTTTAAAAAAATATTCATAATTCAATTGTTAATACAATTGACGCAGTGTGTTAGGTAGGTGCTATTTTATTGCTTTAACTCGGTGAATGCATCAAGAATTTTCTGCGCCTTCTTCGATTTTCTCCTTATTTCTTTCCTCAAAATCTTCTCAAAATAGAAATTTCAAAAGAAAAAATCTGTTATGACCTTTTTGGTTTTTTTGTAACTTATTATCTAGTTATAGAAACTTTTTGCTTAGACGTTGTTAACCGAAACAAAATTATAACAGCAGCATAGGAATGTCAGTATTTAGCAATTTGACATTTTAAGTGTAAATAAAAGTATGCAAAAATGTCCTTGTTCTTGGAAAATAATTATACTTAATAAGGAAGATATTAGAAAATTAAAGCTCAGATAATAAATCATTGCAAGGAAAAAGAAAAGGAACCTAACCTAGGTTTATAAACAAAAAGGAAACTGTTATGCAAATGCTTAAAATTAATTAACATTCTATTAGCATTAATCATTAATTATATTATTATCAGTTTGAAGATAAGATCAACATTTAAATTGTAGCTACGAGAACAATAAACAAAAATGATTGCATATTTATACAAGAATGTATTTCCTAGGAACATAGCAATAAAGAGTAAAAACGGAATGAAGAATTCATTTGAGAAGATAATCCTCAGTGTGTATGATTTTTTTAGTGATAATACCTCCTTATATTTCATACTGAGGTAAGACAGATAATGAATAAGAAATGTAGATGATAACCGTTCTATATAGAACTGCGAAAAGTCGTAAGCATTGGCATCCTTATGTGGTTGAAATCCAATCTACTCGCACGAAACACTTTAGTTCAAGGTTTCTAAAACGAATCGCTAAGGTGTGGAACGCCCTTTCGGTGTCCGTGTTTCTTGCCTCATGTAGTCTGAGACTTTCTAGGCAAGCGCGCTCAAACCTCGACCTCATCAGTGATCTTGCCATCATTGACTATCGTCAAGCGCAAGGCTATCTCCCAATAAAAAAATGATAAATCTGACAGATCCAAGAGTCATGAATAAGTACGAAAAAGTAGAGAAAAAAGACGTGTGGCACTCGGGGACTGCCGCGGTAAAGCTATTGCATAGCATTTTTTATCAACGCCATCTAGCGGCTCACCGTAGAGGAGTCCCGTGTCAGGTTATTTTCGTTACGGAAATTCTGGATTCGGTCTCCACGCTGGCCCGCGATAGAAGCTATGCAATAGCTTAAAAAAGAACTAAAGCGCTTGATTCATTCATTATTTGAAACATCTGAAGCACATAACTTACCTATAGTACTTAACTGAATTTCCAAGGCAAGGGATTGCTTACGTACATACCGTAACTAAGTTCAATGTTATCGCTGAAAAAAGGCACAAAAATTTCCCCATTGTTTCAGGATTACACAGATAAAGAAAAAAAAATACAAAAGAGGCGAAGAACTATAAAATATAATTGTTATTAAATGCTGAGTATTTACAATCTGTGACGTCGATCAGTAAAAACCAAACAAAGTTTTTCTTCTATCAATGCGTGTTATTCTAAACGATAATTTTGCGTTTAAACTTAAACCTTAAGATAAGTAATTAAATTATGATTCTATTGAGATAGTTTTTCTTACTACATAAACGCTAGAATAAACATTAAACTTAGGAGTTTCATGTTTATTTTAGTTTATAATGCAAAACATTACAGGCATTTAACACTTAATTAAGCACTGGCTAGGCTAACCTAGTGATTAACTATACTTAATTAAAAGTTGGTAAGTTGCTAGATAGAGGCTAACTTATGAGACAAACATCAATTTCTAACTGCGTTATCTTAAACCTAGGTAACTTCACACAGTTAATGGCATTCTTAGAAATAGTTCTCATTGCTGGCTATTATTGACAATACTTAGAATAAAGAAATACTTTATATAATACCTACTTAATACCGCGTTTTAGATCGAGGTCTAACAAATTAGTTTCCTTTCTTGCTTTCATGCTTTAAGTCCTTTAGCACATCTCCGCTAAGTGTACAGCAGCGAAACCGCTGAAGCTCTGGCGTGACGAGTTCCTACCTGATACTCGTAGGGATATTCCGTTGTATGCGAAGAAGTAGTAAAACTGCATAATCTAACGCTCTCTGCGTTCCTGTAGCAGCCAGTCTTACTGACCTATCTAATCCAAACCCTTTAAATTAAAAGATTCATCAAAAAAAAAAGACGTGTGGCACTCGGGGACTGCCGCGGTAAAGCTATTGCATAGCATTTTTTATCAACGCCATCTAGCAGTGAGAGGAGTCCCGTGTCAGGTTATTTTCGTTACGAAATTACTGGATTCGGTCTCCACGCTCAAGGCCCGCGATAGAAGCTATGCAATAGCTAAATATGTACTTCGGCGTTTCATCGGCAAGTCGCATCTCCGCGTTCGGTTTCAGTAGATATATTTATTTCGCGCCGGAGGTTTGCTACGGGCCGCAAGGCTTTATTATTATTATGACTGAATTAAAAGAGCTTAACGCTGAATTCACACTTAACAGGATCGCTTTTAAAAGTAAATCGAAAAGGGCTAAGTACTTTGTGTGAAAGTAGGTACAAGAAACATATCAAAGGAAATCCTGAAATTGGATATTTGACTGTTGTCAAAATTCATTAATTACAATCGCAAATGTAAGATATAAGAATAGCATTTGTAAAAACAGAAAATCGGTCAAAAACAAATAAGTTATAAGCTGTTTAACTGCGACTATATCCATCTTTTTCTACAACGAAATTTTCTATGAAGATTGTATGGAGCTGCTAGATCATGACGTCATGATTTAATAGCGCTCTCTTTATCTGAAAGGAAACTTAAAATCTCTATATTTTGAAAACTAGTTAAGATATGAAAAAAAGAAAAATTGCATTGCGTTATAATATTAAAAACCTTTATTTTAAGTACCCAATTATATTGTTTTGTATATTTGGTATTGCAGAAGAAGGAGGAAAGATGGTGGAACACGCTGATGCAGGTGGCTGTGCCCTTCTTCATCGCCGGCTGCGGGACCATCGGTGCCGGACTCGTCCTCGGCAGTGTCAGGGTTGGTAGTCTCTTCTTTTATGTTCTCCCAATAACGGTCTTCCTCTTCTTTATCAATTGATAGGCAAATATAGGTCCCTTTCATGGTCTTCCACAGGTTTCGGTGTTGCGTTTTCTGTATCTAGTGGCTGCCCACCTGGTCCACCTAGTGAGGTGCCAACTCTGCGGGTCGCCTCCCCGGGAGCCGCTAGATACATGCGGCGCAAGACTAACTAACCTCCACTCGACCACTCCAGAGAGTACCAGCGCTTTTGCTCGACCTTAACAATCGCTGTTACGATGGTACGCAACCCTTCGTGCGTGATTCCGACTCGCACTTGGTTTTTAGACAATTCCACAGCGGTTTTTAGACAATCCCACAGCGGTTTTCAGACAATTCCACAGCGGTTTTTAGACAATCCCACAGCGGTTTTAAGACAATCCCACAGCGGTTTTCAAACAATTCCACAGCGGTTTTTAGACAATCCCACAGTGGTTTTTAGACAATTCCACAGCGGTTATAGACAATCCCACAGCGGTTTTTAGACAATCCCACAGCGGTTTTTAGACAATCCCACAGCGGTTTTTAGACAATCCCACAGCGGTGTTTAGACAATCCCTCAGCGGTTTTTAGACAATCCCATAGCGGATTTCAGTGAGGCCTCTTTCCCGATGAGCTATTGAGCCTTTAAGGATTTTTACGCGATAAATTGGAACAGGTATGGCAGTTTTGTAGGCCCGCAGGTAAATTCCTTAGCCAAGACCAGTTCTACGACTATTATAATATTTGAAACGCTCGTCCACTATGTAACGGTACCTACTTGACTGCGGAAATCTTCCACCCGAGCCATACATGATATCTATAGGTACATATAAAACGACGTATATCTTACTATATTGTATATTATTACAAATGCGAAAATATGTTTGTTGGTGTGTCTTCAGTCACGCTGCAATAAAGCCAACAAAGCTACGGAACGACGTGATTTTTTGCATAAGCAAAGTTGAGGACCTGGAGAGTGACATCTATGTCCAATGCCCATGGACCGTGTGTAAAAAGCTTGGATATATATAACTTAGAAGCCTCAATAGCCCAACGGTTAAAGGTGCGGACTGAAAACTGAATGGTCGCAGGTTCGAATCCCACCCGTTGCACTATTGTCGTACCCACTTCTAGCACAAGCTTTCCGCTTATTTGGAGGGGATAGGAGAATATTACTCAACGTCAGCTTGGCTAATATTCTTTAAAAAAAAATTTTTTTTCAATTTCTTTTTCATTTTTCAAAGTTTTCAATTTTTGTCTTTTTGTCCTGGTTTATTTTTGGAACCGATTTTGACGGGACTTTTACAGATAAGTAAAAAACCCGCCAGGTGTTAGGTTTTTAAAAATGCCGGTGATTGAAGGTCAAACCAACACACAAACAAAAGATATACTCACTAACATGAGATTTTATCGATCGATAAATCGCACCTGTATGAAGGAGGCTTTATCTTGGACTAGGTTATTAGTACATGTTATCAATTGTGACGTCATAGTCAAAACGTTAATGATGACAGTAAATAAAATAACTTTATAACTTGTAAACAGCGATAATCATCGGACAACAAACGGAAGTCTGGATACCAGATATAAAAATAACAACTAGGAAACAGATAAGAGATAGATAACCACAGGTTATTTGTCGAATGTCTATTTTTATCACAGATAACAATCTGAGATAGGCAAAAAAAAAAAAATCGCGTTTGACAGGTTTTTATTTTATTTTTAACAAGTGTCCTTGTATGATGAGTACATGTTTGAATTGTTTCAGAACTGGGAAGTGTTCCTGAAAGTAAACGCCATTTTCGTCCTTGTGCCATCTCTATCTGGATTGAAAGGTATTCAAATTCAAATTCAAAATTTATTTATTTCATGTAGGCTAACTTGTAGCTCTTATGACACGCCATAAATCTACCACCGTTTCGGAATGCAGATTCTGCTGAGAAGAACCGGCCAGAAACTCAGCAGTTGCTCTTTTCAAAAAGTAAAATATTTTACAATAATTAGTAACCAAAATATGCTATGTATACAGTGCTTCCACAGTGAAGCTTCAAAAATGCAATACATATAAACTTTAAGATGTAAACCTTCAAAACTATCTAAGATACTTTAAATATTTGGATCCTTAAAAATTGACGTACTCAACATTATATAGGTAACCCATTTAAAGGCTGACTCAACTTGCAAATAATTACAAGTACCTAAGTAATAATATTTCAAAATAATCAGTCAAATGCGAGTCGAACATTCATACAAAGTGTTCCCTACCAAAAAACGACGAACTGTTTGTCTGGTGGGAGGCTTTGGCTGTGGCTAGTTACCACCCTACCGTCAGACGTACCGCCAAGCGATTTAGCGTTCAGGCACGATGGCGTGTAGAAACCGATTAGGGGTATGGGTTGAATTTACACTGCTATACCCCTTCCAAGTTAGCCCGCTACCATCTTAGACTGCATCGTCACTTACCATCAGGTGAGATCGTAATCAAGGGCAATCTTGTCATCGAATAAATAAATAAATAAAAAAACAACTGAAAATTTCAACTCACTACCTATTACGGATCATGATAGGTATATGTAGAGCCCGTTGACAGACAGATGGACGGACCGACAGCGGTGGCTTAATAACAGGGTTCCGTTGGCTACCTTTCGGGTACGGAACCCTAAAAAGACGATTTCTTTGTCTGTTTGTTGTTTTAAATTTCATGATTTTAAAAATACACTTTTCCTTTTCAACTGTAACGCAAACAGAAATCAACCAAAGACGACAAGGGACTTCCCCCAATTCAGACATATCTAATCTTATAACTGTAAAACAGAACTGCAACTGACTCAAAGATAATGCACAGCATGAACCCGTGAGACCTAAAACTTTAAAACCAAAACCAAATCAAAGGAGATCTCGAAAAAGGGGATTTGAGGAGTAAAAAATTTTGGATAGTAGCAGGCGTTACTTTGCGGAAGTTCATGATTAGCAAGAAAAGGTTAGAAATATTTTGCTATAATCCGCAAACAGAAAAAATCTGTAAAGTCGCCATCTCCTGAGGATGCTCCGGTGTCGGGGCGAAACGTGCGTCGAGAGTGTATAAAAGTCTTGTGTGGTGGTGCATGAGGCATTGCTTGCTAAGGAACTTGGCTTTCTTTGCTTGGTTAGGGAGGTGAGCGGTGCTTAGCTTGTAACTGCATGTTGAAAAAAATCTGTATAGATTTTTTTTGTTGGACAATTATAGCAAAATAATCCTAACCTTATTAGTTTACATCCTCAACTATGGCAATGCAAAACGTCCAGCTAAACCAAAATACAAACACTTCCGCATGTGTATATAAATTAGTATTGGATAGTGCGGATTAAAAAAAAAAGTAAAAACTTATTTTATAGCCTGTTACACAATATTTACTTGACAGTTCTGCTTAAATCATAGGTTATGATAAATACAATGTAACTGGCAACTAGTCTATACTAATCAGTGTAGTAATTCGATACAACTATACACTGTGAATTAAATTGTAACCGTCTTAAACATGACATAAAAGCCGTCGTAAAATTATCCGAGATTGCACGGTTGGTGATAAAAAAGCAGTTGTTTTGTCTCTTACAATTTGTATGGAATGATTGTTGCATTGTCTCGACGTTTGTAATCGTTGCAGTTTAATATTCTTGAGTATAATGAATAGTTTATAGGTATATGCTAGGAACCTATGCGAGGATATCGAAGAATTCATAACCTATTGGTGAAACCTTTATCCATGGCGACGCTCCCGCCATCTATTAAAATTAATCCGAAGTGATGATTCCTATAGAAAATTAAGAATCTTGAATTTTTCGATTTTTTGCGGAATAAAACGCGTTTCTAGTAGGGGGCCCCCATTAATTTTTAATTTATTTTTTATTATTTGTGGTTATAGCGGCACAGAAATACATATTTTCTGAGTCTACCTATTACGGATCATGAAATACAGCCCACTGACAGACAGACGGACGGACGGACGGACGGACGGACAGCGGAGGCTTAGTAGGGTCCCGTTGGTTACGTTTCGGGTACGGAACCCTAAAAATTAATAATAATAATAATATATCTTATGCTTAAGCAATAAAAAATATACTCAATATTTTAAAGTTAGCACTTAGACTAGGGGCAGACCCCGTATCATGATTGCACACAGAAATGGAGTGTTTTCCACATCTATACAATTAATCACGTTTACATAATATAATTCTACATACTTTTTCGAGTACTTGATAATTTCTTAGAAGTAAAAAAATAGATATTTCGCTTGACACGTACATTTTCATCCGACTGGTTGATCTATCAACGCACAGCTCAAACCACTGGACGGATCGGGTTCTTTGGCATACAGATTAAACCCTTAAGATCTAAAGTTCAAAGTTCAAAATGAGCCCCACTTATCTCGGTCCCTGTGTGCAACGTGCAGCTGACAACAGTGGTTCATGTATACACTAGGGTTGCCAGATTTTTTTTCAGCCTATAAGGGACCAATGGTTAAATAGGCAAAAAAATACGGGATTTCAGTTTTTTACCCGGGACAAATAAAAAAACAAAATTATTTAGTGTCTTTTTTTTTTGATAATTTTTCGAGGATCAAGTCAGTTTTAACATATTTCTATTCGTTTTGACCAGTTTTGACATATCTGTTAAAATCAGTACAATAATTATAATCGTAATTAAAAACGGTGATCAACTCGCTTTTTTACGAATACCTACTTGGATCGATATCATAATAAAAAACGAAGTACGGTTAAAATACGGGACAGAGTCAGTCCCGCCGGGCCATTTTAAACAATGCCTAAAATACGGGACGTCTGGCAACGCTGATACAGATACACAGATCGCAGATAACGTCAAACTTGCCGTACACACTTCCATACTTCAGAGTTCTTTATTATATTCTTCAAAGGTGTGTGAAGATTGACAATCCGCACTTGGCCAGTGTGGTGATCTATGGCCTAAGCTCTTCTCTTTCTGATAGGAGACCAGTAGAGACTGGACACGAATCTAAGTAATTCAAGTGCTTTCTGTCTGTTTTCGTTTTATTTGTATTGCGCTCTGTTTACTGTTATAATCTTAAGTTTATCTTTTATTATCTATTGCGCGTTAGTATTATGTTTTGCAATAGACGATTACTAATTACTATACCTATTTACTAAGAGATATTTTAATTTTTAACCACAACAAAGCTACTGTTATCGAAAATGATACATTTTGTTTTGAAGCTTGTTGTTGTTGTTGACGGTTTTGATTTTGGGATATATTTTCTGCGACTGCGATTTGATTGGATTAGATACGACAATTTAGTCATAAAGATGGTGAGTTATTTACTAGAGCTAGTTAATTAATAGTTATATGCTAGCGTGCTCCGTACAAATTAGTTTTTGTACCTTTATGTATGTAAGTTGTAAGTGTATTTCTTTTTTTTTAACCCGCGAAAAAAAAGCTATAACTTTTAGATTGATTGTATAACGTTTTAGAATGATTGTATAACGTTTTAGATTGATTGTATAATTTTTGTTGGCAGGTAATCTGGACATGTGCCTCGCGTCACGGTTGTCGACGCAAGCTAACCTGGGCAACATGACATCTTCGCGAGAAGTCATATCCATGGTGGTTGGAAACATATCATTAGTACAGGTGCGTTCAAAGTTCTTTTGTGTCCTACTTGAGGGTAATTTTCGAAGCTTAACTCATCATAGGTTTAATTGATTGCTATTGGTACTAGGAAGCCTCAATAGCCCAACGGTTAAAGGGTGCGGACTGAAAACTGAAAGGTTCGAGCCCCACCCGTTGCACTATTGTTGTACCCACCCCTTGGCGAATATTCTTTAAAAAAAAAAGGAAAATAAACGACTATTATCTATTGTGTGGCTTTGGCGAGCGTCTTTTTTTTAAAATAAGTAAAGCTATCAATTGCAAGTGCCCATATTTTAAGTGCGAGAAAAGGGTTTCCGTTAATAATGTATAACGTATAACGCTTCAGTAACGTATACCGCTTCAATAACGTATAACGCTTCAGTACTGTACAACGCTTCAGTAACGTATAAAGCCGTAATTATGTACACAGGTACATAATGTACAGACATTATTTCCTGGCTCGCTTCATTGACATATAACGCTTCAGTAACGTATTACAGTTCAGTGACATATATCGCTTCAGTAACGTATATCGCTTCAGTAACGTATACCGCTTCAGTAACGTATACCGCTTCAGTAACATATAACGCTGTGATAATGTACCGGTACTGTGCAGGTGCAAGCGATAGTGGCGGCAACTGTGGTGGCGATGTTCGCGGTGACCGTCAACACCATCACCGACAGAGCGTTCAACGGCAGCTTCGTGTTGCTGCTCATCGCTTCGGCCATCTTCACCGCTACCACCACGTGCTTCGTGTTAGGCAAGTTTGTTTTCATTAGATGACAAGATAGTCCTTGACTGCGATCTCACCTAATGGTAAGATGACGATGGACGATGCAGTCTAAGATGGTAGCGGGCTAACTTGGAAGGGCTATGGCGGTGTATCCAACTAACTTGTTTCTACACGCCATCGTACCGGAACGCTAAATCGCTTGGCGGCACGTCTTTGACGGTAGGGTGGTAACTAGTTACGGCCAAAGCCATCCACCAGACCAGACCAGAGACAATTCAGAAATTACAAATTCCCAAATTGCCCCCGCCGGGAATCAAACCCGAGACCTCCCAGTTATAAGACCACTGCGCCAGGGAGGTCGTCGACGTAAAAGTTTAATATTGTTTACAGATTTTGTGATGGTGATGGTGATATTCGGGTCGCAGAAGTTCAAAGTGAACCCCGACAACGTGGCGACGCCATTGGCCGCCTCCATCGGCGACATCGTCAGCAACTCGGTGCTCGCTGTCACCGCCCAGTACATGTTTGAGCAGATCCGTAAGTACTACGCTATGTTCTATTGTATCTGTATCCTCACAACTTCCGCGAAGAGTTCAAAATTCCACGGGATCTCTTTGTTTTTTCGGATTAAAACCTACGCTAATAATTATGATCGATCCGTTGCTTGCTTATTGCACGGTTGAGGGACCAACCATCGCATTTATGTCCCTAGTGTCTATTGCTTTTTTTATTTTTTTATACAGTAGGGGAAATCCTCATGGACACCCACTTGGGTAGTGCCAGACTCTTACCTCTCTTCCTCTCTCTCCTTGTTGACTGTGTACCCACCTTATACGGCCTAAAACACGGCAACATAACGGTCTTTATTACGCCCTCAAGGTATAATAACCTCTTTCTTTCTTCTATTTCTTTTTTCTTTATTACATTTTCAAGAAAGTCTGCAGCAACTTGCCAGTTTTCCTTTGAGGCTAACATTTTTGGTATCAAACTTTCAATGGAACCTAGGGGGGATCTGCCAACACTGTGCTTCCCAGTGCGAGGTCGCTACTCCAACACCTTGGGACCCCATCGACCATCAGCTATTCGAACTATGTGCCCCACTCATTTCCACTTCATTAATGATTGATGAGAGGTTAATATAATTTTATTAACTCCACAGAGATATCGCTGTGGCAGCCGATCGCGCTGCTGTGCGTGTACTACAGCCTGCTGCCGATCTGGGTGTTCATCGTGTGGAGGAACAAGTACACGAAGACCGTGCTCACGACCGGCTGGACGCCCGTTATCTCTGCACTCTTTATCAGCGGGTAAGGGTCATCTGCTTGGTTTTCCGAATAAAGGAGATGAAGGTTTCACTTCCACTGCCATAGGTACAGCTTTAGGGCCTATTTCGATTCAGCAGGGGTTGAATAACTTATTTTGTAGAGTTTGATGCCAGCTATTTAGGGTTAAATTTCCTGTTTCAAGATCTAGAGATGTATAAACCGTTCACATTCGATACCTATACCTTCTCACCTTTGCACTATTAGTTATCACACCTGATGGGTATATGAATGAATGGAAAAGTGCTGTCATCACATTATGGCTATCATACTCGCAATTTAATTAGAGCATCATTCATTCAGTTAAGAACAATTCCTCCTTCTGAAGCTCTCTTTTCAAGGCGGCCCTTTCGTTCCTTTCGTAGGTTTTTTTTTTGGCATATGCGTACTGGGCAATTGAATATCACTCGATTTGACGGTGAAGAAAAACATCGTGAAAAAACTTGCAGCCTTAGACTTCTCCGTAGTGTTCTCAAAGGTGTGTGAAGCCAATCCGTAATTGGCCAACGTGATAGCCTATGGCCTAATTCTCTTGGCCTCATTCTAAGAGGAGACCTTTGCCCTGGCCGGCGTTGGTTTAAGATTGAAATGATGATGACGTAAATTTTTTTTGTCAGTGTTGGCGGCATAGTCCTGGATCAAGCGGTAGACCAGTTCCAAGGCTACGAAGTATTCCAGCCCATAGTGAATGGCATCGGCGGTAACCTGGTCTGCGTGCAGTCATCGCGACTGGCGACACACCTCCACCAGACGGCCATCCCGGGAGAACTGCCCGAGAACACCAGGATAATTGAGTGGCCGTGGAAGACACTGTTCTATGGAAGTGAGTGAATAACTTTTAATGTAGGAAACCCTCAAAATGTCGCGAAAACAAACAGGCTTGTACGTAGTAGGCGAAGGCTGGACGAGGGTCCAGCTGTGGACTTTCTTTGATTAAGACGATACCACATATTTAACGGCATAGTCCTAGGTATAGTTACTCTCCTTACTCTGTGGTTCTACGCTGGCACTGGCTACTCCGGCTATATCTACTGTGATCTCGTTGAAGTTAACGGATAAACAGAGGTGATAGGTTTTCTACAGCAACTTGTCATGCCGTATACGTCTTTCAGATTGCCAGCCATTGTGGATGTTTTGAATGGTTGGTTTTATCTTCATGGTTACTAATACATTTTGTTTGTCCAATCATGCAACAACCGAGCAACGAATCGATATGATTTATGCATGCGTATTGCGTGTAGTCCGCAAGTAGTTTGCCAAGTACCTGAAGATAGTTATATACCATCGATAACTTATTCCGAAATTGAGCATGCAATCAGAACTCAGAAGAATGGCAAGACTCCTGGGGAAGATCAGATTTCCAACGAGGTACTAAAGTCATTTCTGAATGCACTACGAACGCCGCTGCATGCATTATTCAACCGAATATTGGACACGGAGCTAACGCCGCAGCAATGGTCGGATTCGATTATAACACTGTTACATAAGAAAGGCGACAGAGGCGAGTTGGGCAATTATAGACCAATTAGCCTAATGTCAAATATTTATAAAATTTTTGCAAAAATACTTCTAAACAGACTCACAAAAACTTTAGACGAA
The DNA here is from genome assembly GCA_933228805.2 of Hipparchia semele. Lineage (NCBI taxonomy): Eukaryota > Metazoa > Arthropoda > Insecta > Lepidoptera > Nymphalidae > Hipparchia > Hipparchia semele. The sequence continues at coordinate 2,910,423 of OW121731.1, forward strand.
CACCAACCACGTGAGCAGGCCGGATTTAGAAAACGATTCTCTACCATTGACCATATTCAGGTTGTGACACAACTGATAGAGAAAGCAAATGAATATGGCATAAAGCTCTACATGTGCTTCATAGACTATACGAAGGCATTTGACTCGATACATCATAGTGTTATATGGCCATCTCTATTGGAACAAGATGTCCATCCAAAATATATTAACCTCATCAAAAGCATTTACTCAAAATGTCGTGCAAAAATCAGGTTGGAAAAGGACGGTTCAGAATTTCCCATAAGTAGAGGCGTGAGGCAAGGTGACCCAGCATCGCCCAAAATTTTTACGGCAGTCCTCGAAGCTATTTTTAGGAATTTGGAGTGGGAAAAAAAGGGACTGAGGATTGACGGCGAATACTTAAGTCACCTACGCTTCGCAGACGACATCGTTGTGTTTGCAGAAAACGCGTCGGATCTTGGTAGTATGGTGGAAGAACTGGCACGGGAGAGCAAAAAAGCTGGCTTATTTTTGAATACTTCAAAAACAAAAATCCTTACCAACGCCGAAATGAAGGATATTAGAATCGGGTGTGAAAAAATAGAGTATGTTAAAGATTATGTGTACTTAGGCCAATCAGTCTCTTTTGAAAACTGCACTGAGAAGGAAATAAATAGGAGAATTGCCATGGCATGGAGTAAATATTGGAGCTTAAAGGAAGTCATGAAGAGCAAGGAGATGGATGTGAAAATAAAAAAGAAATTATACGAAGTTGCAATAATGCCATGTCTGACATATGGGTGTCAGACATGGTCATTAAGAAAAGAAGAAGAAGAAAAACTAGCTATCTGCCAAAGAAAAATGGAAAGAAGCATGTTGGGTTTGACATTAAAAGATAGAATAAGCAATAAAAAGATTCGAAAGAAAACTAAACTAGTAGACATTATTAAAAGGATTCGGACATTAAAATGGAAATGGGCAGGACATCTTTGCAGACTAGATAACTTGAGATGGACCAAAAAAGTTACGGAATGGGTTCCAAGAGATAGGAAGAGAAAAAGAGGCCGCCAGAAAAAGAGATGGCGAGACATTTTTTCGGAGGTATGTGGATCGGACTGGATGCGGCAAGCTCGTGACAGGAAACGTTGGAAAGATATGGGGGAGGCCTAGGCGACTAATGCGTAATTTTATAACTTTATTATTGCTGACTGACATAAATAAAAAAAAAAAAAAAAAAAAAATTTGACTGACATAAATAAATACTGAATTGACCTAAATACATTATTTTTTTGACATGATGATTTATAATCTAAATAATTTGTAATTTGTAATATTAATGTATTTGTAGTAATTATTATTATTTGTGGAAAAGTAATGTTATGTATTTTGATTATTTTTCTTACGTATTAGAATAAAGGCTTTTATTATTATTATTATTATTATTGCGTATAGTTCAGGACTTCGAGAGTGGCATAAGCTACTTTTTACTCCGGAAAAACAAAGAGTTCGCGCAGGATTTTTAAAAATCTAACTCCAGAAAGACGAACTCGACGGCTAGTCAGAAAATTTTCTATTTCATGCATCTGGTGTCTTGTGGATAGTATAGATCACCGAGCGGTGCCACAAGTTTGTGGAGCCACAAGAACAATCACAAAAAATCTGTAAAACTCTTGCTGCATGATGGTAGGACAAACCAAAAACCAAGCACACTTTGGTATTGAGGAATTTCTTATATACGACTGTACTCGTAGGCCATTATCTCTCGCTCCAGAAATGTACCATAAACGTTTGTAACATCTGACCCTCTCTACCAGCGACCGCAGCGAAGGTGGCACGCATGCTGCTGATCCTGGCGCTGTGCGGACAGATCGTGTTCATGATCGTGGCGGACTTCATCTTCCAAGGCTTCGTCAGCATCCAGGTCGCGTTCGGCATCACCTACGTGCTGTGCTCAGTTGTGCAGGTGAGATAATACGATATGCATCGTAATATTCCTGTAATATTAATTTCCTCCCGATCGAATCCTGTTAAGGCGGCCAACCTCCTCCAGCCAACCCAGACATAGTGCGCTCTCTATCCCCTCACTCTCATAGTCAGATGGAACGGAAATTGGACACGACCGGAGAGAAATCAGGCACATGACCGACGGCTTTACGTGCTCTCCAAAGCACGCGAAATTCATGTAGTGTCTCTATGACAGAAATGTGAGAGTAAACAGAAACACAAGATTTCCGCTTATTTGGTGGAGAAATGAGAATGTCAAGTTCTACTTGACTAATATAATCTTCAAAAAAATTAGCGTAATACTATGCTTTTTTTGGGTTATGCCGAAATATTATGATTTCAAATAAAAGGGAGAGATTTGTTCTTGAGGTGTATGAAAAATTTAACCAAACAACTATTTAAACTTGCTTTGTAAGTCTGGCTCTAGTTGGGTCGGTTTTACTTATAAACTTCTCCCTTTCTCAGGTAATGGTGCTATTGTACCTGGCATACATCTTGATCCACTTCATGTGGAAGAAGAAGAAGGATCCGGACAACGCGGCCATCCCGTATCTGACGTCACTCGGCGATCTGCTCGGCTCCGTTTTCCTCGGTCTAGCGTTCCTAATACTGTCCCTCTTCGGAATGGAGTACGGAAACAACATACCAAAATAGCTTTTGTCGCCGCGACTTCGTCCGCGTGGAATTAAGTTTTGGGGTGGAATTTTCAAAAACTGAGAAATTGCTTCATTTTTAATTGAATTGCCCAAATATCAAGTTTCATGGATGTAACTTGAAAATTGACGGATTTTCACACGAACTTTAAACCCTTATTTAACCCCCTCGGGGATGGAATTTCAAGAAATCCTGTCTTAGTGGGTGGCTTACCTACGTCATAAAAGGAACCTACAGCAAGCTTCTAACTCCAGTGGTTTAGGCTGCGTTGCTGCGTGCGTTGATATATAAGTCAGTCAGTCAGGACTTAATAATAACATTAGTAAGGACTAGGATTGGCTGAAAACCAAAATAAAGCTTGTGAATTTTTTACGCACTAAAATGTCACATCCCAATTCGGCCGGCGTAAAAATCGGCGAGGTCCGCGGTACTAAGTCCTTAGTATCTGCATGACCAACAATATCTCTCTCTGTCTCCCACCAGTATAATATTCTTCTGGACTGAGGATAGTGTTGTCACTTGTCAGTCGTCCTACTTTTGGCGATAAATGTAGACTGTAGAGCATCGTAAAAGCATGGCAAATTCTTTAATTTGATCTCACCTCATAATCCTCGGTAAGCAAAAGTCCGTGGTATCTGATGCCTCGAAAATTAAAATTATGCGGCACTGCATAACCAACTCTATTTCTCTCTCCCACCAGTATATTCTTCAGGACTGAGGATAGTGTTGTCAGTCGTCCTACGTTAGGCGATAAATGTGTACGATTCGTCTACTTAGGTCCGATCATCCGAATGAATATTCTTAGCAGTATGACCACTTAGATTGTAGCCACTTTCTTTCCATCTGCATATCTCAAATCTGCGCAGATGCCACTTTTCTGGCTCGAACGATATAATATTACAACTCTATCTCTCTCTAAGGACTTTTTGACCGCCATGTGCGACAAAATCATCGTACGTCTGCGCCGGCCCTTGGCTATACCCAATTTTTGCGTATGGCTGTTGCATGATGCCAAAAATGTATTTTGCTAATCGAATGCCATCCATTTATTTTTGTAACTTCGTTGTTTGGAAATGGAGTGAAGTCGTACTGTTCGCAATTGGATAGATTTAGCGCGTTATGTGCCGCGATTTTTTATCGTTTGAAAATAGTAACTTTTTAAATAAGTGTCATATTTAGGGCTGCTAAGGTTTTAATTGATATTCTTTCATGTGTATTCAATTTCTTGACAACTCTCTTTCACTCTCCATTCTAAAAACTATTTATTTATCCATATCTATTTATTTATTCATTTATAAATAGAATAAATTATAATTTATCAATTTTACGTATGCATTTGATTGCATGTTTTCACTGTCTTTATTCATTAAAGATAAAAAGCCTTTTTTTTTTTTCAAAAATAAAATCTCGTTTCCTTGTGACCAAATTAAAATAATTTTTCTTTAAAATAAATCATGCTTGGTAGCCCTAAATACTGTTTTCGATACTTGGTAAAGATACTTAATTAAACTTAAGTGCCAATCTTCAAGATAGAGCGAAGTGTAAAAATGACACTGAAGCATGTATATTTGTAAAACAATTTTTTGTGGGTATTATCATAATTAACGATAGGTATAAGATGCGCCAAACTGTAAGATCGATTCGAACGTAGCTGCATACGAACGCGAACGATACGCGAGTCCTACGTATTTTCATACCTAGTCAATGTGAGCGTATTAAATTTTTATTGCATTATGCACCAGTTAAAACTTCATAGCGATCATTAAGTTTGGCGCTACTTATGTATATCGAGAGGAGGCGATCCGATCGCCAGCGGTTCCATCTGTGATATATGTTCCAAAAGATATGTGATTAATTGCAATTATATTTTTTTAATTAACATCTCGCGAATGACAATATTAACATGGCCAAATACTTAATTAAACGGCCGAACTTATGAAAACTAAGCTAAATCTACTTATTTTAACAAAAATGAAGTAAAAATCTGATTAATGTGATTTTTTTACGTTTGTCCATAACGTGAGTTTTATCTCTCTAACGCTGTATATATTTTTACGAAACTTGACAAAGATTACGTTTTTTACACTAACTTGATTGCCCTGTAAATAAAGTAAAATAATTTTTAAAGAGTGCTGCAGGAATAAAAAATATAATAGATTTTTTGAAAGTAGTTAATCTAGCTGTTATGTTACCAAAAGCCAAATATACATATTTTTTTTCTTTTTTTACGCAAAATGATCTTTGAAATGTAAAAATAACAGGGCTCGCTTCGCTTTCGCAGATCGGGCGTTTATTGTTTTACCGTTTTATTTCCAGAGTTTTTTCGTCTAAAAATGCTTTCAGATCTGTTTCTAATAGCTAGATTAATCATGTGGTTTATGGTTGCTAAACATTCAAATACATATATTTAAAATTTTTAGTCTGCTTAAATTGGACGTCTATTTTTTTTATTTATAAAAATCAGATCTTATGGCTCGTAAATGGGATATAGCTGCCTGTAAATCTTGTTGAAAACATATCCCAGCAATAAAAATATTCATAATTATTTTTCACTGAGATGACGGCTAGAAATTGCAGTGCAACTAGCCCTTTTGTGAGCCGTTTTAAAGGAAAGTTTGGAATAGAGTCCAGGACAGTTTTGGTTTGGAATTTTCGGAGAGAAAACAAATTTTATATTAAGTATTTGCACTTGTAAGATCATATTAAATTATTATTATTCATATACTGTTAATGATCTTTAAGTAGTTAGGTAGCGGTTGTCGACATCAATCAATAGCAATCGTTGCTGATTTCGCATTAGTGGCTTGTGAGGGTAGTCGAGAAAATGAAAGTTTTAATTTTTAAATCTTGACAGATAATTGGAACGAGATCTGACATATTGCAGATCCGAATGTATACTATAATAATTAAAAAATATATAGAAATGAAAATTTACTTCTATAAATATGTACATTGTACAATGTACATATATATAAGTAATTTCGTAGACATTCGTACATGTCTTACATAATATTTATCCGTGTATAAGTATTTTTCGTAGACATTGTACATTTCCATGCCTTTGCAGAGGTCGACTTTCATTTGTATTTCATGGACACGTATTACAAGCATTGGTAGGTGGAATTTTTAAGTATTTATGCAAAAGTAAACTGGCTGCGATCGTAACTCGTTTTAGTTGCGTTTGTCGCACTTTGACTGCGCATAAAATGTCGCCCTGTGCAAAGTCTGACAACCCACTGATGCTAAATTAGATCTTATATAAATAATATTTCCATACTTGCTAATAATGTATTCAAAATAAATTAATAGGTGCGATGTGTGATCTGTAGTTAGTTCATTTCATCCCATACGAAATCACTGTTGATAGAAAGCGATGGATGTATAAATCTCCTTTTTAACTAAAACATTATTCCATAGGCCGTGATAGTTTAGTTAGCCGTAATTTTAGTTGTTACCTTATAGCGCCAATACACATCGTCCCAATGCGTTCGGCGAATTTCGGCCAATGAGTAAGCGTTTGAAAATCTCATCAATAAGTCGCCTATTAAAAAGTCAATAAACCGGCCAAGTGGCCCTTATTGTCTTGTTAGTCATTAATAAGTTGGCCAAATGAATTGACAGAACGCATCTGCACAATGTGTTCTAGGCTCTTTAGACAAATGAGTACAATAAAGCAATTTATAGTATTAAGATACCTAAAGATAATTTATTATTAAATTATAACTAATAAAATCATTCACATATTTGTCTGAATGTTGGTACTGAATTTTACTTGTAAAATAGATATAATTGGACGATTGTTGCAATATACAAACTATACATAGTAGCTTCGTCGCCCTAAATCGGATATTCACAATCCAAATTCTAAATGACAGTCCGTTTCTCTTTTTACCATGGAATAAGAAGTAAAAAATTGGAAATTAATTATTGAAATTTTTCAAAAAAAAACAGTTTTCTAATTCTATAAATAACAAAAGTTCTCTTTTTATTTATAATCTCCACTCCTTACTCGTTAGCCTAAACTTTCGGCCCAGCACTGTTTGTCCAACGTCAGTTTTTTTTTTTTTTTCAGAAAACTTGCGTCAATCCACAGGTTGGGCCAATTTTAGGGCCAATGTGTAAAGCTTTTGCTATCTTCTTTTCTATCTTGTTTAAGTCGGTCAAAATGTTAAAATAAAAGCTACTGTGTAGAGTTTGCATGTTGTGTTTGTGTGATCTCTTATGCATTAATAACAATTAACAATAAAATATAATGGAACATATTTTTTATGCTAACTACCTCCCAAAAATTAAAATGACTTTGTGGAAATATTTGTTGTTATACCTACTTAAATATTATAAAATAGTTAACAAAAACGTCGGTAGAAATGTTGTATTAATATATCTGTTTTCAGAGCTGGTCAAGAGCGAATATAAGAACAAAAAATATAAGTTAGGGTTCCGTAGTCATACTTAGCTAACTAAATCATTAACTAAAAGCAAACATTATACCTAATATGAATAAGGAATAGAACAGTGATATCCTAGTGGTTAGGACTGCAGTCTCTAATTCGGGGGGGTCGTGGGACTCGTGGGTTCGATCCCAGGCACGCACTTCTGACTTTAAGCAATTAAATACTTATCATATGCGTCAACGGTGAAGGAAAATATCGTTTGGAAACCTGCATGTCTGAGAGTTCCCCATAATGCTTTCAAATGTGAGTCAATTTGTCTATTTCGGTGGCGGATGGGTTTTTTTTATAGACAGGAAATGCTTAACGCATACCCCTCCATCGGGGGAAACGGAGGGGTTATGTGGGGCTTGCACCCACTAAAACCTGTCTTTCTCCCTCCACGGACCCGGGCAGTAGCGTGGGTTACACTAGGCGGATGGATTCCATCCAATATATCCGGAAAATGACAACTTGCAACACTACGTCCAATACCATGAATCGGCTGCAAAGCGATCCGGGGTATGGGTTGAATGTACACTATCATACTCCGTGCAAGTTAGTCTGCTACCATCTTAGACTGCATCGTCACTTACCATGAGGTGAGATCGCAGTCAAGGACTATCTTGTCATCGAATAAAAAAATAAAAAAAATAAAAAAATTATCTCAAAATTGAAAGTATTTTTGTGGTTACCACATGCTACACTTCTACCGACGATGAAATAATAAATAAAAAAAAATTATGACAATACTTTTTATTTTAACATTCTTTATGTTGTGCACGTTTTTGAAATCATTGATGAATTAATATTAGTTTAAAATGTATTGTTTTAATTCTTTTAACTGTAAGAACTATTTTTAGATTGTTTAAAATGTATAATTTCGTTCCTTCATGAATTACGTTTAGAATATTATCGTGGTTAGTGTTCAAAACCAAATATGTCACAAAATATTGAAAGTGACCCTTATCGCCGGTTAGTTTAAGGTACATATTTGAATGAATGATGTGATACAATTGAGATTTTAATATGTATATGTATAGTTGATTGTTATGTAGTACGTAGGCCAACAAATCGCCGCTGACATTTTCTTTGAAAAAGACCGTGCAATTTTTTTTAACGAGCAAAAGTAATGTGCAAGGAGCCTTTACTGTGAGTTGCTCATTCCGACTAATGTGTACGGTGCTTTATTTTATGTCGTAAAGTCGTGTACACACCAATGAAAAACTTTATCGTATTTTTAGTTGAACAATGCACGAGACGTTTACTACATTTTATCCGTGAATTCGAATTTTTATAAGTGCAGTACTTATAGGCATCTGCCCCCCGATTCAGACCCTTCCGATAACTTATTTGTCGATCGATTCGGTTTGTTACCATATATTTCGCTCGCTCTGAATCTACACGACAAAAAGAGATCGATATCTAACCGTATCGACACGGTATGTTATCGAACAGGTCTGAATCGCCCTGCAGGTAAAGAGAACTTTGAGATAGAACCTTCTGAGAGAGTGTTTTGTCCATCTATTTGGTAGATACATAGCGACGACGGTGTGTAATATTTCATCAATCAACCTCTCGCTTCTTCCTCTTTAAAAGTACCTACAGTAAATAATCACTGTACTTTTTGAGCGCAGACTCATTTTTTCTAGTGTCTGGAGTTATTTTTGCCGATGCAAGTCGCGAGGCGTAACTTTAGCTTTGCATTTGGTTGAGTGAACACCAGTTTGAGGTGCGATGCGTCCCACGCATAGTTTAAACCGGATTGTACTGAGACTGATTTTTGACTGGTAATATTTTTGGCGGTCATTCTTATAAATGCAAATCTGAAGATAAGCCTCGCGGATTTAGTGATTTGTTCTTCAAAACATATTGGTTTAGTTTATATTAATATTAGCATGTAAGTTAATCTTTTTATTATTGCAACATCTCCTGCTGTCTTCTTATTTTTTTTTTTTTTGTTTTTCTTAGCTATAAGGTTGTCTGGAAGAGATCGCTTTTTAGCGATAAAACCGCCTTTTTGTTCTGACATATTATATCCTGTTAAGTTTACTTTTTTCTGTTTGTGGTGCAATAAAGAATAAATAAATAACATTAACTATTTGGTCACCGATTTTTCATGGGTGTGTACGCGACCTAAAGATACGTTCGGGACACGAGAAATTGTTATACCCAGAAAAGACAGTATTTTTAATTGCAAAGAGTAATGTTTAATTAATTATTGTTCCATATTAATTAACTATTAAAATGTATTGGTATTTTTTAATTAGGCGATTTTTATTTTAATAAAAACAATTGAAAGTTACTTGTCTGGTTTTCTTTAACTATAGTCGGACTTTTAATTCGATTCCAGATTTGACAATTTCAGTGTTGCAACGTAATGACAAGTACTAAATAGTGACGTTGCGAAATTATTCGATACGGAAATGGAATATTTCCGGATCGATTTCTCTCGTTTATAGTAGTATATCTAAACAACTACTACTTTTATAGAAACTAAGTACTATATCAGGAAATTAAATATTTCTGATCGGATAATTTAGTTATGAAGATTAATTTTATTAAGGATATGAGAGTTTTCTTTAATAATTGTGTGTGAAATAAATAAATAAATGTGAAAATGAAGGAACATGAGAAATAAAACAAATAGATGTATTATGGTAATATTTTATTTTATAAATCGTCGCCGTCATCGCTATCGCTGTCACTTTCTGTAACATTTATTATAAATGTGTCTGTGATATTGTCAATTAACATATCTAGCCTACTCATTTTTTCCTCTTCTTTGACAACATGGGATATATAGGCTCTTTTATTATAAGTTTTGTTTTTAATATAAAAAACAAAAATATTAACTTTTTATAAAATAAAGCAGCGGTTACTAATTAATAAATAATTATTATGAATAATTATGTATTTATTTAAATAAAAATCAATAATTTAGTCTTTAATTGGCACACCAATATTATGATTACATAAACATAAATCGCGATTGTTTATCGATTTTTGTGTTCATCACTACACTATTATATGTGGTATCATTATTTTACAAAATGACAGTAGCTAATGTCAAATGTGGAATCGAATTATAAGTCCGAGTATAGGTACCTACCTTAATAAACTGACCTCTATAATACTAGTACACCCGTGAAATACGCCGGACGAGAATCTGATATTTTATATTATGATACGTAGCATAGAGTTTCTATATGACTATGATTCTCGTGCCGAATTCAAAGCCCGAAAAAATGTTCTGCAGCCACGTATGTAACTAGCCACAAAAGCCTCCCACCAGATAAACTTACTTCCTACTTCCTAAGATGGATGTTTGTTACTCAATCACGCCGCAACGACTGAACCGATTTGGCTGTTTGGCACAGAGATAGATAATAGTCTCTATTCTAGACACATAGGCTACTTTTTATCCCGTAAAATAAGAGTTCCCAAGGGAATTAAAAACCCTCAATCCACGCGAACGAAGTTGCGGGTATCAACTAGTAGGTATATTAAAAAAACTCGGTAAAAAAAACAACGGACTATGGCACGTTGACATTTCCCGATAACATAACATATTAACTTCCAATATGTGTTATTTTCCTAGGAAATGTCGTTGTGCCCTAGTTTTTTAGGTATAGTTGAAAATATCGTTTGTAAATAAAACACTCAATTTAGGTAAAGTTCTTACAGTTCACGAATTGGTTGTGTGTGTGACTGTGTGTCGTATCTGCTAAGTGTGAGCGAGAGCTTGCCGCCTGTCTGACCGCTCCCACCTAGGCACCTTACAGGCACGCACACTTACGCAATGTACATGTACACGACGTAACCACAAGTAAAGCTCACGCGCCCTCGTGAATTGCAAGAACTATAGGTAAAAAATGTCGCCTACGATAAGTTTGCGATCATATGCAAATCGTATTATAAATGTCATTGCTCATCAAATTTGTGAAGGAGCTACAATTTGATTATTGGAAAGGGGTAATGACCCAAAGCAAAACGATATACAAAGTACAGAAGAAGAACACAGCCTAATGTACTTTTTCACCCCTATTCTGAGTTCAAACTGAGTGGAAGCTGGTGACCTGCCAAATCTAGTTATTTAGTTATAAATCGTCAGGCTGTAGACGAGCGAGCGAAAATTCTCTTAGGGCCTATTTTCCGTGTAAGGAATTATACTCTATAGGAATTTTCTATGTTATGCTATTTTCACAATCACCAAGTAAACCCCTATTTTACCTAAAGGGTTGAATTTTTAAAAATCCTTTATTCTTAGCGGGTGTCCACATCATAATAGCTATCTGTATGCCGAATTTCATCCCGATCTGGCCATTGGTTTGAGCTGTGCGTTGATAGATCAGTCAGTAAGTCATCTATTTAACTAGCTTTTTCCCGCGGCTTAGCTCACTTTAAGTTCGATTTTTCAAACCCCTATTTTATCCCCTTAGGGGTTGTTTTTTTTTAAATCCTTTCTTAGCGTGTGCCTACGTCATAATAGCTACAGATAGTTTAGGTACAGATGTACCTATGCCGAATTTCAGCCCGATTCGTCCAGTGGTTTGAGCTGTGCGTCGATCAGTCAGTCAGTCAGTCACTTTTTATACAACGTGTAACAAAAATGTGAAATAACCCTGACGGAGGTGAATGTGCTCATGAAACTAAACAACTTTTCCCAAGGAACATAGGTCGAAATATGAAAAAAAAATTTACTCCCACAGTAAATCAATCAGCTGATCGTCAATTTTGTATGGGAGGTCCACTTTTTTTTTTCACATTTCAACCTATGTTCCTTCGGGAAAGTTGTTCAGTTTCATGAGCACATTCACCTCCTTCAGGGTTATTTCACAGTTTTGTTACACGTTGTATATTTAGAAGAAGAAAAAGATTAATTTGCGGTTTTTCCTGTACCAGAAGTTTTCATTGAACTACAAAGCTATTATTTGTAGCGGATTGGAGTCCGACATACAAGGCGCCGATACATCGCTGAACGACCGGGGGTGGGGGTGAGTGGCCGCCCCTTGTTCACACCACTCGGAATCGTGTTTGTGGAGCGAGCGAGTGCGTCTATTGGAATGACCTCAAATATACCCTACTAGCTATCCCCGCTACTTCGGCCGCGTAGTTTGATGCTTTTTAAACCCCGTGGGATCTCTTAAGAGCTTATTACGAGCTTTAAGTTTACCTATTGCATACCTCTCTCAATACTCTCGTACCTACTTATAACAAAAAAAACAATTTTTAATATTTTTGTCTGTCTGTATGTTTATTTGTTGCTGCTAATCTCGGGGATTTTGACGGGACTTTCACTGGCAGATAGTCGATGTTATCAGGAGTAACATAGGCTATTTTTTTAACCGAATTTCGAAAAAGGACTAGGAGTTGTGTTTTCATTTATTCATTTATTTATTCATTTATCTCTCCCATAACAACTTCGGGTTCCAACTCCTCAATCCTGATGCTGCAGGGGTACTGCCCCCCACACTGTGGAAATTTAGGAACTGTTGATTATGAAAAGTTAAAGTAGTTACTTACTTGGTAACTATATCGTTGAATTCCAGGACCCAACTCCTCAATCCTGATGCTGCAGTGGTTCTGCCCACCTAAACTGTGGGGATTTAGGAACTGGCGATTGTGAATTGAAGAACCGGACGAAGTCGCGGGCGTCCGCTAGTAATAAATAAAAAAACTATCAGAACGCCCAATTTATTCCTCGGTTACGAGTATTCGTCACTCGATATTAGTGAAATCGGCACTTGGAAAACTTTTGGCGATATTGGATCAGTAACCTTGTAACTGTGACTTGACTTTAGTACTTAACTAGCATTCGCCTCTCTAACTACGCATGAAGGGTACAACAATAGGTCAAAGAAACACTTTCGTATTTCAGCCCACCCAACCGTAGTAAGAAGGGCGAGCTAGAGACTTTCTTAAAAGCCTAAAATCTCAATAACTGTTAAACCCTTAATAAAGACGCATCACGCAAAAACTACTGAACGGATTTGAGTGAAATTTGGTATAGTGGTAGCTGATACTCTGGATCAATTAATAGAATACTTTTTATCCTGATAAACAATAAGGTTTTTCCGAAATAGGGGATGAAAATTATTGTTGATTTTGCTCCTTTAATTCATCAAATCTTAACCGAATTTGATAATTCTTTCTTTATTATAAATTGTATACTATTAGAAATATTTTGTCCAATTTTGGTGAAGATCTACTAAATATTATCGGAGATAGAGGACATAACTTCTCGCGGATAGTAGCAAGCCCCTCTAAACTTTTTCCACGTAGACGAAGTCGCAGGAATCAGCTAGTATAAAATAAATGCTTGGCAACATGACTTTTTATTGATGCAGCTATGTAACTAGTGGCCTGTTGTAATAATGAGATAGATGGTCAAAATAATGGGCGTACTAAACCCTAACTTGAGAATTTTAAAGTCAGAGCTGAAGGTGGTTGGAAAATCTTAATATGCCGTACCTACTTCAAACCTTGGATAGCCAAATTTGTTATAATAAGAATGTTCCAGAAAGGGGCGCTGTAGACTGTGACATATCCTCAAGATTACGTATGGACTTTCACAAGCTTGTACAACCAAGTAGAATGTTAAACGGATTTGAGATATTCAGGATGCTTTACTCGCCCTAAATGTAAGGTCTATTGGGTATCTATCTTTTAGATTAGATTACCGAGTTTCAAATCTTGGTTGGACTAATTATGTTGTAGTAAGAGTAAAGAAAGGGTGCTGGACGGTCCAGCACCCTTTGTTTAAACCACCGAACCGAACCGACCGGCACCGGCACCGAATGAATGAATGAAAATGGAATGCCGTGGTCGCACCTATCCTCGATAATGGACTTTCACAAGCTTGAACAGCCAAGTAGATTGAATGCTAAGCGATGTGATCGATTCAGGATGCTTTAGACGCCTAGAAGTAGTGTCAAAGCTATTTAGTACAGTTACACCTTATCTCGAGATGCCGAACTTAAACCCTTGGATAGACTAATCTGTTGTCTGATGGAACAGTTTTCGCGAGGGTGCTGGACGCCGAGCCTAAGGCTCCAGGGGCGGACTGTAACCAAGTAATATGAGTGTATGTGTATTACGAATTACATCGATTCCGGAAATCAGGATGTTTTAGTCGTCCTAATAGTAAAGTCTATTGGGTTCAAATCTTCTTTCTCAAGATGCCGGGCTTGACGCCTTGGGAAGACTAATCTGTTGTGGTGAGAGTGTTTCAGGATGGGGTGGCGGAAGTAGAGCTTAGTGTGACGGTCACACCTTATCCCGAGATGCCGGACTTGACAACTTGGGAAGACACAACTGTCATAGTAAGTGTTTTAGGAAGGGGTGCAGGACGCGAGGCTAGGGCTCCAGGCCAGAGTGCGGCGGTCACACCTTATCTTGAAGCCTTGGGAAGACACAGCTGTCGTAGCGAGTGTTTCAGGAAGGGGTGCAGGACGCGAGGCTGGGGCTTCAGGCGGAGTGCGGCGGTCACACCTTATCTCGAAGGCTTGGGAAGACACAGCTGTCGTAGCGAGTGTTTCAGGAAGGGGTGCAGGACGCGAGGCTAGGGCTCCAGGCCAGAGTGCGGCGGTCACACCTTATCTTGAAGCCTTGGGAAGACACAGCTGTCGTAGCGAGTGTTTCAGGAAGGGGTGCAGGACGCGAGGCTGGGGCTTCAGGCGGAGTGCGGCGGTCACACCTTATCTCGAAGGCTTGGGAAGACACAGCTGTCGTAGCGAGTGTTTCAGGAAGGGGTGCAGGACGCGAGGCTGGGGCTTCAGGCGGAGTGCGGCGGTCACACCTTATCTCGAAGGCTTGGGAAGACACAGCTGTCGTAGCGAGTGTTTCAGGAAGGGGTGCAGGACGCGAGGCTAGGGCTCCGGGCGGAGTGCGGCGCGGCTGGCTGCGCCGGTCGTTACGCGCGGCACGCGTGCGCGGCGCCGCCCGCCCCACAGCGGCAGTCGCTGGCGAGCGGGCGCCCACCACACTCGCCCGAACACTGCCCGGTGCCGCATATAAAAAGAAACGAGACATCGCGCATGCGAATATCGATCCGCACTCGAAATGGTACCAGTATCTAGGTTAACCGGCTAAAATTAAAGGTGCGTTCCGAATTCAAGGTTGCCATCGCCGCCGGCGCAGCACTGAAATAGCTATTGTGCATGGAAAAATGGATATCTTCGGCGCGTAGCGTCCACGGCTTAGGGGCGCGTTTCGCGTGAGTCTCCATGATGGCGGATGGAAATTATGTAAGATTCGTGCGTTATTGTTTCGCGTGATTCCGCGTTAGGGCCAGCCCGTCCGACGTTCCGATCGATAGAACGCGTGTGACGGTGCCTCCTCGGCGCTGGGAGTGTCTGGAGACCGGTCGGTAAGCGCCACCGCTTCGCTTTTCCTGTCTACTTATATTTAAATCGAGCTAAATGTTCCCCTAGTTAAATGCCAAGTGTCCGCCTTGTCTTTTTACTTTGAGATCGCTTCCTACAGATTCCTCGGGAGTTTGCTTTTCGTTTTGTTCCATTCAGTAGTGGATGCTTATAGTATGTAACCTCTCATACCTACTGTATCGCATTTTCTCATCTCACACTTAGAGCTTTTCACACCCTTATTTTAAAGCAAAACATAAGAATAACGCTTAAATATAATAGTGGGATAATCCTTAAAACGAGAAAACTCGTACTGAAAAATTGTCTCAATTTCGCCCAGCGACTCAGTAGTTTGGAAAATTCCCGCTAGATGTCGCTAGTGGTGTGTTGGCTATTGACTTTTTTCAAGGCAAACGTAAAAACGTGGACGTACGTACGAACGTATACGTGAAGGTTACTATAGATATATTAAAATCTCATATTTTGTATCAAGTTATTCTTGTAATATCCTTGAAATTGACATGTAATGGCCTCTATTATTTCCAAGGGCTTATTTTCGTAACTATTTTTATTGTCACGATCATTCGTTCAACTTCGTCTGCGGAGATTTAGGTTTTTTAAAGATCCCGTTAGGATGAAGATCGGAACTCTTTGAAATCCCATGGAATAGCCATTAAGCCATTAAAATGTAAGAGAGTTAGGTACCTAATGTCGCATTTATAACGCCTAATCTTAGTTTCTACTAGTATTAAAAATTGCATAATGTTGTAACTAAAAATATTCTTTATAAAATATAATATATTGATTACCGATCAATATATTATATTTTATAAACTATATATTATAACTAAATTTCAGGTATTTTGTATTTACCAATTATTATTATTCATAGTGTGTGTTGAAAACGAAAATAATCATTTAAAATACTCTAAAATCGAAAACTCTACGATTGTAACGTTACGTACCTACATTCTAAATAAAAAAATACTGCAATAAATTGAGAACCTCCTCCTATATTTTTTGAAAGCGGTTAGAAATTAATTGAAATGAAAGTCATATTTTTACATACAACTAATTAATGGCAACCTCACACTTACACGTTTTTTTTTTTTCATAATAAAGCATGCCAGTTAGCCTTTAAATTGGATGTATACGTAATGTTTCATTACATAAAGTGTAATTTTCTGTAATCTATATGTCAAATCTATGTAGATATTACAAACTCTGCATGATCCTTACGAATTCGAATTATTATTTAAATATTTTCGCTTCGTAGCCGGAGCCTACATGACTATTGACTACATAACGTCGTAACTTGCTACGAAATTTTTCGTAGCATAGTGACCCGCCGCCCTAGATTACCTACGCATAAATAAGAATTTTTTAATAGTTAAATAGAACATCGTTATTTCCATAGAAAAAATTATGTTATGTAAGTTTTAGTAATATATAAGAAATAGGTATATGGAGGCAGGAAAGGTTAGGGCAGAATGACATGTTATTCCTTATTTTCTCCCAAAACAATATCCAAAACTAAATACAAGTTCTTTCAATAATAAAATTTATTAACATATAGTGGTTATTATTAGGTATGGATGAAATCGATAGACCGCCCTCTCACTTTGCTCAAACTCAAGACGAAGTTAAAACGAGACAGATTTACGTCAGAACATATTTTGTGTCTCGCTTTAACTCTAACTTAAGTCTAAGCTGAGTCAGAGCACGTTCTATAGATCTCAGCAGTAGTGTTAGATCCTTACTAATATCGTAAATGCGAAAGCGTGTTTGTTTGTTAGTTTGTCATCCAATCACGCAGCAACGGATTAACGTACCAGCACTGGTAGCATGGGCAGGAGATAAAAGTTTTATCCCCCGATTTTTTCCACTGACAGGGGATAAATTATCTTTTCCATATGCTAAAGCATAGCGACAGAGGAGAAGGCGATGTATATTTCTATAAGTATATCCACTGAGTGTTATTTCCACCGCTGTGCCCATGCTCGACGGGTGGATAAAGCTAAGCGAGGGGATAAACGTTTTATCCTTTTCCCGAGGATAAAAGTTCTCCCGCCCATGCTACCAGTGCTGGAGAGTTACGTAAGCTATTTTTTGTCCCGGAAAATTCGCATTCGATCTGCTTACTTTTCGAAGGCCTTACTAATTTTAATCAATGGCTTATTGTTAATGACCTAAACTTATCTAAACACTGCGTACTTAATCATACATCGTAATGTAATACAAAAATAGTTATACCTAGTATATCATAAGTTGTAATACAAAAAAAGGTGAAAACGCACTTCCTAATGTGTGGAACGCACTTCCAACGTCTGAGTTTCTGAGTATAATTTGAGTACCTTCAAGACAAGAGTGAATAGGCATTTTCTAGGCAAGCGCGCTCCAACCTAGACCTCATCAATGCTTTTCATCATTGATTTTATCTCATAATTAAAAAAAAAGATTTTCAATACAAAAAAAAAAACTCTCGGATAAGACTTATTTAAATAAAAACTCTTACATCAAAGCTCCAATAAAATTCAAATTCAAATCCGCCATCCTACACCAAGAGCTGATAAACAATCTGTTAAGTGTTTCACAGTGATTAAAATGGCTGAAAAGCTTTCCTAAATTGAAGCATATTTTTTATCGCCCTGAGATTAAACAGTAATAAAAGTGCAAAATGTAAAGTACAGCTTATTATTTATTGTTTTTTAATCGCATTGTTAAAGTTACAGACTCTACACAAACAATATTGCATAATGAAAAGTACTTAAAAGGGTCATAAAGATTCATATTTTTATGTTACGTAAAAAACCATAAAATGTATGGTTTTTGTATTATACAGATTTTTTTATATTTATCAGAAGGCTTTTTATTGTGAATAATTTATTTCCTGAAATTTAGGTATATACATATTTTGATTCTTCTTTTTTATATCTTTCTCGTAATATTTCTCATCTTAAACTAAAGTAGCAGTGTAGTAGCTAAAGTAGCGGTGAATCTGTCATGGGCAAAAAACTTTAGCTCTCAGCCTATTAAGCTTTTTAATTATTATCAAGACGACAAAGCTAACCTTTGACATTTCGCGGGGTCAGGAGGTCACCGATCGCCTTCTGGAACAACGGAGTAACTGTGCTAGAGGACTGAGGCTAGGACTGCCAGTATTTTATTAAACAAACAGAGATTAATCCATCACTAGGCCCTTGAAGCGTTGCTAACGTAACAAGAAAGCTAACCTTTGACATTTCGCGGGGTCAGGAGGTCACCAATCGCCTTCTGGAACGATAGAGTAACTGTTAGAAGGACTAAGGCTAGGCCGGCCTGCAAGTATTTTATTAAACAAACAGAGATTCATCCATCGCTAGGCCCTTAAAGCGTTGCAAACCTAACAAGAAAGCTAACCTTTGATATTTTGCGGGGTTAACAGATCACCAACCGTTATTTTGAACAACAACTTTGGTCAACAGACCAAGGCTAGGACTTCCAACATTTTTTTAGACATATCTTTTTAGAAACTCACCCTTCTCTTTGCTTGTAAAGTTTTTTAATTGACCTGCCCTTTGACATTTCGCGAGGTCCCCAGAAGGGCTAAGATGCGCGCCACGAGAAAATTTTGTCTACACTTTACTCGTGAATCTCTATAGAGATTCACATAGACAGGTCACTGGACGTTCACGTAGACCACGAAGCAACTTAACTAGATGGGCAAGGAGTTAGGGCTGCCAACTTTATTAGACAGTAGATATATTAATTTGCCAATCTTTTAAAGCTTTATTAAAATCTGGCGAAAAAGCTGACCTGTGACATTTTGCAGGGTCAGAATATCACTGACCAGTCTGCTGAATGCCAGAAGAATGCTGCTGTACCTGCCAACACTTTACTAGACAAAGCTGACCTCTGACATTTCGCTGGGTCAGGAGGTCACCGATCCGCCATCGCGCCGGGACCACGGAACCACTTCAATAGAAGGACCAAATCTAGGGCTGTCTACATTTTATTTCATTTTATTCTTTATTTTTTTTCTTTGTTGTTCAAGAAATTTACAATAAAAAAAAATTTGCCTCATGAAACTTAAACTCTTATGTGAGGATGACGAGTTCACATATTCTTAATTTACAATACCCTACAATTATAAAACTAATTATAAAACATAATTAGGGTCTTGTTTACAACTTCACCCATGTCTCTTAACTTATAAAGCTTCATAAATAACCTCTTCATTTGTGACCTCAGTAGGGCTAACATGCGCGTCACGAGATTTTATCTACACTTTACTCGCGAATCTCCATAGAGATTCACATAGATAGTAAACGCGTAGACAAACAATAGACAAGACGCGCACAGCTTCATAAATAACCCCTCCATTTGTGACCTCAGTAGGGCTAACATGCGCGTCACGAGAAAATTTTATCCACACTTTACTCGCGAATCTCCATAGAGATTCACATAGATAGTTAACGCGTAGACAAACAATAGACAAGACGCGCACATGGCGCCTTACTGACCATAGAACAATAACGCTTAGAATGGTTACAAAGTTTCACATCAAACGTAGAACATAACTCTAAACAACCAATGAATATGTGAGTGCCATGTAATTATTTTCTGTACTGGTACTGATACTTACGTTTTTGATGGTTGTGATGAATTATGACACGCTTTCACAGCACAGTACGTTGTTTTTAATAACTTTCTGTGAGCTCGTTGTACTAAAGGGCGTTTGTGCAATTATTTGTATTCGATTCATCTCCGTCTCTTTATATAGACAGCCTCTAAGTACAATAGCTTACCTAATGGCATTGCCTTCCACAGGTTGTGAGTGAAAACGAGACTGATAGAAAGCCTAATTATCAAACTTCGTATCTTCATTTGGTCAAACTTTACAGGAGAAAGAAAAAACTTTTTTACTATATACCTAACTAACAATAAAAACAGACAAACAGCTTTATTTACATTTGACTATTAATTGTGCTTATGGTTGTTGTAATTATGATTTATTATCTGTTATCATGATTCAATAAATGGACTTATATTAGGTCAAAATGGCGTCGGCTTATGCCGTGGTATTTTTGTTTTTTGTAAATAGCAAAAAAACTAAAAACAAGTGGGAGATACGAGTGAGTCCATCGTGTTCGTTACCCAATTTTACACTAGATGGCGTCAAAATAAAAAAATCGGAAATTTTGGAGTTACGAAGTTTGATAATTAAGCCGACGATATAAATTAGCTTAGGTAACCCCTCAAAGTTAAGGAACGTTAGGGAAAACGGGCATAGAGACTTGAGAGCTAGAAACGAAAACACTAGTACTGAGATCTATAGAGCGTGCTTCGACTCAGCTCAGACTCAAGATCGAGATTAAAACGAGACACAAATATGCTGTGACATAAATCTGTCTCGTTTTAACTTTGTGACAGTACCTACTGCTTTTAGATTGTAGCCTAAATCCAACACGAACTATGAGAAAAATACGCAGCAATCGACAGTTGGTATTTTACACCAAACAACGTGATTGATTCCGAAATACATCGCAGCATGTTTACGTAACTCAAATACTTACGCACTCTTTGATATAAAGCAAAATCCGGAACGGCATGACGGACGGATCGCGATTGTTATCATGAAACTCCGATACTGCATTTGATTAAAACCACCTGCACGCGAAATGGAAGTCTTATTTACTAATAAAAAATCCTTACGAGACATTTTAGATTTTGCGCGATTAATATAATCATGCCTCATTTGGTGGCAGACGAGTTCTGCGTGTCAAATCTCTAAAAAAAAACGCATCCTCTTTTTTTTGAAGTCAGTTAAAAATGATTCTATCAGTGTAACAATCGCAAATATGGCCTCTAATTGGCTGAATTTATGGCGTTCTTGCTGCATCAATGCGTTTTAACCAATAGTGGGAGGGTACCAGCCAATCAGAGGCCATTGCGATCGTTACACTGATGCAATCATTTTTAGATAATCAACACACAGATGAAAGTAAAATTCAAAGTTATTTCACCCATTTGCTGAAACAATATTTCATCTCGAAGAGAAGCGATTTTAACTAGTACTTAATGTAGAAAAAAATCACCATTTCATGCTCCATAAAACTACATTATTTTAGTTGAAAAGCAAACTCACGGAAGACATAACTATAAAATTTTCATTTATATTTTAATTAGGGTAATGAATCTGGGTGTAAAATTATTTCCTAGTATAGAATTGATTTGCCCGTCTCTTTTTACAGGTAAGTGACGTTCCTGCACGCTCAGCACAATATGGTAAAGTGAAAAATAAAATTATTAACATTACAGTGCAACGTCAGATTATGATGACGAAAGTTACTTTCATTACTTTAAACTATACTTAGTGTGTAAACTGTTAGTAAATGGACTTTACCTCCATATATAATACTAGCTGATGCCCGCGACTTCGTTCGCGTGGATTGAGGGTTTTTATTCCCGCGGGAACTCTTTAATTTTCCGGGATAAAAAGTAGCCTATGTGCTATTCCAGACTATAATCTATCGCTGTGCCAAATTTCAGCCAAATCGGTTCAGTCGTTGCGACGTGATTGAGTAACAAACATCCAAACATCCACACTTTCACATTTATAATATTAGTAGGATATATAATATATTCTTTTATAGATAAAGTCCATTTACTAACAGTCGTGTTAGTTACACTATTTATAACTCAAGAACGGCTGAACCGATTTGGCTGAAAATTGGTGAGGAGGTAGCTTAGAACCGGGAGACGGATATACTTTTTTCCCGTATACTATAAAACAAAGTCGGGTTTGTTCGAACACTTATAACTCTAGAACAGCTAGACCGATTTTTTTTTTTTTGCTTTGTTGTATTTGTCTCCGTCCCAAATAGCAGAATAACTTTTAAAATGTCGCTATGTACCTTGGTAGGTTGCTAAGCAAGTAATTCACAGATTGCAGATGGAATGTATAACTTTTAGAATAGCAAAATGAGAAATTCATTGCTTTCTGTTCCTTGAAATGCACAATTCCGGCCAAGATAGTGTCTAAATGTTATTAAAGGTAATCAAAAAGGACAGTGGATATCGCTAGACTTAGATTTATTAGACTATGAACAGCAGTGACCAATACACTCTCACTATTGATTAAAATTCATTTAAAAAGAACGCAACAAATTCCGCCAATTAGAGGCGATTGATGCAATACCACAGCTGTTATGGAAAATGCACGATTCCGTTGTTATATTAAGCCGAAACTAGCGTCCAAATGTTATAAAGGGCAATCAAAAAGGACAGTGGATATCGCTAGACTTAGATTTATTAGACTATGAACAGCAGTGACCAATACACTCTCACTATTGATTAAAATTCATTTAAAAACAACGCCACAAATTCCGCCAATCAGAGGCGATTGATGCAATACCACAGCTGTTATGGAAAATGCACGATTCCGTTGTTATATTAAGCCGAAACTAGTGTCCAAATGTTATTAAGGGCAATTAAAAAGCACAGCGAGTGTCGCTAGAGTTATTTCTGCGCGAGCGCTGGACGCGCGCCAGCCGTCGCTCGACCAACGCGTCGTCAACGCAGACGCGGCTAGCTAGGGCTACTACTACTAGCCGCCAGTTGACAGATTTAGGGGAGTTTTGTTTTACTTTATTGGCTTCAAGGGCGATGACCTTTAGCAGACCACAAAAAAAATCTACTTACAGCAGTTAGTGGTACACAACTTAACACAACCCTTAGCATTCTTAGGTACCTACCTACTATTCTCACTAACAAACATTAAGAATATAAACTAGCTTTTACCAGCAACTTCGTCCGCGTGGAGTTAGGTTTTTAATCTCTCTTTCTAGGGAATTCTCTGTCAGGATAAAAGGTAGCCTTTATGACTCTCCAAGTCTTCAATTTTAAGACCAATGGTTGAAGGTGTAGACTGAAAACTGAAAGGTTCGAACCCCACCCGTTGCACTATTGTCGTACCCACTCCTAGTACAAGCTTTCCGCTTATTTGGATATTGGTCGACTTCAGCTTGGCTAATATTCTGTAAAAAAAAATTGTACTCATGCAATAAAATCACGTAGGTCCGTTTTTTTTTATATTTTTAGCGAGTAAACGTGCAGGCGGGTCCCCTGATGTTAAGTGATTACAGCCGCCCATGAACACTTGTAGCACCTGAGGCACCACCAATGCGTTGCTGGCCTTTCAGGAATTTGTTGGTCCGCCCCTTGAATAACCCCATGTTGTAATTCAGTGGAAACACGTTGCTGCCTGATTGAAGAACAAACCAACAAACAAACACACTTTCGCATTTATAATATTAATAGTGATATAAGTAGGATAAGTAATTTATCATATCCAACGGGATATTACTTGTTTCCGAATAGTTATAGATATAGCTATTGTCTAAATTAGTTTTTCTATATAAGTGGACTTTATGTAACGTCAGACACTTATGCCGAGATCTATATAGTGCTCTGACTTAGCTCGGACTTAAGATAGAGTTAACACGAGACACAAATATGCTTTGACATAAGTCTGTCTCGTTTTAATACTGTCTTGAGTCTGAGCAGAGTGAGAGTGTGGTCTATAGATTTCAGCCTTACATCGGCGATATAAGTACTGACAGCCCTATTTCGTGTTTCGTAGCTATTCACTAGATGCTAATCTTTGGGACGCTTCCGCATAGGTTTAGGTATCCACGCAGTACTTATTATATGTCCTATTTTACTAAGTTATGTATACAGAAGTGGGCAGGTCACCCAACACGCACCTGTACAATAAATGGTCAAGTCAAGACGCACTTCCAGTAGGGCTAACATGACACCACGAGAAATTTTGTCTACCCTTTACTCATGAATCTCTGTAGAGATTCACATAGAGATTACGAGTAAACGTGTAGAAAAAATTTTCTCGCGGCGCGCATGTTAGGCCTACAGGAAGGAAAGATAGATACTGGTTGAAGACCTGAGTTCAGAAACTCCACTTAGGTACAACTTTCTCAACTCTCCACAACAGTGGTTTAGTATCATTGGGAGTCCTGTTAAAGAAATTATATGACTGTCGCGGAGGACGATTTCTAGCAACCAAGATTTAAAATATCAACTAATGAATTTTCAAGACCAAAATAAACAAATATTAAGAGTCAAGACTAAGTTTTAAAATTTACGTTACCACACAGGTTGACACCCTTTTTTAAACGACTTCCAAAAAAGGAGGAGGTTCTCAATTCGCCGAAATCTTTTTTTTTTATGAATGTTTCCCGATTACTCGAAGACGCTTGGACCGATTGGAAAATTCTTTTTCTGTTTGAAAGGGTATACTTCCCAGGTAGTCCCATAGTTATCAGGTCAGGATCTGACGATGTGATCTTGGATAAATCGAGGGAACTCTTCAAATTTTAGTGGCGTTTGAAGTCGGTTTTGTAAAAAGATTTTTAACGTTTAAATGATTAAAAATGGTCTCTCTTAGCCAGTGTATTTTTTTTATAGTAGCTGGATATATTGTTTCCTAGAGGATGGATCAAGACGTTTTCTTTTATTAATGAGCAGCTTATGCGGCTCGCGATAACGCTCGACAATGGGATTTAAGTAAATGCGTTTTCCCTATTTATCATTGTCCGTAGAACTCATTTCTACTGGCTACAATTTCACCCAGATAATAGAGATAAATAAGTAATTTAAAAATTAAAACAAAAAACTTATTAGCTAGAATAATCTGATTACTATTAAAAAAAATACCCAGAAAGTATATATTTGTATATATTATATATGTATATATTTTTTCTTATCTGAATAAAATATAACGTTCGTTTCACGATGAAACTTGGAAGTGACACTTTTTCTCGGTGATTTGTTTTATATAAAACTAGCTTTTGTCCATGTCTCACGCTAACTTGGACGAAGTATGGCAGTGCACTCATACCCCTAATCGGTTTCTACACACCATCATCGTGTATAGAATACGCTAAATCGCTTGGGGTACGTCTTTGATGGTAGGGTGGTAACTAGCCACGGCCCAAGCCTCCTACCAGATAAATGGCTAATCTATGTGAAGATTGGCCGCCGTGGCCGAATTCGGTCGGGAGGACATATCTGAACAAATTCCAAGACCACGCACGCTGGACTAACAAAAAAAAAAGCCTCTACATTGTACACACATGTACATCATGTGCACATAATATGTACTCGTACGAAGAAATTCCATCAAAGACACGTAACATAATCGATCGTTAGTCTCTAATGTCTATTTTCGTAACAAAAGAGCTCTGGACCGTCTCAGCGTGTTTTATGCGACCAGTAAAAGAGTTCCGAACAAAAAACAGACGGATTCGTAAATTTAGACTCGATATAATGGTAATTAGTCATCCTCTGGTATTGAGCATTTCTCTACGTAAAACGAAATTGTATGCTGTAATGTGTATTAACAGATGCCTGAGTAATGAATAGCGTAATGAATCATTTTTTGTTAGACGGGAAAAATCGTGGAATAGTATCAGCCAACGCTACCCTCCTCAAGCTATAACGACGTATAACATTTGCTTTTTTAATGCTATCTTACTAAGATAAAATTCTTTATCGGTCTATCTAATCGGTGTTCTCCTTACTGTTGTAGTTTTTGATATAGCAATATGAAAAACATCGTTTATTGGCGACATTTCTTAATAAATCCCCGCTTTTTGGATTATAGGTTGGGTAACGACACTTTAGCGTTAGGATGGCAGAATGTAGAATAGAGTGAGAATGTTTCAAAGGGATCTCCTAGGCAGTGGCGGATTTACATATTCGTCGCCAGTAGGCTATTCAAATACCGATTCATATACAATACAATACAATATAATATATATGAAAATTATCTATAATTTTTCACTCGTTTTAAATAAGAAAACCTTGTCTCATCCGAACAATTTATCACTTGTGTACATAGAGCCGTGCGAACTGCTCCATCCAAGCTTGCATGACGGTCCTGTCACTTAGGACGAGTTAACATTTTTGTTTGTTATGGTATATTGTTTGGTACCATTACTTACTTAAATAGTAAAATATTCGGGGCCAAATTTTTTTGTTCTTGGGCGTTGTATATTGAATTCCTCGCTACGCTCAGGATTCTACTTTAAAATCCTGCACTTCGCTCTGAATTCAAAATAACGCCTACGGAGAACAAAAAATTTCTTTAGTCCCATTTACACAGAATAGAATAAAATATTTTTTTATTCAAATAAACTTTTACAAAGTACTTTCGAAAAGTCAAATGAATCTAACACTACACAAATAAATATTCATTAAAAGTTTTCCTGAATAAAGTAGGTATCGTAACATTGGTACTACGCTTTCGTCTAAAGGTGTTTTAAAGTAAAGTTTTCCTTATACATTCTTGCTTGCGTGAGAAATTAGCGCAGAATTATTTTGTTTCACTACTAATTCACGCCGTAACTTTTGAAGCTACTTCAGTGAAGTTCGGGTTGCGGTGCGCTTGTATTTTCCGGAATGTTTTGTAAAGTTTTCATTGAACACAACATTTTCAATTTTCGTTTTGAAATCTGAATTCTCGATGGCATAGTTTACTGCTACGAATTGGAACTTTTAATTTATTGACGTAGGTAGGTACTAGCCTTGGTAACTAACTTGAAAAATCCAGCGGGAACACGGGATGCAATCAAAAGATTAGAAAATACCACAGTTGGAAGAGAATCCAATTGAAGCCTCAATAGCCCACTGACTGAAAACTTAAAGGTTGCAAGTTCGAGCCCCATCCCTTACACTATTGTCATACCCGCTCCTAGCACTAGGGATATTTGGAGGGGATAGGAAGATATTAGTCAACTCCAGCTTGACTAATATTATTTTTTTAAATATAAAAGAAACTTGCTAGATTTATTTACAGTCAGTTACTAAATAAAAGCTCGTAACATAGCTTACTTACATATCTGCAGTTGTACATTATGTGCACTGTTCTTGTCCATTATACCGTTGCTCTTAAATAGAGGATTTTACCCGAGTGACGTCATGCATCGTGACGTCATTTGGCACGACCTCCCATCACGTCAGATCTCATTATTGAATAGCGGAAATATTGCTGACGCGAAGTTATTATCATTCTTTTATGATAGCGCTCTAGTTTTGGGGCATAAAAAAATTAACTGTTCACCGTAATAGTTAAAGGATGACGTTTTGCACGGGTAGCTTTGCAGTTGAATGAATTATGGAATTACTAGCTGATGCATGCGACATCTTCCGCGCGGAATAGAATAGAATAGAAATATTTTTTATTCAAATAAACTTTTACAAGTGCTTTTGAATCGTCGATGAATCTACCACTGGTTCGGAATGCCCTTCTTGCGATAAGGTTTTTGATTCCCGCGGGAATAAAAACCTTAAAAAAAGACGTGTGGCACTCGGGGACTGCCGCGGTAAAGCTATTGCATAGCATTTTTTATCAACGCCATCTAGCGGCTCACCGTAGAGGAGTCCCGTGTCAGGTTATTTTCGTTACGGAATTTCTGGATTCGGTCTCCACGCTGGCCCGCGATAGAAGCTATGCAATAGCTTAAAAATCCGGCATAAAGTCCGTCCAGTACTTTTTGCGTGAAAATGATTTGGAGATTGTCAAAAGCTTTTATTCCGGAACAGAGGGTACCTACCCGCGGGATTTTTAAAACATAACACTTTACGGACGAAATCACGGTCAAAAGCTATACAATAAATTGTTATTAATTGGCAGCAGTATGACGACCTCCCTGGCGCAGTGGTGAGCGCTGTGGTCTTATAATTGGGAGGTCTCGGGTTCGATTCCCGGCGGGGGCAATTTAGGAATTTATAATTTCTAAATTGTCTCTGGTCTGGTCTGGTGGGAGGCTTTGGCCGTGGCTAGTTACCACCCTACCGTCAAAGACGTGCCGCTAAGCGATTTAGCGTTCCGGCACGATGGCGTGTAGAAACCGATTAGGGGTATGGGTTGAATTTACACTGCTATACCCCTTCCAAGTTAGCTCGCTACCATCTTAGACTGCATCGTCACTTACCATCAGGTGAGATCGCAGTCAAGGGCTATCTTGTCATCGAATACAATAAAAAAAAAAAAGCTGAAGCAAAGCCGATTTCCATATTTTGTGTAAGTAGATACGTATGTATTTACAAATTAGCTTTTCAGCAAAATCGTGTCATAATACAGGCTATTACCCTTAAAATTAGGCCGTTTAACCGAAAAGCAATTAAATCAACCTGAAAATAAATCGAGCCGTATTATCGCTTGTTACACATCCTTTGTAACGAACCAGAACTCAGTTAAAAATAACGATTCTTCACGCGTTATAATAAAAGTGTAATAAAAATTACGGTCTTCGAGTGTTTTATCACTGGGCAGCGTAAACACATTTTTAGGGAATGTAGTAAGTGGGTAGGTAAATATTTAGTAAATATTTACCTACCAGATCTTTTTTTCCACGTACTACCAAATTGTAGAATCATCTCCCTTCGACAGAGTTCCCACTTAACCTGGAGAGTGACATATGCTACTTTTTATCCCGGAAAATCAAGAGAGTTCACCCGGGGTTTTTAAAACTAAGTCTACGCGAAAACGCTACCAAGTCGCGGGCGTCAGCTAGTTTTATCTGCACTCAACCAAAAAGTAATTATCTAATGTTTTAAGTGCCTTGTGCAAACTTCTGAAATTTATAGTTGCTAGAACTTTTTTTAAGATTATTAGCCAAGTTTAATATTCTTCCCTCCCCTCCAAATAAGCGGAAAGCTTGTGTTAGGAGTGGATACGACAATAGTGCAACGGGTGGGGATCGTACCTGCAACCTTTCAGTTTTCAGTCCGCACCTTTAACCGTTAATCTTGGCGGTTAACCGTCGATTTGTAAGGTACAATTCGCTAACAATGAAATAAATTGTGTCGCAATAGCGTCTCGGGTCAAAGAACCGTGTTGTGAGTTGTGACCACAACATGCTCGCTACAGCACGCGAACAGCTGAATTATACGCCGTAGCACACGTTCCCGTTATACGACGACTCGAAAACTGCAGTAACGTTAGTATAGTTGTTTCAACTCACGAGGGCTCTTGGCTCATGGTTGTGTGCGTGTCGTATCTGTATAAGTGTGAGCGAGAGCTTGCTCGCGCCTGACCACTCCCACCTAGACTCCTGATAGGCACGCACACTTACGGAATGTGCATTTACACGACGTAACCATAAGTAAATTTTCTTTAATTCAAATAATATCATCATTTTTGGCTTTATTTAAGGACTATAATAATCTTGTAAAATTGTGTTGTAAACGCTGTTGATTACCAATAAATAAATAAATAAAGCTTACGCGCCCTCGTGAATTGGAAGAACTATATAAGATTTCATGCGATTGATCGTAGTAACCCGTACTTTCTTAAATCCTTTCCGTAGTCAGGTAAAAATTAAAATGTTAATATTATGTACCAGAACCACCAGTACAGAAATGAGGAGCTTAAAAGCAAAACCTGATTTGTCACAAAAAAATAAAAAATGACCAATGAAAATTGCACTTTATTATCTGTAATAGACAATTAGGTTATTTAGGTACAGAAAGTTAGGTCATTTTTTACTGTTTTGTGACAGGAACTGAGTTACAGAATCAGCCCCCAGGTTTTGCTTTTAAGCTCCTCAAATATACGCGTACATTAATATTGATAGCCGTGCCGTGTTTAACAATGGGAACGCGGCCACAACGAATGAGTCGCGTCCTGGGAAGCGGGCAATTGCTGGACTGGCGCGTGCCATTTCCTGCACTAATATACGTACATACATACATACATACCTGCTGAATTACGCTTTTCATTACTTACTCGGGTATGCGGTATGCTGTGACCGTTTAGAAAGGACATAATTCAGTACCCGAGCCCTATTTCAAGTAAACGTTGACTGTACATTTACAAGCATGTGTGTTTAATTAGTTTACATACTTTTGATTTTGCTATGGCAATTTTTGAGTAAACATAATACTATTTTTAACCGACTTCCAAAAAAGGAAGAGGTTCTCAATTCACTGGAATCTTTTTTTAAAATTTTTAATTTTTTATGTATGTTCTCCAATTACTCGAAGACGCCTGGGCTGATTTGGAAAATTCTTTTTAAGCTATTGCATAGCTTCTATGGCGGGCCTTGAGCGTGGAGACCGAATCCAGAAATTCCGTAACGAAAATAACCTGACACGGGACTCCTCTCACCGCTAGATGGAGTTGCCAAAAGCTTTACCGCGACAGTCCCCAAATGCCACACGTCTTTTTTTTTTTGTTTGATTTGGGTATACTTCCCAGTTGGTTCCATAGACATCAGGTCAGGATCTGATGATGGGATCTACTATCTAGAAGTGGATGGTATTCTAAAATGCCTGTATAAGCAGTTATTTTTTTCTGAGTTAGATGCGTTTTCAGTGGTAAAGTGATGGATGAAGTGATATCACGTCATCCCTTAATGATCTAATTGGGCATAAAAGGCATAAAAGTGCACCGAGGTTACCGGCGACGAGTGCACAAATATTTTATAATCTATAGGTACTTATAATAAAACTGTAACGGGACGAATTCTGTACATTAAATATATTTTGAAAATTTTTATCGGAAAATCGATACTGAGCCCAAAACAATTTTTTTTTTAATTTTTTGTCTGTCTGTCTGTCTGTCTGTGCGTGCATCACGCGAAACCTATTGAACGGATTTGTATGAAATTTGATATAGTGGTAGCTGATACTTCGGGCCAATATATTGGATACTTTTTATCCTAATAAACTTATTGTTTATTAGGATAAAAAGTACAATATATGATTGGGTTTATCCGGGATAGGAGATGAAAGTTTTGTTGATTTTGCTTCATAAATTCGTCAAATCTAAACCGAATTTGATAGTTCTTTTTTTATTATAAATTGTGAACTATTACAAATTTTGGTGAAGATCGACTAAATATTATCAGAGATAGAAGACATAACTTCCCGCGGATAGTAGCAAGTCACTCTAAACTTTTTCCACGCGGACGAAGTCGCGGGAATCAGCTAGTAGTAGATATTACTTATTAATAATAATTGTTTACGTCACGTAATGACGACGGGCGATTATTAATGTGCGGTGTTTATTTCCTTTGGCCCAAATATCGACAGTTGGCGGGTTTTCAATGGCAAGACCAAACTGTTTTGACCGCCATGAAACTTAGGTCTAGACGGTTTTTTCTTTAATTACTAAATTATACTATCTCTTTGTGAAGTAAAACGGCTGTGATATACAGACAGACGGACTTATTTTTTTAAGCTATTGCATAGCTTCTATCGCGGGCCTTGAGCGTGGAGACCGACTCCAGAAATTCCGTAACGAAACTAATCTGACACGGGACTCCTCTCACCGCTAGATGGCGTTGATAAAAAATGCTATGCAATAGCTTTACCGCGGCAGTTCCCCAGTGCCACACGTCTTTTTTTTTTTAAAGAATATCACCCAAGTTCTAGTTGACAAGGTACTAAGTGAGCGGAAAGCTTATGTTAGGAGTGGGGATAATAGTGCAACGGGTAGGGTTTGAACCTGTGACCTGTGACTGTGTGAGTTTTCAGTCCGCCCCTTTAACCGTTGGACTATTGAGGCTTAATTTTTTAATTTAGAACCGTATTAAAGTTCATTATATGTATTAAAGGTTTCATATATACCTACCACAGTGTTTCGTACAAATATTTCCTGATATTTTCATTATAATTTTCGCAAAATCATCGATTCCCCATACATTTTTAAGTAAGTAGCTATGTAATATTTATATCAAAACACGAAAATTGCATTAGTCATCTCACTCTATTGAATCGGGGGTGTGAAAAGAAAATAATGTTATACCAACATTCTTTACCGGTAAAAGTAGGTCAATCAGTACAATGAAGAAGTAAAAAATAATGTATGTATTTATTTCTGAGTAAGTAGGCTTTCGAACGCGTAATCTATACTTATAAAAAGACTTCTCCAAATATATAAAAGGAAAAAGTGACTGACTGACTGATCTATTGACGCACAGCTGAAACCACTGGACAGATCAGGCTGAATAGAATAGGATGTAGCCATCCGTTAAGAAAGGATTTTCGAAAATTCCAATTCTTAAGAGGGCAAATAGGGGTTCGAAAAATCGAATTTCACGTGAACGAAGTTGCGGGAAAAATCTAGTACCTTTATGTGATCGAAATATTCGGGATTCTGACTACAAATAATTAAAATTTTAGGCCGGCAACGCATTGGTGGTGCCTCTGGTGCTACAAGTGTTCATGGGCGGCGGTAATCACTTAACATCAGGTGACCCGCCTGCTCGTTTGCTCGCTAAAAATATAAAAAAAAAAAAAAAAAAAAAAAAAAAAAAATGCGATCGGAACAAGGCGAATTTTCCGACATTTCTTGGATGGTGAAAAAGTGGCGACTTTTCCTTCTTCTTTATCAAGCGATATACTTCCATTGCTGGATAAAAGTCTCTTGCAAGGACTTCCACATGTTTAGATCATGAGCCGCTTGTATCTATCTAAAGGCCGCCTATTGTACTATTCGATTATTTTAGCATTATATTTTTAGGCTCCTGACTTCTCCCACCAATGAATCTACGGGGAATTCGAGGGTGTGTATTCATTTAATTTTTTAACCCCCGACGCAAAAAGAGGGGTGTTATAAGTTAAACGTGTCTGTATATCTGTCTGTGGTATCGTAGCTCCCAAACGGATGAACCAATTTTCGTTTAGTTTTTTTGTGTCATAGATAATTTTATTCCGAGTGTTCTTAGCCATGTTTCATGTTGTTTTCAATTTTCAATTGTTACTTGTATTTGTGTTAGCACGACCCGGGACTTGAACCTAGGACATCATGAGCCGCAGTAGAATATTGCCACTTGACCAAAGAGGTAGTATTTATGTATAACAAAGCGTTTGGTAAATAGTCAGTTTAGTTTAGTGGAGCGACGTAGAGGCGGCGATTCGCCCTTGACCCTTTCCCCCCCTCCTCCCTGGTCACCCCACCCCCCCAACGACCTAAGATACCATGATCAGATCTAATCCTTGACTTAATTCTCAAGAGCGACGTTGAGATAGGCGGCGTCAGTAAGCTGATATTGTAGTGTTTTTGTTTTCTAATATAAGTAGGTAGGTACCTAGCTGTACTACCTATTGGCACCTATTTGTCTAAGTGTTCGCTAATATACTAATACTGAGATCTATAGAGCGTGCTCTAACTCAGCTCAGACTCAAGTTACAGGTTAAAACGAGACACAAAGTATGCTCGGATATAAATGTCTCGTTTTAACCCTGTTTTGAGTCTGAGCTGAGTGGTAGTGCGGTCTATATACAGCCTAAGTGCCGATTTCACCGAAATCGAGTGGCCTTTAACCGAGGAATAAATCGGGCGTTCCGACAGTTTTTGTATTGAAAATCTGCCAAAATATCATGCTCGGAGAAGACTTATTTTACGATGGTGAAAACGGCTCAAAGGCTGGTACGTACCTAATCTGCGAAGATTTTAATGTAAAGCCATTAATAAATAGCCAAGCCAGAAATAAATAATTTTTATTTTTTTATTTTATTTTTTATTTACGTATAAAAAATTAGCAGCTGTATTTGTGCTCCAAATATAGGTACATCATCTCATACATACTTAGGGTACCGCGAAAATAACGCAACGCAAGTTTTTAATTTCGCGGAAAAAGCTGTTTCAACCATTTCTAGTCTGAATTGTGATGATTAGCTGAATTTACGGTATTTTGGCTGTAACAATGCATTGTAGACAATATCGCCCAATCAAAACTGATTGCGATTGTCACAATGTTGCAATCATTTTTACTCAGTTACTCAATATAAAAAAATCCGCGGCTTGTTTTTCACCCAACTACGTCAAAGCCAATGGGAAGGGTTATGATTTTAGCATATGTAATGTATAGAACGAAGTCGCGGGCAACAGCTAGTTTATCATAAACCTCTGTATGGTCGTAATCATGACGTCGTTGAGCGCAGCTTCACTGGAGGGCGTGGTCGGTGACGTCACAGCTCTTCACTAACGCGCTCGTCCCTTAGAAAATGTCACTGCGAAATAATGCATGTTCTTTTTTTGCGTTTGATATAATTTCTCTTTCACGCCCACTGACCACTTTTGTCTCCGCGACATTTAAGTCTCCCATTCGTCTTATTATTCATTGTGATGCAGATAATCCAAGTAGGTGTTACATACAAGATGTTATACTATACTAGTCTTACTAATTATTTTGTTTGTTAGTTTGTCCTTTAATAACGCAGCTACCGAGCAACGGAACCACGCGATCTTTGATAAATGGTTATAGTTCAAGATTCAAAATAGAGATACGTAACAGTATATTGTGAAACTTCATTGTGGATTTTTTAAAAGAGCAACTGCTGAGTTTCTTACCGGCTCTTCTCAGCAGAATCTGCATTCCGAACCGGTGGTAAAGGAGGTGGGTTGATAAGGCCCAAAATCCGCCCCCCATACACTCGAAAAAAAAGTTCCAGATTCCGACAAATTGTAAATGTATACCTCCTTTATGACATGCCATACCTCATAAGAGCTACAAGTTAGCCTACATGAAATAAATAAATTTTGAATTTGAATTTGAATCTGTTCGGGAGCTCTCTAATATGAACAGACGTTGCGCGAGATACGAGAATCTTCGTAGCTCGTGCAACGTCATTCGTTACAAATAGGTAATGTTTAGTGCTTTCAGATTAGCTTTCAGATTCTTTATCGGGGGAAGGGAGAAGTAAAGATCAGCATGGCTTATATTAAACAAACATATCTACCTAAGTTATCATAGCCACCAACCACTCGTGTAGGTGTGTTTTAGGGTTTGGTTCCGATGACGTCATTCGACCCCTGTTCACAATCTGCATATTATTCACAAACAATCATTATTATCGTTTCAGGATCGCCGACGCGTCGCCCACTGTAACTTCCGTATCCGAAAATAACCTGACACGGGACTCCTCTCACCGCTAGATGGCGTTGATAAAAAATGCTATGCAATAGCTTTATCGCGGCAGTCCCCGAGTGCCACAGTATTTTTTTTTACTTTACATATTACTAGCGGACCCGACAGACGTTGTACTGTCCTAACGTCAAAATTATTAAATATTGTCAATTGTTCAGCAAATCCGTTATTTCATGATTTTGTTTTTCAAACCATACACAGAAAATTTCGTCTAAAACGGTCCAGCCGTTGAGGAGTTAAAAATTCTATACTATAATATAATTATTATAAAGATGATGCCCGCAACTTCGTCCCCGTGGATTTTAAGTTGTTTGATTCCCAAGGGGATTCTAAAATTTTCCATTGCCACAAAAAAGTTTCAGTCATATTGGCGTGAAGGTGAAGTGAAGTGAATGTGATTAAATTATAAAATAAATAACTAGTTTAAGTTACTCGAACTTTTAAACTAAGTATAAGAAAATTATAAAGATTTTTTAGTAGGTTTGATATTAATATTGAGTAGTACCTACCAACCATACTTTGGTTTGGGTACTTATTCTATTCATTTTTATTTTATTTCATGACAAGATAGTCCTCGACTGCGATCTCACCTGATGCAGTTTAAGATAGTAGCGGGCTAACTTGGAAGGGGTATGGCAGTGTACATTCAACTCATACCTCTTATCGGTTTCTACACACCATCGTGCCGGAACGCTAAATCGCTTGGCGGCACGTCTGTGACGGTAGGGTGGTAACTAGCCACGTTCAAGCCTCCCACCAGAAGAACAACTTTAATACATTTATATGAACGATACAAAAGTGCCAGAACTCAGACTCTCTTAACTTTAGGTATCCTATTTTATGAAGATAACCATTTCGATTCAGCTGTCAAATTCGAAATTGGAACTTTTCGATACTGGAGTAGATAAAAAACTGAATGAAGACTGGCAATCAACTCTTTGTTGAAACTGCAAAAGGTAGTCAAAGCCCCTACATCAGTGGTGTTGAGATTTACTCTAAACGGTCAAATGCCAGATTTTTTTTTCAATTTGGATGGTTTACGAACACATACAGAAAGAAAGAGTGTTGGCAGATACAAGGCGTCGAGAACTCAGACCAGCTTCCCGATGACTGGTTCACTGTGTAGGCACGGACCACCCGGTGGTACCGTCCCAAATATCTCTTATATACTCTAATAGTTTAAAAATGTTAACAACGAGATTCAAAACTTAAACTTTACTATGACTGGTAAATTTTAATTTTCTTAACGCCATCTGTTACGCTGTGAGTAAACTAGTGGTGTATTTTTTGTACCTACCGTCATTTTTAGTGGCATATTTTTTTGTAGCTACCGTCATTTTTTAATGTTTAATTTTTTGTTCGAAGCTTCATAACTGAGTGACATAAGTGATTTGACATAAGTTTCGCTTGAACTTTTTAGGTTATTTTAAATGTGGAAGTAAAATTAATTGTTTTAAATAATATGTAAATGTTAAATTACGTGACGAATCTATTTTAACCCTGTTTAGTATTTAATTAAGTGTAAAAAGTGAAAGTAGTAGCTTAGTCAGTGTTGGAAAAGATTTAAGACACCTTATCATGTAAGTAGTACCTAGTAAAGAAAAAAAGAAGAAAGAAAAGCGTTTATTTAAAAGTAGAATCTATCTTTAATAGTTTCTCCAGATTTTAATACAGAAAACCTCTTCTTAGCTTGTTCCCACCATCTGACTGCATCTACTATCGCTACTATAGGACTGTATGGACTTGTCAAAATCTTGTCATCAAATAAAAAAAAGTACGCTTCTTGTTTATTTATTTATTCTGTACATACCTAAACTTAAAAACTAAACATAAATATAGAAAGTACAGTAGCTACAAAATATGGATTTTTTCCAGATGCCTTAGGTGTGAGAACAATTGATGACAAGAGATGCTGTTAGTAGGTACAGAAATGACAAGAGACTATAAACAAAACTAATTAATAAACTTACAAAGATTGAAATGAACTTAACTATAAAAAATAACCATAATAGTAATCTATATATATATAAAATTCAAAGTCCTGACTGACTGACTGACTGACTGAGATATCAACGCACAGCCTAAACTACTGAAGTTAGATACCTACTTGAAATTTTTACAGTTGGTTCCTTTTATGACGTAGGCGCACACTAATAAAGGATTATTGGAAATTCCACCGCTAAGGGGTTTATATAGGGGATGGAAGTTTATATGAAACTCCGTCATTTTTCAAGTTGTTTCCATCAAAGTTGGTATTTGAGCTTTCAGTTAAAAATAAAGAAGTACGTGTGTCACAGTTTTTGAAAATTCCACCCCAAAATCTAATTCCACGCGGACGAAGTGGCGGGGGCAAAAGCTAGTATGTAATATGTAATATGTAAGTAAGAATCTGGGTATCTTAGATGTGAGCTAACCACAATTTGATAGGGGTATCTATAAGTAAGATAAGTAAAATTTGATAATTATCTTAATGAGGCGCGGAACAGTGTTAAGCGACGCAGTACAAGATTGATGAGCCAACTTGTATTTTGTGGCCTGGTGTTGTTTGCGTTACTTTGTGCTTGTTTAACTAAACATACTTTATTCAGTGTGCTTGTTCAGTGTTTCGCACTGATTTATTGATTTTGTTTTTACCGGCTTCCATTAGCTTATTTTTGTTTAACCTACTTTAAACAAGTAACATTACAACAAATTTTTATGTCACAACGCTAACATAAAAATTTGTTACAGTATAGCTAAGTTAATTTAGGACTAATAGATACTTACCTAATGTGTAAAAAGACATTGAAAATTGTTACAAATCAATTGCCGTTCGTTAGTTAGTCTGACTAAAATTCAAAAATAAAACTGTTAAAAAAATTATTAAATCTGAAACTTAAATTAATTGTTTAAAGTATCAGGATAAAATGGACGCTAGTTTTGTGCTTGTCCCTTCACAGAATGTAAGCTACCGACTTTCCAAATGTTGTCGAAATCGTTTCAGCGGTTTAGTTAGCAGACAAGTCTTGTTAACTACGTGTAAAACATGTAAAATGTCAATAATAAAAAATTATAAACACGAAAATGAAACAGTCTAGGAAGATTATAAAGAATATCAAACAACAAGTGATTCTTCCTATACCCGGCCCAATTTTAAAAGAATTGGAAAGCTCTTTGTTAAACAACATAAAAGAAACATATACCATACAGCAAAAGTATGATATTTTAGAAAAAGAACTAAAAGAAACGGAACTGAAGTACGTACAAAGTAGAGCAAATAAAGACAAAATTGGTAGAGAAGCCAAAGAACTAATGATGAAACGAAAAATTTTAAGTCAAGAAAAACCTAAAGATAGGAAAGAAATCTCAAAGATAAGTAAGAAAATCAATGAATGCATTAGAAGACACAGACAAGAAACAAGAACACAAAAATTTTTATTCCACATAGAAACCACAGGAGGCGTCAAAAAAGCACTCAAAGAATTAGAAGAAAATACCCCCTGGATTCCAAAAATAAAAGATAAAAAAACTAAGAAAGACTACACAAAAAGACATGAGATACTAAAATCAGCGACAACATTTTATAGTAACCTATACAATGACCAAATTTCATTATCAGTAAATCTGGATTACAAAGAAAACGAAGATGAAATACCCGAAATATTGAGAAGTGAAATATTTAAAGCAATACAATCACAAAAAAGTAGGAAATCACCAGGAGAAGATGGAATATCCAACGAACTTTTAAAAGGCACATTGAATATCATAGATAAACATTTATTAGACCTATTTAATGAAATTTTGGAAAGAGAAGAAATACCGACTCAATGGACAACATCAACGATTATATTATTACACAAGAAAGGAAATAGAGATGACATCAACAACTATAGACCCATTAGTCTTATGTCTAACCTTTATAAAATTTTTTCAAAGATAATACTAGATCGAATTACTAAAATTCTGGATGAGAACCAACCGAAAGAACAAGCTGGATTTCGTAGTGGCTTTTCAACGGTCGATCATATACATACGATAAAACAGGTTATAGAAAAATGCAATGAATATAGTATGCCCTATTATCTAGCTTTTGTAGATTATAACAAGGCATTTGACTCTCTGAAACATGAAATAATTTGGGAAGCTTTGGTCAATCAGGGTATAGACAGAAAATATATTCGTGTAATTAAAAATATTTACAAAAATATGACGGCTAAAATAAAAACAGACAGGGTTGGAGAAACATTCGAGATCAAAAAAGGTGTAAGGCAAGGGGACCCACTATCGCCCAAACTTTTTTCCGCCACCCTCGAACATATATTCAGGAACCTGGACTGGACAGAATATGGAATAAAAATAAATGGAGAATTGCTCAACCACCTTAGATTTGCTGATGATCTCATATTAATATCAAATAATTATAATCATTTACAGGAAATGCTGGAGCAATTAATGTCGGAAAGTCAAAAAGTAGGACTATATATGAATGTTTCTAAAACTAAATTAATGACTAATCGTACTAAGCAACCGATCCAAGTCAACAACAATATAATAGAATATGTTAACGAGTATACTTATCTTGGCCAAATTATTTCTCCAAAATACCTAACTTCTAAAGAAATACAGAATAGGATAAATGCAACATAGAAGAAATATTGGTCGCTGAAAGATATAACAAAAAATCCAGCAATACCACTTAACCTAAAAAGTCGTGCATTTAACTCTTGTATACTGCCTAGCATGACTTACGGTTGCCAGACATGGGCTCTAACCAAAGAAAATTATAAAAAACTGGAGACATGTCAACATAACATGGAAAGAAGCATGCTAAGTGTGAAAAAACAAGATAAGATACATCTTAAATGCATTAGGCAAAAAACGAAAATCACAGATGTAACCTATACCATTAAAAAACTAAAATGGAAGTGGGCTGGACATCTTATAAGAAACAAGAGGCAAAATTGGGCCAAAAATGTTACAGAATGGTATCCAAAAGAGGGAAAGAGAAGAAGGGGTAGACCATTCCGAAGGTGGGAAGACGATTTGAGGGCAACAGCAGGAATACTGTGGAAGCGGAAAACCCATGAACGAGAAGCATGGAAAAGCCTGGGGGAGGCCTATGCTAGAAAGCAAGACAATTAATTACTGGTGTCTTTATAAAATAAAATTAAAATTGTAACTGTAAATATATTAGATATAAGTTTTAAATCATGTAAAATTATAATTGTCAATAAAGGCTTATCTTATCTTATCTTATCTTATACCCTGAAGAGTAACCAACGGGACCCTATTACTAAGCCTCCGCTGTCCGTCCGTCCGTCCGTCACATGATTAGTCGAAGGTCGTAATCGTAACCACATTCCATTAAAAAGGCTCTCTGAGGCAATGAGTAAACGGAAAAGCTATATACGCACCGGGCATTCATACATTAATTATTATCAACTTGGGCCATCGATGTTTACCCAGCGCAATCGATTTAGGTATATGTGCTGTCAATTACGCGTCCCATCTATTAAAACCCATCACATAGTTGGTACATAGTACCTAGTCACTAATCCAATAATCTTCTCTTGTTACAGATTAATGCGCCGCGATTTGTGTGAGAGGGACCGTCGATCCACACACTCCCTCAACGCCTTATATGGAGCGGGACGAGTATAAAACGCGTGCTTCGCCGCGATCTAACACACACAAACTCGAATATAGGTAATACCGCGGCGATTGTAGTATAAAAAAAATCGATTGAATCAATAAATTCGAACGCCTCACAGACTTGAGAACTTTTAGTGGACTTTTAGGTGCTTTAGAAATGGACTTGCCTTAATTTTTTTCACAATGTTTGCTGTATAGTTGATACTGCCAGTAGAGATAGGTGTTCGCGGATAGGGACTGAGGTATCCGAGGCGAGGGCGGTTGTTTCGGTGAGGGTGACTTGTGTGATGCGGCGGCGGCCGCGCAAGCGCATCGGGAGGTTTCCAGAGAAACGGCCTTGTGTGCTGGTCTGACGAAACCGTTCAGGTAAGGATATCTTTATAATTCATTAATTTGTTACAGTCCTCGCCAATCTTTTAGAATGCTATGAACATAGCCACACTAAGCCCCTTCATACCCAAGTTCAAGCTCTTTTATTATACGACTGCCTGAAAAAAGGAGTATATTGTTTTCAGGATTCAGATATGTATGTATGTGTGTATGTATGTGAGTTTCAATATTTCACCATAACTTCTATACGCCTGAACCGAATTTGATGAGTTAGGTATCATTAGAATCCTTAGCTTATTCCGGATGACATAGGCTAGTAAAATTTACAAAAAATTGATGAGGTGACCATCCCGCATTAAAGGCTATAGTTGAAAAAAAAATCGAAAATAACATTAAGTATATAATCATCATCTAGAAAATGATGAGTAGATTCAAAAAACATATAACACTATAGTTCAAAATCCAGTGATTCACAAAAAATATCATTTAAAAATGTGGATAATATTCCAAAAGTATTTAACTTTTTAGTTTATTTTTTGGCTGGGCAGTCGTGTTTTTTAATTTTTTAATAATAGCTTGTTAGTCGGTGAATCTCGCTGGATAGTTCAAAGCATATAAAAAAGCTTGATGAGGACTGTACATAATCCAATCAATTTTGAATGAATTATACAGGGAGCTTTCAACGGTTACTCTGGACGTGGCGTTAACGAACTGGTGCTACAGTCCAGCAGTGGGCATTGAATCAATGAATTTTTAAAGCAGCTTTGGTAATCCAAAATAAATTAAATGTTTTTAATTGCTTAAAAACCCGGTTGAAAAACTGGAGTGACAAATGGACTGGTTTCAAAAACTTACCCAATGCGTGCCATTGACAAACGAAGTGATTCAACGATTCTCTCAATAAGTGAACCTTTTTTAAACTGCTTGAAATCATCACGTTGCAAAAAAATATAATATAGCCTACCTGTACCTACTTACTAAGACTAAGTCAGGTGTTTGGTCACCGCCCACCAAACTTAATTGGTTTTGGTTATATTCATTAATTACCTTAGTAAATAAAATATGAAAGTTATACTTCTGCTCTCTACTACCTGTTTCCAAAAACATTCTCAGTTTTCATGAAATGAAATGAAATTTTTTGCTGAATATGAGTACACAGTAAGATGTTGAACGTTAGTTACATATTTTAGTTTCTTTATATTCTACTAAATAGCATGCAAATATTAAATGAGATAGTATTTGCTATAATTTAATTAATTTTGTGATTACGGCTGCTTATTTAGTATTT
Source organism: Hipparchia semele (assembly GCA_933228805.2). Taxonomy (NCBI): domain Eukaryota; kingdom Metazoa; phylum Arthropoda; class Insecta; order Lepidoptera; family Nymphalidae; genus Hipparchia; species Hipparchia semele. Next base: position 2,953,045 of record OW121731.1, read on the forward strand.
ATTACGTTTATTTCTAGTATTAAGGACATTTCCGGGTACATTTGTAGGTATTTCCAACTATTTATAGCAAAAAGGCTTCCAGGAAAGACCCTAATTTCCACTATCCGCGTCCCTGAGCATTTTCATAAGCCTTCCAATTTTCCACTCGATATGCAATAACATCGGAAATGGGCAAACATTTTTGTACAATGCAGGCGAAATGTAAAAACGTATCTATCTTGGTCATACGCCGTCACAATAAAATAGGTTAGACAGAGAAATCCGATCAATAAGTAGGTACGACTATATATAGGTCAGCTACATAAATGTAGTATGTACCTACTGCCATCAATTGCAGTCTGCGCCGAAGTAGAATGGTCATTAGTTTTATTTAAGTTAATTTATACTGTGAATCTAACTTTTTTTTTAACAAATCTTTTAAATAACCCATATAAATCTATTTTCTTAGGTAAGTATATTTTCATGGCTCTTTATATTATTACAATAATTTAACAAACCTAGTCCTTAAAAATGATTAATTATTCAAAGATTGTTTGATATAAATCAATTGGTATAATATACATTTATTAATTAATAAATTATTTAATTAATGACGTAATATAAGTTACAGTTCAATTCGTATATATCACTCGTTATTATAAAGAAAATTGAAAAACAAAAACAAATACAATAAAAGTTCGTAACTCCTGAAGAGAGAAAACTTTGGGCCGAGTTTGCAATTTAAAGTAAATCGATGCAGAGCCCTGTTTTAAATATACATTACACTTTGAAACTTGGACTATTTTCAAATAGGACCGCTCCGGGAAAATCTGCACAACATGGTTATACTACAGCGGGGTAATTTTGTACTCGGCTTGAATGAGACTAATAGAATAAGATTTTTAATCCTTCATCTGTACGTATAATAGTTTAATCTTCATTTTTTTAAAGGTTACTTTGAACAACTCTCTGAGTTGATTTAATATCAAAATTGAACTTATTTTGTGTGGTGGGTGGTTTTATCATTTCATTTTCTGGCATTTTAATTTTAATTTTACTGGCTATTTCTGGCTAAATGGTGTTTCTTCGTAGTAGAATGTGTATTCCAAATCAGGCAAGAGGCAGACATAATATGTCGATTTTTTTAAAATAAAATGTTAATAAAAAGGTTTCATTTATAAGTTTATAGTCATTAGTTAGTAAGTAAGTAAGTACTTTAGAATTAGGAATAGATATAATGTATGAAATAATAGTAATGTATGAAAGAGAGCGTGATGGTCACTAAGTGACCAAGCTCTTAAATAAAGAGAAAAAAAGAAGATTATCGGTCAAAACAGACACGAAAAACCTGAATAGAATATTTACTCATCGAAATAATCAAGTCTTCCATGAGATTTACCTAGATCGACAAACCAAGTCGACATAATTGCTATAAAATAATACGAGTGCGTACCTACCACGGTAATTATTTTAGTTGGAATTGTCGATATTTCGATCCAATTGCATGGACCGTGGTCACGACGGGACTCGTAGTCCCGTAGTACGTACTCGCAATATTTTATAACAATTATGCTACAAATACATAATAAGTAAGGAAGTCTAATTCAGAACAATCTCCACTCAAAAAATTTTGTTGGGGTCATTTTTTAACGCAGTTAGACTTCCTTACTTATTATTTATTCGTAGCAATTATGTCATTAAACTACGAATCAAGTCTAAAATCTTCAGTAAACCAAATCGAAACGTCGACGGTTCGTTTGCAGTGCCGAATATATGGCTTTGGTCTTGACATTGACACTCGGTTGCACTTTGCGGATTAAGCACGGAGCTTACCACATCGAGGCCGAGTCAAGCAAATAGCATTAAGTATATAACTTAGTAGACACATTATTGATGAAGCAAAATCAAAGTTAAGGTTATACATAACAGTAGATTAGCCCAAGTTTTCTTTTTTTTTCTCCTGATTCTGAGCACCAAAGTGGTTCTCAATATAATTACAATCTATCCTAACTTAGTTAAATAATTAGTTATTAGTAGTAGCCCAAGTTTTCTGTTCCGGTCTAACGAACAAGCAAAATATGTATTTTATATTCCCCTTTTTTTTGTGTTCGGCTAATTCTGCCGGTGTGTGTATTTACAAGTGTAAATTAAAAATTTAAAACACCCCCCGATATGCTACAACATCCTAATCGCTAGTCAGTAATCGTTAAAATAAAATAATGTAATCCACCATTTTGTGGCGGCGGCCATCTTGGATCGATTTTCATCAAACATAGCTTAAAACACTCCCGACTAATTCACCTTTCAAACAAAAAAACAAAATCAAAATGGGTTCGTCCGTTCAGCTGCTACGATGCCATAGACTGGCATACACACACACAGACACGTCAATCCCCCGTCGTTTTACGACGGGGATTAAAAACAAAAAGATACTTAATAACAGAAAAAGTTTTTTGTGGTAACCTTACTTATGGTACTCACTGCTCAATATAATAATTATAATACATATATATAACACCTTATGGACTTCATTGTAAGAATGAAAAATTACACAAGTTTCCTGTAAATGAAGATTTAATTTCCTCGTAAAACTCGGTTAGCTCGATTTTGATAATGCTCAAAAGATTCGCAATTCTTAAGAAGTATAGATTTAACCCAAGAATACAAACGTGGAAACAAATTGAGACCGATCGTAAAGCGCGAATGATGACTTTCCGAGAACTGAAATAAAGGCGAGGTTTCAGCTGTAAATCAATGGAGCGTCAAACAATAAGGAAGCGGTTTAAGTTAAAGGCGAGTGGCGTTCAAAACTAATATCAAAAAACTAGTCATGGAATTATCCGTGGCTTCGCTCCTGCCGTTTTTTAAGAGTAATCCAAAGTGGTGATACCTTGAAAAAATTGATAATTTTGATTTTTCACCTTCAGTCTTTTGGGTTTCCCCTATTTTCTTATTATTTTTAAGCCACCCTTGTATTTTGAGCGAATAAAACAAAGAATATTCAAATAAGTCAAGCCGTTTTTGAGTTTTTGTCAGACTAACGAACGCCAATAAAATTGATTTTTACATTTTTATATATTTAGATAGACTACAATGACATCAAGTAATTAACCTTAACCCACGCGGACGAAGTCGCGAAGAGGATGTTCAAATTGAAACGATCAGCTTTGACTTATGTGCTTGTCAGACGGTGTATTAAAATAAATTAATATAATATTATTGGTTAAATAAAAAAATATGAGTGTTTATGACTTATGAGCTTTAGTCTGCCGACCCTAGATAAATATTCATGTACCTATTCATTTCACATGCGTTTTGTGTGGTACCTAGACAAAAAATTTTATCGTTAACTCTCATAACTTGTACCGTACTAAATGAAAAACAATGCGACTATTCTTTGCCTAGAGACGGAATTTTTTCACGACTTCCGTGTTGCTTTGGGTCGATACCCCGTAACCCAACAATATGACTAGGTATATACCTATTTATCTACATGAGATTAGCGTACTACTTACCTCCTTTATTGCCGCTTAAATTGTTGAGCGCCTTTGATCTTTTTGAGAATCAAAATTAGGCCAGTGACCTTGGATGCCAAAATATTTGGATATTATGATGAAGCTTTTAATACAAGTGTGTTGATAATAAAATATGAAGTGCCATGGACAGTAGAGAGGCTACAATGAAGGGGGAAGGGGGAAAGTGTGTTTGTTTGTTGGTTTCTTGGTTTGTCCTTCAATAACGCTGCAACAGAGCTCCGGATCAACGTAATTTTTTAGATGGGTATAGTTGACGACCTGGAGAGTGACATAGGCTCAATAGCCCAATGGTTACCGAACCGAAAACTTAAAGGTTTCAGGTTCGATTCTCACCCGTTGCACTATTGTCGTACCCACTCCTAACACAAGTTTTCACTTATTTGGAGGGGAGAGGAGAACATCAGTCAAGTTCAGCTTGATATACTTTGTAGTGGCGTTTGAAGTCGGTTTTTTAAAAAGAATTTTTATTTTTATACTATTACACCACACGCATAAAGACCTTTTCGTGAAATAAACCAAAATAACTACATTTTAACATTGAAGTACCTACGTAAGTAAATAAAACTTCAATTTACACATTCCCGACACAATCGGTGTTCGCAACAGAAAAGTGAAATATTTATAATAACGCTCACACTTTACCCAGCCACCCTCAGCATCCCATTGACCTGGATCGTTGGAACAATCCGGTAAAACGTGGAAACTTTTAGTTTGCATTTTTTTTTTGTTTCTGTTTTTTTTTTGTTTTTACTCCGTTCACTCTGTTTGCGTGTTGATTGTTCATTTTGTGCAAACTTGCAACAGCCATGCTAATGGAAACTTCATTGAAGTCCGTTGGCACACTTGCTCGCAAACGCCACTAGATGGCGTTAGTAGTAAAATAAAACACAATAATTTAATAATACACGCATACCTACATTTTTTCAAAATTCAACTGTATTTGACACGAGATTATGATGATATTTTTTACCTTAGTAATTTAATTTTAGTTTTTCTTTTTACCTTAGTAAAACCTAAAAATAGTAACTCATAAAAAGATCGCGAGTTCTAATAGGTACAAACTATAATGAAATGAGTAGAGAGAGGTACACCTACATAATAAATACATTTTGTTTATGTTTTATGGTTCAACGATTCTCCCAAGTCGAAGACTTTTATCTATTTCGCAATCGTGCATGTATTCCGTATTCCGAACGTGACTTTTATACCTACTCCATTCCGATTTCCGACAATGTATCGAATTAAAACATACTTTCAGTTTGAAATATTTCTATCGTAAATGTATTGTAAAGAAAATCGAATAAAGTTTAAGAATTGAAGCTTTATATACGTAAATATAGCTAGGAAGTTAGACGTGTTAATAGATAGGTATGTTGTTTATTGTAAATGTAGGGCCAAGAATTTGACAGGTACTTTAAAAAACCTTATTTTATTATGTACTTTTGGACTTGAAAAAGAGTAATTTAGTGCTGAACTCCCTAGAAATAATGTTGAAGTCTAGTTGTAGTTCCTCGCGTAGCCGCTTGGAGCGCTGTGTTGGAGTAGGTACCTACTATGTTAGGTTAATTAGGTTTAAATTAAATCTTTGCCCTACAAGACAAATCGAGTAAACATTAAAGAAACTTAGACGACCTAGTTGGTTAATAAATAACATTGGCACTACATACAAAAAACTATTTTTAGCAAAAACTTGAGAATCATACAAAGACGACGCTTAGAACACTGAAGGCAAAACAAGCAAAAAATTAAGAATATGAAAGTTTTGGGAATTGAAATTATCTTCATAAAAAAATAAACATGAGTTGTGATGAAAACTTTGAAATAACATTTTGGAATTTTTGGTTTAAAAAATATTCTCCCAAAAAAAAATTTATAGCAAGGCTAACAAGTGTAAATTAAAAATTTAAAGCCCCCCAACATGTTATAACATCTTAATCGCTAGTTAGTAATCGTTAAAATAAAAATAATGTAATCCGCCATTTTGAGGTGGCGGCCATCTTGGACCGATTTTCATCAAACACAGCTAAGAACACTCCCAATCAATTCACCTTTCCAACAAAAAAAAAAAAGAAATCAGAATCGGTTCATCCGTTCGGGAGCTATGATGCCACAAACAGACAGACACAAACACAGACACGTCAAACTTATAACACGGTCGGGGGTTAAAAGTTAAAAATTTTGTAAGTTTCTTTTGAGAATAAATTCTTCTTTAGTTTTGCGGAGATACCTATCTAATTCAGAATTTGAAATGAGCCCTATGTACTTAGTTAAAATAATTAATTTTATTCACAGTGACAGTCATATTATACAATATAAAATAAGTGTTATCGGAGCATTTGATATTTTTTGTATTGAAACCTGCCAAAATATCAAACTTATGCTCGGATAAGCCCTTGTTTTACTTGCGTGAAATCGGCCCTACATAACCCAAATAATTGAAAATCGAAGATTAAAAAATATCGTTCCCAGCTACACAGCCAATTTTAATGGAAAATAATGTGGAAGTGAAATCAGTACCTATTCAGGTTTTCCGGTAGCTCGAAAGAGGTCGCATCTACCTATTTTTTATTTAAATCTACTAATCTACCTATTGTTTTTTTTTTTTTTAATCATTTTCATACGAATCACTTTCAGAAAAATAATTCTTTATCAGACCAAATCACAGCAATTTCATTAATTATACTACTTTAGATAATTACACTCTCTTCCGTTTGTTGAATCGACGTGAAATTTTTTACTAGGTAGTAGAGAAAAATGGAAATTTAATTTCAGCTATTTTGAACCGCGTAATAGAGGTATTAAGGGCGTTATCTGGGTGTAGACGGAGTGGTCGCTTAAGACCTTTAAAAAATACCGATTTGCGTGGAAAAGTAAAGCGCCTAAACCGCTTAAGGGTTTTAGGTAGTTTAGTTTGGGTAGTACGAGCAGCGCTGCATCGGTTTGGCGGGGAACTTTGGGATCGATCAGATGCGCGCGCCGGCGATGACGTCACGGTCGCCGGGCTGCCGTGAAAGCTCAAAGCATCGGCAAATACAATAATTTATATCGAACACAATACTTCACCTTGAAATTAAAATCAAAGCAATCTCGCCTTTTCAAACTAATTTTCTGTATCATCCTAATTTAATCCACTTTATTTTTTATTCCGCGAAAATAAGGCATTGTTTCACTGAAGCGCAGTGTTTCACTAGACCAATCAGATATTGAGAGATGAGCGATGACCTGTTTTGAATTTTAATGGATTTCCTAGATTTTCAGCTGTAGTGAAAACACGCACTAAATCTATGTACCTTAGAGCGCCTACACATTAGCGTTTGTCCAGCGCAGGCGTTTGATGAACGTGTGCGCAACGTAGACGTCGTCTCTACTGGGCCACATGTATGATACGCTGAGCTAGCGTCACGTCTTTATTTTTATTTTCTCGTTTTCGCATTAATTTTCTTTTTAAAGACAAAGCCATCGACAGAGTTTTCTCGTCGGAATCCATTTTGTTAATGATAGTACTGAGACGAGAACGATATTGCGTGACGCCTGCGCCGCGCTAGCGCAACTTTTAATTAACGCTGCGACAGGACAAACGCTAGTGTGAAGGCACTCTAAACGAAAAAAATGTTCCACTAGTATGACCTTGAACGTGACGAATACTACCTAAGTTGGATGGTTTTCGTGATTTACGATGGCATTGTTAAGTTTAGGGGCGCTGGCTGTAGATTACATCGACGATCGAGTTTCTCGATATACCTACCTATCGAAAAACTCGATCATCGAGTGAATATACCTACCACTAGTTTGGAATGCCGTTCTGAACTAGTGGCAGACGGACCAGCAAAAAAAAACGGGTTTAGCTGCAAAATTATATTTAAAGTAATATATATATTTCTATTTCTATTTCTATTTCTATTTCTATTTCTATTTCTATTTCTATTTCTATTTCTATACTAGTGGTTCGCCCCAAACTGAGACCTCGCGGTATACCATAATTCCCAAAAGTTTTAATTATATATTGTAATAATTAACTTTTAACATTAGACGCAATAAAAAAAATAATAGTTGACATAAAACTGTTTTACTGACACAGCGCCATCTATTAGCATTATAGTGAAGCTATTAGCTTCACAATAATGCTTATAGATGGCGCATTAAAATTAAATAATTTCGTTTCTTTATAACATTTATCTAATTTTAGTATTTGTTGTTCAAGTACAGGATATAACTGAATTTTCAACCAAGTTTCACGTTCTAATATTCAGTAATTCAGAAGTTATAGGGCTCTGACAGACATTTAGACGGACACTTCTCTGTCTAGTAGGCAAGCGCCCTAGTTGACTCAGAGAACTCGCTTCGCTCGTTCAATTATCGTTGAAAATTTAATATCTGCTATGTGATAAAAGCATATCTATCATTATCGTAGATAAAAAAAAATCTTTCTGAAAAAATTATGTAGGTAAGTATCTTTTTTTTTCAAATAGAATATCAGCCAAGCTGAACTTGACTGATGTTCTCCTCTCCCCTCCAAATAAGAGAAAACTTGTGTTAGGAGTGGGTACGACAATAGTGCAACGGGTGGGGATCGAACCTGCGACCTTTCAGTTTTCAGTTCACACCTATAACCGTTGGGCTATTGAGGCTTATGCCTTATTAAAAAATTTAAAAAAAAAATGTATAAGTCACTGCAATATAAAGATATTCATATGAGAGTTTTTTACTGTGTAAATCTTTGAACTACTTACAAAACACTTTTTAGACAAAAGACACTTAGGAGGTTTTGAAGCAGCGAAGACATTTAAAGTAGTATATTTCTAAAAATAGGTTAATAAGACGCGCTATCAGTAGATAAATATAAAAAGGTCTCATTATCAGCTCTGCTAATTGACACAGCACTACGAGTACAATGCGGCATTCTTATCATTGGGTACCTGTCATTATCAAGCATTTATCAAGTTATCAAATTCGAAGACGTGCGTCAAAAGCTACCCAAATGCGTCAGAGGCCTGAGCACATTGCTGAAATTTATCTATCAATTGATCCGGGATTATATTATAATCACTTAACATCAGTCATTTTTAAGCTATTGCATAGCTTCTATCGCGGGCCTTGAGCGTGGAGACCGAATCCAGAAATTCCGTAAAGAAAATAACCTGACACGGGACTCCTCTCACCGCTAGATGGCGTTGATAAAAAATGCTATGCAATAGCTTTACCGCGGCAGTCCCCGAGTGCCACACGTCTTTTTTTTTAAAGAATACTAGCTCTTTAGAGTTAGGTTACTGTTTTTCTGGGGTAAAAGGCTCTTCTTGCCCTCAACTATGCTATGACATATATTATAAAAAGTTACTCTACTCGTACTCGAGATATCATCAAGAAAGCCGTTCCATACAAACGTTGTTATACCTCGTTTTAGGTCACGTCCGACGGGAACGGGATAAAAAGTATCCCATGTCCGTCTACTAGTTCTAAGCTTACTCACCAATAATTGTGTAGCGAGTCTTGGCGTAGAGAAATTTTTGAATGAATCCCAACTATTAAAAAAACATTAAGCTATTACATAGCTTCTATCGCGGGCCTTGAGCGTAGAGACCGAATCCAGAAATTCCGTAACGAAAATAACCTGACACGGGGCTTCTCTCACCGCTAGATGGCGTTGATAAAAAATGCTATGAAATAGCTTTACCGCGGCAGTTCCCGAGTGCCACACGTCTTTTTTTTTTTTTTGACTGATCTGTTTTCGATGAATTTTACATTAGACTTGTAAGCCGTGATATTATAATAGGTATCACTAGATTTACGAATTTACATGTGCGTTGATTTTTTGGTAGATCAATCAGCCAAGACAAGCTTTTTATAAGTAGTTATAGATAAATTAGATTATTAGAATTTATTGTTATTTTTCAAATCTGGCAAAATTCAATTGTTTAGAAAAATCCGGATTTTATCAGCGGGATTCGTATGAATGAACATAAAGCCGACTGCACACTTGTAATTCCAAAGCTTTGAAAGAGATATTTTCAAATGCAAGCAGAGATAAGACTATGAATAGAAGAGCCCAAAAGCGAGTATTTTTTTTTTGTTTTTTACGTTTATGTAAAAGACGAGGATACTTCTTTTGATTAAATTCTATAAAAGCCGTAACGGAGTAAAGTAGGCTTTGGGTTTTATAATTATTATACACTAGCTTTAACCCGCGGCTTCGCTCACGTTAGGTTCGATTTTTTAACCCCCTATTTAACCCTCTTGGGGTTGAAATTTTCCAAAATCCTTTCTTAGCGGATGTCTACGTCCTAACAGCTACCTGTATGCCAAATTTCAGCTCGATCGGTCCAGTGGTTAGAGCTGTGCGTTGATAGATCAGTCAGTCAGTCAGTCAGTCAGTCAGTCAGTCAGGCAGTCAGTCAGTCATCTTTGCCTTTTATATATTTAGATTCCATTAAAATTATATAGCAATGATAGTGATTGATAAAAAAAAGCATTTCAGCCACGAATATTATCGCTCCTCCTTGTCTGGGGGTTATGCCAATATTGCCAACATTGCCGTTTTAGGCACGAAGTCGCCACTCCAGCACTTTGGGACTTCACCGCCCGTCAGTTGTGTAAGCTATCACCCATTTCCAATTCAGCTTCTCAACATCATCATCATTAAAATATAAATATTTTCCACCTTTCACCAAAAATCTCAATCATTTCAACTCATAAATCGCATCCCAATGTCATCTAAATCCGTTTTCCAGCAGAAAGGCGGAACAGTAAATAGGTATGTTAGACAGACGGACTGATTGACTCTGCTGTTTAGTCTGTGCATTGTTTATCTAGTATTTCCTAGTAAAATTTGTATCATTGTATAATGTACATTGAACAAGGAAATAGATAGCCCTATATCTTTTTTTTTAAAGAATATTTGCCAAGGTGATGTTAACTAATATCCTCCTCTCCCCTCCAAATAAGCGAAAAGCTTGTGTTTGGAGTGGTTACGACAATAGTGCACGGGTGGAGTTCGAACCTCTGACCCTTCAGTTTTCAGTCTGCACCTTTAACGTCGGCCCGTCGGGCTGTTTAGGCTTAGGTATCTATTAAAAGCATTTAAAGTTTTTGAAAATAGAGATTGCGTCAAAGCAAACTTACCGACGATAGAATAGAATAGAATAGATGAGGAAGGCCAAGGTTCGAACGTGGCTCCCAGCTCCCAGTTATAAGACCACTGCGGTCACCACTGCGCTAAGAAGGTCGTCAAAGTACCTACTTATTTAAATATTAGGGTGTCGGACGTCGGTCAACAATAAAAAAAAAAAAGAGAAGGACTTTGTCCAAATACTGGACGTCCACAGGCTTACAAAGTAGATTACATCATTGTATTCCAGGACCCAACTCTTCAATCCTGATGCTGCAGGGGTACTGCCACCCTAAACTGTGAGGATTTAGGTACCGTCGATTGTGAATTGAAGAAGCTAACGAAATCGCGGGCGTTCGCTAGTTAAAAATATGTTATTGTAATGATATAAAATCTTTCTAACTAGTGTTTCGCCCCGAACTGAGACCTCGCGATATCCCATAATTCCCAAAAGTTTTAATTATTTATTGTAATAATTAACTTTTAACATTAGGCGCAATAAAAATAATAATAGTTGACATAAAACTGTTTTACTGACACAGCGCCATCTATTAGCATTATTGTGAAGCTATTAGCATTTAAAATTAAATAAATTCGTTTCTTTATAACATTTATCTAATTTTAGTACCTATTTGTTGTTCAAGTACAGGATATAACTGAATTTTCAACCAAGTTTCACGTTCTAATATTCAGTAATTCTGAAGTTATAGAGCTCTGACAGACATTTGGACGTACACACTTCTCTGTCTAGTAGGCAAGCGCATTAGTTGACTCAGAGAACTCGCTTCGCTCGTTCAACAATTTCCATTTTATTTTATGAAAATCAGACATACCGCCTTATTGCTTGCCATTCCCACAGAAGTAGAAATCTAGTGTGTGAAAAGAATTATAATATTTCATATTATCATACCAAATTCAGCGAGAAGCGCCGGAAAAGCTCTTGGTAGTCCGCCAGAAAAGTCGTTTTGCAACGAGGTCGAATTATGTAATTCAACCCTAGCTTTATCATTTTGAGAAGGAAGGGAAGGGATGGGTTTATGATGTTAGACCTTTTTTTGCCGGGTTATACCTGATAATACCAGGGTTAGTATAAGATTTAATAATATAATTCAACGATTTCTTCATCTTATCTGACTGCTGAAATATTATGTAAATTGAAATACTACTATTGTTTTCTCTGTTAGTGAATTTTTGTAATTCTTTGAGAAAATAAAATTCTTTAACGCGAATTCGATTGATCGTATTTCTATTCGATGACATTAGCGTCAAAGTAAAATGAACCTTAACTTTATCACTTTAAAGTCATAAATTCGTTACACAAACTCCCTCAAACCACTCAACTGAAGCTGTGTTTTGAGGGAGTTTGTGTGGTACTATGTGTTTTTTTTTTTTTATTCTCATTTTTAATAAGGTCTTGAATAAATATCCAGTTTAGTCTTTAAAAACTTTTTAAGCTATTGCATAGCTTCTATCGCGGGCCAGCGTGGAGACCGAATCCAGAAATTCCGTAACGAAAATAACCTGACACGGGACTCCTCTACGGTGAGCCGCTAGATGGCGTTGACAAAACACGCTATGCAATAGCTTTACCGCGGCAGTTCCCGAGTGCCACACGTCTTTTTGTAATTCCCGTAGGGACTCTTTAATTTTCCGAGATAAAATTTAGCCTATGTTTTAATCCTGGATGTGAGCTGCCTCCATTCCAAATTTCAGCCAAATTGGTTAATACATACACACACATAGACACACACACACATACAGACTTTCGCCTTTATAATACTATTAGGACAAGCTGATGCCCGCGACTTCGTACGCGTGGGAATCTGCAAGATTATGATGATGGTGCGAGAAAACCCTTTTATAAATACCTTATTAATTAACTATTATTATCAATTAGAAAATTTTGTAGTTAAGTACCTATATAAATTGTAAAACAACCACGCCTTTGATGAGAAAAAAAAACAATCAAAGTTCTTTGTTTATCTATTCATAATATCAAAAATAATTACTACCTACGCTTTACATTTGTACCTATAGACTTCATAAAAAAAGAAGGTGTAGTTATCTTAATTACAAAAAGTTGCTATTCACCTCAAATTAGACTACCTTTGAAGACATCATTAAAGGAGGTCATTATTACTAAAAAAAGAAGAAAAAAGTAATTAAAAAAAATATTGCAAAATCTACCTAATAATATGTCCGCCCGAACAAAAGATAATAGAGGCGATACAGAACAGAAAGAGCACAAAGGATGACCTAAAATCCGAGGGGTTTTCAAAGGAGCACCGACCGGATACTGTATAAATATTTTGCACGAATTTTCAATAAAATTTCTTCGATAACGCCCAAATACGGCACGTATGTTGCCTAAAGACTTTTAGAGGTACGAAATAAAACAGAGAAACTGAGTTTCGCCCAGTCAGACAACTACAAATAATATAACTATAAGCATTAAGATTTTATACGTAGACTAGCGGCCCGCTCCGGCTTCGCACGGGTATAAAATACATATATAGCCTATGTCATTCACTGTTAATGGATGTTATTATACATATAAACCTTCCTCTTCAACCACTCTATCTATTAAAAAAAAAAGCGTCAAAATCCGTTGCGTAGTTTTAAAGATTTAAGCATACATAGGGACAGAGAAAGCGACTTTGTTTTATACTATGTAGTGATACTTACTGTAAAGTTAAAAAAAATCTTGACACTTATTTTTTTTGTGCGGTTCAACATTTTTTTTATTGAGGATTCCGTGCCCAAAGGGTGCCAATTGGAGTCGGCGCCTATAGATCTAGTGTGGGTATAGTTCTTGCAATTCAGGGTGCGTGACCTTTACTTGTGGTTACGTCGTGTACATGCACATTGCGTAAGTATGTGTGCCTGTCAGGAGCCTTGGTGGGAGCTGTGGTGGGAGCCTAGCTCTCGCTCCCACTTTTATTATATACGACACACACACAACCATGAGCCACGCACGCTCGTGAATTGAAAGAATTATACGAAAAATGACCGAAACTTCAGGTAGTGATGTTTGATTAATATTAATCACTTCACGGCCCGCCTTGTTATAAGATTATGCGACAGATTGTACCAGTAACCAGAATATAGCCCATTTATAATAAAATTAATCACACAAAATAAACCACTATCTCTTATTCAATAAAGAACATAATCGCTTGTGCACAATTTTAGCATTGTTGTAGCGTTGTTATCTGTGTTGGTTTGGTTAAATACATAGGTTATCTGGTGCGTAATTTTTATTTCAGGAAAAAATTTTTGCTTTTTATTTTAAAATGTAAAAGAAACATTTTACGGTGAAAAATTACATCTGCACGCCCTTGCAAATACGCATTATATAGTGAAATGCAACTACGGATAACGGAACCCTACACGCGATTGGCCATTTTTTTTGGGTTCCTCAAAGCAATCTTGTAGGACGGACAAAATATAATAGGTACGCCTACAAATTTACAATTTGAGAAGTACTTACTAACCTAACAGTAGACAAAATAGTTACTTATCTACACTACTATTATAAAGAGGAAAGATTTGTAATTTTGTGTGTATGTTTGTAATGAATAAACTCAAAAACTGCTGGACCGATTTGGCTGAAATTTAAAATTGAGATAGACTATACCTTGGATTACAACATAGGCTACTTTTTATCCCGAAAAAAATTACAGTTCCCGTGGGAATCCAAAAAAACCTCAATCCACGCGTACGATATCGTGGATATCTACTAGTCTTTAATAAAAAGAAAGAAATGAATTAACTTTTCTTCCGGTTAGTGATATTTTGAAAGAGTCGGGTTTTAAATTTTATCGTGTTCTTATATAAAAACAAATTCACGCCCGGTTACATAAGATCAAAGACACGTCTCGAGAAAAGTAATGCAAAGAACTCCATTTGTAGAAATAAGACCAGATTTAAAAGGATGTACATTTTGCGCGTTCTTCTTTTACTTTGACGTTGTAGAAATGGGACGTATCGTTACGAGATATTACGAGTAGGTACCTACCTACCGTAGTTTGACGTTTCGAACGAAAACTCATACTTACCTACTTATTTTTTCCTCTTACTAGTTACTTGGATGTTAAAGTATTGTATTTAGTGTAGAGACTTACCTATTTATAATATTTTTTAACCGTGCTTCGATGTTATTGTTGGCTAAAATAATATTTTATACCTACTTACCTAACTACTTCCTGTAAAATATACTTAGCTAGGTACTGCTATCTAGTATCTACTTATTTACCTAGATACGATAGGTAGTTTAGCTAACTTTTTGCAATAAGATTTAAGCCTAGGTAGGTAGGTATATATCTTGTTTAATGAAAACAGGTTCCAAAAAGCAGTCGTGCCTAACTAGATAGTAAAACCATAAACTTTTTATACAAGTTATGTACCTACCTACTCTAAATAATTAGATAACTTTGTGGAAAATTATGTTTGGGGAAAAACTTATGGTTTGCGAAATAAATAGCAAGCTTTTCGCATGCGCTGTGCACTGTAGGTAAGTACAACTAACGTACTAATTTTAAAAGCCGTCACAGCGCCACTAGGCACAAGACACCACGTTTCTTTTAAAATCGATCGGCTAATACAAGCGCAGGACTTGTCATTCACTGACGTCGTAGGATCGGTTCGACTGACGCATGCGCGTCTGGCAATCGTCTAAACCGTACAAATACAGATGACGGTTCATCTATACGTCTTTTCAACTGATCCAATATCTTTTCATCGTGGTCGCATTACTCAATCATTCACGTTCAAGTAGCTCATTTTGGCGCAATGACATAAAAATAATGTCAGCTTTAGTAAAATATTTTGTCAATTATGCGATAAGAGTTGAAAATTGCTGCTGTTTTATTATATAAATGAAAAGTAAATTGCGACAAAATGTCTGTACCGGGCGGATTGTCGTCGGATGTGCGGTGACGGGCGGACGAGTTTCGTGTAGTAATCGTACGTGTACGGTACGGACTACAGACGGCGGCCCCCCGCCAGTCAGAAATAGGGATTTTCCGATACCACCTAAGTATCGATACTTACTCATTTCGATAATACTCAAATCTTTTTTCGATACTATACAAATAAGTACTCCTCAAGTATCGATACTTACTGATATCGATACTTTTTGGAACTTTTATTTTATTATTTTGAGGGTGCTATCAATGAACGTTGAAGGATAATAATTTAAAGAAAATTGAGACGAAAAAAACGATTTATTTATTATAAATGTTTATTAGGCTTATTATAATTTAAACAAAAAACTCTTCAGCATTAAGATTGCCCAAAAACAGTAACTGTTCAAGGTATTTAGAAGACAATCTGTTTCTTGTTTGTGTCATTGTTGCACCGGCTTTGGAAAAAAGGCACTCGCTAGGAACTGATGTTGCAACAACAATTAAATATTGCTGTGCATACTTGTACAGACAAGGAAACACCAACTTCATGTCATCCCATTCTGCAAATGGGTTGCTTTTAAGAGAAACTACTGGATTTGATAAATAAAGAGAAACTTCATCTCCCTGATGAGATTTTTTTTTCTTCTTGTGCCCATGTGCTAACTCTTTATGATGTTTCCAAAAATCGTATTCAGGTGGTGCAGTAGATGAGACATCATCTTCTGACTCACTTGGGCTACTTAGTTGTCCGACAACCATGGTTCTAAGTTTTTGAATAGCTCTTCCGCATGCAGAGGGGTCTTGGAAATGCAGATTTTTAAACCTTGGGTCTAGAATTGTTGCAATGGCTGCATGATCGTTTAATTCAATCATCCCATACCTCCTTTTCAGCTCTCTCAATAAAACATCCTTACATTCTTTAACGATAGCGGAGTTTGGAGTGATACTATTCAGTTCTGTAGTTAAGCAATTAAGCATTGGTATAATTTTGGAGATTGTTACATACTTTTGGCCCGATGATTCTCTTGTTACATATTCAAAAGGCTTTAATACAGTTGTAAGCTCATTCAAGGTTTCCATTTCCACTGCACTTGGCAAATTTGGAGCCACTACACTCTCAATTACAATTTCTGATATTACTATTCTTAACTTTAGAAATCGCTCTAACATAAAAAAAGTTGAGTTCCACCTAGTTCTTACATCTGCAATAAGTTTTAAAACTGATCCTGCCGAAACATTATTACGCATTTGGATTTTTCGTAGCTTATCCGACTGCACAACACTATTTTTTATCCAATTAACAATTTCTCGTACTTTTATAACAGCTGATTTAACACTGGGCAACTTTAGTGCCTCTTCAACTACAAGGTTAATAGTATGGGCAAAACACGGTAAATGTTTTTTTTCGCCTAAAGACATTCGTATGGCAGCCAACATTGAACTGGCATTATCTGATACAGCAGCACGAATTTTGGTAAGTGGAATATTCCATTTTTTCAAAATATCCAGCAGGTTTTCCGATATGTATTCAGCTGTATGTCGCTCTCTTAATGCACGAGTTGCAAGATAATACATACACATTTGACCATTTTCTACAAAATGTATGGTGACGCCCATGAATCCTACTTCATTCATTGTCTCTGTCCATATGTCCAGCGTTAAACAGAAATTGTCTATCTTGGATAATTTGGACTTACAAATAGTTATACAAGCTTCGTACTTTTCGGTAGTCATTTTCTTTAAATACTTTGCGCCAGGAACTTTAAAAGTAGGCTCCAGTTCTTTTACAAGTCGTAAAAAGCCTTCACCTTCAACTATATTAAATGGGCGCATATCTTGACAGATAAAAAATATCAATGCTTGAACAATTCTGTTATACTTCGTACCACCAGCTAAAAATAAAACTCAATTTTAATACATGTAATATTAAATTAAATATTTATATATTTTTCTTTAACACTAATTCTATATGTATTAATATTATTTTGCTAATATTTAATTAAATATCTATTTATTTACCTTTATTAGATGAAATTCGTTCAAACGCATTCTTTATTGAATTGCTCAGACATAGCTCCCTTGCAGTCTCCGAGTCCATACTTGTTAATGTGGTTACACTAGAGCAATCATCACGATCTTCTGAAATTTTCGATGTTGATGCTTGGGGTTGATCATCTTCCATTAAATGCCTTGAGTTGGCCAACACTATTGTATTTTTTGAACTGAAACATAATAACAAAAATTAACACTTGATAGATCGATAATCTTCAAAGTATCGATAATACCAACTCCAACACTACCGCCATTTAACAACACTATTACACTAACAAAAACAAACACATAACCTTAAATTGTTTAAATCGTATTTATACAAAGGAAATATCTCATCACCGGTCATCAATTATTATTCATATATTATTAATATATAGACAAGACAATCACAGTACCACTGCTGCAAAACTATTTTTTATACAAATAAAATAGGTAGGAGTAGGTAGGATTTTTTATTTAACATCTTAGGAAAGCAATCGCAAAAAAAAAGAAAAGTTTAGAATCCTACCTTTCGTTGGACTTATTATTTTCTTTTTTCTGTAATTTGCCTTTGTCCACAGAAATTCCATGAGTTTTAGAATGCTTGAATAAATTCGACGTATTCCCACAATACTTCACAGACTTAAAACACTGTTTACATTTTGCAATTGTTTCGTTTGTTTTGGTAAAATGTGTCCATATTATAGATTTTGGTGGTGCCATGATAACATTGGAATAAACCGATGAATTTGATGATTACAATTAATAAAATTACTTGTAAACAATCACTTAACACTTTCACAATGGCGGAATGGCGAGATGATTTGCGAGCGGGTGCGGGTGTTTTCTTCTCTCGCTTTCGGCTCGGGCGGGCTCGGCTGAAGTCGGACGAATTCGGCTAGCCCAGCGCGAGACAACGCGTCACTCACGCCGCCACGCGACGAATACCGGTAACTCGGTAACCTGATTAGCTGACTGTTTTTGCCTCGTTTTTGCTCTCTTAGTTCTGTATGATGCGTTCTCGGTTTTTTTTATTGTATTCGGTTGTTTTGCTGATTCGATTCGATACCAAGTATTTTTGTTTCGATACCGATTATGTATCGCAAAATTGATTCGATACAATAAATACTTGGTATCGAATCAAAAGTATCGAGTACCTACTAGTATTTATTAGTATCGGAATATCCCTAGTCAGAAAAGCGGATTTGAACCGCGCGGACGCGCGGCGCGGCGTTGCTTGTAGTTTTTTAGTTTGACAGTTGGCGCGTTTTTCCGTTTTTCGTTTCTATTTCAACAAGGTATTTTGTGGAAAACATAGATTTTATGTTGGTGTAATCTGTGTATTTTCAGTTTAAGCGTTTGTGTGCAACTAGTCATTTGTGTAAAATCGTTGGCGGTTGTGAATTGAGTGATTGCACGCGCTGTGTACTGTACTCTTGCCGTGTGAAGTGCAGGATTTTTGTGTGTTTTTCTTTGCTGGGAATTCGTTCTTTGTACGTGTGACTCGCTGCTGGAGACTACGAAGGTAAAGAAGTCAGATTTATGCGGTTTTGTTTGAGTTTTCCACACATTTGGAGTTACAAACGGTTCTATCGACGCGCGTGCTATTTGGGGCGTACAAGTTCTTTCGTCTGGAAAAGTTGTTCCAAATTTAGCGAAACGATGTTCCGTAGATGCAAAATGTTGATATTTTTAGTTACATAAAGGGAGTGTTCGGGTTTGGTAGAGTAATCACGTTATCCCTTGCTGGCCAGTGGCCGGGCAAGACGGTCGAGACAGCTGTGCATACGTAACGGGTAAAAATAAATACGCGAGCATTATCGGTAGCTAGCCTGAGTAGCCTGTAGACAAACCGGCTTCGCGGACGACTTATTATTATTGCATATTATACAATTCGGCAAATAAATTTAAGGTTATGTAGCTCCGATAAACCTGTTTTTGATGTCTGCATAACTATATTCTTATGTACTTATGTATAGAAGTAAAGTAACACAGCAGCTAAACATTAAATATTGAGTTTGCAATATTTGCATCATGATTTGCTTTTATTTTGACAGCTGTGAAGTGATATTTAGTACTGCAAATTGCAAATATCATAAATTGATACAACTATGATAATATGTGAATGTCTAAAAATATATCATGGAAGGAATATTATTAGTTTCATCCTTTTCAAAATGATTTCTGGTTTCCTCTTGGTATTTAAGGTCTGTTGATTTAATGCCAGTTTGCATAATGGAGAATTCAAAACAATACTGTGTATTCCAAAAATTCTGGAGCAGGTATTTCTTAATTTTTAATTGATAGACCAAATACCTACCAAGTTTCATGGATATAACCTGAAAAATGACTTTCATACCTCATTTCACCATCTATTAAACCCCCTGGAGGGTGGAATTATTAAAAAATTCTTTCTTAGTGGGTAGGTACCTAATCTAGGTCATAAAAGGAACCTGTTGTTAAAATTTCAAGCTTCTAACTCCAGTGGTCTAGGCTGTGTATTGATAGATCAGACAGTCAATTAGTCAGGACAAGCCTTTTATTAGTATTAATAAAAGTAAAACTTGGAGATTTATGTAGAGATTAGAGTTTCATTGCAGCAATATATAAATTCTTTTTTAGGCTTTTTCTATAACAAAAAGGCTTTTTATTCGGTTTCAATTGTTCAATCAAGTTGAAGGCCAATTCTAAAGTGGAATACACTTATAAAAAGTCTGATAATGAAGTCAATAACTTGCTACCAATGATAAAAACAAATGGCATAGAAATTAAAGTAACAAAATACTATTTTAGCCATAATTAATGTGAATATACCATAAAACCCTCTACAACCATTCTGCTCCTCAAGTGCTTGTCAAATGGCAATTTCACATTTGCAGTTCCGATTATTACCTTCCATTTTATATATTCTTACACAGTTCATAATCATCTATAACATTCATGTTAAGTGTTTCTTAATTAGGTACTTAGCATGTAATGAATGTAGCAGCTACATATCTGTGTTCACAGATCTTTGAAAATAGTTCTACTAGGTTCTCAAGCATTGGTGAGAACTTATTTTTCACAGACAATAATTATTTTTTCAATCGACAGAATATTTTAATTACATTGCTCAAAGATTTCAGTAGAAGTAGTGTAACTTAATGGCTAAACAATTCCAGAAAGGCTGATTGTCAAAATGGTATGTCATAGATGTAGATTTGAGAAATAAATAATTTGAATTTCACTGGCCTTTAGATTTTATCCCTAGATATTATTGTCTAAGAAGGCTGTACAATTTTCTTTACTAAGCACTTACATACTTAAACTTATTGATATGTTACAAATCTAAGATTGAAAATAGTGAACTGATGTTTTAAAGAAAAGTTTTGAAAAGTTCAAAATTACATTATTTTGCAAATTTCAATTTATTTTAATCAAGCTAAAAACGACATCACATTAAAATATTCTTTTTCTTCTTTTTCAACTTATAGACGTCCACTGCTAAGTCTCTTGCATGGAACTCCACAGATCTCGGTCTTGCGCCGCCTGAATCCAGCGACTCCCTGCGACTCATTTGATATTATTGATAGAAAATTATTGGAATTAAATATCTTGTATTCTCTCTTTTTGCATCAGATTCCTCACATAAGGAGTTTTCTTAGAATTAGTAACAAGGTGAATTCCTCTATCCTTCTGCGTAGAACTCAACAAGTATAGGATTTCTAGTTTCTACATATTTCTACCTAAAAACTGTACATTATATTGCAACATATCAAATGTAAAATTGAAGTTTCCACCAGTAAACCTTAACTTGACTAATATTCCCCTTTCTCCTCCAAATGAACGTAGCTTGTGAAGTGGGTACGACAAAGGGTGGGGATCGAACCATCAACCTTTAGGTTCTCAGTCCAAACCTTTAGCCGTTGGGCTATTGAGGCTTATGTATAAGTCTTGTGACTGGGAGTCTTGTCCAGAGAGTAACAATAATCCATAGACTACCTATTCTATATATTATAGAGAGAGGCAAAGCATCATAGCATTTGGCAGCCCGCCAAAATGTAATATGGATGTTGGATTTGTGGCTACAATTAACTATTCATTCTGGGTCATAAATCTTCCCCATTTTATACATAAATGGTTCAAGAGCCTGGATTTGGCGTTACTCCATTTGGAAAAAGATATGACTTCTTTTATTGCTGTAAAAGCAATGTTTATGATCCATCGCACGATTGGAACTGTTGTTTTCATGTTTAAGCTTTATGTGTATTTTTTATCCTCTAACCTTTCCCTCTGTCTATGGGCTCACACAGGTTTAAGCATGTAATAGTATTATTCAAAGATTTGGGTGGAGAAACAGATTCAATTACTTACATTTAATAACAAATCTATTGCCCCACCCAACAACAATCTATAGAGCATTTTACGGATGTAAGTGGAATAATCTATGGAAATTACATAACACATAATGACATAACTAATAATGTAATACTCTACTTATGCTAACAATGTATTACTTTACTTCTAATGTATTATACTCTCAGTTAGAAATTAAGGTATAACTTACAACTTACTAACCCTAACAAAAAAAAAAATTACATAATATATTTTGAAGTAATAAAACTGGGACTTAGCCACAGAATAACTAATAGCGCTAAGGGTAACTTAGTTTAGTTAATAGTGCATACAAAGTTTTAATTTACAAGATCTTAATGCTTTATTGTATGCAGTTTCTTAAGTAAATCATTCTTTATGTACAAACTTGAGAGCAATTTTCCTAACTAAGCTAATAAAGCAACTTATCTAGGTAATATAACTTGGTTATCAGTGATGAATTTCAAAAATATATTTTGCCGCATTGGTATCTGTAGAGTAGACTACACACTTATCTACATATTTACGTAATGAACATTTTATATCAGTAACTGTGTCAGAGATTATATTACCTGTGTCTTATAGAGCTGTTGTACTAGTACCTACATATAGTATTATACAAAATTATAATATCTGATAAAAGTGATGCAAATGTTTATTATCTATTTTATATTTCATAAGCCACTTACATATAAGATATTGTGCTATGTATTTGCATATTAACTATTTTTCTTAAAATCAGGCTGTAAAGTGTAAAGCGAGCATTATGTCATTCAGAGGCTCTTATGACAAATAAAGCCTATAAGCATCAATAGCCCAACGGTTAAAGGTGCAGACTGAAAACTGAATGGTTGCAGGTCAAACCCCACCCATTGCACTAATGTTGTATCCACTCTTAGCACAAGCTCTCGGCTTATTTGGAGGGGATAAAAAAAATCAAATCTTATTTTATTTTCTTAGCCAATTGAGCTAAGAGAAAAAAAGGTCATTTTTGAGTTTCGATAACGTACCTAGGGGCTGTCGATTTGGTCGGTCCATTTGTCAGGGAGCTATGATTGTAGAGACAGACACACAGATAGACAGATAAACACGTCTTCTAACACCCCTCTTTCTCCGTCAGGGGTTAAAATAGCTGTCAGCTGTAGTCTAAATATATAAAAGGCAAAGGTGACTGACTGACTGACTGATCTATCAACGCACAGCTCTAACCACTGGACCGATCGAGCTGAAATTTGGTATACAGGTAGCTGTTAGGACGTAAACATCCGCTAAGAAAGGATTTTGGAAAATTTCAACCCCAAGAGGATTAAATAGGGGGTTAAAAACTCACGTGAGCGAAGCCGCGGGTTAAAGCTAGTACATAATAAGCCTCTTCAAATGATCGCCAACCGCCAATCGTACCGCTGATAGATACCTGAAACACGGCTTTGTTCAAATAAAAAAAACCGGCCAAGTGCGAGTTGGGCTCGCATACGAAGGGTTCCGTAACAGTGATTGTTAAGGTCGAGCAAAAATCGCCGAAAAAATCACGTTTCTTGTATCTGGACCCTTTGGGTACCTACGGAACCCTAAAAAGATTGCCTGAAATCGAGGCGTGTGGTCGCGTCAGGTATAAATATACTTTAAACAGCGAGCGCGGTAGCAGCCTCGTCGTCACCGGCGCGTGCGTCACATCCCAACACTAATAGAAAACTGGTGACCCTCGGTGTGGTGACGTCACCCGCCATGCGTGACGGCCAGGCCGTGGTAAAGCCGTGACAAGACAATCTTAATCGCTCTCACGGGCGATGTCGTCGATCGGCGGTGCGATTCTCTAATAATAATAGATTTTTTTTTTTTTAAATCAACTTGAAATGCCACTTCAAAGTATAAAATAATTTTAATTTGTACACGTATGTTGAAGTGTACAACATACGTGTACAAACTAAAATTCTTTTATACTTTTAAGTGGCATTTGAAGTCGGTTTTTTAAAAATATTTTTTACATTATTATTTTAAGCTTTTTCTAACAGTTTTTTTTTGTTAACTTCAGCTTGGCTAATATTCACTTTAAAAAAAATGGTAAATTGGCCATTAAAGTCTTGTCTGTAGAAGTTCTTGTATATTTTACCAGTCACTTTGCCAAAAGGTTTAAAACAGTACAATCTTGTGGTGACGTCATCGTTTGCAAAGAACGCCGCTCTGGCGTCGCACCATGAACTCGTCACACTAACCGTGTTATCGGTTAAATCGGCCTACTTAACTTATTTAGTGCCAATTTTACCATTGCCGAGTACCTAACGTTCAACCAAGGAACATACAGTTTTGTGTATTTTTGTATTGAAAATCTGTCGAAACATCAAATCTGTGGAACCAACTTCCTGCGACGGTGTTCCCACTAAATTACAACATGGGGTTATTCAAGGGGCGGACCAACAAATTCCTGAAAAACCGGCAACGCATTGGTGGCGCCTCAGGTGCTACAAATGTTCATGGGTGGCGGTAATTACTTAACATCAGGTGACCCGCCTACTCGTTTGCTCGCTAAAAATATTTAAAAAAAAATTGTTGAATTGACACTTAGTTGATTACATCTTATATTCCATAAAAAATCAGATTCCCTAAAACAGAAAAAATCACTTCCTTACACTCGTGTTTACGCTTGGATTAGATTTATTTTACGTTGGTGAAATCGGCCCTAAGTAAACTCTCACAAACTCCTAACTTATTTGCCTCTCACCCAAAGTTAACATTGATTACTGTTATCGCGGTTCCATAAACTGATTAGACTAAATGAGTCATATGGCCAAGAGATCAGGGGTTAGAGAGTCAATCTGACATCACCGTAAGCGTCATCCTCTAATTAACGTTTAAGGCCACATGCCTTAGAATGGGAACATGCAATCCTAAATTAGAAAGAGCATCAACCAGACATATCAGGGCCCTTATTCGTCGACGAAACTTGCATAGGACTTCTTATGGTGATCGTAATGTACTGTTTTTGTCAAATATATGTTTTTATGACAAAAACTAGACGATGCCCGCGACTTCGTCTGCGTGGATCAAGGTTTTTCAATTCCCATGGGAACCCTGTAATTTTCCGGAATAAAATGTAGACTATGTTTTAGTCCTGGGTATGAGCTATCTCCATTTCAAATTTCAGCCAAATCGGTTCATTCGTTGTGGAGTGAAGGAGTAACAAACATACACACACACACACACATACAAACTTTCGCGTTTATAATATTACTAGCTGATGCCCGCGACTTCGTCCGCGTGAATTTAGTTTTTAAAATCCCGCGGGAACTCTTTGATTTTCCGGTATAAAATGTAGCCTATGTTTTAATCCAAGGTATAATCTATCTCCATTTTAAATTTCAGCCAAATCGGTCCAGTAGTTTTTGCGTGAAAGAGTAACAAACATACACACACACACACACATACAAACTTTCGGCTTTATAATATTTGTGTGATGACAAAAATTAAGTACCTACTTGAGTGCCTATTTCTTTTTTTAATGACATATTTTGATCTCTCAATATTTATTGTTATTAGGTATTTTATTTTTACCTTGGAATAGTACGTAACTTTGATGATATTAAATTAATTTATTGTGTATTTGCTGGATTTTGTATTTTTGTGTGAACATTATTTCTTTTTTTATTTAATTCAATGTAACATTTTGTACATTCATAAGCGCTTTTGTAAGTCAAAATTGAAGAAATAAACAATACAATACAATTAACAGCTAAGTCGCGTGAAATTGACGAAAATAGGGTAGATCTAGATAACCGTTTAAAAATCGGGGCAATATCAAAGGCAACCAAATTGACTTGACCTCATAAAGTACGAGCAGCCAGAGACCCTTGAATACTTCAAGTAACAACGGCAGTTCTGAAGTATAACGAGGGACGCTATCACGCTACGAATAGTTTGGCAAAGCCCCCCGCGTAGACTTAGCGTTGCCAGGCGTCCGGATAAAGCCGGACACATTCAGGCTTTTTGGTTGAGTGTCCGGCCAAATTAGACGGTGTCCGGCCTATCCGACTTTTGCTAAGCTTTTTAAGTTTAACCATTTTTTTTACATATTTGTCATAAAATTATATTTGTCATGTGTTGGTTTCCGCTCCGCTCGCCTCATCTTGTATCGCTACGCTTGCGCAAACGAGCTTTTAAAAAAGGCCATTTTGCCATTTTGAGGTCTAAAAAATAAGAGTGTCCGGCCTTTGTACCCAAATGTCCGGCTAAACTGGCTGGCCTGTCCGACTTTTCGGTTTGAAGACCTGGCAACCCCCCGCGTAGTTCTTGGCAGCCCGATCGACCAACGGCTTAATTGATTAAAACTCCAAACTGCAACCCGTGGACGTAACTGTTTACGTTTATTTATATATTTATTACGAGTATAGTATTAATATATTATGTACTAGCTTTTGCCCCAGCGACTTCCACCTAATACCTACCTAAATATCGGTGACGTCATTGTTGGTTTGTGCAACACTTCGGCATTTTGACAAGTACCCTCACCACCAGATCTAAATAACTTAATAATTTTTAAGCTTTACTTTTTTTTCTATTTCATGAATCGACTAACGTAACCTTTGTTTGAAACAATACAAAAAAACGAGCCAATTAGTCCTAATATTACTTCCCAGTTTAAAATGTTCCTCATAGCAAAATTCGCCTTCCCAATTGAGGTTAAATCCTCAATCAGACAATTTTGCGGCTCTACATGACCTCAAAAAACCGAAACGTCTTCATTAAATCATTCGCTTAATTCTTAGATACTAGTAATTAAGTGCTCGGTAAGTAAATTCTTAATGTCGCTTTGCTTTTGTCGGAATGTACCCAGCATCTTGTTCAACGAGCCTCTTACACCTATCTAAGAACATTATTTTATACCTATTATGAATTTGCATGCTATCAAGCTCTTTTAAGTTCAAAATGTTAAGAGCTCTATCGTTTTTTTTAATATTATTTTCAAATGCCATTATTACTTGTGGAGCCTTGATGTAGTTGATTTCTCTTATTTGACCTTGTACAAAGAATAAGATTACTTAGTGCCGAATTCAAGTGACGTTTAACCGAAGTATAAATTGGGCGTTCTGACAGTTTTTGTATTGAAGAACTACCAAAATATCTTCTTCTGTCTTTTACGTTGTTGAAATCAGCTCTAAGTAGATTTTTCCTTTCTAAATAACTGATTGCCAATAAAATGTAGGTAGGTACCTCGTTGAAAATACTTCATTCATCATTAATTCATCTCAACCCAGTCAATCAGACAGGTCTCGTTTCAAATGATAAGGGTTTGTTAATATTACTTCATAGTTATTTTAT
This sequence comes from Hipparchia semele, assembly GCA_933228805.2. Taxonomy (NCBI): domain Eukaryota; kingdom Metazoa; phylum Arthropoda; class Insecta; order Lepidoptera; family Nymphalidae; genus Hipparchia; species Hipparchia semele. Next base: position 2,980,266 of record OW121731.1, read on the forward strand.
CATGATCTTTTTCGTCCTTGTGGAGTTCAGTAGCCTAAGCAAGAATATTTTAACTTTCGAATAGTAGAGGCAAAGTTAACGCCAATGTAAGAAAATGACAGGAGCGCTCATGTCATTTTCATATTCAAAATTACTTGCTGGCGTTAACTTTGCCTTTACTATTCGAAAGTTAAAATGTTCGTGCTTAGGCTACTGTATTTTTGTCATTCTAAAATCAGCACTTCACATCAAGGTTAATTTAATTAGTATCTCTCTATAAACTTAGAGGTCTGTCTAGAGTTGTTTTAAAAATTGACGACTTGTTCTCTGTATAAACTATTTTAAAAATTACTAGAGAGCTGTAATAAAATTAGTGTAGAGCTGTAGGCTAAGTAAGTGGTTTGGTAAGGTTGGTAGGCGTATATAAATGTAACTTTTTTTTGTATTTTGAAATAATACGTAATTGTTTCTTACAGCTTTTAAGAAAAATGTTGTTGATTTTGTGCTGTTGATTTCTCTATAGTAAATTAAATTAGCTTTTGTGTTCATAGTAGACATAAGACCTTAAGATGACACTCTCTAAATCTGTATTTAAATTGATGCAAAAAAACCAATTCGATCCATTGCTCCGTTGCAGCTTGATTAAAGAACAAACCAACAAACAAACACACTTTCGTCTTTATAATGCTAGTGTGAAATATGATGTTAGATTCGACATTTATTAATATTTCGATTCTATTTAACTATTTAAATAGTTATTCATCACATTCGCCATTACTTGATTACTTAGCCAGTACTTTGACGATATCTAGTGAGTTAATTACTTGCCTTCGCAACTAGATCATACATCGTTCTAACTCAATATCCCGTCGTCAAAGCAGCCTACAAACATCTCTCTATAGTTACCATATTACAAAAACGAACTTGATGTTGAAAGTGGCACAGCAAAGCACCGAATGCCCGCATTGAATCTCTCTGTACTGGTCTAGAAACTAGAAAGTTAACTCGCACTATAGGCTGCACTTTATAGATTTATATGTGAGAGACGCATTGCTAATCAAATGCACTTTCTATAGGAGTGTAGCTTTCGAATTGCAAAACCAAAATCCTTCAAATTCCAAATTATTTATTTCATTGAAATCAACTTGTAACTTTCATTCATTGCGACTCTTATAAGTCAAGATTCTAGGACCGGTTCGGAATGCAGATGAGCTATTAAGTTACAAACTTAACAACATGTACATTATATTTATGTAATGTATGTATCGGCTTATCAGTTTATTTTATACATATATACAAGTGCAGTCAGTTAAAATTCTATAGCCTGCTCTTTTGGAGAATAAACTTTTAAAACATAAACCTACTGTTAGTACCTAGTAGGTTTATGTTTTAAAAGTAGTAGTAGTACATCAGTGTTAATTGACAAGAAAAAAAAAACAGCCGAAAATTAGAACAGTACAAAATTATACGTTAGATATTTAGGTACATCGTCCTCAGTGACAATACTTATATTAAGGAAATTAACAGTAAAACATAGATTTAAACTATTATTTATTATTGATCGAGCCGTACCTAGAGCTACAAAAAATTAAGGAAAAAGTGTGTAAAATATCAAACAATTTTCTGGTTATTAAATCTCATGACGTCAAGGAAAAACAATAGCGCCATTGTTCTATAATTTTCTGCTTGCACCACACCGGCTCTTCATGGTTCCGATATTTACTGAACTATTAAGTAAAAAAAAATTTAATCATGCAGTTAAAGATTTATATTGTAACGTTAATCTTTTGGACACGGAAAATAGGTACTTTTGGGACGATTCGATATAATGCACGTGAACCGTAAAAAAGCCCTAGAATATTACTAAGCGTGCCAAATAAAAAGTTGTGCCGTCGAACAAAACTTTTTTTCAACAGTTCATGGGATCCTGAAATCATTTTTTTTTTTATAAACTTTTATGTCATGTTAGTTTTACATATTATTGGCGAATTTAAAGTTATTTAGTAATTGATCAGTATTTGTGCTCTAGCAGAGCATTAGACAGACAGACAAACAAGTGCAAATGTACTCAAGTAGGCTCAAAGACCTCGCTTCGTCGAAAATTCAGTACACAGTGCGTGGCATTGATGCTTCCTGAAAAGAAAAATCCGGGGGGTGATGTCACAGCCACACGAATATTTGTACTGATGCCCGCGACTTCGTCCGCGTGGATTTAGTTTTAAAAAATCCCAAGGGAACTCTGATTTTCCAGAATAAATAGTTGCCTATGTCACTCTCCAGGTCCGCAATTATACCCTTGCAAAAAATCACGTCGGTCTGTTGCTCCGGTGCGGCGTGATTCAAGGTCAACACTATCGCATTTAATATCGCGGTAAAGATGGGAGCGCAAAAAATCAAAAATTTCGGTGCCGCGCCACTGTAGCTTCGTTCTTTTTAAGTGTTGAATACTTGATGAACTTAACCGGTCCGCGAAACCTTGCTTTTATACATATTTCGATGTAGGTAGGCAGTTGTCTGGCTTGCGTGGGCGCATGAGTCATCCACACAGATCCAAGATGGCCGCCAATAATAATCGTTAGGTATTTACAATGGCGTCTGCGTGTTGGATTGCCCGTATAATTATTATATTATTACCTATTATTTAATAATATATCCGGAGCTAACTTCCCTTGGTTCTGTATTTTTTTAAATAAGTAATTCAGCACCTATATTTTTTATCAATGAAATGAATGAATGAAATGTAATCTGCTGAGTTTCTTACCGGCTCTTCTCAGCAGAATCTGCATTCCGAACCGATGGTAGATTTATGACGTGTCATAAGAGCTACAAGTTAGCCTACATGAAATAAATATTTTTGAATTTTTTTATTGTAGACTGTCTGATGCCATGCAAAAAATTACGTCAATTGGGTGCTCAGTTGCTCGTGATTGAAGGACAAACCAACAAACACTGTCGCATTTATAATATTAGGATAAGGATATTACCAAGTGAACAACATAATATAAAACGTAAAGAAAAGATTATTAAAATATGGGGCTCCAGGCATATCAATGAAAAAAAAAAGAAAATTAATTCAAAATCTATCAATATTCCTAGATAACATTTTATAAAAAGGCAAAAAGAACCACTTATTCAATATTAACTTGGAGTATTAATACATATAATTATCTAAGTAATTGTCACCAAGTTAGTCGTAAGTAAGTAGGTACTTGTGATAAATACGTCAATGACCATGAAAATTTTATCAATACCGTGTCATTTGCCTAACCGTAATGTAATAAATGTATTCTTTTATTATTAGCACTTACAGTAGGTACTAAAGGCTAAGCAAATAGTGGTGGATGGTGTTAAATCAGAACTAGCTCTGTGACTATGCTATTAATAAAGAACAGCTTACGTGTGTATGTATGTATAAGGAAATACAGTCATGGTGTCAACTTCCATGTCTATAATAAACTTCAGAGTGGAATTTTCTTATCGCTTGAAAAACGACGGTTCAACATAATAACTCAAAAAACTGATAGTTTGCAAGGCAACACAATTTGGATATGTAAAATAGAGATATTTAATAATATTAAGTTTAAGTAGCTGATGCTATCATGGATTTAGGTTCTACAAAATACTGGTGATTTTCATGGATGGAATGTAATCTGGGTAAATTTTCTGCTTGCCAAAGTCCCCTCAAAAGCGGTTCAGCCGATGTGTAAATGTATGGGAAAAAACCTAGGCCGGGCGCAAATTCAAATGTTACTCATATTAAAGGTGTAAGTAAAAACTGCATAGAGGGCATCATCGAAATCGATGGGTAAATGCTATTTGAATTTTGAATGGGGTCAGTATTCATTGTACTAGTAAAAGGAGCATTTACCGTATACCTATTATCGCTTACCTTTAATGAATTGTAATCACAGAGAGAGGCGGAACAGCAGTTAAACAATTTTTAACTTGTACTCCACAAGGAAATGATCTTCGACCCTTTGTAATCTGTCTGAGTAGAACTTGATATCTACCGAAATGGTTGCATAATCACTTTATGCCAGACATTTACATCATCATCTCAGCAATTCGGGCAAAATGGGCCCAAGTTATTGCCGCGATGCTTGATGAGAATCGTTAACGTCTTAATAAGTTGTAACTAAGTTATACTCCTGTCTGGTGCCTGGCCTAAATGAGTCTACACTTGCCGCAGTTAATGTTATAAAGTTGTTAATCCATAAGCTAGGTAATTTAAGCGTAAAAAATTCTTTTTACAAAAACCGACTTCAAACGCCACTACAAAGTATATCAATAAAATTTGAAGATTTCCCTCGATTTCTCCGGGATTCCATCATCAGATCCTAACCTGATGACAATGGGATCACCTGGGAAGTATACCCTTTCAAACAAAAAAAGAATTTTCCAAATCGGTCCAGGCGTCTTCGAGTAATCGAGGAACATACATACAAAAAAAAGATTCCGACGAATTGAGAACCTCCTCCTTTTTTGGAAATCGGTTAAAAAGAAAAATGTCCGTTTTCACCAACATTCCCTAAAATTTCGGGATTACTGGCTATAATTTAGTTTTCACCAACCTAAAGAGCAGACACCTAAATGAAATAAGGTATTCATAAGGGGTAGAGGTTTTAAGACTCCAACTTAAGCGACGATTTAGCTTGCAAGACTGCATGCTGCATCAGAGCTCATAGATAACGTGTAGGGGAGGCACCGAAAATGATAATTTTCAAAATTTTATTGCACAGCTTTTTCGGCATAATTATTATGCATAACCTTGCCAAATTACAACTCTTTAGTATCAATAGTCTCTGCGCTATGCTGCGGACGGGCTAAGGAACCTAAAAAAGGAACATGTTTGTGTTGCAATTTTAAAACAAGTGAACGTACTTGAATCTTGAATAAGGCCTTATCGACGATGTGGCAACTTGCAACCGGTCCCAGTTGGCCAACTTTGCGTGAACGCGAAACATGTGTCGGCGGCGCGTGCCAGACTGGCTATGAGATAATTTTAAGGGTTCCTCGGACCAAAGGGCTAAACGCCTATAAGTATTACTATAAGCCACCAATGTCTGTTGCCGTCCTTTGACCAATTAGCCGGGACGAGCCTTTACGCAGCTTTAGTACTGAATATATTCTGCCACTGTCTGCGGGAGGTGAGGTAATCACGTACAGGCTACGTACAGCACACATTTACTCACTTCCGCACACTCTTGTAAAAAATGTTCTTCTTAATGTCTCTATGAACGTACACTAATTCAAAAGCAGTCACACTTACAAGCTGACACGTACGTGTGTACATGTACTTGGGCAGAGGGGAATGCGTGGGCTTGCCAAGTTCTGGCTAAATGGTCGAATTTGCCGTCCGTCCCTATAGCACACGTTACTAGTTGTTGGTCTAGTGGTTAGCAAGTTTGACTTCGGGTGACGAGTTCCCGGGTTCGATTCCCGGGTCGGGCCTAAAATGTATTGGGAGAAATTTTCAGTACTAGCCCGGAGCTAGGAAGCCGGTGAAGAGTCATGAAAAAAACAGCATTTTTTCCAACGTTAGCCGTTTTAGCTATATCAAGTACCGTAATATACGCTAGTTCTAGAATTCAACTTGTATAATATATAGATAGTAAGTAAAAGTAAAATAAATGGTAAAAATCAGGATGCCGAATTGTTGGTCAGGACTAAGGGGTGAGGCTTCCAATTTTTATCGCCTTATTATTTGCCGCCTTGATGTTTCTGTGGCATCTATCTTGCTAAAGATTTTATATTGTAAAGTTACAGAACCCTCTTTGCGCGAGTCCGACGCGCACTTGCCCACTAATTATTTTTTTATGTGCGAATCCTACTGCCCACGTGTTCTATAATACAATAAGAGGCACCAACCCGAGGTCGCCGCCCATTCAAGGATATCTAAATGTATTACCAATTACTGAGAGATAGGACTACCAAAGCATTGAAGTCAAATCAAGCAGTTATTTTTTGGCTACTTTAGCTTTCTTGCAAAACTCAACTCTGCATCTAACATTGTCAACTGATTAAGTTTAAGTTAAGGTGTCCGTCATTATCGACGTACAAAGAATAATGAGTTAAGAAAACTCAACCTAATAATCGATCTTCTAAGTTTATTTTTACTTTACCTACCTCATCTTGGTAGAATCTTAGGCTGAGATCTATAGAGAGTGCTCTGACATAATTTGGACTTGAGACAAAGTTAAAACGAGACAGAAATAAAGTCTGACAATTACATTAATTGGTCCTATTTTAATCTCTCTCTTTGAGTTCAGCAGTTTGAGCAGAGTGAGTTCGATCCGAATTCAGAATAGCTACCAACTCGTACTGAAACCGAAACATGAATGAAAATGATCCTTATAGCTGCTCTATCCATAAATTGAATCTCTACGCGTGAATTACATCATTCCATTATTTTTTATACCACTCGAACGAGTTGCTACGTGCGTGAATGTTTAATTTATTTGGACTTGCATATGGAAATCCATTGTTTCAACTTCATTCAAAGTTCGCATGCCTGCTATTCCGCAATATTTTATGCTGGGGTTGCCATATTTGCGAATCTAAAGTCCTGTTTCATGCCTCTAATAGCTGTGTGGTTGAACTGCCATGAAATTGTCGTTGGATCGAGTAAAATACTTCGACACCTCCGTAGAACAAAGTCTCATCTGCTAAATTCATAACTTCAGATTTGAGCCTTGCTGATGCGACTTTTAGGGCTCTTTCAAGTTGTGAATTTAGCAGATGAGACTTTGTCCTACGGAGGGGTCGACTTATTAAAGGAGGTGGAGAACTACGCGGCCACGATTATGACCCGTGGCCGCAGCGTACAGTAGAGTTAGTATAAGATTTAATTCGATTGATCGTATTCGTATTCGATGAAGTTAGCGTCAGTAAAACGAACCATAACACCATTGAACTAGAGCTCAATTTCGTGCATTTATTCTTATACGTTTACGTATACGAATACGTTCCAAATTAAAATCGGTTGTAATGAATTTTTGACTTTAATCAGTATACTTAAGGTCCATTTTACTTTGACACTAATGTCATCGAATAATTCGAATCTTATACATATAGGTAAAGTATCGTAACCCAATAAGCATCGACAACACACAACACGCCGTGACTCGTCGCTGCGATTAAATATGTCCTGTGAGCGTCTGCCTGATTGTATGACCTTCTGCGTCCAAGGTTAGCCACGCCTATCTCCAAACAGATTAGTCGTCATGCAGTGCGTGAGAGCCTTAAGTGATTTGATAATGTTTCCTTTTCCGCCCATACCAATGGAAAGATTTACACACAATCAACGTTTTGAAAACTTAATAACTTACTTAAACATAGTCTTCCTTACTGTGGATTTAGTTCTTGGAATTCACGAGGGCGCGTGAGCTTTACTTGTGGTTACGTCGTGTACAAACACATTGGGTAAGTGTGCTTGCCTGACAGCAGCCTAGGTGGGAGTGGTCAGGCGCGAGCAAGCTCTCGCTCCCACTTATATAAATACGACACACACGACCATAAGCTACGCGCCCTCGTGAATTGCAAGAACTATACCGTGCGTAAACTAGGCGCATAGTGGCCAATTATGACACATCCTTTCATCGACGTCATTTCCGACTTATTTGGGATCCAAATACGGCAAAAATCGCACAGTGACAGACAAGTCCACAGAAGTCCAAAGGTTTGGTTACCTCTTGTATTAGCATTTCTCCTGCCTGGAGCTAAAATAATAATGATGTCATTTTATGTTTTCTTTGCGTATATTTAAAGCTGCATCCGCACGCTTGGCAAACCTCGGCAAACCTTCACAAACGCAAACGTGCGGATAGAGCGTTTGCCATGGTTTGCCTACGCTTGCGAGCGTTTGTGGCCGATCCATCGAGTGTCGGTCTTTTGATCGCAAACCAAAGGGAATTTGCCACAAGCGCTTGCGTCTCCGTCCACACGTTTGCGCGCACTCAGTCTCGTTTGTGCACTGGCGGCGATTAGACGTGTTATTGTATTACGATTTACGTATCGCACCTTTAGAAATCTTCATTTTGTGAGTGGGTAAAAACGTAAAATGAATGACTGGTCGACTGAAGACTTTTGAAGACGATTTGTTTATATAATTTAATTAATTAATTAGTTTTATATATTAATAATAATAAGTGGTGACTCCGCACCGGAAAATGGTATATAATGGTATGGTAATAGGTAGACCGACACCATCAGGCGACCCTCAGGGAGCCACTGGGTACAGGTGGCACAAGACCGAAGCCTGAGGAAGTCCATGCAATAAACAGTCCAGCAGTGGACGTCTATCGGTTGATAAAGAAAAAAAACAAAATATCTATTGAGTAGGTACATACTAGAATAGAGTAGAATATTTTTTTATTCAAATAAATAAACTAGGTAGGTACCAAGTCTTTTCGAACATACTACTAGCTACTACTACTAATCTATAATATTATACTAAAACTGTAACTGGACAAATTGTGCACATGAAATATGTTTTGAAAATTTTAATTAGAGGACGCTTTACTATCAACTAGATGACGTCCGCGACTTCGTCCTCGCAGATTAAGGTTTTTTAATTCCCGCGGAAAGTCCTTAATTTTCCGGGCTAAAATGTAGGTATGAACTATCGCTATTCCACATTTCATTCAAATCGGTTCATTAGTTGTGGCTGAAAGAGTAACAAATATCTATCCATCCATCCATCCATCCATCCATATTCCATTTTAGTAGGATTATTGATCGATACTGAGCTTAAAACATTTGTAAAAATAACTTAAGCCAAATAATAAAGCCGACACAAGTTCGACGTCCGTCATGCTTGCCTGTTCAGAACATACAAACGCCCTCGCAAGCGTGCGGATGATTCCCAAATTCAAGGCAAACGTTTGTAGAGGTTTGGCGTTTGCCGTTTGCCACAAGCATGCGGACGCGGTATAATATTTTATAAGCATTATTATTCGAGACGTCTGGCGTCGATTGCGTGGAATTTATAATAGGTTCTACAACTCCTTATTGATTCGAAGAATAAGTTGTGTACAAAATTGGGTAGAACAATAAACATACTTGGTTTACCTATGTAATATTGTGTAAAATGTTTAAACCTTATCATCCATTCCTTCATGGAATAACTTGATCCCATCTTTTACAGCTAACAATCGTGGAGACTTCCTAAGTATCGCTAGATATATCCGGCGAATTTACTTACTGACTTTACAACTTGGTATGTACCTACCTATATCCTGAAAGACACTACGAAGCAAAAAACCTCCAAGGGAATTTTTCCGAATCCAACTTAGATTTTGTATTAAAAGCGCCTAAATTCTTAATAACAGAACAGGCTCATTCATCTATCAATGTCAGCCTACAATAAAAGTTCAGACTATTTCGAACGTTCGACGTGGCAGTAAGGCATGGAAGTATTGTGGTGGACAATTTGCCTCATCGGCTGAAAAGAAATTGATTATAAAGTTTCTGTCAAACTTAACATGATTTAATTTTCTTAATGGAAAACTTCTTCAAAATTTATATGCTGTATGGATAACTAGACGATGCCCGCGACTTCTTCCGCGTGGATTAAGATTTTTTAATTCCCGCGGGAAATCTAATTTTACGGGATAAAATGTAGCCTATGTGTTAATCTAGGGTATGAGCTATCTCCATTCCAAATTTCAGCCAAATCGGTTCATTCGTTGTGGTGTGACGGAGTAACAAACATCTACACACAATCTAGTCTCGTAAATATAGAGCTTTTAAGGTGTATAGATCCTAGTAGTTTTTAGTAAAGATCCTGTTTGACAAAGAGAGCCTTAATAAATCAAGACGTCAGGAGCGAATACGGACTCCAGATATTCCATAGAAAATTTCATTTTAGAAAGAGATGTATACAGTCAGTAAAGCAGCTTATAATTTATTCTCTGTTTTTACAAATGTTATTCTTTCATGTTACATTTTCGATTGTAATTAATGAATATCCACATTTTGACAACAATCAAATACCCAAATTACATATCGTTATCGTATATACGTTGGGAGATATAAGTCACTAGAGTGTCTGAGTCACTCAGTCCTATAGTTGACTGCAAGAAGCTATAATATGTGTGAGTAGTCATTCTGCTGCTGGAATGACATAAAGCAAACGGTCAGAGCCTTTGGAATTTCTTTGAGCACTCACCAAAACGCCTTAAATTAATTTTACTGTTCTAAAACGACATAATAACAGTAGAATACTGTTGCCGAATACAACCCACATACCTACTGTAGACTGTAGCAGCTGTAGGTATTAAAACGAGCCTTAATAACAGGCGTATTCATCTATCAATGTCAGCTCAATAAAACCCCCATACCATTTCCCGAGGCTCAGCGGTAAGGCGCAGTTATTGTGTGGAATATTTTGCTTTAAAACCTCCGTGGTTGAAAAGTTGCGTAACTAAGAGTTCTGGAGCAGCAAAAATATGAAATATGTATACCTACTCGTATTCCACTGGATACATGTGACGAAGGACGACGAAATGTGGAAGTCCTTGAGAGAGACCTATGTGGGCATCTATGGAGGTTAATAAAGTGGAAGAAGAATCAACGTATAGGTACTAGCTGATGCTTACGTCGTCCGAGTGGAGTTAGGCTTAAAAAATGCCACTTCATAGAATGATTTTATCACATCTTTAGAAATGGAATTCAAAAAATCCCTCCTCAGTGTACCCCTATGTTGCTCAAGGAATATTTCCACCGAATTTCAAATCTCTATGTCGAACGGTTTACTTAGGCTGTGCGTTAATAAATATGTCAGCCAATGAAACAAAGTTAATTTACCTGTGTACATGCTTTTTCGAAATTTAAATCTAACTACACCTAATAAATCTTAAATTGACACTGAATAAAAGGTCTGTATACTTGATAACAAATAGTTGACTACCGTCAATTTCAACAATTTCTCTATATTCATTTATCAATGTCAGCTGACTACAAAACTCTAGACTATTTCCAAGGTTCAACAGTAGGGCGGGAGCTATTGTGCCTCCGGTATTTTTCAGTTCGTTCCAATTTTCCATATTCTATTTTGTTTCATACAAATAACTCTTTGGATTCTTTGTGTCAGCCTCGTTTTGCAATTCTGTATAAAAAATGATCTATTCTTCAAATGTTCTGTGCTTGTTAAGGGTTTGAGTTTTTTTAGTCTATTCAGTTACGTCTTAGTCTCGTATTACATATAATATAATATATGCCTAGTATGTAGTAATATATATCTGAGTTATCTGATTTAGTAGCCCAGATAAATAAGCCATTAACTTGGCGCCCAGAAATTTTAATATTTCACAATTAACTTGTGTTTAGTAGGTACTTTTAAGTAGAACTGCCAATTGACTAATATCAAAACTTACTGATGCCCTAAACTTTTCTTTCAGCTGCATATTTAAAACTATGAAATATCTGCAATTAGTTAACTACTTAAGTTTGTCTCTGTAGTTTTAAATGATAAAGAAGTACCGTCACTTGCAAACTTAGTGCTAGATTCATCTATCAGTCAGTCAACAATAAATCTTCAGACTTTTTCAAAGATTCATTGGTAGCGATCAGCTATTTTTGCATTTTTTTCTTGAAATACTTTCAATCCCCTTATTCTATTGTTTTTGTTATTGTTTATGTATCCTTCGTATTTCATTTCTGTTGGTAATGTAGATCTGATTTTTAATATTCCTGGATATTATCTAAGTGAACCGACTAAAACAGTCGCAGTAATATTTTCTGACTTTTTTTTTAACATAATCATAGTAGTTTCTCTTGAGATATTTATTGATTATAATATTTTTTCATTACCATGTCTTCAGTTGAATTCCTGGATAAATTCTGAAGATTATTCTTCCTTTATCAACCTGTACTGGTTCGTTAGTACCAATAACACGTTACACGACACATAATAGCTGTTATAGTTACACATAACAATACACAGTTACATATAGAAACACTACGCTTTCCGGTACGAGGGGTCAAATCTGAAGACTCATGCTGTGTTTATTCCGGATATATTCGTACTATGAACGAATGGGCAAGTAGTTAGCGGTAACTATCCCGATTGACACTGAAGTAACATTATAATATACCTAATACTAATAGAGGAAACTCCGAAGTAACATCTACTATATAAAAATAAGTCGGGTTTTCCTTCCTGACGCTATAACTCCAGAACGCACGAACCGATTTCCACGGTTTTGCATTCGTTGGAAAGGTCTCGGGCTCCGTGAGGTTTGTAGCAAAGAAAATTCAGGAAAAATTTCAACAATTTAAGAACGCGGACGAAGTCGCGGGCGTCCGCTAGTTATAATATAATATTAAAGAGATAGCAAATTTCCCTTCGTAAAGGATAAGGAAGCACGCATGGCCTGGTGATGTTGGCGCAAAAAATGATGACAAAATATTGATGAATTGACGTTATATCGGGGTCGAGTGCTAGCAAACGAACAGCCCGTGACTTGCTGGAAATGGGTCGACGAGAGCTTTTATATTGCCGGGAAAATCCGGTTAACAGCCATGTTGTAATGAGACAGAACAGCGTTATATGCAGTGTTTTTCTTCTCAGTGAAAATTAACTTAGTTATCACAATTACAGATACATAAATTAGATAGTACATTTGTATAGAACCGAATTAGCCATAACTACATTTTATAGACACAATAATTGTATTAGACATATTTTAGATCAGCTTTTGCAAGCGACTTCGTCCGCGTCGAGACAGTTATTTTTTTTTAATGCAGGAAGGGCATTCCGAACTAGTAGGAGATTTATCGACGATTCAAAAGCACTTGTAAAAGTTTATTTGAATAAGAAATATTTCTATTCTATTCTAATGAAGTGCCAGGATTTCTAGAAAACGAAGAATTCTTCGTACCTGGCCCAAAGTAGCGAAAATAATATTTCTGTGAAAATGTCGGGCCTTGTAAGTTCTGTATTCCTTTGAAATTCTATTAGAGTGCATTCACATCTGTGAACGTGCGTAAACTGTACATTCGAAGGGTTGTGAATCAGTGTGGAGCGGTCAAAATATCATTTTCTGTTAAAGCACACACACCACACAAACACTTCACAGTGCACTTGAGGTGTTTGCTTCCAATCACTCACGAACATAGCTTCGCTAAACTCTGAGGACATGTGTACACCACTCGATTGCAAACCGCTCGTTATATATCAATAGGATGACTTTCTCGGTTCGTCAAAATGCGCAGATGTGGATGCACCCTTAGAGGTCATTGACCCGTACGCATGTATGAACTATGAATGATCACACTAAAAATAAACTCGGACACGAATTAAAACATCAAAGATAAAAGTTTTTGCAACCAGACGTGTGTACTTGAAAAGGTTGAGCAATGGAAATAGAATTTTATCATTGAAGTTTTATTTTTAAATTTTTCTTATTAAGGGCTCGTGTAAAACCTGTGTTTCGAAATATATATGGTTAATTGGTATGTAAATAGATATATTGTGAATCATAACAGGACCTTTGACGTGAAGCAATAAAATATCACATGCTTCAATAAAGGTGGTGAAGGAAATCATCTTGAGGTGACCTGCACGTTTGAGAGTTCATCAAAATGTTCCCAAAAGTGTGTGAAGTGTGCCAATTTGTATTGGGCCAGCGTGAATGAATGAATGAATGAATGAATGAAATATTCTTTATTGTACACCAAATAAACACTTACACAACTAACACAGAGTACATAAAGAGTACAATAGGCGACCTTATCGCTGAAAAGCGATCTCTTCCAGGCAACCCATGGTAAGAGATAGAAATATATAGAACCAAACACAGGGAAGGGTGTACACTAAACACACACACACACTACACACACCACACAGCGTGGTGGACTTATACCCTATAACCTCTGACTCAATGGTTATAGGGTCTCAGGCTGAAATCTATAGACCGCACTCTCACTCTGCTCAGACTCAAAACAGAGATAAAACGAGACAGATTTATGTCAGAGCATATTTGTGTCTCGTTCTAACTCTTATATTGAGTCCGAGCTAAGCCAGAGCACGCTCTATAGATCTCATCATAAGAGGCTCTGAGATGCTGCTCTACTGATGATGATAATGAATATGGCAGAATAATTCAACAATCATAAAAATATATTTTTTTATATTTTTATTAGTCCACAAAACTGACCACAACTGCTTGAATTACATTAAGATGGTTTGATCCGGTCAGCTAAGCACATCAGCGCCAATAGATGGCGTAGATTTTGTAATTAGACTTATTTTATTTTTTTTATGAATGAAAATGTGAATATTTTTTATAATAATATGGTTCCCGGTTGTAGCGGTATATTTGTAATATATCCAACTACGTTTCAGATGTATTTTAATTTTCAAAATACTTTCATTTGTACTGGTAATCACGCGGTGGTAGGGTAAATTCTGCTGCTACCTGCTTAATGAGGCAAGTTTATAAATGTACATCTTCCGCAATTGAGTCTTCTCGATGTGGAAGTGACATGCGTGACAGAGGGTACATATAGTAACAAAAAAAAAAAAAAGAAACAACAGATAACCAAAATAGCAAACAGTAATCCATCCTATCCATAAAAACAATGAGTGGTACTCAGTTTCTGCAGAACATAATTATTATATCAGTCGAACTTCCATCTCTTAAAATAGAATTAAATCCGAATCAAGTAATGCTCATCGTTTATTTATTTCAAGAGTTTTCAAGTAAGCAAAAGCCGTAAGAAAGTTTCGGGGGAATACCTATCGTTTCGAGGACCTCTTGAAATAAGATATGGAGAACATAAATTTTTCCACGTTAAAAATACGCACGATATTTCCCAAAGTTTTTCTGGAACACAACTCTCTTGGCATTCGGCGACGTTGCAATTCCGCGAATCTTGCATTCGGAACGTTTACTGCCACGATGTCGGACGTTGCGGAAATTTATGCGATTCATAAATGCGAATTGAATGCGGGTGTGGCAGGAATTTTTGCTTTTAATTGCTAGTGGAAGAAGCTATGAGCAATTTGCTTGTGGGTTATTAAGTTTTAATATGCATAATATCTTTGTCATTAATCATATGCTGAGATCTATAGAGCGTGCTTTGACTCTTTTTTTTTTTTTATTCTTTGACAAGATAGCCCTTGACTGCGATCTCACCTGATGGTAAGCAACGATGCAGTCTAAGATGGTAGCGGGCTAACTTGGAAGGGGTATAGCAGTGTAAATTAAACCCATACCCCTAATCGGTTTCTACACGCCACACATTGTGAAATTTTTCCCAAAATCGGACATCCCTTTTTTATGATACTAATCGAAACTTTAAGCTTTTTTTAATGCTAGAGTAGAACACCCAGAAGTTAATTCTGTTTAGAACCGGAGTTATAATTTTTTAAAATTTTTTTTATGGTTACCAGAAAAAAACTAAGAAATGCTGTAACTTTATACGTAACGAAAGTTTTCAAGTTTCAATTATAGCATGCTATAAAATCAATTAAGTGCTATTTTTGGAAACATATAATTAATTTCTAAGTGAACAATAAAGGAAGATATGCTTTTTTAAAACTAATTTTGAAATTAATTTTTTTCTCATCTTGGTATAGATATAGATTAGCATCTAATTTTCACATATTGTGTTTATTAGTGTTATGTTAACCCGCCTGTATAATATCAGATACGTAACACTTAGGACCTCGGAGTAATATTTTTTTTTAGAAAATTCTGTATTTTCAGAAAAAGGCGAAATAAAAGAATTGTATTTGATATTTATACAATTATTTACAGGGCAAAGTGGCATTGTATACAGGGCATTTTATAAGCTAAACAAAATAATTTTAGTATTAATAATAAAGTAATTATTCTTAATTTTGTGATTTTTACATTTTATTTTTTTTCTCATAAACCATTTACGATTAGCAGTAGATATCTATCTGAAAACATACCTCGTAACTGTATTGTTACTAGTAAAAAAAATCACACAGAAATCTATGAGGACATTGGAGATATGAGATTTTACAATTTCTATGATATTAGGGTTGTCACAAAGATCTTAATTACAAATGTACGAGAGAAAATTCTAAAAAAGTGGCTGAAAGAAAGAATTTTTATCCGACTGTAAAAACGGAGGGTTATGTTTTTCAGGGATTATTATTGAGTTGCATAAAATGAAATATTTAAAATTCAATAACTCCGAGGTCCTAACTGTTACGTATCTGATATTATACAGGCGGGTTAACATAACACTAATAAATACAATATGTGAAAATTAGATGCTAATATCTATACCAAGATGAGAAAAAAATTAATTTCAAAATTAGTTTTAAAAAAGCATATCTTCCTTTATTGTTCACTTAGAAATTAATTATATGTTTCCAAAAATAGCACTTTATTGATTTTATAGCATGCTATAATTGAAACTTGAAAACTTTCGTTACGTAGAAAGTTACAGCATTTCTTAGTTTTTTTCTGGTAACCATAAAAAAAATTTTAAAAAATTATAACTCCGGTTCTAAACAGAATTAACTTCTGGGTGTTCTACTCTAGCATTAAAAAAAGCTTAAAGTTTCGATTAGTATCATAAAAAAGGGATGTCCGATTTTGGGAAAAATTTCACAATGTGCGCCATCGTGCCGGAACGCTAAATCGCTTGGCGGCACGTTTTTGACGGTAGGGTGGTAACTAGCCACGGCCAAAGCCTCCCACCAGACCAGACCAGAGACAATTTAGAAATAATAAATTACTAAATTGCCCCCGCCGGGAATCGAACCCGAGACCTCCCAGGTATAAGACTACAGCGCTCACCACTGCGCCAGGGAGGTCGTAAAAAACTCAGCTCGGTGTTTTAAGATATAGTTAAACGAGGCACAAAAATGCTGTGACATAAATCTGTCTCGGTTTTACTCTGACTTATGGTACCTCCATATGATTACAAATGTCACTGAAAAAAAAAAATCGCGTGGATTTTATTCGCAGTGCGGGCTAGCGCTAGAGAATACCTAAACGTAAAAATTGCGTTTGATAAGGGATTGCATTTGAGGGCTATCTATCTACGTTAGGTGACTCCTACAAAGGCGATGATTCAGGTGTGGTTGTTGAAAACGGGCATAAGTGTCGAGTTAGATATGTTGTTTTGTACCAACAGTTCCAGTATCCAATTTCCGGTAAAGGTTGACAGTCGCAAACACTTGAAACGTTGTCTGTACTCGCATCAATTAGTAATGGCGCTCTTCCGCGCTTTAATTGTGAGCTGCAGATGTCGAGAGCATGCCCTGGAATAAACTAACTATAAGGTAGATAGATATTTTTGCTCGTCTTGATACATACCTACCTGATTACGTGGAAGAGAAAATTGAAAAGCTTTATTACTGAGCAAAATGTAGTATGTAAAAGAAATATTATAATGAGATGAAATACATATTGTGTTTATAGCTATACTAGATGATGCCCGCGACTTCGTCCACGTGGATCAAGGTTTTTCAACTCCCATGGGAACTCTGTAATTTTCCGGGATAAAATGTAGCCTATGTTTTAATCCTGGGTATGAGCTATCTCCATTCCAAATTTCAGCAAAATCGGTTCATTCGTTGTGGCGTGAAGGAGTAACAAACATACACACACACACATACATATACAAACTTTCGCCTTTATAATATTAGTGTGATCTATCATCTATGTCTACAAATATACGTCACTAACCAATGCTCGTGACTTTGTTCGGGTGCAATTAATATTTTTAAAACTCCCGTTGAAACTCATGATTTTTCGAGATTATATTTATTTATTTCCTTACTAATACTTCTTATAAAATGTGTTAGTGTTTTTGTTCCTTGGTTTGTCCTTCAATTACGCAGCAACACATTGACGTGATTTTTAAATGGGAATAGTTGAAGACTTGAAAAGTGACATAGGCTATTTTATCCCGGAAAAATAGAGGGTTCACGTGTATTTATGGTAAGGTTTATAACCTTACTATACGTAATTGCTTAACTAGGCACGGCTAAGTGATTGTTAAGTCTAATCTTTTAATAACCGGATTTTCCAGCAGCTAGAATATTAAATAGTCAAGTTGGATTAAACGTCTACGTTACGACATTAGAGGAAAGACTAAAAATAAAGCCATATGCTATTAGATGAACAAGCCGGTTAAAAGCAGATCAAAGCTGAGTAAATATTTTGGCCATTATTAGAAACGTTAACGTAACATTTCGTGAAACAGCAATTTACATTTTAGACAAAAATGTAGTCAGGCGACTTCTTCATTAATAAAAATGGCATGTGGAGTCTATTGAAAGAATATCAATACAAGAACATCCAATGCGCTTTGCTTAGCGCGTCGCTTACAGCCTTACACCATTTTGGAAACCGCTCTACTTCCTCTTTTAAAATGCCCTTTCCGGCTTCCGGTTTTCCAACTAACTATAACTAGGGCACCCTTTAAATAAAAGTAAATAGGCATCTTTTAGATAAGCGCGCTCCATATTAGGCTGCATCTACACTTACTATAGGTTAGGTGAGATTGCAGTCAGTGCTGTAGATGTTAATGGGTGACGGTTATCTCTTAAATCTTTCCTTTTTTTATTAAAAAAAATAATCTTTTCTTAATAAAAAAAATCAGGTCCTCTTTTGCTCGGTAAAAAAATTATAAACGGGATACCTACGCGCAAATTTTTCTGTTGAGTAAATATGCCCTTTGGCATCAAATGGACTCGCACTTCTATTTTTGAAACGTCAAAGGTTGTTTGTATTGTAAATGTCACTGCTCCTACATGTTGATTTCCACGTGTTCTAGTTTACTCACGAAAGGAAAATAACCTGCGAACTTTTTTATGACCTGCCATCTCATTTGAAGTGCCGAAGCAGTTTCACGTCACTTGGGGAATTGATATTGTAGTTTAAATTAAATCCATACCCTTTCACATAGCAATCGGAATAACTAATGAAAAAAAAAGGTTTTCATTTGTTGTAATAAAAATATTCAAATTCGTCAAGCGAAACGGTGCGGAGTTGAGATGAAAAAAAAATAGTCTAGCGCGCTTGCACGATGCTGGCAAGGTCTAACTATTAATTAACTAAATAATTAATCTGTAGTTACTAATTATTGTATTTAGTTCCTTACTTTTTGCTAAGAACTATAAAAATATTCTGAGAGAGATCAAATATCTACTTATTTCCGTGAATTCAACCCCGTGGATTTCAGTATCTAAACTAAATTGACAGCTCTAAATCTAGTTCTATCCTTTTCCGCAGAGAACATTATGAAACGAATAGCAATAGATCCGTCACTTTGGTTTGGATATTATATGAATAAAAGAATTAGTCACATTTACTTAGTAACAAATAACTAAATAAGTATCATATTTTCTGTCTGCATTACTTATTATAGAACCGATATCAATACGAGGCCTTTCAAGAGAACGGTCCAGTCTGCTTGTGAAGTGAAAAAGTTCACCATTCTACTGAATGGTAGCTAACGTCGAGTGATGGCTCGGCTATTATGATTTGCCCATTGAATGGGAGATGTGGACGCAATTCGAATAAAACTTTTACTATTGCTTCTCTAACCACAAGATGACAGAAAGGAATATATTTAATGATCGGACGGGCCGGCTATGAAATAAGGTCAGTATGGGGAAAAGTTTTGAATTGTTAGATTTATTTTTATGCCCGCGACTTTGCCCGCGTGGATTTAGTTTTTAAAATCCTGCGGGAACACTTTTTCCGAGATAAAAAGTAACCTATGTCACTCTCCAGGTCCTCCACTATAGCCATGTAGAAAATCACGTCGATCCGTGGCTCTGTTGCAGCATGATTGAAGGGCAAACCAACAAATCAACACACTTTCGCATTTATAATATTAGTAGGATTTCAATTTATTAATCGTGGATTCGTTACAGAACAGCCCAAGACATACTTTTGATTGTCTCGGTGGTCCAGTGGTTAGTTTGTTCCGCTACGGACAATGACATCTCGGGTTTGAGTCCCAGTTAAAGCCAAAAAATAGCTTTTCTGTCAAGAAATTCTCGATGGTAGCCCGGAGTCGGGGGTAGTCGACGGTGTTACAACCCCGTGCCTCAGAGAGCACATAAAGCGTCGGCGATATGTCTTCGGCACTGTTAGACATCCAGTCGAGGCAGTAGCTCCCACTTTCCAGTAAGATTGGCACTGGAATATCCGGTAGTGGCAGTAGTTCCCAGTAAGATTGGCACTGGTATTTCAGTCGATGTGACATTATTTACTAAAATACACAAGTCATTCTAGCTGCCATAAATTCAGTCTGCCAATAACATAAATCGTACACAATGTTACAATATCGAACAAATACAAATAAGTAACAGGTCTTGTTATCTAGCCAGTAATACTAATTTATGCCGCACTTCACTCGTTCAGCGAACACGACGCACCGTTGTCGTTTATTACCTACTTACCTACTAGCTTTTGCCTCCGCAACTTCGTCCGCGTGCATATTGTGCGTCGGAGCATATTCGTGTCTCGTTTTAACACTTATCTCAAGTCCGAGCTAAGTCAGAGCACGCTCTATAGATCTTAGCAAAAGAAACGGTCAAGAGCTAGTAAATAGTATAGAATAGAATAGAAATACTTTTTTGTTCAAATAAACTTTTACAAGTGCTTTTGAATCGTCGATGAATCTACCACTGGTTTGGAATGCCTTTCCTGCCGAGAAGAAATAGTTTGTCTATTCTAACTTGTATCTTTTATGACACGTCATGACTCTACCACCAGTTCGGAATGCAGATTCTGCTGAGAAGAGCCGGCAAGAAACTCAGCAGTTGATTACAATGTAATAACTTATGTGGGTAGCTGGATGCCAAGCCGATTGATTCCATGCAACTTTGTCATTTAGATAACTAACTTTGTAATAACCACGACTTAACAAATGTGTCTTTACGCATTGTTTTTGTGCAATGGGAAATCCAGTAATTCCTTCGGGATCATATTATATAAACGTACACTCAACCCCACAATCACATTCGAATCCAATTACATCCTACCACATCTGGTGTAGATACTGTATGGATAGGGCCGATGGTTCCATTACAGGTATCACGAATCATCTCTTCACTGTAGTAAATAAATTGTCACCGCGTCACCATTGTCAGATTACGACGACACATGTCTATAGATGTCCGCTGCAAACGTTAACTGGATGTGAATGGGCAGACTGTATCGCGCTGCTACTTATTGAATTGCGTGACACGCTAGCCCCTTGTTCACAATGACACAGTTTTGACGCATTCTGATAGAGCGGGCTTCTTTATCGGATCTTTTTTCTCTCGGCTAAAACATAGCCTCTGTCAGTATCCAAGTCCTCGACTATTCCCACGCGGGAAAATAGGTCGATGCGTTGCTCCGTTGCTGCGTGATTGAAGGACATACCTACACAACTTTCGCATTTATAAACGGTTACTGCTGGCATAGCTGGTGAAAAATTTCAAAAAAATGAAAAAAAAAATCTTCATTTAAATCTTAATTCTAAAGCAATGTAGGAAAAAAAAGGTTCCGACGAATTGGGAACCCTCCTCATTTTTTTTGAAGTCGGTTAAAAAGCTGGCTGACTGAATGACTGACTGATCTATCAACGCTCAGCTCGAACTGCTGGACGGGTCGGGTTGAAATTTTGAATACAAATAGCTATTATGACGTAGGCATCCGCTAAGAAAGGATTTATGAAAATTCAATCCCTAAGGGGGGCTAAATAAGGCTTTGAAATTCGTATGCAAATCCTAACGTGAGCGAAGCCGCGGGCAAAAATTAGTATATAGCTACTAATATAAATGCGAAAGCTGTATTGGTGTACGGATTTCCATTATGCGTCAACTGATACCAAATGAAAGTCCATTCCAAGTCATAATACTTCCCTAATGGACCCCAACCGTTTTGTGATGTACTTGCTGCTCTGAGTGTCAAGCAATTCAATATGTACTTGTCACTGTAGTGTGCGCGATCCAATAAGACCGTTTATATTAAATTAAGTACGAAGGGGACACGCAGATCGTACCTAGTTATCTAGAACTGTAAATGGAAATTCTATGACCTTTAACGTTTGAGCGATCACTCTCAAGGTGATTTGGAAATGTTGATTGTCTCTTAACGTTGTCTATTAAGATTTTATTTAGTTTCTCCATTTAGACTTTAGAGGAAGGGTATAATAAACCTTACTAATATTTTAAATGCGGAAGTGTGTTTGTTTGTTACTCAATCACGTGGCAACGACTGAACTGGTTCGGCTGAAATTTGGCACAGAGATAGTTGGAATAGACATAGGCATAGCACATACTTTTTATCCCGGGAAATAAGAGAGTTCCCGCGGGAATAAAAAACCTTAATCCACGCGAACGAAGTCGCGGGAATCATCTAGTATTTTAAATGCGGAAGTGTGTTTGTTTGCATGTTTTCGGTTTGTTTTTCAATCACGCAGCAATTGCGAAACTAATGACGTGAATTTTTGCGTGGAAATAATTGGTAACCTGGGGAGTGACAATGACTACTTCAGGGATTTTTAAAAACCTCTAACTCCACTGACCAATTCGCTAGCGAAAGCTAGTTTATTGTGTAATATTCGTCATGATAAGGACTAGAATGCTTTATAACTCTTGCGTGTACAACGAGGTAGGTAGAAGATGGTAATCAATTCTGAATTTTTTGAAATCCTTCATCTTTTCCTTTTCGGCTAAGAAGTCGGGGGCAAAAGCTTATAAAAAATAAATAACCCTAGGAAAGATACATTGATAACTATTGTAAGCTAATAATAGTTATAGTTTATAATACGGATAACCTTTTATAATAACAATAGAAATCCGCGCACAAATGGAGGTTACAAAAGAGTACTTAGGCACTGAAAAGGGACTATCGTTGAAATCAAAGTGAATAGGTACATTTTGATTTAAAAGTAGTTTTCTTAAAGATTCCTAAGTAGGGGTTTACACATTTATGCGTTATGGCTCATAAATTCGAGCTTCAAACCGCCAAGGTCACAGTAAATTGCACCTTAACTACCTTGTCTTCGAAACTGTCCATAATAATTTGACAGCCATCGTACCACCAAAACGCCAAGCAGAAACTGTGAAATAAAAAAATTGAAATCTAAACTATATTTAATTAGAAAAATATTACCTTGTATTGTACTGAGTTATCATTGTAAAATCCAAGACAGGTTTCTCATAAGATGACGCAATATATTCTATGCAAAATGTTCTCAAACTTCATCTGATGTCCTTGCTGATGTAAATATCCTCAACACATATATTTATAGCTATATCTTGGTTAAAACAATCAGCTGGGGCCTTGTCAAGCATTGTTTTACGATAACATTGTTTTAGCCTTAGACATAGCACTTTAATTACGCGATCTAGTGACATTTACAGTAGATCGATCTGCGTGAATAGAAGATTCTTCTTCATGAAATGCAGTTTTAACTTGAGGAATGTCTAAATATTGACCCACCTGACAAATCTTCACCGATGACGCAACGTGATATTTAATTACTTAAACGCATATAGCTTCGAAAAGTCAGACTTCGAAAAGTCAAAGGCCAGAATCGAACCTGCGAGTCCACGAATAGACATTAGGATGTTTAGGGTTAGCATGCGTGTTTGACATAAATGATTAGATTAGCAAAGTTACAAAAGTTTCGAGCACATTTACTCGTAACGTGAATCATACAAACGGTTACCATACATCCCTGGTTAAAATTTATGGCGGTACTCTTAAGAGATTAAAGCACGCAAAAATGTAGTTTAGCAAGTAGCGTGTTGTATGAAAATAAATCTGCCTGCAATGAGGCGGCACATTTCCGCGAAACGGTTGGCAGGTGTGTAACACGTACACATTGTGTGTGCTGTTGTCAACCCACTTCCCGTTGAACATCATCACACTGTACATATTTTAAGGAATAATGACATGCACGCGAGATGTGGGAAGCAACATAGCACAGTTCCCGGTAGTAAACTTTACACAGAAAGCCACATATTATGACAACACATAATCGTGAACTAGCTTTTGCCCCCGCGACTTCGTCCGCGTGGAATAAGATTTTGGGGTGGAATTTTCAAAAACTGTGACAACTTTGATGGAAACAGCTTGAAAAATGAAGGAGTTTCATATAAACTTCCATCCCCTATTTAAACCCTTTAGGGGTGGAATTTCCAAAATCCTTTCTTAGTGTGCGCCTACGTCATAAAAGGAACCAACTGTAAAAATTTCAAGTTTCTAACTTCAGTAGTTTAGGCTGTGCGTTGATATCTCAGTCAGTCAGTCAGTCAGTCAGTTAGGACTTTGAATTTTATATATATAGATGACAGAGATGATGCTCTTTTCTTTAGACTTTTTTCAAATATACAAGATTTTTTTTATAAAAAAAAATATTAGCCCAGCTGAACTTGACTTATATTCTCCTCTCTCCTCCAAATAAGCGAAAAGCTTGTTCTAGGAGTGGGAACGACAATAGTGCAACGGGTGGGGTTCGAACCTGCGACCTTTCAGTTTTCAGCCCGCAACTTTAACCGTTGGGCTAATGAGGCTTCAACTCTACTTTTAGAGGATTTAATTACACATATATGTAGGTACTAACAGACGAAGAAAAATAGGTACGCTAAGCCTATTAAAAAGGTGAATTCAGATGACAAACATGAACCGCAAGACGCAAGCTAAGATTTTTGCTTCGATGCGGTCGATGTCCTTAAGGCAAATGCTTCGAGACCTTGTAGGCTAGTTCCGTACCAAAAAAACGCCGACAAAAACACGTTTCTAGTAAGGAAGAGCCCCCTTTAATTTTTAATTTCTTTTATTTTTATTACACAGAAATACACATTGTCTGAAAATTTCAACTCTTCTACCTATTATTATCAAATACGGTTGAGCGAAGCAACCGCTGAATCCTGCGTCATGCTCGTGAACGGGTGCCACCAACGGGAATGGGTCTGCTTTGTCTGCCCGTCTTGACATGCATTGGATTGTGTGTACCTACGTATACACACAATTTCATTTCATTTGATTTCATATGCATTTTTGAAGCTTCATTGTGGAAGCACTGTACGTATACATAGCATATTTTTGTTACCTATTGTAAAATTTTTTTTTGAAATGAGCAACTGCTGAGTTTCTTGCCGACTCTTCTCAGCAGAATCTGCATTCCGAACCGGTGGTAGATTTATGACGTGTCATAAGAGCTACAAGTTGGCCTACATGAAATAAATAAATTTTGAATTTGAATTACGGATCATGAGATACAGCCCGCTGGCAGATGGACGGACGGATGGATGGTCAGTGGAGGCTTAATATTAGGGTCCCGTTGGTTACCCTTCAGGTAGAGAAACCTAAAAAGGACCTATACGTGACCTGTGCTCGTCGTTCTCTTAAGCTATAAAGAAAAACAAAAAAATACGGTCGCTGCGCTGTAAAAGGTTTCCGAAATATATGCCCACGGCGTAGCCCTAAACTGCAAATGGGATGAAATAAACTTCCGTTCCCTAGGGAGTGGTTACGGACCTGTTACAGCTCACATTATAATGAATGAACGCCACTTGGAGGAGACATCCGAATTTCACGGGGTCTACCCCCTCATTCCTTATTCGTATAAAATGTGCCGCAATTCTTTACTCCTCTTGTTTGTATAACATAATGAGCCTTGAAATAATATTGAGTTGTTTTTATGGGAGGCAAAATAATTGTTTCCGTTTCGGTTTTATTCATAATTTTTGTAACAAGCTAACTTTTGCAGTTTAATAAAAACTCGTCAACTATAAACGAAACTTTAGTTGAAGTAAATTACATTCATTAATTTATCCAACGCAATCATCGTCGGCGCACGCACGCCCGCACTCACACACGCACTCTCTCACATACACATAAATACACACAACCACACACCACAGTCCACTAGACAAGTGCGGACTTCATTCCTTTGAAAACATAAACCATAAACTGATATTTCATTCCGCAGTAGCAGTAAAACAGCTTATGTATAACTTTTTTTTTTTAAATCTATTTTTCTTTTTGGGGTTTTTTACCCGCTGGCACGTCAACGCCATCCATATATTTGTTTTTTGATCGAGCTATTATCTGTTTTTATAAACATTATTCTTACATGTTACATTTTCGATTGTAATTAATGAACATCCACATTTTGACCACAGTCAGAAATCCAACTGTCAACTTGATTTTTTCATCCTGCTTGTTCATTCAGCCGCTATTCCGTCTCTTTCTGGCCAGTATTCATCTGCAAGTAAGTTCGAAATAGAGGTGGGTCGTCGACGTTTTGATCGTCGACGCAACGAGACCGTTTAACATCGACGATAAACTAGTTTATGAAATGGTTCAATTTTCAACTAGTTTACGTCATGTACCGATTGTATAGCTATGGTCTTCGTTTACGTGCGTTTATTAAACAAGTTGACTATAGAGCTAACGGTCGAACGATCCTTTAACAAACGAAATGACTTTTTTTCATACCTGCTCCAGGCTTGGGACTGGTAGAACAATATGTCATAAAATTTATAACATCCTGGTGTATTTAAGTTCATTTCATCTTTTGTTCAACTGATTCATAAAAATTCAATGAATTGTGTAACAACTACTATTTTTAGATTGTACAATATTTATATTTTGCTAAAAGTGTAGGTAATGAGTTATTAATTTAGTTTGAAATGTTGAATTAAGAATGATCACCTAACTACTTACATACGTGAAAAGTATAGTGTAGTCAAGTCTAGTAATTATAAAAGCGAAAGTGTGTGTATGTTTGTTACTCCTTCAGGCCACAACGAATGAACCGGATTGGCTGATAGCTCATACCCCGGATTAACACATAGGTTAAATTTTGTCCCGGAAAATTAAAGAGTTCCGAATTAAAAAACCATAATTTACGCGAATGAAGTCGCATCATAAGCACACGTTATTTAATGAAACCTTAGATTGTGCCAGCGAAATACGCAATACTAACTAGTTAATAACTACTACGGTAAATAAAAGATTAATAAAAACAACCCAAAATAATGTGTATTGTGTAGTCTTTCTTTGATGTACGTTCTCTATGTCAGTACTAAAATAGTCTAACGATACTAGGGTAAAACCAGATTTCGAGTCATGTGTTTCACAGATGTGCAAACTACAATTTTATCCTTTTTACGAAGTAATAGGTAAGTACCTGTATAAACAAAAGCCGGCCGGCGCGGCGCTGGCACTCGGTCATTCCATAATCCATATATTTTCCCCGCCATCAGCCCCACATCGGCCGACTACCTGAAAGTCCCTACGTCCGTATTTCGTCGCCTACGTTCGGAATGCATTCAAGTCCTCAACTCTTTGTCATCGTCGACTGAATCGACTGAATGCGTTACGACTTACGATGTCGTTCATCATTGAACTAGTTTATCATTGAACGGTAAACGGTTTATCCGTTGACGCTCAAAAAGCAGTCTAATAAAACAGTTCGTTCATTCAACGCTCACCTCTAGTTCGAAATAACGAATGGCACAAACTCGCAGGCTCCGGAGAGCAGTTAGGACGCTTGTTATGTGAGCTTCACATGATGAATGGTCCCCAGTCCCCACACGAATACGGTTCTCATCCTTTCAATGTTTTTCGATACCCCGCACATGACAGGAGCGATTTTCACCGTTGTTTTATGCGAGCCAATTTTTATCCCTTTTGAAATCTATGGCCCTCGTGAAATTCTGTCCGCATCGTGACATTTTTAAGGCTTTACCACTTTGTTGTCGCTTTTTAATAGGACGATTGATTTTTTAGTTTTTATATTATTCTATGACAAGATGTCCCTTGACTGCGATCTTACTTCATGGTATAGTTCTTGTATTTCACGAGGGCGTGTGAGCTTTACTTTTGGTTACGTCGTGTACATGCATATTGCGTAAGTGCGCGTGCCTTTCAGGAGCCTAGGTGAGAGCGGTCAGGCGCGAGCAAGCTCTCGCTCACACTTATACAGATACAACACACACAACCATGAGCCACTGGCCCTCGTTAGTTGAAAGAACTATAAATGACGATGCAGACTAAGATGGTAACTATTGTGGGCTAACTTATAAGGGGTATGGCAGTGTACATTATTATTGAATAGATTTTTTTTTATTCAAACAAACTTTTACAGAGTGCTTTTGAGTCGTCACGTGAATTTATCACTGATTCGGAACGCCGCCGTTCCGACCGATTAAACCCATACCTCCTTATCGTCTTTACCTTTTTACCTTTATATTTATTTAAATTATATTTATTTAAATCTGAATACATAAAAAGAAAAGGTGACTGACTGACTAACTGATCTATCGGGCTGAAATTTGGCATACAGATATCTACTATGACGTAGGCATCCGCTAAGTAAGGATTTTTGAAAATTCAACCCCGAAGGGGTTAAAATAAGAGTTTGAAAAATCGAACTTAACGAGAGCGAAGCCGCGGGCAATGGCTTGTCTGTTATATATTTAGTAATTTTAATTCTAATTATTTGCTTACGGTCTTTTTTTCTAGCCACAATTAAAAAATCACAAATGAAAGGAAAAGAAACCTTTTATTGTACAGTACAAAAGGCTGCCTCGCAGCTTAATGGCGAGTTCTTCAAGAAAACTTAACTTCAAAGAGCTTATCTTAATTATAAGAAGAAAAACTTAATTAAAAGAAAAATATTTTTCATGTAGGCCAACTTATGGCCGGGTCAGAAAGCAGATTCTGCTCGGAAGAACCGCCAAAACAAAATGTTACAATATTTTAATGTTAGTTATTACGCTATCTTGTAAGCAGCTGGGAGGAATAACCGATTGCTCCAATGCAACTTCGTTCGTTCATTATTAAGGAATTCATTAACTGTTTGATACATAATTAATTAGCAGGTAATAACCTCGACTTAACAGTGCGCAGAATGCCAGAAAAAATCCCCTCGATAGATGAAATAAAACATACCTCGGGAGAAACGCGACAGATTCTAGCATAGCCATAAGGTATTCATTAAAAAAAGGGCTGGTCCGTCTTGGTAATATGTGTTAGGAATTTTACATCAAAATTTTGGCTCTGTAATATGCAACACCTTGAAACGAATGCAAATTGGTCAAAAATTAGATCTAACTTCGCGATTTTATTTTATCGAACAAACATTTTTTTATGTTTCTATTTACTATCGTCTGTGTGATGTAATTTTTGTCTGTTTTTTTTTTCGGATAATTAAAACTTGATTTTCTTTATCTTGATCCTTGAAAAAATCAAATCCGCATCTGAAGATTCACCATTACACGCGCTTTTAAAAAGTGTGTCTCTTTACATTGTTTATGTAATGACAAATCTTAAATTTCCTTTGGAATCATAAATTAGGAAAGGGTACACTCAATTCCACAAAGGATTTCTGTACTTTGAGCAGAGTCATGACGGTGTTCCTTAGGCTGAAATCTATGAACAACACTTTCACTCAACTTAGACTCAATACAGAGTTAAAACGAGACACATTTATGTCAAACCATATTTATGTCTCGTAAGATAGAGTTACCTCTATCTTAAGTCCGAGCTAAGTCAGAGCATACTGTATAGATCTCACCATTAGTCATAGTAATAACTTACCATAAACCTTTTTTTTTTTATTCGATGACAAGATAGCCCTTGACTGCGATCTCACCTGATGGTAAGTGACGATGCAGTCTAAGGTGGTAGCGGACTAACTTGGAAGGGGTATAGCAGTGTAAATTCAACCCATACCCCTAATCGGTTTCTAAACGCCATCGTGCCGGAACGCTAAATCGCTTGGCGGCACGTCTTTGACGGTAGGGTGGTAACTAGCCACGGCCAAAGCCTCCCACCAGACCAGAAAACCTCAACTAAAATTACTACGACCTATTTATCAGTCGGTGGAAACTAAATGACCTGTAAGAATTATAAACTAAACTGGATAACGTCACAAATATATACAAACAATACGTTGCTTTAGTAAAGAAAACAGCTACACATATGATGCCAAGCTTACAATTGTGTAATCTGTATTTACTAACAGATTCTAGATTAGTGTTACTAATACTCTACATTATCTATCCTTACATCACATCACAGTAATATTATAAAGGTGAAGGTTTGTATGTGTGTGTTTGTTATTCCTTAACGCTACAACGAATGAATCGATTTGGCTGTCTGGAATAGAGATATCTCATACCCAGGATCAACACATAGGCTACATTTTATCCCGGAAAAAGAATTCCAGCGGGAATTTAAAAACCTTAATCCACGCGAACATCGTCTAGTGAGTATTATTATAAATGCGAAAGTGTATTGGTTTGTTGATTTGTCCTTCAGTTCTTAATCGAATGATCTAAGTTCAATTCCCCCATTAACTTAGCCATCTGATGGCACATGCGAAACTGTTAAAGTCGGGCGAGCATCGCATATCGGTTTCATCGTTTCTTTTTAAGCCCGCCCGACTTCAACAAACGTGTACAAACTAAAATTATTTTTATACTTTGTAGTGGCGTAAGAAGTCGGTTTTTAAAATAATTTTTATTATCTGGGGAGGACAAAAGGGCAAAAGCTAGTAAGGGATAATTTAAACGGTTGATGTGCCATTAAAAATATTTCGTCATCACTTTGCGTATTCAATGCGAATTCCAAGTACGCCCAAATCGCACAGGTCAAGGCGTACTTCAGCGCCGCGTTACCTTTTATGAGACGGGCGCGGCCGCCTTTGCATACTTTAGGCTTTTATGAGAAACTACTGGAACTAAACTACTAGAAACTACTGTAACAACTTTTCCCGACCTTCCAACTGGGAGTACCTGTAAGTAAAGGCATTCCTTGCGTGCGTTTATGAATTCCTTGACCGCTTTTCACTTGATACTTAAGATTAATTTCCTTTTTTTTTTACATTTTTTAAAATAGTTTATCTGGTATTAAAGTTCTTAATGTAAAGGTGGGTACTAACCGACGTTACTGGGTGTATTGTAACATGCTATAAAGCGATCATTCGCGCAGACTGTTGACCACTAGATCATGACCGCACCACCACATTTTGTTTAGGAGATGTCAAATCATGACATTTTCTCAAAGATGATTTCCATGCCTAATGGCGGACTTTACGCACTGTGAGCGTTAATTTGAAAAGTTACTCTCAGAGCTCAGACCCCCAATAGTAACTTCTCAAGTTACCGTTAACTGTGCGTACTAAAGTCATCTCCATAATAAATGGGCAGATTTACACGCAGATCAACGTTAATTTTAAAAGTTACACTAAAGTCCAAAGTGATTGTTCCAAAAAGTATTTTTTAATCTAATTTTCATGTTATTAACTCACTAATCGGCGTAATGTATGAGAACGTCGATGTATCAAACAAAATAAAATTTGGCAGGTCCCCAGATTCAAGTGAGGTTGACCTCAGCAGACAGACAAAAAAATTTTTTCACCGCAAGCTTCGAGCTACAAGACCAAATTAACTGGTTTTAAATGTAAGTATATAAATTATGTCTGAAATTTAAAAGTTACTGGCAGTAGATTCACCAATTTTATTTGGGGAATTATTCCATCTCTCAACAAAAAATCAACCTATTTCCAGCAATGGAATGTCGATCAATTGAGACTACGACATAGATAACACAAATTTCCAGAAATAAACTAATATTGACTATCTTTTGCTTGCATTAAGATTTTCCTAAGTTCTGAAAGTTTCGTAACGCCTTCAAGGGAATCGTTCTTAAAGGCATTCCTCCCTTTCCCTGCATTTACGAATTCCCGCTGCGGCCTTATTCGGTCTTCGTCCATATTTCTGGGATGTTTTCCTTAAGTATTTGTTAAGCCCGTAGGATTAATATCTGTCTTGAGTTGCCTTTTGTTCAAAATCAATTTATAATGAATGAATAAAGAAACAATTTCTTTCTGTCCCATTCTTTGAGGTCCCATTTCTGAGACTTCGCTTTTTTTAAATAAAACTAACTAATGAGCTGGTATTAATGTGGGTTTGTTGTATATTTGGGATCCACCTATACCTATGTTCCGTTGTGTACCTTCAAATACATATTTTCATTTAGTTGCTAACCTAAGTTAACCAACTAGTTAAAATATTAGCCAACAAAAAAAATTTAGACCTAGTAAAATCAGCATCTCTTTTTTTAAAGGAAAAATAGTAAATTAATTGTAATAATCTACTCTGATCATTATGATACCGGTATCTAAACGTTTTTGCGAATTTATTTTTTTACAATATGAAATGAAATGAAATTTAATGAAACGAGGTCATTAGTTACAATGATCCATTATTTTATAAAGTTGAGACATTGTAGCCTAAGATAAGTTGAGAACTCGTAATATAGGCATCAGTTCTCTCCCCTTACATTATCCTTATATGCTAACAATACAATTTTCTCCATATGTTTCAATATTGTAAAAATATATATGCAATGACGACAATGAACCACAATATGGTCCAATAGAAAAGCTATCATACACGCCAGAATGAAGCTAATACAAAAATCTAAAAAAAGGTGTACCTTCACGTGAGTTCATATGAAATAGATAGCGATAGTAAATGGTTTCTATAAATAAACCTTATGGATAAGAATTTATCTCTGAGGCAATATTGTACCGAGTCGTATTATGTAACCAAGATACCTAACCAAGTGCATAAAAAACCATACCTTTTAGTGCCGATTACATCAACGTTGAGGAACGTTTAACCGCGGAATAAAGATATTTTGGCAGATTTTAAATACAAAAATTGCCAAAACGCCTAATTTATTCCGCGGTTAAACGTCACTCGACGTTGGTGAAATCGGCACTAAGAGATATTTTTTGCAAAAAAAATTAATCTGGAAAAGCTAAAATCCTTTTTTTAGCTTAATGAAACTACTCGTACTAGCAGTAATGAGTACTAGGAACCCATATAAAGGTAAGAGGTGCAAGAGTGGTTGGGGTAACCTTGATGCAGCAGCTGAGCCGGCCGCGTCTGCCCGGGCTGACGTTCGATTTTCACTTGGAGCATCAGCGCGCCCCTCTTACCCGGGTGGGCGTGGTCTGCGGGCCGGTCAATAGCACGGCACCGCGCATCTCGCTCTCACTCCAAGGGATCGCGTAGCGGCGTCTCTCTCCCCCAGGGGATGATTGAAACGTCTGATGCCGCAGGCGCCCCGCGCTCCCCTCATCAAGGACGTTCAGTGAATCCGTCCCTCTCTGCCGCGATAGCACGTGTCCCCGTTACTATTTCATAATATAATGTGTGCCCCCCTAGTGTCGCGCGAAAATTCTCAACCGATTATGACTCAAGTGCCTGATGAATTAGGTGACCAATTTGCGTGAAAGGATTGTTCAGCTTCAAGCCATGAATTTGCTGAGCTTTAGTGGACATTTCGGTCTCGGTCGGTGTGCAGTGATATGGAGATAAGAGGAGTTCCCGGGAACATCACGTTGCATTTTCCGTCCTCATTCTCTTGCCTTACTAGTGCTCTCGCTATTTTCCCAGGTATGTGGTAGTTGACTAGTTATTACTTAATCGCCATCGATTGTTTCCCTTAATATTTCCTTAACCGGATTTTTTTATTTCTTGCATATTCGTTTTCTATTCATATCGTTTCTTGCCAGTCTTAGGTCGTTCGGAAATTTCCTCTAGGGCCTAAGTCGATATAGCCACACAAAATCCTAGCGACGATGAGGTCACTTACATTGAGCTAAGTCGATCATTCGGGTCATCGGACCAAGATTATTCCATTATATTAATTTTTCTTTAAATTTTGAAATACGAAACGTTTGTAAAGTAAAAATAAATATCCTACTTAGGAATTCTTTGAAACTTATGACTCGAGCTAACCGGAAAATATCAAAATTTTGCCTTAATCATCAACTAATGTTTAATGCTGGTGAACGTCGACGTCCTTCCATTTAAATGGAACATTCTTCGTATTAGAGTTCGTGACATTAGCAAATGAATCAGATATAGGGCGTGCCAAAGCCAGTCTTGCAAATGTTCTTCCATTGTACATCGATTTTTCATACGTATTTTGAGACTGTATCGGGTGTTATGTCGGCTAAGGGCTTTTTCAAGACCTAGTAAAGATTGGGGATGTGGATTGGTATGCTCTACTTTTTTATAGAACATAGTTTGCGTTTGACGACAACCATGCCAAAAAGCAATGATGTGATCTAGGTTGAAGCGCGCTTGCCCAGAAGATGCTTATTCACTCATGTCTTGATGGTACTCATTTTCTACATGGCAGGAAACGCCGCCTAGACATACTCCAAGAGAGCGATCCACGCCTCAGCGGTTCATTTTAGAACTATTCGAACTAAAGCGTTTCGTGCAAGTTAGTCGGATTTTAACCATAAAAGGACGTCAACGCTCACGATTTCTTGCAGTTTTGTAGTAGAACGGTGAATGAGGGACAAAGTTGTAGAGCACCTGAGCGCACTCCAAAGTATGCCTATGTATAACATAGAAGACCGAAGACTTTAACGGAAAAGTTGCCACAAAAATGTCACTGCAGCACTATTATATTTCCATAGACGCCGCCTGGTCGACGCCAGTTGTCTAGACGCGAAATAATTATATCGAGCCAAGAGAGGCGGGTTCAGATGTGAGTCACCCGAATTTGTCTCAGGATCGATGTTATATCTCGTCCATTTGTTGAAGAAGGTCAGAGACGTCACAGAGTAATCGAATACGACCTAATGTATGCTTTGAGACCCTCCGAATCCGATACGGTGCTTTTTGTATTGATTTCTGTTATACAATTGTGGTTTTGCTTCTATTTCGGTTATTGAACATGGCGCTTTGGGAATTCCAATCTCAGGAAGGTAAAAAGTCATTTTGTGTTTAACTTATACCCTTTGTCTAGTTTTTTGAATCCGAGTTTCATGCTGATTCTTCTCAATTAGATCGGCGTTTCGAATCTTATCTATTCTATAGCCAAAAGTTACTTACTTTATGAAAAGCCCTTACTACTTTATAATCACAAGATTCTTATTAGGAATAAGTTCTTGATATTTTTCATTTCAAATCATCGCTTTTGCTGTATTTTCTACTATATTGGCTGTCGTTCCGAAATCACCGATATTACTTAGTACCTTAGGAACCCTTTCTTCTTTGTAAGAGTAAGTTCAATTTTTCATGGTTTTCAAGAACAATTGGGTCATTAGCTTTTATTATTGTATAATTTGAAAATTTCAGACCAAAATTCTACATGATAACATCAAAAAAATCGTAAGGGCCCGAGGTACAATGTACAAGGTAAAGGCAGCCCTTTAAAGGGATCAAGAGAAATCCCTCATTTCATGGTAACATTACAGTGTGCTTTATTAGTTATTACATAAGTTCTGCAAGCGGGAGTAAGACTTACGATGTAAAGTCTAACCCCATTAATGGCTGTGTCCGCTAACTTGGTTAACCTTACATAACCGATGTTTATAACCAGATATTGTGGGTGCTAGTAAACGGATTGTAAATGCTCTCTCGCCTCAACGCTTTCAAAGAATTCAGTTGAGTTAAGGCAGTGTATGCAACTATTGTATGTTATATTCTATCATTGAGTAGTTTTTTTATATGGGAAATTATCTCTTGGGAAATGTTTAGATTTGGAATTTTCTCAGTAACCACAGTTTTACGCTCAGTTAACTTTGACTTGTCAAGTTACAAGGGCTCCGTTAAAATAAATCTTCGCCGAGCGTTTATATTTTGATAGTTTTTGTAGTGAAAATCTGCCAAAATATCAAATTTTCGCTGGGATAAGACTCATTTTACGTTGGTGAAATCGGCTCTTAGTGAATTAAATTAAAAATGCACCGATTTTAAATTTATTGCTGGAAAGCACAACTCAATTTGAAGAGCAAACTCGAATCCCAATTAAGAATCAGAATACTAAATGAATTAATCTCCTCACCTAGCACCGCTAACCATCAGAATACAGGATGCAGACTCTTCCATAATTAATTTTCTTACAGCATAGGTGCAGACTGGTGCTGAGATCTATAGAGCGTGCTCTAACTTAGCTTGGACTTAAGGTGGAATTAAAGCGAGACTCAAATATGCTCTGACTTATGTCATACTTATGTTGTCTCGTTTTAATTGTCTTTTTAAAAAACCGATTTCAAACACTACAAAATATAAAATAATTTTAGTTTGTACACGTATGTTGAAGTCGGGGTAGCGTCGCGCTTCGGTTTCATCGTTTCTATTTAGGCCTGCCCAATATATCCCAGAATCCTTAGTCCCTGGGAAAACAGGTATTCCTTGCGGATGAAGTTGCTCACTTTTGTTAGTCTTTAAATACCTAGACATGACATTTAAAATGACATCATCGCTTGAAACTGATTCATGCAAGCGCCGCCGGCGTTTGCGGCCGCATAGTATTATATTATAGTCATGAATACAAACATCAAGTAACTCGCCCAAGCGAAGACATAAAGCTCCAAAAATTTTCGTCTGCAGTGCACAGAATGCCAGACAAAAAATCGTCGAGATATAAATTTAATAAAACATACCCTCAACCTCTTGTGAAACGCGGCAGATGCTAGAGTGTAGGAGTGTAGAAAGCGCCAAATACATCATGTATTCTAATAAGTCATATCGTACGTTATAGGCTATAGTACATCACGGTGGCCTAATGTAAATTGGAAGAATTCACCCACCTTCGAGAACATTGTGGAGAATTTTCAGGCGTACACGTTTCCCCACACATACTGATGATGCGATATATTTTTTTAATCTTTTAGCCAAGTGGTCCAGTAGTTTGGCAGAGGGGATTGTGTTATACAATACAGCACAATGGGTAAAAGCTGCATCGCTTTTTGGAAAGGAACGTCATTCTCGCGAATATCGTAAACATGCAGATAAAACCACCCACAATTGTTGATATTTGCATGACAACTCGAAAATGTTTCGTTTGATTCAACGCAACACATTGTTTCGTTCTGATCTGGCAAAACGATTACGTCATAAGAACGACTATTATTATCAACGAAACTAATATTTTTTATTCAATGACAAGATTGGCCTTGACTGTGATCTCAACTGATGATAAATGACGATGCAGTCTAAGATGGTAGCGGGCTAACTTGGTTAAGCTCTAATCGGTTTCTACACGCCATCGTACCGGAACGCTAAATCGCGTGGCGGCACGTCTCTGATGTTAGGTAACTAGCCACAATGTTAAGGCCTCCCACAAGATAAGCTTTGCTTTTATGCTTAGTTTTGACGGAGAGCACGTTATCGTAAAATATACATACTTACACACTTTATTTCAGTAGTCAGGTAAAAAAAAAACCATTAAAATAACATCATGACTTTTTTTCGTTCCAAAGTGATTCGAGCATCGTTTGTAGTAACGAGCACAACATACAAATTCAAATATTACAACGTCATTCACGTACAAACATGAAAGATAAAACGCCTCCGACTGGATATATGTGTGATACTCCTAAACGTTTCCGTGATTGATCCCAAAGCACTATTGTTTGAAAACTACACTTTCAAATAGTTCTACGTCATACGAGATTACGGCCAGCTGCTGTGCTTTTTAAACAGGTGAATCAGTGGATGTAACAAGAAAACCTTAAAACTGATATTGTTTGACATTCTTCGCAGAGGATTTCAGTTGGTTTTTACAACAAACATTTAGGAAGAATAAGTTAAGTTAGATAGAACATGACAGTATGATATTTTACAGTTATATTTAGGGTTTATTTCAGTTATTAGTCCAAAGACAGATTATGACAATAAAAAACAAGAATAATACGGGCATAATTTAGTCAGTCTACTATGTTTACGACATTTTCATCTCCATTATTTCAATTAAAAATGATATTCATTAATGATATTGAATGTTATTCGTTCATTCGTTATTCTTTAGTATTACATAATTATGTACGAGTATTTAAGTATTAGGTTAGTTTTATAGATATGCAAACCTCGACTGGCAGGCACCGCTCAACCATATTTTACTGTCCTTGTAAAAGCAACTTCCTTACCTTTTCGACTCGACATGTATATTAGTTTAGGCTTAGTCACATCAAGCATACTGTAATACCTAATTACCTACATTAGAGTCATTCTTATCTTTAAAGATTCAAACTTAATGCCAGTGTCAGTAGATTTTTAGTATGTCTGCAGAGATTACATAAAATAACTCGTATTTGCTTATTTGTACAATGTCGCATGTAGGTACACCAGTGTCACACTATCTTTGAAATGTTATAATATCTTGATAATTTGTAAATACTTAATTAGATTAAAAATAATAAAGAGAAGGTTATAACCAGTATAATTAAGAAAACGGTTGGAGACGGTCGTGCTTTTAGTGATTCTAATATTAGTATCATAGATATTTTGACTATTGAGTGATTGTAATACAAGCACAGTTGATCAGTTGTTTGAAGTATATTAGGAATCAAAGATATTCTCTGAAGTTGTAAATAGACACGCTAGCGCAGTGTAAGTAGCATGTCTCATCTTTTAGAATTTAAGTGCCTATAACATTTTTTTTTTAATAATAAAATGCCCTTCAATCTTCAAACAGGCAGAAACAGACCTACGAATCGACGTGATATTTTCCATGGGT
This sequence comes from Hipparchia semele, assembly GCA_933228805.2. Lineage (NCBI taxonomy): Eukaryota > Metazoa > Arthropoda > Insecta > Lepidoptera > Nymphalidae > Hipparchia > Hipparchia semele. The sequence goes on from OW121731.1 coordinate 3,018,758, forward strand.
ATAGTTGAGACTTAGGCTTTAATCCAAGAAAAAGAAATCCCGCAAGATTTTCAAAAATCTAACTCAATGTGGATAAAGTCGCCCACATAGAATTAGGGTTTAAAATAGATAGATCATGAAATAAAAATTATAAAGTGGTTTTATAGCCCGAGTTAACTTGGCTTTGGTGAAACCGAAAATTCTCTTGCTCCAGGGAATTGCACAGTGAAGAATAAAAGTCAAATAGTAGCAACTGTGAAGTCAAAGGCTACCAAAGACTAAACTTATCGCAAATACGTGCATCGCAACTCCTTTGCCCCGCTTTAAGCAAATATTTGTGCTGCCCCGGGAAACCTCAATTGATTGTTTAGATACGCTGGCTGTTTCTACATTTTACATATAGCTCTATCTCTTTTCTGCATCTATGCAGTAATGGTCTCAAAGAGTCATTAAATTACATATTATTTCGAAAGCAGCTGATTACCTAATACATAAGCGCCTTAGCTCATCCTCCATTTCTTAATATTCTTTCCTCGCGTTTTATTAATGGCGATCGTTTCACGTTTTCATAAGGATATTTTAGATTTTTTTGATTTTTGTTTGTCTTGATTTTAGGTAATTTTATAATTCGGTTTAATCGGTTCGGTTTAAATTTTAAAAACTTATAACTGTTAAAAAGTACTCTTCGCTATTATTTCCAAAAAAATTGTGATGATAATACGATAATGAATATAATATGTTTATGAGTATGTGTATTTACACATTATTTGAAACCATCTACAGGCAATTTTTCCTCGTGTTCATTCCTACAAAGGCCGCCTTTTGTATGCTTCCCTTTGAGTATTTAACCAACACTCAAAGGCTACTTACTTCCATTTGAGTTTCATCGTATTGTTATATACCTATATTTTGTTTTGTATTCTTTTGTGGTGTGCTAATTTACTCTATTAAATCTTACCTTTTCACTTTCGTCACTATTTTATATCACAATATTTTCACAGTAACCGTAACTGCAGTAGTTAATTCAACCATTAATCCGCACGAAAATTGACGTCAGCAAATATCCGATGCACCATATATACGAATGATCCTATAAGCCACCATTCAATCAACGGCTGTTGTGCTCAAATGACCTCTATCACAATCCATTAAAGTGCAAAGTGCTATTGATATGCCATTCGGGTTACCGGTTCCAGTTAAATTGCAATACCGAGAAGTGAATACAGCAGGCGTTCAACTTCCTATGAAGCCCGAATACCAAGTCTTGTTGTCCATTGAAATCTTAATGCATTCTGTTAAAACGTTAAATATTTGTATTTGGACGACTAATTTAAATTCCTTAACTCTGCAATATCTCATCTTAATGTTCTCACATTCAAACGCTTTTGGAAGAAATCATCCTTAAATCCTTAGAAATAAGCTATCTTTGTGCAGTCTGCATGTCCTTTATATGTTTATTTTTAAGTTACTAAGTTTCCTAAGTAAATAAATAAACTCCTTACGTTCTGTAAACAATGTGTAAAAACTCGAGGTATTTATAACTAATTCACAATGAATTTCTTAATGACAAAGTTGCATGGAAGCAGTCGCCTTTGAATTCTGCTCCACACAAGATGCAAATAAAATACATATTTTGTGTTTTGTTTTGGTGAAAGAAAACATCGCTAGGAAAAGTGTATGCCTGAGAGTTCTGCATAATGATCTCAACGGTGTGTGAAGTCTGCCATTTTGCATTGGGCAGTGTGGTGGACTATACTACTTTTTTTAATCTAATTTATTTAAAGGGGTTTGATCACCTAGTGAGCATGTCACCTCTATGAGAACTACCTAAGCTGTAGGGAACTATCTTACAATCTACGTCTTAAACCAATAATTACTAATCTGTACAGCATTCTTGCCTGTTCCGATGCTGGAATGGCAAGAATACTTTTCCACACTCCTACATTAATGGGATCCACGTGTAAGAACAACTCCGAACCTTTCGGCTTAATTCCGGACACAGTCAGCCATTGTATGCAGCACATCCTCCACTACATCGCATTCTGAACACTTATGTAATGGGACTTTGCCCATCAGGACTATACAGTATATTATTTCTTTGGAGAGAGACATGGCCTATAAATAACCCTTCTCTGGGAAAAGCCGCTCGCTCAGTAGTGAGCCGTTGATGGGTTGCAGAAAGTTAATTATAAATCCACTAGTGTATTATATGAAGTTTTCAACTGTAACTTACAAGTAGCTCATTTTGTTACAGGTCGCCACCTGCAGCATAATAGGGAGCCATACGCCGCGGCGAAAAGACGGGTGCGACACGCACTCGTGGTACGTACCTTCATTACTTTATAGTTCTATGCTACTTACTATTCGAAGGTTTCTTTTTATACATTGTAGGTGCACGCTTGACCACTATCACACTTGATGGAAGGTAATCATGTGGTCTAAGGCTGAAATCTGTAGACCGCACTCTCACTCAGCTCAGACTCTAGACAGAGTTAAATCGAGGCGATTTATGTCAGAGTATATTTGTGTCTCGCTTTAACTCTATTTTAAGTCTGAGTTGAGTCAGAGCACGCTCTATAGACCTCAGCATAAGGTGTAACGCATTTGCCTAAAACTTGCCTATTCGCTCTTGTTTTAAAGGTACCCAAATTGTAAGTGTTAGGACACAGATCTCGGAAGATCGTTTCAGACCCTAGCCATGCGATTCAGGAATGAAGACTTAAAGCGCTTCGTGAAGGTAGCAAAAAATGAAAGCTTCATCATATTTTGGAAATGTGGCGCGGTATTTGTAGTCTGATTCAGGTCATAAACCATAATCAAAAGATTTTTAATTAAGATGGTAAATCAAACATACACTCGGATAATACTTATTTCACGTTGATGAAATCGGCTCTAAATCAATTCACATGTTGCTTCAGGATTATGGATGTCGCGTCCGTGTAACCGGACGTTCCGTATGTACATAGAATTAGTAACAGAACCGTCCACTTAAGTAACCGTTCGTCTTCTATAGTAAGTCGTTAATAGAATATACTTTAATATAATTTGTTTTTGTCAACAAAGGTGAACACTAGAAAACTCAATTAAATAAGGAGCTATAGATTCTAAAAGAAAAACTTTTTAATGCCTTTAAAGATTGGTAGTCGCTACGCCGCTCTTACCGTAGCCACTACCTATCCTAAATCCATGTTTAACGCGATAAAAACTAATAAAGTTATCTTTGACAATATTGACAACGCCTAAGAAGCGATGCTACCATAAGAATAACGGCATAAACTCTTAAATTTATTACTTAAAAATGGTTATTTTAGAGATAATTTGGAACCAATTAAGCCCAGTCAACCAAGGGTCGACAGCTTCAGTGATATATGTATAGGCCACCCCTTGGGTACCTTTTAAAATAGCTCTACATTACAAAAGCCTCTTCTAATAAAGTTTCTGTCAAACACAATTTACCCTACAAAATAATTACATAAGCCTTGACCAAATGGAAAACTCAATTGGAAAGCAGTTCGGGATTAATATGCAGATAAAGTCTGCCATTGAGGCGGGCCAGAATTTGTAATGAGAGCATCCAACAAAGAAACAAGGTCGCCGATAAAACTAGGAAAACCAAATACAGGTAGCATTGGAATTGTTAGTCTGAAATGATTCAAAGGCTAGGTTAGGCTAGGTTAGTCTAAAATGATTTGTTTCAATTAGACCAGCTTTTGGCTCTTATTGTAGTTAGACTATGCTACCGATTCCGAAAGCACATTCTATTAAGTGTGACAAGATTATTATATGAAAATTATTGTCTATAACAAAGGTAAATAGAAGGTTCGTAACGGCCCATGCAAATAGGCTACTAATTTGAAGATTATGAAATAGAAGTTACTCCAACCAAATTCGGTTGGAATGTCTTTCCGAAAAAATGGTAGAATCATTTGACGATTCGAAAGCACTTTGTAAAAGTTTATTTCAATAAAAAAAGTTATTCTATTTCTATCCTATTATCCTATTTTATTATTATTATCCTACTTCCTACTAATCCTACTATAATAATATTATAAATGTGAAAGTGTGGATGTTTGGATGTTTGTTACTCAATCACGCCACAATGACAACCGATTTGGCTGAAATTTGGCACAGAGATAGTTTATAGTCTGGATAACACATAGGCTACTTTTTGTCTCGGAAAATAAGAGCGTTCCGAGACACAAAACGGGCGAATTGACGCCTACTTGCGGAAAAGATTCCCAGGAAACGAAGAAGAGCGTTCCCGCGGGAATCAAAAAACCTTAATCCACGGGAACGAAGTCGCGAGCATCAACTAGTAATAAATAAAATCAATATGCCACACGGTAGTTCGCAACTTCCCTGACTAATAACTACCAATAACCTAAATGAGCGGCGATATTTCACTACACAGTGAAGAATTCCTTTCCTGCACACGATGTCCTAAGGACGGACGCGCTATGAATACTAAAAGGTTTTCCATGACGGTAGAAATATAATTGCTTATTCGGAGCGCAGAAGTGTGACCGCATCGAGATTCGTTACGCAATAATAGAGATAACTTGGCGACTACAATAACCTTTACGGTAACGATTTGATTGAATTTTTAATTTTTTATAAATGTATTTATAAAGCTATTGGATTTGATTGAAATTTTTTGGGTGACGGTATTAGAAGTTTAACTATTTAGCCCCGGGAGCCAAACTTTGTTCAACATAATTACTTCTTCATTTGAACTATACATGTCTGATTCACTAGTTAAATCCTACTAATATTATAAATGCGAAAGTTTGAATGGATGAATGGATGGATGTTTGTTACTCAATCACGCCGCAACGCTTGAATCGATTTGGCTGAAAGGCACAGAGATAGATTATTATTTATTTGTTATTATTTTGAAATTATTTATTTTTACAATTTATACTTCTGCGGGATCATCGGTCTAATCTGTTTTCGCATCATGTAAGTGTAAAGACTTCAAATAAATAATTTCAAATAATAATAGTCTGGAAGAACACATAGGCTTTTTATCCCGGAAAATAAGGGAGTTCCGTGGTTTGAGCTGTACGTCGATAGATCAGTCAGTCAGTCAGTTTTATATAAAAGAAGATAATATGTAATATAATTTAGGTATATCAATTTCTCAGCTCATTAAGTTTATAATTTAGTTCATGAGCCGGTACAATATACAGGAGTCTTGTATTGAAAGAAACTCGAACCTGTAATGACCCAGAGCTTGCACAACAAGAATAGTGATTGTTCTTTTTCATCATTTTCTACCCAACAAAGCCTCCGAGCGTCGAGCGTTTTCTACAACAATAGGTTTGGACAAAAACGGTGGTTATTCGGGGGCCTAAGTAGTTAGACGTTGGAAGTCACGCTACGTTAAACTGGTCAGTTCGGTGAACTCGCAAAGTGCTATGTAATTGATGGACACATTATTTTTGTGAGCTTAAAAGATGCATACCTACATATGCTATCATTATATTGGAAAGGTTTTTTAAGCCAACTTACCTTTTGTGCACGATTTTTTATACAAAAAAATTGAGTGAGGAATCTGTAGAAAAGAATCAATCCTATTATCCTATTTTTAATTTATTAGCACAGAGATAGATTATAGTCTGGAATAACACAAGCTACTTTTTATACCGGAAAATGATACGAGTTCCTGCGTCCTGCATCATCTAGTCTTTTCTAAAGATTCCTCACTTTAGTCTTAAACCGATACAATTGTACTGCTGGTCACAGGAGTGCCACAGAATACTTCGTCCAGCGGCTCCCAGTGACACACTTGAGATCGTTTGTTCATCTAGTTAGGGATCTTCCAGCGCTAAAGCCTATACATTGACAGCTTTACCTTCAGTGCCGCCTGAACTGATATAAATCCGTACCGTGTATGGACGAAGATTTACGCGCATCCGGCGGCCGAAGTGAATGAAGTGATTCACAATTCACGACCACTACTTTCAGCAAATCGAAAGGAACTGATGTGATTTTGTCGTCTATGGGCACATATATCCGGTCAGGCTAAACTGACGCAGGTTTGCCAGTTCTGTTTGGTCTTTCCATGTATGCTTAAGGTAGGCTTAAGTTTCCTGGTGCGGGGTTGCTGTTACTGATATAGTTAATAAGGTTAATAATAATCATACACACGATGACACGCTCTACCATATGTGATGGTGGTAGAGTCATGACGTGTCATAAGAGCTACAAGTTGGCCTACATGAAATAAATAATTTTGAATTTGAATTTTGAATTTGATAAAGTTTATTACCTCTAAATCCCACAACGAAAGGTCCTTTATTGATTATATCCAGTTAGTACATTTAAAATTCAATAGTCTTTTGTACACAAAGTAGGTATTTTAATTACATAATTACTTACTTAATTAATGTTTTTCCCAGTTTTATATATGCGAAAATTCCCAAAGTTTTCCCCCGAACAACCGATGTTTGTACAAATGTACCCCGTGGGAGGCAACCTGAATATCGCTATAAATAAAAGGCAATGTTGGTCTCTCACGGGACTGGTCTTCCTTGAAAAACAAAATAAACGTGAAAATATACACTCAGTGTTAATAATGTTTAATTTTATAATAGCTTTGCTGCACATTGACATAAATAAAAAAAAGAATTGTAGTAACACGTGAAGCAGTATATTAATGTAACTCTGTTAGAAAAGAAGTCAAGATTATTTTACTCATTAAAGAATTTATAATATAATTATTATTTAAATGTGCGATACCTATCCACAAGAAGCGTTTAACCCTATTATCTCCTAAGCAATTACAAGGGTTGTGTGTAATCCAAACCGGGAATACCTAATAATATTAACCTTTCAATTACAGTTTTCAGTAACGAAACAATCTATATCTATAATATTTCTTTGAAGAGATCGTATAGGCGATTTGAACTATTTATATTACACTTACTGTTTCCCTCGGCTTCATACACCTGCATAGCTAGCATGGGCAGGAGATAAAAATTTTATCCCCCGATTTTATCCGCTGACGGGATAAAATCGGAGGATAAAACTTTTATCTCCTGCCCATGCTAGCTATGCTGGAGTTATGTCCTCAATGTTGAATTGGTTTCAATGCAAAAAATCATGTCGATTCGTTGCTCCGTTGTTGCGTAATTATTGAAGGAAAAACCAATAAACAGACTTCTTTGTGTGAATTTGTTTCTTTCTAGCTGTTGCAAAAAAGAATCCGTCTTATATTTTGCTTAAACTTATTACCAATTTCCATAATATCACTTTGCGTCACGGCGTGCGAACTATTAGATAGGTAATATAATATGTTACTCATTACTTAGCTTTTTTCTTATTTTCTAGGTATTCTCAGTCAGGCTCAATACAGAACGAAAAATTACACTACTACGTCTACAAGTATAGCGACATACGTTTCTAAGGAAATGTGTATCATTGGTTTTAGTGTCAGTATTATTCTATAGGTGTTATACCTACTGACAAACAAAAACAGGATAATATGCGAATAGTTCTTTACGGTTTCCATTAAGTACATTATTTTAATTTAATTTAGTTAAATGTCATTATAAATGACCTTTTGCGGATCGCAGTGAATTTAATAAGGGACTCTGCAAGGCGAAAATAAAATTCTTAAAAATCGGCTACTTGTGTGAGTTCCGTATCGTAATCGAGAAAAACAAAAGCTTACTGTACGGAGACCCCTTTTTAATTTTTTAGCTTTTTTATTACTTATTGTTATATCGGCAATTGAAATACACGTTCTGTGAAAATTTAGAATATCTACCTAGATGCATGAAACACAGCCCGCTGACGGATGTACGAACGGATAGCTTTAGCGATAGGGTCCCGTTGGCACCCTTTGGATACGGTACCCTAAAAAGCCGGCAATACATTCGCGGTTCTGGCTGCAAATGGTTTTCGGCTGCGGTAATATCTTAACTTGATCCTTAATATAAAAAAAATATGAAATCTATTAACAAATAGAGTTTTCTTTTCCGTTTAATTTCCCGGTATGCTAACAACACTTTTACCCTCATTTTCCCCCTAAAGTGCCTCGAATAAGGCAGTTTACTGGGGATCATAAAACAATTAACCAGGCCTTTTTCTGTTCCTGATGGCTCGGTTAATTAATCGATTCTCGGTACCATTACACTTTTTAGGGTTCTGTGCCCGGAGGGTAACCAACGGAATCCGTCCGTCCGCCCGTCCGTCTGTCATGAAACTCATGATCCGTAATGGGTAGAGTTGAAATTTTTAGAGAATGTGTATTTCTGTTGCAGCTATAACAACAAAAAATAAATCAAAAAGTAAAGGGGGCTCCCCAACTAGAAACTTGTTGTTTTCGGCGTTTTTTGGTACGGAACCTTTCGTATGCGAGTCCGATTCGCATCTGACCGATTTTTTTTTTTATCGGTGGCAGGTTTACCGCCATCTCACTTGAATCTGAATAATGAAGCAGTTAAAGCGAGGGACGTGTATTTATTGGACAAATACATCCCTACTAATATTTACTAATATTATAAATGCGAAAGTATGTTTTATTGTGGGTTTGCCCTTCAATCACGCCGCAACAAAGCAACGGATCGACACGATTTTTTGCATGGGTTTTTTGCATACCCATGCAAAAAATCCAAGATCCGTTGAGGGCCGGGAGGGTGACATAGGCTAATTTTTATCCCGGAAAATCAAAGAGTTCCCGCGGGATTTTAAAAACTAATACCACGCGAGCGAAACCGTGGTCATCAACTAGTTAAAGATATCGACCGTAGCAATTAACAGTGTCGGATCTACATTTTGGCGATTTTCGTTTTGTTGCATTAAGGGTCTTAGAATGGGGATAGCAATGCCCCCACCAATTGTGAAACTTTTGGAATCAACCAACCATCTTTGGTTTTTGCAAGTGCAAGGGTTGGATATGTTGACTGTTTTTCACTTTTCACATATTTGAAGCTTTGAGCGGCCGTGCCCTGGAGTAGTGGTTTTTCACATGCGACTATGTTAATTGCTACGGTCGATATGTATAAGGGGCGCGCCATACCTACGCAACAAAAAATAAATAGTGTGAAAGTTATGGTGTTTGTAAAAGTAACCAAGCGCAGATCATTTTTCAATAGCAAAATTCCATAGAGAAGTTTGCCTACGTTACTTAAGCTATAAATAAGTTAGTTATTATGTAGTTTGTTTTTAATCGAGTTTCAAACGCCCGAGTAGCTCCGCATTGGGAATTTGTTACTTGGAAAACTAGCTACAAATAGTTTAGCACCTACGCTAAGGCTATATAGGTAAACTATCTGCATAACAGCAATGAATTAACTGTTTTTAATTACATCACACTTCAAGACTGGGTACTGTCGGCGCGAGTAGGTAGGTACTTTATAAGGTGGTATTCTGAACCAATGGTAACATGATTCACTTGATAATTCAAAGGTATAAAAGTTTATTTAAATAAAATAAAAATAAATTCTTTTTTTAGGGTTCCGTAATCAAAGGGTGCCAGCGAGACCCTATTACTAAGCCTCCGCTGTCCGTCCGTCCGTCCGTATGTCAGCGGGCTGTATCTCATGAACCGTCTTTCATCCGAATTTCAAGTAATAGGTCTACCTATTACTTGAAATTTTCACAGAATGTGTATAAATATTGCCGCTATAACAATAAAAAATACAGGAGGATCCCCATACAAGAAACGTGATTGTTTCGACCTTAATAATCGCTATTTACGTTGGTACGGAACCTTTCCAGTGCGAGTTCAACTCGCACTTGGCCAGTTTTTTTCCAAAAAAAGCATATAGATATATTAGCCAAGTTAAAGTTGACTTATAATCTCCTTTCCTCTCCAAATAAGCGTGAAAATTGTGTTAGGAGTGGGGGCGAAAATATTTCAACGGATGGGATAGAACCTTTCTGTTTTCACTCCGTCCCTTTAACCGTTACCCAGCGATTACGCTATTGAGGCTAACTTGACAGCTTAGATATGAATTCCTCAGGCTAACTTGACAGCTCAGATATTATGAATTCAGAATTCGTCGCACGCTGGCGTCCGTCGTGCGTTCTATTCGTAGGTATCTGTCTATGTCGTCAGCATTGTATCTCGAGCGTGACTACGCTCATTGAATACAAGCTGATGGTTGCAACTTCGTCTACATGGACTTAGGTATATGAAATTGGGGAAACCTTCCTGAGATATCCAAATTCTAAGTCGGGGAAAAAATCGGATTATGTGGGGGTTTTACCCCACTAAAAGCCGTTTGCTGAACACTCTAAGGGCATATCTTCGGAGAAGCAGAATCGGTGTATGCCTTGCGCGACGCCCATCTCATAGAAAAACGTTCTTCCACGTTCTTGTCCCTCAAACTTCGACTTTGAAGTATGGCGACTTGTGCCTGCAAGCTGCCATCTTCTCAGAGGCAGCGAGTATACCAAGCAAGAGTGAATATCTTTTTCTAGTGAGTCAATTATTGTAATCGTCAAAAGGGTCGTCTAATTACCAAAGGGGCGTTTTCCTAGCAGAAAGGCTTAACGAACTAGCGAAATTTATTATTCAACGTCAAACGATAGCCCTAATCCCAATTCAGCAAATCCCGATAACGCTCATCTGTGTATCTACGATCTATTTAGCGCCTATGCTTGCCTGGTACATAGGGTTAGCAGTCGACAGGAGTTTTCTTCAAAATTGCGATTTTTTCGGACCTTGAAAAAAAATTTGGGCGGAATGTTAATTTTCCTAAAGTTTTCTTGGAAAAACAATAACCAAAAACGAATTAGGTTTTAAAATTTAAATTGAGCAGAGCTTGCTTTTTAACAATGTCCTGGTTTTTAATACTCATTGTAGGAAAGTTCCTCTTTAACTTAATCTGAAATTCTCATAGGATTAAAGGACTAAAATAATCTCGTTGCTTCCACAGGAATTTTAATGAAGTCGAGAGGATTTTTGCCCGGAATTCCTATATCTGGGACTTATTTAGTATATTCTTTATTTTGCTCAAGCTTTATCCAGCATTCTCGCTGCTGCAACTTGTGGCGTCACGAAAGACAAAGAATTTTTATTATTAAATTGTCAACAATATCTGTAAATAGCGAGTCTACAGAATATAATTCGGAGAATGTGTTCAACTATTCAACTTGGTTCCACCATCACCATTCTACCATCGAACCGCAAGGCACAGAATAGATCTGCACCCGTACGTGGTTGAAATCCCAAGGACGCGCACTAAGCGCTTTGCTTCCTCGTTCCTGATACGCACTGCTAAAATTTGGAATGCCCTTCTGGCTTCCATTTCCAGATAACTACGAACAATTTGGGTACCTTCAAACCAAGAAAATGAATAGGCATTTTCTAGGCAAACGCGCTCTATCTTAGGCTGCATCTTCTCTTATCATCAGGTATGATCGCAGCTAAGCGGAAATCTGTATACATTAAAAAAGACAATTTTGTGAAAAATCAGCGCCCAGATAACCCTATATTTACCTGGTACATATATTCGGGCCACAGGTCACGACATAGTCTGATTAGCGGTGGATACCGTTGGGAACGAACGTGCATTGAACACTGAGTACAAGATTAAGCTCTCCTTTGAGCGTACTCGTATGCTATTTTGGAGGCTGGATTAGGTCTTTTTAGTTTTATAAACTAACCGAACACAAAATTAAGACATGCAGGCAATAGACAGATACTAATTGTTCATAATGTTATTAGCAAAATAAAATTTGTCTTTTCTTTGTTTTTTATATTATTTATAAATATATGTATATATATATATATATATATATATATATATATATATATATATATATATATATAACAATAATGATTTATCACAAGAAGTGCTCTGACAGCTCCAAAATTTACGAAAATACGAGATACAATTTTTTGTAATTCTAGCACTAGCACTACTGAAAAAATCTAAATGTTAGCGACATATTCGCGATACTAAATATATTACACGGCGGAATTATGGCGGTCGCGTTGACCAACCGGTTTGTATAATACGACCGCGTAACGGAGGACCGCGGTATCGGTATATGACGTCAACACAACGGTCAACTTAGCTTGCGTACTATTAAAACTTGTTATACTTAACGAAATAAATAATACACGTGGATACAATCTACTAAATTGGCTGCCCAGATATCCCTAACTCCAAGAGCATGGCACTTGGCGCCTCCACTAAATATTCGAAAAAACACCGCAAGTCTAATTACTTATTCTACAACGTATAAGAACGTAGGAGATTAGGTTCACACTTGATACCTTTAATGTAGCCAAAGCTAAGCTAAGCTGTAAAATCTCACTGCATTTAAAGCTAAGTATCTTTAAATGTAGTGAGATTTTACAGCACGTACTACGATTTTCAAGAAAAGCGTTTGGAATCTTATCGGAGAATACTATTCAACAATACGTTTGACTTCAATGAAACGTTCAGCTCGAGGTGTATGAATTTCAAAGATGCTTATCGATGCAATTTATCAGTTTAATGCACAAGTATTTCTACGAGTCCACTTAACACCGTCGATGTTTTATCACCCATTTTATTCAAATTCAAATTATTTCATGTAGGCTACCTTGTAGCTCTTATGACACGTCATAAATCTACCACCGGTTCGGAATGCAGATTCTGCTGAGAAGAACCGGCAAGAAACTCAGCAGTTGCTCTTTTCAAAAAATTAAATAATTTTACAATAAGTAACCAAAATAAGCTATGTATACAGTGCTTCCACAGTGAAGCTTCAAAAATGCAATACATATAATCCAACACATGTCAACATGGGAAGACAAAGCAGACCCATTCCCGTTGGTGGCACCCGTTCACGAGCACGACGCATAATCCAGCCATTGATCGCTCAACCATATTTGAGGGAACGTAACCTCTCTCTCTTATATTTCTTCAAACCTAAAGTATTAAGATTTTGGTTGAACATAGACAGTTAAAGTTAAGCTATCTAACTTTTCCAACCCTGAAACCCTTTTTACATGTAGATTAGTTTTTTTATATTTTAAAACTAGAATATCAAGTGTTCCAATTTGAACGTTTAAGAAAAGGTTTTCTTTTGCAACCCTTTATTTTAATTTTTAGCAACTTATATTCTCTCCCCATTTCTGATCTCTTGTTATGGTGCCTTCCACACAGAAATTATAAAATGTAATTTAATATTTTGTTAGATAATATTTTATAACAAAATATTGCAAAGTTATATTTACTATGTCATTTAAAATAAATTTTGACATGACATGTTGTACATAACAGATAGCAAATTAAAAAACAAAAGTTGTCAATTGCCAGAAGTCCTCAAAAAATACGAATACTTTTTGGGTCATTTTCATGCCCAAATATTATTTTTGTACCTTTTTCAAAAATGCTTTGTTTTATCGTTTTTGACATTTTTATACTACTATAGATGCCGACAAAATAACCATAAAATACTGATCAATTTCTTTTCTATTTGCAAGAAAGGACCACTCAGGTTCAGCCTCCTTAAAAATCGAAACTAATAGTTGTTACTACAACTAGTAGTAGAAACTAAATGTTTTAAGTAAAATGTTATATAACATGTTAGAAAGTTTTTACAGGTGTATAAAATAGCGTGTAGCAAAATGTAACTTGTTAGAAAATGTTATCACATATTATTCATACCTCCCGCTATTGCAAAATTCAAATACGAAGGTGGTAAAAATATGATTACATATGAAAGTGTCGAAGACATAATAGACAAAATAAAACATTCCTAACACGTTTCAGCACCAGCTACCCTCGGAATACGGTATTACAGGTATTATTTGTCTTACAGTTATTGTCAGAGTCTCTGAATACATTCGTGTTGTAGATTGGAAAATTTGAGTGGAAAACACGTCTAGATATGAGTATACATGGACGCACATACGCAATGTTTCAACCCACAAACCTTTATCAAACTAAATACATATACAGGGTGTCCCACGGCTATGCCACATGGAGGGGAAGTACCTTAAATATTGTAGATGGAACATTTTACTAAAAGAAGACTTCATTTTAATTTAAAACACAATTTAAACTGCATTCATAGATTTTTAAATAATTGCCTGGTTGAACCGGGACTCGAACCCGCTATAGGAGAAAAAAAATTAACCTGTATCTTTATCATACCGATCGGAAGGCTTCATCATAAGGATTATTTTTTGTTAAATAACATAGCATGAGAAATAAAAGGAAGACCATGAATTTTAGCCTTTGATGTAAAATTTTGTTCAGAAAAATGAAAAGCTGACATTGGCGTATCCTTCAATTCCGCTGCAATTCGTAGCTCTGTTGCAGCGGGATTGAAGGACAAACCAATAAATCAACAAACAAACACACTTTCGCATTTATAGGTAATATAAGTAAGGATTAGTAAGGATAGTAAGGATCGGGAAATGATGCGTACTTCTCAAGTGGGTACTCATTAGTAATAGTTCATGTCAGTTGTATGTTGATACGCCAATGTCAGCTTTTCATTTTTCTGAACAAAATTTTACATTAAAGGCTAAAATTCATGGTCTTCCTTTTATTTCTCATGCTATGTTATTTAACAAAAAATAATCCTTATGATGAAGTCTTCCGAACGGTATGATAAAGATACAGGTTAATTTTTTTTCTCGTATAGCGGGTTCGAGTCCCGGTTCAAGCAGGCAATTATTTAAAAATCTATGAATGCAGTTTAAATTGTTTTTTAAATTAAAATGAAGTCTTCTTTCAGTAAAATGTTCCATCTACAATATTTAAGGTACTTCCCCTCCATGTGGCATAGCCGTGGGACACCCTGTATATATAAAAATGAATACCTATTTCCTTGGTCATCGCATCACGCGTGAACGGCTGGACCGATTTCGCTAATTCTTTTTTTGTTGTGTTTGTTATTGTCAGGAGAAGGTTCTTAAAAAAGAAAAAATTAAGAAAATTGCGCGAAAAATTAGAAAATTTAAGAAAACTTAACCACCATATTAAATTATTTCTAATGTAACCGCTTTTACAATTCAAACTTTTTTGATGTAACCTTATGGCGTTTGACATAACATTGACAGAATGCGTGCTGCCAATTTCGTCAAAGAGTTTCAATATTCATAGTTAAGACAGGACAACGTCTGTCGGGTCCGCTAGTATGCAAAAAATAGGTAATGTAAGTAATACGCTTTAAAAACCCGTTGGAGATGTTTTAAAATGCGTTCGTTAAAACAGGAAATTGTGTTTTAAAAATGTGAAACGTGAAGTCATTGTGACGGACCACCGCAGCCCTTATTTCCGGAGAATACCTCTTTGCCTCGCTACGCCGCGGTCGCCAATTTTTATAGATATTGCAGCTTGCACTTTATTATATTATCTATGAAATGAAATTGATTTTCCTCATTCTTTGACGCTATTTGCATTATAACTTGAATAGATTTTACTTAATATTATCTCCACTTCATACTTTAATATAAAATTTCTTAAAGAAAGCTTTTTCATGATGGTTTTTAACAGACTCAAAAAAAGGAGGAGGTTCTCAATTTGACGCGTATTTTTTTTTTAAATTTTTTGGCGATGTTACTCCCTAACTCCGTCTTTGGACCGATTTCAAAGATTTTTTAAAGATCGTTAGATTGGTTGAAGTTGGAGGACAGAACTCCTCGATGAATAAAAGCAAATCGCCAATATAAAGCTTAAAATAAAAATAAATAAGAAATCGACTTCAAACGCCACTACAAAGTAACTATATAATAATTTTAGTTTGTACACGTATGTTGAAGTCGAGCTAGCGTCGCGCATCGGTTTCATCATTTCTATTTAGGCCCGCCCACTTTAACATATTATGCGTACAAACTAAAATTATTTTATACTTTGTAGTTCGGTTTTTTAAAAAGAATTTTTATTTATTTTTATTCAAAGTCCGATATTTTGATAGAGCAAATTACGTCATCGGACAGCAGGCTGTAAAGTCCACGGTTGCCGGTCGGTCAGAAACATAACTGTTTAAAATGCATATGGCTAGGCCCATAAAAGTATTTGTAGCTGTAAAACTCAATCCTTATTTCCTGAGAGTGGCCTCCATTTATGACCTCCATTTTCGTCGATATTGCATCGGGAAATTTACTTTCAAAGAGATGACTTTTTTATACTTTGAAGATTTTTGGTGTTATATAACAGCTTTCCGAGCTTAATATTACTTCCATTTTTAAATCAAAATATCTGCAGCTTATCAAATCGTGAATATATATTTTTAATCAACCTACAGACGTCCACCTCTGGGCATAGGTATGATGTATGGACTTACACATGTCGCGGTTTTGTGCCGCCTGTATCCATTTGATGTAGCCGGCCCATCTGCTGGGGAATCATTGCGTTCAGCGTCGGAATAATTTTTAACCGACTTCAAAAGTAGGAGGTTCTCAATTCTTCGGAATCTTTATTTTTTATGTATGTTCCCCGATTACTCGAAGACGCTTGGACCGATCTGGAAAATTCTATTTTTGTTTGAAAGTGTACTTATACTTCCCAGGTCCCACAGTCATCAGATCAGGATCTGATGAGGGGATTCCGGAGAAATCGAGGGAACACTTCAAATTTTATAGGCACAATTGCTATACTTTGTAGTGGCGTTTGAAGTCGGTTTTGTAAAAAGAATTCTTACGTTTATATTATCTCTACTATATAAAAATAAGTCGGGTTTTCATTCCTGACGCTATAACTCCAGAACGCACGAACCGATTTCCACGGTTTTGCATTCGTTGGAAAGGTCTCGGGCTCCGTGAGGTTTATAGCAAAGAAAATTCAGGAAATATAAAACAAAAAAAATTTTTTTTCTTTTAATCACCAAACGAAATGTTACATAAAACGAAGCCATCTGGTGGCGAAACGGAGTTCGCCGGGTTTGCTAGTATCTTGTAAATACGAGTATTATGAATATGACAAAATTGCTAGATTTCTTCACCTCGTACCTACAGCGTTAACTTCAACGTTGGAGCCAGCCCCGTTTCGCGATTCCAATTAAATCGGTCTTGAACTTATAACAAGATTGTTGTAACGAGCGCCGTAGAAGCTGGCGCGAGTTTGTTAACTTTACCACGTCCAAGTGTGGCGCGTTTTGCTTGCTTGGGAGTCATTTTTAACCGACTTGAAAAAAGGAGGAGGTTCACAATTCGTCGAAATCTTATTATTTTTTGTGTATGTTCCCCGATTACTCGAAGACGCCTGGACCGATTTGGAAAACTATTTTTTTGTTTGTTTTCTATTATTATACACGGTGTTATTTTATTCCCCGTAATGTGCTCATGAAACTGAACAACTTTCCCCAAAGAACATAGCTCGAAATATGAAAAAAAAAAAAATTGGACCCTCCATACAAAATTGACGATTAGCTAATTGATTTACTATGGGTACTATTTCAAGTAAGTACCTTTTACTGTTCGTGAGATACAGCGCGGACCCTAACGGACGGACCCTAATAGGGAACCCTACGGAACCCTAAAAAGTGTAGCTATTCTGAAATAATTCTTTCAAATCTTTTTTTTACAAAGAATATTAGCCAAGCTGAATTTGACTTACTCGTATATTCTCCTCACCCTTCCAAATAAGCGAAAAGCTTGTGCTAGGAGTGGGTACGACAATAGTGCAACGGGTGGGGTTCGAACCTGCGACTTTTCAGTTTTCAGTCACTGTTGGGCTTTGTATGCAAAGGATTTATAAAACCAGTTTCTTGAATTTATCAAAGATTTAGATCAAGTTTAGTAGCAATTTGGCAGCGGATTATTATCAAACGAATTGCGAAATTCCAGGTGCGGCCGAGATAAGGGCCTCCGAATCACGCGACGTGAGCCAGCGTCATATCTATTGACTTTCGCGATTAAGGCCATTGCACATGTTAATTTTTAGGATTCCGCACTCCAGAGGCTGACAAACGGGACCCTGTTGCCATGGCTTTGCTTTCTATTGGCTTCACAGCGTGCATAAGGGTTCTTTTAATTCCCGCGGGAACTCTCTCATTTTCTGGGATAAAATATGAGCTATCTCCATTTCAAACACACACACACACACACACACCATACACACACAAACGTCTTTATAATATTAGTGTGATTATTTATAATTCAGACTAAAATTATACCACAAAATCTATACACACACATACATACATACATATTACAAATTATGCATACTACAAATATTGGCAGAAAATTTTGCCTAAGTAAATATCGCAAACCAATTCAAGACAAACTCTTTGATCTATATTATAATCTGATTAAAATAGCCTAGTAATATCGTAATTCAAAGCTGTTTATTAAAATCTTCGAAGTGTTTTATAATATAATGGCTTTCTAAGCCATAAAAGTTGATACAAAAGGATTCCGTACATTTCCAAGATGAAAGTAGGTAATTTCAGTGTAACTGGCGATGAAGCTGAAAATATCTAGATTCTAGACATAGTTTTATCACAGCATAAAGAGCAAAGCATTGAGAAAATATCGAAAATTTATTTTTACAACAGTAGTAAAATGTTGTATCGGCTGTAGTAACTAGATAGCGCCAAAACAATATTTCGTGGATTATTTATTATATAAACTTTGCTGCGTCACAAAAATATGTTCCGGTCATGTATGATGAATTATATTAATAGTTAATAAAAACAGGACGAACAAAATAAGCTTGGTATACGTTAATTTAAAAGGCGAAAAAAGTGAAAAAAAAAGTTTAAATGC
Organism: Hipparchia semele; assembly: GCA_933228805.2. Classification (NCBI taxonomy): domain Eukaryota; kingdom Metazoa; phylum Arthropoda; class Insecta; order Lepidoptera; family Nymphalidae; genus Hipparchia; species Hipparchia semele. The sequence goes on from OW121731.1 coordinate 3,037,404, forward strand.
AAAAATGTTTCACCGGCTTTTTTAGCTATTAGTGTTGTATTTGAAAGTGGATTGGTTGATTTCATCGAGTGCTCCGCATAAAACGTGCCATCATGACATATTTTGTATATAAAAAAATAAAATGAAATAAAATCGTGTTTAATTCAGACTCAAACTCTAGCGGTACATTTACTTAATTAGGGTTGGCCGATTTCAATTATTTTAGAATTTCGCAATACAAGACCCATATCTATAAACATGTTCGTTTCACTAACATGTCGATTTCTTGCGAATTTACGGTACCTACAGCTTTGTCCTCGTTCTGTTTTCTTGTTTCTCTAAAGCGATTATATTGGAGCGGTCGTTATTGTTAAATGTTTCATTTATCTGCCTCACCAATGTTTAACGTGTATGTAATACATGCATTGAAAGTATTCAAGGCAGATTGGCTACCTATAGATCAACTTTTAGCCGATTCAGTTATAAAACAAAAAAAACGTTAATTCTTCTCTTCTTATTTATCAGTCGTTAGATGTCCACTGCTGGAGAAAGACGTCTTGAATAGATTTCCACAGACCTTGGTCTTGTGCTGCCTGTGGTTGCTGTGCGTGGTCGTCTTGGGACCCCAACGACCATTAGATTTTCCAAGTTTGCCCTGCCCATTTCCACTTCAGCTTCGCGAGATAAGTAGGGGACTGAACTTAAATATGAATCGGAAATTGCTAATTAGGTAGGTATTATCAAATTCTGCCAAAATTACGTTTATCGTGCCTATTAAATATTATCGCTTTAATGTTAAATATTATATAGGTATAAAATTAATCGTACAATTCGGAAAAAACAAATGCGATAACCGCCTCTATGACTTCAGTACAGTATATTTTTTATGCAAATTCAAGTGTCTGTCAAATTGTATATATAAGGTAGGCACAGAAGGTAGGGTTCCGCGGATTTAAAGAACTTGTTATGAACTAAAAAGAAGAATTATTAGAAACAAAGAAAATCTCTCCAAATGTCCGAATCAGTCTTCTGTTAAAACTCTCTTATTTAAGTACTTGTAAAGTATTATCGTAGAAAGTATCGTAAATACCGTGAAAGTATTGAGTTAAAGCTACGAACGGATTATGATATTAGAATAAGATATGACCCAAGTGAAAAATATGATCTTTGATCACCTACAAAATTCAGAAAAAAATCCAAAATTATTTATTTCCTGTAGGCCAACTTGTAGCTCTTATGACACGTCATGACTCTATCACCGGTTCGGAATGCAGATTCTGCAGAGAAGAGCCGGCAAGAAATTCAGCAGTTGCTCTTTTCATAACAAAATATTACAACATTAATGTATACCTTCATAACATCACAATATGAGGCTCTTACGCCATTAGCTTCGCGTTAATTTTCCGCAGCATTATAAAGTAATCGTGCAAAATCTTGCCTTACATTCGATCAAATCGATCCACCTCTATTTGGGACACCTTCAATCAAAATTGTTTGCCCGCCCCGTGCCAAGTTTACTCTAATGAGATGATTGACCCATTTGAACTGCCCTACATTATCAGCACAAATTGCTCATGATACGGTAATGGTAATAGCTTCGCGATTGTAATTTACACGGCCTTTATCCGTATCACGGGTGGGGCACGTGGCTCGAAGAACCGACGGGCGTTGGGGTCCCAAGGTGCTGGAATGGCGACCCATTGCCAGGAGACGCAGTCTTGGTAGAGCCCCCCACTAACTGGATGGCGGACGATCTAAGACGAAAATATAAATTCACTTTGAAATAGAAAATTTTCTTGACAAAACCCTTTTCCAAACACTGGTCCAGCATTCTGAGTTTTAATCTGAAACGGTACTTACTTCATCTTCATCTTTGTTTAATTTTTCTTTATTTATACACTTATAGATACTTAATTACAAATTTCAAAATCGTTCTGACTTTATTTTGTTAATTATTGTATAAATGTATGCAATGAATTAATTTGATTTTTGCTCATTTTGCGTGCATTAGTGTCATCTCTTTATATCCCTTTTGGTACACAGCTGTGTAAGAAACCAATACTTTCTCATTTTTGCTGAAAAATATCAGGATAAGTGACCCCCCGTATTACTGTTTGTTCGACCTCCTTGCGGCCTTCTTGCTTCTATTAACACTTAATTAGTCCGCGTCGTCGACATTTGAATTAGGTAATGCACATGTCGATAAAGTTCATGAACGATTCTCAAGGGCTAATATAAGTTACCTAACCTTCACCCCTTAACTTTACTTCGTAGTTTCTAAGTACGCTATTTGTTCGTATACAAAAATTGAGTGTCTTCGGTTACCTTTAGTTGACTTAAACTGTTGTAAGTTGACTGCAGCAAGATCATCACTTGAGATGATCGGCTCGGCTCGATCGATTTGGATATTTTTTTCGGAAATTCGGATTGTATTTTTCGAATCTCAATTTCTTCGTTAGCAAATTGCATCCTTGTGAAGCCAGAGCGAGTAGTTTTACTTCAATTCTCTTATTTCTTTTGAAATATGCATCAGTATTGCAAACTTTCTCTTAGCCTTCAGAGATTTTAGCTTGGTAGAATTATCTCGAAACATCTGCAGTCGATTTTCCAAGCGTGCGGAATCTAAAAGATGTGATGAAGATCTAAGTCGACCGTTCAATGACCCTTAACCCGGAAGACTACGGCCCGCCCGAACCTCTTGTCACCACCCCCTTATATTTATGCTTTACAGTAAACAAGCACTTGAACATCTTCCATAATATCGTATTTAATTAAACCTTTTTGAACAAAATATATGAATACGAGGTTAATTTTTGAAATATCAAATTCATATCATCGTTGCGCAATTCTGCTAACATAAGTGGAGCATTGATTTTTTATCTAGTCTAAGTTGATTATTAAACCTTATTTTAGAACTGAGTTCTTATTTTATAATTGCCATAGAAAAGTATTATATTTCATTATGTAATCAAAAGCGAAATAATATTATAGAAATTGCAATTTTGAAATATATCTTCGAACTTAGTACCTACCCGTATACCACTCAAAAGAAAAATGAATGCCTGAGCCAATTTAGAGATTTATCTGGAGGACCTAATTGCATGAATTCGTGGGATCCAATTTAAATAATCCATTAATCTTGTATCGCAGCTTGGCCAGAGTTCTTATTAGCATTGAAATAAAAAGCTTCAAATAAAAAGTCAATTCTCGTTCTAACGACGATGAGGTTTTTACGACCTCCTTGGCGCAGTGGTCAGCGCTATAGTCTTATAACTTAGAGGTCTCGGGTTTGATTCCCGGCGGGGGCAATTTGGGAATTTATAATTTCTAAATTGTCTCTGGTCTGGCCTGGTGGGAGGCTTTTACCGTAGCTAGTTACCACCCTACCTTCAAAGACGTGCCGCCAAGAGATTTAGCGTTCCTATACGATGGCGTGTAGAAACAGATTAGGGTATGGGCTGAATGTACCTTCACTGCCATACCCCATAAAAAAGAAAAAAAAGATTTCGACGAATTGAGAACCGCCTCCATTTTTGGAAATCGTTTAAAAAGAAGAGTATCCCGATGCAATTACTACCTCCTCGATCCTCGTTCCAATCAGAAAACATAACAGGGAGAAGATTATTCGTAAATGTTTTGTCTTGAAGGTTACTTTAGGTCATTAGGTGTAATAATCGCAGCATTTACAAACAATGCACCAATATCCGCTGCGAGCAGTTTTGCATGTTGTTCATAGACCCAGTGTACACAATCTCCCCGTTCGAATATTTCACGTCTTTATGAGGCCACTCCCTTTTCGTTTGGAAATTCTTGCTAATTCCGTACCTACTAGCGCTGCCTTTAATGAAGTAGGTACCTATTATGATTGCAATTATTTCTTCGTTTGACATTGTTTGCTTTTTATTATCATTCTCTTCATGAGTAGGACTTAACTGGTTAAGTACATCTTTTCATATATAAAATATATTTATGTCTTTTTTCTCTTCTCTAAGGCCCAATTTCACCATCGTCAAGTAATATTTAACCGTGAAATTTTGAAGTTCAGACAGTTTTTGTAATCACTTCATAATTATATTTAGTCAAGGCCGCAGGTTACTGCTAGTTTTCATTAAAAATGTTAACAGTATTAGGTAACTGTTAAATTAAATTAAATAATAAATAATATGATGGTTCGTCATAACAGAAAATCTAAGTATTGTGTAACATTACCTATACAAATACGTAACCACAACCGCAAAGATTCTGTATCAAATAGGTGCGGTCTCGAAACTGGAACTCAACAAAGCGTCTCAAGAAGGGAATATTCATGAATATTATATACCCTAGAGCGACACGAGATTCAAGTAAACTTATATATTGGATCAAACAAACACTCCAATCTGTCATGCCCAAAGCCCAACACAGATCAAATTTACCCTTTCCCAAAATTAAGAGGCCTAAAAGCGCGTATAGCTTAAAGCTAAGTATAGAGCCGAACATGTACCTACGCTCGGCTGCGTTTCAAGTTTCAACTTAAATGAAGATAAGCGAAGAGGGCTACAAGACGTTCAAAGTTTACACAGAATTCTAAAGCTAGACAAATTCTGAATCCATCCCAGATCTTTATTCATTAGCATTTCACGAGTCTGGCGCCAGTCACAAGCAGCTAGCATGCGCGCCACGACAAAATTTTGTGTACCTATTTACTTGTGAATTTGTAAGAATTTCACTTGTAAATGGGGAGGCAAAATTTTCTCGTGGCGCGCATGCTAGCGCTATAGGTCCTCAGACCTCAACTATTCCTCTGCAAAAAATCACGTCGATCCATAACATTGTTGCGACGTCGTTGAAAGATAAACTTAACAAAGATACTTTTGTGTTTATACTCGTATCCTAATAGGATTTGTCAGTAATTAAGCCGCTCGTCCCTACCCTACTGTGTTTTGGATTTCTCCGTTTCGCTTCAGTAGGAATCTCTACATTTTTAACAGCTACATTCTACACCTCTCTGTTTGTCTCCGCTTCACTGAAAACCCGCCCAAAGCACATGCTCGATTGTCTGTATTAGCTTAACTAACGTTCTAAAATATGCACGATACTGCAATGGAGTCAGCTCCGTTTATGGAGTCGTAAACACGGACAACAGCGCAGGTGTGCGAGGGAGCTTTAATTTTTTGTTTGTATAATTAATTTTTGTTTACACAGGGCTATATATGTTTCTAAATTTAAAGAGCTCTGGGCCTAAGGTTATTCTTTTTATTTGATCCTGTCTAAGTTAGTGTTGTAACGTTGAGCTTTATTGTTCAGCGTAAAACTTGGAAAGATAACATTTTACGGGAAGAGCTTTTGGACTTAAATTTTCTTTTTAGTATTACGAATTATAGTATGGTTTCAGTTTTGGTTTTATAGAGTTGTTTAAAGAAGAATACTAACGTGTTTTTGTCCAAGAGATATAAGTAAAAGTAGAGAGGAATGAAAAAGATTTTTTTTTGCAAATAATTCCACGAAATTTTGGTGTATCTACTGGTAAATCGGAATATTAATTGAGTTAAAAATAATAAGTGTTTATTACACAAATATCTATAGTTAAACCGAATGTGTTTTTTTTTTGAATTGTTAGTTTGTCCTAATCACACAGTAAAGGAGCAACGGATCGATGTGATTTTGTGCATGACTATACTCGAGAACCTACAGTGTAACTGGCTAATAAGTAACTCTCGCGCTCTACCGCGCTTTTTGTTCCAGAAAAAAAATGGTAACCGCGTTTTTTTTTTAAATCTAACACCACGCGGCCCAATTTGCGGGCAAAAGCTAGTCTACATATATAAAAGGAAAGATGACTGACTCGCTGACTGATCTGTCAACACACAACTCAAATCACTGGACGGATCGGGCTGTTTGGCATATACTTATATATAGCTATTATGAAGTAAGATAAAGATTTTTGGAAATTCAGGCTTTAAGGGAATAAAATAGGGGTTAACATGAGCAAAGCTGCGGGCAAAGGCTAGTTAAGACATAAAAATGGAAAGGCAATTCCGGATGGTACACGCGGGAAACAATTTAATAAGATATTCAAAATATTCAACGTCAGGCTAATCCGCCGCGCTGCGTCTTTTCGAAGATTTACGGGCCCTCTCTAATTGGATCGAGGAATAACGTCTTTGTGACTGATAAACGGTGGCGCTGTTAAATAAATGATGTCGCTACCTACCGAATCTTGTTAAAGAATCCCGTGTGCGACGTTCCGCGTCACAACATCGCTAAGTGGCTAATGCCTTGTTCCGTAAAGTGATTTTTGGAAATGCTTCGCGAATACTGTTTGCCGGCTAAGTTTTTAACCGACTTCTTAAAAGGGACAACTAAAAAAAAATGAATTAAACAGTCACAGATGTTCTCATATTTATACAACGTGTAATGAAACTCCGAAATAATACATGAAACTGAACAACTTTCCCCAAGGAACATAGGTCGAAATATGAAAAAAAATTTTTACCTCCCATAGTAAATCAATCAGCTGATTGTTTTGTATGGGAGGTCCATTTTTTTTTTCACATTTTGACCTTCCTTTCCTTGGGGAAAGTTGTTCAGGTTCATGAGCACATTCACCTCCTTCAGTATTATACCTCCCAAAATACGAGAATAGGCTGCGCTTGAAATAAAAAGAATACATATTGTACTTTGATAAATGTCAGTAGTGTTCCTTTCACATTTCTCACTGGCACCATGTGGGCAGATACCCCTTTTATCTTCGTTAGATATCGGCCCACACTCCCCGTCCTCTCTATTTAATTATTATGCCACGGAGCACGGTGAATGCAGCCTTTGGCACACGATGCAAGAGTGGGTGCGTGGACGATATCGATCCCCGTAATGCTACTGCCCCACCTGCGCCGTAACGCGTAAATTAACACGATATAAAGGCACTACGCAGATGGGGCCAATATTTTAATGCGTTAAATGTGTTGTAGCTTAATAATGACGCTTAGCGATAACTCAGATGGTGGTTTTTTTAAACATATCAAAGGATTTTAACGCGTTGAATAACGCGCGAACTTTGTTGGCTACATTAGCGCTGTTTCATTCTGTGCAACGCATGGACTGTGAGGACGTTTGAATGTGATTTTGAAGACGGACGACAGAGCAGAACACTTACTCCAGTTACTTTTGGCAGCATCTTTTTTTTTTAATGTGGCCACCTGTTTAACGCGTTATTTTTTAATGCCCTAATTAAGGCCATTTGAGCGCAGCCGTTAACACTAACATTTGATGCAGATGGAGCAGTAGCATAAAAGAATTGCTGCAGTAGAGTTTAGTTCTAAAAATAGGCACGACTGAGTGATCGATTTTTATCAGTAACTAGCTGACCCGACCGACGTTGTACCTACTGTCCAAATTCCAATTTTGTTTGTGATAGTTTTGTAAAGTGAAATAGAAAAAACCGGCCAAGTGCGAGTTGGACTCGCACACGAAGGGTTCCGACTTCCGAAGTATCGTAACAGTGATTGTTAAGGTCGAGCAAAAAACGCTGAAAAAGTCACGTTCTTTATATGGGGATTTATTTTTTATTTGTTGTTATAGCGGCCATAGATATACACATTTTGTGAAAATTTCAAGTTCCTATTACGGTTCATGAAATACAGCCCGCTGACAGACAGACAGACGCTCGGACGGATAGCGAAGGCTTAGCAAGTGTCTCGTGTCCCGTTGGCCCTTTGAGTACGGAACCTTAAAAATGAAAGAAAAAAAAACAAAACTGTCACAAACTAAAATGACTGAAACTTATAATATCGCATGGGTACTATAAACAATGAATGAAAACCAATCGAAGTTGAGGAAATTTAAAAAATGGCAATTACATATCATTTGCCGAGCTTATTTTATTATAGTTGTAAGTAGTTCTATCAGTTAACGAGCTAATTATAATAATAGGGTAAGGTTGAGGGAAAAAGACCACGTGGCCGATTACATAGCCTCTAGTCTGACCAGGTCAAGTCGCTCACTGGCCTTCTACTTACAACCGTAATTAGATAATAATAGTCTTAAAAAAATCTTTTTAAAAACCGACTTCAAACGCCACTTAAAATTATAGAATAATTTTATTTTGTACACGTATGTTGAAATCGGGCTCGCGTCGCGCATCGGTTTCATTCTTTATATTTAGGCTCGCGACAAGTTTAACCTTAAGTACCTTTAAAACAAGAGCGAATAGGCATCTTCTAGGCAAGCGCTCTACATCTTAGGCTGCATCTACACTTACCATGTGAGATTGCGGTCAAGCGCTAGTATACAACGTGTATTGAAACAAAATTGACGATCAGAAAGATTGATTTACTATGGGAGGTAAAAATTTTTTTTCATATTTCAACCTAGGTTCCTTGGGGAAAGTTGATCAGTTTTATGAGCACATTCACCTCCTTCAGTATTATTTCGGAGTTTCAATACACGTCTATATGGAAAAAAAGAAGTTTGTTAACGTATTGTGTGGTTTGTTACAGATCTAGAGGGTAGGGCGTGGTGCGGGCGGCGGCCGCGAGCCCGGCACCATGGCGACGGTGGAGGGGCGGCCGGCGCAATATGGCGTCACCCTGCGGCAGCTGCGCGAGCTGATGGAGACGCGCGGCGCCGAGGGCATGGCCAAGATCAACGCGCTCGGGGGGCCTCAGGAATTGTGCAAGAAGCTGTACACATCGCCCACAGATGGTGAGTTGCAGCACCCCATTACCCCATTCAACCCTCGCAGTCTTGCCGGAGTTCGCCTGGCGGACATTGCTCCGCCAGGCGAACCGCCGCCTTTGACAGGGTGCAAAACGCGACAGATGCTAGTAGGATTGTAGTAGGTACATACATCAATGTATTCTAATAACTGGTAAGATATTAATTTAAAAAACATATCCTTCAATCGTTGACGTTAAAAGTAATTGTTTTGAGATATCATATAATGTCATCAATGTCAAAATAATATTGAAATAATACTGCTTTAGGGGCTGGTAGGCCCCCAGGTGATATCGCAGTCAAGGACAAACTTCTAGGAGAATAAAAAAACTTTTCCAATATTAACTCATTATCATAATCAACAAGATAGATTCGCCCAATATTGGGCACGCAACCACCATATTAGGCGAACATGTTTTTCCTACAGCTTTTTTTTTATACGAAAACAACATTTAGGAGGAGGATAATGACCTGTGGCATCGTAGATGAAGATACAAGACACGAAAATGTTTAGGTACAGTTTTTAAAAGTAGTTTTAGTTGATTCATTACCTTTGCAACTTTTTACCCAAAAATTTATTATGCAAGGTTATCTCCTAGAAATGGAATAACAAAAGCATTAAAAATCTCAGTATACAGTTTTATTATTAATACCGAGTAAGGTTGTAACTTTGCACAAGAATGATACAACTCTTTGTATGGTTCTCCATGACCTATTTGCTCATTATGACTCCTTACTTTGCATTAAATATAGGAATTTTGTCAACTGGATGAAATTGGAAAAGTCGTAAAAGCTCATGTAAGAATGTTTACTTTTCATACGACCCTCGCGTGACGAGACCATGTTTGTGTAAAATTGACTTGTCCCTCATGATTCTAACATCGTTATCGGTATTTCAACCCATACTTTGTGAAATTTAAAGTTTTCAGCAGACAAACCCGCCTAGACTTAGACTAGACACCTAATCGTGTACGATATTAAAGTCTGAAAACACTTACAACTGCAAATTACGACGCGATACTTGATAGTTTTGTCTGAAAAGGCGTATTTTTAATATCATCAAAGAATGAAAACCTCTCCAAACCGAAGGCAGCTAATAACCCGATCTGGAAAGTACTGCCAGTCCATGTCAAGTTGGCCGCTACTTCGCCGCGCGCTTCCCCGCACCGCACCTCTTAGTACAGATAGCAACGTACCACTCGCGATTGTCACTACCAAATTTTTTCAAAGTTTTGTTATTGTTACGTTTTCAATGTTTTTGTTAACTTTAAATTAGTTAATTATTTTTATTTGGTTACTATTGTTAGCGTATCTTTTATCTAAAAGGAAAAATTTTGCATAGCGTAGACTATTAATTACTTTAATTAATTAATTTTTTTCAAGCGAAAAAAAATAAGAAATTAAAAATTACGCCTTTTGACTTTCAAGATGACATTGCCGTGAAAAGCATCATTGCCAGGGAAGAAAACTTCCGTCATAGTTGTGGTTACAGTAAAAAATACAATTATTATTTTCTTGTCAACGGTAGAGTATGACGTCATTTTGTAACGGTTGACGACTGTTGACGACGACCAACTTGACGTGGACGGTCAGTAGTTACAGGAAAGGCGAATCGTAGTTTGCATCCTTTGTTTTATTTTGGTTATTTAATTGCGATCCCTGCCTCCGCGCGTCGCTTTTCCCATCGCCCTCTTACATTTCGTTCAATTTCGGCGCATTTTAGAAACTTTCGGCTTCGGCCACAACTTGGGCCCATTTCGGATGAAGCCGAAGGTTTGGCCGAAGATGGCCGAAGCCGAAGATTCGTCGGACTTTCTTGTTAATCCTGGGATACTAGAACCTTCTGACGCAGTAAAATTCAAACGCGTCACTCTAGCATTAGTGGTGGTCGCATTTCTTCGCCTACCCATTGGAATACTAAATCGATAGACCTTATATTTAATCACCGTGACCGTCAATGTACTGTTATTTCGTTAGGAATTCATTTCATGTCTCCTTCGAAGGTTTGATGTCGATGAACCCAGGATTATTGATTGGCCACCATTAATACGAGTACCAAATGAATAGTAGGTACGATAGCTTTAATTTTCACATTTTGTTCATATTAGCACAGCAAATCTTTGAACAGTTAACCAACAACAGAATAGATTATAATATTTTTCCTTCGTTGATACAAAATTTTTTCATAAATGTCAACTGAGGTTTCTTTTAAATGAATGGAAATGAGATTTTGAAGATTATAAGACAGAAGAAAACCGAGGCAACTGAAATGTAATTCCCGAGGGATTTGCTGTTCAGACAATGATAAACTGGTCAAATATAGTGGGTATTATACATTACCCTTACTGACGTAGTTTGTGGACACAACAATCTCAACCCGAGGGATTGACCCATGTCAACTGGCCAACTATTTCGATTAATTCGTCCATACTAAGATTGAACGTTAAATGAACTGGCGTAAAATTGCACTTATCTCTTTAGACAAGATAATTTAACCCTTAAAAATCCTTTTTCCAAACCGACTTGAAAACACCACTACAAAGTATATCAATTGCCTATAAAATTTGAAGAGTTTCCTCGATTCTTACAGGATCCCATCATTAGATCCTGACCTGATGAAAATGGGACCACCTGGGAAGTATACCCTTTCTAACAAAAAAAGAATTTTCCAAATCGGTCCAGGCGTCTTCGAGTAATCGGGCAACATACATAAAAAAAGATTCCGATGAATTGAGAACCTTCTCGTTTTTTGGAAGTCAGTTAAAAATATTATAAATTAAAATCCGCCACTCACTTTGACCAATACAATTCGACTCCAATAGATATCGTTACACGTTTGGCACAAAACTAGTGTCCTGATAGGCTGGTCGACGTTATCGGAAAAGCGAAGTCACCAGGCAGGAAATGTTACGATCCATATCACAACAGACGAGGCGTATTTATCGAGATCGTCTTTCTACCGACAAATAGACAATGTGGAACATCTGTATGTCGAAATCGTTAATGTACAAAGCAGAACTATTATTAAGTTACATTTTCTTTTGATTAAAATTGAATAATGTCGTTAGAGCTTTTTTTGAACGAGCGAAGCGAGTTCTCTGAGTCAACTAGGGCGCTTGTCTGTACTGGACAGAGAAGTGTGTTCGTCAAAATGTCTGTCAGAGCCCTATAACTTCTGAATTATTGAACGTAATTACTTCAAATTTAAATATAATATGTAAACTGATGGCCTTCAGCCGAACATTGTATAAAAAAATATAAAAAGCTTTATTTCAGGGGGGCTCTCATAGAAGCGTGTTTGAAGTAAAATTTTGTTTGTTGCGTTACATAGACTTGTGATATATCTTTTTAAAGACGACTTTGAACAGAGTACAAAAATATATTTTTTTTAATTTTTCCCTTAAAATTGACGAAATGGGGGGCTTTCAAAGTGGAGATTTTAATTTGAGCCATATGTCAAGAATGACAAGATATTAGAACTTGAAACTTAGTGGTAAATTCAGTTATATCTTGTACTTGAACAACAAATACTAAAATTAGATAAATATTATAAAGAAACGAAATTATTTAACTTTTAAGTGGAGATTTAATTTGAGCCATATGTCAAAAAGTATTGCATATTAGAACCTGAAACTTTGTTCAAAATTCAGTTATATCCTGTACTTGAACAACAAATACTAAAATTAGATAAATATTATAAAGGAACGAAATTATTTAATTTTTAATGCTAATAGCTTCACAATAAATACAATAATGCTAATAGATGGCGCTGTATCAGTAAAACAGTTTTGCGTCAACTATTATTATTTTTTATTGCGTCTAATGCTAAAAGTTAATTATTACAATATATAATTAAAACTATCTTTTGGGAATTATGGGATACCGCGAGGTCTCAGTTCGGGGCGAACCACTAGTTTATTTTATTCGATGACAAGATAGTCCTTGACTGCGATCTCACTTGATGGTAAATGACGATACAGTCTAAGATGGTAGCGAGCTAACTTGGAAGGGGTACGGCAGTGTACATTCAACCCATACCCCTAATCTGTTTCTACACGCCATCTTGCTGGATCGCTAAATCGCTTGGCGGCACGACTGTCATGGTAGGGTGGTAACTAGCCACGCCCTCCCACCAGACCAGACCAGAGACAATTCAGAAATTATAAATATTTTTAATTAACAAATCCGATAAAAAAATTTGAAAATTCTACAATTTTGAGTACCTCCCTACACGTCACGTAAAAGGGGGAATGATATATTTTTTTAAACCGTTTCTGTATACAAGTAGAAAGTATTTGTAATCCTTTCAGAGGGAAAACAGAGCTTTATTATGAAAAATTGGAAAAAGCAACCGTCGTGAGGCTTTAATCGTGTTTTCATCCCTAATGGATTCTCCTTCTTCATCTCTTTTTGCTTTGATTACTTTTCTTTAAATAGATATTTTTATGGGAGCGGGCTCAGCATTAACGCTCGCGTAATTATCCGTGTAGCTCACACGTCGCTCATCAAAAACCAATTAGCGACATCTCAAATAGTCCGTGACTCAGTATTTATGAAGATACAACATCAGATATACTTAAACAGATTAGGGACTTCAGATGCTACCCTCTATTTCGCCAGACTAGTCTATGTCAACCTTTAGGTCCTCAACTGTACCTATTCGAAAAATCACGTCGATCTGTTACTCCATTGCTGTGTGATTGAAGGACAAACAAACAAACTTTCGCATTTGTAATATTAGTAAGGATTTTTGAATTAGATTGTAGTAATAAGTCAAGCTTATCTCCGCTCACTGACTGGCGTGATTAAAAAGCCCCTTATTGTATCACATTGGATTTAAAAAGGACCTTTTCTGTATCGGTCGAGGTTAGACGGCCTCAGGGCTTTCGGTAACGATACAGAATTACAAGCACGAGAATTAAATTGAACATGAACAAGGTCCGTTATAAATAATCAGCTACTTGATATCATATACCTACTTGCTCTAACTTTTTAACATTATAGAGAACACTCAAGCGTAAAAGTTACTTACCAATTTCCTATTATTTTGAATTAGTTCGGGCTGACAATGTCTAGTGTCTCAGAATATCTAATAATAATGTCCTACCGACCGAATCCGGCCACGGCGCCCAATCTCCACAGAGATTAGCCATCTGCGCGGGAGATATTATACTGCACAAGTGTGTGCGCAAACACAGGTGCACTCTCTATTCCCTTACTCTCATAGTCCGATGGGACGGAAATCCGATACTACCGGAAAGAGATCAGGCGCAGAACCGACGGCTTTACGTGCTCTCCGAGGCAAGGGGATGACTCACCGCCAACTTCTTAACGCCGGGCTAGTACTTAGAATTTATTGACGTTTTAAAACTCGACCCGGGAATCGAACCCGGGACCTCGACATCTGCAGTCGAACTTGCTAACCACTCGACCAACGAGGCAGTTGGTCAGAATATCTAGTATGCTAACGATCTACAGCGATCCAGTTTCGCTTAGATGACAGTTTCCTTTGAGATTTTATTGATGCCATACAACGGCGCTATTAACTAAAGGTTTCCACTAACGTGCTTACGTAAGTACGTGGAACTAACCCCATTTCTTAATCAGCTTCGATCAAACATGCATCGACTAACTGGGTCAAGTTCGGTGCTAAGGGATGATGGGCTTCGTGTTATATTTTCATACTTCAAGACGTTTTCAAAAATGTATGCGACCTCTACCGGAACTTAAGAATTATTGGCTTTAACAGTGTGTCAGATAATAAGTTATTTAAAAAGGTCTTTTTCAATTTTTACCCGTTAAATTCGGCTTTTCTTTATGTTTCACGTCATATACTTCCTCTTTTCTTGGTTAATATTTTCTCAAGTATTGTGACTGCAATCTGTTTTGCGTTTGGTGCCACTACACTTTACTCCATATTTTTACGTTTAATTACTACCCTAACGCTGTGGGTCTATGCGGAAATACGTAGACCCACTGGTGGGAGACCTACTACTACAGGGTCATCGGTTCATATTCTTAGAAAAAATTTTCGACATCCAATTTGTAAACTTTATATTTTAAATAGGAAACCGCCCCTTAACCATTAGGTGAATGTTGTAACAAGTCATTTTTTTATTCTCATTTTTATTTTAGTACAAAAATACGTACGTATTGATACATACACGAACACACACGTAATATCAAATAAAGTGTACGAAGATAAAACTTATCTCTTTAATCTTATTAAATCATGTAGTAGGTAGTATAATAGGTCTTAATGACCTCTCTCCAATTGTATGGAAATTCTGTGCTGTTGATTACATTTTCATGAACACTCGAAACAACATATTCAGTGATTGCCTTATAATATAACGTTGAAAATTATTCACAGTGAATAAATAAATATTTTACTAACACTAACGATCCTTTCATGAATTGCCATAACGATCGCTATAAAGTTTATAACGATTGTCGTAATAAAAGATGATCCCTAATAAACTCGTCGAGTGATGCTCTGTAGACTCTCTCAGGGGGACATTATGAGAAACGAAATAGGCACCTACTGGAAAATAAATAATTCTAATTTGTAGCCGTGAGTAGAGGAATAACTACCATAAAACCCCTTTACATTGGTCGATATGATACCAAATGGAAGTGTGGGTCATTTCTATCATCTGATGAATTACATTGATCTGTTACGGGGCTTCCCCACTTTCTTGTGTATCGACTAGGTTTTCGACCATGTAAAATACCTAAGCCGTTTAACGCTCTTGTTTTGCGTTCAACACGGATAAAGGAGAAAAATACAAACATAGAGCAAATTAAAAAAAGGATAATCCTTATACTAATATTGCAAATGCGAAAGTGTGTTGATTTTTTGGTTTGTCCTTCGATAACGCTGCGAAAGAGCTACGGATCGACACGATTTTTTACATGGGTATAATTGAGGACCTGGAGAGTGTGATAGGCTGCTTTTTATCGCGGAAAATCACAGATTTCTTTTGAGATTTTTTTTTTTGACAAATACTAAAAAGAGGCAAAATATTATAGAAAGAAATACTAAAAAGTGTTAATACCACACAATTATACAATACGATCGTGAGGTATTAGAAACAATTTTCGTCAGTCACGCGACCCAACTTGTAGGAGTAAATAATATAACGTAACATTACGTTATCGATGCTTCCATAAATCGCGAAAACAATTGCTGTTGTAACCTATTACCATATTAAAAGTTGTGGTACAAAATAAACTTGATAAAGTTTAGGTTCTCAGTACGTATGTTAAGAAACACGTTCAATTTGGGTATCTTTAAAACAAGAGTGAATAGGCATCTTCTAGGCAAACGCGTTACACCTTAGATCACATCATCGCTTTCCATCAGGTGTGATAGTGGTCAAGCGTGTGCCTATAATGTATAAAAAAAATGATACAAAATATACACGTTTACTCGTGAATCTCTATAGAGATTCACATAGAGATTACGAGTAAATGAGTAGACAAATTTTTCTCATACATTTATAAATATTAATAAGTATTTTACTTAAAAAAATTTAACTTCCATTTTATTTCTTCTAAAAATCTTAAGTTGGGTTTATTGCAAATGTTTTACCACAAATAAAGATTTTTCTTTCTTTCTCTCATTCTTGTTGAACAATGAGTAATAAGACATTTTGGGCGAGATAAAGATGTTACTTTGCAGTGAAGTAGCAGATCATTTTTCGTTTGCACTGAAACACTACGGCGAACGCTTGACAGCGGTAATTTATCACGGGCGGAATAAGCAAATAATCGCCAAGGAAACAGGGCCTTATCGTAATATTCTAGCATAAAAGATGAGGTTTAAATACGGCGCCTTTATTATACTCTATTATTATATTCTTCTTTCTTGTAGGGGCTTCCACACGTCTCGACGTTGCACCGCTTGTATCCAATGGCTCCCTACTTCTGGTTTGACGCCATCTGCCCATGTGTTCTGTCTTTTAGTAAATTATGCCTTGTATATTCCTATCCGGTTCGCCCCGTGTTTTTTTTCTATTCCATTAATTAATGCGCTTTAACAGATAAGTAAATATAAACCTTTCTCGAAAAATCCTTACTAATGCGAGAGTGTGTTTGTTTGTTGGTTTGTTAGTTTGTCCTTCAATAACGGTGCAACAGAGCTACGGATCGACGTGATTTTTTACATGGGTATAGTTGAGGACCTGGAGAGTGACATAGGCTACATTTTATCCCGGAAAATGACAGAGTTCTCGCGGGATTTTAAAAACTAAATCCACGCGGATGAAGTCGCGGGCATAGGCCAACCAAGTTTAGAAGTTCTAGCAAATGCTCTACATCTTCATCTTCATTTCCTGGGAATCTTCTCCGCAAATAGGCGTCGATTCGCCCGTTTTGCTCGGTTGCGCTGGTACGGCTCCCCCTTGGATCACTCCAGCCAGCCGAGCTCCCTCCAAAATCCGAGCAGGCCACCCAGGTCGGCGAGGACTTCAGGAAGTGTAGCTGGAGAGCCAATGTATTCATGTCGTTGGTACATATACAAACGTAGATTACTGTTTAGAGAAGTTTGGACGCAAGCGTGCCCAAACACTTATTCACCTAGATTAAAGCTACGGCGATTTTTTATAAGATATGGCACTATGCCAATTCTTCTATTACTGTTTTGTGATTGTGTGTAAGAATTCTTCCGTATCAATCTGCCAGGTGAATTCGATTTATTGATTGTTGAATGTATTATAAACAGTGAGCAAACTAGCATGATGCAACAATCGTAGCCTTTAGTATTTTTTTTACTCAAAAATAAGTATAGTTCTTTCAATTCACAAGGGCGCGTGAGCCGTGAGCTTTACTTGTGGTTACGTCGTGTACATGCACATTGCGTAAGTGTGCGTGTCTGTCAGGAGCCTAGGCGGTCAGGCGCGAGCAAGCTCTCGCTCACACTTATACAGATACGACACACACACAACCATGAGCCACGCACCCTCGTGAATTACAAGAACTATATGTTTTAACGGAAATCTAAACTCTAAAGTGAAAAGTTGATAGTTATTTTTCCCTCTGCAATAATTAATTTATATAAAAGGAGCAGACTTTCTTATTTACCGGGATAAAAATTAGCCTTTGTGTTATTCCAGACTATAATCTATCTCTGTGCTTTTCAGCCAAATCAGTTCAATCGGTGCGACGTGATTGAGTAACAAACATCCATCCATTCATCCATACATCCACCTCTACATCCAAAATTTAGCAAATATAATATTAGTAGGAAATAGGATTAGATTATGCGGCCTTGATTATACATGTACTGCTCATTAATTCCTATAGTATAACGTCTAGGTATAGTATTAAATACATCGTGCAAATCCCTCTAGATGCCGTCACGTCTAGAATTATGCGGACCTTGTGGTATAATTGAAATAAGTCGGACGCGTATCGGGTGAAATTTAATATGGCCACGATATGATCAGATTAATGCAGTCTATGTCATATGACCTATATACATATCGCTGCTTCAGAACTAAAGAGCCACATCTTAAAATCAATTTTTTTTCTCGAGAGCAGATTGAAAATGGTTTTTTTTTCTTTTTTGGCTCTCCAACTTACAATGTATGATAATGCTAAAAGGGCGTACGCGTAAATTATTGTGATTGAAAAGCCGATTTTGACGAATGTCTTCGCGTTATGGCCCTATTTTTTAAATAAAAGTGAATTTGGAAAATTTTGACATGTGGCCCTTTAGTTCTGAAGCAGCGATATATGATAAAATTATCTAGGGAAGAATACTTTTACCATAGATCTTTAGAAACAAAGCCGAATAGATATTGAACTTGCATATCTGTTTTTTTTTTATTTGATGACACGATAGTCCTTGACTGTGATCTCACTTGATGGTAAATGACAATGCAGTCTAAGATGGTAGCGGGCTAACTTGAAAGGGGTATGGCAGTGTACATTCAACCCACACCCCTAATCTATTGCTTGACGCCGTCGTACGTCTTTGACGGTAGGGTGGTAACTAGCCACCTCCAAAGCCTCCCACCAGACCAGACCAACGATAATTCACAAATTGCCCCCGCCGGGAATCGAACCCGAGACCTACCTTCCAGTTATAAGTCCACTTCGTCAAGAAGGTCGTCAAAACAACTACGAAAAATATTGGTCTAGAACTCTAGGGTCTTGTATCTTGTCATTTTTCTGTTATTAGGCCAGGGTACCTACTTGAATGTTTTTTTTTTAAATCCGTGAACGTAGCCGGTGGCCATCAGCTAGTTAAACATTAACAAGCAGACGTAAATTCTAATTGAGAGTTAAATAAATTATTCTCAAGTCACCACCCGTCCTTAAAATGTAATTAAAATTTAATTTAGTGAAATCCGCTTACCGACCCCTAGTTTACCCCGAGTTAGGCGGCCGTTAGACCTTCAATCTGGGATCAGTTCAATCTGTGACCTTGGATTGACGAGATTGAGGTTTCTTAATTCCCGTGGGAACTCTATTATTATCTGGCATAAAAAGTAGCCAAGTGTTATTCCAAACTTTAATCTATCTCTATGCCTTTCAGCCAAATCGGTTCAGTGGTTGCGGCGTGATTGATTAACATTCATCCATCCACCCATTCATCCAAACTTTCACATTTATAATATTAGTCGGATAGTATGATTGGTACTATGATATAGTATATGTTTAAAAAGAGGTGGATATGTTACAAGCGTGCGGTGAATCGTCGTTCGGAACAATTTTTTCGCTTGTTTTGTGAGTATGTAACTCATCCCTAGTAGAATATCATAGGATTAATAAGGATTATTATTCAAGAATATGATAAACCAAATGAATCATCCCATCCATGTGTTAGCGAAATATTGAAATAGTAAAGATATACAACTTTAATGTATTGAAGGTGGTTTGATAAAGCTAGTTGTAGGTAGTTTGACTTTGTTGATGTCGTAGGCGCTGGTCTGCCGCCGCGCGCCGTTAGTATAAATACAGCGCTTTAGACGTTATTAATTCAGTCTCTTTCAGAGACTCATACGGCTATTGGATGCTCCCGCGTCTAGGTCGTTGTATTTGATTGACGGGTGGTGATAGCAATCACGCCCTAATCGAATATATATTACTCGTAGGTTTAGATGAGTGTAATTAATTAAATACCTACTTAGATATGTTTGATAGTTACCCTCACGTTCAGATGGTGGTTTATCTGACGTGTTGTGGTTAAATAGGTTAGATGTGAGGACAGGGGCCGTTATAAGGGGCGGTTGGAGACGGCTTTAGGTAGGGGTTTCAACGTTTTTTTCTTTGTAGTTTATACATGTACGAGAACTAAACGCTCATATTCAAGTGCACAGTCACGTTCCAAGTCCCTTGCAATCATCGATGCTTGCAAATTGTAAAAGCATCATCTGCAGCGAATAATAGAATGGTACTCGTGCTACTAGCGTTGTTAGGGCTAGCACACACACGATGTTTTTAACCGAGTTCAAAAAAAGGAGGTTTTCAATTCGACACGTTTGTATGTAATACTAGATGATGCCCGCGACTTCGTCCGCGTGGATAAAGGTTTTTTGATTCCCACGGGAACTCTTTAATTTTCCGGGATATAAAGTAGCCTATGTTTTAATCCTGGGAATGAGCTATCTCCATTCCAAATTTCAGCCAAATTGGTTCATGCGTTGTGCGTAAAGGAGTAACAAATATACACACACACATACAAACTTTCGCCTTTATAATATTAGTGTGATTAATGGAACTGCAAAGTATACACATAATTATTTAGACAATCTATTAGGGCTTCCAAACAAATATACAAAATTTTATAGGTGTACAATATGGGTGTACAAAATTTTGTATATTTCTGTTCTGTGCGGTTTAATTTTTCTTAAAATATGGCTTAGCTTGTTACCATTGGCGTTTGAAACTTAATTTTCCGTTCTGCAACAGCTGAAATGAATTAATTAATTTTGAGTTTAAATTATTGTCGTCACAGCCGATGGACATTCACAGCTGAGTATAGGTCGCCTAGAAAAAACATCATAAAACGATTTTGTGCCGCTTGTTTCCAGCGACTTGTTTTCTTAAACTTATGTAAAAGAAATTCTAAAATTGATTGTGAAATTTTTTCATTAACGCCCATTCCCACAAACCACTTTCGGACATGCTTGAGGCGTAGTTTCGAAATCAAAAGCCCATGTCGATTACTTATTTTGCAACGCAACGATTTGTAAAGTACCATGTATATTGACTCTTATGCATCGGCCTGCATCGATTACTAGCTAATGCGATTTCACTAGATGCTTTATCTGCTTCTATTACCGTTGAATCGAGTTGATGGTTCTAAGAGTTCCATTAGTTTGTTCATTCGATACAATAAATCGTTTTCTTCGATTCATTTTCCACGTACTTTGAAACTGTGGAACCAACTTCCTGCGACGGTGTTCCCACTGAATTACAACATGGGGTTATTGAAGGGGCGGACCAACAAATTCCTAAAAAACCGGCAACGGCTACAAATGTTCATGGGCGGCGGTAATCACTAGTAGGTAATAAAAATTAAAAAAAAAATATTCTTCAAAGATTGAGTAAGGTTGAAAGACCTGAGTTTTACTAAGGTTTGACTTTCTCCAGCCTTGGTAGCATGGGCGGGAGAAATTTTATCCCCGGGAAAAAGATAAAGCCTCGCTTAGCTTTATCCACCCGTCGAGCATGGGCACAACGGTGGAAATAACACTCAGTGGATATACTTATAAAAATATACATCGTCTTCTCCTCTGTCACCATGCTTTAGCATAGGGAAAAGATAATTTTATCCCCTGTCAGTGGATAAAATCGGGGGATAAAACTTTTATCTCCTGCCCAAGCTACCAGTGCAGCAGTGCAAGGGACGCCAATAAGTTATGTGTAAAACCAAATATTACTTGTAAAATTATTTACTATAAGATTAACAGGCGGGTTTCTTAATAGATTCACTGTACGGTACGATTTGAAAGCAAGAGTTAATTAACTTTTCTAATTCGGTGCGTAGTTACTAAGCCAACACCAATTGATTAAATTTTTTATTTTTCAAATCAAAGCAATTTATTAGCTCATAACATCTCAATCAATTTATTAGAAAATAGAATAAACTAAGCAAATACCAGTTGATTAAATGAAATCAAAGTATTTCAAGGTGTAAACTTTATCTACGTTTATCACGGCCTTTATCGATATTTTAACCTATATAAGCTGATTAATTGATCAATTCTTTATCTTTTCCTTAGTTTTTGTAGTTCAGCGTAACATATTATGTCTTTCTTTTATTATACTTGTAGCAGTACCTAAGTAAGTTGGGTTTTTCGTTCCATGAATTCTCAGAAGCAGGACTGCTACACCACTCTCCACCACCACGATTCCACTCCACCAACACTCTACCACACCACACCACCACACCACTCTCCACCACTACTCCAGTTGTGTTGGACTACCATAGTTACTATAAGAATATTACGGTGAGTAGGTATAAGAGTGAGGGAACAGAAAATGCACCTTTGTTTGTGCACTTTAATATCTCCTTTGTAGTTGCCTAATCTCCTTTGAGATTGACTGCTTTGGTTCAAATTAGGTCGATAGGGTAAGTAGTTTTTTTTAATGAGTATAAGCCGTGTTGAACATGACAAATATAATCTCCTCTCCGTTCCAAATAAACGTAAAGCTTGTCCTAGGAGTGGTGCACACTACAATAGAGCAATGGACAGGAATTGAACCGTAGACCTATCGGGTTTTAGTACACGGTTTAAACGTTGCGCTATTGAGGGGTTTTCGGCAGTAAATCTCACCTCACACCTATACTACAATTTCTCTTCAGAATACAGAATCTGTATTCTGAGAGTTCTCTTAATTGCACTGAATACGCCGTAGGATATTGCAAAAACTATATCATGTACATTGTACATTGTCACGTAATGTACCTAGTATCTAATTTATTCCGAATCGTGTTATCATCCAGTTGCAGATTACGCATATTATTATATAATATGCTACATGTAATATCTAATTTAATTCAGACAAACATCGCCTAATCACATAAGCATATTAAACACTAAATGTCGTCATCACATCGCCGAAATAGAATATTACAAAATTATAATTCAAATAAATTATATTTTTATATGATTTTTTACGATTACCACTTACAGTATTTCATGGTCTAGCACTAAAAGCTTTGCTTCCTCGTTTCTAATCCGGCTTCCGTTTTTGCAACTAACTACATATATTCTAGACAAGCGCGCACCATTTTAAGCTTCATCTTCACTCACCATCAGGTGAGATCACAGTCAAGCACTATACTTATGTATATTTAAAAAAAAGACGTGCCGTCGAGCGATTTAGCGTTCCGGTAAGATGGCGTGTAGAAATCGATTAGGGGGGTTGAATGCACACTGCCATACCAGTTGTAAGTTAACCCGCTACCATCGTAGACTGCACCTTCACTTACCATCAGGTAAAATCGCAGTCAAGGGCTATCATGTCATAAAAACACATTATGTGTTTGGTGGAAATTATTGTCCTCATTTACATGCATTTTGAGTCTTTGAATTTGAACTAATGGCAAGAGAGTGATTCACTCAGAGGTGATTGCAATAGTCTATAGTAATCATTTTTAGACTACCCCGCGGCAGGTCGATAATCACTTGACATTCGTGTCAGTACAGACGCGGACGGTCGGAAATAGCCTCGCTGCGATCGAAGGTCGATAGAGGACGTCGTATTGCTGATCCTTGTCTTGATATTACATCCTCGTCTACTTCTACTCGCTTTTACCGCGGCTTCGCTTCCGCTACTTATTCTGACTAAATGATAGTCCTCAATTCAGTCTGACTAAACGATTTGACACATGAGATAAACTGCTTTTATTGCAAAGAATTTGTTGTTAATGACGAAAAAAATTTGACGTTTATTGATCATGAATTTAGAGATTACGATAAACGTCGAACGTGACGTCAATTTTAAAGATCTCGTGTAACTTTTAATTTAACCTTAACTGTATATATAAAAAAGACGTGTGGCACTCGGGGACTGCCGCGGTAAAGCTATTGCACAGCATTTTTTATCAACGCCATCTAGTGGCTCACCGCTAGATAAAAAATGCGCCATCTAGCGGCTCACCGTAGAGGAGTCCCGTGTCAGGTTATTTTCGTTACGGAATTTCTGGATTCGCTCTCCACGCTGACCCGCGATAGAAGCTATGCAATAGCTTAATAATGTTTAAATAACTTACTTAGTCTGGAGAAGTAAAATCATGACATTTTGTCAAAAGCTGATTAGTTTCCATAAGTTTTCGAGATTTTTGACCTAGAAAACTAACATAAAATCGGAAAACAAATGCAAAACCTAAAACTGCCATGTGAGTGAGCAAGTAAATGACGTCATTGACAGCATCAGAAGTAATGATGATATCATGTGACAGCTATCAGTTGCAGGAAATAAACCGGATCCTTAGTCAAAGTATCTTGAACTTAAAACTATGAATAGTTAAAAAATGCGTCATCATAGTTTTTTACTGCAAACTTATTAATGGCTGAGTTAGGAGACGCTTTCTGTCAATTTTGTTTTCACGATCCTTTAGGGAACTCCAAGGTAGAAATGACATTTGGAAGAAATTGTATTTAGGGGCTACCCTCTTAAAGAATGGCCTCTACTTAGAGGATGATTTAGGTATGGTTGGCGATAACGATAAACGAGTATAAGTTTCTTTAATTCAACATAATAAACGAAAAATGCGGATTCAATTGAATTGAATTTCTTTTTGGAAGCAGATTTAAAACCTGATAAGCTATGATGTCATGTGAAGCAAACTAAACGATGACATCACGAATGAGACTGTCTGTAGGAACAAGTAGAAGAATTCTAATACTTAGTTATGTGACCTCATGATTGTTACGTCATTAATAAATAATAACTTATCGAATACCAAATAAGAAGTAGGTCTTTGATCTTCACCTGTAAATTCACTTGACGCATCTTGACGAGACAAAAAAAGAATAAAATAAAATAAAAGTGTCTGTAGCCAAAAGGCATTCGCTATTAAAAATAACTTATGACAGGTATCATGTTGAATAGGCAATAACAGAAACTTGTTCTACATAATCCTTAGACATGCGTCATACGTAGACATTGATATGCCATGGAAGTAAATATAAGTCCTTTGCTGTTGTATCCTCCCTTTTTTTTGACGACCTCCCTGGTTCAGTGTTGAGCGCTGTGGTCTTGTAACTGGGAGGTCTCGGGTTCAATTCCCGGCGCGGGCAATTTAGGAATTCGTTGGGTGTCTTTTGGTCTTTTCACTCCCTCCGTGCCTCGCAGAGCACGTTAAGCCGACGGTCCCAGTTATTATCCTAATCGTTATACTTAAGGATCCCGGATTCCACTGCATTATTTTGTCCCAAGAAAACTGTTACCATTATATTATGAATAATAGAAAGGGGTCACGACCCTCAGCGATTAGGAATACGATGCTGAGAGAGACAAGCAACTCGGCGGTAGCGTTTTGTATAGAAAAAATCTTGGGATTTTGTTAGTCGTATCTTTTACTCAATGTGTAGTATCATACAACAGACAGCCTTGAGTGTAATGATGACATCATTTGAAACTGCAATAATAGTGACAAGGCCTTGCATCAACTTAAGTCATGCGTCATTATCATCGTAATTGAGACCTAGGTCGTTTAAGCGTAACTTAAGTATAAATATATTGGTAGTATGTTAGTAGGCAAGATGTGACAACCAAATTAAGACCTGGTCTTCCTTCACGTGGGTTACGGGGTTCGTTCCCAGGCACGCATCTCTTACTTTTTGAAGTTAAGTGCGTTTTAAGACTGCGCAGAAAGCCAGAAAAAAATCAGATTTCACTCACGCGATCGTGACTACAATTGCAAAAGAAGGCACACGTGGAAAAGTATATAGACAGACCTAAACTACAGAATTCAGTTATTGCAGTCAGGAAAAATATTTTATGTATTCGGCAAAAAGCCGGCGTCAACACAGTTGCGTCCTCGTTTTTCGCCCCGAATCAATTTCATGACGTCATCCTCCAACTCCCACCCCCTCTCTTCTAACGTACGAGAGTGTTGTAAATGACTCGAG
The DNA here is from genome assembly GCA_933228805.2 of Hipparchia semele. Taxonomy (NCBI): domain Eukaryota; kingdom Metazoa; phylum Arthropoda; class Insecta; order Lepidoptera; family Nymphalidae; genus Hipparchia; species Hipparchia semele. The sequence goes on from OW121731.1 coordinate 3,063,173, forward strand.
TCCTAGCTCTGAGATAGTAATCAGAATATAATATGTGAATGTTTTCTACACAGCATTCGCATAAACTGTCTAAGCTTGATATTATAATAAAATCCAGACATATTGTAAGAATCGGAAGTAGATCCGAAGATACAGGAAAAACCGTCAGCCCATATGTTACCAGATGAGGCAAGTACGTGCGATGATATTATATTTCTACTTCATTGAAATTGACTTTAAACTCCAGCTAAGGACTCAGTCTTGAGCCCTGTTTAAAATACTTTTGAGTCTTTTTTGGCAAGGACTCAAGGATTCGGAAAAAACTGAAAACTTGAGCTCGCTCAAATACCGTTTTGGACTTGAAAAAAGACTACTTCAAAAAAGACTAGTCTTATTATTAGAGGATTTAGGACTGAAGTCTTTTAAAACTCTAAGGTCCGGTTTCACCAATTGTAAAATAAGTCTTATCCGAACGATTTATTTGATATATTGGCAGATTTTCAATACAAAAGCTGTCCAAATATCTATATTATAAGATTTATTTTACGTTGGTGAGTACATTCTCCATTTTTTTACATTGAATTGTTCCAATCGTGAATCTTAGCATTGCTCCTCGCTAAAAGGAATTTCTCGACTTTGTGCCACGCGGGCGCAAAAATAGAGAAACTTATTATGGTGATTCTTTATATTCTCTTGAAATAGAATATTTGCAGGTACTTCCTCTTGTCTATTTGAAAATAGACGTAAATATATCACTCTGTTTGGAGCGACACCTGTCAGTTACTAGCAGCTTGTAACAACAACAACTATCTGAATCCCGAGACTTCTTCCGCGAGGATGTCGGTTTTTAAAATCCCTTAGGAACTACAATTTCTCGGAATATCAACGTAGCTTTTATCTCTACAATTTCGCTGTATTTTCTGTTTATCCTTCCCCAACAAATGTATTCGGTGAATACATATATTTACAATTTTGTGCTGAATTTCAAGAAATCGAATTGGAAGCATCATTTTATTTATATACAATGCCATTTGTCGTTTTGATTTTTCATTTCTCAATTCTGACAATATTGACACTTTTAAATTGACATTTTTATATCAAAAGAGTAATATAACAGATAGACGAAATTACTTTCGCATTTTTATTATGAGTATTGATCAAAGTTTCGGTTTGATAAATAGTTCTTTCAATTCACGAGGGTGCGTGAGCTTTGCTTGTGGTTACGTGTATATGCACATTGCGTTAGTGTGTGTGCCTGTCAGGAGCCTAGGTGGGAGCAACCTCTCGCTCCCCTTATACACATACGACACACACACAACCATGAGCCACGCGCCCTCGTGAATTGCAAGAACTATAATCAGAGTTCATCGACAGTAGGCATTGAATATGAATTAATTATTTATTTCTACAACGATAAAAATGTGGTGGTGGTTCAATGAATTCATTGAGCCACAGGGACCTTGAGTAATTATATAACTAACTATAAGTTTATTTCAGTTCACTAATGGTGCCCATTCGGTGCGAATTCGGTTCTAATCTGAACTAACTTCTAGGAGTTCTACTTTAGTGTTAAAAAAAGTCTAAAGTTTCGATTAGTATCATAAAAAAGGAATGTCCGATTTCGAGGAAAATAACATAATGTGGTACGTCGGTATAGGGGCATTCGACATCGAATTTCGTTTTCGAAAACAACAAAACCTTGTGATACAGGTATTCTAAGATTTAAAAGGAACCGGAAATTAGACAAAGAAGACAAAGCTATTTAAATGCAAATTGCAAATGTAAAAAGGGATTAAAAAGTAATCTGTAAAGAGGCGTCTAAGTGGAACTCCGCAAAGTCTCAAGGGACATAACACAGAGATAAAGAGAAATGGTTAAAGTTTTTTACAGTTGGTCTATTTTGAAATGACACGATGTATGTTATCACCAATTTTACGAGTGAACTAGCAACGTTTGACAATTTTATTTATTTCCACTGAGTTTCCAGTCGTGTTCTTCGATTTTACTTTTTATTATAGATAGCTCGGTTTGCCATTTATTTTATTCGGAATTGAACACTCAAGGTTTATTGGTGTACTTAAGTGTCACTATTTCATTTTTATTTACGGCAAAATTTATATCTTTGTCTTAGATAGCTTTTTGATAACATCGTCTTCGTCTTTTACAGTTACATTTTAGTTTTGTTGTAATGTAAGTTAGGGCCTGGCACTGGCTGAAATATACCTTAATTGTAAGACAATAAAATGGAAATTTCAATGATAGCCAAAAACACCTATTTACGATGACCAGAATTGCAATTTCAATTTTATTTTCATTCTATTAAGGTACATTTCTGATTGTAGCATGAAGATCCCCTGCCGACCGTGCCATCAGTGGGCGCAGAACCTAAGGGTGAAAACGGTAAAAGAATATAATGGAAAAGAAAAGCTTTTTATTAACCGACTTCCAAAAAAGGTGGAGTTTCTCAATTTGTCGGAATCATTTTTTTTTTCATGTATGTTCCCCAATCACGCGCAGTCGCCTGGACCGATTTGGAAAATTCTTTTTTTTTTTGTTTGGAAGGGTATATCCATGTCATCAGGTCAGAAACTGATGATAGGATGGAGAAATAGCTGGCTTACTTCAAGTGGATCTGTCAATTCGAAATTCTAGATATTGTGTTTGCGAAAGTTCTCCTTTCCCAGAACAGCTAAAGTCGGCACTGATATTCTCTCTTGTCATCCAACTTTGTGCTTAGCTTTAAATTACGACAGTCATCCAATGGGTTCCAGGATAAAGTTCGCAACTTCTTAGAAGCCTTTGAAACTTTGGTTCTCTCTTAAGTTTGCTAAGTTCTTTTTATCAAGGTTTTAAAGAATCCTTATCCGAAATAGATCCTAAGCCAAGGATATAAATAATTAACTAAAGAAAAAAGCCTTGACTCACCTGATGTTAAGTGAGAGAGTAAGGTTTCTATACGTCATCGACGTTGATTATATCCTCCAAGTCATCGACCGAGAAAGCAAGTGATATTTATTTGCTTAAAAAATGTAATCCTTACTATAATATTGAAATACTTAGATAAACTGGTAAGAACCTGTAACAGAGTTGGTCAACACGCAGTGTACTCTTCTTGGCTGAAACGCATAGAAATAGAAATGGAAATAGAAATAAAATACTAGTATTTCCCGGCGGCTTGAAAATAATTCAATTGATAGAACGTTATGTACAATTTAAGCCGTCGGGATCCATCTTTAGTTTTTATATATTATATTGTATTTTTATGTTTGTGTTCTTTTTATTGTTCATTTCTTTGTATTTTTTCTTGTGTGGCTGTTTTTTATTCTTGATTAAAAGACTATTTATTTATTTATTTATTTATTTAATACTATAAATGCGGAAGTGGATTTGTTGCTTGGTTTGTCTCTCAATCACGCAGCAGTGTGATTTTTTGCATTGATATCGAATACGATAAATATATCGTAAGCACCATTTCTACCTAAATTGAGTTTTTTATCACAAGCGATATTTTAAACAAAGAAGGACTAGGGCGCGTCGACATTTCCTATGAAAATAACATATTTGAAGCCAATAATAATAATATTCTTTATTTATAGCATCTGAGGGTCAATTTGTTAGAATAATACATTTTTAGTAATGTGTTATATTCCCGGGAAATGTCGACGTAACGTGCCCTAGTCCTCTAAAATGTCGTTTGTTATAAAAAACGCAATTCAGGTAAAAATGTCGCTTAAAATAAGTCGCCGATCATGGCTCGATATAGTTTGGGACTATAAAGTGACATAGGCCACCTTTTGTCCCGGAAAAACAGGGTCCCCGCGGGAATCTTAAAAACTTATAAAAACCTAACTCTACGCGGACGAAGTCGCAAGCAAGAACTACTTATTAATGAAGGCATGAGCACCGTATCATGACAAGTGAACGTGCAATCTAAAATCGTGCGCACTGGAAACAAACCAGGTATAAACCGTTTATGATTGAACGCCCGCAGGTATTTCTTACGCGCTCATATTAATGCCGAGTTTAAAATAAATCTTAGGAACCTTGCACATCGCGTTGTCAGATTTGTGACATGTGGTTTCTGTTACAATGATTTTCTCCGTACATCATGTTATATGTGCATAGGCATCTTTAGTTTCCTTAAGACGTAATACTAAAAAAGAACCTTTTTCACTTAGCAGTTTAGGAGTATTATCATTAGATATTTTTTTTTAATTATTTTAATTGTCTGTTCTTAATTATATTACACAATCACAGACTAGCCTTTTTAATTTAATTTTAAAGTATTTTTTATTTGTATATGCACAATCTCTATGTGGTCAAGTGTAATTCTTGAATTTTTCACACATTTTTTTTTTACGTAGGTACACCTTTAAACTCTTTCTCTCGGATCATGATATCCACTACAACGTAGTGATTGTGTAGTGGTGTCAGATTGGTTACTTAACAGAGATCGCTTCTAATCTTAGCGATAGGACTGACAGTTATGTTTTTTTATATTTATTTATAAGATTTGTCTTTTTCAATTGCTGTACAATAAAGTGTATTCATTTCAATTCAATCTCATCTGTAATAACATCTAGCGAAACGGTTTTAGTTTTCCTGAAAATAATGTAACTAAAGATGTTTCATTTTTTATGATGAAGAAGAAAAAACAGATTAGTCGAATCCTACCGTCTGTTATTTATTTATACTTTTATTCCGTTGGATTTATTTCAGATATTACTGAGAAAGATATTTTTGATACACTTATCACTATCAGATATTTGATAGGTACCACTCTAAAAATTTATGTCTGATATCGAATTTCTTAAAATGTCACTCACTTTTCTGTTTATTTTCTTTTAATATTTCACTGTTGTGTTTTACTTTTAATTCATAAAAAAATTGTGATCTTATTGCTCTTGTATTTGTTTTTTATTTTTTTGGGTTACCTTTTGCCCGCGACTTCTGCGCTTTTGAAGTTATATTAAAAATTTTTGGATAGCCATGCCACTCCAGGTCCTCAACTATACCAATGCAAAAAATCATGTAGCCACCTATTTTACTATTGTCTAGACTTTGCACTAATTCTTGCATTCGTCATTATCCCATTTAAAACTTAAAATGTAATAGACATTTTAGTTAGGTTGATGTAAAAAGTCTCTAATGCTAGCAATAGACGGACGACCGGCTTGCCGGGCGTACGCCTCAAACAAATAACCAAAATGTTTTCAACACACGTTACACAAGCCGCGTTATTGAGGCACTACATCATATTATTTACCGCTGTTACAGGTTAATGCGGTCGGTACAGTAAACTGGAAGAAACAATCGCCTATTTTTAACTCTGTTTACACCCGGGAGAGATTCCGAGCTACATTATACGAGTACATAATATTCTTTACGTTTTACAATTTATCATGAAGCTTACATAATATATCTATACTTCCCGCTTGCTTTACTATTATAGGAAGTGTCGTTTGTTGGGTTTTGTAAAGTTATCGTAATTGAAATTTCTCCATCGCCTTTCTCAATTGGACGTTCTGACAGATTGTAAATGTATTCCTGGATAACCAAGATTACTCAGCGATGAATAATTTCCAGTCTACAACTATATTTTCTTATACGACGATTGTCTACTGACTTCCTTACTTACAATAAACCTTTCTTCTATCTTTGGGTATGTATTCGCACTTTTCAGTCAGTTTCATCAGTTAGATTAACAGTTTACTTGCTCTCTATCTGTCTTATGGTCGATTTCACCAACGTAAAATATGTCTTAATCCAAGCGTAGAATTTGATGTTTTGACAGTTTTTGTATTGAAAAGCTGCCTTAATATCCGCTCGGTTACGGCTTATTTTGGCATGGTGAAATCGGCCTTTAGTAAAAATATCCTTACATTTGAGCCTGATTACAATACCACGCGCCACATACAAAGACGAACATTATTACCATCATTTTATGCTAATGGTTTGACTATCGAAAGCCTTCGGAATTATTTACACGTTTACAATAATAACCATTGTTTATTTTAATAACGCGATGATGTATTGGATTAGTTTTAAGTCATGCAGCCATATCTCGATGACAAACGGATTGATTTATATGCAAATTTTGGCAGTCGGCAATTGTTCTAACATAGCTTACGTAACTCCGTGATGTCAATAAAGAGGATGTATACGGGCTTCATTGAGAACGTGTCATATTCAGGATGCTAAAAAGAAGCCTAATTCATCATCTTCCTTCAAGCGTTTGTCTGCTGTCCCGCTGAGTCTCTTTGCATGGTCTACAGCATCTTCCCTTTGAAGACCGTTAGTACCTGTATCTGCTTGAACGATGTCAATTCGGCCTGCTTCGGGAACCCCGACCAGGAACGGGATTATTGACACAGCTTAAAGAGTAGGGATGTTTGGTGGTAATAAATATATGAATTCATAAATGAAACCGTATGATTAAGCTGCCAAATGAATACAATTTTCGCACACAGTCGAACGGAAGTTAGTCATAAGTTAGCGGCAGGTACAAGGTAAGTACACGAGCTTTTGTACTGCTAATCGAATATTGACATTGAGTAAATAATTCGTTGTACGGTTAGAAGCAGACGATTTTATGTGTACCTATAAATATATACCTAGCTTATCTTAGGATTCTCCGGTGACAGAGTAAAATGTGAGTATAGAGTAGGTTTTCAGTATTGTTGTCTTATCCTAATACAATTATTTTTATTTTTGCCAGTTGAGTTCTATATAACTTATTTGCATCTCACAGGAGCAATAAATTCAAGTTCAAATAACGGTCTATGTCTGTATTTTGTGGCAGTAGTTGTTCAACGTATGAGGTCAACGTAATAAACCTCAATAGCCCAATGGTTAAAGGTGCGGACTGAAAACTGAAAGGTCGCAGGTTCGAGCCCCACCCGTTGCACTATTGTCGTCACCACAATCCTAACACACGCTTTGCGCTTATTTGGAGGGGATAGGAGGATATTAGTCAACTTTAGCTTGGCTAATGTTCTTTTTAAAAAGAAAAAGAAGAAAAAAAAATAAACATCCTAACTATAGGGACACCGTTTAATCGTTACGGTTCGTGAGGTAACTGCGTATTACGAGGAGTAGGACGAACTTAACGTTTACGTCAACTGTGACCCCTCCCGCCGTCGAACCCCCTAAAACAGTTGTCAACGGAATTTATTAATTTCAAAGATAAGGATATCGGCTAACAATACAAGCTTCATCGCAATATAAGGCTTAGAAGCGCTGTAGTTAAAGCTTCGATAAGCCATTTTAAGTAAGCATTTAGAGGTCAACTACGCAGTGTTGTCGCATTGGTACGACGAGCTCGCAGAAAATGATTAAAAAAGGACGTATTGTCTGTGAAAGGGTGTCAATCATGAAAGAACCTAATTACCATTCCAGTACTGGAATGGAATTACATGGCACTCACACATTCATTGGTTGTTTTGAGACTGCTTTCGGAGGAGAGCTTTGATAAAACTGTTTTTGTAGTTTGATAACTAGCTTTCTTTTCTTACTGTTTTTTTTGTACGTAAGATGCATTTTTTCGACTAGCTTTTGCCCTCATGACTTTGTTAGAATTCGATTTTGGGGTGGAATTTTCATACTACCTACGTCATAAAAGGAACCTACGTCATAGAAGCTTCTATCTCCAGTGGAGGCTGTGCGTTGATAGATCAGTCAGTCAGTCAGGACATATGACAAGTCTTTTTATATGAATAGATTACTCGTGCCAACAAAATTTAAGAATCATATTTTTTTGGAATGTGAAAAATATCTTTAAGAAACAGTGCTGGTATTTTATGGGTTAAGGTCAAGGTTGCCAAAGTGTTATTATTACAAGATAAACGAGTTCAAGAAATTGGTAAGATTTGTCTCTACTATTGACTTTTCTAGTTTTGAAATAGATATATTTATTGAGATGTGATTACATCGAATTGGACTCCCAAGTCAAATAAGTTAATTGACATGAATAAGCTTGTAAAGGAACATTGAATTTAATGCACATGTAATAAAATTATTAGTGTAATACCATGCGTTAATATATACTTCTTTTAGTATTTAGGATCATTAGTCACATGATTTCTGATGTTCCCAGACACATAGAAACGAATTCCGAGACATGTTTTGCGACGCGCAGAAATAGAACTCAGCGGGTACTATGTGATCTCCCTGCGTGACGCCCGCCCATGTTTCCGTCCCACTCTGGCTTACAACCTGGAATATACCTTTCCTGTTCTTGCGCACTCGGTTCATTGTTTTAAAACGTTAGCTGTGCTGCCGGCGGACTGAAATAGGTCGGGAGCGTCCGAAACAGGCTGGTTCATAATATCGAAAGCTACCACGAGGTCACTGCCGGCAAACTTTTAATGACTGGGCAAGGTGATTTGTATTTTAAAAAGAAATGTATTGAACGTCTTAAAACTCATTCAATGAATTAATACCTCGTGTAAATCAAACAGATATAAAGACGGCCAAGGACAAAATGACAATAAATAGTCTCGCAAGCTACAGCTTCTATACTTGTGTACTATCTTATATCCGCGACTTCCTCCGCGGGCTTTTAACTTCTTTGAAAATCCTGTAACATGCTTTTTCCTGAATAGTTCTCTATCTACCTGCAAAAGTTGTCAAAATTGATTCAGCCGTGAAGAATAGCCAGTACAAACTGACGATAAATTTGAAATATCTCTAAAAATTTCGATTGCTGAAATGTATATAAATCATTACTGTCGCTATAAAATCAAAGATGCATCAATATTCATATAATATTTGTTATATAGTATGCATTTGAAATCTAACTAGTGAAAGGGTTTCAGTAGTTCGGTACACGGACCTACCCTCACATATAACTACATATTTAATTATAACGCCGCACAGGAATAATAGAGCAATAACACTCGACTTGTATTCCATTCCGCAACAAGCAAATTGAAGATTGTTTCCATAACAGCGCCTCCCGGAGCTTTATTATTGCTTTTGGAGAACTTACTGAATTACTTACAACTGATTTTATTCAGAAATAGATTGTTTTATGTATTGTATGGATCTGTAATTGAGTTATATTGAATAGTTATGTCCAGGATCAATACTTCTATCGTTGGCTCTCATTACACAAGCAAATATAAAACTCTCAATTCCAGCTGACAATTTGGCAGGTTCTTGAAGCCGTTCTTCACAAGCTCATCTCACGTGAGCCTTATCACGTTTATTGTTAGTGTCTGTCGCACACATAATTAGAACAAATCTATTTCTATTTTCACTGTATTCGTCAATCTGACGTCTCGCCTTGTGACATAATTCTTAATCATATACAAGTTAGTATACACCATTAATATCTACGTTTCAACACTCCAAGCTCAGAGATACGACAACGCAACGTTGCCAAACTTCGGTTACTCCGTAATATACATAAATATAATCATACATAAGTTCCTTACGGAGCCCTTTGGCAGGCGCTTGTGCTTGTGCGAATAAAACCAGATAACAAGACCCTCGTTAGTTCATTGCCTCACGCTTAGATAAACGTTTTGATTAAAGGGAGAAGGAAGCGAGAGGGGTCTAACGCCTTGGTTGATGCAAAGTTGGCACGCAAGTAGAAGTCTGCTTGGATTAATGCTTTGTACACCAAGATTCGCTTACCGACCGTACTCATGATGTATACATATTGGTAAATGATTGTGGTTATTTATCATCGGCAATAGATTCCGTGCCAAACATCCCAGTTGTACTCTTGTATAAGACGCTTGCAGATTGGATCATGTGACGATAAACGTGGTGGAGGGTAAATACAACAGTTTAATCAGTTAAGAATTTAGGATATTACTAATTTGCTAGGTTTTGGCAGTCTAAAAGAAAAATAACACTTGGCAAATAAGACTCATCGGATACAAATCAGTATTTTTCAGGCACAATTCCAATATAACATCATTGGTGTGAAGTTGTCTGTCTCTTGAGTGTTCTGTGTGGTATATTCTGAAAATGTGTCCACGACCTTGTACAATCACTAAAGTGATGTCATGACAATATTCACCCACATTTAGTGCTCTGTATTTCTTGACACATTTTTGATGCTTTCAAAGCATTATACCATCGTCCGAACGTCATATTTACATGTTGGACCAAATTAAAACACTAAACATTGTAGACACGTGCTCTTTAAAAATAAACTTATTCTTATCAGAACCCTTTCTCCACCTGTATCCAATAGTTTGTTTTGAGAAGATAAAACTCGCCGTACACTTTTATAATATGATGACGTCTTAGCTGTTCCGACGTTTCGCAGACGTCAATGCTGTCACGGTGACGTTAGAGGACTTCCAGACGTGTGTCCAACGCTTATATTGACATCGTATACAATAATTCTTATTACAAAATATAAGGTGTTAAGACTGTGACGTCAGTCGTTTAGCTGACTTCGTTTTTAGAACGTCTGACTGAATTTATACAGGGTGTCCCACGGCTATGCCACATGGAGGGGAAGTACCTTAAATATTGTAGATGGAACATTTTACTGAAAGAAGACTTCATTTTAATTTAAAAAACAATTTAAACTGCATTCATAGATTTTTAAATAATTGCCTGGTTGAACTGGGACTCGAACCCGCTATACGAGAAAAAAAATTAACCTGTATCTTTATCATACCGATCGGAAGGCTTCATCATAAGGATTATTTTTTGTTAAATAACATAGCATGAAAAATAAAAGGAAGACCATGAATTTTAGCCTTTGATGTAAAATTTTGTTCAGAAAAATGAAAAGCTGACATTGGCGTATCGACATACAACTGACATGAACTATTACTAATGAGTATGCAATTCGTAACTCTGTTGCAGCGGGATTGAAGGACAAACCAATAAATCAACAAACAAACACACTTTCGCATTTATAGGAATAGAATAGAATAGAATAGAATAGAATAGAAATATTTTTTATTCAAATAAACTTTTACAAGCACTTTTGAATCGTCAATGAATCTACCACTGGTTCGGAATGCCTTTCCTGCCGAGAAGAGCCAGCAAGAAACTCGGCGGTTGCTCTTTTCAAAAAAAATAAAAATTTTACAATTGTTATTGAAACTATGCTATGTATTCAGTGCTTCCACGATGAATTTTCCTGAGTACAATACAAGTAAAAATAAATACAATACAAATACAAATAAATACAATTCAATACATGTTAACACAGGCAGGCAAAAGCAGACCCATTCCCGTTGGTGGCACCCGTTCACGAGCATGACGCATGATCCAGCCATTGCTTCGCTCAACCATATTTGAGGGAACGTAACAACCCGTACCACACGACACCACCACAGAAACTTTAAATTATACGCATTTATAGGTAATATCATATTCATTCGCTGGGTAATATAAGTAAGGATTAGTAAGGATAGTAAGGACGGGAAATGATGCGTACTTCTCAAGTGGGTAGTTCATGTCAGTTGTACGTCGATACGCCAATGTCAGCTTTTCATTTTTCTGAACAAAATTTTACATCAAAGGCTAAAATTCATGGTCTTCCTTTTATTTTTCATGCTATGTTATTTAACAAAAAATAATCCTTATGATGAAGCCTTCCGATCGGTATGATAAAGATACAGGTTAATTTTTTTTCTCGTATAGCGGGTTCGAGTCCCGGTTCAATCAGGCAATTATTTAAAAATCTATGAATGCAGTTTAAATTGTTTTTTAAATTAAAATGAAGTCTTCTTTCAGTAAAATGTTCCATCTACAATATTTAAGGTACTTCCCCTCCATGTGGCATAGCCGTGGGACGCCCTGTATAGTATTATTAGAACGGTATTTATGTACTGTTTGTTTCGGTGCCTTCGGTGTAAATTTTTCGCGCGCCCCGAATTTAAGTTCTATCGAATAGTTTTCATTTTGATATGTTAGTAACATTGTTGCAATTTTGATTACAAGTAAAAATACAGTTTGCCAATATTTTAACGCCTTATGTTCAGAACTGTAACAATTTTACTAACATTTTTACCAATCAACTTAATGAAAAAGACGTGTAAGTTAATTATTATTATAACATAGAATTTTAAAATATCAAGCGTGATCAACAGATCATCGAACCTCGCACAAAGGAAAGTATTAGTGGGAGGCCCCACCACCAGGAATTACATATTCAGCGAGAATTTTGTTTCCATACAGGAAAAGAGGGGTCAATGAATAGCTTTAATATAGTACGCAGACATATAAATGATAATAAAACAGAAACTCGATAGGCTCGTAAAAATCTTTTCTTCGAAATCAACCCTTAGTAATAGTACGGTATTAATTAAGAAATGAGATTACTTCATTCTGAATGGAGTCGTAAAATGTCGTAAAAGTCGATATGTTTGAACCGTGATGTAATGATTATATCTCAGGATTCTTTTTTTCTTCAACCAATACGATATCTAGACTGTAGTAGGTAGATACTTTTTCTGTAAATACTTACTCGTTTAATTTATGGTCTATGTTGCTTTCAACTTCATTACAAAAACTACATAAACAAACGTTTTCTCGACATCACCATTCTCGTTCAAAACGGGTTTTGTTTTAAAGTTTACTATACAATATTTACCATTTCACTATTGAAATTCTCCGCATTTACAATTCCAGTTGTCCTCCGTCCAACGCTTACAGAACCTCGCCTTCCCCGGTATCCCGAGCACAGTAACCAGTATCCATATTGAAACAATCCAGGGCCGTTTGTTTTATTTCACCGCCCGCTTTCATTAAAGCGCACTGCCGCTCGGGAAGCAATTTAATTTCGTATATATCCCCGACACTTTATGCTTTTTGCATTTTTCGAGCGAGGAATACTAAGATTTCTTTTGTTGCAAAATACTTGCAAAACATTTGTGTATAGGTCAATTTTCACAGAATTTAGATATGCTCTTTACAGTGGTAACGTAAAGTGATTTAAATTCTGTTTATGATTTAAATTTTCTCACCTATTTTGTCTCTTTGTTTGTGCTTTTCAGTTTAGGGTTACTTGGTCATCGTTTACCATTTGTGCAAAATATAACATAGGTGGCCGTTGCTTACTGTATACGTATAAAACATTGTGATAATTATACCTATAACGGATCTTTATAACAGTTTTTCTCAAGTCCCTTAACGTCCAAAAGAGTGACAAGAACGTATCGAGTGACACATAGTGATTGATGATTTGCAGGAATTAAGTGTTCTCCAAAGATTTATCGTATGATGTATCCAAGGCAGGATCAATATGATATACTATAACTATTTAGCTTACACTATGTATCAAATAACTTCCAAAAATATACTTTACTAGAACCCTTGTAAGTGCTAAAAGTTCGTATTCCATCTTATGATTAAAATGGTATCATTTATGTAATCATGCTTAGAATTGTTTAACTATTTAAACTACATATACTTTATCCAACTTACATAAAGCTTATTTGTATAATACCAATTATGAAGTGTACACATTGGAACAACTAGAATGCATAATATGTATTATTTGGTCTGTTTGGCCGCCGGATTCCATTTAATTATACTGTTGTTGGTCGAAAATAGTTACATTTAGGGTTTGTATTTACAGCTAAAGTGGTTTAATATGCTTGCATTGAGTAGTCCTGCTTTTTCACTATATGATTTAAAGATTTTTTAAATAAATTTTCGTTCGTCAACGGATATTATGTTTCATCGGACTATGAGATTAACGATATCTCCTGCGTAGTAGTGTCCGTTTCGATTTGCCGCCGTGGCTGACATTTTGGTCATGAGATTATTATTACGTAGTATGTAAGCTATTTTTCAGGTTGGCCATATTCTTTGAACCTAAGACTTGTAGTCCCTTTTACAACTATTTACGATCAAATCAATTTACATGAATTCTGACTTTCTTTTTGATAAGTTCGATTTGGGACCTTTCCAAGTTGTCAAAGGCTTAGTCTAATCATCTTAGTATTTAACTTTCCTTCAGGGTAGTTACCCAAAGGAAATTAACCGTGATGAAAGTTACTAGTTGAACTCGAAAAAAGCAATTTTTCTTCGTAATGTCGGCCCTTGGTCACTAACTACAGGCCTCATAAGAAAGCTCAGTCACACAGGGGATAGAGTATATACAGAGTCTCAAATCAGATATAAGGAGATCTGAAGATGAACCAGACGCCATCATAGGTCAATGATAGTTCGAAGAACAGATAGACATTGGGGTCTCATGGTGCGAGAACGGGCGTCCTCGCAGTGGAAAGCCCAGTGTTGATATAAGTGGCATAAAACCACTTCTTGTAGAAGACCCTACAAGAGAATTATGTGCAGCAGTTGACGTCGATCGGTTGACGACGACGTCGTACACGAATAATTATAAAATCCTATTTTTTCAAGCAACTACTACTTCGTTAGAATACCAATCATAAACTTTAAATTCCTTTTGTTAGTAACCATTAGTGCACGATAGAGTTCTCTTTTAAGTGGAAATTGTGGTAAAAGCTGGGCTGTAGCGTAGCGTCCACGTTCGTACGGATTCATTTCATAGGACATTAAGAGGATTTGCTGACTGCGCCGCCTAGATACCGTAAGCTAATGTCGTTCGAAATTATTCCCATCTGTTCGTTAATGATAGCATAAAATTATAATGATTTATCGATCTGTTCTACCGTTACGATAAAGGTTATTGCTTTCGAAGTATTGACGTAGATTTTTATGGGTTTTTAAAAGTAGTGTGCGTAAATTCGTATTTTTTTTATTTATTGGTTTTATGATCGCCGTAAGTCAAATTCATGATATTGTAAAAACGGATTGAATGTTGAATTTGCCACTTCTAACGTGATATTTTTAAAATAAAGGGATCGACATTCCAATCACTTTAAACCACTATAAATGGTTAGTCATTAAGAAATATGAATCACATTACTTCTCCTAACACATATTTTTATATGAATTGACTCCATCCATACTATTCTCGTGTAAGATTAAAGATAAATTTGGTTGCCAACTTAAGCTTCCGCAATCTGTAAACTTCAGACGGACTTTGAACTTTACTCCCTAAGGATAGAGTTTAAGTTTAAATATGGGCTTTACGTCCGTATTGACCTCGATTTCCATTTATCAGGTTACAGTCTATTTCGTTTCGAATATATTCATCTCCTTCTTGGTATGCATCTGAGGAAATTCTGAACTAGACTTCTTGCTCTACATAGAAATAATTTTAGGTTTTGATTTTTTCTGTCTGTGAATCACGATTCTTTTTGCTCTTATATCCTGATTTTAGCCACAATAATTTAAGGTTATCAACATTAAAGGGAAATTGTAATTATTGTGCTCAAATATTTTTTTTCCGAAATCTTAAAATATATAAACTGGCAACTCTTTATTTAAACACTTTACAACTATGTACTTATTTAATGCGCATGATATTCAAAAAAGCACACCATTAGTTAGAACGAAATATGACGTAAAAAAATTTTAAACAGCAATTTCTAGGCAATCACAATCTTTAGATTCTCATTATGCTGCGTTTAAATTATAAGCATGTAATGGCCGTGTCAAGTAATATTTTTTTATGTAATTATAAACAGTTTCACGAGCGATGTTATTTTTTTCTATGTTAAGCGGATGTAAAGTACGAATTAAAATACTACTGGCATAATATACTCTATTCGTATGTTTGAATAAATCATACTTTAAGTCAGAGCACATCTAGCTCCAATGCATTGCATTGCATCCGCAAAATTGCTATCCCGTTGGCCAGGATAAAGTTTTAAACCGAATTAAACACTGAAGCTGCGAAATTGGCTAGTCCATTGCACTACACTCTGCCCCCAAGGGCTTTGCCTGCAAACGAACAGCTTAACGAGCTATCCCAAAAAAAAAAAAAACTAGGCAATATGACGAATAGAATCGCTGTTACCGTTAATTGCTTTCAGCGTTTTCATGCGACCCTCGGGAATATGACATTTCAGATACAACTGTAAATTGCCAACGTTCAAAGTTTTACCTACATTTATAGTGGGTTGCTTACTCCGAGTGACAGTATTTGTAATGGGAAACACATCCTTGCAGAAGATAATATTTCTCTTCATTTAATAACTTTCGTTAAGACTTTTCCATAAGTATTAACTCATAAGTTTTCTCAGAAAGAGAAGTCGAAAACGATTAGGTTAATTTAGGTTTAATTTCACCATCGCTGAATAATTAAATAACGTTTTGATAGATTTTTAATGTCAAAAAACCAAAATTTCACGCAAAATTCCACATTAGAATGCAATTATTTTTCTAATCACTGGCCACATGACTATGTTATACCTCCAACCATAAGGTGTTGTCTAAATGTGTCAATTTCTTAATGAGGTCATTTCATTCTATCACCCTACACATTCATTACAGCATTATATTCATTTTGGTACTCTGCTACTGCGTATACTAAAAATAGCATGTTGAAGTGTTGCCTTATGCCTACAAGGCCCTCCACTTTTCAGCTCCGGTTACATTTTCCGTGTTCAAAATTGAAATTGCAAACTGGAAAACAATTCTAAAAATAAAATATGTGCTTTTGATATAATATAAAAAAATTCTTTTCGCCCTCACATCGTTGGCTAAATGAAAATCTTTCAAGTCCCTCGCGTAATATTGTTCGCTTTTAGCCGTTATTATTCGATCTAGTGTTTTAAAAATATACCCATTGTGCTTACTAATATCACTGGTGCATTCCGTCGTTCCGTCGCAATCTCAAAATGTTTCTTAAGGTCTATTTTATTGTGCTGCATAGATCTGGATATCCTACTAATCTTTATGGACTCTTATATCTTTACTAAATTTATTTGCCGTCTATTGTATTGTAGACAGAATCTATCTTTTGATCAACTAAATCACGTAATTCTCATTGATTGGAACATTATAATCATTAATATTGCTAAATATTATTCCGTAAACAAAAATGAACAACATTAAAATCTTTACATTACATTAGCCTTTATACAGTGTATCTGAACAATATTTATATCTTCTTGGTCGTAAAGACATCTGACGACTTTCGTTTTCGCGGACTTTAATGTTGTTTAGCCTGTCAAATTGACACTGTTCGTTTGGCCCCCGGTTCATTTTGTTGGAAATTTAACACGTTTAAATATCTTTATTCTTCCGTTTTATATTTCTTTGTACTCCGTGCAAGTTATTTTTAATTTGTATTTTGCAACTTGCTCTTAGTTTTCCTTCTTAGTTTCCTGACGTGTTAACTGTACTGTTGTTTTTAAATACATTTTACAATTACTACATCGCTGTACCACTTTAATAGCACATACAAAAGCTTCCACTTCTCACTAACTTCATTACTCATAAAATTTAACAATGTTGACAACTTAACGAACTGAGTGATGACAGCAGAAGGCGCGGAGCCGTGCCAGTTGGAAGTTAGAAATCAGTAGTTGAAACTTATTCACCATTAGCATTAAATCTTGTCTAGCTAAGATATCTTCTACTGTAATTATTTCGATAACTTTAGTTCAAGTCAATACTTTATATTGTACCTACATACAATCTTGAACTTGCATATATTTTATTTCCCTCATGTCGTCATAACCGCTCATTATAACTTTTCACCGACTTTGATAACTTCTTTGGTCTTTTAAATTGATGTTGTTCTTTTGGCCTTTCCTCGTTCCTTTTATGCCTCTGTACCCGGAGATATTTTTAGTTTTGTTGATTTTTCCTCGTCTCTTACGTTCATTAGTAACCTCCGTCTCATTTCTATTTTGTGGTTTCCTCTTACTGTCTTTGTTATTAAAACCGCGGTTGGAATATTTCGGAAACAATACGCTTTAATTCATCGCTGCTTAAATAAAAGAATGGCTCAAGTACCTTTCGCATTGTTTGTAGATTATAAAATAAAAATTGATTAAGAGTGAGGCTTCGCTAATTAGTGTGTTATATTATGACAACGACATTGTTATCAAACGTGTTTGTTTCTTATTTTCACTTACAATGAAAAGGAGATAAATACATGGTTTCAGGAAGTCTTGATTAGTTATTTCGAACAAACTAATGCCCGCGAGCTCATCAAGTCACGAAGCTGAAGTAAGTGGCAATGAGTTGAAGCACATACCTTGAAGAACACATGGTTCCCAAGCCTCTCCCGCTCCTACTCGACGTCTTACGATTTTACAAGCATCGTTTATAACGATAGAAAAAATACAAGGTTACTACCTAAATTACCGAAAATGTTACAGTAAACACTCAAGGTTGACAAGTCGTTACCGCGTTACACGTAAGATAGGTATTTTTAATTACATTTTCGTTTTAGTTACGTGTCACAAACGTAATTAATGGCATTTGATTTCTAAAACTAAAAGTAATTGCGTTTTATTGAGCCATTAGGGTTACATGATCGAATCTCTATAATTACCCTACCACGTATTTACATTGTCGTGTACGTTACCCTGGCCGATACAATTTATCTCTAGTTTCTTTAATTTTATCTGGACGTATCTTTGACAATATTTGCTCGGGAACTCTTTTTAATTTTGAACTTCGTTACATGTATGTATATATATCTCTAATAATGTATCTTCAGAACCTTTTAAACTCTTTTGCTCAAAGCTAGACCTTTCTCTGCTAGCACATTTGCTGTAAATACACTTTCAATTAAGTAATTGATGATCCATAGTCGTTTGAATATTTCACTTCCTTTATTTACAAAGATTTTACATTTCAGCCTTACTATACGGCTTACTGCTATGCAATATTTTCCTGGCACCTTAAGTCTTATTTAAAGCAATGTATCTATCGAATAATTCAACATGTGCCTCTTATAAGAAGTCAAGACTCTACCACCGCGCCAGTTCGCAAAGCAATACAAACCTCAGCAATTGCTCTTTGCGAAATAAATAACAAAAAAAATTTGTGGACAGCTATTGGAATTTTTTCATTAAAAATTTCATTAACCTCGATTTAATAAATATTTTTACATATTGTTTAAATTTGTATAATGGCAAATCTAAAAATTGTGCGATCTAGCTAAGGCAGCTTCATTGTTCATCTCATCAAGACATCAGCTACCTTACTACCATCCTAATAGAAAGTTTGACAGATTATTACTAAATCGATTAAATTGTATTATCCAAAATAGGTCATTCTATTAGGTTGACCTCCCCGTCAACAAGTGACAACGAATTCGTTGAACATTTGACGTCGGCGCGAATTAAATTGAGGGTTAGATATCACCATCCGCTGACGTCAACCCCTTAATTGTTCATATCCCGTTAACTCGATTCATTATTAAACTTGTTTCGTGGAGTTCCATTAAAATTGTATAATGTTATTAGGGTTAAACTTATGACGGCTTGTCACGTTAGAAAATTTTATTTGAAGTAAGTAATTTAGTTACGTGTAAGATTATTTTGGTTCGTGGCCTTCGTGACATTGAAGAGGTATAATCGTGCTGAAGCAAACCTGAGAATTTTAAGTTATTTTCAATTAGGTTCAGTTATGACTGTTGCTTAGCGGTTTCTTTATTAATTTTTTATTGCCGTAAATGGATCGGTGCCATATTTTCTCTAAACTCATCTTTATGAACTGTAGGTACCTACGAACACCTAGATGTGTGTGGGTTTATTAATATTTTTATGTATGTTCTTAACCTCGTAATTTTCTTTTTTTTTTTAATTTCAAACGATATCGTAATATAACATTTGTTTTCATTCTGCTGTCATTCTAGTGTAGTCGTTTCCTTTATTATATGGCTCATTGTGTCCATTTTGGCTTAGTGCCAAAAATGTATTATTTCTCCCCTTTTTTGGATAATCTCCCTTTGCTGTGTTAAAAGTATTGTATGCCTATTTCAGTCTGTCGAGAACAGCTCTGAATTGTTAATAAGGAGCTGGCAGCCTATACGATCGATACTCGATATATTTTAGTATTACTTACCAACTTTATACCATATTACCACTAGGTGAACCGACGACATCAGATCAGTCGTAGGGAGCCGCTAGTCACATGCGGTACAAGATCGAGACATGTGGAAGTATATGCAAGAGACTAATGTCCAGCTGTGGACGTCTATTGGTTGATAAAGAAGAACAAGAGATCAACTGAAAGAGTAAATTTTGTTAATTAATAAGGAGAAATATCTTATTGTAAGAGAAAGGACGTGAATCACAATGTTAAGATTAGCCTAGCCGATGCTAATGCAATTAATATACTGAGGTCTGAGAACTTTGTTCTTTTAAAAAAACCTCTCTCTCTAGTTAGAACAGCTATGTCTTACTCTAAGTACAAAATTAAAGAAATGATATACGTAAGCAAGTACTTCCTTATTTATGTTTT
Organism: Hipparchia semele; assembly: GCA_933228805.2. Lineage (NCBI taxonomy): Eukaryota > Metazoa > Arthropoda > Insecta > Lepidoptera > Nymphalidae > Hipparchia > Hipparchia semele. Next base: position 3,083,432 of record OW121731.1, read on the forward strand.
CTTTCATGGTTATATTTTTCGAATACATGGGGCGATTTATTATTGTTTTAAAATCAGGTATACATGTACATTCTAAGCGTGCTCTATCAAGAAAAACGTGGAGTATTTCTCAAGTATATGAAATACTGTGAAAAAGGATAAAAATGAACATATTGTGTCAACTGCAATGAAAAATGTAAGAAAAATTTGAATGAAGTTGCGGAAGACCAGAAATAGATCAATATCAATAATCGTAAAGCATAGGAGCCAATGAACGGGATTACTCATATCAACATTACAACTTGAAGATGTAGATCATGTATCTATATTGAGTATTGAGTAGAACGCCCGTTCGTTTACGTAGTCGATAAGACAGTTCTTATTTCAGTGGGTTTGAAAGTGACTCAAAATATTATTTTGATATTTAATCTAAACAATGCATTTTATTAACTGCATACACATGAAAATTATGATGTTGGAAAATCTCGATTTTATGAAAAACTAACGAATTGAATGTTACTAATTTAATGAATAAATTGAAACCTTTTTAGCAAGGGTCAAGGAGTTTATTGATATCCGAAAGGTTGTGATTTCAAATTCCATCCGTAGCATTAATGTCGTACCTATCTACTCTAAAGCAACATTCCATTAGGGGGGAAGAGTTTAAGTTATGTGTAAGAAAACCAAACGTAACATTTTTTGAATTATATTAATAAAAGTTTCTTTGTCCCCAGGTCTTAGCGGTTCAAAAGCGGACCTGCAGCACAGGCGAGAGGTGTTCGGTTCAAACCTTATACCGCCAAAACCTCCCAAAACCTTCCTCACCCTGGTATGGGAGGCGTTGCAGGACGTCACGCTCATTATATTGGAGGTCGCTGCTGTAGTCTCGCTAGGGTTGAGTTTTTACAAACCGTCCGAAGACGCAGAAGATCTTGGTAAGCGAGTGGATTTTTTTATATTATACTCTTTTCTCATCGTAACTGTAACTGAAATCGTTGTATTTGGTCGTCAGCAATTGTATAAAGAAAGTCCTTGGTCGATCGATGAGTTAATTCCTAAGCATCTGGTATATAAGATCTTTTCGTATTTTGAATCTTGAATTTAAGTTTTCTTGAACTCATTGCTGGTCCGTTTTTTCTGAGATCACAACTGGAAACAAATCAATAATATTTTTACGGATTATACTCAACTATTGATCAAGGAACATGGGCTTAATAACAAGCATCATATTAATATCATACGCGACTAATACCATAGAGACATCGCTGAATGTTTTTTCGTTATCATTTAAGTATTTAAAACCCAGAATGCAGACGTCCAATTTTTCTTTCAATTAACCGTACTTTAGTGTTGCAATAAAGGGGAAAAGTTTTAAACAGTCATTAAGAGGTTCGCGAAATTTTAGCCGAGCTAACGTTTTTTTAATGCCACTATTAGTCCATTCACATGACATTCAGACAACTAAAAAATTTTACGACCCACATTTGTGAAACTCAGCCAAATAGCTTCATTGCGCGTCTCCGGAGGCCAAACAAAATGTAGATACGGTTGCCAGACCGACTGTAAGGATGCACATAGTTTAACCGATGATGTGATTTCATTATCCCGTTGTTTGAAAACTCATCAAACTTCGCCGTACACTGTTTCCATCCTTTAATCAGTGCAGATCGATATGAAAACAAATTACAATAGGAGAAAAAGTTAGGCGTTGTTTATTGTTGCTTTACCGTCGACACTTTTGTAAATATAAATGTTGATGCAGTGGAATTTTTTTCAAAATTTATCTCGAACGTGGAGAAAAGAGCACACGCTGGATCGCATTGTAAATAAACTGTAATTAATATAAGTGTGTTTTCTCTTTTCATTAACAATTGGAATCATTAGACGACCCTGGTAAGAATACGTGAATGTAAATAATTGGTTTAAATGTAAATCCTGCACCTTGTTCGTTTCCTAGTTTTTGACGGCCAGTGGAAAAATACTGTGATCCTGTAACTAAGTTACTGTCGTTATCGTCTTCTGTAGCGTCTTCGTTATGTCTGTGAAGCCTATCTGTCATACTTCCTTACTACCATGGTTTGTCATCTCGAATTTCATCATCAGTTTCTAGATTAAATACGATTTTTTCCTTGCGTTTCGTTACAATACGTGTTATTTTTCAATTCGAGAAACCATGGTTTCAATAGGGCATGTATCTTTAGTTGCTTACTACTATAAGTAGATCACGTTTAAGTAGTGAATGCACCCTTGCTCTGTCCACTCCAATACAATAGGGTAGATGACTCTATTTTTTTGTAAATTATTATTTATATCAATATCTTATGTTACCCAATGTCTACGAAGTTCGAATAAAGCCTTTGAAATGACGTACCTTTTGTGATATAGAGTTAGCCCTCCACTAACTTAGACTGTATCATCACTTACCATCAGGCGAGATCGCAGTCAAGGACTATCTTGTCATCGAATAAAAAAAAAAGATACAAGATCCTAAACATGACGTCACCATCATTGAGGTACTGGCGTGCAAGGGAGACAGTGATATAGATCCACTACGGACTTGTTACGCTTCCTTTAAAAATGTTAATTGTCTGATTTTACCAAAACGTTTAATTTTGTTTGTCCCCCGCATGATATCCTTTTTATTGTCTTTTCAGTTGATCAAAAAATAGTAATGATTAGACTCAAGCATAAATGCATCTACCCTATTTCTTACCAAACGCTACCCAGCTTCCGCTAGCAATAAGTTGAACTATAAACGTGATCATTAGTTTTAGGTTTATTTACACAAAAATGCACTGATGTGTGCGAAAGAGTCAGTATGAACAAACCTCGTTGATTCTGACTTTGAGTGAGGGAGGAAAAGACCGGACTAAAGCGGAGCGGAGACATGTTCGGGGGACCAATCACATTACTAAGGGATGACGTGATACAATTTCAGAGCCATCTATCAAGTCTTGAGCACATCTCCGCTCCACTCCGCTTCAGTTGATAGGCATCCTTATATTGACAACAGCTTCCCACTGTCTTAAGGTGGCCAATGATAGCGTCTGACAAAAAGCGGTTGTGTGCACCAAACTGTATGTTCAGTCCACGGCCAAGCCACGTCCTTATCTAAGTGCACGATTTTGTGTAAATACTCCTTAAGTTTGTACGTGACGGTCTTTACCTACTTTGTGTTAAACAATATGTCGTTCTATCTCAACAACGTCTTCTAAGATTGTGCAAATAACAAATTAAACAAAAAATAATAATCTCTTAATTTTTAAGTGTTGTGGTTTCATTTCAAGGTTGTTCTTTAATTTATAGATTAAAATAATTTATGTCGCTGATTTAAAGTTAAACAGTAAATGATATAAAATTTAAATAAATGATAACTGTTTGGTTCACATTAGTCTAGTCACTGGAATGCTACTGGATACTGGCGCTCTGATTCAGAGCCATATACAACTAAATTAATAAGAAATGAAATACAATACCGAATGTAACTTTTTAAATTAAAGATTGTTTAGTTAACGTATTTATGTCACGAGTGTTGAGATCAGCCTGTTACTGAATATGGGCGGGCAAACATCGTTATTTGACATCTGTATACTTTGGCAGATTACCGTTTTTCAGCTATCACGTTACATTAAACTCAATTAATAAATGATGATAAATGGTACTGTTCCAAATCCAGTAAGTGATCCAGTCTAGTAAGTGCGTCTGAAATCTTCTAGACGTGCAATCCAGTGTCATTCCAAAAAATAGTCGGAATTTTTTGTAACTTATTTCACAATTAGACCGCGAGTTAGGTATTTATAAAATCTGCGGGAACCCTCTGTAAACAGAAAAGATCCGAGATAAAAGATGGCTCTCCAAGTCCTCTTTCACATATGTTATATTATAGAGGAAGTAATGATAGCTTGAAAATAAATAAATGTAATCTCGAAAAATCTAAGACTTTCCATGGCAGTTAAAAATAGATGGTTTTATATAAAAAGTCTGGAGAAGACACCATCCATTCTAATCATCAATAAAAATTCTGATTTTAGCGAGTGGAATAATGTGAACCGGCTGTAATTTTTTTGGTTATATAACTAACGAAACTGCTGTTGAATAATGGAAACGGCAACCGTTCCTATTTTAAAATTTTTAATCTACACGCGATCCCTTTTCCGTTTACAATTTCTTTGTTGTTTTATTGGCATGCGCATAAAGAAAGGAACTATTTTATAGAGAGAGAATGTGTAACATTTTACTTTAGCTGGATGTTCCTTTGTTTCAATGGCTGGATTAAAACAATGGGACCATGATAACATAAACGACAGTCGTAAAATTAAACTCTACTGCGTTGGAAGTGTTGGTTCAAATTCTACTCATAACACTTAATGTTTTATGACCTATAGGGCTAAACTGCGCGCCACGAGAAAAAATTTACCCATTTTCTCGTGATAACTCTTGGGGTTCATGAGTAAATAAATGGGTAGACAAAATTTTCTCATGGCATGCTAACCCTACTGATTGTAAGAACGATAATATCATGACCACGATTGAACATTTTATTAAAACGAGCCATACCCGTAGACTTATCGTAAGCGACATTTTTACCTAAATTTAATTTTTTATTAAGTACAAATGATATTTTAAACTATAAAGGACAATATCCTAGGAAAATATCATATATTTGAAGTTAATATGTTATATTTGCGGAAATCAGCTTGTCAATGTACTTGCCATTGGACTGAGAAAGTTATTCTAAATAACGTTGTAGATATAGCTGTTATTATATAGTAACTGTAAAAAATTATGTGCCGTCACAACTCACTTGTTTCGGGCTCATATTATATCAGTCCTCTTCGAAGGAAGTTTAGATGACTTACTACTAGTTTTCTCACAAAAATACGATATACAAGTTACAAGGAGAAAAGAAATCACACGGTTCCGCTCCACAGTTCCAATTCCAGTTCCAAAAATAATTTTTAAGCCTCAATAGTCCAACGGTTAAAGGTGAAAACTGAAATGTCGTCGGATCGATCCCCATACGTTGTTGCACTAATGCCGCACCCACTCCTACCACAGGCTTTCCGCTTACTTGGAGGGGAGAGGAGAATACCAGTCAAGTTCAGCTTGGCTGATATTCTGTAAAATAAAATCTTTTCTGCTTAAGAATTTGCGTAGTTTCGCCGTTCAACGTAGTTTTTTGGAAAAAAATACGGTTTTGATGTGTCATTAAAAGTGAATATTGTGTGTTTCAGCGCATTTGGACGAAGAGGAAGGCCATTACCAGTGGATCGAGGGTCTGGCGATCTTAATATCTGTTATAGTTGTCGTTATAGTAACAGCTTTCAATGACTACACGAAAGAGAGGCAATTCAGGTTTGTATCAACTTGCATTTTTCTTCACCGAGCTATTTCTCAGTCGACTTATCTCAAAAGTAGCTTTTGACCGCGGCTTCGCTCACTTTTAGTTCCATTTTACAAACCCCTTTTTTATCCCCTTAGGGGTTGATTTTTCTATAATAAGTGGTTTAAGCTGTATGTTGATCGATCAGTCAGTCCAGTCACTTTTTCCTTTTATATATTTAGAAGATTAATTGAAATTGTTAGATCTAAATCTATCGAGGTTGTCTAAAAAATTAAAATCCTCCTTTTTTTGCATCAGTTAAAAATGACAGCCGATTCTTGTGCTAATTCAAAACACCGCACCGAAGCTCTAGAACCAAAGACATTTCTCGATACAATCTCGCAATATTACAGTGGATCTTAATTTTAATTTCTGTTGACAATTTGCATCAAAATGTCCACATTCGAGATTTGAATTTTGATATTTCGTATACTATTGTAATCATATAAAGACGCGATTAAACGGCGCGCTATAACACGAGCCGAGCCTAGCTCGGCGCGTGGCTCGGCGCGCCACGCGCCGTGTAAACAACTACGCTCGGTGCGGCTCGGCAAACTTTGCCCGATAAACGAGCAGGCTTGCGTCCGCATTAAGCCGAGCCGCGCCTACACGGATGGTGCGGCGCGGCGCGGCTCGTGTTATAGCGCGCCGTTTAACCGCACCATTACGTATATTACCAATAGGGTCGATGTAACAAACTGCGATGTTACCATAAATGACGTGTGTTTGTCGCACGTTCCAGGGGGCTCCAGTCGCGGATAGAGGGTGAACACAAGTTCGCGGTAATCAGAGGCAACGAGGTGAATCAGGTGCCGATCAGCGAGATCGTGGTCGGCGACATCTGTCAGATCAAGTACGGCGACCTGCTGCCCGCGGACGGCGTGCTGCTGCAGAGTAACGACCTCAAGGTGAGCTGAAAACTTCAACTGTCTACCTGTTACGGATCAAGGGATACAGCCCGCTGACGGACGGACGGACGGACAGCAGAGGTTCAGTAATAGGGTCCCGTTGGTTACCTCTCGGGTACTGAACCCTTTTTTTTTTCTCTGTAGGAGGGGAAATCCTAAAAAGCGGGTTGTTACGTTCCCTCAAATATGGTTGAGCGAAGCAATGGCTGGATCATGCGTCGTGCTCGTGAACGGGTGCCGCCAACGGGAATGGGTCTGCTTTGACTTCCCATGCTGACATGTGTTAGATTATATTATGTATTGTATTTTTGAAGCTTCACTGTGGAAGCACTGTATACTTAGCTTAGTTTTATTACTTATTGTAAAATTAGTTTATTTTATTTTTTGAAAAGAGCAACTGCTGAGTTTCTTGCCGGTTCTTCTCAGTAGAATCTGCATTCCGAACCGGTGGTAGATTTGTGACTTATCATAAGTGCTACAGGGTAGCCTACATGAAATAAATAAATTTTGAATTTGAAATTTTATGCTAAACTTTCACGTTACATGAAAACATCCACGAACTTTGCCGCTACACGAAAATCTATAAACGTTATTTTATCGCATGTTTTTTGGTAGGAATTCAATTATATTTCCCCCGTCGGCGCTATATCGTCGCCGGCCCCACTGTCGGTTTACAGGTATCGATGTAATAACTGATAAGGCGGGTTCGGTTATCGGCGGGGGCTCGAGTGCTTGTCATATTGCCATGACTAACTCGCCTTCGTTTTTGCCTCCGGAGGCTAGTATACTCCGACGTCATTGGGTGTTTCATTTATTCCCGACTAGCTTCCCCCCATAGCCGTTTAAGGCTTTACCCCCTTAGAGGTTGAATTTTGAAAATCCTTAGCAGATGCCTACGTCATAATAACTATAAGCATGTCATACAACCCGATCCGTCCCACTGATTTGAGCTGTGCGTCGATAGATCAGTCAGTCAATCAGTCAATCACCTTTTCCTTTATATATTTAGAAGAAGAAGAAGAGTACGCAAAGCCAAAAGAAAGAGTTATGATTTTAGGTGCACCCTCTATTCCCTTACTCTCATAGTCCGATGGGATGGAAATCGGACACGACCGAAGAGAGATCAGGCGCAGGACCGACAGCTTAACGTGCTCTCCGAGGCACGGGTGTGACTCACCACCAACTTCCTAACTCCGGGCTAGTACTGAGAATTTCTTAATTGAAATCCCCAATACATTTTATAGCCCGACCCGGGAATCAAACCCAGGACCTCGTCATCTGCAGTCGAACTTGCTAACCACTAGACCAACGAGGCAGTTTTAATTACCCACTATCTAAGTAGGGAATAATGAAGTTTGGTATCTCTATCTTTCCTTCTGCGTAAGTCAAGACCAGATTGTTGATAAGCAATATATGCGTACTGATACCGCTACGGCGACTTGATAACAATCATAGAATGCGACATTTTATCAAATGTCGATTAATTATAATTATCATTAGTGGAGATTTCTTTTTTTTTTTTTTTTTTGGTGTTATCACTTTAACTTGTTAATCGGTAAAGCTTCCGGGAAACGATTGTTTTAGACATGCTTTTATCAGCTGAACGAGCTTGTGTACGGACAGTAGGTCCGAAAAAGGGGTATAGAATGTAAATTAAATGGATGGTTACGGACACACTTATATGCACCCGAGCATGCGTTAGCCTACTGATTCAGTGTTACACTTATACGCATTTTAGATACAAAAAATGCGAAGAATATATGCATATACGAATTCATATAAATGTGAATCGATGCTGAAATGTATCCACCCCAAATGTATAAAGTTCAGAACGCCATTATGTAGGTAAATCAGAAACTAAACTTAAAACTGAATATTGTTTGAAAAATCAAAATTACTCGTATTTATTTCATATAGGCCTACTTGTGTCTTTTATGTCTCTTATTTAGGCCCATTTTCACAAATGTTCCCTAACTTTTATAGCTAAGTTTACGCTTTCTGTCGATTTCGTTTTCACGAACCTTTAGGGAACACTGATCGACACACTGCTAAGGGATGATTTAGGTATGGTTGGTGAAATCAGGCATTAGTTTACACATCGCTCATTTGCGACAAGACTGACATAATTCAAAATCGACGATGAGAGAATTCTCTCGTTAGAGAGTAATGTTTTGTGGATGCTGCGGTCTCGCAACAACACAGCGGCCAACAAAGCGACAGAGCAATTAAGTCACAATCTCTCTCGCTCATATTTTTTTGTGCTTAGCCTAATCTTGTTTTTATATCAAAAAGTGTAAATTTTCGACACTAAAATTGGTGAATTTTGAATTATGTCACCCTTGTCGCAAATGAGCGACATATTAGAGTTAGTTGAAATACTGTCAAATACTGATTTTCATTTGTAAAATGTAAATACTGTCCGTTCCTACAGATCGACGAGTCTTCGCTGACGGGTGAATCGGACCATGTAAAGAAGGGTGAATCTTTTGATCCCATGGTGCTATCCGGTACTCACGTTATGGAAGGTATGTTGGATAAACCCAGTAGTTCGCTAGAGTGCTTCTACACTAACTATGCGAAAGCAGTAGATATCCTTGTTGCGCAGTCCGGGCCAACAACAACAGCCTTCTGAGGACATTCGCTGACAGGATCGATTGTCAATTGCCACCATTGCATAATGGTTTTTGACGACCTCCCTGACGCAGTGGTGAGCGCTGTGGTCTTATAACTGGGAGGTCTAGGGTTCGATTCCCGGCGGGGGCAGTTTAGGAATTTATAATTTCTAAATTGTCTCTGGTCTGGTCTGGTGGGAGGCTTTGGCCGTGGCTAGTTACCACCCTACCGTCAAAGACGTGCCGCCAAGCGATTTAGCGTTCCGGCACGATGGCGTGTAGAAACCGATAAGGGGTATGGGTTGAATTTACACTGCTATACCCCTTCCAAGTTAGCCCGCTACCATCTTAGACTGTGTGAGTGTGTGTGTGTGTGTGTTAGTGAGATCGCAGTCAAGGGCTATCTTGTCATCGATTAAAAAAAAATGGTGCTTTATAGTAGGAAAAAGAAAAAAAAATGTAACAATTCCTCAATGTTGCCCCACGCGCTTCCAGGCTCCGGCAAGATGCTGGTGACGGCGGTGGGTGTGAACTCGCAAGCAGGCATCATCTTCACGCTGCTGGGCGCGGCCGTGGACAAGCAGGAGAAGGAGATCAAGCAGATGAAAAAAGGTCAGGGTCCGCCACTAGTGCCTGCATCTCCTACTCGCCCTTACACCTCTAGAATGGGCCCTTGTTACGTCACGCAAAAGACAATTGTAACTTCCAGGCAAGCGCGCACCATCGTAGGCTGAACCTTCATTTCCCATTAGGTATGATCGTAGTCAAGCGCTAGTCTAAATTTAAAATATGCTAAAATACTACCATGACATGAGTAACTAACCCAACAGAGTCTAAGCTTCTAAACACCGTCCAAAATGTATACCTATGACCATGTTTATACGTATATTGATAGTTATCATAAGCGAATTAAGATGAAGCAAAAATTTCTTATCTGTTTGTTGAATTTACCTAGATGATGAAATGTTTTAACATTTACTAGAATATTCACAAAACGTTAAGTTATAAACATGGAGTGCAAAATAAAAACAACGTCGCTCCGGAGTTTGTCCACTGGCCGAGTCGATGTAAACCAGTTTTGTCTAGTGGACACGAACACAGGCACCGCGTGAACCTCTCACAGCACGGTTGGACGAAGTGTTCTCTCTATTCGGTTATTTACTCATATGCCACCATGCCGAAAATCACAATCATGTGTGATTGAAGGACAAACAAACAAACTTTCTATACATTATTACTGCACGCAGTACCTAATTCCGCAAAAATGGACTAAATAGGAATCCGATCCTCAAATCAATTCATTTTGTGTGACGTAGCAATAATACCCCCTTACCTATAGATTGATTTAGAATTTTTCTGGTGTTGAATTTTGTTGAAAGTACCTGATTACATCACAGATTACAATTTAATACTCCTCATAATCTGCCCTAAAAACCGTATGATACAGACTATAAGTCTATGATCCCAGTTCGAGTGATTTGAATTGTCTACTCTATGGCTTTAATTTAGTATTAGCCTTTAGGACACCGACGCAGAGGCGAAACAATCGAGTTCGCCTTTTCGCACAAGTTTGCGAAACAATTACGCCTTAGGCGGAAAAGTGTTAAAATAGTGTGCGAATACGTCGGGTCGAAAAGTCGTACAAAATTGTTCAAAATCGACACCAGAAAAAACGTACTAAGTAGTATTAAAGAAATGCATTGCTCATTTAGTGAATATATGAATAATAATATGAGTAAATATAACATGTAGCTTTAATAAAGCCTTTGCTTAAGGATGCTTTAAAGTATTTGAAAACAAAAATATATTTAATTGGGTTTAAGATGGATTCTAGAGGGATAGATATCGCTTGCTTTAATCTAAATGAGCATTGTACTGTTATGCTTGATAAAATTAGGATATTATGGGATGATGGTATTGACAAGTGACAAATGTTTTGAATGTTTTTAAAATTATTCATACGTAAGTACGTATTCAATTTAATTCAGTATTCAGTTTAATTGTATCTGTAAAGAAAAAAAATTTTTTTGAGATTTAAGATCGCTTCGCTAATTCAGTAATACTAGTTAGCAAACTAGAAAAAATACTGATTTGTGTAGAACCTAATAAATGAAAATAATTACAAACAAACTGATATTAAATCGTTAGGTTAGTGTAAATAACAGTGTTCTAAGTTATCTTGTTAAGTAGTGAAAAAATTATACGTTTGTCAATGAAGTCTTTAAACTTAATAAAGTCAGTTGTCATGCAATCATCGCGGCAACCCGAGTGTAGTTGCATATAGTATGTCCTGATGACATGCCCCCCCTCCCCCCCATTGCCACCGCACTCTCCCCACAATGGGACCTTCCAACAACCAAACTGGTGAAACGAATTAACTTAAACATGATATATTTTGTGTGTGTGTTCACAAATAGATGAACTTTATTAAAAAAAATTACTTCATGTATGAGCACAATATTATTTTTATATTTTTCAACAAATAACATACTACAGTATAATACTAGAAAAAGAAAGATGTTGGACAAAGAAACACCTATATCTATAAGATTTTTTATTGAGAAATTTGAAATAAGTTTGTTCAGAATCAGTAAACAAACATAAAATATCTATTTCTGCTTTTATTTTAGTTTTTTTTTTATTAAGAATCTATTCTTATTTTATAATAAGTCGTTACAGTATAGGCGAGTATTGTATAAATTAAAAAAAAAAAAAAAACAATATTCAAAATTATTTATTTCATGTAGGCCAACTTGTAGCTCTTATGATGACACGTCATGACTCTACCACCGGTTCGTGTAGATACATGTTGTCATATACAATATTCATGGTTGGTCTAATTAGAAAGAGTTAATAATAGCAAAATTTAAAGTAAAATCTTATTGTGAATTCGGTATAGATTTTCAGATAATTCTTTACAATGCGAGACAAATAAAGTAAACATTTCACCAGTTTTGTTCCTGACATGAGATTATTTTATTTGTTGGCGACGAAAAATTCAAAAAAAATTATTGAATTATTTTTATAATAATTATATTCTTTCTACATGCGAGTTATTATATTTTGCGGTCTTCAGTTTTGGATATTCCTACGATTTTGTTGAAAGTTGATGTTGTGTTTGACTAATAGCCTGAAATGTCTTGCCCAAGCATGATTAATTAATTATATTATACAATATGTTAGTTATGTTATATTTATCCCCGTAGCACCCCATGGATGTAAGACCCTTGAGTTTATGCATATAAAATAATCTCTGTTTAGTTTCTATAAAAAATTATATAAAATATATATACCTTAAAGCATACATTTCTAAATGCGAATTAGTCGCTGCGCTTGAGCATTTGAGGCCAAAAAATTTGTACACTTTTAAACACTTTTTTTTAATTGAAAAAATTATTAATAATAAAATTAGCAATAAATGCTCGGGCGCTATGACCCTTTAGATTTAGTTACCACTGACATTTAGACCCTATCAATGACATCCGATTTTTTTTCTCCACCCCCCTCGACCCCGGCCTGCCGCACACCCCTCGCCGACGAAAATTAAAATGAACCAATTAAAAAAACATACACATTAAAAAAAAAATTGCATCGTGTATATGTCGTGTTGACTGCATGATGTATAAACAATGATATCGTTGTCATCATGTGTATGCTTGTGTATTACCCACTGTTGGACAAAACGACGGGCGAATTGGTGAGAGTAGTGGTCAAAAAGCAGCAGAAAAAGGGACAGCGCAAGAGCCTGACAGGTAAGTAGTATCCTGTGCTACGCCCCGCTTTATTTGCCCATCGTACACTGCAGGGCGCAAAATTCGGACAGAAGTTTTTCTTATAACATAAACATTAACTAAGTAATTTGATATGCCCTAAAGTGTATGATAATAACACATTCCATAGCTCAAATAATATTATTAATATTACATTTTCAGAATAAATAACTAATGTTTTTTTAAAGTTTTTATTTATTATTAAGGATCTTTTATAAAAAAAAAAGCTTTAATGGAATGTGTTATAGTTTTCTAGTTATGCTGCATTCAGTTAACATAACTTAGCTATAAATTTCAGTTATATAAATAGTAATGACCATAGAATTAGTTAATACACACCAAAATCAGATCCAAACATTACACTGCATTTAATAAGCATCCAAGTAGTTTTTTTACCGTAATTTTGATAGCTCTACCTATTTAGATTTTGTATTTTGCACTCATTTCTAAAATTATTTACTTACAGGTTTTGAAAGGCGCTTAATAAATAAATAGTAATAATATATTATGATGTGTAAAGTGTATTTTAATTACGCACTTTTTATTTTAATTTTTTTTTTATTTAACGATATTTTTCTGGTCGACTGTATACTTTTGTTATTGTTTGGTATACAGTTAATATGCAATTGGCTTTACTATCATTTGATAGTGTGATTTGTACGTAATATTTTACGTTAATAGTTAACGTAATTTTAATTGGCTTAATCAGTGTCTAAATTAAGTGCTTAAATTCTTTTTAGTATATTGGTAAGGTAATACAAGTATTTTAGATTTTTCAAGTGTATAGCAGTTGAAATAATACAAACATACAAAATTCATAATCACATTTTTCCACTCTCTCCACTAAATTAATCACCAATTTGATTGAAATATTCTATAAAAAAAATTAACTAAAATACAACACCGCTGAATTTTATACATCCAGATAGAATACAAAATTAATTAACATTTTGCTAACACCAACAGTATATTAATAGAATAAAAATGAAACTTATCCAAAACACTATTATATTTGATAAAGTTCGTAAAAAAACAACTCAAAATTCATTGAAACTACAACACGAGATATAATAAAAATACCAAACAGTAGCAATCGCCGTTCAAATTCATTAACAAAAAGCGCAACAACGCCAGGTGACGACGACGTTCCAGCGTCGGGCAACAGCCACGGCAACCACGCGCGACCCGACGACAACCACGTGCCCGCGCCGCCCGCCGACAAGCCCCCGGCCGAGACCAGCCACAAGAAGGAGAAGTCTGTGCTGCAAGCCAAACTCACCAAGCTAGCCATACAGGTGAGTGCGACCCGCGACAACCACGTGCCCGCGCCGCCCGCCGACAAGCCCCCGGCCGAGACCAGCCACAAGAAGGAGAAGTCTGTGCTGCAAGCCAAACTCACCAAGCTAGCCATACAGGTGAGTGCGACCCGCGACAACCACGTGCCCGCGCCGCCCGCCGACAAGCCCCCGGCCGAGACCAGCCACAAGAAGGAGAAGTCTGTGCTGCAAGCCAAACTCACCAAGCTAGCCATACAGGTGAGTGCGACCCGCGACAACCACGTGCCCGCGCCGCCCGCCGACAAGCCCCCGGCCGAGACCAGCCACAAGAAGGAGAAGTCTGTGCTGCAAGCCAAACTCACCAAGCTAGCCATACAGGTGAGTGCGACCCGCGACAACCACGTGCCCGCGCCGCCCGCCGACAAGCCCCCGGCCGAGACCAGCCACAAGAAGGAGAAGTCTGTGCTGCAAGCCAAACTCACCAAGCTAGCCATACAGGTGAGTGCGACCCGCGACAACCACGTGCCCGCGCCGCCCGCCGACAAGCCCCCGGCCGAGACCAGCCACAAGAAGGAGAAGTCTGTGCTGCAAGCCAAACTCACCAAGCTAGCCATACAGGTGAGTGCGACCCGCGACAACCACGTGCCCGCGCCGCCCGCCGACAAGCCCCCGGCCGAGACCAGCCACAAGAAGGAGAAGTCTGTGCTGCAAGCCAAACTCACCAAGCTAGCCATACAGGTGAGTGCGACCCGCGACAACCACGTGCCCGCGCCGCCCGCCGACAAGCCCCCGGCCGAGACCAGCCACAAGAAGGAGAAGTCTGTGCTGCAAGCCAAACTCACCAAGCTAGCCATACAGGTGAGTGCGACCCGCGACAACCACGTGCCCGCGCCGCCCGCCGACAAGCCCCCGGCCGAGACCAGCCACAAGAAGGAGAAGTCTGTGCTGCAAGCCAAACTCACCAAGCTAGCCATACAGGTGAGTGCGACCCGCGACAACCACGTGCCCGCGCCGCCCGCCGACAAGCCCCCGGCCGAGACCAGCCACAAGAAGGAGAAGTCTGTGCTGCAAGCCAAACTCACCAAGCTAGCCATACAGGTGAGTGCGACCCGCGACAACCACGTGCCCGCGCCGCCCGCCGACAAGCCCCCGGCCGAGACCAGCCACAAGAAGGAGAAGTCTGTGCTGCAAGCCAAACTCACCAAGCTAGCCATACAGGTGAGTGCGACCCGCGACAACCACGTGCCCGCGCCGCCCGCCGACAAGCCCCCGGCCGAGACCAGCCACAAGAAGGAGAAGTCTGTGCTGCAAGCCAAACTCACCAAGCTAGCCATACAGGTGAGTGCGACCCGCGACAACCACGTGCCCGCGCCGCCCGCCGACAAGCCCCCGGCCGAGACCAGCCACAAGAAGGAGAAGTCTGTGCTGCAAGTCAAACTCACCAAGCTAGCCATACAGGTGAGTGCGACCCGCGACAAGCCCACAAGCAAGACAAGTATTAAGTAAAAAGCTATTATTTTCATATTACAAACAGACACGTCAATTTTTTTTTATAGATTTGTATAGATAGATTGTAAAGATTATTTCTGTTTCGCTATAACACTCCCATCTCTTGTACGCAGATCGGTTACGCCGGCTCAACGATCGCGGTGCTCACAGTAATCATTCTAGTCATCCAGTTCTGCGTACACACGTTCGTCATCGAGGGCAAGCATTGGAAGGCGAAGTACATCAACAACCTCGTGAAGCATCTCATCATCGGTGTCACCGTGCTGGTGGTGGCGGTGCCCGAGGGCCTGCCGCTGGCCGTCACGCTGTCACTCGCGTATTCCGTCAAGGTATTGTGATAAACATGAACAGAATACGGAGCCCATCTTGACGTCAGAATGACTGACCACTTATTAAATTAAATTTCTTTGTTAATAATTTGGTACCTAATATTTAAACAAACATATTAAATAGTACTAGTAAATAAGCCTTTATTTAGTGAGTTTTTACTCTATAATTATACTAATTACATATTTGTAATGACACAAGTCAGTGACTATTTTACTCAGTGTGTGTTCGCCTTGAAATAGGCCTCCTCCAGCCCCTTCCAAATCTTCTTTTTGGCCTTACTCAGCCATGTAGTCCCTGCGATAGACTCAATGTCATCTGGACATCTGAGATGTTATTCTATCTGCCCTCTTTTACGCTTTCCATCCTTTGGGTACCAATCCATCACATCGTTAGTCCACTTCACTATCTTGTTTCTTACGGTGTGACAGGCCCAAAATAGTACTAAATGCTGGAGAAATTTAACAATGATCGGTCACTTTGGTCAGTCATCTTGACGCTTACCAACGAGGAATACTTCAAAACCACCGATTCCCTTCCAGAAAATGATGAAAGACAACAACCTGGTGCGGCATCTGGACGCCTGCGAGACAATGGGCAACGCCACCGCCATCTGCTCCGACAAGACCGGCACCCTCACCACAAACAGGATGACCGTGGTGCAGTCGTATATATGCGAGAAGCTGTGCAAGGTGACGCCCAACTACCGGGACATACCGCAGGACGTCGCCGAGATCATGATCGAGGGTGTGTCCGTCAACAGCGCTTTCACCTCCAGAATCATGGTAAGATTTTTTTTTTAATAGATGACAAGATACTGTCGCGTCGTGTCCCCTAACTTCACCTGCTAAACCACACTTCGCCTAATTTAAAAAAAAAAATCTAAAAATCTCTTAAAGTTGTGAACCGAACAGCTTGTAACGTACCAAATACAATACTAATTTTATCCATGGCAAAATTGTTCTTGTTAAGTAACAATATTATCTTAATTTTTTTTAAATTAGGCGAATTATGGTTTAGCAGGTGAAGTTAGGGGACACGACGGTAGTCCTTGACTGCTATCTCACCTGATAATAAGTGACGATGCAGTTTAAGATGGCAACGGGCTATCTTGAAAGGGGTATGGCAGTGTACATTCAACCCATACCTTACCAACGTGGATGGAACCAAAAATTCAATACTTTTCTATGTGAGATATCTAGACTGTATCTTGACTGGACCTATCTATCTAGATATCATGTATGGACTTTACTGTACTCAGTCTCTTGCCGACTCCCTGCGACTCGTCTTATATCATTGGCCAACTTTGTGGGGAGACTGCCAATGCGCTTTCGCCTCTTTCAGATCCCAACGACCATCTTTCGACCTTTATTTTTATTATATAGACTAGCGGTTGACTGTGATCTCACCTGATGTTAAGTGAAGATGCAGCCTAAGATGGTGCGCGCTGGCCTAGAAGATGCCTATTCACTCTTGATTTAAAGACTGCGCTCTGGCCATTGTTTGTTCGCGACTCATTGAGAATGTGTTTACTTGTAACTTATTGATCCTCCCCCTTTTCAGCCATCCCTAGACCCCACAGGCCCGCCAATGCAAGTAGGAAACAAAACGGAGTGCGCGCTCCTCGGCTTCGTAGTCGCCCTGGGACAGAGCTACGAGGGCGTCCGGGAGCGACACCCCGAGGAGTCCTTCACCCGGGTCTACACGTTCAACTCCGTGCGCAAGAGCATGTCCACCGTCATCCCCTACAAGGGAGGGTACAGGCTGTACACTAAGGGCGCTTCGGAAATCGTTTTAAAAAAGTAAGTTTTTTTTAATATATAGACTAGAGTGTCACAAAAACAGCCCAGCCGTCCAGCTCTTGGACGCTAGTGGTAGCACGTTTCGCCTTAAAACGACTATATTGGCTAACATAGCATAATAAACCGCAATATGCTCTATACATAATGGGATGTCACGTCAATGGATGTGCAAAGGATGTGTGTACGTTCGATTAAAAAGATCTCAAAGACTGCGATCTTCACCTTATGGTAAGTGACGACGCAGTCTAAAATCATAGCGGGCTAACTTGGAAGGATTATGGCAGTGTACATTCAAGCCATACCCCTAATCGGTTTCTACACGCCATCGTGCCGGAACGCGATTTAGCGCTTGGCGGCACGTCTTTGACGATTTGGTGGTGACTAGCCAAGGCCAAAGCTTCCCACCAGACAAAGCCAGAGACAAGAAATATAACTTAATAACTTTTGAGGCGAAGAGAAAAAAATTTTTCTTCCAGCATAGAAATTTTATCCCCGGGGAAAGGATAAAATCTTTATCCCCTCGCTGCGTTTTATCCACCTGTCGAGCATGAGCAAAATGGTGGAAATAATATCCACAGTGGATATTCTTATAGAAATATACTTTTCCTTTCCCCTGTCGCCATGCTTTAGCATAGGGAGAAGATAATTTTATTCCCTGTCAGTGGATAAAATCGGAGGATAAAATTTTTGCTAGCTATGCAGGCAAGCGTACAGCAACCTAGACTTCACCATTCGTTAAGCGCAAGTCTAGAGCACTAATGATTTAAATACAAGCAGAAAGTCTCGTCATTTCAGTTTATAATTTTTTTCTATACAGATGCGCATTCATTTACGGTCACGAGGGTAGATTAGAAAAGTTCACCCGGGACATGCAGGATCGGTTAGTGAGGCAGGTGATTGAGCCCATGGCCTGCGACGGACTGCGGACGATATCCGTTGCGTACAGGGACTTCGTGCCGGGAAAAGCGGATATTAACCAGGTACGTCTAAATATATACGAGGAAGTTTTTCCCATGTACTTTGGAACCTTCGATCACAGAAAAATAAGGGGATTCAGCACCTCATACTTCAACTATTATTCAAATGCATCATTGTTCCTTGACACTGAAATAACTGCTTGATGACAGACTAGCTAGCGAAATGATCTGCACCCATATTTAATGGTTACACAGATCGGACTAACATGCGATATCCACTTATTTTTCTGTGATCGAAGTTTGAAATTGTAGAACCAACTTCCTGCGACGGTGTTCCCACTAAATTACAACATGGTGTTATTCAAGGGGCGGACCAACAAATTCCTAAAAAGCCGGCAACGCATTGGTGGTACGTATGTTCATGGGCCGCGGTAATCATTTAATATCAGGCGATCCGCCTGCTGTTAATATTAAAAAAAAAAGGAAAAGGTGGCTTACTGATTGACTAACTGATCTACCAACGCACAACTCAAATCAACGGACAGATCTGTAACATACTGATAGGCGTTATTACGTTGGTATCCACGATGAAAGGATTTTTGAAAATTCAACCCCTAAGGTGTGAAAAACCGAATTTAACGTGAGCGAAGTCGCGGGCAAAAGCTATGGCAATTTGCGTTTTGAGCAGTTAAATATCACTTGCATTAACGGTGAAGTCAAATATCGTGAAGAAACCTGCATCCCTACCTGCATGCCATGAGTTCTTCATAATACGTATTTTCAAAGGTGTGTGAAGTGTGCCAATCTGTAATTGGCCAGTGTGTCAAACTATGGCCTATAGGCCATCATATAGGCCTTCTTATTCTGAAAGGACATCGGTACTGGGCCGGCGATGGATTTAAATGAAGAAGTAGAAAAATTCCCCATACAGTCTAGCGCCCCAATAAAGCAAAGCCTTTCGACTCGTAAATTGCAACAAAAATTAATAGGAATGTGCTAAAGTCGACTTTTCCAATTCTACAGGTGCACATAGACCAAGAGCCCAACTGGGACGACGAAGACAACATTGTAAATAACTTGACCTGCTTATGCGTTGTTGGAATTGAAGATCCTGTTAGGCCAGAGGTGAGAAAGCTAACAATTCAGAGCTATTATTTGTTTCTGCATTTATCGGATAAATTATTTTGAATATCCACCTTGGAAATAAATATAAATAAATATATTGTATATAAAAAAAATTACATTTTGTTCATCTCCAAATAGAATCACACTTTGGGTGCGATGTTAGAAAGAAAGAATATTATTCGATTGCGATGGTTGCAGGTCCATAATTGGATGGATGATCGTTTCTTGGAATTCTATATAAGTTTTATAATCTGCTAACTTTAAAAACTTTTCAAACCTATAATTATATAGTATGTAATTTTCTGAGGGGAGACCTCAAAAATGAGCCGTTTATGAGTTGCTAATGACGATATCTGGTTACCTTGTATACCTAGTTCTTATAATTCACGAGGGCGCGTGAGCTTTACTTGTGGTTACGGATAGTGTACATGCACATTGCGTAAGTGTGCGTGCCTGTCAGGAGCATAGGTCGGAGTGGTCCAAGCTCTCGCTCACACTTATATAACACACACACAACCATGAGCCATGCACCGTCGTGAATTGCTAGAACTATAGTAGGATGTACTAAATCCACTTCTATTCTTAGCAGGAAAACTAGGATGCATTGAAAAGACTTGTAAAATTTTTTTCAGGTACCAGAGGCGATTAGGAAATGTCAAAAGGCCGGCATCACGGTGCGGATGGTGACGGGTGACAACGTGAATACGGCACGCTCGATAGCGGTCAAGTGCGGCATCCTCAAACCCACCGACGACTTCCTCATCCTAGAAGGGAAAGAGTTCAACACTAGAATTAGGGACGCTAACGGAGATGTAATGGAACCAGATTTTATATTACCACTGCCTCTAAATAGAATAGAGTAGAATAATTTTTTATCTAGTAATGTGCGGCATGTTCAATCCCATCGACGATTTCCTCATCCTAGAAGGGAAAGAGTTCAACACTAGAATTAGGGACGCTAACGGAGATGTAATGGAACCAGATTTTATATTACCACTGCCTCTAAATAGCATAGAGTAGAATAATTTTTTATCTAGTTAAGTGCGGCATCTTCAAACCCATCGACGACTTCCTTATCCTAGAGTTCAACAGCAGAATTGGAGACGCTAACGGAGATACAATAGAACAGATATAATACTACCACTACCTCTAAATATATAAAAGAAAAGGACTGACTGACCGATAAATCAATATCCACCTCAAAACACTGCACGGATCTGCACGTTGTTAGACGCTCCTCACTTCAGATTCCAGTTTTGGTTTAAAAGATTTCAGCCTAAGTGTCGACATCTGAAGTGTAATATTTAGTCTTGGTTTAATAGTTTTTCGTATATTTTTATATGTTCCCTTAAGTTATCCTTGCTAATTTGGGGTAAACTTCTGGATTATTTTCCGGTATCGTATAATAACCGATTAATCTACAGGTACAACAACATCTGCTAGACAAAGTATGGCCGAAACTCCGCGTGCTAGCCCGGTCGTCGCCTACGGATAAGTACACACTCGTCAAAGGCATGATAGAGTCTAAGGCCTTCGACACGCGCGAGGTGGTCGCCGTGACCGGTGATGGTACTAATGATGGACCTGCGCTCAAAAAGGCTGATGTAGGATTTGCCATGGTAAGTTATTTTATAGTATTAGATGTTACCATTCTTTTGTAGCATCAGCACAAAGTGGCCTGTCTGTCGGTTTTCTTCAGGATTTTCGGAGAGTGAACTCGGGAACTTTTGAACTGGATTCCTCCATCACCATTCTATTTTCGAAACGCAAGACATAGAATAAATCCGCACTGCTACGGAGTTGACGTTCCATGGTGTGCTTGTGTTTTGCTTCCTCGTTTGTTTCATCATAGAAAAAGACAAGACGACTTCTTAAAAAATTTTAATTCACAAAATATTGAATTCCTAAAATGATTATGCCCAAAATGTCAAGTTTTTAGAACGTTGAATTTTAATGTTCCATAATGTTGAATTCTTAAAGATACCCGCAACCACTCTTAACACATACAAAATTTGAAGATTGGTTCATCACTTCTACAAAAACTTGGCAAGCCATCTAGAGTCTCATAAATTACTATAAAATATGGTAGAATTCAGACAAAATGCACGTTTTATTCTCAATTCCAGGGTATTGCCGGTACGGACGTGGCGAAAGAAGCGTCCGACATCATCCTAACAGACGACAACTTCTCATCCATTGTAAAGGCTGTGATGTGGGGTCGTAATGTTTACGACTCCATTGCTAAGTTCCTCCAGTTCCAGTTGACCGTCAACGTAGTTGCCGTCATCGTCGCCTTCATCGGTGCCTGCGCTATACAGGACAGCCCGCTCAAGGTTAGTGCATCCTCAAAACCTTCATTTTTTGTTATGGTTGTGATATAGGGTCGTAACGTTTACGACTCCATCGCTAGCAGTTTCTCCAGTTCCAGTTGACCATCAACGTGGTTGCCGTCATCTTCGTCTTTGTGATGCAATTTTTTTCTGTTTAAAAGCTGACAATTGAGACGTATCTTAACTATTATTTATGAATCTAATATATTAAATATATTATAAATAAAATAAAATCGAATAAGATTTAATTAAAGGTTCTTAGAATTTTTTACAGCTGCGATTGATTTGAAATTTAGTGTACTGTTACTGCGGACTATTTCCAAGACAAGGTAACCTTAAGCAACCAACTCAGCAACTTACATCAGATATAGTGTTTTTGGGCTCATTAGAATGAGTTGGTGTTAGAAAGATTTGAAAAGGAGGATCTAATGATGGAGCATCAAACTGGATAACCAGGATGTTGGGCGAAATATATCATACATAGAGGGTCACATCTGGGTGTAATATATCATACATAGTCCGGCCATAGAGTCACATCTAGGTGTTTTAAATTTTTACTTTATACTTGAATTATAAGGCATTGCGCGCTCAAAATAAATTTATTTCTGCTTTTTCAGGCTGTGCAAATGTTATGGGTGAATCTTATAATGGATACGCTGGCGTCGCTCGCGCTGGCGACGGAGATGCCGACGCCCGACCTGCTGCAGCGGAAGCCGTACGGCCGCACCAAGCCGCTCATCAGCCGCACCATGATGAAGAACATCCTCGGCCAGGCTGTCTACCAGCTCTTCATCATCTTCGCCCTGCTGTTTGTGGGTCAGTACTCAGTCTAAATACTGCAGGACCTTTTTAATCCGAACTCCAAAAATTTACTCGTGACTCGTGGAGCGTTCGGATTATAGTACAGAGAATTTATAGGGTATATTTTATGAAATAAAAGTAATACTAAGAAGTTGTTTAGGATAGTTAGAAATAATTTAAAAGTTAGACCTAGTAACTAGTTATAATTAATCGAAATGTAATTAAGATTTTATTGTATACGTACGAGAGCAACATAGTCACTCCAGTGACTCAGCTCTTTAAAAGAGAAAAAAAAAAAAAACTAATACTATTGTGAAATTTTTAATGTAAATTTCTATAAACCTTACATTTTTGGCGGACGAGTAACAATAACAAATGTGCATGACCCCTACTCGACATTCGGTAAATAACTGGTGAGATGGCGAGTGAAAAAGGTGGGGCGGGGCGTTCGGATTACAGAGGTTCGGATCACATTTCGACCTGTATTCCTTGGGGAAAGTTGTTCCCCAAGCGAAAAAATGAGCACATTCACCTCCTTCACTATTATTTCGAAGTTTTATTACACGATGTATAAATATATAACAAAATTCAAAATTTATTTATTTCATGTAGGCTACCCTGTAGCACTTATGATACGTCACAAAATCTACCACCGGTTCGGAATGCAGATTCTGCTGAGAAGAACCGGCAAGAAACTCAGCAGTTGCTCTTTTCAAAAAATAAAATAAACTAATTTTACAATAAGTAATAAAACTAAGCTAAGTATACAGTGCTTCCACAGTGAAGCTTCAAAAATACAATACATATAATCTAACACATGTCAGCATGGGAAGTCAAAGCAGACCCATTCCCGTTGGCGGCACCCGTTCACGAGCACGACGCATGATCCAGTCATTGCTTCGCTCAACCATATTTGAGGGAACGTAACAAAACTTTCCTTGGGGAAAGTTGTTCAATTTCATGAGCACATTCACCTCCTTCAGTATTATTTCGGAGTTTCATTACACGTTGTATAAATATATAACAGAATTGTGTAACCGTCAACAGGCGACAGAATGTTAAACATCCCGTCGGGGCGAGGCCAGCAGCTGAGCTCGGAGCCGACGCAGCACTTCACCATCATCTTCAACACGTTCGTGATGATGACGCTGTTCAACGAGATCAACGCGAGAAAGATCCACGGCCAGAGGAACGTCTTCCAGGGACTCTTCACCAACCCTATCTTCTATTCCATCTGGATCGGGACGGCGGCATCCCAGGTACGTACAACTACAACTAGTTCTAAGGTTAAGGTGACTGTTGACGTACGACGGATGACGATCAGACGATTCTGGATATAGGCGGCGCAAGACCGAGATCCGTGGAACTATGCCAGTTTTTTATCCAGCAGTGGATGTCTATCGGTTTTTAAAGAAGAGAAGAAGAGCGATAGCCTAGTAAATAAGACTTCGGCCGTATTGCGTGTGATTTAATGTAAGAGAACGTTTGGGCGATACCATTTCAGTGGTGATCATATAAAAGAACGTTTGTTGGCGGTACATTTGCAGGTAGTGATCATATAACAGAACGTTTGTTGGCGGTACATTTGCAGGTAGTGATCATATAACAGAACGTTTGTTGGCGGTACATTTGCAGGTAGTGATCATATAACAGAACGTTTGTTGGCGGTACATTTGCAGGTAGTAATCATATAACAGAACATTTGCTGGCGGTACATTTGCAGGTAGTGATCATATAACAGAACGTTTGCTGGCGGTACATTTGCAGGTAGTGATCATGTAACAGAACGTTTGTTGGCGGTATATTTGCACGTAGTAATCATATAACAGAACGTTTGCTGGCGGTACATTTGCAGGTAGTGATCATATAACAGAACGTTTGTTGGCGGTACATTTGCAGGTAGTGATCATGTAACAGAACGTATGTTGGCGGTACATTTGCAGGTAGTGATCATCCAGTTCGGCGGCATGGCGTTCAGCACGGCGGGGCTGTCGATAGACCAGTGGCTGTGGTGCCTGTTCTTCGGCGCCGGCACGCTGGTGTGGGGGCAGCTCGTCACCACCCTCCCCACCAGGAAGATACCCAAGAAGTTGTCGTGAGTACACCACGATACTTGCCGCTATTCAATCATAATACCCTGTTAGTCGTCCGAAACTTCTGCACAGCAGGGCTAGCATAGGCGGGAGAAATTTTATCCCCGGGAAAAGGATAAAATGTTTATCCCCTCGCTTAGTTTTATCCACCCGTCGAGCATGGGCACAGCGGTGGAAATAACACTCAGTGGATATACTTATAGGAATATACATCGTCTTCTCCTCTGTCGCCATGCTTTAGCATACGGAAAAGATAATTTTATCCCCTGTCAGTGGATAAAATCGGGGGATAAAATTTTTATCTCCTGCTATGCAGGTATAGCATAATTTGCTGTTACATATTATGTTGAGTAGAGCCCAAGTAGCACACGGAGGCTGCTTAGCAGCTGAATAACGAATTCCCGTCACGCTTAAAGCTGTATAAAAGAGCTGCATAAGGGCTGTATACGGCCGTATACAGCTCTTATACCTCTTAAATGGGCACAAATTATACAGCCTTAAGTTCAAATAGCTGCTTAAGAGCTGTATAGCAGCAAAATAACAGTGTTATAAGGGTAACGACAGTACTATGCGCTGAATATCGACTGAGTAAAAGATTACAAGTTACTCTTTATTCAGTAAATATGTCACGTGACGTAAAAGTGAAGTAGCAAACTTAATCTAACAAATAAATATACCTGTAGCTTAAACACAATTTCGTGTAGTGAATTGAATACGTGGTTATATATTCAAAGTTCCCTGGTAAGTACATTGTTTTCATATTTATAATATTACTCTATTACCTCTTTCTATCGTCGCGCGATAGATACGCTTATTAACTGCCCAGTCGGCTTTCGGTACGCAACGTGATTAGTCATTCACGGAGTGATTAGATTCTCTTGGAGTCCCTCGTCGTAAAAAGTACAAGTCTTTGGCTGTCGTTGCCTGCATGGTCGGAACGAAGTTACACAGAACTAATAAGTAATACCTAAATACCCCAATTCGCAATAACATTTACGATCGACATATTTATGTCAAACCCTACGCAAACGCAGGTACCTAACAAAAAGTAAAAAAAAATACAAACTGTAAAAAGCTTATGCAATCCACGCAAACAATACTATACCTACCTACCCAGGTACCTTTGTACAAGTTATGTATTTATTACTTACTAGAAGCCCGCGCCAACTTCGTCCGGGTTGAAAATTTAAATATTTGTTTTTACGGGACTGATCGCACAGAGCTTCTTATAGGAGACGTTTGTAATTAAGATCTCCAAAGGAATCACAGGAATCTCCCGCGCCGAAACCCGCCACCGTCAACCGTGCCCCTCCGCGCCGGCCGGCACCATTTTATTATTTTGTCGCGCGAAAATATTAATTTTCCGATAACTCCTAAGATATTTATTTAAATTGTATAGTGTAAAGAGCAAATATGTTCTAAATTAAATACTTACGATAATAAACATATTTATTTAGATATAGATTGACATCACATCGGTTAAAGAAGCATCGAAAATAATTCATTATTTTTAATCAAAATTTAAAAGATAGAAATGGTTACTGTAAGTTATCATTAGAAGATAGACATATGCTATCGCGGATTTTTTTTTAGAACTCTTTAAGAGAAACAATTCACCCATACATCATTTTCATCCAATAACAATATATGACCCAGCGCACGCCTTGAAAACGTTTAAGAGTCAAAAAATTTTCCGACTTCTTTAACAAATTTGCACATAATATCTAGTCATAATATATTTATGTGCATAATATATAGCCTATAACCATCTGGAATAATGTACCTTTGAAATGGTGAAAGAATTTTTGAAATAGCTGCGGTGGTTCCAAAGTTTGCTCCGGACATACATACAAACTCACAAAATTAGCGCTCTCTCTTTATTATAATAGTATAGATAACTAATTGATTGTTTCATTTCTTTATTACAGAATAATGCCTTTTAAGATAGTTTGTACTACTGAACCGGATGGTGATCGTTGCCAAGAAATCGCTGATCCAACTAACAACATAGATAAAATGGATTTCGACGCTTATGCAGATACTTTGGTAAGTGACTAAATTATCTCTAACTAAATATAATAATTATGGTGTCTGAAATTATCAATGTTCGCAAATAGGCAGATTGGTTATGTGCAAAGTGCGTGGAGGTGGAACTAAAATCGACGACCATGCGCAGCGTTAAACTTAAATTTTTCATACTATGTATGTACATATAATACATATACTATAATATATAATATTTATATAAATACTAGTAATATTTATATAGCAGGTACTTACATAGAAAATTATAAAATTAAAAGCGCACATGTCACGCCACAGGCAATACCTACTCTCCGAGAGACACTAATTTTCCTTTTGCAAGACTTTCTGATCATTGAGCTATAAATATAATTAACCCGCTCAGACCTATGAAGTGTATATAGAATACTTAGTGGGGATTATACATATGCGTGCCCGAGCTGAGACATAATATTTAATGGCAGTTTATAATAATGTAAATAACAACTTGAAATTGAATATGTTTGATTGGAAAGTCCTCCGATCAGGAGATGTTAAAAACTTAGAATAGAACATGCATGTGTATGCTATCTGCTATTAGTAGTGAAGGTACATTTCATTTATATGGTTTTTTTTTTTTTTTCAGACGAACACCAACCCCATACTGGGAAACGTTTCCATCAATAAACCTAAGCCTGGAGAAATGGTTTTAGAAATTTGTGAGGACCAACATATACTGTCAGACAAAATTGACACATTAGCTAATGTGATTAACAAACAAAATATAACTATAGACAATTTGGTGAACAATATCTGCAAAATATCTGTTCAATTAGAAGAGATATCAAATAGTCTTAACCAGCCAAGAAACGAACAACCTGTACAAGTCACTTTATTAAAAGATGTCCCTCAAGATGAAGCCGAGAGCTTTTGCTTCAATATAATTAAAGACCAAGGTCGTTAGAAGTCAAACTAGCAGATAAATACAAGAAACTTAAGAAACTTTTGTCATTTATATGCTCGCCTTCTACTGGAGAAGGTAAAACATTTGCTTATCGATTACTTGACACATTGCTTTCCCGGGAATTTATCTGTTTGTGTTCGTGGTCTGGTGGGAGCCGAGCAGAAAAATCGAAAATTGCTTTGAAAAACTACAAATTATTCAGGAAGTTTTTTTTGACACGGTTCATTCATGGGACGCTGAATTTACATTAGAAGCTTCGGAAATATTTTTGAAGACTGCTTTAAAAAATTCAGGAAAGACAAAATTGATGAGAGACCGAAGAGCGTCAGCGACGAAACGTAGAAAAAATAACAATCCTGTTAAACAAAATTTCGACTCTACTACAAAACAAGGTGAAAATATACAACGAGAACAAAAGACATTAGAAACGGAGGACAAACAAAAAGTTAAAGATGGAGTCATAGAGAATATTGTAAGTAATAGCAGTCCACCAGAAAATAATCAGAACAATGTGGGCTCATTGTGCTAATTTTGATAGTTTTGTAGACGAATAAATCAAGCAGACTGGCAATCTCAATGTGACTATTATAATTATGATTAAAGGCTAATATGAATGTTATAATCAAGTAGGTTTTAGTTTTGGTTGTTTTGTTATACCTTAATTAACGGTACCTAATGTTTTATGTTTAGGTTTCAAATACTTTATTAATAAGATATCTACTTCACGTGAAGTAGATATCTTATTAATTTATTAGTATTTAGGTTTTATTAGTTGCCTGAAAGTTTAGGTAAAAGATATGTTACAATAATTAATAATATAAAATTCATAATTGATTAAAGGCTTTCGTTGTTTTATTACACCTTTATTAACGGTACCTAATGTTGTTTTATTTTTAGGTTTCAAATACTCTATTAATAAGATATCTACTTCATGTGAAGTTTCATGTGATATTAATAAGATATCTACTTCATGTGAAGTAGATATCTTATTAATTTATTAGTATTTAGGTTTTATTAGTTGTCTGAAAGTTTAGGTAAAAAATATGATACAATAATTAATAATATAAAATACATAATTGATTAAAGGCTTTCGTTGTTTTGTTATACCTTTATTAACGGTACCTAATGTTGTTTTATTTTTAGGTTTCAATTACTTTATTAATAAGATATCTACTTCACGTGAAGTAGATATCTTCCAAATCATCCAAAATTTTTTTCTTCTAAGTAACTGTCCAAGTTTTTTGGTTTTCCAACTCCATAGTAAATACCAATAATGAATGGCTTTATGTCAGTATTCTCGTGGATGTTGCACAAAATTGGCCAAAATTCATATTTAGAACTTTTAAATATTGGCAATCCATCAAAATTAATATTTAATGAAATTTCGTCTGGAGCTTTATCCCAACTATTCAATATTTTAATCAAAGAATTGGCTATTCCGTTATGCCAGTATGCGCCACCCTCGATTTCTTTTATGTAGACATTTCGAGGAGTTGCTAAAATTGTCCTTGGATCAGTTGGTAATATTTGCGGAATCAAGCCGTTGATAATGGCTGCCAGATCTTTTAAAGCAACATGGTTAATACTCTTTTCTATAGCCCACGTTCTAATTTTTTCCCTAAACAGCGAGTGCTTTACATCATCGCTGTTGCCGTCGTCAACATCTTCAGAACTAGATATATTTTCTGAGTTATAATTGCTGGAGATTAGAATTGAACTATTATTATTAATGTTATCACCGAGGTTACTGGAAGAACTCGGATATACATAATTTGTTGAATGTGCAACATCTTCAACATTAATATTTTGTACGGAACCAACTTTCAAAGTATTTGTCATGCTTTGCGTTACTTCCCGACTTGGTTTTATTTTTTCTGTCGACTTCATAATTCTTTCGTACTCTTTAGATAACTTTCTTCTAATGCCGCCTGTTCTAGCTTTCATTTTCCACGAATTCATATTTATAAAGCAATAAATAGGTACTAACGTAAGTTATAATAATGCGGCCATCAACATATTAAGTTACACGTTGACACACACATATGTAACTTTTATTCAGATAGTCTGATTAAAGGTACTAATGTGAACCACTATAAAGTAGTAGCCGTTAATTCGATACACTAAGGAGTCTCTAAGCAGCTGCGAGGCATCTAGTGAATGTTTAAACAGCCGCTAAGCAGACACTATCAATGCCAATACCTATAAAGATTAGCAGTAGACATATTCAGCAATGAGCTGTAACTTCATAATAGTTCACACGTGCCCCCTTAATAAGTCAGTGTAACAGGAGTTCATAAATACCTTCTTATACAGCATTTGGCGTAATTTTATCCACTAAACAGCCCTTATTCAGCCTAAGCTGTTTAAATATCACTGACAGCTATTATGCAGCTGTAGGACCACCAGTGTACTCTTAAAAGAGTCTTAATACGCATAGAGTTTCAAATAGGTCTAAAAGTGAGTATTTATGCAGCTATCTGTGCTACTTGGGAGTCCATTTTGAAACCACACATGGATACTTCATTTTGTCTAACATACATATGTCGCTGTAAATGTGCGTGTATTCCAAATAAATGTTTTTTCTTTCTTTCTAACAATTTCTTGACTGCGGATCATAATAACATGCCAGGTTGGTGTTAAAAAAGTTACTGGAATTTTAGCACCCAGAAGTTGGAAAGTGGTGTTGATTCCATTGGTCGGTTTATACTTGGTTAGTTGGGATATACTTTAGAGAGTGCTCAGAAACTTTCCAACCTCTTTCCTCCTTGACTTTCCTCCCACAGATTTCTGAGATGATGAATGTTGGCATAACCACCACCACCAATGTATTTGTGCAACGTTCCAATCGAGCAATGCCTTGACGTGAATTGAGGATCTGGAGAGTGACACAAGCCATTTTTGTAAATAAAGGGTTGACGCACGATTTTTAAAAACTTAACTCTACGCGGATGAAATCATGATTTATTACGACTTAAAGCCTTACCTTATCCTAATTTTTCCCTAACCTTACCTTACCCTTAATTATAGTTCTTGCAATTCACGAGGGCGCGTGAGCTTTACCTGTGGTTACGTCGTGTACATGTAAATTGCGTAAGTGTACGTGCCTGTCAGGAGCCTAGGTGAGAGCGGTCAGGCGCGAGCAAGTTCTCGCTCCCACTTATACAGATACGACACACACACAACCATGAGCCACGCGCCCTCGTGAACTGAAAGAACTATACTAATCCTTACATCCATCCCAAGATACTGCGAATGGTGCAACTATATCCCCGTGTTGCATTCCCGTATTAAATCCCGTCGCTACACCTTCGTCACAAGACGAAGACGGTCCTCCATTGCGGCAGAGTCCACATCCAGAAATGCTAGGATGCGACAGGAAGTTGTGTTAGTATAGAAAACTGTTATCAATCGCCTATAAGTATTACTAGCTGTTGCCTTCGTCCGCGTCAATTTCTGATGCTTCGCTCCTATTGGTCGCAGCGTGATGTTATATATCGACCGTAGCAATTAACAGTGTCGGATCTACATTTTGGCGATTTTCGTTTTGTTGCATTAAGGGTCTTAGAATGGGGATAGCAATGCCCCCACCAATTGTGAAACTTTTGGAATCAACCAACCATCTTTGGTTTTTGCAAGTGCAAGGGTTGGATATGTTGACTGTTTTTCACTTTTCACATATTTGAAGCTTTGAGCGGCCGTGCCCTGGAGTAGTGGTTTTTCACATGCGACTATGTTAATTGCTACGGTCGATATAGCCTAAAGCCTTCCTCGATATCCAACACAACAATAATTTTTCAATTCGATCCAGTAGTTCCTGAGATTAGCGCGTTCAAACAAACAAACTCTTCAGCTTTATAATATTAGTATAGATGTCCAACCAGTTTTTTTTAAGTCTCAAGGTCTGAATTTTTGACAATAAAACTCGCTATAGACTTAATTTCCGCGCACGATAAAACATTGGCCATAATGGGGAAAATGAAAATTTCTAGGCTTTGTGTGTTAACACCTCTCAAAAGAGGCTTTGATAACGAACACTTTATTTATTTATCACTAGCTGATACCCTCGACTTCGTCCGTTGGATATAGTTTTTAAATCCCGTGGGAACTCTTAGATTTTCCGGAATAAAATTAGCCTATGTCACACTCCAGGTCCTCAACTATTTCCATGCAAAAATTCTAGCTCTTGTAGCGTGATGATTGAAGGACAAACCAACAATCAAACACACTTTCGCATTTACAATGCGAGTAAGGAAAGGATTCTCTCGAGTTTCAGCTGTATTTTGGACAATATTGAGCTTTTAAATGTTGTAATAAATAAATAAAACCCCGGTGCGTGGTTGCGGTTCTAGCACCTTCGGCTGTCCCATTTCAAAATCTAATAAGTGTGATTGACAAAATTTTACTAGGTTTAAATAAATTTTATATATGGGGCAGCCGCCTTGGGCACAAATAAGCTCACGTTTGTCGGCGTTATGTCCAGATGGGGCCGCGGACAGCCCGACCCGGAGTCGATGCAGCCGGGGCCGGACTATGACCCCGACCTGGACAAGAAGCCGCGCGCCGGACAGATCCTCTGGATCAGGGGGCTGACGCGCCTCCAGACGCAGGTATGACGCGGGGGAACGGGTGACGGTGGGGGGATGGACGGATACGCGGGATACGGGGTCACGCGGGATACAGGGGATTTACGATAAATTGTAGAGGGATACAGGGTATTTAGGATACATTACTTGATAATTTATTTTAGGTTAGGTAGCATAGAGGGATACAGGGGTTTGCGATAAATTGTAGAGGGATACAGGGTATTTAGGATACATTACTTGATAATTTATTTTAGGTTAGGTTGCATAGAGGGATACAGGGGATTTACGACAAATTACTTCATAATGTATTTTAGTTTAGAAAGTGGGATACACAGGGGATTCAGGATACAATAGTTGATAATTTATTTTAGGTTAGGTAGTATAAAGGGATACAGGGGATTTAGGATACATTACTTGATAATTTATTTAAGTTTACAAAGTGTATAGGGATACAGCAAGGGATTTAGGTTACATTAATTGGTAATTTATGATAGGTAGGTAGTAGGTATTGTAAAATATGTCTTATTTTGAGGATAAATAGAAGTGAGGATTCCAAAGAATTTAAGAATACTTATCTTATATATTTGACTTGCCATGTTTGAGATGATTCAAATTGATTGTTTATGGCTAATAAAGTATCACGAATACTACAAGTTCTTTAAATATTCAATTTTATTTTCTTTGTAAATCTTAAAGTAAAAAATCGAATCATTTCAGCAAAATCAGTTTGAGTGATAATAAATATATTGAGTCAAGAATATAATGTAAACTTATTTGAAAAAGACTGAAATATAAGGCTTTTTTATTCTTTAGTGATACCAAATCTAAACATTTTGAACTGCCACTATTATTTGTAAGAAATTGAAGAGATCTCAGAATAGTCCACATTAATTTATATTTTAGTGTCATACAAATCTTCAAAGAACTGATAGCTTGTACGGAAAAATTTGAATAGTAATGTATCCCGTAAAGTATCCGTTCATGGGCGTTGAGGCTTATGCAGTTAAAGCAACGTTACTCTGGGTTTTTGCCGTATTTTGTGTAATTTTACGCAAATTGTACGTTTCCCTGGGTGGGTGGGGTCAATGTGGGAGTAGTTCGTTTTATGGGCAAAATTAGCTCTAAAATGGGTTATGAAATTCGGTCCTAATTAATTACGGTAAATGTTAGTCATTTTTATCGAAATTATCAAAATAACGAAGTGACAAAATGACTATCGTTTACGTTTACGATATAAACACGTCCATCCTTTGCAAATGTGGTTTTTTTTTTTTTTTAATTTTGCAAACGGTGGACACTTGTGCTTTAGTCATAGTTTGCATCATGACTAAATCAGGCTGTATATATAAATGTTAAAAATACATACATCATGATGTTAACTAGAAGACTTTAGTTATTATTGTTACTGTAAAAAGTTTACTCATAAAATAAAATGATAGAGTAAATTTTGTACAGTAACACAAAGTGTAATGATTAAAATAATAATAATAATAAATGATATGGAATTAAATATAATGCTAATAGGAGTGGCAGAAAGTGTTCGTGTTATATAGAGGGATAAGTTGAGGTTACAGCAGAGCTGTTAAAGTTAGCAGTATCAACAGGTCAACACAGCGGATAACTTGGGCATCCTACGCTAAGTCGATACTATTGTCCATTTATATATTCTTTTATACTAATTTTTGCATACAAGCCGATATATCACCATTTTTTCGATAATATGCATTCATATATATATAATTATATAGCAACGTCATAGAACAGTATAGAGCTGATTCATTTTTATATTATTACTACACATTTTTGATTTATTGGTACAGTAAGCCGGAATTCACAGTTCGATTGAGATTTTAACACGAGTATATGTAAATTTTTGCGATAATGAATTCAAACTTTCAAGACTTGACGTTTGATTTCATTTTATTATTTCTTTTTTTTTTTTTTTTTTTCTTGAGTTCATTTTTTTTACATCTAGCGATTTTCCTTTTTACTCTCCTGTACTTCTGTTCTATTCGATAGATATTGTTTCCAATACCTATACAGAGAAACACTTTACAGAGTTATGAGTAGTTAAGCTATATTACTTTGGCCCATTATTAACGTAGTTGAAAATTGTTCGGTCGCTAATTTTGATATTGATACTTAAATTTTTTCTACTTGAGCTAAAAAGATGGGACGAAATTGGCAACCGAACAAAACTGTTATAGATTTTATCTTTTCTAAAACTAAATAATATATAAAACAACTCGGTTTCACGACATCCCGATCTGTTACCTCTGTATCGATATTTTCAACTCGACTTTACCTTTCAGTCTATAACGCTATCACTGTCTATATATACATACTTCTCTTTCCGCGGATGTCGTGATACCGGGCTGAGCCCAGTTAGATACACTAGTTAGTCTAAACATCGCGGCCATTGCATGTTCGAGCAGTACCGAATATACAGTCTGACGCTTTCCCAAATGTTGATTATTGATTTATTTATCGTTTTAATTAATACCTGAGTTGACTGTACCGCCCCGCCTCCCACCCATTGGCATGCGATTGATGTAGGCTGTGACGATGTTACTTATCCCTCATTACGAACCTCAAACAGTCACTGTGACTAGAACCCCGATAGATCGATAGATATTTCACTGAACACCATAAACATCGCGATATTAATATGACTGTTTCTTTTTCTCTCTGTCTTTTATTTAGTCATACTGACTGTTTGATTTGATTTGTTTTTTTTTTTTGTAATTATTTTTTTGTTTACTATTTTTGTCTGTTTTTTATTTTACTTTTTTGAAAGAATAGTGGTTTTTTTTTTGCTTGTGAAACGCCAACCCGATACATCCTCGCTACTGATCCAAAGCAACCCAAGCTCTGTTTGAATGAATGAGACGCCGTCTGTACAAAAACCCGGCAGCCGACGTACGACTAACCGATAGCGAATGCGTCGCGGACGCATGGCGACCAATAATTAGCAGTAACATGTTCATTTCGATATATTTTGTCCAATGTTTTGATTATTTTTCATGTATTATTTTTCGTATACCGGATTATGTTCAGTTACTGCTGTTAAAGGAACGATCATTTGAGTGTGGAGTGGATTTTTCTTGAAAAAAAAAAAATAGTTGTACACTATTATTAGAGCATGCCGTGAGCGCTCGCGAACTAACAAGTTAACAGTCTCGGTCGACCCGTCTCTTTCCTTTGCCGTTGTACTGTCAATGTTTTATGTGTTTTTTTTAATGTTTTTGTTATGTTTGTTTTTTTGTTTGTTTGTGAATGTTGTCCCTTAGAGCCGTTCTTGGGGGGTGTCGTCAGTCAGGGGCGTAAGCGTCAAACTGGGCAGCGAAGAGTTTTTACTGTCTGTAGTTTTTGCCTTGCCTTGCCGTTGGAAAATTGCCTTCATTGTGTTATTTTGCGTATTTTGTTAGGCTTGTTGTAGTGTCCGTATGTAATGTGTATGTTATAGTGGAACATCTAGGGGTGGCGGCTGGCGGTGAGTACGGCGTAGACCCTAACACGTTCCTGTTTTAAATTAAACTTAACAACATGATAACTAAACCAGTGATTTTGTGTAGCTTCCTAACTTTTTGCGATATTATAATTGTGGTCTTACCGAAATATTAAACATTTCGATGGTCTAGAAGTTAAACATTTTAAGCGCAAACTTAACCAAACTAATGTTTGGACTTTTTGCTGCCAATTATTTTTCGAAATTCATAATGAAATCATTAAAGTATGTATCTTTGAAATTACAAAACAAAAAATATCTATCAATGAACAAAGATTTACAGCATGATACTGCTAAAATATTCAATACTCTATTAATCATGTTTATCTTCTGAACCATCAATTTAAAATATTGAGTTAATGAGGTTTTGATAAGCCACAGTTATGCGATCGTGACCATGTAGGCGCGGTAACCGTTCCTCCTTGGCTCCCAGAGATTGGATGTGTACTACTAAAATTATACATGGCATGCTAGAAATATAAGTGAGTGTTTCCATATAAAAAATCCATACTAAAAAGGTACTGAGATAAATTGCGAGCCACCATACCATAGAGTCGTATGGAATTAGATTAAAATAAATTAAACGTGATGTTAATCTGAATTTAAATAAGACCTTGGTTAATACGCGTATGGCGTGGCATAGTGGGTGTTGCGATATACGGCGATGTGTTGGTAGTGTCCCCGCATCATGTAGGTGTCACCCCTGCGTCGAGGGTAGCGGTCGATCTTCAGGGTAGCTGAGGCCTCGAATCGAATCCTTTTACTTTTATTTTCGTTCCTCATTATTGTTTTATGTTTTGGTTTCTGATTCTCATTCCGTTGGCACTTCAGGTCATATTTGTATCACGCCACACGGCCGCGCGCCGCATATACCTACATGCCTCATGCGACACCGAACACTAATCCGATTATTTTTGTTCACCTACCAGCTGTGCCCGCGTTTTAGTTCGCGTGCATGTCTATATAAATATTATTTCGTTGGACGTTTTATCCGTACTGTACGTATTCTATCGCTCAATGCCCTTTTTTACCCGATATATCTTCACTATCCAACCCTAGTGTTTTTCCGACGAGATTAATCCGCTAACAATTATTAACGGTTAAACTGTGAAATGCCGGTTACAAATTGTTCGATAGTTATCAGATCCTCATCTCCATTGTGACGGACGGACGGACGGACGGACGGACGGCACGAGTCGATTGTTTTAGTTCACCTTCTCGTTCTTACATCGTCAAACACCAATTGTCCCATTACCTTCCATGTACAGACACCGATTATTTACAATTTTATTATTATGTAATACTATAAAGGGTCTGTTTTTCCGTGTTGGCCTGCTTGTAGCTACAGCAGATATGGGGACTTTCTCGGTTAAGAAAGATTAACAAACTAACTTGATCGTCCGGACGTCATCTGTTCTAAAAATGGAAAACTAACTTCTACCTTTTCATCTCCACTTGACCACCTTTACTGTCAAATTTACTGTTTGCGTCACGGTACGGTTTGTTAATTTGAACCCTTATAGATAGATTAATTGTTTTTAACTTACTTGTTAGTTTTTGTAGTTATAAATGTTGTGTCATCCGAAAATTTGGTTTTCTTGAACTTGATATGTATGGATCTATTAAATTTCTATTATCATAACATTTATAATGTAAAATTGGGTGTCCTAGAAAAGCGTGCTTCAAAGCAATAGAACGACAATGGAAGAAACGTCATTGTGTTCAGATAAATGATAAAGTTTTTGATAATGATTCACTAAGCAGCTCGCCTCTTGCGCTCCAAGAATTCATTCTTGTATTATTTTGAGGATATCTCAATGCCAGCTCTGTCTAGATAAATTTCCATCGCACTTCTTCAATTCATCTTCACAACTGTAGCCACAATCACATTCTTCGTTTCAGCGCCTCTCTGACGACTTGACCCCTCTTACCTTTAAGTTAGTTCTTCTCACGGCCACTCCTGTATCCGATAATCTTTACCGGCCGTTGGTTGTGGTTTCGATCGGTGAGATGACGTCGGACGAGCGAGTTCTGTCGCACCGCAGCGGAGGCGGCGTTGCCCGTCCCCATATCTGCGAGCGGTTGTAAAGCTAGGGCTGCGTGGCGTAGGACGGTGTGGAATGGGGCGAGCCGCGCGTCGTAGAGCGATGTTGTTGGCAGCCTCGGCCGGTGCTGGAGACGGAGGTGTAGTGGCGGGCGCGGCGGCTGGCGGCGCGCTGCGTGCGACGGACGCTCACGGTACTCCACCCCTAGCCTGGCCTAGCCTAGCCCTAGCCTGGCCTAGCCTAGCTCCCCGCTAGCACGCCCCGGACGAGTCAGCCCGCACTAGCACTGGCTTCGCAAGAGGCGTCACGTTCCGTCACCTAGGACTTCGACCGATTCATGGTCATCTCGATTCGGCAAGGATATTTAAAATATGGGGGCTTTTGAAGTATCCGCGTTTCGCACAGTCCCTAGGACTCAGCCTCACTACAGAAGTTGGGAATGGATACTGAGCCACTTCGCCGGTGGGCCGAAGTCGTGGCGGCTGAAGGCAGTGGCGGTGCGCTGACTCGCCGGGCTCCACTAGTTCTGTCGTCTGTTTGCATCTCCACGTGTCTGGCTGTAGCTGTTGTCATCGGCACCGTCGCACTCCGCGCTCTCGTCCGAGCACCCCTCGCTCCCCGCTTGTTCTCTAGAGTCGTCCCCTCGTCGAGGCCCGTCGTTGCATGCGTAGCGTAGAGCGTCCGCGGAGACATCCACACCACACTCGCGGCAGTCGGTCGTGCGTCGCGCTCGCGGGGTCGTCAGTGGCGAGGTCGGGTCGGGTCGGGAGTCCGTCACACGCGCGTGTTGGTTGCAGCTGCGCGTGGTGCGCGCGTTCAAGTCGACGCTCGAGGACCTCGAGGAGCGGCTGTCGGCGCACTCGGCCGCGGGGCTGCGGTCGCGCCTGCGCGCCGCGCCGCCCGACATCGCCTACATCGACGCGGACGACGTGCCCGCCGCCGCGCGCACCGAGACCACCATATTCTGAGCCCCACCCCCTCGCGCCCCCACACACACTCGCCCGCACTCACGCGCGGCCGCACACTCGACGGCGCCCCGCCGCGCGAGTGTGCGCCGGGCTCACACACACACGCATCGTGTACTTAACGCCGCAATCTCCGCGCAATCTCAGCCCGTCTCGCCGGGCCGCCCGCGCGGACCCGACCCCTTAGGCGATAAGATTTTCTATTAAGTGTTGAAATTTTTAGATCTAGGTAGTCGATAGCAATAAAGTTTAGATAGAGGCCCGACGTTAGGCTCCTAGACCGCATCGTGCCTGTACCGCCTTCCGTTCGCTGCGACTCGACTGTCGCGCGTCGCTCAGTGAGCCGCGGAGTCGACCCCGGGCAACGAACACTGCTATTTTAGAGACGAAACTATTTTGTAAATAAGTTTGTAATTTTCCTCGAACGTC
Organism: Hipparchia semele; assembly: GCA_933228805.2. NCBI lineage: Eukaryota > Metazoa > Arthropoda > Insecta > Lepidoptera > Nymphalidae > Hipparchia > Hipparchia semele. Next base: position 3,122,760 of record OW121731.1, read on the forward strand.
TTTGTATGTATATCGGAGCGGTGATATTTTGTATAGACGCTGTGAAGACTTTAGATATCTCCTTTTAAATTGTAACTTTTACTCTAACGATCCTTTAGAATTTTACTACTTATCGATAACTGATAACGATGTAGCTAGAGTTCCGAGTAGCTTCGTGCGAGAGAGCTCCGCGCGGTGATGTTTTGTTTCATAGTAAATTTTGGGACCACTTTACCCCGTTTCTGCCTAAAACTGGGATACAATTAGATCTACAATTATTATATCTATAACTAAATGTTTAAATCAGAGTATATGAATATAGAAGGAACACTGTAATCTAAAATAGCTAGATATACCTCGGTATACGCCTGCCTAAAGTTTAGTATGAATGGGACTCAACGCTCGATGGCGAGCTACCGAACGATGTATGTGTTAAACGAAACCTTAGCGAGTATGAGAATGTTACGAGATCTATTTACGATTAATAAATTTTGAAGCGAAATTCCATAGCATTTTCTTTCAATAGTGTTATGGTGGGGCCGCCAAGTTTTAGATTGTCGCTCTATTTCAGATGTTAACGGTAAGTTTAGGTCGAGTGGAACGTCGCCCGACACTAGGTACCGCAGGGGGCGCGGGCGGGCGGAGTGGCGCAGTCGAAACTCAACTTTACCGACCTGTGTATACGGCTGAAATTTGTAAAACAATGGACTCTAAGCGCCGCGTACCCAGTGGCGCAGAATACTATTACCCTATAAATAAGCTACGCTCACTGCCGCCTCACCGATATACCGTCACACATAACGTAAAAGTGCGCTGTTGTGTCCGGTAAAACAGTTATACGGATAAGTATACGGAGCTTTATAGGACGCTCAAAGGAATTTCAGCTGTATGGAAAGGTAGCTAAAGTCGAGTATCGATTGTTATCGCTGTTCCACAACTCCGACCGTGCGCGCTCACCCTCAGTAGACTAGCGACGCATGACGCCCGTGTTGCACGTTGTCTGACGTCTACGTCTTCGGTACATACACCTTACACGCTTTAGTAGTGATCGTACGAATCCGTATATACCAATCAGAGATCACAGATAGGTCAATCCTGACACCTCTCTAAAGATGATCGCACTCAATATTTTAGTAATGAAAAAAACGAATGACGTCAGCCACGACGAACTGACCTCTGCTGACGTCATCCACATTTGGTCGGCAGAGGTGCTGACACTCGACCTCATTTGCATTTTAGTACCGATATTATGCTCTTGCGGATCGACTCATAGTTTGCGATCAGCTTAGTCCCCCGGGAGGTTACGCGTGCGCCATTTTGTGTCTTGCGCGTCAACAAAATGGCTGCCACTTAGATTGTAAGTACAGAGTATCTATTGAAGATGTATTTATTACATTGGGTACAACTTTTTGTCTTACGTATTAATTGTAATTTTTGACTTTTTTTGTTTTTTGGCTTCGCATTTATAGTGTGGTCATGCTTATGTTACAGCGTTATGCATGTATACAGATGTCTGTGAGTATGCACAAGAAACTTTTTATTTTTTAATTACTTAGATGTTTGGTAGCGTATCTGAGAGTATTTTTTTTTTATTAATGCTTTACCGTTTAAAATTATTTAAGTTCGTGTTAACCGAGTCTCGAATTTTAATAAATAATTAATTATTTTACACGCATCTGACTCCAGTGGTGAACCTTTGAAACTAAAATTTTATCCGTTTACTCCATCACAACTACCAAACCTCTAACATATAGTATAATAAGCAGCTACAAAAATTGATAAAATTCATTTATATAATATTTCTCCACTATTACACCAAAACTAGAAGTAAGTACTAAATGTAGGTACTTTATCATTTTTGAAACTTAAAAAAGGAGGTTTTTACGTTCGTTTTTATTTTTAACTTTTTTTTAATTAAATCGTTTGTTCGATTGTGTAAGTACTTATTTACCAATTTGATTTCATTACCTTTGTTTTTTGACTTACTTATACTTTTAATGTTAAAATATACTTATCATTACTTAACCGGCATATAAATGACCATCTTAATATTAAAACTCATTTTAATAAAAGTATTTATTTGATACCGATCTTTCATTTGACTTTACCTACGAGATCGCACTACGTCATAACCACGTACTTAAAGAGAGAGATAGAGAATACTGCGGTCGCGCGTTGTAGCTCACATACCGGACTTTTTACCTTATTGCGTAGTAGGTAGTTCTTAGCTTCCCACACGGTATTTTTTCCTTGATTATATAATTTTTATATATTTTTCCATTGCTACTGGATGCCCTGGACTGCCCCGCCCCAGCTAGTGTGAATGCCCCTATCTTAGATATATCTAGGCACCTAATTAGTAACGAAACTGCTATCTAAATACTTTTTTTTTTCAACTAAATTTTTTCTAGTAACAGCTACAAATCCTCACTTCTCGTAGTTCTCGGAATTCTAAAACCAAACAATTATCGCACGATGGCCAAATATAGTGTACATTAAACTCCCTACTATTATTTTAATTTTTAGTTTTCAAATAAACATTTAATAACAAAAGCCGGGAAAATTATAAACATTTTAATAATACACCACCTTAAAAATTCACGGTTCATTTTCAACTGAGGTTAAAGTAAGACGCGTTTTTTTATTCTACGTCTGTTTTTATCTATGTCGGTATTCTTTACTCTGTGGTGTACGAATAAAGTGTTTACTTTTTTATGCAAGTGTTGCCGCGTAAAGTTGGTTTTGGAATGCCGCCGACCCTCTCGTTCAGCTGGTATTGGCGACAGCGAGCAGTTTTGTTACTCGTAGTTTGCTGCGTCGCGTCGCGTCGCTCTCTGACGCATGCGTCATGTTGTTTTGCAGCAAAAAGCGGACATATTGGCCGGCCGCAGGATATTTGTCAATAATTATTTGGCGGAGCACAGGAGGATCAGCCTGCAGTCCGGCGGCAGCTCCTTGCCAGCACTCAGCCCCGTGTCGCATCAGAGCGACGACTAAAACCCAACTAAAACTAAACTCGACACAGACTAAAACAAAACTAAAAAACGCCTACACGAAAATAACTGAATTTACAACGGAGTTATTCAAAATATGACTAAATTTATACGAAAGTTATTCAAACATAACTAAATTTACACGAAAGTTATTAAAAAAAGAACTAAATTTACAAAAAAAATTATTTGAGATAATTTTTATAGAACTACTATGGAGGACTTTAAACGCCTACAATGATAGGTACGTGTTTGACGAATGATTATTCTAAAAAAACTTTGACATTACTGCACAATATTAGCTTTTACTGTTATCGTATTGAAGTGAACCAAAATATATTAATTGTTAACTGCCAATCAGTGACGCCACTTAAAATTTACTAATTATAAAAAAATATAATCCCCGTATAAAATTTTCACTTTTCCGTAAAAATAAAAGTCTCTTTAAAGTGTAAATGTAGAATAGTTAAGTCTTGAAATTGTTTAATAAATAAATATACTTAAGTCTTAAGAAAATATTAGAATTTGCGAAATAAAATATAAGATTTAACTTATGGTGCACCTTTTTAGAGTGAATATTGTAGCAATAGCATTGCAAAGTATTCTTTTATAGCCGATATATTAAAATGTGAGTCATAACTCATAAGAGCACGTTCACTTATTTTTTTACGAGAAGGTTATAATATCGCTAGTTTTTCTGTAAATAATAATAAACACTTTCCCTCTTTAGTTCTCTATGGATGTGTTACAAAGTTGTTGTGTGTTGTGCTAATGTTAAATTTTTATAACGAGATTATTGATTTTTATATGGAAGATATAAAAAAAAGTTCATGTGCCATTTGATAATACGAATATAAACTCATAATTTTCCTGCTACCGAGTGCTTAAGTGTTTTGGACGATATTTAAATTTGCTTGATATGTGTTTTATTTTATTATTGAATGCATTATTTATTAATTGATGTGTCGATCTTGTGGTTATACTGTCATTGTGTTTCAAGTTGTTTGTGTTTCATAGATTGTTTTAACGTTTGCATTATGGGCTGTTTCACTAAGTATTTCATTGTTTTAGTATACTTAGGTATTTTAAATAATGTGTCTTTGAAAACCGCTGGAAATTTCATAGTGAACCTGTGCATGTTATAGGTGAAACAAAATATTTAGTTATTCCTTTATATGTATATGTTATTTATATTTATCTGTGAACCTTAGAAACACTCATATTATCCACACTTGACACCGTCTTCCAAACACTTTACTCTTTTTTTTTTTTTTTAGTTCTTTCTTTATTATCTACTTATCAGTGATTCAAGACTCGTTTTCAAGCAAATTTAAATATATTCACTTTGCAGTGTGATAATTTTAATGTTATGTATTCACGTTAACTATAATATTATAATAACGTTATAATAACGTTTGTATGTAACGACTATAATGATCATTTGACGCACTTTGTGTAGTGTAATTTTCGCCTGCTACTAAATATTAAGACTTAGGGAGTATTGAAAATATTTTACCTAAAATATATTGAGAAAAATTTTAATACGTGTTTTGGTGTACACCAAGTGATAGTTATAAAAGTAAAACTTTTATCAAAATAATAATAATAATATTAATACGCTTATAGTGTTTTTCCTACACGCCTATAGAATATTAAAAAAAAAACTTTAATTAAATAGTGGAGCATGATTTTCTGCTACACTGCCAACAATCTTTGGTATAACCTGGTATTCTATTAATTCGTTGTTTCTATGCTTCTTGTCTCTTATTAAACTTTAGTAATAAAGTATCTATACTCCAAAGTAACTTTCATTTCACCCCGTGCCTCGTTGGGAGCTGCATTTACAAGGTAACTGGCCGTCTACTGAAGTGTGGTGTGTCCTTAATGTTGGCCAAATGTGTTAGATGTTGGTGTCCAACGTTGGCCGGAATGTTTGTCGTACGATAGCGCGGTGTTTAGCTCGCTTAGCTTTCTTATCTTGTCTAGAGTTAGCGACACTTCGCATGAGTTCCTAGACTATTTATGAATAATGATTAGGTTTATGTTATTCATCAGTTTTGTGAATAATTAAACTTAGTGATTTTCAGCTGTAATTGTAACATCACTGCGTAGATGTAAATAGTACGTTAGTGTAGAATTTATTCGGTTAGCTTATTAGATAGTATACCGGTAAAAATAGTTTAGTTGAAATTAGTTTATTTAGAAATTCTTTATTTATTTGCAACTTTGTTCGTACAGCTTTTCTATTTTAGTTTATTTAGTGAAAAATATTTAATCGAACTATAGTTATCTGGTATGTGAGCGACTCCGTCAATAAGTATATAATAAGTGTGCTTCTAGCTCGTATCGCATGAAGGAAACAAATGGAAACACACACACAACCGTGTGTGCGAACACGACGAACACAGACACACGCACAAAAAACAGTGTTTAAAAAAAAAGTGTTACATCGCTTCAACTCGCATAATATAATCTCGTCGAGAGCTACATAATTTTTATTATGTATTTTCAGATCAATGTTTTTTTTTCTTCGATATTGTATTATTATTATTACGTTATGATTTTATGTTGTTTTTTATTACACGATTTCAATATTAATGGATGTAACGGAGCCCTGGATGGAAAATGTATAAATATATAGTTGTTTAAGTGCACAGCCCATGAATGTGCTTGTTATATCTACGGTTGTAGGGTATCCCCTGCGTTATTTTGGTTCACCCACTCTCTATTTTTAATTTACCTTCTTCCTGAGACCTGTTTCGCTTCGCGAGGCACTGCTTCGGGCGGTCCCCTGTATTTACACTCTGCAATATCTCTATCACTGAGCTACACTATCGAACGATATTCTAAATTCTATATCTTATGAAATACTATTATATTTCTGTGTGGTGGAAGGAATTTGCCGTCATCACGCTACCGTCAAAGACGTGCTTAGCGATTAAGCGTTCCAATACGATGTCACGTAAAAGCCGATTAGGGGCATAGGTTTAATTCCACTGCTAAACCCTACCAAGTTAGTGCGCTATCATCTTCGTCTTTTCTTCCAGGCGAGATCACAGTCAATATCTCTACGTTTCTTAATCTATTGTATTGTATCTCTAAATGAAACTTTAGCAGGTCTAAATCTCGTGCTGTCTCTTTCATAATGCTCCTCGCGGAAAAGGATGGCACTTGATTTAGATCTGTCATTTCAGTTTAGAGATTGTGTGCAACAGAATTAATTAATCTAATGTATAAATGAACGGAGAAACTAATTGACTGACGTGACAACGTGGAGTTCAAACTGTTGGGCTTAGATATTGGAATTGTCTATCATGAAGGTTCCATTTAAGCAAGAATTTAAAAAAAATTGAATAGGATTATACATTAAAAACCTAACGCATATAAAGTTGCGGAAAAAGATGTCTTGTAAATCTATCGGAAAATATAATTTTATTGCGTGAACCTTTTGAATATTTATTATTTTTTTTGTTAAATCAATTATTCAGTAAAAAAAATTTAAACCGTAAATATTAGTTTTCATTGTAAGTCGAAATTACGAATAAATAGTTTGTTACATAGACTAAAATCTATATGAGATCTAAAATCCGCAGCGCGGCACAGCACCTAAGATGCTAGCAGCATTGCCCCTTTATATATTTTTGAATTTGGAATACCGTTCGATCGTCCAGCACCGCGCCTGCGCCGCGGGACGCGTGTCCGCCATCTTGGTGTCGTCGATCTCTTTACTTCATGTTCTTGTTTAATTTTCTTTTCCATGAATCCCCATTGCACCCGGAAGGTCATAGGTGGCGAGTTACAAGAACGCTTGATTCCCGTGCCCTACAGCAAGACTTCTACCGATCAAGCTGTAAGATTTCAAACGCCTGCTCTTTTCACAACACCTTTCGTTTGTTTTTGACTTCTTTTTTGTCCTTGTTTTTGTTTCGACTGTCTTTTACTGTACTCTATATACTTACAACTGTTTTTATCCGTCACTATTTGGTTTGTTGTTTATATGTTCATTCTACCCACACTGACCCTTTAACTTCACTCTGATCTGACGTCTGTGTCTGTATATATTTTTTTATATTCTACCGCTTATTTAGCCGGAAACAGCCTTTGCACACTACGACATTTTCGCTAAGCAGACTGGCTTGCGACTGTCGCGTTTAAGTTGCGTCTGACGCACTTAATTTGCGTGTTAAAATGCCACTGTGTGCAAAGGCTCTTACTGACACAGCTATAATATAATTATACATATGTATTAATATTTGAAACAATATCAATTAGTATGGAAATGGTGCTAATTCTATTGTCCACAATAACTAAATTAAATCTCTCTCTAATTTAGCTAAACTAAATCGACAGCTCTAAATGTTATGCTATGTCCTTAACTTTAGTTTAGAACTGTTATATAGTTTATCTTAGAGATTGAGGACAACAAAATTGTTACCAATAATGTGTTACTATAATATATTATAGCTATGTCTGTAATGAGTGTTTTTATTGTAGAGGATTTATGTTTTTGAATTTAATCGGTCAGTGTTCAGCTTGCATGAATCATAAAGGGCACAAGCGCCACGTGCATGTATATTTTGTATAAAAACTAAAGGGTTCCGAAACAAAATACTTTTAAGTTTTTTTTGGAATTTGTTGTTATTTACCTTTACCTATATGTGTCTTTTTAATCCATTCAACGTGCAATACAGTTTTTTGTGTCCATACCACAATAAATACAGATCATTGAAAATTGAGAAGATGTTGGGGGATTTTGCAAATATATATCTTAATAAAAAAATAAAAAAGATATTTAAAGGAATATTGTGTATAGGTACACAATATTCCTAGTATATATTATAATTTACACTTAGAATTATTAGGAATAATGAAGTATAATTATTATTTTCTTAAATCATCGCTTACGTAGAATATGCAGCAATTAATAATATTTAATAAGTCCTAGATCTGAATTTATATTCTTCAAAGTAATGGAGAAAATATCTTAAACAACTTTAGATGTATTAACTATATCTATGCGTCTATAGATTTAACTTAATTTTTAGCGAGCGTATTCTTGCAAAATAATTTTGTTTTCATAGCATATAGCTTTATCATTCAAGCTGATATTAATTGTGTATATTTTTTGCCTCATACTTTGCATTATTCCAAAAAAAAAAAACATAACATACTCCACTAAACGTCAAGAATTCGTCATGGAAGCTTTTAGAACAGAAATCCATCCGACTCCATGAAAAGCTTTTAGTTACCTAAATATTTTAGGTTAGAGACGCTTTTCGAACATTCTATATAACAGATGTAATACATTCTAGGAGATGTTAGCTTTGCTTTGTCCGGATAAGAACGAGTCGCGATCAATGTTTGCTTTGTAGGAACTTGCATAGCATAAGGGCATAGAGCTTCGCGGTCAGTTCGAATAGAGGGAGGATAAAATGCAGTCACAGAGTATACCACTCACAGTAAGTGTACTTGCGCCGCAACCTACGCATTTTTTAGCAAAGCTCAGGTTTCCAGTTGTCATCTATACGACGACACAGAAACCTATTCTATTACCGGTGCAGCAATATGTGAGAAAAGCTTTAAGAGAGATCATTCTATAACAATGTTACAGTGACAAAAATCGCTGTCCGGAAAACGATGCCATTTTGAGTAACATCATTCGCCTCTATAGCGCAAGCTTACAACCGTTAACTGAGCTAACTTAGCTTAGTTCACGTAGCTGAGTAACTTAGTTTAGCTACGGCGTTTTTAAAACTCCAATTCATACCGTTAAAAGACGCCGTAGGTTCGTTACCTAAGTTAAGCTAGTTTGCGGTATGGCTTGCGTGACTGCACCGCTGTTGTAAGAAACCAGAGCTTAACAAAATGCAAATAACGTCATCTGCATTCCTATGCGGCTGCCCATCATCTGATTTTTTTTATTGGCGCGTCACGTCGGATGCTTTTGGCGGCATTTGCATTTTTAGTGCTGGAAAATGCGTTGTTCGCGGTGCCTGCGCGAGCAGCTCGAGTGCATGGAAGGCACAGACCACACCGACACGTCACTAACATGCAACGACTGATGTATTCAGAGACGGGAGGGGCAAGTAGTGTACACTGCATGGCATGCGTGCAGGACGCGACCTCAGGCATCATACCTGCAGAGGCGGATCTACACCTACCAACTTTGGAGACGGGGCCATAAGGGGCGGGCACTCAAAAAAAACATTAAATCATTCCCCTGTAACTATATTTAAACCTATTGTGATAAGAATAGGAGTGTCAAACCGCCATTTTCTATTTCTGTCTCGCTTACACCTACCTCGCACTGAGCGAGACCGATATAGATAGACACAAGTTATTATTGGCTGAATTTTACTACAGCTATTTCACGAACAGTTATAGCTACAAATGGGTTGCTTTGATCATTTTGACCCCAAAGAGTGAATGGCCAAACATAGAACATGTAGGTACCTGAGTAGGACAGCTGCTTTAATAACTGTAAAATGATTTATTTTAAAGAAAATCAGAAAACGCACTGTAACTAGTTTTGGATAATAAAGATCAACATATTTTTAATCAAATCTCGATTAATATATTTTTTTTCCATAAAAACTAAACAACACGTGATTGTTAATTGTTTGAGTTTTTCTTGGATATATCAATTTGGCAATTTACTCAATATGTTGCAAAATGGTCAAGCAGTACCCATTTGTAGTTATAGTTGGTACACATGTGGAAGTGTTAAACAAAATCAATCCAGCTATTGACAGGCCTTCAATTGGTACACAATGTTGTGATAAAGGAGAAACCCGGTGAAAATTGGTCATCAATCAGAGCATCCAAGGGGATCTCATACTTTCGAATATCGATTTGAATCAAATCGACCATATGCACTGACAGCACGCGTTTGCGAAGATAGTAAAAACTGACATCCAATGATGTCAAATGAAATACGTGTTTACAGAGCCAGTTCAGCATGAATATAACGAAATCTGTTTATTTTCCCTAAGCCATTGATATTGCAGTTAAGATTCAGTTAGGGTAACCTAACAATATAGTCAAATCATTAAATTTTCAATTTCTGTAACGTTAGGCACTAAACCGGAGTTCTCCTTTATATGACTATAAGATACATTTATATAGCGACTGATTACAATAATTGCAATGATCGCAATGAGTTTACGTAGTCGATTTGGGCCCCTCTGTCCCCGTCTCAGGAACTTCCGGATCTGTGACTGGACTTTTGAATGACCTTACCGCTTCTCGCCTTTCTTTTAATGGCTCGGTGTGCTTATATTTGTTTATTCCGACAGATGTACATTTTTTTAAATATGTGTGTCAGCGCCCCCTTCTGATTTTTCTCTTTTTCGCGTTTCCATGGCTGAAACAACCTTGACCAAATCACTACTATCCATTGTAAACCGAGTTAATCCAAAATTAATAAGGAGCTAAATCTGATATGCTTCTCTGAACTTTTGGAGTAGGTATATATGCACCTTTTCTTTTCTAAACTATTAAAAATGGACAGAAAACAAATTTAATTACAAGTTTTAAGACCGTCCCTCGCTATGAAAAAAATAGTTTAGAGAAGCACTATCTGGATTGGCAAAATTCTAATCTAAAATTGTGCGATGCGCACCAAAGCATTGGTGTTGATAGCACAATTTTAAACTAGAATATTAATAGCTAGAATATGGCTCTTGTTTTGTCAACGAAAATCTGTTGAAGAATCAAAAGGGGTTGCTACTAAATTTTTATATTTTATGTAATACTCCGGCTCACGTCTTAAAAACTTTTATACCGTCCCTGTGTAATATTTTTGATCCCAAAGAATATTTTTTTGTGATCTGGTAATTGTTCACAATTCCCACTGTCTCGCAGTACACTATTGGCACATCTCTAATGTACAAGCTCCAAATTGTACCCACGTGTCCTGCAAATCTGTTTAAAATCAATTTTATTTTACACTAACTCGTTTGGGCGATTTTTTTATGTATATCATAACGTGTAACAGTTTGTTTAATATTAAATGTCAGTTATTAAGTTTTGGTCTTTATGCAGTGCATAAGAGAGCTAACTATGAGATGTTGATAATTTTATCGCTCAAGTGAGAGAGTGAAGGAATAACTTGGCACACGATGCGTTCTAAGTCTCTCAAATTATTATTCTATTCACTGTTACTACTACTACTACTTAGATAAAGGATTGGTTATTTTTGCTCTGGATTTCATCTTGGTCCAACAACGGTGAGAAATATCTGCTACGTATATGGGACATACAATGGTACTAATCGACCAGCAGATTGAGCACAACATAGTATCATTACCAGATGCAAAAAATGCCAATTTCTCACTGGCATAGAAGGTTTAGTTTTGATAGTTTGTATGCGCGCATCGTGTGCCAGCGTTGCGACGTGAGCCGGAGCGCGCGCGCGCGCGTGCCCGTGCTCACTGGTCGGCTGGTGCGCGCAGATCCGCGTGGTGAACGCGTTCCGGCAGGGGCTGGACTCGCGCGGCTCGCTGGCGGACGCGGCGCTGGCGGAGGCGCTGCGCAAGCAGACGGCGCTCAGCAAGCGCTACTCGCACGCGTCCAGCGTGGACGAGCCGCCGCGCGACGCGCTCGCGCCGCACGACCTGGACGTGGAGCGCCTGTCCAGCCACAGCCACACCGAGACCGCCGTGTAACCGCCCCGCCCCGCGCCCCGCGCCCGCGCCACCCGCGCCGCGCCATACACCCGCCACACCGCCACTTATTGTTAACTAGTGTGTTTAATTATTCGATTGTTTTGAAAATATTTTATTATTATACGCGCGCGCCGTGCCGCGCGCGTCTGTTGAACAAATAAAAAAATATTGTCTAATTATTAATTTTAGATTTAAGCGCGAGGACGAGCGAATGGGCGAGTGTTTTTTGAAAATAAATAAAAAAATTTCGCGTAGCGTCGTGTCGTCTCTTACACGGAATGGAATGTTTTGTATCGCTCGGGCGCGGCGCGCCGGCGAGCGAGGCGAGCCCTCTTTTGTATAAAGGTATTTCATTTGTAGCGCCGCCATCGTTTGTACGGCCGCCCCGCGCGCCGCCGCGCCGCGACCACTTAACTAAATTATTGAACAAGTATTAGTTAAGGTGTTTGTTATAAATTTCAATAACTTTTTTTTTGTTTTTACGACCTTTTCCCCTAAATCTAAGTATACATTTAAGTCATATCTCGAACGTAGCCGCATCCGCGAGGTCCCTGCACGCGAGCCGCCGACGCCGCGTTCCCGTGCAGGGGCCGACGTAGTCCACTTTAAACATCTTCAAAATGTTTAAATAGAAAATAAACATTAAATTGTATAGCTGAAGGTATTTATTTGTAATGCTAGTCTCTTATGAAACAAAATACTAATTATTCAATTATTATAATGTACTTATTGATTATTGATAAATACTTCAAGTTTATTAAACAAAGTATAGTCTACGGTGTAACGAATTGATTTTGGAATTCTTTCTCTACGAGCAATAGAGGCGCCGCCGCCGCCGCCCGGCGCCGCCGCGACGGTCGCGCGACAGTCGCGGTCGGTCGCGCGACAGTCGCGCGTCTGCTGCGCGGCGCCGGCCGGCCGCCGGCACGGACATAGGCGACGTAGAATCGCAGCAGTGGCATTTTCGACTTATAAAGTAAGCATGTACTTAATGGACCTAGTGACGAGTCGAGCCGAGAGCGACGCCGAGCGCGCCGGGCCCGCCGCTCTAGTAATATATAATATAACCGGGCGACCTAGCGCTCGGCAATTCATGTATAGAGCGTGTCTCGTAGCGGCAGAGTTGTCGCGTCGGCCGCTCGTAGCGTAGAGCGCGACACTAAACTATTACATCTTGTAAGTAATCAAGTATTAGCTTCGAATCAATAAAGCCTTTTTAAAAAAAACTTAGTTAAAAAAATGAAAAACTATTGAAAGTTCACATGTTTAAATGATAATATTAGTTACGGTTTCAGTGAATAGTGAAGGCATGGTTATCGTTTTGTGTATAATATTGCTATATTTTCGTTATATTCGTTACGTATCACGAGTTCCCGAAGAAAGACATAAATTAGGAGTCTTGTGCTGTCGGAGGGCGCGCCCTCGCGAGCGACGCCAGTTGTTTTGACTTGACATGACAGTCTGCCACTAACCATTTTAGGTGATAAGTCCCATTGTTGTATTTTTCGTCTCACAATAAATGAAAATCTATTTTATTGTTTTTAATGCTATCGTTTCATTTACCTATCCCTTTCACGAGAAGCTCGATCGAAGAATAAATAATTCAAAGCTTAAGATCTGAACAGCCTCTACGAAGAAGACCGTTAGGTGATAAGATCAATGTAACTTAAAATTAATGGTCACTGAGTAATTCTGTTGTGTGTACACAATCTCTAAACTACAACCTTACTAATAATGCTAAAGTATGTGTGTTTGTTGGTTTGTCCTTCAATCTCTCAGCAACGGATCGACGTGACTTTTTGCATAGGTAGATATATTTAAGGATCTGACGTCCCCAACTTTTTATCCCGGAAAAAGTTCCTGCGGGATTTTTAAGTCTTAATTCCACGCCACGTGGGTAAAAGCTAATTGGCGAAAAAATGTTAGAGGTATCAATTATAGAGATTGTGTACATCAGAATTAGCACCAATAGGGATACTAAACTAAAAAGAAGATACCGGCCGAATTGATAACCTCCTTCTTTATGGAAGTCGGTTAAAAACGCGATTTTGACAACGCAACTTGAAAAGTTCTATTCTCTGACATAGGTATGGTGTGGTGACGTCGGAGACTGATGGAGTTAAGTAAAAGAATTAACATTCTTTTCTACCTGCTTAGCTCCCTTTACATGATCAATCTAAACAAGTCATGCTAATTTGAAAATTCAAAGCGGCTCCACAACTCGGTTAATACAAGACTAAGCGAGTCCTTAGCTGAAGAGAAATGGGTGTGGGGGGCTGTTTAATCACGAATCTGACGAGTCCAGAATCTGTCCAGTAATTTAATAATAATCCCACACCATTTTAAATAAATAATAGAATCGCTTTAGTAAGCAAATTATATATTTACATTATCAAACGATAAAGTCAAATTAACACTTAACTCTATAATTATTGTATTCTATTTTAATCTACTGCAGTGCGATGAGACCCGGCGGAGGCTCGGGCGGCATGAAGCCGGGCAGCGGCACGGCGGGCTCTGAAATATAAACCAAAAATAATAGAATAGAATAGAAAAATCCTTGATAATCCAAAAACATTAAGACTGAAAACTCCTGAAAATTCCTCCTGAAAGGAAACGGAAAATTGACGCCCTATTTTGTAAAGTCTGTCGTCTCTGGTGTAGACTTACATTACACGTTGTAGGCAGATATAACCTTCGACCAAAGTAAATGCGCAAAATTAAGTTTTAATGCGAAAGAGAAATAAGCGCAGGAAAGGAGTGACGCCTCCCCCCCACCGTAGGGTACCTACCCTACCCTATAGGAATGTACTATTTGCGACAGTCGCCATTGTGCAGCGCAGTACAGAATGTACTATTTGCGACAGTCGCCATTGTGCAGCGCAGTACAGAATGTACTATTTGCGACAGTCGCCATTGTGCAGCGCAGTGCACTGCGCGGCTTTTTTTTTTTGTTTTATACTTTTAATGTATTTATTTATTTAAAGACTTAAAAAAAGTGAACACAATTTACACCATAATTTATAGACCAAAGTATTCTTTTAAGTTTGCTTTTTTTTGTTTGTGGTGCAATAAAGAATGAATAATGTTTACTCTGTCCGCGGACCCCCTGGCATAGATTAGGTTAGGTTATGGACCCAGGTTGGGAAACCCTGCCTTAGACAATGAAAAAAAAGAATAGATTTCAACCGAGCATGCGACTCACCGAATTTCCCCGGCGGCGGCGCGGGCATGTTGGGCAGGCCGGGCAGGGTGGGCAGCGCCAGCAGGCCGCTGCGCGGCGGGTGCGCGGCGCGCAGCAGGTGCAGCGGGGGCGCGGCGCGGCGCGGTGGCGGCGGGGAGCCGGGCGGCGGCGGCGGCGGCGGCAGCGCGTCCCACAGCGGCACGTGGTCGGGGTGCGACGCGGGGCACGGCCACGCGCAGCCCGTGCGCCGCGCGCGACGCCGCTGCAGACACGCGCACGCGTCAACGCACAGGGCGACAGGCATGAATCAAGGGATCGTTCATTTAAGAACATAGAGAATCAAACCCGCAGGGTTATTACGTATCTCGCGACAGGTTCGCGACAGGCGTAAATCGCGCAATCGTTGCTGTCAAACGTCACTTCTGCTGTCAAACGTCACTTCTCAAACGTCAAATTTCAGTAGTGACAGCAGTAGCAACACGACAGCAATCACTACGCGATCGGTTGCAAAATGTCACTAAAATTCGTATTACGCAAGCCAATCGCACGTCTATTGCTCGCCTATCGCAAAATGTACTTTTCTTCTTTAGAGATGCTTGATGGAGAAGAAAGGAAGTCAAATACTTCGAGAGGGTTTTACCACAGACCACAACACAAAACAAATAAAAAATATAACAATTCAACCACTGACGACGATAAAAACTGTGTATTTTGTTTACATCTATTGCCGTCCTATCGCGAGTGGCGCTAGTATCGACACGTGAGCAATAGACGTGCGATTGGCTTCCGTAATACGATTTTTAGTGACATTTTGCGACCGATCGCTGTCGCGTTGCTATTGCTGTTGCTGTTGCAAATTTTTACGTAATCAGGGTGCCGAGACCTCCCAGTTATGAAACCACTGCGCCAGGGACGCCGTCAAAAAATGACTGCTCGTGCAGTAAATAACATACATACGAGTGAAATATTTATGCCTTTACCCGTTTAGTGGGCGGTTCCTCGACATCCGAGTCCTGTCCCGGCTTGTATCCGTCCGCGAAACTCACGCGCTTCACCGCTCGACCCGCGCCGCTGCAGGACAAATGCAAACAACAACACGTTAGTACACCACAACAACACGATAGTGTACCACAACAACACGATAGTGAACCACAACAACACGATAGTGAACCACAACACCACGATAGTGTACCACAACACGATAGTGAACCACAACACCACGTTAACTTACCACAACAACACGATAGTGTACCACAACACCACGATAATGTACTACAACAACACGTTATTAAACCACAACAACACAACAAAGGGCTGTAAAATCATTTAATTTTTTTTTTTTGTTTTGAAAAGAGCAAAGCAACTACTGAGTTATTTGCCACCTCTTCTCAGCAAAATCTGCTTTCTAGATCAGTCTTGACTTTACATAAAAGCCATAAGATGGCCTGCATGAAGTAAAGAAAAAAAAAAAAGAATAAAAAAAAAGAATAAAAAAAAAAAGAAAAAAAAAAAAAAAAAAAAAGTAAAAAAAAAAGTATAAAAAAGTAAAAAAAAAAAAAAAAAGTATTTTAAAAAGAACTCACTTGGCCGTTTTCCCTTTATCGGATGCGTTCTCGCCATCGAGTTCCTTCGCTATCCCTCCTAGCACTGTAACATATTGAAAAAAAAATTATATTACACTAGTTTTTTCCCGCGGCTTCGCTCACGTTAAGTTACGATTTTTCAAACCCCTATTTTACCCACCAGGAGTTGAATTTTCAAAAATCCTTTCTTAGTGAATACCTACGTCATAATAGCTTAAGCTATCTGTATGCCAAACAGCCCAATCCAGTGATTTGAGCAGTGCATTTTTTTTTTCAGAGGAATTTTATTAATGTTGTTCGTTGTGCGTAACAAACGTGTTAGCTAGAAGGGGCACGATTTTGGGGGAATTAATTACAAAAAAAACATTTCTAAAAACAGAAAATAAATCGGTAAAAAAACAAATAAGTTATAACCTAATAGATTTATAAATACATATCAAAAATTCCGAGGCCGGCGGGATTCGAACCCACATCTCTCTGGGAATCGCGCCCGAGTGTGTTATCCGTTACACCACGGCGAACCACACGTCAGCCACGAAATTAGTGGTATGTATCTACTTTTTCAATCAGTTTTATAGCAACTGTTAGCGACATCTAGTAGCGACACATTACAGTTGTCGATCTACTTTTTTCCAAGACACCATATTACAATGGAGCTCTTAAGAAATTAGGTTATTAGGTTATTTCCTTTAAGTGTAGGTTAACACTTCAATAAAAAATTAAAAAATAAGTTATAAGCTGTTTTACTGCAACTGTTATCGGTCTCTTTCTAAAACTAAATTTTGTGTGGTGAATTTACGGAGCCAATGAATTGTGACGTCACGTTGCACTAGCACTTTCTTTTTCTAAGAGGAAACTTAAAAGCTCTATATTTTCGAGACTAGTTAAGATATTAAAAAAAGGAAAATGACATTGTGTTATAATATTAATAGTACATTATGGTACAAGTGTAAAAGTTGGTGATTACCGCTGAGGCGCTATTGAGACCCGAGCCGTCAGGTGAGGGTCTTAAGGTAGCCGAGGACGGTAATCATCAATATACACGTGTATCATACGACGTTTTTCAACACACTTGTGAAGAAAATAACACTAAAATAGTACATTATGGTACAAAACAGTGAAAACGAGTTGTGAAAATTTTTTCGCAATGGCGGGAAAAATTAATGTTGTTCTTTTGTTCGCCCTCTTGAGATGCTCTTGAGGGCAGGCAAAGATCGACGACCATACAGCCTATTCAGGTGTTTATTTGATTTAATCAGTTTTCCGGAATGCGCGCGCACCTTAATGGCCATAGACTAAAAGAATGAGGTTTCTTTTTTTTTTGGCTTTTCTCTTATAGCCACGTACAAAATGGGGAATTTCGAGTTTTGTTTATTACAAAAAAAAAAAAAAACAAAAGTTACTGACAGTTTTATAATTTATTAAACACGTACATGTTGAAATTATCTATTTAAATACGGAGTTGTATGAAATGAGCAATAGGTACATTAATTTAACACGATATTTTTATAAATTATTGAACAAGATCTTTTTTGTAACAGAAACTTAAGAACACAGCAACTCACCCAATAAAATTAAAAAAAAAAATTCTATAACTCACATTGTGAATAATAGTAATAAAAAGTCACAGTTTGAGTTAGAGGTGTCATTGTGTGCCTAGTTGCGGTGAACCGGGAGCCACTTTATGAGCAAGTGTGTTGAAAAAACCTTTATTTTAAGTATAAGTATAATAAAAAAAATAGTTAAACACCCAATTACCGGGTATACAGGTGACGCAGTGGGAGTGAGGGTTGATATTCTTTATGCAAGAGACCTTTGCTCAGAACTTGATTTCCATCGGTTAATAAATCAAAGAAATGAAGTGCGCGTTCTGGAAGCATCCATATTTCGCCAATCCTGTACCGCGTCCGATGCTGTCGACACATATCGCTGATTTGCGACAAGGTTGACATAACTCAAAATTCACCAATTTTAGTGTCGATTTATACTTTTTGCTATAAAAACAACATTACGCTAAGCACAAAAAAATAAGAGCGAGAAAAATTGTGACTTAATGCTATGTCGCTTTGTTGGCCGCTGTGTTGTTTTGAGACCGCAGCATCCAAAAACATTACTCTTTAACGAGAGAATTCTCTCATCGACGATTTTGAAATATGTCACTCTTGACGCAAATGAGCGATATAAACTACGTAGATAAGAATAAAGCTTACCAGTTTCCCGCAACGCCTTGTTAATCCTCTCATCCAGGGCGCTCGATCTGGGCTCCTTGGGCACGGGGGTGACGCTGGCCGGGACGGGCACGATGTTGGGGGAAATGTGCTGAATGTTACCGGGGACGCGGGTGAGGCCGGGCGGGAGGGGGTGGATGCCCAGGGAGGGGTCGGTGTCGATGTCCTCGCTGAAGCAGTCGCCGTACTGCAGGCGGTCGGCCGCGCCGTACATGTCCATGTACGCTTCGTCGTAACTGAAAATATGATAAGGAATTAAAATAGAAATAGAAATATTTTTTATTCAAATAAACTTTTACAAGTTCAAATTCCAAATTTATTTATTTCATTTGGCCACCTTGTAGCTCTTATGACACGTCATAAATCTACCACCGGTTCGGAATGCAGATTCTGCTGAGAAGAACCGGTAAGAAACTCAGCAGTTGCTCTTTTCAAAAAATAAAATAATTTTACAATAAGTAACCAAACTAAGCTATGTCGGTATACAGTGCTTCCATAGTGAAGCTTCAAAAATGCAATACATATTAATCCAACACATGTCAACATGGGAAGACAAAGCAGACCCATTCTCGCTTAGCTTTATCCACCCGTCGAGCATGCGCACAGCGGTGGAAATAACACTCAGTGGATATACTTATAGAAATATACATCGCCTTCTCCTCTGTCGCCATGCTTTAGCATAGGTAAAAGATAATTTTATCCCCTGTCAGTGGATAAAATCGGGGGATAAAACTTTTATCTCCTGCCCATGCTACCGGTGCAGAGCGCCCGGCTCGGACGATGTTCACCTCGCCCGGCTCGGTAGTGGTGGATTGGTATCGTACCCGATGGTGACGTCGGAGCGGTTGGCGAGGCTCTGTATGCGGTACACGGGCTCGGCGTCCGCGCCCGCGAACTGCGCGCCGCCGCCCGTCAGCACGATGTTCACCTCGCCCGGCTTCAGGCCTGGACACGACCAGAGTTCCAGTACAAAATTACACGACATGCCTTCAGGTAACAATGGCCTTCCGACCGAATCCGGTCACGGCGGCTTATCCCCTCACAGTTTAGCAATCTGCACGGGATATATTATAGTGCACAAGCGTGTAAAACACAGGTGTACTCTTTATTCGGAAACTAAAAATATAGGGAAGTAGGAAGTGCCAAAAAGTATCAACTAACAGTTCTCAACTATAGAAGGGTTATTATCTCGCTGCAGACTCGGTCATAAATTATAATCGAACTAGGGATGTGCGCTAGTTGCGCGCGCAAGGCCGTTATCGAATCATCAAGGTGACGACGTAAACATATTGCATTCATTAAGTATGCAGGATAACTAATGGGTGTGTGTACTAACTAATTATTTATTAAAAACTAAAGTGTTTTTACGTTTTTAGTTTTATAAAGACGGTAATTAGCAAATATGTTTAGCCCAGTTAGTGCTATTAAGTATAATTTTATTGGTAATAAAAAAAATCTAAAAAAAATAAACGTGTTTTTATTTCTATCACCCATTTATAAAGATATAAAAAAGAAAAACAAATATCGATATCACTCATCAACTGCAGTAATGCACAGGAGCCACGGCCCTATGGCACGCCATAGGGCCTGTGAGTGGGAAAGAGAGCGAAACACTTGAATGATTTATGGCCAAATCTGCAGCGAGATAATAACACTACTATAGAGCCCTCACTAATTTTAGTTCCTTGGACACTCGCAACTGTTTACAGCGCCAAAATGGCGTCAATCGAATATGAAAGCAGCCTGTTCAGTGTTCACTCACCCCAGCGGGAGGGGCGCTGCGCGCGGCGCGGCGTGGCGGGCGCGTCTCCCGCGCGCCAGTCGCACTTGATCTCTCCGTGCGTGCGCGCGCCCACCACCGTCTCGATGCGCCGCGACTCGCCCTCTCCCACCTCAGGGTCCGCCTGCCTTTGCTGCATCACACTTTCACGTCATCATCAACCAATAACTACTTAACATATTTATTTATTTAAAGACAAAAAAGTTACACAATTTTTTTTTTTTTTTAGGTACTGCAGTGCACTAATACTTATTTATTTATTTTATGGAAACATACAATTTACACCATAATTTATAGACCAAAGCATTAGACTAAAACTTGTGGCTGGTGATTGTAATTGGCAGCCCAATTAGACCGTAGCCTGTGCTAGGGCTGTCCAAAATACATCCTCCGCCCAATTGTATTTAATGTTAATAAATTAAAAAAATTTTTTTTTTTTTTTTTTTGATATACCTAACTAAATTTATTTTTTTATTGTTGGATGTTAGAAGGGATGGTGCCAAATTATACAAGAGTTGTTCACTGAATGCACATAATTTATTTTGCCGCTGCGATGCGGTATACAAAGAAACCACGCGCGTATACGGCGAGCCGCGGGTGAGTTGCGAGTGAGGCTCGGCTCGTAGGCCGAGTATATAGGTTACATGTTCATTATATTATGCAATTAACGTAACAAACCCCTACACATATGTTAGGTTGTGGTAGGTGTGCATTTTAAAAAAAAAAACAACTGCTGAGTTTCTCGCCGGCTCTTCTCAGCAGAATCTGCATTCCGAACCGGTGGTAGATTTATGACGTGTCATAAGAGCTACAAGTTAGCCTACATGAAATAAATAAATTTTGATTTTCATTTTACTACTGAGCGCAGATTGTCTCAAAATGATTGCTAGTGACGATCGCAATCATCGGTGTTCTTGCTGCTTCAATGCATTTTGTCCAATAACCCAAAATAGAAGCCTCAATAGCCCAACGGTTAAAGGTGCAGACTGAAAACTGAAACGTCGCAGGTTCGAACCCCGCCCGTTGCTCTATCGTCGTACCCACTCCTAGCACAAGCTTTTCGCTTATTTGGAGGGGGAAAGGAGAATATAAGTAAAGTTCAGCTTGGATAATATAATTATTTTAAAAAAATTCTTTCTAATGTACCTAAACATAATTAAGTTACAAACCTGACTAGCGACATCGCTTTGATACGCCATAGCCATTTGTTCGTACATCTCATAATTAGCAGCTTCATAGTTTTCCCCGTACTTATCATCGCATTCATTTTCCACCTCTAAATCTTTAGCATAAAGGTTATTATCGCTTGTCGTCACCTCTATCCTCTTACCATAATCACTTGGACTGGCAGAAATTTTGTTGTAGTCACTTTGGCTGGTAGACATTTTGGTATAGTCATTTTCACTGGCAGACATTTTGTAGTCACTTTGACTGGCAGACATTTTGTTGTAGTCACTTTGACTGGCAGACATTTTGTTGTAGTCACTTTGGCTGGCAGACATTTTAGTATAGTCATTTTCACTGGCAGACATTTTGTAGTCACTTTGACTGGCAGACATTTTGTTGTAGTCACTTTGACTGACAGACATTTTGTTGTAGTCACTTTGACTGGCAGACATTTTGTTGTAGTCACTTTGACTGACAGAAATCTTGTTATAGTCACCTTGAATGGTAGAAATATTTTGATAATCACTTTGACTCGCAGAAATTTTAGTATGATCACTTTGACACGAAATCGTCTCTATTTCTTTAGGATATAAACTCTGATCGACGTTTATTTCTATTTCTTTGTCGTACAAACTGTTTTGATATGCGGTTATGGTCTTTATATCTTTCTGATAGAGGTTATTTTGGCTCGCGTTGATCACGTCGTTGAAACTGTAGTTAGAATTTTGGGAAGATGGCCGAAGATGGCTTTCGTCTTTTTCGTAGAAGATCGGCGCATCCTGAAATAACAATAAAGCAAAAAATTATTGCTGACAAATTACAATATTACTGAAAACTTAAAGGTCGCAGGTTCGAAGCCCACCCGTTGCACTATTATCGTACCCACTCCTAGCACAAGCTTTTCGCTTATTTGGAGGGGAGAGGAGGATATAAGTCAAGTTCAACTTGGCTAATATTCTTGGAAAAAAAATTCTTTCTTATCTAATAAATACAACCTTTTTAAATTTAATAAATCCTGAAATACATAATTTTAAAGTTACATTTTTCAGGTTGAAACGAAGCGATCATAGAAGAACTAGAGTCACCAACATAGCTCAATGAGTTGAGAAGATGGAATGGAAGACCGGTCATAGTTCGAAGAAGTGATGGTCGTTGGGGTCCCAATTGCTGGAGTGGCGACCCCGCAATGGAAAGCGTAGTGGGCAGACCCTGACTAGATGGACCGACATCAGAGTCCCTAAATACAAGCGGCGCAAGACCGAGACGGGTGGTGGAGTCCATGCAAGAGACCTTCGTTCAGCATTAGACGTCTATCGGTTGATAATCCTAATCCTACTATCCTACTAATATTATAAAGGCGAAAGTTTGTATGTGTATGTGTGTATGTTTGTTACTCTTTTACGCCACAACAAATTAACCAATTTGGCTGAAATTTGGAATGGAGGCAACTCACATCCAATATCTTATCCCGGAAAATTAAAGAGTCCCAACGGGAACTAAAAAAAGACGTGTGGCACTCGGGGACTGCCGCGGTAAAGCTATTGCATAGCATTTTTTATCAACGCCATCTAGCGGTGAGAGGAGTCCCGTGTCAGGTTATTTTCGTTACGGAATTTATGGTCTCCACGCTCAAGGCCCGCGATAGAAGCTATGCAATAGCTTAAAAAACCTTAATCCACGCGGAAGGCATTATCTAATAAGTAATAATCCTTTGCAGAAAACTTTGTTATCACCTTGATGCTGCATACAGACTCTTGAGAGGAAGCTTGTGACATGTTAGATTCATCCAACACAGGTATCGGTAAGGGTACGGTCTGTGGAACTGTCGGTATCGGTATGTCTTGTAGTACAGCCGCAACTGGTATCATTTGTGGTACCGCCGATTCGGGTACGGTTTGTGGTACTTCCGGCTCGGATGCGGTTTGTAGTACAGCCGGCACGGGTAGAGGCGGTACGGGTGATAAGTCTTGAGGTATTTTCGCTGCTTGCGGTGACACCTAGAAGAATTTTTTTTTTTAAATTACCTTCACTCGTTTGCCCCAATGTTTGGACCCAAGGTGTGGATTGAGAAAACATCATTGACCCCAAAATTTTGCTACAGAAGTATAGTAAAATTCTTTTTACAAAACCGACTTCAAACGCCACTACAAAGAATATCAATTGTGCCTATAAAATTTCTAGCGATTTCTCCAGGATTCCATCATCAGATCCTGACCTGATGACAATGGGACCACCTGGAAAGTATTTCATTCATTCGAATTTTCCAAATCGGTCCAGGCGTAAAGTAAAATACTTGACAATGAATAATATAAACAAAATACCCTTACATCTAAGACTTACCTTAGGCGTTTCAATAACTTTGGCAACCTCTGCTTTCGAATCTAAACTCTCGTCAGTCTCGGGAATTATTGGGATTTCTTCCTTTAGTACCTCCTTAGGAGACTCCTTGGGTGTAAGTAATTCCTTAGATTCAGGTATATCATCAATAACTTCCTGCTTTATATGTATATTGCCAACAAAATCATTCTGAAGCTCTTTGACATTAATGATTTCTCTCGGTTTCTGTCTTCGCGGCGAAAATTCCATCAATTTGTGTCCTACTATTTCGTCGTCGGTTAACCTTGAAATAAATCGATTTATAGTATAGAAGCCTCAATAGCCCAACGGTTAACGGTGGGTACTCAGAACTGAAAGGTCACAGGTTCGAATCGCACCCGTTGCACTATTGTCGTACCCACTCCTAGCACAAGCTTTCCGCTTATTTGGAGGGGATAGGAAGATATTAGTCAACTTCAGCTTGGGTAATATTCTTTATTAAAAAAAAAATTGTGGCTCTACTACGAGTTACAAACTCGTAGTTGCCACTATTTTTTTTTTCGTCTCGAAATCGTTGCTAGTTTTCGAGTATTGGAACCACTCGATTATTATTATTGTACTACACTATTGCACATAGACTTGATAAATCTGTACTAATATTATAAAGCTGAAGAGTTTGTTTGTTTAAACGCGCTAATCTCAGGAACTACTGGTTCGAATTGAAAAATTCTTTTTGTGTTGCATAGTCCATTTATCGAGGAAGGCTTTAGGCTATATAACATCACGCTGCGACCAATAGGAGCGAAGCATCAGTGAAAAATGTTGCGAAAACGGGGAAAATTATCCATATTTGAGGGCTTCCGTTGCGTGCGCTGCGTAAACGGTTCAAGTTACCCAAAAAATAACTAAATATTTTCGGAGATAGAGGACATAACTTCTCGCAGATAGTAGCAAGTCACTCTAAACCTTTTCCACGCGGACGAAGTCGCGGGAATCAGCTAGTATTATATATTTATCAAGTCTATGTGATATAAAACTTTTGTGTAACTGGTAGGCACGTAAAAAACTTACCTTTCTGTTTTAATATTATTCAATATATTCACATCAAACAACTCTTCACTTTGAGTAGAGTCCGAAGTAGACCGCTTCCTCAACTTCTTGATCTTCTTTCCTTCTAGACCTTTCTTCTTTGCCTTCTTGGCTTTTCTGTCGCCTTCTGACTCGGAGTCGCTTGAATCACTACTGGAGCTTGAGCTGCTTGATTGCGCTTTAATCTTCTTCTTCTTTAGCTCTTTCTTTTTTAACTTCTGCTGCTTCTTTTTCTTTGATTTCTTTTCTTTTTTCTTATCTTAAATTAATCAATAGTAATAGTTACAAATGTGAAAGTGTCTGGTACGTTTCCTATTCACAGCTCAAATGCCAAGCCGATCGTGACGAAATTTGGCACAGAGATAGCTTGTATCTAAGAAACGACGGATACTCTTTTTGTCTCCTTTTAGAAGCTGCTTTGAGGCAACTGCTCCGCATCATGACGTCACACATTGTGTGTGTGTGTGTGTGTGTGTGTGTGTGTGTGTGTGTGCGCGTGCGTGCGTGCGTGCGTGCGTGCGTGCGTGCGTGTGTGCGTGCGATCTCATCTGAAATTGACCACGGAGTTTGGCTCTGAATAAAAAAGAATATCATACCACTATCATCCTCTTCAATGTCCTTTTCTTTGCTCCTTTTCTTTTGCTTTTCTTTTAATTTCTTCAAAAGCTTTCGTCCCATTCGCCGACGTTTTGCCGACTTTGATTTCGTTTTCTTTATGGCCTGAAAATAGTTTGACTTAGCATAGGATACCGGGATATCGGTAAAGTAACGGTTCGTTCATATAGAGACTTCTTTCTTCTCTTATAATCTTGAAATTTCTTAATAATTTTTAGCAAGGTGAGAATTATTATAATCCGCTAACAGAAAAAATCTGTATGCAAACATGCAGTTACAAGCTAAGCCCCGCTTACCTCCCCAACCAAGCAAGAAAGCCAAGTTCCCAAGCGAGCAATGCCACCACCACTCACATGCACCACCACTGACAATACAGCATTGTAAAGTCAACATATCCAAAGAATGCTCCGGTGTCGGGGCGAAACGTGCGTCGAGAGTAGTATACAAGTCTTGTGTGGTGCATGTGTGTGGTGGTGGCATTGCTTGCTTGGGAAATTGGCTTTCTTGCTTGGTTGGGGAGGTAAGCGGCGCTTAGCTTGTAACTGCATGTTTGACCATACAGATTTTTCTGTTGGCGGATTATAGTAAAATAATTCTCACCTTTTCTTGCTAATCATGAACCTCTGCAAAGTTTACTATTAATGACTTTTTCAAGCGGAAAAAAATATGAAATTAAAAATTACGCCTTTAGACTTTCGAGATGTCATTGCCATGAAAAGCATTGCCAGAGAAGAAGACATTCTTCATAGTTGTGGTTACAGTAAAAAATACAATTCTACCGCCAATTTCACCCTCACCACCTGGGTACCTTGAGCACTTCGACCATCCGATGTGCCAGATCTTTTTTCCGCGTACTTTGAAACTGTGGAACCAACTTCCTGCGACCGTGTTCCCACTAAATTACAACATGGGGTTATTCAAGGGGCGGACCAACAAATTCCTCAAAAGCCGGCAACACATTGTTGTTGCGTCAAGTGCTACAAATGTTGTTGTGCGGTAATCACTTAACATCAGGTGACCCGCCTGCTCGTTTGCTCGCTAAAAATATTAACCAAAAAAAAAAAAAAAAACTTGTCAACGCTGCGGGTATGACGTCATTTCGTAACGGTCGACGACGGTCAACTTGACGTGGACGGGTGGACGGGCAGTACTTATTGTATTGTACGTATACCTTCTTCTTCAGCATTTTCCTCTTCTTCCTCGCATCGTCTTCGGTCTCGGACACGGACGAGGACAGTGTGGAGGTGGAATGTTTCCTTTTCCGAGAATTCACTTTTTGCTTCTCCATTTTCTGCTTCTTACTGTGAAACACCCAAGTAAGTTGAAAAGAAATTATTCGAATTGATCAAGCCGCTTTTGAGTTGAGAGACTGTGGAACAGTTTTTGATTTTGATGTATTGCTAGACATTCGTAAGCGCTTTTGTAAGTCAGAATCGAAGAAATAAACAATACAATAGGTACAATACAAAGAAAATGCCCGCGACTTCGTCCGCGTGGATCAAGTTTTTTCCCGCGCAAACTCTTGAGCAATGGCGAACTTCCATACATCTTCTAATATATAAAAATGAATCGCTTAATGTGTTGGTAAGCGCATCACGCGTGAACGGCTGGACCGATTTCGCTAATTCTTTTTTTATTGTGTTTGTTATTGTTAGGAGAAGGTTCTTATGAAAGAAAAATTAAGAAAATTGCGCGGAAAATTAGAAAATTTAAGAAATATTAACCACCATATTAAATTATTTCTAATGTAACCGCTTATACAATTCAAACTTTTTTGATGTAACCTTATGGCGTTTGACATAACATTGACAGAATGCGTGCTGCCAATTTCGTCAAAGAGGATGTAAAAAAACTTAAGACAGGACAACGTCTGTCGGGTCCGCTAGTTAATAATATTCACAAAAAAGTTTTTGTACACACATGTACAAAAATAGTACATTATGGTACAAGTGTCAAAGTTGGTGATTACCGCTGAGGCGCTATTGAGACCCGAGCCGTTAGGTGAGGGTCTTAAGGTAGCCGAGGACGGTAATCATCAATGTACACGTGTATCATACGACGTTTTTCAACACACTTGTGAAGAAAATAATACTAAAATAGTACATTATGGTACAAAACAGTGAAAACGAGTTGTGAAAATTTTTTCGCAATGGCGGGAAAAATTAATGTTGTTCTTTTGTTCGCCCTCTTGATGCTCTTAAGGGCAGACAAAGATCGACAACCATACAGCCTATTATATAGACTATTCAGGTGTTTATTTGATTTAATTAGTTTTCCGGAATGCGCGCGCAACTTTAATGGCCATAGACTAAAAGAATGAGGTTTCTTTTTTTTTGGCTTTTCTCCAAAAATGGGGAATTTCCAGTTTTCTTTATTACAGAAAAAACAAAAGTTATATTTGAGTGACAGTTTTATTTATTAAACACGTACAAGTTGAAATTATCTATTTAAATACGAAGTTGTATGAAATGAGCAAGCCATAGGTATCTTGGCAATAGGTAGGATCTTTTTTGTAATAGAAACTTTTTTAAGAACAAAGCAACTCAACCAATAAAATTAAAAAAAAAATTCTATAATTCACAATGTGAATAATAGTAATCAAAAGTCACAGTTTGAGTTAAAGGTGTCATTGTGTGCCTAATTGCGGTGAACCGGGAGCCACTTTATGAGCAAGTGTGTTGAAAAAATATTTTTTAATTAAGGGAGCTTTCCAGTGTGAATTTTTAAAAAATGGATTTTTTTTTTGCTTTTTCGAAGAAGCAGAAGGGATATTGTATGGACCTGGCATCGCTGATTGACCGTAAGTAAACGATTTACCTAAAATTTCCTCACTTGAAACTTTGAACGCGTTTTTATCGAAACATCTTTTTTCAAAACGGTGTCCAACTTGGAGGGCAGAGTTTTAAAGCTATCGAGTTGAATTTTTTACACAATATTCTTAACGTCATTGTTTATCGTGCTATGGAAGCTTTTTTTTTTTTGACATCTTCCTATTTTTTTGTAAAAAACATCTGCAAAAAAAAATGCTAAAATCGATACTTTTTGTTCAAACGGGCGCCATTTTTGCAAAAAAAATAATAAAAAAAAAGCCTCCATAGCACGAAAGCCAATTATATACCGATCAATAATCTTTTTATGTTTTTTGTTTCAGATCAAAATTGTGACCCCCAAGGTGGACACCACATCCAAGTGCATTTTCTGCAACAATTGTTTCATCATTTTTATAGATATTAATTAATAAATAAATCGATCTTTAAAAAATTGTTTTGTATTCTTCAATACCCAATTAATATACAAAAAAAAAAACCAGACCGATTAGATTATTTTTTCTTTAAAAAAAAAATCGCGAAAAACAGCGATTTTTCGGGCTGTCACACTGGAAAGCTCCCTTAAGGGTCAGTTGCCGAGCTTGTATGTGCAATAAATTTTTTAATAGGAGGCCTAGAAAAAAAGATATTGCGTTTGAAAGTTTTGTAGGTTATGTTGTTTATTGTCACTTTCAACAACCAGCAGTAACAACAAAAGCGTCCCTCACGTCAAAGCACAGAAATAAAGGTCAAAGTGTCACTGTCAGTAAATCAACGCCATTTTGTCGGAAGCAGTTCAGCATTAGTGTTGCCATAACGTTTATTTTATTTATTACCATTTTATTACAGGTTTATTTAAATATGCAAGAAAATCACTTAAGTAAACAGCGTCAAATGCAAAAAGAAAACGTCAGTCAAAAAATATAATAATAATGTAACTACCATCTCACATTAATTAGTTCTATTAGGTACTAGCAAAGGTATTCTTTGCTTCTAGATAGATCATATTTTGTAAAATGGTAACATTAAAAATTGATAAAAAGGAGTGTTGAATCAATTAAATTCCCAAAATATTGCATTTTGTTAATTAGCTTCAAATAATCTAAGTGATAGTTTGATAAAATACAAATAATTGGGAGAATTATTTCCGTATATACGTCATTTCTGTACCTTCCAGATTAATTCAATACTGTTTTAGCCATTGCTCTTTCGGCCAAATCTGTCCAGCAGTTTTTGCGTGAAAGAGTAACACACACAGACACACACACACACACGCACACACACGCTCACGCACACGCACACGCACACGCACACACACGCACGCACGCACGCACGCACGCACGCACGCACGCACGCACGCACGCACGCACGCACGCACGTACGCACGCACGCACGCACGCAGTGTGATATGATAGATTAGAATTTAAAACTTGACTCGAACCTCTTATCTTCTTCCTCCACATCAGATTCCTGGCTCCACCCCTCGCTGTTGAGCTTCATCTTCTTAGGCTTCTTCTCTTCTGCTTCCTTCTCTGATTGTTCCTTCTTCTTCTTTCTTGACTCCTGACGTACGGGGGTCGTGCTTCTGGAAGTTTCAGCCTTGGATTCTACGACATCTGGCCACACGGCTTCCATGAACCTGAGTTAACGTTAATGGCAAATATTAACGTTAACGTTAATGGCAATGACAAAGGCATCTTCGGCATGTTTTTACCCCAACAATAACTCCGACATAATATGTCGGAGGACTAAGGCGTCTTAAAAATAGAGACATATATAAAAAAACCCTTCTTCCCCTCGA
This sequence comes from Hipparchia semele, assembly GCA_933228805.2. Lineage (NCBI taxonomy): Eukaryota > Metazoa > Arthropoda > Insecta > Lepidoptera > Nymphalidae > Hipparchia > Hipparchia semele. The sequence goes on from OW121731.1 coordinate 3,152,965, forward strand.
CTCATCTCTGATACTCCCTGTCCTCCCTGTCCAGGGACATCTCGTCGCTCCTCTGCGGAGTGGCGCAGCCGGAGCCCACGTCGCCCCGCTCGGCCGCCTGGCTGTCCTCAGCTTCCCACTCGCTGGACAGCGGCACCGGCGTGTTCTCGGTGGGGTACAAGCTGTTGCGGGGGTACCACGCGCGCGTCTTCCCTTTAACTCACCTCTGATACTCCCTGTCCAGCGACATCTCGTCGCTCCTCTGCCGAGTGGCGCAGCCAGAGCCCGCGTCGCCGCGCTCGGCCGTCTGGCTGTCCTCAGCTTCCCACTCGCTGGACAGCGGCACTGGCGCGTTCTCTGTAGGGTACAGACTGTTGCGGGGGTACCACACGCGCGTCTTCTCTTTAACTCACCTCTGATACTCCCTGTCCAGGGACATCTCGTCGCTCCTCTGCGGAGTGGCGCAGCCAGAGTCCGCGTCGCCGCGCTCGGCCGTCTGGCTGTCCTCAGCTTCCCACTCGCTGGACGGCGGCACCGGCGTGTTCTGGTGGGGTACAGGCTGTTGCGGGGGTACCACGCACGCGTCTTCCCTTTAACTCACCTCTGATACTCCCTGTCCAGGGACATCTCGTCGCTCCTCTGCGGAGTGGCGCAGCCGGAGCCCACGTCGCCCCGCTCGGCCGCCTGGCTGTCCTCAGCTTCCCACTCGCTGGACAGCGGCACCGGCGTGTTCTCGGTGGGGTACAAGCTGTTGCGGGGGTACCACGCGCGCGTCTTCCCTTTAACTCACCTCTGATACTCCCTGTCCAGCGACATCTCGTCGCTCCTCTGCCGAGTGGCGCAGCCAGAGCCCGCGTCGCCGCGCTCGGCCGTCTGGCTGTCCTCAGCTTCCCACTCGCTGGACAGCGGCACTGGCGCGTTCTCTGTAGGGTACAGACTGTTGCGGGGGTACCACACGCGCGTCTTCTCTTTAACTCACCTCTGATACTCCCTGTCCAGGGACATCTCGTCGCTCCTCTGCGGAGTGGCGCAGCCAGAGTCCGCGTCGCCGCGCTCGGCCGTCTGGCTGTCCTCAGCTTCCCACTCGCTGGACAGCGGCACCGGCGTGTTCTGGTGGGGTACAGGCTGTTGCGGGGGTACCACGCACGCGTCTTCCCTTTAACTCACCTCTGATACTCCCTGTCCAGGGACATCTCGTCGCTCCTCTGCGGAGTGGCGCAGCCGGAGCCCGCGTCGCCCCGCTCGGCCGTCTGGCTGTCCTCAGCTTCCCACTCGCTGGACAGCGGCACCGGCGCGTTCTCGGTGGGGTACAGGCTGTTGCGGGGGTACCACGCGCGCGTCTTCTCTTTAACTCACCTCTGATACTCCCTGTCCAGGGACATCTCGTCGCTCCTCTGCGGAGTGGCGCAGCCGGAGCCCGCGTCGCCCCGCTCGGCCGTCTGGCTGTCCTCAGCTTCCCACTCGCTGGACAGCGGCACCGGCGCGTTCTCGGTGGGGTACAGGCTGTTGCGGGGGTACCACGCGCGCGTCTTCTCTTTAACTCACCTCTGATACTCCCTGTCCAGGGACATCTCGTCGCTCCTCTGCGGAGTGGCGCAGCCGGAGCCCGCGTCGCCGCGCTCGGCTGTCTGGCTGTCCTCGGCCTCCCACTCGCTGGACAGCGGCACTGGCGCGTTCTCTGTAGGGTACAGACTGTTGCGAGGGTACCACGCGCGCGTCTTTGGGAACGGAGCGTCCGGGATCCTTGGATAGAAACTCTTAATTTGTACATGTTTTCAAACAAATTAAATTTTGAATTTCAACATGGCTAATATTAAAAAAAACTCACTCACTGACCTCTATCTTTAATCTATGATTAACACTGAAATTGTTGTTGAATTACAGCATATTAATGGATCAATTTGAAGCGCCTATAACCTGAACAATGTCTATAATTATTTCATATGAAATCATAGATTAATTATAGAGTCTATCAGTGATCTCGCTGGTCGCAGCCATAGACGCGGTCGACGAGCGCCATCTTGGAATACAAAATGGCGTCAATCAAGTGATCATAGATTAAAGATAGAGGTCAGTGATCTCACTGGTCGCAGCCATAGACGCGGTCGACGAGCGCCATCTTGGAATACAAAATGGCGTCAATCAAGTAATCATAGATTAAAGATAGAGGTCAGTGATCTCACTGGTCGCAGCCGTAGACGCGGTCGACGAGCGCCATCTTGCACATCTCGAGCTCGTCGTACACTACGCCGCGATCTTTCACGCAGTCGCACGCCTTCGGGTTCTCAGTGAACCACAGCTTGGGACACGTCCGCGTCTCTCTGCCGAATAAACATCTCAAAGTTAATTTTATTTCCACGAATGCATTTTTAAAGCTTTATTTTGAAAGCACTGTATACATAGCATAGTTTTGTTACCTATTGTAAAAATTTTTTTTTTTTTGAAAAGAGCAACTGCTGAATTTCTTACCGGCTCTTCTCAGCAGAATCTGCATTCCGAACCGGTGGTAGATTTATGACGTGTCATAAGAGCTACAAGTTGGCCTACATGAAATAAATGTAATTTGAATTTGAATTATTTATTATAGAATAGAATAATTTTTTATTCAAATAAACTTTTACAAAGTAGTTTCGAACCGTCAAATGAATCTACCACTGGTTCGGAATGCCGTTCCGTTCACAGAACCAGCAAGAAAGTCGGCGATTGCTCGTTTAGATATATAAAATAATATGTCATAACAATACTATGTTTTATTATCGACAGCATCAGCATCAGCAGCAGCTAATCCTTTCTTTACTTATATTATAAATGCGAAAGTTATTTGTTGGTTTGTTCTTCATTCACGCTGCAACAAAGCAACTTGATCGACGTGCATACATTATAATAGTAATTTCATTACAGCATATGTATGGCTTTCAGCCTGGACCATCCAGTGGTTTGAGCTGTGCATTGACAGATCAGTCAATCAGTCAGTCAGTCACCTTTTCTTTTTATATATTTAGAAAACGTATGCAAACTTACTTACTTATAACATTTATTTTTATCGTGCCTAAACAGTAATGGCTGACAGATCTTCAGCACAAAACTCCAAGTCTCCAACGAATCCACTGTCGACTTAGACATTTTCGCCTCCAAAGCTTCATCCAATTCCTTTTCCACAGACAATCTGAAGCTTTCCTCGGATTTATAACCCCTTTCCACGGATTTATATCCACTTTCCTCGGAATAACCCCTTTCAGCGGATTTATATGCACTTTCCTCGGATTTATACCCCCTTTCCACGCATTTATAATCACTTTCCACAGATTTATACCCACTTTCTACTGTATCAACGCTTTTATAACCATCAGATTTATATCCTTCAGAATAGTCGCTTCTTTGGCTAAGATTCATCATTTTGTCATCGATTTCTGGGGTAACGGAATCTCGATTACTTATTTCGGGACTTTCTTTGTTTGGGGACATATCGTATTCGACTAATCCCCTATCCTGACTTTCCTCATCGCTCAAATTCTCTTGTTTAATTTCTCTTATGACTGACTCTAAAAATGTATCATCATTAATGCCATCCATCGAGGAATTCTCATTGTCTTGATCGTAATCTACAATACTTTTATCAGGTGAGTCGTAATAAGATCGCTTTTTAGTTTCCTGAGCGTATTTATCTAAATCGGAATCTTCATCAAATATATCTAAAATTTCATCGTCATTTGAATCTATTTCATATTTAAATGAATCCATTACGGGCTTTAACTTTTCTATTTTAATTGGTACCACAGCGATACCACTACTTTTTGGACTATCTACAGCAATAGTTTTCAAAATTTCACTCTTTTTTGAAGTTGGGGTTACGGGTTCAGGTGGTAAGGGAATTTTTTGTTCTGGTATTGGATCGATCGGTAATGGTGGTAGAGAATTGGCTGGCTTATCTAAAGGATTAGGACTTGATGTGCTGTTCTTATCGTCATTTTCCAAAGACCAACTGTCACAGACTAAATAATCGTTAAGGTTAACATCAGTCTCTTTTTCATCTGGATTATCTCGTTGAGACTCGTCATATCTCCTGTCCTTGTTTCTCTCTTTGTGTTTTGCGTCTTTTTTGTAATCATGTCTTTTGCTGTCGTATTTTTCTGACCTTCTTCTGTCTTTATCTCTTTCTCTATCTCTTTCAGATTCGCTTCTGCGTCGTTCCGACCTACGTTCCTTTTCGTAGGGAGACTGTGGCAACGGTTCTTCCTTTTTCTTTTGGAATGGATTATCGTAGTCCGGTAACAGCTTCTGATAGTCAAATTTGTATTCTCTGCCTTCCTGTTTAGCTTTTTTTGCTTCGCGGATAAGTTCATCCACTTTCGCTGGATCTATAAAACAGTCAATTTCAGCTTAATTTTGGTATAACATACACAAAATACTCGTGTTAGTTTAACTATGGTATATAATATAAAATAAATTTATATATTACTTAAGAAATATATCCCTGGAAGGAATTTACCTAATATTGTTCTTACTTTACTTGACTAGCATTTCTAATGTCTAAATAACTACGATAGATTACTTAACAGAATATATCTAAAGTAAGTACTAAGTAAATTAAGTACATAGTAAATTCTATGGTTAACATCAAAATTACTTACTATATAATTACATGAGAAATGAAAACTATAATTTCTAATGAAACTGATACTACATACATAAATGGAACAATAGTGGAAAATGAGGAAAAAGGATGAATGAATGAAAACAAATCTTTAATGAATGAACGACTAAAGCTTCAGTCAAACTGAGGCGAAAATCGCGCGGGGTGCGGGATCCGAAATAATGTCAATGTAAAATGTGTTTGAATGTAAATATGTTCGGAACCCTTGCTTGGTGGACGGTGATCTCAAACGAATCTCTGACAACCACGTGACACAAGTATAGTTCTTGCATTTCACGAGGGCGCGTGGCTCATGGTTGTGTGTGTGTCGTATCTGTATAAGTGTGAGTGAGATCTTGCTCGCACCTGAACGCTCCCACCTTGGCTCCTGACAGGCACGCAAACTTACGCAATGTGCATATACACGACGTAACCACAAGTAAAGTACCCGTAACTTCGTGAGATAAACGTACTATACGAGAAAATCGGAACTGTATTTTCATAACATTGTATGGCACTCGCATTAGAAAGGACTGACTGTAGCAAATAATATTGATCACTTGGACAGCGGAATTGAGCGGAATAATATTTTAAAATAGCGAGCTTAGTTCAAATTTTGTCCACCTGCAGGGCGATTCAGACCTGTTCGATAACATACCGTGTCGATACGGTTAGATATCGATCTCTTTTTGTTGTGTGGATTCAGAGCGAGCGAAACATATGTTATCGTACGGTAACAAACCGAATCGATCGACAAATAAGTTATCGGAAGGGTCTGAATCGGGAGGCTGAACAAGATATGAGATAAGTTGTGGCACAGTGTAAATTTGTTGATAATAATAAGCGGCACGAGGCAAGCTAGTCCCGCATCCCGCGCGGGATTTGCCTCAATGTAACCATAACCTTAGAGAGAATCATATTAATGTGCAATGTGCATCCGCTTAACTTACTATGAGTACGTCTTCGTTTGAAATGGGGCATGGATCCGATTTTCGGGTTACAACAAACTCGAAATTTTCTGCCTACACGCAATATGTGATAACAATCAGGAAGTTTAAATTAAACAAAAGCCATTAAATAATTGGGTATTTTACTACTGAATAGAATCGAAAATATAACATGTAAGAAGAAACATTTGTAAAAACAGAAAATAAATCAGTCAAAAAACAAATAATTTATAAACGGTTTTATATACAATATATCCATCTCTTTCTAAAACGATATTTGACGTGACGCCACATGTCAGTAGCGCTCTCTCTGTCCAACAGGATGCTTTAAAGCTTTATATTTTCGAGACTAGGTAAGATATTAAAGAAACAAAAATGGCAATTACGTTTTAATATTAAAAAACTTTATTTTAAGTATATAAAAAAAATTTAGTGAAATACCCAATTAGCATTAGTGCTTATTTACAGATGCGCAAGAGACGGGAAGCGAGAGTTGTGGAACTTTCTAAAATTGATTGCATCAGTGCAACTATCGCAATGATTTTTTAATTCTTTATTGAAGTGTTAACCTACACTTAAAGGAAATAACCTAATAGATTTCGTGGCTGACGTGTGGTTCGGCCGTGGTGTAACGGTTAACACACTCGGGCGCGATTCCCAGAGAGATGTGGGTTCGAATCCCGCCGGCCTCGGAATTTTTGATATGTATTTATAAATCTATTAGGTTATCGCAATGATCTCTGATTGGCTGGTGCTCGCCCGCTATTGATTGCATTAATAGTGTCCTCCCGACCGAATCAGGCCACGGCGGATATCTCCACAGATATTAGCCATCTGCGCGGGAGATATTATACTGCACAAGTGTGTGCGCAAACACAGGTGCACTCTCTATTCCCTCACTCCCATAGCCCGATGGGACGGAAAATCCGACACGAACGAAAAGAGATCAGGCGACGGACCGATGGCTTTACGTGCTCTCCGAGGCACGGGGGTGACTCACCACAGATTTCCTAACTCCGGGCTAGTACTGAAAATTTCTTAACAGAAAACCCAATACATATTTTTGATCCGGGAATCGAACCCAACGAGACGATGACCAACGAGGCAGTTAAGTGGTTGCATTAATGCCGTAATACCACCTTAAATTCAGTCAAAGATCATTCTGCGATTGCACCTGATGGTAAGTGACAATGCAGTCTAAGATGGCAGCGGACTAACTTGGAAGGGATATAGCAGTGTACATTCAACCCATACACCCTTAATCGGTTTTTACACGCCATCGTGCCGGAGCGCTAAATCGCTTGGCGGCACGTTTTTGTCGATAGGGTGGTAACTAGCCACGGCCAAAGCCACCCTCCCACCAGACAAACCACCTACCACAACGCTGCACCTATTCTGTATTTCTGATATTTCTAGTGGCTATGAAAAGTTGTTAAGAAGTGTCAAACAAAATGCGGGTTTTTGAAAAAATAAAAGGGGGCAGGGAGTAAAATATGAACTTAATTAATTCGTGGTATTGATCCAAAAATCTCTACAAGGACAGGGTCAAAACTAACAAAAGATTTCTCGAGCAAACACAAATTGGATTTTAAGAAACCATTAATTTGCTTTGTTTGAAAAATTAAAATTAAAAATATTTATTCAAACTTAACTGTAAAATTATTCTATGCTTATAAATATTTAACTGTAAAGTTATTCTATACTAATGAATGTTACAGGTCACTCTTAAATAGTTTTGCTTAGATAGCAGAACTATACTAAAGATTGAGTTAAAAAAGACACAAATATCGATATCTCCTATGTAAGTTGTGGTATCCCACAAAATTGGCATTTTATGTTATTTGCATGTTATCATTTGTTTTTATCTATTTTATGTGTTCATTATAAAAAAAAATTAAAAACAGCATTTTTTCATACTTTCAAGACGAATAAAGTTGTATCGTTATTTTCTTGTTTTTTACTATCACATGACATTTTGTTTCCTTTCCATATTACATCACATTGTACCTGCATATTGGTGAATAAATCATCTATCTATAAAACAACGGCCTAAACCATTTTATTGACCTTTACAACAAATAGCGCTCTTCGTAGTTGAGTTAGTATTAAGTAGGATAAGTTTATTGTTATTTAGGGTAAGTATCTTTTATACGTTTGGATGGGATTGGCGTGCCAGCGGGTAAAAAACCCCAAAAAAAAAATAGATTAAAAAAAACAAATAGCGCGTCACGTAAGCGTTTTGGGGATACAACAACTTACGTAGAAGGTATTGATATACATAAATCTGTCTAGTTTTAACGCTGTATTGAGTCTGAGCAAAGTGAGTGCGGCCTTAGATTTCACCCTTACTTACCAAGAAATGATTTTATAGGTGGCATAGCCTTAGTAGGCATGGCTTTCTCATTGGTGGACGTTGGGCAAATGAGGCCAAGCGGTATGCCAAGCTCCACTAACTCCATCTTCCTCTTCATATCCTCTATCTCAGATAGGGTACGTTTTTGGACCTCAATGTATGAATCTGTGAATTATATGAACATTGCTTGTACAAATATCAAGCCTCAATAGCAATAGGTTAAAGGACTGAAAAATGCAAGGTCGCAGATTTGAGCGTCACCCGTTGCACTATTGTCGTATCCACTCCTAGGACGAGCTTTTCGCTTATTTGGAGGGGAGAGGAGAATATAAGTAAAGTTCAGTTTGGCTAATATTCTTTTAAAAACAATATTTATAATCCATTTTTAATTAGCTGTCTTAGACAGGGGTATTCGATGTGCTAAGCACAGCACGTTGACAATGAAATTGATACAAGTAAAAAATCAAACAACCTCATAAGCTTTTGTGGATTACGTGTTTCTCTGAAGCATTTTGATATTATCTCTAAAAATGATAACAAAATCAGCGAAATCATTACTAATATTATAAATGCGAAAGTGTGTTTGTTAGTTAGTCATTCAATCACCCCGCAAAGCAACGGATCGATGAGATTTTTGCATAGGCTACTTTTTATCCTGGAAAATCAACTAGTTGTAGATAATTTAACTGCAACAAAAACATACATGATAAGTAAATAAATAAATAATTGAGAATGAATCTTGTCATTTCATTTCATTTATTTTTATATATGAAGAAACTTTGTTTTAATGGAAAGAAATTCTTCGGAAAAATTGTAAGAAATTTGGAAATGCATATTTTAAAAATAAATTTCAAATGTACCTTGGTAAGCGCGTCTCGACGCCCCTGGTTTAGGGGGCTTCAGTTTCTTCAGTTCTGGGTCAGGCTCCACTTTGGGTGTCACTTTAACACCTGTTAGCTTGCCGATTATCACTGTTGTTGTTGTGCCTGCAAAGAAAACGAAAGGTACTGTCAAGCAAACAAGCGCCCTGCTGTCATCTGATGTCTAGTGTGTATCACCGCACATGAACGAATAGAGTGTACTTTACAAAGGCATTAAAGGCCTGAATAAAACACTCCATATGGTAAAAATGGTATGGCATGGCTGGTATAAAACCACTGATTACTCTGAGAAAATCTTGTTGGTTTAGTGATTTGATTTTATAAATTCTTTATTCACTTAAACATTTATACATCATACATAGGTGAAACACTTATGTGCATTATCTAGAACAATTGATTGACTTACAGGCTAAATTATTAAGGCGCCTATTAAAGTTTATTTACAGAAAAACTGTTTCATTTTTAACATGAATTAATGATCAATGTTGTAATTGTAATATAATAGGTACAACATACTTGATTGGTATAGTCGTTTATCTTCTATAAAGGTAGGTAGGTACAAAAAAAATATAACTAACAGCTGGTCATTTCACGTGGCTTGTATACCGAACCGATCACAGCGGCCAGTATACATGTTGGTTTAGTGTTTAGCACGTTTGACTGAGATGATGAGGTCCCGGTTTCAATTCCTAGGTTGGTCCAAAAAATAGGTCAACAATTTTCCAGCACGAGCCAGGAGCTAGAAAGTTGACCATTTGTAAATCCCTTGCCCAGAGTGCACGTAAAGTTATTGGTCCTCTCTCACTCTGATAGTATTGGATTTTTGTGCAATCGGACTACGAAAGTGAAAGAATTAAAAGGGCACCTGTGTTGCACTGGAATCATAATACACACACACACAGGGGTTGAATTCAATCTGGAGGATATTACTCTAGAGAAAAAGCACTGCTTGAGTACTATCAGAGACAGGAGAGAAATATTGCATATGAGTATAAAATTAATTTTTTAGTTGCAATGTACTTACTGGTGCTTGGTGTTGCCTTTGGAACAACTATAGGGGTGATGGCCGTTTTCTTTTGAATGGAAAATGCACGGAGTCTCTTCTTAGCATTTTCAATGCCTTTACTTGATGACGTCAACTTCTCTGGCTTCATATTTTTATCTGTTGACTTTAAACAACACTCAATTAAAGATAAAGTATGTACTTATAGTTCTTGCAAATCACGAGGGCGCGTGGCTCATGGTTGTGTGCGTATTGTATCTGTATAAGTGTGAGCAAGAGCTTGCTCATGCCTGACCACTCCCACCTAAGCTCCTGACAGGCACGCACACTTACACAATGTGCATGTACACAATGTAACCACAAGTAAAGCTCATGCGCCCTAGTGAATTGCAAGAACCATACCATCTACGTATCCATCATACAAATATATAAAATTGAAACATCTGTCTTGATTTTAAAAGTATTACTGTTTAAATAAACATTGACAGTCAAAACATGGTGCATTCAACTCTTAAACATGTCCAATCTAAAATATTCATTGAAGTAGCCCAATCTTAGGATGTATAGAGTGTGCTAAAGCTTTTCTTCAATTTGAGCCATAGTTGTGGAGTGACACAAGACAAATCTGTCCTTACATCTCTCTCTCTTGGGTTCATATATGTGTGTATGTTTCTTTATTTCACCATAACTTCTAAATGCCTGAACAGATATCGATAAATGGAGTATTGTTAGAATCCTTACCTCATCCCTACTGAGCCTTACTATCGTTGGTGTTTCTATTGCATTTTTCTTTTACTTTATTGTAAACACTGAATCCTAAACCGTGGTATTATAGCGTTGCTAAACAAAAGCTTGCACAAAACTCTATAAGGGAATATACGTCTTAAAAGATATAGTGTGTTACGAATCATTCCCATAGGTACTTACTGATGTTAACGGCTTGCTGGGCAGTGCAGACTCGTCATCCTTTTGACTGGATTTACTGGATCCACCGCCGGGATCCATTTTCGCAATAGCAGCACTCTATCTTCTGCTTTTGACTACAATCTACAACAATCTACATTGATTCTTCTATTATAAATGTCAATGGCCAATTGGTCAATGCTTGAGCACAACTTGTAAATAACCCTACTATAGATATTTTTTCGGAGTGATTACATTCTCTTTGGTAGTAAATCTTCAACTCAAATCAGTAAATCACCAATATTTCATTTTTCAAATCATATATCCATTGACCATTATCCACAGAACACTAATTGAGTTCTAGTTGTTCCTGGTCTATGCTAATTGAGTGCCACTCTAGTGTTCGTGGTCTCTGAGTGCAGGAATATTAGTGTTCTGTGTCCAAAGAGTCTGTGTCTGAGTGCCACTGTGGCTGACTGTGAGTTGCAGGGTTACCAACTCCTAAAAAAATTAGCCCTAACATCAACATGAAATACCCCTAAATAACCCTAAATACAATATTCAAAAGCCCCAAAAAAATCCCTGTATCTTGTTACCATTCAAGGCTAATGTTTAAATGAGTTTCCCGTTTTATTGAGGTAAATAAAAATAATACTAGTGGTTCGCCCCGAACTGAGACCTCGCGATATCCCATAGTTCCCAAAAGTTTTAATTATTTATTGTAATAATTAACTTTTAACATTAGACGCAATAAAAAAAATAATAGTTGACATAAAACTGTTTTACTGACACAGCGCCATCTATTAGCATTATTTTTTTTTTATTTTTTTATTTTTTTTCATTTAAAATTAAATAATTTCGTTTCTTTATAACATTTATCTAATTTTAGTATTTGTTGTTCAAGTACAGGATATAAATGAATTTTCAACCAAGTTTCACGTTCTAATATTCAGTAATTCTGAAGTTATAGGGCTCTGACAGACATTTGGACGTACACACTTCTTTGTCCAGTACCCTAGTTGACTCAGAGAACTCGCTTCGCTCGTTCAATAACTTAATTTTTCACCTCTCATGCTCAAAATAAATATTATTGTAGCTTAGTGTAGAAGGGACTTAATATTTTTCTATTATGTATTCTGTGCCCTAAGCGGGGCTAAAATGACTCATTTTAGGCTCTAGGGCAAAAATAGTACATTGTTACCTTAGGGATGAAAGTAACTTATTTAGTCCCGAGACGGGGTTTGGCGCCCGAGCGTAGCGAGGGGGCCTATAGTTCGAGGGACTAAATAAGTCTTTATCCCGAGGTAAACACTGTGCTTTTCATTACGAATATAAGGAAAGCCAAAATAAAAATAGTCACTGTTAAACAGAAGCCTAAACAAAAGTCTACAACTCGAAAAACAAATGAAGATCGGATTGCCGCTTGCCACTTTCCCGCCTTTTTTTTTTCTTTGGCCTAGCCGGCGGGCTATGCATTTAGCTTTTTAATAGTCAAGTATTGTCTATGATTGTCTATGAATGTCTATGAATCAGTTGCTTTATGAATAAAGTCTATCTTTCTTCTTGTCTATGGATGCACTCGGGTATGTCGTGTTTCATTTGAATTCCAATAAAAATGTGACAACTAGTTTTTTTTAATTATTTGACAGCTGTCAGTTGAAAACGATTCTCCCTAGGGCTGAAAAGTATTACTTTCAACCCGCTTCTCAGGCAACTTCAGACCTACTTTCCGTGTATGAGTAATGAAAAATTTTTTTTTTATTGTTGTTGTTGTATATACTTCCTCTTCAGCACTGGTAGCATGGGCAGGAGATAAACATTTTATCCCCCGATTTTATCCACTGACAGGGGATACAATTGCCTTTTCCCTATACTAGAGCATGGCGACAGGGGAAAGGAGAAGTATATCCCTATTTGACATTACAAGTGGAGCAACTTCCCCCGGCTAGAGCATGGGAACAAAATATGAAAGAGATAAACTTATCCTTTTTTGACTTTTGAAAGGGTCAATCGAAAACAAAAACCACCTACGAATCACCTATTAACTGTCAAAATCACGAGTATAGATAAAAATAATGACTTTTTGAGATCGAATTGACATAAATTTTGAATATTGTGATATTTGTACCTCCTACTTCCATGATTTTCTTATAATGGCAATAATTGCGGGGATAAATTTTCTCCCATTTTATCCACTGTCAATATTCTTCCACCGATGAGCCCATGCTCGACGGGTGGATAAGGGGATGAACATTTTATCCTTTTCCCGGGGATAAAATTTCTCCCGCCCATGCTACCAGGGCAGGACAGGCAAAGATCTATAACCACTAGATTTCCTAGAGGTTTGTAATTTTTTTAAATTTTAGTCGCAATCTACAGACTACCAAATTAATGCGATCCTTTAATAGGTAGGCCTACTATTTATGGCCCTAAGAATAGCCCTAAATTTTTTTGGGCCCTAAAAAAATCCCAATAAGCAAAATTCCGACCTAAATTTGGGGCTAAAAGCCCTATGTTGGGAACCCTAGAGTTGTGACACGCACCAAACAAAACCAATTTGAAATGTCTGATTGAAATCAAAATATTTATTTTTTTGCTTTTTGTAAACCTCCTGAAGACCTCCTATAAATGAATTGATTATATTCTCTTGGGTCCTGTCTGTAAAGTAACTAACTTGGTAAATTAATAACAAAACATGGTAAATTATTGCTGCATACCACGTTGTAACCGAAATAGTAGAATTCACAAACATTTGAATTTTTACGGATTGCCCAAAGAAAAGCACCGGTACGTACAATATGCTGTAATACGATCATATTTTATTTATTTTCTAACATTTTTGTCACGACAGCATCGTAATAGCCATACCTATCTAAAAATTATTTGCAGATAGTTGTTAGATTACATAAGCGGTGATAAAGTGATGGTTAAATATCCTTTAAAAATGAAGGAAAACATCGTGAGAAAATCTGTATGCTTGTGAGCCCCATAATGTTCTCAAAGGTGTATGAAGTTAAGCAGCATGGTAAAATATGGCCTAACCTTTCTCATTCAAGAGCAGGCCTGCTCGAAGAGTAAGAAAGCACCCAGAGAGGGCCGGCGATGGATTGAGATGTATTAAAACTATTACAATTTTGGGTCCCAATATGCTTGAATCGTAAAATGCGGGTTGGAAGATCCTTAAGCTGGACATACTTACTATGTGTAGCCTTTGTTGGGAGACACTGGACACAAGCGGCACAAGAGCGTCTTCTGTGGTGATCGTTGCAAGAGACCTAGTAGGTACATCCAGCTGTGGATGTCTATAGTATGAGATGATAATGAGACAAGACTATTATATTGAACTAGCTTTTTCCCGCGGCTTCACTCACGTTAAGTTCGATTTTTCAAACCCCTATTTTATCCCTTTAGGGGTTGAATTTTGAAAAATCCTTTCTTAGCAGACACCTACGTTATAATAGCTATCTACATGCCAAATTTCAGCCTGATCCGTCCAGTGGTTTGAGCTGTGCGTTGATAGATCAGTCAGTCAGTCAGTCAGTCACGCTTGCCTTTTATATATTTAGATAAAAATGATTTATTCATAAATAGTTTTACAAAACATTAATCCGTTTTCGGGACATCCTTTTAAGTAAGTATTACACCTGTTCTAGGGTGTACTGCTCTTCAGTAGAAACTCTTTATACTTAATCCTATTTTAATAACCAACTTTACAATTAAATTTAAATAACCAAAAAGTTTGTATGCGTGTGTTATTTTAATTTTTTTATCAATTTTCATCATACATTTGAAGGAGTGATAAAACCCAACTGTTTTTTTGGCACTGGTCGTTTTCTGCCTAACGACACTCGCAGGCTATGTTCACATGTAACGCGCGTTAACGCGCGTCAACGCGCGATCAAATTTGAAGAGAGTTCAGATGATGAGCGCTAATGTGCGTTGCGAGAGTACTCGTCAGTCTAGTTCGGTAGAACGTAGAAAATGGACGTGGAAAAGGCTATTATTTTGTGGTTATATTATAAAGAAAAATATAAAAAAAGAAAACGTACACATTGGGTTCATCCAATTTTGAAAAATAGACCCAGTTTGTTTGCGACACTATATCCGAATCTAAGAGACCATGAATCAAACCATGAGAAATCAAATCATGAGAAAATGAAAACAAAATATAATTACGAAAATTAACAAAATTACATGCAATCGCGATGAAAGCGCGCGCTCAACTGAACAGCAAACGGACATTACATTAATATCAAAGCGCGAGTCAACGCGCGATTGTCTGCGTCTAGAAACTTTTTCTCTGAGCGCCGCGTTGACGCTCGCTGACGCGCGTTAACGCGCGCGCATGTGAACGGTTGCTAGGTATATATTAGGATGTCTAAGCGCGCGATTTGAAAACGCGCGTCGCAATTCAGCCATCTGAACATAGCCTCATATTGATGACTAAGGCTATGTTCACATGTAACGCGCGTTAACGCGCGTCAACGCGCGATCAAATTTGAAGAGAGTTCAGATGATGAGCGCTAATGCGCGTTGCGAGAGCTTCTACTCCATCGATTCGTTGCTTTTTTCTACTTCATCGATTAGTAAGTCGATGTCAATATCTTCAATTTCACTCATTTTAAATGCGAAAACAAAATATAATTACGAAAATTAACAAAATTACATGCGATCGCGATGAAAGCGCGCGCTCAACTGAACAGCAAACGGACATTACATTAATATCAAAGCGCAAGTCAACGCGCGATTGTCTGCGTCTAGAAACTTTTTCTCTGAGCGCCGCGTTGACGCTCGCTGACGCGCGTTAACGCGCGCGCATGTGAACGGTTGCTAGGTATATATTAGGATGTCTAAGCGCGCGATTTGAAAACGCGCGTCGCAATTCAGCCATCTGAACATAGCCTAATACTTACTGGACTAGTAAAAAATGTTTAAAGTACCTTTTATGACATTTCAGCCAAAAGCAATGGCTCAAACTGGCCTACAGGAATGACCTACTTAGTAAAGACTTGGATAAGCTTCGGAAGACCCTCAGGTTCTGCTCCAGACACTTTTCACCGAGTGCTATAGTGAACAAGCATTTGAGCCAAGATGCCTTGCCGTCGAAATGCTTGCCAGGTTCAACTGATCAAGGTTAGTTAAACCTATGTAATATTTTCTTGATAATTAAACTACGAATAAATAATAAGTAAGGAAGTCTAACTGCTAATAACCAATCCATTTGATCCAGATATCTTCATTCTTGGTTCAAAAGAATTTGAACCAAGAATGAAGATATCTGGATCAAAGAATCAATATTTATATTTCTATTTAAAGAAAATGAATAAAATTTTTATACAGTAGAATCTCGATTATCCGGACATCGATTATCCGAACATCCGATTATCCGAACTCATTCGTGATCACTCAAAAGATGTGATTGATTACGTCAAAGATCAATAACAAGTTATTTCGAACCAAAATTTTAAATTACATAGGTACTTTGTAATTCATTTGCTTTGAAATCGATTATCCGGATTTTCGATTATACGGAATACCCCTGGTTTTATTTGATCCGGTTAATCGGGATTCTACTGTATTTCTAGATGAGCCTGATATAGAGCCAGAGAAACACGAGGGCATCATATGTGACGGTTGTCAGAATCCCGTGCAGGGGTTCCGTTACAAGTGTGTAAAGTGTGATAACTTTGACCTGTGCCAGAAATGTGAGATGCTCGAGCAACATCCACAACACTATATGCTACGGATACCCAAGTCGATTAAATTTGTGAGTGCTTTTATCATAGTATATCATACTTATAATATAAATGGTAGTTGGTGGATATGGTTTTTGGTTTGTTGTATTTGTCTCCGTCCCGAATTATAAAAAAAATTATGGAAAAATTTCATTTTCACATACATTTTTTATTGAACAGGTTTTTTGATGGCAAAGAAAGTGACCTTTTACCCCGGAAAAACAGTAACCTAAATCACGCGGACGAAGGCGCGTTCAAAAGCGCGTTCAAAAGCTAGTACTTATAATAAAACTGTAACTGAACGATTTCTGGAAATGAAATATTTTGAAAATTTTAATTACTTTATTATTTCGTTGGTATAAATTATTTTATTTATCATTGCAGCAACTTGCCGACGACCTAATAAACAAGTGGCGCAGCTTGTTTCTGAGAGAACACATATCACCAGACAGCGACACCAGCGACGATGAACCAGTCACAAAATACATCAGAAACTACGACAGCGGCATAGATTTAACAGAACATGTCAAAATCGATATACGGAGTGAGGTTGCACGAGCATTAAAAGCTGTCAAAGAGAAATCTGTACAAGTTGTGCCAAAAAGATCAAATAAAAGAAAAGAAGTTTTACCAGCATTGGAATATTCCACAAAAAAAGTTATAATAGACAATTCAAAAGCTGTAGAAGGTAGCTTAGAAGAAAATCAAGCGGCGCCAGAATTGGTTTTCGCTGATGTTAATTCATTGAAGTTTGACCAGCCAGACATAAAGCCAGTAGTGGATGATACATTTTCTGCATCTTCGAGTCTGGCTGTTTCTGTACCTAATTCAAATATGACAGGTGAGTCAAAATCCTGAAAATTAAAAAAAAAAATGTTTTGAAAATGGGAAAAACTCAAAAAATGGGTTTTCTGTTAAGAAATTCTCAGTACTAGCCGAGAGTTAGAATGGTTCGACCCGGGGATCGAACTCGGGACCTCGTCATCTGCAATCGCACATGCTAACCAGACCAACAAGGCAGTTGGTTGAAATTTTCATCAAAATAAAACCATAACCCGACTATGGCAAATTGGATGCAACATCCATCACATTGAATATTTTTGACGACCTTGGCGCAGCGGTGAGCGCTGTGTTCTTATAACTGGGAGGTCTCGGGTTCGATTCCCGACAGGGGTAATTTAGGAATTTATTATTTCTAAATTGTCTCTGGTCTGGTCTGGTGGGAGGCTTTGGCCGTGGCTAGTTACCACCCTACCATCAAAGACGTGCCGCCAAGCGATTTAGCGTTCCGGCACGATGGCGTGTAGAAACCGATTAGGGGTAAGGGTTAATTTACACTGCTATAGCCTATAGCCCTTCCAAGTTAGCCCGCTACCATCTTAGACTGCATCGTCACTTACCATCAGGTGAGCAGTCAAGGGATATCTTGTCATCGAATAAAAAAAAAATAGAATAGAATAGAAGTATTTTTTATTCAAATAAACTTTTACAAGTGCTTTTGAACCGTCAATGAATCTACCACTGGTTCGAAATGCCATTCCTGCCGAGAAGAGCCAGCTATAAACTCGGCAGTTGCTCTTTGATTTTCAAATTTAGGCTATCTCACCCGTACCACTATGAGGAAACACATCATTCATCAAAATCGGTTCAGTAGTTCATTCGTAAATAGTCACATACACACATAGACTGCTAAAATCATAACCCTTCCTTTTGAAACTTTGCTGTACTCGGGTGACAAGGTGATTTAATACATTTTTTTCTTGCAGTTGAAAACCAGCCAATGCTATATGTGACACTGAGCAACGACTTATCACAGTTTATGATAGAGCTTACGCCTGACAACGATGCCAATGGAAGCAATATGATGAAATGAAGAAATGAGAAAATGTGAGAGTATAGATAAATAAAAAAAAAAGCAGCAAGGGGAGAGAGTATAGTTATGTATAAATTATAATAGTTATATATTTATACTATAAATATGTAACTATTATAATTTATTGTAATTGTAATGTAGTTCATAGTATAAGTGAATAAAAATTGTGTCTTTGTACAAGTTTTTTTACCTGGTCCATGCCCACCCAACATTGTGTCAGACTAGGGCCTGTGCAGACGAGAGACTATTGTCTGAGGGGCTACATAAAATAGTAATAATATAACAGCTATGGAGTACTGTCCTCAACAGATAATAGTATCTGTCTGTGCAGGCCCTAATCATTATTAATATAATTAGTAATACGTAAATAAAATGTAATAAGCAAAGGTAATAAGTAAATAAAAAAAAAAACAAGGAAAAGTTTGAAAAATGTTTATTTATTCAGCAAACAATTAGTAGATCAACAATTACTTATCACTTAGATCAGTCTTTATTATATAGATACGGCCTCTTTGGCGTTACAAAGATCACTCAATTACCAATTAACTACATTTTTCAGCTGAACACGTTTGCTCTTCCTTAGATTCCTTTGCCTCTTTACGCACTGGACCAGTCTGAGTGATGGGAACTACCCTTTCCCCTTTGACTTCGACTTCCTTCCTAGGTGCCGTGATCGTTAAAATACCATCACTGGAGAGTTGTGATACCACATTTTCTGACTCAACGCCTTCTGGCAAAGCGTATCTTCTCACAAATTGCCGAGAAATTAACCCATGCTCATCCTTCTTTTCTTCATGCTTTGCTTCTATCACGACATACCCATCGGCGGTCTTCACGCTTATTTCCTCAGGAGCAAAGTGTTGGACATCCAAATTAATGGTGAACTTGTCTTTCTCAGACTTTATAGTCGATCCCAAATCTCTGGTTAGCGATTCCATGTAACGCCAAGGTCGGAAGTAATCTCTATACATGAAAGGGGACATCATGGACGTGATTAGATCGTCTGCTGTTAGCTCCAAACCAAAGTCTTGGTCGATCAGCCGATTCCCAATGTTGGCTTTCCGTTTTTGCGAGCATTCTTCTTCACCTTGAACCGCTCCGAAAATGATTGCTACCAAAAATAAATGCAATAATTTCTCCATAGTTTTCACTTTGAACTAATATTCACTTCAGAAATGTAAACTTCAATAAAAGCAATCCAAATAAACCGCACTTCAGTTATTCTTCACACTCTCTTCGCAAGATTCAGTTTTCAAATACCGCGGTTGAATCACGCCACTTCATTTATATATGAACACCGCCATCTAGTGGCAAGTGGATCGTTCTAGAAATGTCTGACGTGGTCTTCATCGCGAATGTTCGAAGTTGTGGTTCGAAGGCCACGTACTGTTGTGTTGTTTATCTTTTATTTATGTTATAGCTGATATCATTAAATTTTTGTTGCTTATCACTTTTACCGTGCATATTGCAATATAACTGCATTGATTTCGTAACTTGAAATTTTTACTCGTTATAATAACCGATATTAGGGACATCTAACGGGGAGTAGATTATCTAACATTTGCTAGACATGTCACTGACCTAACTTAACAAAACATGTTATGCCGTGGGCGCGGCTAATCGATAATTTCTAGTAGGTACTTTCTTGTTTTTACATTGTCTGGATTTAGGTAGGTCAGTACTTATAGCTATTATGATTTACTTATACAAATTAGTCCTGAAGTTAGTAAATACCTACCTAGTAATCTACGATGATTATTACGTAGGAAGGTACCTTTCAAAGGTAGGTACCTACATACAAACACACCTAGCTTGCTGATGTGCGCGACTTCGTTCGATTTCGCAAGTTTAGTAGGTAGGCTCCTACCTAAATTCCTAAGTAAAATAGTTTTTATTACTGTGTTAGGGCAATGTTAGGACGAAAGGCGTAAGTATTAGGTACCTAGACCTAGGTATTGTAGGTACCTAAGTATTAGCACCTACTTCCAAAAGTCAGAAGTCAAGAACATTAGGCATGTCATTTCAACAATGTATGTTTGTAACCACTTGTAACGATTTATCTAGTGGTCCTTGATGACCAGGTGGCACGGACTCAAAAATATTTACTTAGGTTACCTTTGTAGTTTATAGCGCTCCACAGTGTTTTTAGATAAGTACCTATTTCGGACATTAGCTTTTTATTTTAAAACCCAATACCTTTAAAGATATAGGATGGATGTAGATTGTAGGTATAATAGGTAGGCCGATTTAATCAATTGTACTGTTACAAGAGAACCTTCGAGACGAAACCATGCTAGTTGTACTACGCGTAAGTAAAAAGCCTCAATAGTCTAACGTTTAATGGTGCGGTCTGAAAACTGAAAGGTCGCAGGTTCGAACCCCACCCGTTGCACTATTGTCGTACCCACTCCTAGCACAAGCTTTTCGCTTATTTGGAGGGGAGAGGAGAATATGAGTCAAGTTCAGCTTGGCTAATATAATGGCTAAAAAAATCCCAAACCAAAAAAGGTTCCATAAAAACTTCGGGTTCCAACTCCTCAATTCTGATGCAGCAGAGGTAAACTTAAACTGTAGGGATTTAGGAATTGTCAATTGTGAATTGAAAAAGCGGACGAAGCCGCGGGCGTCCGCTTGTGCTGAATATAAATAGTACAAAGTAAACGAATGAATGAACCTTTTGCAGCTGTTTATCTGGAATCTTCCAGGTAAACAGCTGCAATAAAGGACACCAATATTGTTGGTAACTTTGAAAAGCGACTACCTACGACTGGCGACCCGCCCGGCAGGCTTATTACGTAAAATTTAGCGATCAGCGAAAATCGCGCAGTCATTGCGCAATAGACGCGCGATCGATCGCTCGATGTCAAAAAATATCGTATTACCTAAGCGATCGCTTGCTGATCGCTCGCTATGCAGTTTTTGCGACGAAACTAGCGCCAATAACAATTTCGTAGCAATAATTGGAACTAAAGAAATGTTATTTTGTATTTTGTAAACAGATCACAGATTAATAGGATAGGTACGTTTGTTTTTATCAAAAAGTGAAGTGGAACTACAGGAATTTCATTTAAAATGTGTTCCTACTTAAATCTTGTGGGCGTCCTACAAAAAATTAAAAATGTGACCCTAACTCTCTACTATACTCTCGTTTACATGCACCTAGAGTGGTTTTACTTTTTATGTTGTTGAAAAATTACCAATTCAACCCCAAAAAAAAAAAGGTTTTGAGTGGCCCTGCAAATCATTTTAACGTTTTGTTCAACTTTCGAGACAAACTCTCAGCTTTAGTACTCATTCTTATCCTAAGCGTGAAACGATTCTCTCGTGTTTCCCTTACTTAAAGAATAAAGTTTTATTTACTTCCTAAATGGCTAATAGAGTGTCAAACGATCAACTAGAAGAACTCTTAGACTTCCTTGCCGAGCATCCCGCTTTAGCTAAAGGAGTTGGGCTTGGAGCAAGGTCTAAAGAAACTGTTGAAAAGCAATGGGACAGTCTTGCCACAAAGCTCAACTCCTATGGTTCTGGGTCATCGAAATCTGGGGCCCAAGTCTGCTATTGCAATTGTAGTTTTATTGTCTATCAATGACATGACAATTGTTATTTTTAGCAATTGTCATGTCATTGATAGACAATTGAACCCCTAGGCCCCAAGTCAAATTGCTAAAAGTAGCAATTGGGATGTCATTGACAGACAATTGAACTACAATAGCAATAGCATTGCAATAGCAGACTTGGGCCCCTGGTGAACGATGGAAGAAGGTAAGCTCTAATAATGTGTAAAAAATGTATCTTTAACTTTTGTTTCTTTATGGTCAGTAGATAAATTGAAAACTTGCATGTCAATCACATTTAATGAGATAGTGTGAGTCATTTTAATTTTTAGTTAAGTATGTACCTACTTTCTTGTTATAGTACTGGGCCGACATTAAACATAAAACTAAATCAAGACTAGCAAAGCGGCGAAGGGATGCTTTCGGTACTGGAGGGGGTCCAAGTAGCCAAGAGGACCTGTCAGAGATAGACAAAAAAATCTTGGCTATCATAGGGGAGCAGGCTGTATTTGGTGACAGTGAGCACAAAATTCCATTCGTAAGATTTTTTTAAATAGCTTTTTTTATGTTTTTCATTATTTATGAATATTACCTCCTAAATAGTTTTTTTTTTTAGATGAGTACAATTGAGTTTCCAGGACAAGGGATCTCCCAGGAAATATTTATAACTGGTAAGCTATTCTATATGTGTAATGTAAATGATATACTTATTTAAAAATAACTTAACAAATATGTTCATATTAATAATAATTTATTTCAAATATTTTAAGGCTACATGAAAAATACAATAAATTTCATAAAATTTTCAGTGTTATAGATATGCAAATTTTATAGTCAAAATAATTAAAACTAATGCAATAAGTTGAATGGATGGATTTGTACTTATGTCATGATTTTAAATGATTAGATACTTAACAGATTTTACTATGCATTTAACACAACTTTCATTTTAGGCAATGTAGCTGAGAATGCTCCTGTTACTGTGGTCTCACCCTCCACAAGAGGACAAACCTGCAGACTATGTAAGTGTTAAGATAATTATTTATTAAATATGTTTTACCACTAATAATTATCATAATAACTCTTAAACCTCAGATGAAAAATAATGTCTGTTTGTTAGTACCTAACTTTTTAAATTTTTCATAGAATATTCAGGTTAATAATGTATCTCAATGTACTCAATATTAAAAAAAAAATTAAATTTTATTTGCTCTAACAATATACTTTGGTTATTCACAGACACTTCAGAAATTCCAGAGAGTGGTTCCCCATCAAGAAAAAAGGTCTCAGAAACGAGTTTACCTGAGCCACTTGAGATACCACTGACTGGTACCTACTTATATGTATTTACAAAAAAAAAATAGTTTCCTTATTTAAATACATAAAGCTTTTAATTAAATCATATTATTTTACAGGATTAGAGAGTCCTGTGGCTCGACCACAGATCGATCGTCCACAAAAACGTAAACGACCTCATATATCCAATACTACTGGTAAGATCACTGTCAACTTTTGGAGCTTTATATAAACATTATTATTTTACTGTAATGAATATAATTAAACTTTGTTATATTTCAGTTCAATCAAGAATTGACCCCGAATGGGTCAAAGACTTAGAGAGCCGTAGGGTAGAGTCGGAGGCCAAGCTTGCTGAGGCTGCTCTTATCATGGCAGAGTCTTCTCGCACACAAGCTGAGGTAGCCAAGGTGCAAGCAGACATAATGCGAACACTTGTGGACCTTATTCGTGTGCAGAACGAAGATGTGCGTGCATTGATGGAGTTGACACGACAGCAAGCTGGCATATCCTCTCGAAACTCTGAATAACCTAGGGAGTAACCTAGGTACTACAATTAAGTTTAGCATTTAGATTTATGTACTGTTTTATTTAATTTAGTTCTTAGTGCTGTATATAAATGTTTAAACTATTGGTAAATCAAATAAAATAAATAAAAAGTATATAGTAAAGTATTTTTCAAAATTTGGTTTTTAAATACCTGTCACATGGAAACACTTGCTTAAACAATCTATTTAGCAATTTGAAATATTGCTAACTTTTTATTGCTACTCAATTAAGAGGCAAAAGACAACTAATTATTATTATAATATATCTTACATCCTATTAATTCCTATTATAATATTATATAATAAATGCGAAAGTTTGTATGTTTGTTACTCTATCACATTGCAACAATTGAACCCATTTTGGTTGAAATTTGGCACAGAGATAGATTGTGGTCTGGAATAGAACATAGGCTACTTTTTATCCTGGGAAATAAGTTTCAGCGGGAACAGAAAAACCTCTATCCACGCGAACGAAGTCGCGGGTATCAGCTAGTGTGTAATAAATATCTTTATAGGAATATGCCTGATGAAAAATGTTTTACTTATACAGTAAAACATAATTTTTTCAAGTGATTAATAAAATTGTTATCTTCCTTTTATCTTCAAAACTTCTTACAAAATATTTTCTTATTCAATTAACAAACAAAAAGAAAAATTAACATAATACACATTTAAGAGACTAAATAGACAATCTTACATTTATATAATATACCTTATTTTTAGTTATCTGATTATTTTATTTACACAATACGTACACCATAACTTATACAAGTTATTAGTAAATGTTATCTTCAAAGTGTTTTACATTTTTTATTACTATTTAATATTCAAACAAAAAAGCAAATATAATACTATAACTAAATAAAAATCGTACATAATTACCTAATAAAAAGCACATTTTAGTTACACAATACAGAAAGTACAACGTAAGTATATTAAATTATTAAATATTATCTTTAAAATATTATACAATTTTTTTATTACTACATATCAATATTATCTTGGAGCTGACCACAATCGTTGCACAATTCTGTTTCTTTGTTGTCGTCCACTGGCCAAGAGCTGTTGTTCTGTATCAGAACCCACAGCCAGAGGTGTTCGTGGAACTTGTTGATTCAAATCCTGTTCAGTGTCAGCTTGTGGCAAATGTGGTATTGGTAGTCGATGTCTATTGCAAATGTTATGCAAAACAGCACAGGCATTAATGATCATAGCCACCATGTGGTGGTCATAATGCAATACCCTGTGTGCCAATAGACATCTCCAACGTGCTTTTAGAACTCCAATGCAACGCTCCACTGTATTTCTGGTACGACAGTGAACATTTGTGTAATGCTCATCTGGACTACCAGGTTCTGCATTCACAATTGGAGTTAAAAGCCACGGCCTCAGTGGATATCCAGAGTCACCTGTAAATTACTGACACTTAATAAATTTATTCCTTTTTTTATTATTTTCATAGTATTAGTATAATACATACCAAGCAACCAGACATTTTCTCCACTACTATGAAGCTCTTGGAGATGACTTTGTATTTGCCCATTTTTCCAAATGTATGCATCATGAGTAGCTCCGCCAAATGATGCATCAATATTTAAAATATTTAAATCACTATCACATATCTGGAAAAAATACATTTATGTAGATAGATTATATACTTTAAGGGATTTAAATTACTGTAATAGAAATTAAATTAATTATATGTATTTATCACTTACTATTTGAACATTTCTTGAATGGTAATGTTTCCTATTAAAAAATCTCTCCTCATGCTCTGTTGGTTTAACCAGGGCTACATGGGTACCATCTATACAACCCAAGCAGCCAGGAAAACCAAATTTGTTTGAAAAGCTAAAATAAAATGAATCAGTTGTCAAAAGTTAACTAATAATTACAATTATTTTGTTCTTTCCATCTAGTTCTTACCCATTAATTATTGACTGTCTTTCTTGCTGAGAATGAGGGAAATGAATATACTTTGTAAGTATACTGTGACTATTCAATGCCCTAGTCACTTCTTTTACTGCATTAGAGACACTAGCTTGACTGAGGCCATGTAAGAAGCTCATGCCAACAGGCTTCTGATAAGAGCCTGTGGCATAGAATGAGAGCGCTGTGAGCACCTGCAACATTATTAATTATTATTAATATTTGTTTATATAATTAGTAAGAATACAGGCCAATCACACTAATTATTATTAATACACTACTAAATAAAACATTTAAAGTGTCAATAAAGGACAAAACTAAACACCTAATGATAGTATTAATAATAATTTACTTACTTTACATTCTACAGAGATTTTTGTTCTCCTCCTAGACCGAGCCATGAATGGCTTTACTTCTGAGCACAAATCTTTAAACAACTCTTTAGTAAGCCTATAGTTTGCTTTAAAGTCTGTGTCGGAAAGTGCCAAAGCCTTGGCTTGGTCTCGAAGGCTACGTCTCAGTCTTGCTGTATTGCGGCTATGCTGCCTTTGGCTCTCGACGCTCTCACCTTCTAGTGCTTCAAGCAATAGAAACGCACGAGCCATCTCGAATCCAAATGTACTTATCTAATAAATCTTAATGTTTTGGCACCAAAAAGTAACCTAGCTACACTTTACACTAATTACAACTTAAATAATTACACTTAACTTCACTTTTTGTATAAAATACGCGGACTATTTAACAATAAATTATAAAACAATACAAAACTATCGGTAGCAATCAGTAAGAAATCACCTAAAAGTTAATCGCAACCTGACAGTTTAATTTGCTAGTTAATTGCTATCGCGTCGCTGTCAAATGTCATACGTAATACGAAAACTTCGTAAGCTCATACGCCGAAGATGCAGATTTAGTTCACCGATTGCTCTACAGAGGCAGCACTGTCGCTTGTTTGCTGTGGCTTCGCAATCGTCTATACATAATACGAATTTGCGATTAAACAGCAAATATTGTGCGATTTTTGCTATCGCGAATCGTTTGCACGATACGTAATCAGCCTGCCGGCTTCGCACAGGTAGTAGAGCATATGCCACATATTTTTTCTATCGTAGAGTCGCATCAGCTTGTTGACGAGCTAAATGTAGTAGGTACGTAATGACTACGTACTTGTAACTTAAGTATGTAATTATGCCTGTAGGTAAGTATAGAAAAAAATGCTGATTAGATAAGTAAATGGTCGTAATTTCGATACGTCCTTGGGAAATTAATGACCTCTTAAAAATCAGAATCGGTCATGGACCAAGACAAGAGTGAATACTCATTTCATCTCACTGTTTATTATCTCAGTGCGAGAGACCATTCGAAGTCATGAAACGAACTCATACCTAATAATAAAAATTTAACTTTTTAATCGACTCAGCTGTTTATTTTATCAAACACCAAAATATATTTAGATAGGTACTAAAGTAAGCTATTAAAAAAATTTAACTTTATTCCAATACGTTCCAAACGCACACAATCAGTATCTTATCTGCTGCTATTTATTTCGAGAACACCGTCGAAAATCAATAAAGACTCTCAGCTGACGGTCTGAACCGCTGAACCCTGCGTGAACTTGCCAGAATGTTCGCGCGCCACGCAGACTCAATGCAATTCACTACTCACACAAACAATGTCTGCTAGAATTTTCTACCTACCACTAGATGGCAGACCTCTCATCATATATAAGCGACGCCGGCCGGCATTTTGATAGTCAATTTCAAGAAAGCGATACTGTAAACAAGTTTGGTGCGAAGCACTGCGATCTTACTGTGATCTACAAGTTTCTACTCAAGTGATACAAGAATTTACAATGTCTCTCCTACCATTCATCATCGGCTATGAACCACCTCACCGTCACCGGCTTATCGATCAGGATTTTGGCCTTGCCCTAACACCTGAAGATTTGCTAACGGCGGCTGTAGCACCTATGCTTTCACGGGACTACTATAGGCCATGGCGTCAAATGGCCGCAGCTGCAAGAGACGTCGGTTCCACGATCAAGTCTGACAAAGACAAGTTCCAAGTAAACCTAGATGTCCAACATTTCGCCCCTGAAGAAATCACAGTGAAGACGGCCGACGGTTTCATCGTCGTTGAAGGCAAACATGAGGAAAAGAAAGACGAACATGGCTACATTTCACGGCAGTTTACTCGTAAATACGCTCTCCCTGATGGATGCAACCCTGAAACAGTTGAGTCCAGACTCTCTTCGGATGGTGTGCTCAGCATCATTGCACCAAAAGTCGCCCCAGTTTCGAAAAACGAGCGACGTGTACCAATAGCTCAGACCGGCCCCGTTCGGAAGGAGATCAAGGACCAAACTTCACAGGCCAATGAAAACGGAGAGTAATATAAACCTGAAAAAAAAACTAAGCAAAAATCGTGTACGGTATCTTAGTTTTGTTTTATTTACAAGACTGAGTAATTTTTTTATAGTAATAAGCTTGTATGTTTTGTGTTTTAATTGTGCGTGATTGTTTCATTTATGTTTAAGGTTGCTTTAATTTTATATACTTATTTAAATATTTAAATAAATAAAAGCACTAGTATTACCATTTTACGATTTTTATTCCTATACCTCTTGTACTTGCAGTTGTAGAAATATGAAAAAACCTTGTGATTAAAAAAAAATTATAATAGTATACCCTAGGTATTTCGTAGTTTCCTAGGTCCATGTTTCTAGAAATCATTTGTCGTTATTAGGTGCTGCGCAGCGCAGAGTAGGGTATAGTAGGGTTCTTTGGCACCAACTATTTTGTTTCTCAAATCAATTCACATCACACGACATCTACAAGCGTTAATTAAAAAAGTATGCCGAGTAGGTACTGATTCTCATCTGCGCAGGACCCTAATTAGTATCTATAGTAATCCGTGACCCTAGTTTGCCTTAGTAGTAGAGTACCGTATTGCCCTCCACGGGCGGACGTTCCTCGACTTCCTCGTTTACGCAGTCTTTTCCTATAGATATTTCTATAAACTTTGGGTATAATCGATTCGAAAGCTAATAAAAAAAAAGGTTTAAAACATCTGTGAACATGAAGTAGCGACCTCTCAACGCTAGATGGCGTTGTCTCAATTTGATTTGTACTAATAAATGAAGTCTGTTAAAAATGGCGCCAAATTTAAATAATTTTTATTTGATCATTTCAAGATCTTGAATTTTTCTTTTTTTCCAAAATTTCACAGACAGTCACACAACATTGGTGTACATCAACCCTTCATTTACACTCGCTGTTCTACGGTCTATGTATGGTATGGTACTTTATTTTTACTCTGTGCATTTACAACCAGAAAAAAAAACCGGATCGCAGTTTAAAAACAAAAAAAGTTTAGCAAAAATATTCGGTGTTTTTCATAGTTGCGGTAGTAGTCACAGGTTTGTGGTTTATTATTGTAGGGTAGAGTTTCATTAAAACCCATAACCCCGTTCCAAGTTAGCCTGTATCATAACTTATCATGAGATGGTGAGATCGCAGTCTAGGACTATCTAAACCACTGAGCTCTTGATTAACTCTGCTTTTTTACCTGGTTATGGACCTACTCGATTGACGCCATTTTGGCACTACAAGCACTAAGCAGATATGTCGAATGTCTCTAATAATATTGACCCTATAATAATGTAATATTGCAATCTATATATTTTTTTTAATTTATTTAATCATAATAATGATATAATCAATATATCTGATTTCATAGATTAAATATAGAGGTCGGTGCGCTATTTGCAAATTATTAGTACCAGAGACACTCGTATGTCAAATGTGGCGCTTAACATTGGTCAGAAAATCCAGTATTAGGTAATCATAGATTAACTAGAGATCAGTGATCTAAACCATTGAATAAAAAAAAGAAATTTGAAAGTAGGTACCTATTGTAAGCGTAGAATAAAGCTTAGAGTTTCGCATAGATTAGATAAATAAATAAAACGCACCCAACTTTCTAAATATTGGTATATTTTCAAAAATATTGTATTACATGACCTGCACTATCTATTTACAAAAATAAAAACGTAATAAAAATTAATATTACTTTTTAGTATGATAACATCCAAATGCTTAAGGTATACAAAATTAAATAGAGCACTACTACAGTAGAGAAATAGGGTTGGCGCGAACACACACTGCTTACCGTTGGTTTTTTTTTACGATTTTTATATTTACATAATAAACATATGCAAGCGCTTCAATAACTAATACTAAACTGGATATTTTGCACAGGATTTGCATGAAAACATGCCCGCATTTTGAACATTCGAATATTCACCTATCGAAAATTCATATACAATAGTAATAAAGTGCGTCTTCTAAAGTAAGATTCACATTAGATTAGACGCAGCGCATCGGTGCGCAGCTGCAATTCAATGCGTAAAATTGAACGTATTAAAGCTCATAATATTTGGGGCTGCTCGCGGTTGTGTTTTTCATTACTGCATTTAAAAAAAAAAGCAAACTTCTGGAATTCTTCTAACTCCCACCAGAATCACTGACAATAATACTAATACTTAAAAATACATAAAAGCGAAACAAAAAATATTTTTTAGTTGCTGCCATCGCCCACGTTGAATTTGGGTAAAGTTGTTTCAGGTTACCTATTATTAGAAGCGGGTTTCCCGCGATATTTTCCAGATGATTAAATTTTAATTAATAGGTCTTAATTTTCTTGCATTGCCGCTACGCTCCGATGCGCCCTATCAAATGTGAATCGAACTTTAAACACTAAAGCCTCAATACCTTATCCCATCCTGATTTTTTTCCGAAGCGGTTCGGAAAAGTGCACAAACGCTTGAAGGCTTTAAACACACATGCATTAACAAATCGCAGTTATGAAAACACGTATCTGCCATCCTAAAGCTAAAATGTCGTTTACTACCAAAACACGGGAATCCAAAAGGCGAGAATTTATTAAGAAATGACGCCATTTGATAACTAATAAACGACGATTTTCATATTGCTATATCAAAAACTACAGCAGTAAGGAAAATACCGATTAAATGGATCGATAGAGAATCTTTTTCTAAGTAAAAAAAAATTATTTGGCCAAATATTGGTTAACGACGTTATAGCTTGAAGAGGGCAGGTATGTTTAGCTGAATTTTATCAGAAATTAATTATAATTCTTCTTGCAATTCACGAGGGCGCGTGAGCTTTATGCCTGTCAGGAGCCTAGGTGGAAGCGGGCAGGCGCAAGCAAGCTCTTGCTCACACTTATACAGATACGACACGCACACAACCATGAGCTACAAGCCCTCGTGAATTGCAAGAACTTTAAACTTACAAAGTAGGAACCTCCTACCATTATTAGACCGGCCAATAATGGCTAGATGACATTCTAGTGAATAAATAACTTCGTCAAAGGTCTACGTAGATTCAAATTCATTCAAAATCTAAGCGATGATGTGGCCAATGTACATTGACCTCCAAGTTTATAGTCGAATATTCGGCTCATCGGACCAAGTTTGGCCGGTCCTTATCAGTAGGTAATTTAGGTATAACAAATAAAAAGGTTTAGCATTTAGGCATCAGCAGAAGACTAGAGAAATGTGTATACAAAAGCGCAATCAGTATTACAAGCGATCTAAACGGGATCAGTTGACACAACGCAGTCGCAATCACAATCGCTTTCAACAATACGATCGAAACTATAAAAATTGAATAGAATCGAATAGTTAGATTCCAAGTAGATTGCAACTGTGTTGTGCAATAACCCATTTATTTTTCTTAAAAAATTTTCTCTCCTTATCCGGAGTATGTCAAATGAGAAAATTGTTTGAATGTACTTTCTTTAAAGTGGCATAAGTAATGAAATCAAGAATACACAAAGCTTTTAACCCGCTCTGATAAATGCGGAATTTCTTAATGAGACTAACACTGAGATCTATAGAGCTTGCTCTGACTTAAGATAGAGTTAAAACGAGATACAAATATCATTTGACATAAATCTGTCTCGTTTTAACTCTGTCTTGAGTCTGAGCAGAGTGAGAGTGCGGTCTATAGATTTCAGGCTAAGTATTTTGTGTGTATGTTACGCGATATCTTTGCCGATTTTTAAAAATCGGTTTTAATAATTCTTTTTTTTTTTTATTTATCTCAAAGGCGGTACTATTTGTATTTGAAGAAAATATTCTACCTACCTATAAGGGCAGAGGATTATGGGTTGTTTCCTATTTCTTTAATTTCAGGCGTATTTTTAGTCGATTTTTTGTTAAATAATTTTATATTGAACCTTTCTAGCTGCTACAATAGAGATCTAGTGAGTAGTTTTTTTTAATACGTCATAAATCGTAAACCGCAATTGCTGCTACGGAACCCTTCATGGGCGAGTCTGACTCGCACTTGGCTGCTTTTTTGTTAAATAATTTTATATTGAAACTTTCTAGCTGCTACAATATGCTTTAACCAAAATATTACCGTTTTAAACTTATATGAGATGGTTTTTTTTACAAAATACTGTATTTCAATATTTTAAAATACAAAATTTTCTCTTAAAAAATATATTTGTGCGTAATTCTTTCAAAAATTTCGAAGCTTTTATCACGATTCGAAAAATATACTAATAGTTACCGCAATTTTATTTCAAAAGTGATCGAGACATAATTAATCATTCTTAATTAAACGATTTTTAATTACTATCCTAATTAAATAAATTATTTAATTTATTAAGTGCGCATTTCACCATCTCTTATAAACGTCAGGAAAGACGCATTCCGCATTTTAGGTATAAAGCTACAAGTTGCTGCTATACCCCTTCCAAGTTAGCCCGTTACCATCTTAGACTGCATCGTCACTTACCATCAGGTGAGATCGCAGTCAAGGGCTAATTTGTCACCGAATAAAAAAAAGTTCCCCGGATGGCTCGATTTGTCGGACCAATTCAATGGGTGAAGGCAGTCCGAAAGTACTGCATGTTACCACAGAATTTTTTGTGGTAACGTGTTGTACCACAAAAAATTCTGTAGTACAGAAGATTTACTCCCCAAAATCATTTAAATACATGACTACCACAATAAAGTATAATTCAGGTCGCACAGCGCTAAATTACCTAGAGCTATATTTGCCTAGAAGTTGCCTATCTTTTTATCGCGTAACTCTTACCCTTTCGGATTCTGTTGTACACAACAGAATGATCACTTTACTGGCAATGGACAGGGTAACAACAGTACAAACAAACAAATTTTCTCATGAACAATTCTGTCAAACCTTCACTTACACTAACTTAAGGCTATTTTTTTTATATAAAAAGTCGCAACATTCCTACATTTTATACGTTTTTTATTCGAAATAAAAGCTAAAACACCTCAGTCGTTCTGGGGCCCGCATGCGGTGAACTTGCAATACTAAAATATACTGAACACAATTCTTTAGAGATCCTTCGCCTTCCGATACGATAAAAAAAATAATAATACTGTAGCGTTGTTTTGGATGGCACGATTTTATATATATTACTAAACTTTTACTTGATATCTAATGACGTGAAAATTATGACGTCCAGAATGTATTAATTTTAAAAAAGAACAATTTATTTTTTTGAAATAACAACCAAGTTTGGTTAAAATTGTCGAAAATTCAACTGAAAAACGATTTCAACTTAGTAATTTGAAATAATGTTTAAAAATGAAAACAAAATTTTTCAAAAAAAAAAAAATGAAAAAAGCATCGGAATTACATAGAGTAGATGATACGGATGTATTTTTTTTTGCAATATACAATTATACATACATAATTTATGCAGTCGTTCCAATTATACTAATACTTTTCCGAAAAGAGCCTCATTTGTAAGCGATATCACATGCAGGCCCCGTTATAACGTACTTAACATTTAATCGGACACTTTCCAGCGATTGTCTTTATTTGCGATGCCACAATCGAAGCACGGAATTTGAAAACAGAATTGTGTATAGAAGCCGATAGACATACCGCGAAATATTTAAGTATAGCAAATCTTTAATATTTTTTTTATTGAAGTGTTAACCTACACTTAAAGGAAATAACCTAATAGATTTATAAACACTTATCAAAAATTCCGAGGCCGGCGGGATTCGAACCCACATCTCTCTGGGAATCGCGCCCGAGTATGTTAACCGTTACACCACGGCCGAACCACACGTCAGACACGAAATTGGTGACATGCATTTACTTTATTCAATCAGTTTTATAGCAACTGTTAGCGACATCTAGTAGCGACACATTACAGTTTTCGATCTACTTTTTTCCAAGACCCCATATTCGGAATTTTTGATATGTGTTTATAAATCTATTATAGCAAATCTGTCTAATGTCATCCTTGTCGCACGGAACATTGTAAAAAGGATAGCAATAGTTTTAGACTTTTCAAATATGTCCTATTTATACTTCGTAATGGATGGTAATGGTTATAAAAGTAATGTTTAACACATCGCACATACAAGTCAAGTCGAGATACATAAAACAGTACTTTAATGTTCTACCAAATGAAAAGTCTAAGAAACCGTACAATAAAACGTTTGTACGAAATATACTTCGATTGTGACAGCGTAACGCTAGTCGACACAATTTAGACAAATATGACTATAACTCCCTAAACTGCTGGTACAGATTGCATGCACTATGTTGAAAAGGATAGATTCTTTTCTTAGTTAAGTTTTATTTTAACAAAAACTTAGAGAGTTTTTAGGAGTTTGAGCACTTTAAATAATTCATTTCAACAAGCTGAATTTTTAATGAAATAAACTATCTAATTTGTCTAAATATCACTGTCGACTCTTTATTATTATAGTGGTTACAATTGCGATATTTGAACGGTGACTGAGTGAAACCAACGAAGGCATTAACGTGACAAGAAACGCATATTTGAGTGAGCGAGACAAAATACTTATGCTTTTGTCAAGTATCTTAGGGGTCTTCTTCAGAAAGATCTTGCTCTAGTTGTCACGAACCTTTCATTAAATATCGCAATTATATCACAGCAATCGCACACACCCATTTTTTTTACAATATATTTGCGCCAATTTTAGTGTAAACAAAACTTTGACTAACTTGATATATTCGAATTCGTTAGACAATCCGTTGTATCCACTCTATGTACATACGTGTTATAAAAATAGGCAATGGTGCTAATTCGGTCGTCCACGATCTCTAATCTAAATTGACAGGTCTAATAGTGCGACACTTTTGACAATGTTCCCTGCAGAAATGTGTAGCATTATGTTTAGAGCTTTCAACTTATTGTTATTTAGAGATTGTGTCCAACCGAATTAGAAACATAGGTAATTAAATTAATAAGATCTAGTGTGATGAGATTTTAGGTAAAAAAAGAAGACGTGTGGCACTCGGGGACTGCCGCGTTAAAGCTATTGCATAGCATTTTTTATCAACGCCATCTAGCGGCTCACCGTAGAGGAGTCCCGTGTCAGGTTATTTTCGTTACGGAATTTCTGGATTCGGTCTCCACGCTGGCCCGCGATAGAAGCTATGCAATAGCTTAAAAAAAAATGCATATAAAAAAGTCGTTAATTAACGGGAAAATAGCACGTTGGATGATGTTTTATGCTGAGATCTTTAGAGCATGCTCTGATTTAGCTCTGACTTAAGATTAAAGTTAAAAGGAGACACAAATACGTTTTGACATATATCTGTCTCGTTTCAACTCTGTTTTGAGTCTGAGCAGAGTTTATTCAAAGTTTTGTGAACACTAAAGTTGGATAAAATCTTTACATGAATTATATTAATAGGTCATACAAAATCTAAAATACATAACTTAACCTAACTTACTAAATACCATAGACAGTCGTACGGACGCCACGCTCCATATAAACATCGTGACGTCAAATAAAAACAAAACAAAAAAATATAATAATAATCGAAATCATAGTAGGTAAAATACATCGAAAAAATTTTAAGGGCTGTGCATACTGATGTAACCTTGTTCCATGATTTTAACTTTATTGGAATTTAGAGTTAACTTTGTTGGATTTTAGAGTTAACTTTATTGGTAGTCGCTTTTCATGACTTGCGACATGTAGGGTTATTGCGTATCCCAATGTCTGTCAAAGTAATTTTCGTTCCGCTGCTAGAATAAGGGAGTTTAAAATTTTTAGAATTTTATTTTTTTGGTAAGTTTTTGAGCTGCCAATTCCAAAAATTTTTTTTTTAAATAATTTAAAACTATAAATACAAAACTAAGTTTAGCTTTTGAGCTGCAAATTCCAAATTTTTTTTTAGTAATTTAAAAGTATAAACACAAAACTGTGTTTATTTGTCCTCCAATCAACGAATCGACCTGATTTTTTGCGTGCGTAACGTAGGCTTTTAGGCTTAAGATTAACTATATTAAGTTTTAGCTTTTGATCGCGACATCCCCCCCTCCCCCCTGCTTTTTCGAAATAAAAAAATAGCCTATGTAATTTCTATACCTTTCATAGGTAAAAACTACGTCGATCCGTTGCTCAGTTGCTGCGTGCTGAAGGTACAAACCAACAAACACCCTTTTCGCATTTATAATATTAGTGAAGTTTCGCATAACAACCCAACAAAATAAATAATATAAATAGTGCGGACACAGTATGCACACACCTTTATCCAAAATTTGTGCTCAATTTGGGGTACATCATTTGGCCCTTAAAAATATTGGAGGTTTTTTCAAAACCTGTATAATGTTTATTATTTAATTATATTATTATTTTAAATTTTCTCGTCGTACAAAATAATTTATACGTTTTTTCGTTATCAACTAAAACAAAACGATTACAAAAATGCTTCATATGGCGTACCACAGAACAAAAAATAAATACATAATGGCCTGCGCACACTTGCAGCACGACACGTTAAACGACATAGAGAAAAGAATATCTGGCGAAGTTTATTGGCTTCTTGTCGTAGTTTTATAGTTTTAAGTTGACAAAAATGTCTATCATTGACATCCAATTATTTATTAAATGCGAATTTTACCGAGTAACTGTTAACCGAGGGACAAATATCGTTTTGACAGATTTTCAAACACCAAATTTCTATATTTTTATATCAAATGTCGTCAAGTGCTGCAAGTGTGTTTTCGACCTAATAATTATAATAATAACTCAGTTATATATTTTTTATTCTTCACTCTTTGGACACGATTTTTGGTATGTTCACATACCAAAAGTAGAAAAATTGTACAAAAGCTGCCCACTTATCATTTATATTTAAAGCCCAAGAGACGGTGGTAATATTTTCTAAAGCTCGTAAACGTGAAAATACTTTACAATCATCATTGTAACCTATCTTGGATACTATGCTTCGCTCCAGCAGAGCCGGTTACATTTAAGATTCATTTAAGTTTATTTATTTTGTAATTAGGTTCAATTTCGATAATTGGATGTTCCAAGTCTCTAAACTAAATCAAACTGACAGATCTTATATTATTGCTATCCTTTTAAATAACTATACTTTAATGCTTATAGCCTCAATAGCCCAACGGTTAAAGGTGCGGACTGAAAACTGTAAGGTCGCAGGTTCGAATCCCACCCGTTGCACTATTGTCTTACCCACTCCTAACACAAGCTTTCCGCTTATTTGGAGGGGATAGGAGGATATTAGACAACCTCAGGTTGCCTAATATTCTTTAAAAAAAAAAAAAAAACAATGCTGAGATCTATAGAGCGTGCTTTGACTCAGCTCAGACTCGAGACAGAGATAAAATGAGACAGATTTATGTCGGAGCATATTTGTGTCTCGTTTTAACTCTTATCTTGAGTCCGAGCTAAGTCAGAGCACGCTCTATAGATCTCAGCATAAGACCTGACAATTTAATTAAGTTTACAGATCGTTCTTGTTCAATTAAAGTAGCAAAGTCAGATTGAAAATTTATGTTTGCATTTGATTGAATTATAGAAGGTATACTCCCGCCGTCTCTTAGCCTACAAGGGTGATTCTCTACGAAGTATAAAGTGCGAGTATATTAAAATACGGGTAGTGAACAACTTTACAAAAATAAAAAACGAGAATTGTCATGTCATAGAAATCAAAATAAAAAAATACCTTAATTTTTTCTATCTTAGAAAAACATAGACTGGGAAAATAACAATAAATTATTAATATAATATTATATAAGTGCCATGTCAGATCTACGCTATGTTTAGATTATTTTATAAACAGAAATCCGATTATTTAGCTAAGAAAGTCACATTTATGAATATAATTATATTATTATTATTCGATTTGTAGATTTATATTTATGGCAACAAGTTATTTGTACAATAATCGAACATGTAGTATAAGGTCACACTAACGACAATTTGCTTTGAAACTTATTGTCGGGTGGATTTTTTAAAGTAGTTGAAGCAACAATATTTATCATGAAATAATCAGAATTATAGAATTAATAAATTTACGCGAATTTTAAAACGTTTTTAACACGGACGCAAAGTCTTTTTTAGATACATAACTTGTTTTGTGTCACAGTTGACATGAAATATGTCACAAAAATGATATCGGGTCGAGTTAATATATTTTTCCGAGGGGCAAAAATGGGCAGACGATGTTACATAGATTAGGGTGTGAACCTGTGCACCTTAAAAAAAAGATACTGGCGGATAGTAATTGATAACCGCCTCCTCATTTTTTGAAGTCGCTTAAAAATAAAAGGTAGAGACATTTTGTCTTGCGACATATCGCTAGTGTAACCTTACACTTATACGACCGTTTGTATTTTAAAATGTTATTCTATGAGTTTTTGGAAAATACACCTATGGATAAAGAGAAATTAATTTGTATGTCTTTGCAACTACATTAGTCTAACTAAGCACTATGACACTAAATATATTGAGACACGGAGTATAATCACTGAATTTTACAAACATGACGACAGTTTACTGTATACTTAAATACTTTAATACCTATTGGCCCAGTGTATTCGGCGAATGTTGGCCATAGATTACATGTCATTTGCCAAAAAAAAATAGGGGCGCCACTATCGCTAGTTTATCTTGAAACTAGCAACCCAACAAGTAAAAATCAAAATTAAGCGTAGTAACTCGAAAATCACCTCTCGGGTATATAATATAGAGTACGACCACAGATAGTTTTGTTCATATTTAATGTAATTTCCAGTATTTAAGACAATTTGAAGCAAAATAAATATATATTAAATTCCCAAACACTATTGACAGTGACTGACATTGACATTTGAATGTCCACTAAAGTCTATAAGTCGAACAATGGAAGTACTATGCAATTATACATAACGTCAAATGCAAGGTAACAGAGTATATTGGCCGAATGTTGGGCCAATGTGTACTAGGATGTTTAATAAATATTTAAATATTATAGTATACAGTAAACAATGAAAATCAGTACTGTGTTACCACTTTTATAAGTTGCAACGCAACCTGCTAAGTGGCCATTTTTTGGCCAATTATAACGTACCATATTTTCGCGCAAACTGGAGCATTTTTGTATACTAATAAAAATATACTTATAAATAAATTAAAAGGCCTGGACTCCATTCGCTTTTCCAGCCAAAGGCTTTTCAGTCGACTTATTTACGCCCTTTGTAAATTATAAAAGTGGTAATACTGTACATATTTAATAAGCCAATAAAATTTGTAAAAGCAACCTACATTCTGTTCTGGCAACACTACAAAATATAACCAGTTAATGTTATTGTATTGTTCTTAAATATTAAACGAGTTGAAACTGTCTATTAATAACGTTATAAATCAATAACCTAATAACTATTTTGATTCTGTTCTTTGTATCTGATGATTCAAAATATAAAGGCTTTGACACACTGCCATACACTACAGGCCATGTTCCCTTAGTATGAGTTAACTCGCAAACGTTCACAGAGTTCGAGCATCGAGACGCGTTTTCGTCGCCTTTTTGTGTGTCCAAGCCTTTACTTTCAGTAGAAAATTTACTTATTAGTGACGTAACGAATACTGCATTACTTTGACTGAAACTACAATATGTCAAAAGTTTATTCATTTCTTAGTACAATAATACATATTATGGCAACTTTATAAAACTTTTCTTTTAATAAGAAGTAAAAAAAGATATTTTAGAAAATAAGTTTACAAATTCACATAAAACTTACTCAAACGAAAACATAAAATGGTTTACGTATGAAATATTACTCTAAAGGTGGTTAATTTTATGCTTTAATGTAAATTCGCATGTGTAAATTACTCTTAATAAATACATTATTCACATCATACTCGCGAATCGATATTCTTTACATCACTAATTTTCATCATTTATAAAAAGAGTTCTCAGTTCAAGCGATTTTATACCATACACACGTCCCTTAAGGACTAAATTCGCCTGAATAGGCAAGACGAACTAGAAAAATGCTGCTGCCTTCGTTTCGGCGAGTCAAAGAAATTTCGCTCGTATTTCTTGAGCGATAAGGTTTAAATAGTGAGCACTGTGTTTCGTTTAGCTGTCTTCTAGTAGATTATGAAGTTCCGCGTAGTTTAGTATGGCACGGTGTAAAAATTCGTACTGCAACTGTAAATATTAAAAAGAAAGGGTTTTTTATGCATGTTAATAATTTAAATGCGAGAGTACCTGTTTTCCCCAAACATACTAAATCATCCCCTAAGCAGGAGTTTACGTAAAAAAAAAATACAATCCCTTACCCAATATCATTTCCATCTTTAGAGGTTCCCTAAAGGTTCTTGAAAATGAAATTGATACAATACGACACCTAAATTAGCTTAGGTAGCACACGTTAAGGAATGTAGGTGAAATCTGTCTGTGTACAGACTTTTCACGTCTAAATTGTTGAACCGATTCAACAAAAGAGGCAAAGAGATCCTTGCATCCTGAGAAAAAACAAGGTCACAAATAACGCAGCTATTCTCAGGTTGCTGTCCTCTAGTAAGAGAGATTGACATAGCATAATAAATTTTTGCAAAGTAATTTCATATGCAACAACCGATGATGATGTCCTTTGCATTGTTTACAGCTGGTTTGTATAAATACACGCTTTCCATTAGTGATCTTTTCTTTGACATATCGAACATTGCTACCGAATTGAATTAAATTCCCAAATAAGGCCTTTTCGGTGTGCCAACTGCACAGAAATTGTTTCGCTAGTATTGCTTTGATTGAGAAGGGTTAAGGCTTTAAGTCTTCAATACTGATCCGCACGGCTAGGGTCTGGAACGCTCTTCAAACATCTGTGTTTCCTAACACATACAATTTGAGTATCTTTAAAACAAGAGTGAATAGGCATCTTCTAGGCAAACGCGTTACACCTTCGACCACATCATCACTTTCCATCAGGTGCGATAGTGGTCAAGCGTGTGCCTATAATGTAAAAAAAATGTAATATACGTACAAATACAGTGAAATATACGTACAAATGTGTCAATGGTGCGCGCGCGTTGCGAGCGAACTTTCCTCGCGACGCACGCAACGTCAACGCGCCTCTCCAGACGCAGCTGCCAGATAAGGATGCACAGGGCCACGAACAGCGCGGATCTTTCTGTTCCTAGGTTGCAGTGCACTAGTAGTGGAGGTCGCGGCGCAGGTTCGACGGGCGCGGCTAGTTCGGCCAGTTCAGCGAGCCCGCGGGTAACTTCAGGCACGTGGCCCGCCGCCGTCGGCCAGCCCTGGTACTGGAGGTGTCGCACGCAACGCCATTCCCCACTCTGTTTATGAGGACAATTCGACTTATAGCTGCCATATGGGATAGCAAGGTCCCAGAAAAAGCACTTAACAGAAGAATAACGTTGAAGATTTTTTTGTTAAATTAAAATAAACTCGCCTTCAGCGGGACTAATTGAACGTGAAACAATTCAGTTTTGTTCTTTAATAACATTAAATTTCACTGAATCGTTGGAGTCATTAAAAAAAATACTGAATGAAAAATTGACATTTTTTTTTTTGAGTAATAAAAAGACAAAAATATGAGGGATCCTCACCTTATTGTTAGTGAGTCGGAACTGGCGCCTCGTGTAGTAGGGACAGGATTCGCTCTCTTCGTACTCCACGGAGATATGTTCATATTGTACCGTACCATCGTCCCAGTACCGCGGGCACTTGCCTTCACCCAACTGTCAAAATTATTTATCCTTTAAACCGTGTAAGTTTAACCTTTGAGTATTTTTAGTCATGTCACAGGTCAAGAATAGACTACTCAATACTCATAAATGCGTTTATAATAACGACAGGACTTCATAATAGTATTTTTTTTAGTTCTGTAGTCTTTGACTGTGATCTCACCTGAACAACCCGTAACCTCCCAATTATAAGACCACAGCGCTCACCACTCCACCAGGGAGGTCGTCAAAGGAAATTGATTCTAAACAGATAAAGCTACAGGAAAATAAGTTGAAACGGAAAGTTGCTTACATACCTCACTCAACATGACGATAGTGGAAACATTGTGTTCTGCCACCATCCGCCAGAAGTCCATTATCGTGTTTGGCAAAGGATCTTGAGTTATAATGAACCCTTCCGTGTTATCATACGCTGAAAATTAATAAAAATATTATACAGATACATTTATTCAAACATTAATTTTAATGGATGTGTGAGATGAGGCGAGTTGAATTGCGTCCGTAAGGAAAGCAATCCGTACTGTGGTTGCGTGTGCCCAATTCTTCCTTTTGTAACTTATCTTCAATAATGCGTTTATGTACGTGGAGAAGTCTCGTCCGGCTATGAGCGCGAGTATGACGCGGTTGCGGTCGTAAGTCAGTCACTCCGAATTGCGGTTGGGTTCGTGCAACTCTATAGCTTACCCTCAATAAAGGACGGGTTGATGTACGTGAAGTCTCGTCCGGATATGAGCGCGAATATGACGCGGTTGCGGTCGTAAGGCAAACACACCGTATTGCGGTTGGGTTAGTGCAACTCTATAGCTTACCCTCAATAAAGGACGCGTTGATGTATGTGGAGAAGTCTCGTCCAGGTATGAGCGCGAGTATGACGCGGTTGCGGTCGTAAGGCAGTCACTCCGAATTGCGGTTGGGTTCGTGCAACTCTATAACTTACCCTCAATAAAGGACGCGTTGATGTATGTGGAGAAGTCTCGTCCGGGTATGGGCGCGAGTATGACGCGTTTGTGGTCGTAAGGCAAGCATTCCGTATTGCGGTTGGGTTAGTGCAACTCTATAGCTTACCCTCAATAAAGGATACGTTATTGTACGTGGAGAAGTCTCGGCCGGGTATGGGCGCGAGTATGACACGGTTACGGTCGTTAGGCAAGCATTCCGTATTGCGGTTGGGTTAGTGCAACTCTATAGCTTACCCTCAATAAAGGACGCGTTGATGTACGTGGAGAAGTCTCGTCCGGGTATGGGCGCAAGTATGACGCGGTTGCGGTCGTAAGGTAAGCACTCAGTACTGCGGTTGCGGGCGCGCAACTCTTCCGCGCCGCCCGCTGCGCATGATTTGATTGTTTCCGCCACTGGTGGGTCCATCATTTTCTAGTAATTAAAAAAAAAAAAATTGAAATTATTTCCTTTTTCTTTTATATTTTTTAAATAATTATCTTAGATAATAATTGATTCATTTATTCTACGCCTAAAGAAAGGATTTCTTCGGTAAGAAGTAAATGAAGAGCCATTACCAATTTAAATCTTTAACCAGTTTGACACATACAATTTGGCTGTTTTCAAATCAACTTTGAACTGGTAATAGCTTATTTGTGTAAATTATTTGTTCAAAAGTCTTTGGCATAGCCACTTTAGCCATTTGGCCAAAAGTAGCCTTTATCCATCTTCATTCTGAAGACACCCATTCCGAGTGGGTAACATTAAACAAGAATAAATGTATTATCTTTCTTCTTTATTTCTTCCTTTCTTTCTTACCTCAAACTCATGTTCCATAAGGCACTTATCAGCACCCTCTGGCGTATTTCGCAGTCTATCGATGGAGCTCTTGAGTCTTGAAGCGGGAATCTCCGTATCGCCGTAATGCGCATATTCGACCAGCGCACGATACACGAATACGTACTGTTTCTGTGGGATTTTATTGTTAAATTAACTAAATTAACTATTAATTAATTTTTTTTTTGAGTTTGTACACAAAAAGTTTCAAAACGCATAACCGTCTAACATAGGTGGGCGCTTACGACGTTCTTAGGTAAACTTTTCACTTGTAGGGTAGATTCATAATAATTGAGGTAAGAACGTCGTAAGCGTCTACCTACGTTCGTCGGTCACGCGAAAGTTTTTACCGTTTAAGACAGCTAATGAAAAATAGATTATAGTAGAATAAACTAGCGGTAAAACTTTCTATTACATCGACATTATAGCGACGGATAAACGAACAACATTTTTAGGTATCTCAATATAAATATGTAATACTAGACGATGCCTGCGATTTCGTCCGCATGGTCTAAGTTTTTTCAATTAACGCGGGAACTCTTTAATTTTCTGGGATGAAATGTAGCCTATGTGTTCATCCTGGGTATGAGCTATCACCATTCCTAATTTCAGATCGGTTCATTCGTTGTGGCGTGAAGGAGTACAC
The DNA here is from genome assembly GCA_933228805.2 of Hipparchia semele. Classification (NCBI taxonomy): domain Eukaryota; kingdom Metazoa; phylum Arthropoda; class Insecta; order Lepidoptera; family Nymphalidae; genus Hipparchia; species Hipparchia semele. The sequence continues at coordinate 3,197,078 of OW121731.1, forward strand.
ATACACACACATACATACAAATTTTCGCCTTGATAGTATTAGTGTGATATCATGCGTCATGCTCGTGAACGGGTGCCACCAACGGGAATGGGTCTGCTTTGTCTGCATGTTTTGACATGCGTTGGATTGTGTGTACCTACGTATGCATTTTTGAAGCTTCATTGTGGAAGCACTGTATACATAGCACAGCTTTGTTACATATTGTAAAAAAAATCTTTTTTTTTTTTTAAAGAGCAACTGCTGAGTTTCTTACCGGCTCTTCTCAGCAGAATCTGCATTCCGAACCGGTGGTAGATTTATGACGTGTCATAAGAGCTACAAGTTAGCCAACATGAAATAAATAAATTTTGAATTTGAATTTGAATTTTATAGTGTGATGTGGAGGTGGGTTACCTGTGACTGAACCAGGAAGTTCCTCTGCCGTCGCAGTTCAGCGACCGTGTTGAACACAGACGCGAGTCCAGTGGCGCGAAGTTGCTCCAGGAGGCAGTCCAGCGCGACCAGCGTGCCTGTCCTGCCAACTCCAGCCGAACAGTGCACTACTACGGGTCGACCCACCATGTTGGACCACGCCTCGTTCACCCTCTGAATGAAAGACCAACCTTAGCGGTTCCAAACATGTCACTCTTTTGCGACAGGAGTGACATAATTCAAAATCGACGCTGAGAGAATTTTCTCGTTAGAGAGTAATGTTTTGTGGATGCTGCGGTCTCGAAACAACACAGCGGCCAACAAAGCGACATAGCATTAAGTCACAATTTCTCTCGCTCTTATTTTTTTATGCATAGCGTAATGTTGTTTTTATAACAAAAAGTATAAATTTTCGACATTAAAATTGGTAAATTTTGAATTATGTCACCCTTGTCGCAAATGAGCGATGTTTCACGTGTGATATGTGAAAGTTCACATGTTGCACATGTTTTTTTTAATTTATATTTTAAGCGAGCAAAGAAGCAGGCGGTTAAGCACCTGATGTTAAGTGATTACCGCCGCCCATGAACATTTGTAGCACCTGAGGCACCAGCAATGCGTTGCCGGCTTTTTAGGAATTTATTGGTCCGCCCCTTGAATACACCATGTTATAATTTAGTGGGAACACCGTCGCAGGAAGTGATATTTGAATCATATTTCGAACCGCTATATTTTTTTATAACGATGAACGAATGAATATTTATAACAATCTATACTATTATAATAAAGAGAGCGCGAATTTTGTGAGTTTGTATGTATGTCCGGAGCAAACTTTGGAACCACCGCACCTATTTCAAAAATTCTTTCACCATTTCAAAGATACATTATTCCAGATGGTTATAGGCTATATATTATGCACATAAATGTATAATGACTAGATATTATGTGATAATTTGTTAAAGAAGTCGGAAAAATTTTTGACTCTCAAACGTTTTCAAGGCGTGCGCTGGGTCATATACTGTTATTAGATGAAAATGATGTATGGGTGAATTGTTCCTCTTAAAAAGTTCTAAAAAAAAGTCCGCGATAGCATATGTCTAGCTTCTAAGGATAACTTACAGTAACCATTTCTATCTTTCAAATTTTGATTAAAAATAATGAATTATTTTCGACCTTCTTTAACCGATGTGATGTCAATCTATATCATAATAAATATGTTTATTATCGCAAGTGTTTAATTTAGAACATATTTGCCCTTTACACTATACAATTTAAATAAATATCTTAGGAGTTATCGGAAAATTAATATTTCAGCGCGACAAAATAATAGAATGGTGCCGGCCGGCGCGGGCGGTGCACGGTGGCGGGTTTCAGCGCGGGAGATTCCTGTGATTTCTGTGGTGATCTTATTTACAATCGTCTCCCATTAGAAGCTCTGTGCGATCAGTCCCGTAAAAATAAATATTTAAATTTTCAACCGGACGAAGTCGGCGCGGGCTTCTAGTCAATTCATAAAAGGTTGCAAGCTGAAAGATTTGGCCATATTCCTTGGTCAGCCTTAGTTGCTTTTTGCTTAGATTACAGTATTCATTTTACGCCTATTAACTTAATAAGCTCAGTAAACTTATATAGAGCCGTTTCTTTTTCTGCTAAAGTTCAGTAAAGATAACCAATAATAACACGAGCATACCTTTATGAACTTTAGTATGGAGTGTGGATGCTCTGGTGCAGCGAAATCCTTCCACATCAGGAAGTGGTATTGCCGAACCAATCGCGTTTCGCATTTCGCCTCGCGCGGCGATGTGGGCGCGCTGGCGTCACTCATGCCGCAATCTATATAAAATTATGACTTTTAAATGCCATTCAAAGATTACATAGGTTACACAGGATTCGATCTCAGGATCCTACTCTAGTTTAGTCCAAAAATTTCGGGATCCTATTTCACAAAACCCAGGATTTTAGGATTTTTTTATAAAATGCGATTTTTTTTTAATTTTCTTCTGTAAATATTTTTTTGTGAAATATGTAAAAAGCTCATGAAACGAAACCCTTTTATTTTACCCATCATTTATCATTTCATATAGGTAGTCGCGCTTACAAAAACAAGGTAATAAATATATAAATCATATTATGTGATCGAACCTCCATTCCGCTTTGCGATTCCATTATTTTCAACAATGGGCTGCCCATCTGAATTGAGCGGCTGTTTGGATATCTTAAGCTCTCTCACGATATAGTCAGAGTACCTGCAACCGAACAAAAATATTAGCACTCGAAATTCCCTTCAAGTGCCACGACAAAACTAAGAGTTGTTTTTGATGCATGTTGTATTTCTAACGTTGGTCGCATTCTTAATGATCCTTCGTTAACAGGAAAGTGAAATATTTATCCATCTCTATCTCGATTCCGCATTTTATCCAAATCCGTTATTTTTGCGCTAAAGAACAACAAACAGACACACACATACAAAGTTTAGCCTTTATAATATTAGTGTGATGCGATGCGAAAGTGTATGTGTTTGGTGGTTTGTCCTTCAATAACGGAGCAACAGATCGATGTGATTTTACTACTTTTTATCCCGAAAAAACAAAGGGTTCCCGAGGGATACAAATCAATTACCGTTTCTCAGAAACATGATGCACGGTGATATTTCCGAAGGCGCGCACACCCCTCACTTCATCGGGCCAATATTTGCTGCACTTGACTTTGGAATATTCCTCGAGGTTGGTCAGCATCACGATCAGTTCCAACCCATGCTCCCAAATCATACGCCAGAAATCATTGACGGTTGTATCAGTTGGGCCTTGAGCGCAGATGAATTGTTTGCGTTCCTGTAGAAACAATTACAACTTTAGATATTCATTTAAAATTAGGAAAGCAGTGTCACAGTACCTAATTTTGACTGGTAATATAATACGGATAACCAAGGTCTGAAAGATTCAGCTAATTAGAATCTTACGATTGATTATCTCTAAATATATAAAAGGAAAAAGTGACTGACTGACTGATCTATCAACGTACAGCTCAAACCACTGGACAGATCGGGCTGAAATTTGGGACTCGCTAGAAAAGTAGCACAGGATTGGTAATTGGAAAATCAAATTAACTTGCCGAGAATACATTTTTCTAAATAGTAAAATGATATATATTATAGTTACCACACCAAAAAGTCAACTGGGAGTCAATTAAGTTCCTAGGATTTGGTATATCCCATTTAAATATGGAGACGATAATTATGTATTTAAATATGATTTGCTAGAGTTATAGAGTTTTACCAGAATCTTTCGATTTATTCAATGATGCTATAATTTTGACTGACAATGTAAACTCTGGCTGATTTCTGTACATCGAATAAGTAAAATAATCGCATTCCAAAGCACATATTAACAGAAAATTATCATGCAATACCTGATTAAGCTCCGAAGGGTCCTTAGTAAGCAATAGTAAAGACAAACACTTAAGTTAGAATGGGATACACACTGCGTAACCAATAAAACGAGAAGGGAAACATTGCAAGTGAAAAAAAGAAAAAAAAAATGCACATTCATTAGAACATAAATTATTTCTTCCAATCATTGCGCACAATATGGCCAATCTCTAAAGAGATAAGCCATATGGGCTGGAGATGTTTTAGGGTAGAAATGTGTGCGGAAACGCAGGAGCACTCTTTATTCCCTCACTCTCATTGTCCGGTGAGACGGAAATCCGACACGGAGAGAGATCAGGCTTATTCTTATAGGTCTGTAGTATCTGACATGGCTTAAGAGAGATCTGGGCTGGGCTAGAACTGTTTTATCGACAGAAAAAGCTAATATCTAGAAATATGATTCTATCTTAAGTTTGGGTTTAGTTAAAAATCTGCCATATCCACTTCCAAGTTAACCCGCTAAAATTTTAGACTGCATCGTCACTTACCATCAGGTGCGATCGCAGTCGTGGACTCTTGTCCAAAAAAACCCAGGCCAACCCGGGGATCGAACCCAGGTCCTTAACATCCGCAATTGAACATGCTAACAGCTAGACCAACAGACCATAAAAGAAATCATGGCGACCGCTCCGTAGAACAAAGTCTCATCTGCTAAATCGATAAATTGAGTTTTGAGCCTTGCAAATGTGACTTTTAAGGCTCAAATTTCAAGTTGTGATTTTACCAGATGAGACTTTGTTCTTCGGAACGGTCGATGGTATCTATTGCACTAACCTTATATCCCATGACGTAGTTCGCGTTAATGTAATCAGAGCCGGTTATGCCGTCGACCTGCGTGAGTTTCACCCGGGTCTGGTCGTAGGCCTTTATATCCGGGTAGCGGTTCTTGGGTTGGTTCTCGCGCGCTTCGGAGGCGTGCGTGGTTCTATCCGGGAAGCACTCCGGAAGCATCTGCAACAGCTTGGGTTTTGCGCTTCGGGTTTAATACATTTTTAAATGTCACTAGAAAGCACCTTAAATAAACAAAAATAATGAAAAAAAAATAATAAGGAGCAAAGAAAATATTGAAAACGTTTTGCGAATTTTTTGGATGGATTTTGGTTTTTCCCATTCTTTTTGAGTGTTGCTTATAAGCGGAAAATAAAATTTGAAAATCTAAACAAATTGAATTAACTACTACTACAGAATGAAAACTGAAAGGTCGCACGTTCGAACCCCTCCGTTGCAGTATTGTCGTACCCACTCCTAATACAAGCTGTCCTGGAGTATACCGTTAGCACTAGGTGTTTATGACAAAACTAGACGATGCCCGCGACTTCGTCCGCGTGGATTAAGGTTTTTCAATTCCCATGGGAACTCTGTAATTTTCCGGGATAAAATGTAGCCTATGTTTTATTCCTGGGTATGTGCTATCTCCAGTTCAAATTTCAGCCAAATCGGTTCATTCGTTGTGGCGTGAAGGAGTAACAAACATACACACACACACATACACATACAAACTTTCGCCTTTATAATATTAGTGAAATAGTGAAATTAGTGAAATGAAATATTAATGATGACAAAATACACGCTAGTGGGTTATAGTAGGTATTCTGGCCTGCCAGCGAGTCCTATAGCGTCTACTAGGGGGTGGGATGCGTAAATGCATTTCCCAGTGGAAAATGAAATGAAATTATTCTTTATTGTACACCAAAGGATAACAGCTTACATGACTAATACATACATTTAAAAAAACACAGAGTACAATAGGCGACCTTATGGCTGAAAGCGATCTCTTCCAGGCAACCCATGGTAAAAGAAGGAGTTTTAAACAAAACACAGGGAATGGTGTACACAAAATTGCAAATAGCTATCATAATAGAAAAATACAGGAAAACAAATGCCATTAGAAACTGAAAGTAACCATATTAAAAGAAAAAAAAAAAAACACAAGCTTTCCGCTTATTTGGAGGGGAAAGGAGGATATATTAGTCAACTTCAGCTTGGCTAATATTCTTAAAAAAAAAAATATTTACTTCAAATTCCTTCTGGAATCCATAGTCCGAGTCGGCCTGTCGTTCAGCATAGGCGGCGGCGAGATCCTCTTTCGCTATTGGCGGCATGTCGGGCGGGACCGCGCTTAGCAGTTGCTGCCTGCCACCAATGTGGCCCACTACGTATCTGAATGAACGAATAACTGTTTAGAAAATTAAAAAAAAAAAAAAAACACCGCCAGGAACTAACTTCCTGCGAGGGTGGTCCCACTAAATTACAAAATTCTAAATTTATTTATTTCATGTACGGCAACTTGTAGCTCTTATGATACGTCATATATATACCACCGGTTGAGAAGAGCCGGCAAGAAACTCAGCAGTTGCTCTTTTCAAAAAAAGAAATTTTTTTTTACAATAGGTAAGAAAACTATGCCATGTATACAGTGCTTCCATAATGAAGCTTCAAAAACGCATACGAAGGTACACAATCCAACGCATGTCAACACGGGCAGACAAAGCAGACCCATTCCCGTTGGTGGCACCCGTTCACGAGCATGACGCAAGATCCAGCCGTTGCTTCGCTCAACCATATTTGAGGGAACGTACGTACAACATGGGATTATTCAAGGGGCGGATCAACAAATTCCTAAAAAGTTGGCAACGCATTGGTGGCGCCTCAGGTGCTACAAATGTTCATGGGCGGCGGTAATCACTTGACATCAGGTGACCCGCCTACTCATTAAAAATAAAATATTAAAAAATTATACAAAAAGCTAATTTCCACAGGAGCAACTCCACAGGATATTAACAGGTTCTTTGACCTACTTTAAAAGAAGTTCAAGGCTGCAATTTCATCAAATATTTAATTTAGCATTCCTGTAACACCCATAGTTAAATTATCTCATTGTTTTTTATTATTATTATTTGCTATTATTAATTTATGTCAATACTGTAGGTATTTTCGCTCCTGTATTTTGTACTTAGTGTACTATACAATGACCGGGTGGGAGTGAGAAGATGATGAATTACCTGAAGGCAGCTTCCAGAGGACTCATCTCAAGGTGATGGTGATGATGTTTGCGGGATCTTCTCGCCTGCAGGACGCACAGGGTCGCCATACCAACCACGATCAACCCGGCCACTGTGCATGTCGCCTGCAAGTTCATATGTTCAACAAGCTTCGATCACAGAAAAATAAGGGGATTCAGCACTTCATACTTCAACTATTATTCAAATGCATCGTTGTCCCTTGACACTGAAATAACTGCTTCACGTCAATGTTCGATGACAGACTAGCTAGCGAAATGATCTGCACTCATATTTAGTGGTTACACAAATCGGACTAACATGCGATATCCACTTTTTTTTCTGTGATCGAAGGTAACAAGTGTAAATTGAAAATTTAAAACACCCCCGACATGTGAAATTAAAAAAAAAATGGAATTCGCCATTTTGTGGTGGCGGCCATCTTGGATTTTAAATTTATCATAGTGTATAGTATTCTACTAGTCAAGCACTATCATTTGATACCCGTATCGAGGGAGTTGTGAAAAAATATGTAATCCGCCATTTTGCGACGGCGGCCATCTTGGACTGATTTTCATTAAACTTAGCTAAGAAAACTCTCGACTTATTCAGTTTTAAAACTAAAAAACAAAATTAAAATCAGTTCATCCGTTCGGGAGCTACGATGCCACAGACACATACACACGCACGCACGCACTCACGCATGCACGCACGCTAGCACGCACGCACTCACGCACGCACGCACGCACGCACGCACTCAAGTCAACCTGACTTGACTGATAGTCTTAAAAAAAATGTATTACGTCGTTCTTCAAGTACGATCCAACGGTCAATGGCAAGTGTGATGAGCGAAGTATCAACATGGCTGAACCCGCGTACGTCAGTCTTGAGCAGAGATAGGCCCCACAGATTAAGGCTGAAATCTATAGACCGCACTCTCACTCAGCTCAGACTCAAGACGAAGTTAAAACGAGACTTTATATCAGAGCATATTCTGTATACAATTTATTTTATTCTATGTGTGTATATGTGTGTATTATATGTATATGTTTGTGTTTATATATGTGTAGGTATATGTATCAATTATCAGGGTTTTTATTCAGTTTTGTAATGTGTGCACTGTGCACCCCCATTTTCTATCCTATCACCATATCCACCTTGCATCATGGTTGCCTGGAAGAGATCGCTTATTAGCGATAAGGCCACCATTTGTGATATCATTAATTTATTTTAAGTTAAAATGTTTGTTTTTATTATGTTTCTGTATTTATTTGGTGTTCAATAAAGTGTATTCATTCATTCATATTCTCAGCATTAGACTCGGTTTGTACATGGTAAGTCTTACCAGTAAGGCGATTTCTAAAGGCGTGGTGGGCGGCGGCGCTACTGGCGACGCGGCCGGCATCAGCGCGTTCACGTAGTCACTGAATAATGGCTCGTCTTGCTCGGAACCCGCTGAAAATATCATTATTTTTATACTCCTACTTTTGAGTAAGCAGTAGTGTTACCAACCATTACAAATCCATGTCTTTAGGCCACAGCCCTGGTAGCATGGGCGGGAGAAATTTTATCCCCGGGAAAAGGATAAAACGTTTATCCCCTCGCTTAGCTTTATCCTCCCGTCGAGCATGGGCACAGCGGTGGAAATAACACTCAGTGGATATACTTATAGAAATATACATCGCCTTCTCCTCTGTCGCCATGCTTTAGCATAGGGAAAAGATAATTTTATCCCCTGTCAGTGGATAAAATCGGGGGATAAAACTTTTATCTCCTGCCCATGCTACCAGTGCTGATCTTTATATTTAATCTATGATTAACACTGGATTAGCTGACAAATGACAGCTTAATTATGGATCAATTTGAAGCGCCACATTTGACATACGAGTGTCTCTGGAACTAATAATATTGCTAATGGTGTACCAACCTCTATTAGATTAAATAAAGAGATTGGTTATGAAGTCATAGATAAATTATAGAGGTTGGTGCACCGTTTGCAATATTATTAGTTCCAGAGACACTCATATCTATACATACACACACAAACTTACAAATTGACCATTTGAATTCCAGCATTTAGTATTAAGTTTCCAACCAGTTTCGTCAACGCCATCAACAAATTTCAAGGTACAACATAGACTTGAATTAAGGGAAGATTAATTAACCTACTAACTGAAAATAATTTTAAAATAAATCAACCAAATATCTAATTTTTCAAACCGGACAAAGTCGGGGCGGATCGCTAGTCGGATGATAAAGAATATAATACAATGAATTGAATAAAAACTTACGTATCAATTCAACATATAGCGTGTAATTGGCAGAGGGGTCCAAAAGGCCGTCTTTGACCTGCAAATCTTCTTTCACCTCGACTTCCACCAGCTTATTATCCATCATCATTGGGTTCTTCATGTAATCTCTAAAAAAAAAAACAATTGCATCAGTTACTACGCTCAGGAAGCTCACATTTACATGTTACTTTTCGTATAAAACATAAGCACACATTAATTTACTGTGGAATTTTGTTATAAAACATCACGCCCATTCCCACAAAATATTTTCGAACTTTCTTGAGGCATAAACAATTATTTATTGAATACTAGCTTTGCCAACATTAAATTCGACTTTTCAAACCGCTATTTTACCCCCTTGAAAGGTTGAATTTTCAAAAAACCTTTCTTAGCACATGTCTATGTCGTAATAGCTATCTGTATGTCAAACTTCAGCCCGATCCGTCCAGTGGTTTGAGCTGTGCGTCAATAGATCGATGAGTTAGTCAGTCAGTCATAATTGTTATAAAATATTACGAGTACTTACCACAGCAATTATTTTAGTTGGGTTAGCGTACCGTGGTACGTACTTGTATTATTTTATAACAATTATGTCATTAAACCATGAATCAAGTCTAAAATCTTTAGTCAGTCAGTCACCTTATCCTTTTATATTTTATCTATTGACCATTGATAAAGGGGAAGTAGCAAACTCAAGTAACCTCTCGATGTCCATATAGGATCTTCGCTCTCGCGTCTCTTCCTCGGGTTCCATGGTGGTATCGACCTCGTCCTCGAAGAACTCGTCCCTGGTGGTGGTCTGCATGGTGGTAGTGGTGGTGGTGCGCGGCGCGGGCGCGGGGATGTCGTAGGAGCGCCGCGGCTTCTTGAGGCACCGCCGGCAGGACTCCCGGTTTAGACCCGGGTCGTCCTTGTCGTAGTAGGATCTACCGTCCCCCATTATGAGGTCCGTTTCTGGGGGAAATCTATCGCTGGACAAATTAAAAGAAATCCTTAGTAATCCTATTAATCCTATTCATATTAAAAATCCTATTCATATTAAAAAAAAAACATATTATAAATGCGAAAGTTTGGATTTTCAATCACGTGGCAACGACTGAACCGATTTGGCTGAAATTTGGCACAGATAGATTATAGTCTGGAATAGCACATAGGTTACTTATTATCCCCGAAAATAAGAAAGTTCCCGCGGGAACTAAAAACCTCAATCCACGCGGACGAAGTCACGGGAATCAACTAATTGGAAGAATAAGCAGTATAATATGACAAAGAAATTTTCTCAAGTTTTCAATGAATTACAAAATATTCTAGAAAGTGGATTTTCTATTATGTAAATACGGACGCAAGTTGTAAACGCGGGTATCAGCTAGTCATAATTCCTGTATACTACACTAACTAACATAATTTCTGTATACTACACTAACTTTGAAAACACATCGGTGATATAAGCTCCCAAAACGGGTTGAACTCCATGCGCCTCTTCATAGTCCACCACGCTCATATCCCGCGGCGGCGGCAGGTTGCTCCAGTCTGGATGTGGACGCAAGCGCACCATGTATACTCTGAAAAAAAAAAAAAAAAATTTAATACTATGGTATAATGTGGGTAGATATAAATTTTTTAGATTATAGGTAGTCTATACAATCCTCAAACAACCTCAATACAAGCTATAGCTTGTATTGAGGTTTGTCAGTTTGGAAAATTCGTTGCTCGGACTGGGCGTATTATTTACATATTCTACAAATCTATACTATTATAATAAAGAGAGAGCGCGAATTTTGTGAGTTTGTATGTATGTCCGAAGCAAACTTTGGAACCACCGCACCTATTACAATAATTGTTTTACCATTTCAAAGGTACATTATTCCAGATGGTTCTTCTTCGTTTCCTGGGAATCTTTTCCGCAAGTAGGCGTCGATTCGCCCGTTTTGCGTGATTCCAGATGGTTATAGGCTATAATTATGTTAATAAATGTATGTCGGAAATTTTTTTGACTCTTAAACGTTTTCAAGGCGTGCGCTGGGTCATATACTGTTATTGGATGAAAATGATGTATGGGTGAATTGTTACTCTTAAAGAGTTCTAAAAAAAAGTCCGCGATAGCATATGTCTATATTCTAAGGATAACTTACAGTAACCATTTCTATCTTTCAAATTTTGATTAAAAATAATGAATTATTTTCGAAGCTTCTTTAACCGATGTGATGTCAATCTATATCTAAATAAATATGTTTATTATCGTAAGTATTTAATTTAGAACATATTTGCCTTTTACACTATACAATTTAAATAAATATCTTAGGAGTTATCGGAAAATTAATATCTCCGCGCGACAAAATAATAAAATGGTGCCGGCTGGCGCGGCGGGGCACGGTGGCGGGTATCGGTGCGGGATATTCGTGTGGTTCCTGTGGTGATATTATTGACAATCGTCTCCTGTAAGAAGCTCACAAGAACAAATATTTAATTTTCAACCCGGACGAAGTCGGCGCGGGCTTCTAGTATTAATATAAAAACTGTCATTTTTAACCGACTTCCAAAAAAGGTTCTCAATTCATCGGAATCTTTTTTTTAATGTATGTTCCCCGATTACTCGAAGAGGCCTGGACCGATTTAGAAAATTCTTTTTTTGTTTGAAAGGATATACTATAGGATAAGGATATATTATAAGGATAAGGATATAGGATGGGATCCTGGAGAAAACGAGGGAACTCTTCAAATTTTATAGGCACAATTTTTATGTTTATACTATAAGGTTACCTGTAGCAACAAATGTGTCCGTTTCGCTCAGTTATCCGCGGTAGATCGACAGGAAACACGTACTTATCATCCACGAAAACCTGCAACAAAGGAGTACCATTAAATACCATCAGCCTTGATTTCAAAAATTATAAATGCGAAAGTGTGTTTGTTTGTTGGTTTATTGGTTTGTCCATCAATCACGCCACAACAAAGCAACGGATCGACGAGATTTATTGCATGGGTATAGTTGAGGACCGGGACAGTGACATAGGCTACTTTTTATCCCGGAAAATCAAAGAGATTCCGCGGGATTTTCAAAAACTAAATCCACGCGAGCGAAGGCGCGGGCATCAACTAGTAAAGTAATAAATGAGGCCAAACCTAAAATAATCATCACTATCATCATCATCTGAACCGATAGATGACCTCTTTTGAAATGATTGAACACAGAGCACGAACTTGTGACGCCTGCATCCAGCAACTGGCAGCGACTTGCTCGAGACCATCCTTCCACCTAGAGGAAAACCCTCTATGGTCCGACCCGGGAATCGAACCCGGGACGTCGTCATCTGCATCTCGCTAACCAACGAGCCTGCACTGGTAGCATGGGCAGGAGATAAAAGTTTTATCCCCCGATTTTATCCACTGACAGGGGATAAAATTATCTTTTCCCTATGCTAAAGCATGGCGACAGAGGAGAAGGCGATGTATATTTCTATAAGTATGTCCACTGAGTGTTATTTCCACCGCTGTGCCCATGCTCGACGGGTGGATAAAGCTAAGCGAGGGGATAAACGTTTTATCCTTTTCTCGGGGATAAAATTTCTCCCGCCCATGCTACCAGGGCTGGTACCTTACTATTTTATGTATAATGTGCCCATAGTTTCTATTCTACTCCATCCTAATGTCGTACCTTCCTCCATCGCGGTCTAGGGGGAGTGTCGGGCGGCGCGGGCGCGGTGGTGCAGTGCCGGACCTCCTCGTCCCCGCGTCTGCGCGTGCGAGTCATTGCACTCAAACGTATCGTGTAGTTTGTGTTCGGCTGGAGCTCCTCAAACCTGAACGGGTGATAAAATCGTAAGAGCTTCAGAGGAATCGGAAGGTAAGCCAAACATTATCAAGTAAGTAGTAATTTAAGTAAGTACTTGCAGTTGCATGATAATCAGTTTGGGTTTCGGCCAGGACTATCCACAGAAACTGCGATATTATGCTTGAAGAGTGCTGTTAAATATTATACCGAGAGAAAAACATCAGTCTACGCTTGCTTCCTTGACCTATCCAAGGCCTTTGACCTGGTCTCATATGACATCTTGTGGAAGAAGATGAGAGAATCACATATACCGGAAGAACTTATAGGCATATTTAAGTATTGGTATAAAAACCAGGTAAACAATGTAAAGTGGGCGGGTACAGTGTCGGATCCGTTTGGGTTGGAATGTGGGGTGAGGCAAGGGGGGTTGAGCTCGCCCTCCATTTTTAATCTTTACGTTAATGGTCTGATCGAGACGCTCAGCAAGCAGCATGTGGGTTGTTACATAGATGGCGTCTGTTTTAATAACATAAGCTACGCGGATGACATGGTGCTGCTGAGTGCCTCGGTCTGTGGACTCAGAAAGTTGTTGAGTATCTGTGAAGCCTATGCAGCCGACCATGGACTAATATACAATGTTAAAAAAAGTAAGTGTATGGTCTTTCAGGGCGGGCCAAGAAAAGTTAAAGAAATGCCATCAATAAAGATAAAGGAAACACCATTAGAAAGAGTGGAAGTAATTAAATATCTAGGACATTTAGTGACACCTGCCCTGAAAGATGACGCTGACATTGAACGGGAACGTAGGGCGATGGCGGTCAGAGCAAATATGGTAATCCGCAGGTTTGCACGGTGCTCAACTGATGTGAAAGTTACACTCTTCAGAGCCCATTGCACTTCGTTTTATACCTGCAGCCTGTGGACCGACTTTACGCAAAGATCTGTCAACGCTCTTCGAGTTCAATATAATAACGCATTTAGGATGTTGTTGGGACTCCCTCGATACTGTAGCGCATCAGCGATGTTTGCCGAAGCGTGCGTAGATTGTTTTTATGCAATAATGCGCAAGCGAGGCGCTTCGCTGGTGCGCCGAGTTCGAGGGAGCCCCAACAGCATGCTGACTGCGCTGGCGGGACGGCTCGACTGTGTCTACATGAACCACTGTTGTCAGCTGCACGTTGCACACAGGGACTGAGATAAGTGGGGCTCATTTTGAATTTTAATAATGACGTTACTAGATTTATTTACTTACTGACTGATTTAACTTAGTTTTATGAATGACATTATGAATTTTAATAATAACGTAACTAGATTTATTTATTGATTGATTTAACTTAGTTTTATGAATATTACTTTTCTTTTTTTTTTCTTTTTTTATTAATTTGATGTAGGTAATATTGTAATTGTTGAGTGTAATAATTATTTTTGAATTTTTGTAATGTGGCTATAAATGTATATTATATAATTGAATTTGTGAAATGTAAATGTATATGAGTCTTAGTTACTTGAAATAAATGATTTATTATTATTATTATTATTATCAGAAACACTTATATTGGGTAAATGTAGTTGTTACTTTTTAAGCTATTGCATAGCTTCTATTGCGGGCCATCGTGGAGACCGAATCCAGAAATTCCGTAACGAAAATAACCTGACACGGGACTCCTCTACGGTGAGCCGCTAGATGGCGCATTTTTTAGCAACGCTGACCGCTAGATGGCGTTTCTCTCATCTCTATCATTTACCGCGGCAGTCCCCGAGTGCCACACGTCTTTTTTTATTTAATATTAGCCAAGCTGAAGTTTGACTAATATCCTCCTATCCCCTCCAAATAAGCGGAGAGCTTGTGCTAGGAGTGGGTTCGACAATAGTACAACTTTGCGTAATTACATGGTAGACAAAGTATAACAAAATTGTTTAGCTATAAACTGCCAAACCACAAAAAAATCTGTATTCTGTTATAAATGAAAATTTGTACATAATACAATATTGCAAGTTGTACCCTGAAAAGTTTGTTCAGCATATAATATTGCAAATTGTACCTAAAAAGTCTCAAGTGCAAAAAAAATAAATAGGTAAACCTTTAGCTGAAAGTAAAAGAAGAGGCTTACTAACCTTTCGCTTCTGGAATCATTGGTCTTGAATTTAGAAAGCGGTCCCCAGCTATCTTTCTGTAGTATGCCAAACCGATCTCTGTACGTTGCATTTCCTGTTAGCTCCATCTACAAGTGAAACAAGTACATAGTTTCAATTTAACAATGCCTTTATTTATGAATTGAAATGAATTACAGAACAATTAATTAATGATACTTTTTTGTGAGCTTTCATATCATATACCTACACTGGTTTCAATTATTATCAACATTTAAGGCGCCTGAGCAGAAATCTGTTATTTACGTACATATTGACGTCATATTCCCGATGCTTCGAAAGTTTGCTTCCATTTAACAACAAAGTCAAAAGCAACTTTAGGTCTGTTATGTATGCCTTCTCATAGTATTACAGCAGACCAATTATTGCCCATGATATGATACACTCCAACTACTGGCACAATGAACAGACAAGTTAGTAGGTATGATATCAGATTGGTATGATTTTTGACTGGAATTTCAGCTTGCCTTGTAGCCTTTGGCATATTGAAGAGCATTATACTAATTGAGTTAGCCAAGGTACTAACATAATGAACAGTCATGTTCAGGTCTGCCCAGTATGCCATTGCCTGTGATAGCTGGCATTTGTCTTGCGTATGACTTATAGTATTGTGCACAGTACAGCTACAGCTTTTGATCTTTAAATTTGGCTTGAGTGGAGGTTGCCAAATAAGATTTATTCAGTCATTGGCAGAGTGAACTGCCACGTTACTAGGTCGACCTGGAACGCCATCCCCTGTGGCAGCGTACATTTGTTGTGCGTGTGACTTACCATGTAGTCTTTAATCTCTGCATTTGGCTTGAGTGGAGTTTGCCAATTTAGATTTATCCAGCTACTGGCACAGTGAACAGTCATGTTACTACGTCTGCCTGGAACGCCATTCCCTGTGGCAGCTGGTATTTGGCTTGCGTGCGACTTACCGTGTAGCCTTTGATCTCTGCATTTGGCTTGAGTGGAGGTTGCCAAGTAAGATTTATCCAGCTACTGGCACAGTGAACAGTCACGTTACTGGGTCTGCCTGGTATGCCATCCCCTGTGGCGGCTGGCATTTCCGCCGACCAGTTACCGCAGCGTTTAGTAAAATCCGAACAAGCACATACCTGAAAAGTATAATCAATTTATTCAGGTACACAATTTATGCTATCCTAGTAACAGTAAATTAGCAATTCAATATCTATTTGTACCTGTAGCACTGTTGTTGTACCTATTCCTAACACAAGCTTAGCACCTTTGCAGGAGAAAGGCAAATGAATATTTATTTATTATTTAAACCAATAGAATCCCAATGTTAGACATATGTCTCTTGAAAATTTCGCTACAAAATAAGGTCTTGTGCCGCCTGTTTCCATTGGCTATAAGCTACTTTATTAATTATGTTTAAGATGGCTATTAAACTTTTAAGAACCAGGTAGGTAAATTAAAGTTAAAATCTTGGGGATTTTAACAATTGCTCATAATTTTACCAGGAAGAAGATAAGTTATTAATAAAAGCGTCACTCACTCGAAAAACATAAGTACTGTGCGGTTCCAGATTATCAAACATGTACGGCAAATTCCTGTTATCCCTCGAGTGGTACGCCCTTCTTGGCGCGACCTCGTTCATCTTCCTCGCTTCCAACAAATAGTAATGTATCAACTCCTCAATGTCTTTAGGCGGAGCTGCCCAGCCAATCGTCACAGATGTCGCAGAGAATCCATTAATCGATATATTTGGTACAAATATTGGATCCTTATCCAGAGTCGAGACTGTAGATTCATAAGTATGGGGCTTACTCCTTCCAAATGTCGTCGCAACTTCAAGTCTCACTTGATATTGGGTTGATTTATCCAAGCCTTCCATAACGAAGGAAATGTTTTTGACGCCGATCTTCTCTTGGGTGTATTGGTTGAAATTCGTGGATGGTAGACGTCGGTACATCAGATAGTAGGCTACGACTGGTGAATTGTAAGACCTTATAGTCCAGTTCAGGAATAGTTGGGAAGCACTTATAGGTATCACCGTATCTATTACTACTTGCGGGGCGGCATATATGAATACGTCGATTTCTCCGGTTATATTGGTGGAGGTGACAGGGTCCCAAACTTCGCAGATGTACGTGCCGTTGTCTTCTGGACTTCTAATGTGAAGGTCATACTCGCTAAGGATTTGTTTGAGGTTGATTTGTTTGGCTGGTTTTAGCGCTAACTCGTTCAGATCGTCGTCTTTGCTTTTCTTCCACCACCTCACTTCGCTGGATTTATAAACTGTAATTTAAAAATCTTGGTCAGGAGGAACTTAACATGAAATAAATAACTGTAACGCCACACCGCCACAGCCAATCATGTCAATCATGCGCCTTATCCGGGAGCCAAATCAGCCAATGCCAGCCAAGCCCGCCTTCCCGGAAATAATATAAAATGGTTTGCAAGCTCATTCTAGCTAGTTTTTCCGTGCGGTTTAATATAAGCAGAAACTCTGCCCATTTGAGTGTAAATAGTTATTGTGTTTAAAAAACAATTATTGTGCGTGATACATGATTCTAGTGTGTTTAATACAATTGCGTGATTATTTCAAACCTGCTATTTTGATTTAGCTTAACAAGAAACAAAATGGACAAAATGACAATAGGATAATAAAGTTGCTACTGATCAATATTAGACCTAATCTACTATATAAAAACTAGCTTTAACCCGCGGCTTCGCTCACGTTAGGTTCGATTTTTAACCCCCTATTTAACCCTCTTGGGGTTAAAATTTTCCAAAATCCTTTCTTAACGGATGTCTACGTCCTAACAGCTACCTGTACACCAAATTTCAGCTCGATCGGTCCAGTGGTTAGAGCTGTGCGTTGATAGATCAGTCAGTCAGTCAGTCAGTCACCTATGCCTTTTATATATTTAGATAAGTCGGGTTTTCCTTCCTGACGCTAAAACTCCAGAACGCACGAACCGATTTCCACGGTTTTGCATTCGTTGGAAAGGTCTCGGGCTCCGTGAGGTTTATAGCAAAGAAAATTCAGGAAAAATTGGAATCTAATTCCACGCGGACGGAGTCGCGGGGGCAAAAGCTAGTGTTTTATAAAAACAAGAACTATGTTTAATCTGAAAAGGCTATACTGCCTCAGCATAATGCTTTGCGTTTGATTTTTAACTGAACCCTAAAAAAGGAGGAAGATCTCAATTCGTCGGAATCTTTTTTTTTTTAATGTATTTTTTTCGATTACTCGAAGACTTCTGGACCGATTTGGAAAATTGATGGTCCTATTGTCATCAGGCCAGGATCTGATGATGGGATCTTGGAGAAATCGAGAAAACTCTTCTATAGGCACAATTGATATACTTTGTAGTGGCGTTTGAATTCGGTTTTGTAAAAAGAATTTTTACGATTATATCAGACATAGACTTTAAAAAAATTACCTTCAAAAATACACTGCATAGTGACATTAGCTTGATCTGTAACATTTTCCTTTATAGGTCCCGCAGTTTTATTGACCAGTTTTCCAGGATAGCTTAGATCCAGTATAATGGTTTTCTCCACCTTCGCCTCCCCTAGTTTGGCCCTACATGTGTAGTTGCCATCGTCGGTACTGGTAGCGTTGGTCACTGTCAAGTTGTAGGCCTTGTACTTCCGCGGGTTGCCGTCGAGATCTTTTTCTTGGAGTTGCTTCTCCTCCGCGTGTTGTTGGATTCTGTGGGCAAGAGATTAAAGCTAATTTACGCTAAGCGAAGCTATTATAGTATTGTATGTGTACGTTGAAATCCTGAAATTTCACCAATATTAAATGAAATAAAATTGTGAAATCAGACTCTGGATATGTTTACAATCTCGTTTAATAATTAGCTTGTCCAGTTATTAATTCACATCACTTAGAATTACAACGCAACATCAGTTACATATTTAGGTTAGGTTCACAATTTTGCATTAACCCACACGTGCCACAGAACATTACTTCGCACCGACCGTCGCCATGATAGTGTAGACTGGCTGGCGTCATAAGTCCGCTCCCCGCGCCGCGAGCCATCGCTCGTAGCGACATCTATTTCCTTCAGCGCGTAACAAAATTGTTAAAAAAAGAAGACGCGCTCAAAAGGTCTCCGACCGTCACATCGGAAGATCGGAGGAGTAACTTACTCTCAACAGCTAGCTGTTGAGGGTAAGTTACACCCTCAAAATTGAAAAAAAAAAAACCTTGCACGAAACGCTTTAAGTTCAACGTTCCTGAAACGAACCTTAGTGGAACGCACTTCCGGCGTCCGTCTCTTGCCAGGCATAATTTGAATACCTTCCAAGGCAAAAATGAATAGGCATTTTCTAGGCAAGCGCGCTCCAACCTAGACATCATCAGTTCTTTCCATCTTTGATTGTCAAAAAAAATAGTACCTTTATGAAGGAGCTTAAATTTAAAATACTTCTCTCTAAGTAATAATTTTATAGCGTTAATATTAAATGTATTTTTGTCGCTACCAGTACAACACTAATTCTGTTGTACACAATCTCTCTCTCTTCTGTTGTAACCAACGGGAAGGAAACGGGAAAAGGGAAAGGATAAAATGTTTTCCCCCTTCGCCCAGTTTAATCCACCCATCGAACATGGACAAAATAGTGGAAATAATATTCACTGGATATACTTATAGGAATACTAGCTGCTGCCCGCGACTTCGTCCGCGTGGATTTAGTTTTTAAAATCCCGCGGGAACTCTTTGATTTTCCGGGATAAAAAGGAGCCTTTGTCACTCTTCAGGTCCTCAACTATACCAATGCAAAAAATCACGTCGATCCGTAACTCTGTTGCAGCGTTATTGAAGGACAAACCAACACACTTTCGCATTTATATAT
This sequence comes from Hipparchia semele, assembly GCA_933228805.2. Lineage (NCBI taxonomy): Eukaryota > Metazoa > Arthropoda > Insecta > Lepidoptera > Nymphalidae > Hipparchia > Hipparchia semele. Next base: position 3,216,944 of record OW121731.1, read on the forward strand.
TAGCCCTTTCCCTGTCCCATGAATCACATGTGAGCATGGTCATTGTTTAACTATTGTGTCTGTTTTCTGGACAGCGAACCTGTTAGTAAGGATTAGTAAGGATACTTCTCCTTTCCCCTGTCTCCATGCATTAGCATAGGGAGAAGATAATTTTATCCTTGTCTTCTTCTTTTTCTTAATTAACTGATAGACGTCCACTGCTGGACGTAGATCTCTTGCATGGACCTCCACAGGTCTTTATCCTTGTTAGTGGATAAAGTTTTTGTCTCTTGCCCATGCCCACCCTGCAGGTGAAATCGCAGTCAAAAGCTATCTTGTCATCGAATAAAAAAAAATGTTGTTAAACCACGAAATAAGTTTAAAACGTTTCCTTTACGAACTAAAATAAACACGGAAAAAATAGCCTAAATCCAAAACTACCCCTATTTAACTTTGAGTCTGCCGTCGTTCGAGTGTCGGGTTACATGCACTAGGTTTGTTGTTAAGTGGCGAGGGGAGGTGGGAATCTTTTCAATGTTTGTAGGTTTGACGAGGCGCCATTGCGTGTTCACGCCGTTCAGTGCCTAGCGCCTAAGCCCTCCGTGTCGCCACTCAAGAATTGCCCTTGCATTTTCGATTGTATTCCAACCCTCTGCCGACTTATTGTTTCGGTGCAGCGTGTCCGAACTGTACCTATGCATTTGCAGGTAAAAAAGTTTGCGAAAATAATTTTTACGTACGAAAGTAATTTCAACAAGACTCGCTGCTTCAATTCAAAAGTACTTACCACAAATAAAAAAATTATAGAAATGTCTTTATTGCAAAAATACAATCGTAATCCTATTTAATATTGTAAATGCGAAAGTTTGTATGTTTGTTATTGAATCACATCGCAACGACTGAACCAATTTGGCTGAAATTTGACACAGAGATAGATTATAGTCTGGAATAGGACATAGGCTACTTTTTATCCCGGGAAATAAGAGAGTTCCCGTGGGAATAAAAAAAACCTTAATCCACGCGAACGAAGTCGCGGGTATGATTTAGTCCTTCGTATTTTTATTTTAAAAAGACACCCACGTTATGCTTTCAAATCAGAAAAGAACCGCATCAAAATCGGTCCATTAGTTGGGGTGCTACAGACAGACAAACAGACACACCCCTCCTTTTTTGTGGGGGGGTTAAAAATTCTGTAGGGTGGTCGCCGTTTCACGTCTTACCAATTCAATTGAAGTTAGTTATTTAAATAGATTTTTTCGAGGTTTTGTCTGAAAAGATATCGAAACCAGAAGCCGAAAGTTTTTGTTCGTGAGTCAAAGTCAATCATGTGGAACCGCTTCTTAGAACTCGTCACAAAACGATCACGTTTCACCAATATAAATGATTTTTCTTTACAAGCCCCTGGACAGCTGAATTTTTAATTTTCTACTAATTTTTCAACTTCTTCGAAATAGCGATATCCCACCAATCCACTTAAGTGGTGTCCGCTTTCCGGCATAAGCTAAGGAAAAGGTTCAGAAGGAAAAAGGTTGAGAACAGCTGGTAAGAAACTCAGCAGTTGCTCTTTTCATCTATCTTGTGAACAGCTGAAGCAAAGCAGATTAAGGAATTCATTAACTGTGTAATAACCTCTACTTATTAAATGTGTCTTTACACACTGTTTAAATTTATGTAATGTTAAATCTACCAATTCTTTCAGAATCAAGTTATAAAAGCGTATACTAATATACTCCTATTTAAATTGCATATGAATATGATCTTGCATATTATGAAAATATGATTCCTAACCACAACAAAATCCATTTACCGCCTTTCAACTATGCCACACAATATAATCAATATAAATAAACAAAGTATAACAAAGGTGTAGATAATGTATACAATGAAACCAGTGTCTCATATTGACAATGTAAGTAAACAGTTCATAAATGCTCAAATTGCATTGTTGAAAAATGAAGCCAAGCCAACAGTCAGCAAACACCAGCATAAACAACTGACCAACTCCCTGGCACAGTGGTGAGTGCTGTGGTGTTATAACTGGGAGGTCTCGGGTTTGATTCCCAGCGGGAACAATTTAGGAATTTATAATTTCTGGATTGCCTCTGGTCAGGTAGGAGGCTTTGGCCGTGGCTAGTTATAACCCTACCATCAAAGACGTGCCACCAAGCGATTTAGCGTTCCGGCACGATGGCGTGTAGAAACCGATTAGGAGTATTGAATTTACACTACTATACCCCTTCCAAGATAGCCCGCTACCATCTTAGACTGCATCGTCACTTACCATCAGGTGAGATCGCAGTCAAGGGCTAACTTGTCACAGAATAAAAAAAAACATAATTATACTAATACTAGCTTTTCCCACAGCCTTGCTCACATGAAGTTGGAATTTTCAAAGCCCTATTTTACTACATCAAACATATAACACCCCATCTTTTTTGCATCGGGGTTAAAAACAGAGAAACTTTGTTGATGATTTAATTATAATGTATGATCATTTGGCTGTGTTCTCAGAACTGGGAGGTCTCGGGTTCGATTCACGGTGGGGGTAACTTGGGAATTTATAATTTCTGAATTGTCTCTGGTCTGGTCTGGTGAGAGGCTTTGGCAGTAGCTAGTTACCACTCAACTGTCAAAGATGTGCCATCAAGCGATTTAGCATTCCGGCACAATGGTGTGTAGAAACAGATTAGGGTTATGGGTTGAATTTACACTGCTATACCCTTTCCAAGTTAGTCCACTACCATCTTAGACTGCATCGAAACTTACCATAAGGTGAGATCACAGTCAAGGACTATCTTGTCATTGAATCAAAAAAAAATCCTTTGTAATAGTCAACATCATTATATTAACCGATAGACGTTCACCATTGGACATAGGCCACTTGCAAGGAATGCCACAGTACTAAATCTTGTGGAGCTTGTATCCAGTGGCTGTTTGTGTCTTACTTGAAATCGTTACTTCATCTAAGTGGGACTTGGGACCTTGGGACCCTTGAATCTTAATTTTTTTTTAAAACTTTTAATTTTTATTTAAAAACTCACCTTGCACCAATTGTAAGTGGTTCATTGTTGAACAACCATTCCACGATTGCTTCAACCGGCATAACACTACAGGTGAAGTTGGTGTTAAAGCCGAGAGTGCCATTAAACAGCTGCAGGTCCAAAATCTCTGGTGCATCTTGACCTATAAACCAAGGACAGTTGGAAAACTACGATTCAACTAAGTATTATTAGAATAGAATAGAATAGAAATACTTTTTATTCAAATAAACTTTTACAAGTACTTTTGAATCGATGAATCTACCACTGGTTTGGAATGCCCTTCCTGCCGAGAAGAGCCAGCAATAAACTCGGCAGCTGCTCTTTTTATTCATCATCATCATCAGCAATCCATGAAAGGCTCATTACTGAGTGCAGGTCGCTTCGCAGACAGCAGAGAAGGCCATAGTCCAAAATGTTGGCCCAATGTAAATACATTCACAGACATTTGATAATATTATGGAGAGCAGGTTTTCTATGATGTTTTCCTTCACAATAGAAGTATGTGATACTAGTTGATGCCGAAGTAGCGGGCGTCAGTTAGTTGGACATATAAATTGATTTCATTTGACCATAAATGTCTATCCACAGCAAAATATGGCAGTTCCAGGTATAGTGAAATAATACAGTACTTCATTTTAATATAACTTTTAAACCCTATTATGCTTATAAATTAAATGACTTTAATAAATATATGTGTATAAATCAAAATAAGATTTTTAGATAAATGATTAATGGACATAAGTAACGCAATAGGCAGGTTTGCAGCATTCGTCTTTAACTACTGTGCTACTGCCACTTTTTTACAGGACATTAGATTTATATAAGGTCTTAATGAATTTTATTCAAGTTTTTACTAAAATATTTTTAGGTTTCTTTATAAGACATCTTAATATTTAAGGAAACTTATACAATGTTAAGGAAGTTGTTTAATTATTTCACATGAGATTTCCATTATATCCTTTTAATAACTCATTAAATTAGCTACTAAACACGATTTGTAGCAGTTGTACCTATTAACAATTGCTGAAACTATCACAGAAGAATTCAAGAATGAATTCTTCAGAAAGCATTTCCACTCAAAAATTGGAAGTTCTTTGAAACAAATACAGTTAATTAACGTTAAATTACAAACGTGCCGCTGCGCTTTTTATGTTTAAATACAGCTTGTTGAGTTGCTTTCGTTTTTATGGGAAATATAAGATCGCGAACTGTACATAAAGCTAATGTATAGGAACTACATAGTGGGCATGTAAATGTTTAGTTTACTATCAGTTTTGTATATAAATATTGTTGGTTACTCACCAAAAACCGGATAACAAGATACGATACACCCAAAATAAAGCACAAATGTAACAGTGTATTTCCTGACCAAGTTCACCATTGTCATAGCGGAAGAGGCGGCCTTACGCGTACACTACACACGATCCCCTAATATAAAACACATCGCACGATAGTTAAACCATCTTCCAGTTCACTTACGCAGCGGTATCACTGATTATTTCTATAATTATCACAATAAAAAATTATAAATGCGGCTGACACCCAAAGCCGAACAAACAATCGCTCTGAGCAGTGTTGCCAGGTTTTTTACTTTTTAGTTTTTATTATTATTTGCTGATGGTCATTGTTTGTTCAATTTTCATGAGATTTAAGGTAAGACCGCACTACGTGGAACTGCGCTGCAGCAGAGCGACGCGACACTGCACTTTAAAATATTGTTTCTAAGTAAACGTATTAGGCATATCGCACTACGCGGCAGCGGAACCGCGCTGCGCGACAATGTTGGGCAACTAAGCAAAAGTCTCGCGACGCTCCGCTGCAGTGCAGTTTCGCCTAGTGCGGTCTTACCTTTAGGTTTGTATTTCACATGGGTTTCATTAGGTAATGTGTTTGCGATGCGCTATTTGCATACAAGGCCCAATCAAATTGTATTGTTACACCCTGTGGTTACATCAAATAAAAGCCTTAAAAATATGTTTGTGCATAAAAAAAAAAGCGAAATGTATATAATCGATACCTATATAATATCTTTAGTTTAACTTTGAAGTCTCTAGGTTATAGGTAAGTTGAGATCTAGACTTCAATCAGAAAGTACCTTTAGGTAGGTAATAACAATGATGAAGTCTTTAAAAATTACTATTTATTCATAAATCTTAACAAATAGTAATTCCTTATTTTCATTAAATGGCGCGGTTCTATTCTAATTTCTGCGATGATCTCCATTGATGATTTACTTTCTATATATAATCTTTAAAAAATATTTTTTCATGCAGTAACATTGATTGTTTATTGACAAGCAGGATGACAGACGGCGGGGTCCTAAGTTCGATGGCAGCTTGATTGAAACAATTTTTAGGAATTAAATGATTTGTTAACAAGATTATATCCGCCTCTAAGTTAAATCGAAGTGAAAATGTGGTGTATAAATATTGTGTAAACTTTTTCGCACGATAATTCGTGTATACTGTAATTTTAAAGATGTATATTCATTACACTTTAGGAGCCATTTTTATTGTATTTATTTTGTGCGTTCATTGTGATAATGCAGCTAATAACAACGAAATCTTGGAAATTTATGGTGAGTTTGACTATGTTATTTTTTCATTTAACTTTTTTATTCAAAATGTTGGGGTTGCGTCTGCAATTTCTTAAGTTCACGCCTTTAAAGTTAGACCTGTCAATCATACAATGCAAATCTCTAAATTCGGCAGCCGAAGGTTTTTTTAATAGGAAATTTATTTTCATTATAATATTTCAGCCCCTTATATCCAGCTGTACGACTTAGCTAATGCTCTGATATCATAAATTAAACTTTTAACTTAAAATTTTGTGTCTCTTATTTCAAAATGAATACTGGAATTGTTAGTGAATGTTAGAATAACTAAATTATACAATTATTGACATTAAATATAATTTATAGTTCGGTTTGGAGAATAGAAAAAAAAGTATGTAGATGTAAACTGTAAACTACTTACTCAGTCCTTCAGGCTGAATCTGATTACGGCGGCCAACCTGCTCAGAGATTAGCCATGTGCGCTGGAGATATTATAGTGCATAAGTGTGTCCACAAACACATTTGCACTCAATATTCCCTCACTGTCATAGTCTGATGGGATGGAAACCGACACAACTGGAGAGAAATCAGGCGCAGGATTTTACATCTTCTCCGAAGCCCAGAGCCCACCATAATTAATAGCTAATGTTTACTAAGTTGAATTTATAGCCTAACTAGTTAATGCCTGTGGCTTTGCTTGCATGGATTTAATTTTAAAAAATCCCACAGAAATTATGATTTTCCAGGACAATAAATAACCTATGTCATTCTCCTGGTCCTTAACTATACCCATGCAAAAAATCACATTGATCCGTTGCTTTGTTGCAGTGTGATTGAAGGACAAACCAACAAACAATCACACTTCCGCAATTATAATATTAGTAAAGATTGAATTCATTCTAACATAGCTACCCAAAGAGATAGGCATCATGTGTAAAAGCAACTCAATTAAATATCTAACCACTGAATTGTTCTAAAACATTTCCTCTCTTTGTATTATTTTAATAACCCACTAACCTTAAGAATTATTTCTATAATATTTTCTACTTGCACTTGCACAATTTGTTATCAGCCATGCATCCCCTTTGTACAGTAAGTAGGGCATAAGACAACAAAAGGATGCATTTTTCAGAGTTTCGCCTTTTGTTTCAAACTTGAATAGGAAACCATGGATTCGTGCTTGATTAAATTAAACATAGACAAACTTAAATCTGGATTAATCATTAAACATTGTTTTATTCAGTATTTTGTTACTTAGCATTGGTTTCTTTTGAAATTCGTATGAATGGCTGGTATGTAAAGTTGCGGTTTGTAGTTGTTATTAGTGTTAATGAACGATGACTGTTATAATGACCTGAATGGGAACTATGGCTTTTAGTTTATTATAGAACTTGTTGATGCCCGCGGCTACGCTTGTGTGGAGTTAGTTTTTAAAATCCCGATGGAACTCTTTAATTTTCCGGGATAAATTGTAGCCTATGTCACTCTTCCGGCCCTCAACTATACCCATGCAAAAAATTACGTCGATTTGTTGCTTTTTTGTGGTGTGATTGAAGGACAAACCAATAAACCAACAAACAAACACTTTCGCATTTATAATATTAGTAAGGATTAGTTAGGAAAGGATATTAGTATAGTAAGGATAATTGTTAAGAGCATAGAGTCATCAAAAATTATATTCTCCTAGTCATGTTGCATGTAGACGAATTTAGGAACTCACTATTATCCTGACAAAACCCTTACCATATATGCTTCTATAATTTTCAAGTTACAGCTTTCCCATCAAAAAAGTCTCTCATCTATCATGAAAAATATCACTAAAACTTAAGGCACCTTGCGCACTACGCGATTACGACCAATATTGGTCGTTTTCGTGGTCGCGACTTTGGTCATGGAAGCTCATACGCTCAAACGGACACTAATAGTAAAGTACCTACACAAAGTTTGGCCGGAAATACTGCCTGATGATGGGATGACTTGATACGGTATATCGTGCGACCAGTTGGTCGTTGGGGTCAAGTGCGCGATGCGTATTGGATTACGATACCTTTACAAGCTTGACGATTACGAAAAACCTGCATTAGTCATTGCTACAGTTATTCGCTGAACCTTGTTGCTAAAATGCACTAAAGCCAATAACGAGAGAGTGTCGGCCAATCAGAGGTGATTGCGATCGTCACACTGTAGTAGTCGCGGGCAAAAGCTAGTTGTCTATTTAACTACAACTAGCTTTTGCCCGCGACTTAGACCTCGTGAAATTAGTTTTTTAGAAATCTCGCAGAAACTTCTGTTTTTCCGGGATAAAAAGTAGCCAATGTCACTTCCAGATCCTCAACTGCTATATCCATGCAAAAAATCACGTCGATCAGTTGCTCTGTTGCTGCGTGATTGAAAGACAAACCAACAAACATACACTCTATTATAAATTGAATATTATTTTTCTTCCTCTCCAAATAAATGGAAAGCTTGCATTAGAAGTGGGTACGACAATAGTGCAACGGGAACGAACCCTCGACCTTTCTGTTTTCAGTCCGCACATATAACCTTCAGGCCATTAAGGCGTCTATTACATTTATAATATTAGTAAGATAGTAGCTGGATGCTACGGCCATTGACTGTGGTCGTCAGTGTCACTCGTCGCCACGCAGTGCGCGAGGTCCCTATGGTCCAACGTTTAACAGTAACACGATAAAAATAAAACTTTCATAAAAGTGAAACAACCATTAACAATTTGAAACAATGAACTATTAACTGACATAATACTGTGGTCACGGAAACTCTGTCATGGCTCTTATTTATAATTTGACGCTCTGTTTACTCGCAGTACCTACACGCAATACATTAATAACTTTTGCCGTGACGTCACACGCTAAGGGCTCCATTAGAGCCATATTTAGACGACAGTCAATTCCTTGTCCGTGACCCATAATAATCCCTATTAATATTATACATGCGGAAGTTTGTTTGTCCTTCAATCATGCTGCAATAGAGCTACGGATCGATTTTTATTTTTTGCACGGGTTTAGTTGAGGATCTGAAGAATTCATAGGTTATCTTTTATGTCGGATATTTAAAGAGTACCCGCGGGATTTTAAAAACTAAATCCACGCGGAAATTACGGGCATTAGCTAGTAAATTATAAATTATAGTTCGCTTCGCTCTCGTTAACTTCGATTGCTCAAACCCCTATTTTACTCTTTTAGGGGTTAATTTTTAAAAATTCCTTAACGGACGTCATAATAGCTATCTGTATGCTTTTCAGCCGGATCCGTCCAGTGGGTAGAACTATGCGTTGATAGATCAGTCAGTCAAGTCACCTTTGCCTTTTATATATTTAGATATTATAAAAAATTAAAGTGTTAAAGTTACTAATATTATAAATGCGAAAGTATTTTTATTGGTTCGTTTATCTTTCAATCACGCAACAATGGACCAAAGGATCAAAGCGAGTTTTGCAAGACCCAGAGAGTGACACAGGCTACTTTTTATCCCGGAAAACCGAAGGGACGCCGCGGGATTTTTGAAAAACCCAATTCCACACGGACAAAGACGCGGTCAAATGCTAGTTAAAACATAAGTTAAACGAAAAACGTCAAGACGTTCGAGAGTACGTTACGGGAGAGGAAGGTCATTTCCATTAGCCTGTGACTCATTGTAGTACCGGTGGCACTGTCACACTGCAATGCTCCGCGGTCCGCGCGAATTGCTACCCTGTGGCATTCATTATAAGATGTATTTTGCTTTGAGAAAATGAAAAATGCATTGCGATAAAAGTAATGGACGGAGAGTTACCGAAATTTTTTATTATGGCGGTCGGAGATTAGCTCAAGAGTAGAGTTGAGTAGCTCAGCGAGTCGCGAAACTGAAATGGAAATGGGCAGGGCACATAGTTCGAAGGGCTGATGGTCGATGGGGTCCCAAGGTGCTGGAGTGGCGACCCCGCACCGGGAAGCGCAGTGTTGGCAGACCCCCCACTAGGTGGACCGACGACATCAAACGAGTCGCAGGGAGCCGCTGGATTCAGGCGGCGCAAGACCGAGGCCTGTGGAAGTCCATGCAAGGGACTTATATCCAGCAGTGGACGTCTATAAGTTGGAGAAGAAGAAGAGTTGAGCCGTGCTTAGGTACATAAGTCTGCCCTGAGTAAACTCATGCTTACATACAAACGTAGTTATAACCTTTGGATTCAGAAACATATGAAAGAGAGAAAGAAAGAAAGAAAAAGCATTTATTTGAGCCACACAGCACAGTTAATGACAGAGAGAGATACAAAACAAAAAAAAAATATGTGTGTTCCCAAAATGGACTCCACTCAGCATAATATGCTATGCCTGTGATAAAAGCACAGGCATAGCGCTGGTCTTTCGTGGATCCAAAGATTTCGGATGACTGTAAGTCACGATAAATAGTAGTAAATATAAAACTATTTTATTTTTAAAACTTACTTTAGACTTGCTTTTGCCCCTGCGACTTCGCGAGGAGCAAGGTTTTAAAAATCCCGCAGGAACTCTTTGAATTCCCGGGATAAAATGGTTTGACATGTGATTGAAGGACAAACCAATAAACAAACACTTTCGAAATATAATGTTAAATGTTAGTAAATGCTCTAAGTATTTAAGTTGGTTAAATAAGGTAAGTATGGTATCGTAAGGATGTTTGATTTGAATTCGATGTGTAGTAGTTTCTATAAAAGCAAAACTATGTTTGTATGGAAACTCGAGTTTACTGAGACTGCTAGTGAGATGTTCTTTACCGTTAGTGTTGAAAGGTGTTTTCTACGAGAGTCATTAGGTACGTGACTTGGCAATTTTTGAACGACTTGAAATTAGATATTTTGTAAGCCTATAGCAGACTCCGCCGCGGAATAAATATGCGAAACCGCGTTAGATTTTTAACCGACGTCAAAAAAATGTTGGTTATCATTTTCGAAACATACCTATGTATGTAATATTATTGGAACTGCAAAATATATACATTTATGATGAAATCTATTAGGGCTTCCAAACAAATATAGAAAATTTTATAGGTGTATGTATGTTTGTCCACGTATTTCCCGGAAATTGTTAATTGGATTGTGATCATTCTTTTTTTATTTGTTTACATTTACAAAATAGTACAGGTGCTGTACACTGTGTACCTGTACTTCACTCCGTAAAATCATTTAAATAAATAGCGAATCTGGGTACCACTCAATAAAGTCCAATTCGACGCTAAATTACCTACAGTTATATTCACCTGGAAGTTGCCTCTCTTTCTATCGCGTAACTCTTATCCCTTCGAACTACCTCAGCCCATAGGATTGGGCCGACAAAATATTAAAATGCGGAGTGCGTCTGGCCTGCCTTTATACAAGAGGCCCGCATACAGTTAAATGAGATGAGTGCTTGACTTTCGAAAAGAGTGCGATCCCGCTATAGTATCTACGCTGCCGCCTTAAGCTCGCTGCATACGTAACGTGCACGGGACGGGACGGGACGGGACGTGAAGTTTTCGAAATATCGTTTCATAGAAAATGTAAGCAACTGTGCATACGTCACGGAGCACGGACGGGACGGGAACGTGCCACGCGCGGAACGGGAAAAATATCGTCCGCGACGATGTTTAGCAATTAAAGCCAATTCTTCAAATGAAAAATCCATCTTTCCTTGTTCACATCACTCTAGCACGTTAGTTCTGAGTTATTGCCACGTTGCGTATGCATTAAAAATCCCCGTCCGTGTTTACTAACCACGTTCGGTCCCCGTCCCGTCCACGTCCCGTCCCGTCCCGTGCACGTTACGTATGCAGCGGCCTTTAGGCATATATTTAATATGTGTGTGTGCGCGTGTGTGCATGTATGTGTGTGTGTGTGTGTGTGACCCTGAACCGATTTGGCTGAAAGGAATTGAGATAGCTCATACCCAAGATTAACACATAGGCTACATTTTATGCCGGAAAATGAAAGAGTTCCCGCGGGAATTGAAAACCCTTAATCCACGCACGGACGAAGTCGCGGGCATCATCTAGTAAAGAATAAAGTGAGCAAATTAAACACGCGCATTAAAGCCACCCACACACGTTTGACTCGTTTAATTGTCGAGTCTATGTGATAAGACGTAGTACTGCCTGTAATTCGGCTTAATAAATGCGAATGTAATTCGGCTTAAAACATTTTCGTTGGTTTTTCTTTCAATCACGCAGCAACGAATTAAGAAACCTCATCGGCTAGTATTTCAATAATACGAGTAATTATTCTAATTGTATTGTAAATATTTGCATGCCCCTTATTCGGTAAAACATTTTGTTCTAACCAATAATTTTTCCAACCACGTTTTGAGAATATAAATTGACTTTATTTGATTTACTTTTTATACTATTTTTCTTAAATCTGTTTTAGTAATCTTCTATTGTAATGGGAAACATAAAATTGCCTGAAATAAACAAACATTGAAGTACTGTCTATTATTTCAAGGCAAGTCTTATCTAAGTTGCGGCTAGATAATTGCATCTAGTGATTGCCGAAAACGGCAGCATGCAATTGTAGGCTAGATTACATAACTATGATAATTTTAAACGCAACAAAAACCTTGACAGCAAGAGAAATCACATGTGGCTCCTTAAAGGATTCTTACGAGAATAAAACGAATCAATCAATAACGGAAATGGGTGTCTACTTGTAGTTTCCTCTGTTTGAGCGCGCCGATTCTATTATTAGCCTTTAAATATCTAGACACAGTGCCTAGGAGGTGACTTTTGAGCTATTTACTGATAGCCAATGCCCTGATGAGCGTGATTTGTGACTGTTTTTGATATCTAATTAACCCCCGACACAAAACGACGGGGTGTTATAAGTTTGACGTGTTTGTGTGTGTGTGTGTGTGCGCGCGCGCGTGTGTGTGTGTGTGTGTGTGTGTGTGTGTGTGCGCGCGCGCGCGCGCGCGCGCGTGTGTGTGTGTGTGTGTGTGTGTGTGTGTGTGTGTGTGTGTGTGTGTGTGTGTGTGTGTGTGTCTGTCTGTCTGTGTGTCTGTCTGTCTGTCTGTCTGTCTGTCTGTCTGTCTGTCTGTCTGTCTGTCTGCGTAGTACCCGAACAAATGAGCCGATTTTGATTTCATTTGGCAGCCCTAGATGAATCTGTTGCAGCGATATTGCAAATTAGCCATGATAAGGTTTATTTCACAAGTTACATTACAATATAAGTACCTAGTATTATTGCGGTGTATTTGTTAATCTTGTCAATTTACTGTATGAAATTGAGACGATCGTACCAATTTCAGTTTAATTGTAATTTCGTCTCGGCCAAATAGTTTTTTTCGTTTCGCCAACCGAACTACATCCATAATGGATTTAGGTTGAAATCTACGAGTATAGACCGCACTCTCACTCAGCTCAGACTCAAGACAGAGTTAAAACGAGACAGATTTATGTCGAAGCATATTTGTGTCTCGTTTTAACTCTGACTTAAGTCCGAGCTGAGTGAAAGCACGCTCTATAGATCTCGGTATGAGTGACCCTGAGGTTTCAGTTCCCGCGGGATTTTAACTAAATCATCAGCTTGTAGTTAGTATTATAAATCCTAAGGTGTGTTCGTTTATTGGTTGGTTTGTTCTGCAATCACGGAATAACGGATTGACGTGATTTTTGCATGAGGACTCGGAGAAAAATAAAGGCTACTTTTTATCCCCGAAAACGGGGGTTTCGCGGAATTTCTCAAAACCTAACTCCACGCGTATGAAGTCGCGGGCAAAAGCCAGTGTCACACATAAAAACATAATCAGTCGAGAACAAAACCGGCTAAACTTGACCTAGCCTAATATCGCCTAGGGCTAGACAATGCCAACCGGCCGGCGCGCGGCGACAGAGTATCGAGTGCTCATCGCGGGCTATGTCAACAACTTGCTTAGTATAGCGCTATTTCAATAAATTCTAAATGTTACTGTGTATTTTTATGTTATAACTTTGGGAACAAGTTGGGTAAAAAGTATTTTTTACCCAACTTGTTCATAAAATTCATAAAATTGTTCCTGCTTCACCGTTTTACCACGGGACTCCTAGAAGTAGTGGGCGTTGGCAAACTTTTTATTTAAAGAATATCAGCCAAGCTGAACTTAACTGGTGTTCTCCTCTCCCCTCCAAATAAGTGAAAACTTGTGTTTTCACTTATTTGGACGTTGCTTTACGACAATAGTGCAACGGTTGAGGATCTAACCTGCAACCTTTAAGTATTCAGTTCGCACCTGTAACCATTGGGCTATTGAGCCTTATTTGGACCAATTTTCAATAGCCGGTTGCAATTTAAATTTTTTTTGTTACAGTTCCGTCCGCCCCGCAAAACATCACAGCAACCCGAGTGACAGCTACCGAAATACACTTATTATGGGCCCCGCCGACCAGTTACACGATTCACGTCCGATCCAACCCCGTCGACCCGACCGACAGACAGACACCCAAACCCGAGTCGGAACCAAATCTGACAGTCATTGCCAAAGAGGAGACTCAAGCGGACGAAGCTAAAGTTCCGATAGATCCGATCGACGATCGTTTAATATTGGACACACCAATTAACCAAGACAATCAAAAAGATGTCGACTATACCTACAACTTGTACAGAAACGACGAAAGAAAATACAACAACCAATTCTCCGAATCAGACATCTTGTACAGGAGTAAAAGAGACGGACGATCCTGGAATGAGAAACGGAATATGCGGCTGTTCGACTCAGCTGATTTGTATAGGAGTAAACGGGACATGAGATCTCATAGACACAGGAAACGGAGGCAGGATAATTTACCAGAAAAAGTACATTTCGAAACAAATGATGGCACAGAGACGCACCAAGCGTTTGAGTTACCAATTGAGGTGGTGAAAAAATCCATGACTATTCCTCTAAGAAAGGACGTCACTCAGATTGACTATGTACTGTATTATGAGGAGGGGATTACTATGAAGAAGGGGGGAAGTGATTTTCCCATGGTCTCAGGAGTACAGACTTCAGAGCAGGTTAAGAGGAAGAATGTTTTCCGGAGCGATTTGGGGATACAGGATTATTTGAATGCTACTAAGAATTTGACGTTGTTGAATAAGTCTGGCGCTCAGAGTTCGAAACTTGTAGGATTTAAACTGAGGAATTTGAGTGAGTGAATTTTTTTTGTCTTTTTTTTTTTGGCTCTATTACTAAGTCTCCGTTGTCCGTTCGTCTGTCAGCGGGCTATATCTCATGAACTGTAAAATAATGTAGATACTTGAAATTATTACAGAATGTTTCTATTGACGCAAATCGATATAAAAGGACACGTCATGACTCTACCACCGGTTCGGAATGCAGATTCTGCTGAGAAGAGCCAGCAAGAAACTCAGCAGTTGCTCTCAACGCACAGCCCAAACCACTTTCTAGATCAGGTTGAAAGGCATACAGATAGCTATTATGACGTAGGCATCCGCTAGAAAAGGAATTCAACCTCTAAGGGGATAAAATAGGGGTTTGAAAAATCGAACCCAATGTGAGCGAAGTCGATGGCAAAAGCTAGTGAGAAATAATTTTTTTTTTATTCGATGACAAGATAGTCCTTGACTGCGATATCACCTGATAGTGAGTGCCGATGCAGTCTAAGATGGTAGCGGGCTAACTTGGAAGGGGTATGGCGGTGTAGATTCAAACCATACCCCTAATCGGTTTCTAGACGCCATCGTGCCGGAACGCTGAATCGCTTGGCGGCGCGTCTTTGACGGTAGGGTGGTAGCCACGGCTAAAGCCTCCCACCAGACGAAAGTGCAGATGCAGATTCATGCCTTGCGGATGCTTTGCTTTAAAATAGATAGTTTTCCGTATTTCACAGTTCACTACTCTGCTAATAATTAATTTAAATCTAGCTCAAACGATGTGCCAATAGTATTGCACGGGTCTGTTAATTTTTCTAATTACACACTAAGTTTTTGCACCTTTTCGTTGTTAACTGTTGAAAGTTTGAAGCACTCAAAACAAAAACCGCTAAATTACAACATGGGGTTATTCAAGGGGCGGACCAACAAATTCCTAAAGAGCTGGCATGGCGTTGGTGGTGCCTCAGGTGCTACAAATGTTCATGGGCGGCGGTAATCACTTAACATCAGGTGACCCGCCTGCTCGTTTGCTTGCTAAAAAAAAATCAATTTCATCATATAATTTCGGGCATCTCACCCGTGTATTTGACATATCAAGAGTTTAATAATAAAACCTGTCTTCGTTTTACTTCCAGAACCGTTCACCCCCTACAAGATCTGGGTGCATGCGTTCTACAACTTCCCCCTGGCCGGGGTGTTGTCGTCGGACCTACTGGAACGGCTGGGGCCACAATCGGAGTCTCTGTACGTGTTGACGGACGTCAGACCGCCGTCGGCTCCCGTCATACTCAACCTGACCTGCGAACAGCCCAGTGGTGAGTTTTACTGAATAGTCCAGTCGATAGGTTGGAATTTTTTTTTAATTTATATGTACTCGGTGAAATTTTATTCCCCGTAAACCCTGAAGGAGGTGAATGTTCTCATGAAACTGAACAACTTTCCCCAAGGAACATAGGTCGAAATATGAAAAAAAAATTTTGGACCTCCCATAGTAAATCAATCAGCTAATCGTCAATTTTGTATGGAGGGCCCAATTTTTTTTTCATATTTCGACCTATGTTCTTTGGGGAAAGTTGTTCAGTTTCATGAGCACATTCACCTCCTTCAGGGTTTACGAGGAATAAAATTTCACTGTGTATATATAAAAAGAATATTAGCCAAGCTGAAGTTGAATAATATCCTCCTATCCCCACCCAATAAGCGGAAAGCTTGTGCTTGGAGTGGGTATGACAGTAGTGCAACGGGTGGGATTCGAACCTGCCACCATTTAGTTTTCAGTCCGCACCTTTAACCGTTGGGCTATTGAGGCTTGTGGTTAGGTGGAAGGTTCCGATTGTGTTCTTCAGAGATCTCGGAGCCTTCCGATATGCGCTGAGGGTGGCCACGGATGGGGTTTCGTGGGTAAAAACCCCACATAACCACGGGACTCTACCAAAAAATCTCAGGTATCTTATAAGAATTCCCCCTCGTAACTTTCGGGAATCAACGAAAAAACTATACTGTCTTCCTAAAGCTAAAATGTCGTTCAGTACCGAAACTATTTTTCGAGGTAAATTGAGGTTTTATTGGGATTATAATGCGTTGAATTTCCAGAACAGAAACAGACGGCTTGACATGCTCCAAGGCATGACACAAGCCAAAAAGCTTAAACTAGACGTCAAAGTCCGTTCATTCGCCCACTTAGCCATCTAAAATAAGCCAAGCACGTGCAATAGTAGACTGGCAGAAAATGCGCGTTTTGAACTATTTTTGTGCAATAAAGTGAATGTGTGAAGTGTGTGTGTGTGCGTGCGTGCGTGCGTGCGTGCGTGCGTGTGAGTGTGGGTGTCTTTAAATCAAGAGTGAACAGGCATCTTCTAGGCAAGCGCGCACCATCTTAAGCTGCATCTTCTGCAAATTCACCTGACTTACCGTCAGGTGAATTTGCAGGCAAACGCTAGTCTATGTATTAAAAAAAAGAATTAAAAAAATGTCCTTCTTTCCAGGAATCTTGTACCTGCAGTGGCGTCAACCTCGCGAGTACGACAACTCGCTGGACCAGTACGTGGTCA
This sequence comes from Hipparchia semele, assembly GCA_933228805.2. Classification (NCBI taxonomy): domain Eukaryota; kingdom Metazoa; phylum Arthropoda; class Insecta; order Lepidoptera; family Nymphalidae; genus Hipparchia; species Hipparchia semele. The sequence continues at coordinate 3,234,146 of OW121731.1, forward strand.
CGCTGAGGAAGATCCCCGAACAGCAGCCGAGGACGAGGTTGACCTTGCCCACTTCTAAGGACGACATTGAAACTACTATTAGCGTTGTAAGTACTATTTGTTATTATAATTGAGTGTATTTTGTATCTACTAAGCGAGTACAACTAAGTGGACCAATATATGGTCACTCTGAGGAACAGCAACCGAGGACGAGGTTGACCTTGCCCACTTCTAAGGACGACATTGAAACTACTATTAGCGTTGTAAGTACTATTTGTTATTATAATTAAGTGTATTTTGTATCTACTAAGCGAGTACAACTAAGTGGACCAATATATGGTCACTCTGAGGAACAGCAACCGAGGACGAGGTTGACCTTGCCCACTTCTAAGGACGACATTGAAACTACTATTAGCGTTGTAAGTACTATTTGTTATTATAATTAAGTGTATTTTGTATCTACTAAGCGAGTACAACTAAGTGGACCAATATATGGTCACTCTGAGGAACAGCAACCGAGGACGAGGTTGACCTTGCCCACTTCTAAGGACGACATTGAAACTACTATTAGCGTTGTAAGTACTATTTGTTATTATAATTAAGTAAATGTGTCCACTAAGCGACTCACTCACTCTCTCGGTCCTCAACTATACCCATACAAAAAATTCTTTTCAAAAAACCGAGTTTAAAGTCCACTACAAAGTATAAAAATAATTTTATTTTGGACACGTTTGTTGAAGTCGGGCGGCTTATATAGAAACGATGATAAAAAGTTCCAATTTAAATACATATAACTATTTATCATTATAAACTTCGGAGCGCCTAAGCACTAACCCTTATGCTGGCACAGTAACATTTTTTAAAATTAGTTTTGAACCAGTTTTTCGTTTTACTTACATCGCGCATGGGAGGAGGCAAATTGTTCCAACATTTCGTAGCAGCATATTTAAAACTACCATGAAATGCTGCAGTTGCATGGTGAGGAGTTCTTAAAGTCCTGACCCTATTAATAATAATAATAATATTTTATTTCATAATCAAGGTAGTTACAAACTTAGACTTAACCTAACAACAATAAATGCAAAAACACTTATATTATTAGGTTCAGAACTGGCTATCCTTGCTAGATTTTGTCAATCTGTGTTAAGGACAGCCAGCCCTTTCCCTCAAAAAATGACACCGTGAGCACTTATTGTCTAGATCAAGGTAATATGTCGAGTATTAGTCTTTTTTAAATATTAGTAAGGATTTCTTTTTGTTGACAGAAAGTGGAGTTATGGAACGTGACACGCTACGAGGTGAAGATATACGCCGTGACGCAGTCAGTTGCGAGTCCCAACACGCTGATCAACGGCTCGGAATCACCGCCACAGGTGAGTTGACAAGGATACTGTGGAGGATATACTCAGAAATGTCACAACCTTGTTCCACCTTTAGGGGTATGGGTTGAAGTACACTGCCATACCCGTTTCAAGTTAGCCCACTACCATCGTCACTTACCATCAGAGGAGAATTAAGAAAAAAAATAGTATCCGACTAAAGATCGATTTCTGGCCGAAGCTGAAGCCGAAGGTTTAGTAACCTTTAGAAATTCCCTTCAAGATTGACGTTGACTTGTATTTAAACAACATAACGGATGATTAAAATTATCTTGCAACTTGTCGATAATAATATTACTAACATAATGTCTTTACTATGATTTGGTTACTCTGCCCCCCTCGCCTTACCTCTTCTTATAGTTCATTCAATTTCGGCGCATGCTAGTAACCTTCGGTCCATCTAGGCCGAAGCTTTAGCCGAAGATTTTATTGGAATGTCACGGAAAAGATAGTGAAAAATTATGATATTTTGACTAAAATAATACATAACTAAATTCTAAATAGAAACAAATAAAAATAAACAAAATCTTTTAATAATACATTAAAATAAACTCTTAATATTAGGGTCCACATCGACGCCAGATATTTTGATATTTATTAATGAAGTTGAATTTAGTTAACCGTATAGATTAAAACTTATAACATTTGCACGCTGAAAAAGCAGAATAAATTGTAATTTAGGTTTAGGTTTAAAGAAATTTATTCTCCAAAGAACATTTTGCTCACTTATAGAGAACTTAAAACTAAAATTTATATAAAATTACAAAACATAAAAAAAAAACAAAAAATGGTGACTGCTAACAATAAATCATTAAACACAATTTTTTTGAATGTGCACTCTAAGTTTTTTTTTAAAAGTTAGAAAAGACTTTTGAGCCACAATCTCTTGAGGCAGACTATTATATAATAGTGCTCCCTCAAATTGTATAGTTTTCGCACCATATGTTTTTGTTCTAGCTTTAGGTACTTGCAGTTTATTTTTATTCCGTGCAAAATATGTATGTATATGATTTATTTTTTATTGTGATTTGTGTGTTTATAGATTTCGAAAGTATTTTTCTAACTAGAATACATGTCTTGTACTTATATAATTGGCTAATAGATAAGATATCAGTTTTCTTATAAAGTTCTTTAGATGGAAATCGGTAATCTAGCTGGAACAAGGTTTTTATTAATTTATTTTGAGATATTTGAAGATCTTTCAGATTAGTTTTATACGCACATCCCCATATTTCTATTAAATATTCTAATATAAGCTTAGCTAGTTAATTATAAATTAGATTTCGTACTTTGTGTGGTATACATCGCGTAATACACATTGATTATAATATATCATAATTTACATTGATAATACATATATCATAATTTACATTGATTATAATATATTTTGTGCCTATATTTAAGCAAATAAAACTATCTTTATCGTTTTGAACGTCTGACCATCACCTTTGTTCGCAGGAAGTATCGAGCGAGCTATGCACAGCGCACTCAGAGGCGATGTCGCCTGCAGACGTGTCGCTAGTGAAGAACTCTGGCAATTCTCTGGTAGCGCTGGTGGCGGTGACCTTACTCACTATACTGGCGGCGGTGAGCGCGGCGCTGGTGTATTGGAGGTTGGTAATAATAAGCGTTGCCAGTTGTCCCGTATTTCCCGGGACATCCCGCATTTTAGGCATATTTTAAAATGTCCCGGCGGGACTGACTCTGTCCCGTATTTGAACCGTACTTCGTTTTTCATTATGAAATCGATCCAAAGTACCTACCTAACTATTCACAAACGCAACGCTCGCAAAAAAGTTGAAATTTTTACAGATATGTTAAAACGAGTAAAAATATTATGTTAAAATTGACTCGATCCTCGGAAAAATATCAAAAAAAAATGACACTAAATAATTTTGTTTTTATTTGTCCCGGGTAAAAAACTGAAATCCCGTATTTTTTTGCCCATTTAACCATTTGTCCCTTATAGGCTGAAAAAAAATCTGGCAACCCTAGTAATGATTCACATACAAGTTGTTCAATATGGCCACAAGATGGCGCCCTTCCAGTCAAGGAAGATTCACCTAATATACATGAATCTTAGAATACACATAATACAGATACTACAACATAAATGATTAGTATATTTTTTTAAAGAGTATTAGGCAAGCTGAACTTGACTTATATTCCCCTCTCAGTCAGAAATGGTTTATATTTGTATTTTTATTAATTTTATGCAGTGTACAGATAGTACTCCTATGCTCCATACATTTTTGGATCATCTCATATTCAATTCAATTCAAAATTAATTTATTTCATGTAGGCTAACTTGTAGCTCTTATGACACGTCATAAATCTACCACCGGTTCGGAATGCAGATTCGTCAAAGCTGTTGTTTTTTTTTAAAGAATATTAGCCAAGGTGAACTTCACTTATATTCTCCTCTCCCCTTCAAATAAGCGAAAAGCTTGTGCTAGGAGTGGGTACGACAATAGTGCAACGGGTGGGGCTCGAACCTGCGACCTTTCAGTTTTCAGTCCGCACCTTTAACCGATGGGCTATTGAGGCTTAATATTGTATTTGTTTCTAGATGTAGGTCCCGCGTCAGCAAGTGCATCAGTGCGGCCTACAACTACCTCGAGGAGGGCGGCGAGAGAGCCGCTAGGGCTCCTCTCAACACCTATAAGAAACCTGGTGAGTCTAATAAGTTAAATTAAGCCTTTCGACGTTGATCTTAAGGTTGAGAATTGGAGATCTTTCAGTAGTACATGTTTATTTTTAATAATACGAGAGAATAATTAGCATAATACTTTTGAATCTGCTATCCATACGAACATAGTTTTTTTATTGAATTCTTCTCTCCCCTCAAAGTAAGTAGAAAGCTTGTGTTTAGTAGTGGGTACAGAAATAGTACAACGCGTAGGGTTCGAACCTGCGACCTTTCAGTTTTCAGTCCGTACTTTTAACTGGTGGGCTGTCGAGGCTTCAATACAAAGTTCTTTAGGTTCAGGTTCTTTAATAGCGTCGCTAGTGGAGAATTTGGTAATGCTTCAGCAAATTCTCCACTAGCGACGCCATAATAAAGAACCTAAATAGATATTATTTGATGGCACTGTACTCTTGACAGTAACATTGTGATATCTAGAGCCATCACATTTTTATCTGGTAGGAGGCTTTAGCCGAGGCTAGTTACCACCCTACCGTCAAACACGTACCGCCAAGCGATTAAGCGTTCCGGTACGGTGGCGTGTAGAAAGAGATTTTAGAGGGTATGGGCTGAATGTACACTGCCCTACCCCGTTCAAATTAGCCCGCTACCATCTTAGACTGCATCGTCCCTTACCATCAGGTGAAATCGCAGTCAAGGACTATCTTGTCGAATAAAAAGCCATCTATCGATAAAGTCACCGCATGACTCAGTCAGATTGCAATGCTGCTGTTGAACGTGCGTCTAGTTTGTGACGACGTAGTGATTGTTATATGTGCTTTGGGTCAATGATTTTACAATATAAAAACTCTTAGTTTATGTTATTATTCGGATTTCAGTGATAAATGTGCCCATGGTGGAAGTCTTGTAAGATATGTCATGATTTTTTAAACATAAAAATATATATATATATATATATATATAAATGTGTTTCTCGGCTGCTCTTTTGGGTTATCCCTATTATGTATTATTTTTTGTTTCTAAACTGCACCTGTATTTTAACTAACAAAACAAAAAAATATTCAAATCGGTCCTACAATAATTAAATATTAACATAATTTAAAGATAAACTTAAATCTAAATTCATTAATTAAAATTAAATAAAAACGAAAATATTTATACTATTTGTATATTAGCATTAAACAACATTATATTTACTACTTAATCGGTCAAGCCGTTTTTAAGTTTTAGCCAGACTAAGGAACACCAATTGATTTTTATATATATAGATAGCTAGATTAATGCAAGATATTAAAAGGTACAAGGTCTTATCGATGTACTTGTATATGTCTCAACAACTTGGTCTGTCGATGTAAATAATGTATGAATCACTGTTTGTTGTCGTTCTTTTATGTAACTTTGCACGTGGAATAGATATAATTGTAATGTGGTTTATGTTAAGATAATTTTTTTCATACTGGTTAAACTGTTTATAAACTGATTTTATAGAGGATTTAGGAGGTAAACGTCTGCTATAAGCTTAAAATGTGATAACCATTTTAAATTATCGAATGAATCATCTATTACTCTGTTTTCATTACTTTTTAACCGACTTCAAAAAAAGGAGGAGGTTCTCAATTCGCCGCGTATTTTTTTTTTTTTGGGATGTTACTCCAGAACTATGTCAAATCTGTCAAATCGTAATAGATAAATTATACTTGATACTTGAAATTTTCACAGCATGTGCGTTTATATTGTCGCTGTAACAACAAATGATAAAAAAATATAAAGGTAAACATTAAAGAGGGTCTAATATTATAATACTCTAAAATCTGATAAACTCAAATGTAATTATGTACTAATCAGATAATGTAAGTACAAAGTATGACATTGTACACAAAATTATCACACAACAAAAACAAATAAGACCAATAAATAATTATAATCGAGCCACTTATTGTGTAATTTATCTTGTGACTGCTTCAAACACAGAAAATACAAATTCAACAGTTTTTGCTTATAGTAAATGGCCATTTACCACTACCATGACTGGATATATACTTGACAAGTTATTTCTATTATATTACCGGTCACCATTTGACAGAACAAAGAGATAATATCTAAGATATAATATCCCTCTTCAGAAAGTCACTGGTTCTAATTATGTTGTACAGGTTCTATAAATGAAATTAAAATTACAGCCCTCAATGTAACGCCTATCCCTTTGAAAACTTGGGCACTTCTGTCCAAGAATTTTTACTAATCCCACTTCTGACGTAAATATTTGCAAGTCACCATTTTTTCAATACGGTGATACCGTACCGAACCTGTTTGTGTGTTTACTCATTGGTGAAGTACTCATCCGCTGAACTAAATTAAAATGACACCTTATGTATTTCTATCCGAATAAAAGTGCTCCCGGTTGTGCTCCCTGTCAATTTAGTTTGGTTTAGAGATTGTGTACAGCAGAAGTTATTCCACTTCTGAACCAAGAATTTTCTGGTAATCTCACTTCTGACCCAAAAAAGACAGGTCCCAATGTAGTGCTATCCGAATGAAAATGCCATTAAGGACCCGTGGTCCCACCGAGTTGTCCTACTGGTGGGACTACGGTATACCATATGCTATGTTATGTCAATTTAGTTTTAGTTTAGAAAAGACTGTGTACAGCAGAAGCTATCCCACTTCTGATCCAAAAAATTCTAGTAATCTCACTTCTGACCCAAAAAATTCGTGCAGTCTCACTTCTGACCTAAATATTTTCAAGTCACCATTTCGCCAGTACGGTGACACCGTACGAACCTGTGTGTATGTTTACTCTCAGTGGTGAACTGCTCGCCGCTAGTGTCGTGCGCGGGCGGCAACGGCGGCGCGACGGCGGAGGGGCCGGCGGCGGCGCGCCCTCCCAGGATGGCGGGCTCAGCTCACCCGCTGGTGCGCGCGAGGCAGTTCCCCGCTCACGTGGCTGCTTTGCACGCCGATGGGGACATTGGATTTAGGTAAGAGGCATAAAGAAATTGCTAACTTACGGTAGTCTTTATTATAATTTTAATTTCAAGTTTTGTTTTTCTTGTAAGGATTTTTTTTGTTTAAGCCTCATTAGTATGCGAGTTTTTGTTTTCCTTTTTTTGCATGATGTGACTACTTTTAAACCAAGTTACAAGTATCAAAACCAAGTCTAAGATAAAATAATTTAAAAATATAGTGGGAACTTCTTGATTTTCTTCCGCCGAGTTTCTTGCTGGTTCTTCTCGGTTGGAACGGCATTCCGAACCAGTGGTAGATTCATTTGACGATTCGAAAGCACTTTGTAAAAGTTTATTTGAATTAAAATTTATTCTATTCTATTTTATTTCCCGTTTTGCAATCACCGAATAGTGTTTAACTGACGAATAAACGTGACGTTTTGACGGGTTTTGTCCATTCATCCAATTTTTTCATAATAAAAACACACTTATTATAAGAATATTTTAATTTGCAGCAAAGAATATGAAATCGTGGTGTCAAAATCAGCAGCCCTGGGCCACACGAGCCACCACAGCTATCGGCCGGAAAACCGACTCAAGAATCGATACTTAAATATTACTGCGTGTAAGTTACTATCTCTATTATTGTTGAATCTCTTTTATTCGTCAAAATATGATTTTTACAAAGGACATGATCAGTCCGACTCGAATTTGACCGCTTATTCTGTAGACTTACGTCGCCTGTCTATCGGTCTTCTATCGTATATACTTTGGAAAGTGCGCGCAGGGACTTCACAACCTTGTGCCCCCCCTCACCGTTTTACCACCGAACTTCGAGAAATCGTGAGCGATGCCACCCATACGTGGTTGAAATTCAACCTACGAAACGCTTCAGTTCAATGTTTCTAAAACGAACGGCTAAAGTATAGAAAGCACTTCCAGCTTCTGTGTTTCCAGCCACGTACAATCTGAGTACCTTCAAGACAAGAGTGAAAAGGCATTTTCTAGGCAAACAAGCTCCAACCTAGACCTCATCAATGCTTTCCATCATTGATAGTCGTCAAGCGCAAGCCTATCTCATAATTAAAATAAAAAAATCACACTCGGCCGTTGATGGGTTGCCGTCTACGATTAAATAATAAGTAAGGAAGTCTAACTGCGTTAATAAAATGACCCCAACAAAAATTGTGCCGAAGTGGGTGGAGATTAAAATTGAGCTGTTAGAGGCGGGGATTAAAAACAAAAATAGCGCGTTAACAGTTGGTCATTTTTCTTGCACGTTTAATTTTCATGACATTGTCCAATGACTCAGCTGTCATAGCAAACATAGCAGCACTCGCGCGAACCAATCACTAAGCATGTCTATCTGTAACCTCGGAAGTGATTCGTATTTTGAATCATACGTGGTTTTGGTTTGAAGTAGGGCCATTTTTTGAGTGGATTTTGTTCTGAATTAGACTTCCTTACTTATTATTTACTAGCTGCGCGCGACTTCGTCCGCGTCAATTTCTGTTACCTATTATGATCAGTGTGATGTTATATAGCCTAAAGCCTTCCTCGATAAATGGACTATCGAACACAAAAAGAATTTTTCAATTCGAACCAGTAGTTCCTGAGATTAGCGCGTTCAAACAAACAAACTCTTCAGCTTTATAATATTATTAGTATAGATTCGTATGTTGCCGTTGATAAAGTGAGAGCTCTTTCCCCAGACGACCACTCGCGCGTGTGCGTGTCGTCGGGCGGGCGCTGCGGCGCGGCGGGCTGCGTGGGCGCGGGGCGCGGCGCGTCGTGCGACTACGTCAACGCGAACTTCATCGACGGCATGCTGCCCGCGCTCAGCGCGCACGCCGCCGCGCGCATCGAGAAGAAGCTCGAGAGGCGCGCCAGACCCAACAGGTAATAGTTAATGCTCGTATCAAATAAAATATGTATTTGTAAGAATATGGGTAACATAAGATGAAACATTTAAACATAAAGGTACCGCATATCCTCTGCAACACAGGTTTTCCTAGCGCAGAGGGTAGGGACCAATAGAAATATGTAAATTTTTATGTCAATAAATAAATTCTTATATTCAGTCAGATGATACCTAACTGACATACAAAAAAAAAACTGAAGATGCGTCATACATAAAATAAACATAAGATTTTTTTTTAAATTCAACCTTGTGGTATTTTTAGGTGGGGTTCGTTGGGGAACCTCTCAGTTTTCAATCCGCACCTTTAACCATTGGGCTATTGAGGCTTCAATACAAAGTTCTTTAGGTTTAGGTTCTTTATTATGGCGTCGCTAGTGGAGAATTTGGTAATGCTCCACCAAATTCTCCAGTAGCGACGTCATAATAATGAACCTAAACAGATAATTTGATGGCACTGCATCTACTCTTGACAGTCACATCGTGATCAGATTCTCCACTAGCGACGCTATAATTAAGAAACTAAACAGATAATTTGATGGCACTATACTTACTCTTGACAGCCACGTTGTGATCAAATTCTCCACTAGAGACGCCATAATAAAGAACCTAAACAGATAATTTGATGGCACTGTACCTACTCTGGACAGTCACGTTGTGATTAAATTCTCCACTAGCGCCGCCATAATAAAGAACCTAAACAGATAATTTGATGGCACTGTACCTACTCTGGACAGTCACGTTGTGATTAAATTCTCCACTAGCGACGCCATAATAAAGAACCTAAACAGATAATTTGATGGCACTGTACCTACTCTGGACAGTCACGTTGTGATTAAATTCTCCACTAGCGACGCCATAATAAAGAACCTAAACAGATAATTTGATGGCACTGTACCTACTCTTGACAGTCACGTTGGGATCAGATTTTCCACTAGCGACGCTATAATAAAGAAACTAAAAAGATAATTTAATGACACTGTACTTAATCTTGACAGTCATAATGTGATATCTAAGCTATTGAGGCTTCATTCTTATTACGATTTCATTTGAAAACACTAACACTGTTGTTCCCACTGAATTATAACATGGGGTTATTCAAGGGGCGGACCAACAAATTCCTAAAAAGCCGGCAACGCATTGGTGGTGCCTCAGGTGCTACAAATGTTCATGGGCGGCGGTAATCACTTAACATTAGGTGACCCGCCTGATCGTTTGCTCGCTAAAAATATATAAAAAAAAAATAACTATAGTCTGATTTTTAATTCGGTGGAATTCTGACAGTTGCCATTTTATAAATCGAGCGAGTTATTTGTATGAAAAACAGTAGGTATTACCCCCTGTAGTTCGATTTTACCCCAAACTATCTGTCAGGCATTTGTCATAAATATCTATGTGCGGCAATTGATATTTATTTTTCTAAGTTTAAAGATATCTCTTTTGTGGGATTTTTTAAATCTCTGGTAACATTAAGATACGTCAGAATTCCACGCAATTAAAAATCAGACTATAATAGTGGCTTAATTTCCACGACAGGCAACCTTCAGTAAAAGCAAGCAAGCCGCCTCCCAACTTAGCGGAGGGAATAGAATCGGCCTTCCTGAACATCGAGTTCTCTGGGATCGTGGAATCTGAGGACCAGGCGGAAGACTCCGACAGCGAGAGGAGCGACGACGACTCTGAATTGGATGATGTTTACGTGGAAATTAGTAAGTTTTTTGTGTTTCACTTTAAATATGGTTGAGCGAAGCAATGGCTGGATCATACGTCATGCTCGTGAACGGGTGCCACCAACGGGAATGGGTCTGCTTTTGCCTGCCTGTTTTAACATGTATTGGATTGTATTTATTTGTATTTGTATTGTATTTATTTTTACTTGTATTGTACTCAGGAAAATTCATCGTGGAAGCACTGTATACATAGCATAGTTTCATTAACTATTGTAAATTTTTTTTTTTTTTTGAAAAGAGCAACCGCCGAGTTTCTTGCTGGCTCTTCTCGGCAGGAAAGGCATTCCGAACCAGTGGTAGATTCATTGACGATTCAAAAGTGCTTGTAAAAGTTTATTTAAATAAAAAATATTTCTATTCTATTCTAATAAAATAAATAAATAAATAGTCTTTTAATCAAGAATAAAAAACAGCCACATAAGAAGAAATACAAAGAAAAACAACAGAAAAGAACACAAGCATTAAATAAAATATATATTTATTTTTATTCGATGACAACTTAGTCCTTGACTGCGATGTCACCTGATGGTATGTGATGATGCAGTCTAATATGGTAGCGGGCTAACTTGGGAGGGGTATGGCAGTGTAGATTCTACGCTCCTAATCGGTTTCTTAGTGCCATCGTGCCGGAACGCGGAATCGCTTGGCGGCACGTCTTTGACGGTAGGGTGGTAACTAGCCACGGCCAAAGCCTCCCACTAGACCAAGAAGAAAAAGAAATCCGTCCCCAGTAGTGAGCAGATGATAAATAAAAAAAAATATATACGCGACGATCTCCTCCTTTTTTCTCCGATTGATATTATGTATTAATATCTTCTTCTATTTGTCTTTACTATAAGTTTTTGTCCTTGTTTTTTTAGAAGTAATGCATGTTTAGTTATTGCCGTCTTTCTTCTCATGTCATTTTTATTTAAAGTAGTGCATGTTTAGTTTCTAATTTTCTTTCTTTTACGCCTGTAATTGACAACCATACTATATTTATGTAATAGAATTTGTCTGTCTTTCTTGTATGGAAGTTGTTGGTGTAAATAAATAAATAAATAAATAAATAAATAAATTGTGTCAGACGGTGTACCGCGTCAAATAAAGTTGGAATGGGCGGTTTGGAGGCGGCGTTACATAGCGACACAGGGACCAACGCCCGCGACGTTGGACGCCTTCTGGCGGATGATATGGCAACACCGCGTCCACACACTAGTCATGATCACAAACCTCGTGGAAAGAGGCCGCGTAAGTATTCCGAGCATTTTCCAAAATGTGTCTGGTCATGTACTCTTCACCTCACTAGCTCAAAAAGGGCGCCTTCGCTGTCTAAAAGTGAGCAAAAGTAGTTTTTGCTCACTCAGTGAGAAAAAGAAAGTTTCGACACTTTTTCTCACTGAATGAGGAAAAACGACTTTTGCTCACTGGTTGTTCTCTTGTTCTTGTTGAACAAATAACTGTTTTACAGTAAAATATCGAGCCTGACCGCCAACTTAACGTAAGCGACATTTTTACCTAAATTGAGGTGTTATTACAAATAATATTTCAAACTATAAAGGACTGAGAAAATGTGCCCTATATCGACATTTTCTAGAAAAATAACATAATATATTTGAAGTTCACTTGTTATATTTCCAGGAAATTTCGATGTTTTTGTAATTACCGCAATTGTAAGATATCCGTAATTTTATTGTCAAGTATAGTAATGAACCACTTTGGTCAGAAATATAATGAGACTTTTACAATAATTAAAAATATTGGAATGTGCGAGAGAGAGGGGGCAAAAGCCAAACTGGCAGTTAATTATTATTATCTATTGCAGAGAAAATGCGACATGTACTGGCCGGCGGGCGGGCGCGGAAGCTCGGCGGACTTCGGCGGAATTCACGTCACGCTGCTGTACGAGGACGTGCGCGCCGCATACACCGTGCGACACCTGCGCGTGCGCGGAAAACCGCAGCCGGTAAGTACGATATTGTAAATCCTTCTTTTTGTCGTACCTCTCAACTATTGTAGGCTGGCCGTCATCTAAAATCGTAGACAGAGAAGTAGGTAATAGATAGTTCAATTCATCTTGGCGCGTGGCGTGATGTGTGCGTGTGCTTGTAAACATGCAGTTTTAATTTGTGTGGCAATGACGTCACGCACACACAGTTACTGACTGTACACAGGCTTTATGCACACATGGCGCCGCGCGCCAAGATGAGTTGAACTATCTGTACTATAGACTTAATGATATCTTGTTATTAAATGTCACGAGTACGTACCACGGTAATTATTTTAGTTGGGATTGTCGATATTTCGATCCAATTGCATGGACCGTGGTCACGACGAGACTGCGGTGTTGCGAGACGTCAAGTTGAAGCTGTCATGGGTAGAATCTATCTACCCGCCTTCTTGATCTTTTTTCTTTTTTTTCTTTTTTGACAATCCCAACTAAAATAATTACCGCGGTACGTACTCGTGATATTTAATAACAATTATGTCAGTAAACCACGAATCAAGTCTAAAATCTTTAGTTAATGATATCTTCTTTTCACTCCCACATGAAAGAGATGCAGTATAGCGATGTCAAACAAGATAGAATGAGACACAGCTATGTCTATATCCGTCCCTCACTGCGTGCCACGTTTTGAGTTGCTCACAATAAATACATTGTGAGGTGATTGTGAGCAACAAGACGCGTTTTAATATTGTATGTACTTATTACCTATCCCTTTCGGCGACACGCTTTGTAGGATTCTTTGTAGGATTTAAAAAAAAAAAATCTAGAGAACCCTCTGTTTTTTGGGGACAAAAGTCTTTAAATAAACCAATGCAAAAATAGTACGTGGGTGCGTGATTGAAGGACAAATGTACAAAACAATACATTTCCGCATTAATAATTTTAGTAGATATGCGAAAGGTACGAAGCCAATTTTTGGACAAAAAAATTTTTTTTTAGATCATAATACCACAGGGCAGCGAATCAAGCAGCGAGTCAAGCTCAGCGCCAACGCTGACCAACGGCGAAGGTCGCCACATCGTGCAGTATCACTACACTGTGTGGCCGGACCACGGCACGCCGCGCCACCCGCTGGCCGTGCTGCCCTTCGTACGCGCCGCGGCCGACCCTGGCACGGTCCTAGTACACTGCAGGTAGGAGTTACACCATAACCCCACAGAGTAGCGAATCCAGCAACTTTTTTTTTTTTTTTAAATATTAGCCAAGCTCAAGTTGAACTAATATCCTCCTATCCCCACCAAATAAGCGGAAAGCTTGTGCTAGAAGTGGTTACGAAAATAGGGCAACGGGTGGTGTTCGAACCTGCGACCTTTTAGTTTTCAGTCCGCACCTTTAACTGTTGGGCTATTGAGACATTATACAACAGCCGGCAACGCATTGGTGGTGCCTCTGGGACTACAAGTGTTCACGGGTGGCGGTAATCACTTAACATCAGGCGACCCGCCAGCTCGTTTGCCCGCAATTTATATATAAAAAAAACAACGAAGGTCACCACATCACACAGTATCAATACACTGTAGTACTTAGTTATGGTCTTAGAGCACGTAAAGAGGTAGGTTCTGCCTATATATCTTTCCTGTTATGTCTAATTGCTGAACCAGCAGCAGGAGATATTGAGTGCAAACGTGCCTGTGCAAGGGTGCCCTTGCACTACAATATCTCCCGCACAGATAATGCAATGTCCAGCAGACATTGCAGCTCAAATATCATAAATCAAATTTGTGAAGCGGATATGACGTCTCATACGTCAACGTTTCTATCTACAGAATTTTTACTTTTTTGACAAAAATAAAACCAAATGCAAGTGCTAATCTTCGTCTTCTTTATCAACGATAGACGCCCACTGTTGAACAAAGGTCTCTTGCGTGGACTTCCACAGGTCTAAGTCTTGCGCCGTCTACATCCAGCGACTCCCAAAGTCACCGACATAGTCCAGCGAGTCGCGAAACTGAAGTAGAAATGGGCGGGACTCAATAGTTCGAAGAGCTGATAATCGTTGGGTTCCCAAGGTGTTGGAGTGGCGACCCCGCCCCGAGAAGCGCAGTATTGGCAGAGTCCCTTTAGGTGGTGTTAAGGTCAACGGCTATTTTCGACAGATTGCCTAATTGTCTACGTATCTTAATGTATTTATGTAATGTAAAAAATACCTTTCAATGTAATGACAGTGACAATATCAATTAATATTAATCAATTTGTCAAATTTATACATAGCGTTCATGTCACTGTCAATCATGTACTATATAAGTAAAATTCAAATAAAACCAGTACACTCTGCTGGGCTACCTTTAAAGGCAGTTTTCTTTCTCACCTGCTATCTGTTGAGGACCTGCTAATCAGGCCCTCGTGTGTTAATCATCACCGACAGGTAGTCTGACGACATCAAACGAGTCTCAAGTGCTAATAAAAACGATTATTTTCAGCGCGGGTGTAGGCAGAACGGGGACGTACATAGTAATAGACGCACAACTAAACCAGTTAAAGCTAACGGGGACTCTGTCCCCCCTTGGCTTCCTATGTAGGGCGCGTACACAACGCAACCACTTAGTACAAACCGAGGAACAGTACGTGTTCGTTCACGACGCGTTACTAGAGTACGTACGCTCAGGCAACACCGAAGTAGAGTTCACCAAAGCCAGGGAATACTTGGCGAAGCTTCTCGAACCTATATCTGAGGAGGAACTCGCCGTCATGGACTTAAACCCTCCGAAACGCAAGAGCGTCAACGATCTGACCAATGGGAGCAGTGGAAACAGCGGCAATAACGGCATAAAGAACGACGCGTCAAGCTTAAAATCGGTCAGTCAATCGGTCAGTGAACAGATTGTCGAGAACGGCAGTCAGGCGTCGATAAAGACGGACGAGTTGAACACGGAGAGTAAGTCGTCGGATCAGGAAAAGGATGGGATGGTTAATGGGGGGGATGATGTGGAGGGGGTGTACGATTTGGCCCCGCGGTCGACGGATACGTACAGTAAGAAGATGCAAGCGTATAATAATATGAATGAACAGGAGAAAGAAGAGATGAGGAGGTGAGTTTTCTTTTTAAAAATGAAGCCAAGCTGACCTTATTTTCTCTTCTCCCTTTTAAATAAGCGGAAAGCTTGTGTTAGGAGTGGGTACGACAAAAGTGCAACGGGTGGGGATCGAACCCTAAACTCTTCAGATTTCAGTCCGCACCTTTACCTATTGGGCTATTGAGAATACAAACTTGGTTTAAAACTTGTTCTTGCTTCACCATTCTACCACAGGACAGCTAGAAGTCATAGGCTTGGGCATCCTTATGCTGAGGTCTATAGACATAGCTCAGACTTAAGATAGAGGTTAAAATGAGACACAAATATGCTCAGACATAAATCTGTCTCGTTTTAACTCTGTCTTGAGTCTGAGCTGGGTGAGAGTGCGGTCTATAGATTTAGGCCTTAGACATCCGACGTTTTCGCGCAAAACGCTTTAGTTCATATAAAAAAACAGACTGACCTAAATGACGTGGAAGTAAATTCTAATTTTGGCATTACTTTTCTGATATTTTACAAGTACCGCCTTCTATCGCCAGTTTTAATTTAAGCCGCATCAACAATGCATTTTAGTTTCGTAAAGGGAGTATAGAGGTGAATATCAGAATCAAAGATTTTTAGACAATCCAATTGGTTGGCTTGTATTGGATAATAAAATCGTTTTTAATTTTCAGGGTTAATCGAGCAGAAAATTACGCACTGCTAGAAAGAATGAGATCTCTTTCCAACAGGCATCAACTTTACCAAGGCCCTCCGCCCGTCAACTTGTTAGAGAAACAGTTCCAGGCAAGTAGATCTATCTTTGCATTTGAACTTCAACTTCAACTCAACTTAAAAAATATTTCACATTTACCAGGTATTTCAAAATTTTATTTCCTATGGATACCGGCAATTTGACACCAGCTATATATTATGTTATTGGCTCATAGATTTATATAAGATAAGCCTTTAATGCCAATTTTTTTACAGTTTTTTTTTACTTCATAAAGACCTGCAGACCAGTAATTAATTAACTTTAATAATTAGTCTTACTTTCTAGCATAGGCCTCCCCCAGGCTTTTCCATGCATCTCGTTCATGGGCTTTTCGCTTCCACAGTATTCCTGCTGTTGCCCTCAAATCATCTTCCCGCTTTCGGAATGGTCTTCCCCGTCTTCTCTTTCCCTCACTTGGATACCATTCTGTAACATTTATGGCCCAATTTTGTCTTTTATTTCTAAAATTTTACTAGCTGTTGTCCGCGTCAATTTCTGTTATTATGATCGCGATTAAGAAGTTTTTACAAGAATATATTTTAAATATGGATAATTTTCCCCGTTTTTGCAACATTTTTCACTGATGCTTCGCTCCTATTGGTCGCAGCGTGATGTTATATAGCCTAAAGCCTTCCTCGATAAATGGACTATCAACCACAAAAAAAAAATTTCAATTCGAACCCTGTAGAAGTAGTTCCTGAGATTAGCGCGTTCAAACAAACAAACTCTTCAGCTTTATAATATTACTAGCTTTTACCCGCGGCTTCGCTCACGTTAGGTTCGATTTCTTAAACTCCTATTTTACCTCCTTCGGGGTTGAATTTTGAAAAATCCTTTCGTAGCGGATGACTACGTCATCATAGCTATATGTATGCAAAGTGGTTTAAGCTGTGCGGTGATAGATCAATTAGTCAGTCAGACAGTAACCTTTGCCTTTTATATATTTAGATTTAGATGATGCCTTTTATGGTAGATTTTTCAAAACCTGTGACACATGTATTTTGTTTATTTTTAATCGAAAACCCAAATATAAAGTTTATACAACTTTAAAACCTTTCATACTAACATTCATCCCCTATTAGATGCCTTTGGAGGTGGATTTTTCAAAATCTGTGAAACATGTACTTGTTTATTTTTAATCGAAAGCCCAAATACAAAGTTTATACAACTTTAAAAATGAAAAACTTTCATACTAACATTCATCCCCTATTTGATCCCTTGGGGGGTGGATTTATCA
Source organism: Hipparchia semele (assembly GCA_933228805.2). NCBI lineage: Eukaryota > Metazoa > Arthropoda > Insecta > Lepidoptera > Nymphalidae > Hipparchia > Hipparchia semele. The sequence goes on from OW121731.1 coordinate 3,251,736, forward strand.
AAATCTGTGAAACACGTATTTCTTTATTTTTATTCTAAAGCCTAAATACAAAGTTTCATGGATATAACTTGAAAAATGACGGACCTTCATACAAACTTTAACCCCCTATTTAACCCTCTCGGGGTTGAAATTTTCCAAAATCCTTTCTTAGCGGATGCCTACGTCCTAACAGCTACCTGTATGCCAAATTTCAACTCAATCGGTCCAGTGGTTAGGGCTGTGCGTTGATAGATCAGTCAGTCAGTCAGCCAGTCAGTCAGTCAGTCAGTCAATCAGTCAGTCAGTCACCTTTGCCTTTTATATATTTAGATGAAACATGTATTGCTTTATTTTTAATCGAAAGCCCAAATACAAAGTTTATACAACTTTAAAAATGGAAAAACTTTCATACTAACATTCATCCCCTATTTGATCCCTTGGGGGGTGGATTTTTCAAAATCTGTGAAATACGTATTTCTTTATTTTTATTCTAAAGCCTAAATACAAAGTTTCATGGATCTTCATCTTCATCTTCATCTTCATTTCCTGGGAATCTTTTCCGCAAGTAGGCGTCGATTCGCCCGTTTTGCGTGGTTCCACTGGTACAGCTCCCCGCCGGATCACTCCAGCCAGCCGAGCTCCCTCCAAAATCCGAGCAGGCCACCCAGGTCGGCGAGGACTTCAGGAAGGGTAGCTGGAGAGCCAATGTAATCGTGCCGTTGGTTGGATACACCCCTGCATTTAAGCAGTACGTGTTCCGGTGTCTCGTCGCCCTCCATGCATGCTCTGCACAGGGGGCTGTCGGTAATACCTAGAATATAGAGGTGTTTGTTAAGTGGACAGTGTCCTGTTATTGTACCTACAACTACCTTTAGTTTAACACGGGTCAGTTGTATTAGTTTTTCTGTTAGTCGTTGATTTAGGCAGGGAAAAGCCTCCTTTGTTTGTCTACAATCTGTGGTGCTGGCCCACAGCTCAGCATGTGTACTTACTGTTCTGTTGTGCAACCAAGTTTTGTATTCGCAGAAGGGTATGGGAGCGATAGGTTCCGGACCCGCCACCTTCAGCGTTGAGGCTCGGCGCGCTAGTTCATCGGCTGCGTCGTTTCCTGTGTTATCACTGTGACCTCTTACCCAGCGCAGTGTAATGTTGTTTGACTTTGTAAGCAACTGTAAGGCATTGTGACAGTCCAGTATAAGTTTTGAGGAGGTCGTATTTTTCGCTAGGGCCCTCAGTACTGCTTGACTATCCGTGTTTATGTTAATATTGAAATCTGTTACCTGTCTGTTGGCCATGGCTACTGCCGCCACCGTGATGCCGACGCACTCCGCTTGAAAAACTGAGTTGTTCTTACCGAGGGCGTGGGCGATGTTTATGTTTAGCTCGGGACAGTAGACTCCAGCTCCTGTACCCATGCTTGTTTTAGACCCGTCCGTGTAAACGTCAATTGTGTTGATGGTAGACGGAGGGGTTGTTGTGTCATCCATGTTGATCTTGTAATTCTTTTCTATTACATGTACCTTTTGTGTTTTATCACAAATCCACCCCAATTTTGGACACTTTGCTTGTTCAAGTGTTAGTATCCGGGTGTGTGTTGTGATTGTTTCTTTCCACAGTCCATAGGTTTTTATTCTAAGGGCCGCAAGGGTAGCTTCTTCCCTTATGTGTAGGTGTAGTGGAGGTATCCCAAGTATTACCTCTAAACCACTTGTTGGTGTGGTGCTCATACAGCTTGTGATCGCCAGGCACGCTTGTCTTTGGAATTTTTGTAGCTCCTGTTGGGTTGTTGTAAGAAGCGTTCTGGGCCACCAGACTACAGCCGCATATGTCAAAGAGCTTCTTACAACAGATAGATAAAGCCATTTCATTATTTGTGGCTTAAGACCCCAGGTTTTCCCAATCATGCGTTTGCATTGATTTAGGACAATTGTTGCTTTATGTATTTTTGTATCTATGTGTTTTTTCCAGTTTAGCTTGCTGTCTAGGGTTACTCCTAGGTACGTTACCTCTTTTGTTAACGCCAGACTAGTGCTAAAAAGTGTTGGCATCTTGGATATGTCAGGTTTCCTTTTGTTTGTAAACAGAACTAACTCCGTCTTCTTGGGGTTTACCGTTAGTTCGTTTTCTGTGCACCATTTCTCTATGAGTTTCAATGCATTTTGCATTATGGCACTAAGTGTGTTCTCATATTTACCACTTATGAGAATTGTTAGGTCGTCTGCGTATCCTATTGTGAGAAAACCACAATTGTTTAACTTTGTTATCAGGTCATCAACTACTAGGTTCCATAGGATGGGGGATAGTACTCCACCCTGTGGGCAGCCTCTGGCTACTAATCCTCTTGTCGTGCCGTTTATGTTCAGTTGGATGACCCTTTTTTCAAGCAGGGCTCCTATCCATCTGCGCAGTGTTACAGGTGCTCTGTATGTTTTGAGAGCATTGTCTATACTCTTGAATGTTGTTTTGTCAAAGGCTCCTTCGATGTCTATAAAGGCTCCTAGGATTGACAATTTGTTGCTCAGGTCGTGTTCCACTTTGCATACTACCGAATGGAGCGCGGTCTCTGTAGATTTACCGGTACTGTACGCATGCTGGTTTTGATGTATTGGTATATGTCTTAGCGTTCCGTCTCTGAGGAAACGGTCGCCGAGTCTTTCTAGAGTTTTCAGCAAAAAGGATGTTAGGCTGATTGGCCTAAACGATTTTGGCTGTGTGTAGTCACTCTTACCTGGTTTTGGTAGGAATACTACTCTGACTTCTCTCCATATTAGGGGTATGTATCCAAAGGCTATGCACGCTGAATATATCTTTACTAGCCTAGGTACTAATTCTGCTGCTCCCCATTGTAGGAGAGCAGGGAAGATATTGTCTGCTCCAGCTGATTTAAAGGGTTGGAAGGTGTCAATGGCCCACTGCACCCTCTCAAATGTAACTACTTTGTTAGCTGTCTCCCAGTCGACCTCAGTAGGTGTTATTTGAGGTTCATCTGTCCACGCTGATGTGTGCGTGCCTAGAATCTTACATCCTGGGAAATGTGTCTCTATGAGTGTTTCGCTGACTTCTCTGTCGTTCTTAGTGTAACTGCCATCGGCTTTCTTGAGTGAGCCGAGTGTGCGACTGTTATCCTCAGCTAGGACCTTGCGGATCCTGGTAGCTGTATCATAGGTTTCTATGCTTGAACAGAAACGTTGCCATGATTGGTTGTCTTTTTTCCGGACGAGTTTTTTGTATTGGGATTGTGCTGACTTATAGTTTTCCCAGTCTTCTTCCCGCCGGGTGTTCATAGCTCTGTTGAATAAGTGCCTTAACCTTTGTCTTTTCTTTTCTAGGTCGGGGCCCCACCAACTGTGTCGCGGTGTTTGTTTAGTTCTTCGTGTTTGCAAAGGGCATGCTTTCTCATAGCAAGTCCTAATGCTGTTTGTCAAGTCATTGACATTGTTTTCTATGTGAGACACATGGGTGATGTTGGAGTTATCTTTTAGCCCTATGTGTGTTGTTATCAGTGATTTATACTGTTTCCTGTTTGTCTTTCTCGGGTTCCTTCGGGGTACCTCTTGTGTTATGGTCAGGTCCAGTTCAAAACAGATCCTTCTGTGGTCTGAGAGCGACGGTTCGTTGCTCACATGCCAATTTTTTATTTGATCCGTTATGTTGTGTGATGCTAGGGTCAGATCAATGATTGTCTGGAATCGACTCGAGACAAAAGTTGGTTCTGCACCCTTGTTTAGAATGTTAAGGTTAGTGGTTAGTAGGTAGGATACTAGGTCCTCACCTCTTTTGTTGTTTGTCGCGCTTCCCCAGAGAGTGTGGTGCGCGTTGCTGTCGACCGAGATGACTAGGTCCGTATTATGTTCTTCACAGTGGTTACATAAGTCCATGACTTCTTTGGTAGGGATCTGGCCTTCAATGGGTAGATATAGTGATGCCAGGACTAATGGTCTCGGCACTAACCCATGTCCCTGTTGTATTCCGTTCTGTATTTTTACTGCAGTGAGATCTCTGGAACAGAACTGTGTTAGTAGTGTCGCTGTGATACAGCGTGGTATGTATATGCATGTTCTAGGTGGCTCCTGCGAGCTGTTGTAGTAAATCTTACCATCGCAGCTGCCGAAACCACATATTCGATTGGCCCTGACCCACGGTTCTTGAATCAGGGCGATTGTCTCAGCCTCAACCTCCAGATGCTTCCGTAACGTAACCGTAGCAAGATATTTGTGCTGAAGGTTGGTTTGTATTATTTTTATATATTTTGTATTTTTTATGTATTTAGCCAGATTATCCATTTTAAAAAGAAAAATTGTTCCAAATATTATTTCAAAAAGTAAAAATTTTGAATTTTGAATTTCGTCTACTTATGATTATTCGGTCTGAGGGACCATTTTATTCAACAGCTCTTCTATTGTGAGAGCTGTTGTGTCCGTGATGTCCGGCGAGTTTATCACTGCCGTCTCTCTCCATGCGGTGTTTGATGGAGGAGTCGGTGGTGTATCCGTCAACACTGCCTCAATGTCATCAAGTACAGTGCTGACGGATGGTGCTGGTGAACTGACGGCGAGCTCGTCTGTCTGTTTGGTCTGTCCGTCTGTGTTGGAGTCCTCTTTCGTGTCCGTTTCTTTAACTGGCGCGTCAGTGTCCATGTTAGTTGGCATCTCTGGCTGGGGGGCCTCCTTGGGGGGTACATCACTCACTCCTTCTTTCGTGAAGAAGCGGATGTATATGGTACCGGTGGAGTATGCCACTTTTCTTCCCCTCGCCAGGATGTTGCAGATTTGCTCCTTGGGTATTCCCAATACAAGGAATACTCCAGGAGTTCTGCCCTGTACCCGTTGGAATGTATATAGGGTCCACGTTGAGACCTCATACCAGGGGTTTTGGAGGGCGAGGATTTGATGGAGTTTTCCTACGTCCTCCTCGAAGTTCGGCACAAAGAGTGCCGACCTTACCCGCACTGGTATTTCGGCCTGGTTTATCAGCGCGACCCTAGTTCCCTCTCGCGGCGACTTCAGTCGTGTGATGACTTCCTGAAGCCACGAGAGAGCTCGTTCGTCATGGCACCACAGCTTAAGCACGCCCTCGCTGAGGAAAGCTCTCCCCTCGAAGGCTGGTGCGTAAGGTGCGGTACCCGGCGTTGGTGGTTTGAGGCAAGCAGCAAAGATCTCAGCCTGTATTAGGCCTTGAATGCTGCTTGCCTCCTGTTGCGTCATGTTTACTCGAGGCACCAGCGTGACCGCGACATTGAGATGTGGTTTTGTCGCGCGGGCGTAGGAGCCTGCTGTGTGCGTCGGTCGGTCTGTTTTTCTCCTCTTGTATTCTGCCCGGGGAGGAGTAGTGTCGTCGGGCCTGTCTCGCTTATTGCCAGACTGGCTTGACGACGGGCCGGGGTTGTTGGGCCCCCCACCAGTCGCACCACCACCTCGCCCTCTCCAACTCATGCTAGGTCGGTGGGCGGCAGGGCGCGGCCGGTGTTGGGCCTTGGTGTTGTCACTATTGGTGTTCGTTGTTGCTCGGGTTTCTGCGGGCGGGCCTCGGCTGGTGTCCGGCTGCTTTGCACCCACTGTGCTCTCACTTTGGCCTGAGGCGACAGTCTCCGCGGGCGGGCAGCTGCCCTGTTTGGGTGGCCGCCCACCGCCGCTTTGACCATTCGAGCCCCTTGCCTCGGTGGAAGCATTCGTGGCGGCACTGCGTCCGGGCTCCTGCCTCGGCCTGCCGCCGCTTCTTCCCGTAGGGGGGTTGTCCGTCCGTTTGTGTCGGTTCGTTTTGCGTTTTTTGTTCTTTTTACGCTTGGTCCTGGCCTCTACTTGCACCCACGGATTTTGGGCAACATGTGTCCCTGGGATGGCATCCGCAAGTGAGGTCAGGTTTAGGGGGCTTATCGGTCCTGTCTGTCTATTCGCTGTGGTGTACGTGAGGGGCGGGTCATTCGGAAACCGGGTAGCTAAAGCAGGGGTCATGAGAGTGGGTTCGTCCGTCGGTGTCCGTGTATCTTTTGCTATGGTCGTTTGGCAGTGCTTAGCACTGAGCGGTGTTTGGCCCCCCCCAGAGTACGAGGGGCTGCCTGTGGCCCTGTCTCCGTTCTTTGCCGGAGGCAGAGCCACAGGTGGGGATTCTCCGACACCAACGTGGGTGGCGGTACCCCTCTGGGGTAATAACTTTTTAACATCCGCTTGCATGGTTTCCGAGTAATGAATATGTTGTGGAGTGTTGATGGGTGTACTTGTGTGTGTGTATGTGTTTTGTAAATGATGGGCGCAGTGGGATTATAGGTGGAGGGATCACGGGATGGGGGGATATCAGGGAACTCCGTCCAGCGTTGGGGGTGTCGCATGGCCGGACCTCTTGTTCGGGTGTCCGCAGCCGGACAGCAGCCCGCTGGCAGGCCGCCGTCCGGCTGCCGACAGATCACGGCTATCCACAACCTGCCGACCCGCCCGGTAGCATGAGGATGCTTCGCCAGCTGGTGATTGTTGTTACGGGTCCCCGTTTCCGAGTTACCCGTACCCCCAATACACCTACCGCGCCGGGAAGTTTCATGGATATAACTTGAAAAATGACGGACTTTCATACAAACTTTAACCCCCTATTTAACCCTCTTGGGGTTGAAATTTTCCAAAATCCTTTCTTAGCGGATGCCTACGTCCTAACAGCTACCTGTATGCCAAATTTCAACTCAATCGGTCCAGTGATTAGAGCTGTGCGTTGATAGATCAGTCAGTCAATCAGTCAGTCAGTCAGTCAATCAGTCAGTCAGTCACCTTTGCCTTTTATATATTTAGATATAGTATAGATAGTATAGATAAGATGTCCAGCCCACTTCCACTTTAGTTTTTTAATGGTATAGGTTACCTAGATTTATATATTTGCAGTTAATAACGAGATCCTGCGTGGAGCCAAGCGTGTGCGCCCGCGCAGTCCACAATGCAGATAAGAATAGACCTGGTGGTATTCTGCCGTCGGATTCGGCTAGGGTTATGCTGGTCCCTAAACCTGGAGTCGAAGGTAAATTCAAATTCAAAATCCATTTATTTCATGTAGACCAAGTTGTAGCTCTTATGACACGTCAATCTCCCACCGGTTCGGAATGCAGATTCTGCTGAGAAGAGCCGGTAAGAAACTCAGCAGTTGCTCTTTTAAAAAAAAAAAAAAAAATTTTTTTACAATAGGTAACAAAACTATGCTATGTATAACTATGTATATACATACAGTGCTTCCACAATGAAGCTTCAAAAATGCATACGTAGGTACACAATCCAATGCATGTCAAGACGGGCAGACAAAGCAGACCCATTCCCGTTTGTGGCACCCGTAAAAATTAAAAATATTCTAAAGAACTCAGGTTAGGTTAGAGATTTGCCTGTGTAAACAAACAAGTAAATTAAATAACTTGATCTGATTGATTTTAATTTTTAAAATTTTCAAACTAAGTAAACACGAGTACTTAAATCTCGCGACAAGCTTTTACTTATATCGTATAAATTGTGTAAAAAGTTGATTGTTGTTTTATTCTTTTTAACGCATTTAAATAAAAACTTGTTTTAAAAAAAAGTTTTTTTTTTTTTACTTTTAATTCATTTTATTTGCCTACATTTACTTCAACGTAGGGAATAGTAAAGATTTCATCAAAAATCTATGTATTTATTTTTATTTTATTTATTTATGGACACTTCCGTTTTCAGTTATATTTCGGTATATTGAAGTCAGTTTAATTTTTCTTAAATTATAGCCGTATACTTTATAGGTAGCGAGTACGTAAACGCTTCGTGGGTTTGCGGGAGGCGACGCATGCGGGAGTACGCGGTGGCCCAGCATCCCGGGGATTCCCCCGAGCTGTGGAGGCTCCTGTGGGATCACACTGCCCAGCTTGTCCTACTTCTGGCTGATAATCCCGCTGATCCTGTAAGTAAATACATAATATATATTTTTTGTCATTTTTTGATTTCAGGTTGCGGCAACACTGCATCATCACAAAATTCAGATTTTTCGTAAAGTGTGTTTAAAGTTTTCAAAATTTTAGGTTTTTTTATAGTTATGTCTTCTGTGGATTTACTTTGGTGATTTTTTTTTAAATTATCATACTAATTAAAATCACTGCCTATATGTATAACATGAGATTCTTTTAATGGAAAGTCGGGAAATAGTTTAGTTACAGTATTTATTTTACTTGCAAATACAAAATCTCATGATAATAAAATTATAATTTGAGCTACATATTGAGTCTCTCTTTTTATGTACTTACTAAGAGTATGCAGATGAAATATCACATCAACTATTAATAATGTGATTAAGAACTACCTAAGTTAGTTATCAAAAAGACATCACTCACTCATTTGATTTTCTTTACAGGAATGCGATGTGTTTTGGCCCACCGAAGAAGAGAACGAACTGTTCGTAGCAAACTTCAGAGCGAGCTTCGTTTCCAAACACACATACGTAGCCTACAGGAGATCAGAACGAAAGGCTCAAAGCGAATCCCCCAACGAACCAGAGACTAACGGATACAGGAGGACCGAAGGCAGTGAATGTGCCGATGATGAAAGATTAATACCAGAGAACAGTTCCCCCGCAAACGATTCTCCAGAACCAGCCTATAGGTTCGACAGAACAGAACTAAGGCTCGAGCGTCTCAGTGGCAATAGAGACTTATCCGCCCGAAAATCTATAGCTAACGGAGACTTATTTTCCTCCTTATCCGAAAAGAAAAACGCCCCCAAATCACCCAGAAGTCCGTCGAAAATGTCGCTGAAGAATTTCAAGTTGAGCTCCCCGACAAAGTTTAAATTCCCCGAATGGGGGTCGAGAACAGCTGGTTCACCTCCAGATACCGCCCCGCCTCCACCTCCAATCGCCCCTTCGCTAACCGTTCAAGAAGAAGCTGAACTAAGAAGACCAGTGTATGTGTTCGAATCGGTTGACAGTGTGCCAGAAGTTTCTTCGGACAGAGTCATAGAAGTTACTAACGTCTCAGTTCATTCGTTACAAGACGATTACCAGTTAAGTGTTAAGTTTATAAAGTGCAGTGGTTGGTTGGACGGTCATACCAGTGATTATACGATGAATAGGCCGGATGATAATGACTTTGTGAGAGCGGTGCGGCAAGCCAGTTGTGCGAGCGAGAGGGAAGAGGCCATAGATAGACTGATCGCGCCTTTCGAGGACTCGTTCGCGTTGATCGAGTTCGTGGCCGCCAGTCAGATGGAGTTCAAGAATGGACCGGTTGTTGTAGTTGACAAGTAAGTCCTAAATACATGCTAACTCTTACAATAGGGCATTTATATATCTATTTTTTTCATTGATCCTTGTACTAATTTATCATTGTACCATAGATAACACAGAAAAAAAATATGACGTAAAACTTAAATCTAAATATATAAAAAGAAAAGGTGACTGACTGACTGACTGACTGACTGACTGATCTATCAACGCACAGCTCAAACCTATGGATGGATCAGGCTGAAATTTGGCATGCAGATAGGTATTATAACGTAGGGATCCGCTAAGAAAGAATTTTTGAAAATTCAACCCCTAGGGTGATAAAATAGGCGTTTGAAAAATCGAACTTAGCGTGAGCGAAGCCGCGGGAATAAGCTCGTTTTTATATAAACGAGCTGGCCCCTGGCCCTATAGGGGAGGGGCGCAACAACTTCCTAGGGCGTCAAACTATCATTAATAAATAAATAAATAATTTATCGTGCAGACTACAACTTTCAATAAGTCAGTTTACAGTCAGTATATCGAAAAATAGGATGAAATTTACATAAAAAGAATTCTGTAATAAAAGTAGCCCATGTAAGTAAACTGATTATTGAACAGACTCCAATAATTAAATTCAAATTCAAAATTATTTATTTCACGAAGGCCAACTTACTCATATGACACGTCATGACTCTACCACCGGTTGGGAATGCAGATTCTGCTAATTATCGTATTTATTAATCCGTAAGCTGTAGATACGGCGGGTGGCGAGCGCTGACGTTCTGCTCGCTGAGAAAAGCAAAATTATTCAAAATTATTTATTTCATGAAAGCCAACTTTCTCTTATGACACGTCATGACTATACCACCGGTTGGGAATGCAGATTCTGCTGAGGATTGTTTTTGGAACGAAGTTCCTTATCGCGCGTTGTGAAACTAGACGGAAAAAATTCTTACGAAAAGTTGTCACGACACTTTTTGCTATAGTAAGCTATTGTAAGCTGTGCGGCGTCGCATGTTTCTCTGTCTGTCTCTCTCTCTCTTATAGAAAGCAAGCCAGATATTTTCATTTCTATTTCGCATTGAACTTTGTTCCATCCGGGTGTCCCTTGACACCTCTCAAGTTTTTTTTTTATTACTCTGTGGTTTCACTGTAGACACGGCGGGTGGCGAGCGCTGACGTTCTGCTCGCTGAGCAAAGCAAAATTATTCAAAATTATTTATTTCATGAAGGCCAACTTACTCATATGACACGTCATGACTCTACCACCGGTTGGGAATGCAGATTCCGCTGAGGATTGTATTTATTAATCCGTCGTAGACACGGTGGGTGGCGGGCGCTGACGTTTTGTTCGCTGAGCGCCGCGTGCGGGGGCGTGCGGAACCCCGCGATATCCGAGCCGGGCGCGGAGTTCGCGCCGCCCTGCACCACCGCCGACCTGTACTGCAGCAGCGCGCTCAACGCCCACGCGCGTTGCGCGCCCGCCGCCCACGCCGCCCACGCCGCCCACTGCGCGTCGCCCGGCGGCGGCTCGGCCGACGCGCCGCAAGCGCACTCGCCGCGAGCGCTGCTGGCCGCGTACAGCGCGCTGGCGGCGTACGCGCACAAACTGCCGCGCCCGGACAGCTGAACCAGGTGACTACATCCAGCGACATTGTGACATTGACGAGACTCTCTTAACGCAATCTAGGGTGACCGACCCAATTATTAGCACTTTAAGAGTTCAATGTATCCAATTTCAAATATGTTTTTTAAATTAAAATCTAAACAAATTCTTTATTAATAATATATATAATTAAAGAACTTTTTAAGGATTTTTTTCTTAAATCAACAAGTATTTGAAATAAAATTGAAAAATGACCCAGTCCCCAATTATTCGCACATACGGGATTAACTACTGTTAAGTACTGACGGGTAAGTCGATCAGTCAAAATGGCCGAAAACTTCAGGAACTCCAGAACAATATCTTTCAACTACAATACTGACGTCATTTTAAAACTTTCCAGATTAGAAAGGTTTCGATTGTGAAAAATATGAATTCCACCAAATAATTTTTAATCTGAAAATTTAAAAATTACAATCAGAAACTTATATTTTAATCTTTTTTGCTAAAGTGCGAATAAACTGGTGCAGTGCTAGCAATTGGGTTGGCCACCCTAAATATTTTTTTTTTATCCCTTGACTGCGATCTCACCTGATGGAATGGATAAGAACTGATATAAAGAACTAACTGATTGACTGACTACTAACGCATCACAACTTAATTGCAACGACTATCAATGCATAGCTCAAACTACTGGACGGATCTGACTGAAATTTGGCATACAGATAGTTATTAGAATGTAGGCATTAGCTAAAGAAAGATTTTTGAAAATTCAACCCCTAAAATAGGGGTTTGAAAAACCAGATTTGTTTGCTAATTTAGCTAGAATTTAACGTGAGTGAAGCTGGTGGCAAAAGCTATTATTGCACAATATTTTTAAGAATTTCCTGTGATTAGATTTTTAATAATTCATTTATTTTATCATCACCTCAAGTCATCACCGTCAATTCATCATCAGACCAGACCAGAGACAATTCAAAAATTATAAATTCCCAAATCGCTCCCGCCGGGAATAGAACCCGAGACCTCCCAGTTTTGGGACCATTGAGTAAAACCTGTATTCTTTCCAGGTCACTCTCATCATCACAACCGGAGTCATGGTAACAGAATATACCATACATTGAATTGTATAAACTGAATACTCAGTGTGTTGTGCGGTTATATCACGTTGACGTGATAGCCATCATCACGTATCTCTGATCATCACATCACGTTACACATCCACAAGAACTGTTCTGATGCAAATAGGTGTATATGATTGTTTTGTGATAACTTTTTCTGATGTTTCGTACTACGCAATGATAAGACGTTGAAACTCTGTATTTTAGACTAGTGACAGAATATGTAGGTCGTATATTTTTTTTAACTGGCTTTAACTCGGATGCTGAGATCTATAGAGCGTGCTTTGACTCAGCTTAGACTCAGCTTAGACTCAAGATAGAGGTTAAACGAGACACAAAAGTGCTCCGACATAAATCAAAATTTATTTATTTCATGTAGGCTAACTTGTAGCTCTTATGACACGTCATAAATCTACCACCGGTTCGGAATGCAGATTCTGCTGAGAAGAGCCGGTAAGAAACTCAGCAGTTGCTCTTTTCAAAAAAAAAAAAAAATATTTTTACAATAGGTAACAAAATTATGCTATGTATACAGTGCTTCCACAGTGAAGCTTCAAAAATGCAATACATATAATCCAACACATGTCAACATGGGAAGACAAAGCAGACCCATTCCCGTTGGTGGCACCCGTTCACGAGCACGACGCATGATCCAGCCAAATCTGTCTCGTTTTAACTCTGTCTTAAGTCCGACCTGAGTGAGAGTGTTGTCTATAGATTTTAGGCTGAGTTCTAGCTCTTTAGAGCATAGGTCGTAAAGGTCTCGCCGAATTTCTAGGTCTCTCTGTATACGATGTAAATACCGTGGTATTTTTAAATTATATTAATTATACCATTTCTAGATTCTACATAGGGTCGGTTGCACATCAGTCGGTTAAAGTTACTGTCAACTCTAAAATAAGCAGTGATTAGCAAAACGTTAATATATTCGTAACTTCATGTTTAAGGTTAAGGGATGTTTTAGTAAAAAGCTAATAAACTAAAATACCCTATTTTTGGTAGACAAAAAAAAACAACTTTAAAAGTAAGCTAACTATCTGACGTCTCAAAAACCTTTGTATAGCTTTTGGCTTTCGATTTATTTCATGTTATGCCGATCGTTCTAAGAATAAAAATTTTACCAAATAAAAAAAAGGGAGTGCTAGAAGTTTGGCGCAACTTATACCTCACTACTCGTTTTCGTATATTCGTATTCGTATGTATATGTGTGTGCTTACAAGTCATTGGTGTTATTATTTTCTAAAATAAAGGGAGAAAAAAGTACATCGACGGCCCCCTAGGTAAATCATCAAAACTGAAATATGAAGATTTTCTTTCATCAGCTTAATTGGCTTCTATTATGCTATATTTTACATCCCGCTAATGAAATCTATACTATCTATACTAAAATTATAAAGCTGAAGGGTTTGTTTGTTTGAACGCGCTAATCTCTGGAACTGTCAGTCGGATTTGAATATTCAATATTTCAATATTATATTCAACATCTCGGCATGACTCTTAGAAGCCAAGCAAAAAGAAAGAATAGCGCGGGCGAACAATGCCAAGCGGTGAGTCGGTGGTCGAGGGCGGTCACCCGATGAGAACCGAACACGAATCGAACCGAAGGCTATTTATTATTAATCCGGAAGATCAAACAGTTCCTACGGGTTTATTAAAAACTAAATCTAGACGAAGTCGCGGGCAACAGCTAGTCTATCATAATAATTAAATTTTAAGGGACCCTTAAAATAAAATTTGATTAGCGGCATGTAAAATATTGCACAAGATAGAAGGACGTTACGTAGGACATTTGCGGCATACAATTTCGTTCATTGACTATACAAGTAAAAATTCGGTTGTAATATTTTATATCTCGGTTTAAGTGAAAAACTGTGTGTTTAGCATCAAACTTTTACGAAAATAATAATGTGATTTTTTTTTTACCTTTTAAACGGTTGGTCATCCTAACGAACGAATTATCTTCGACGGTGTTCCCACTTAATTAAAATATGGGGTTATTCAAGGGGCGGACCAATAAATTGCTGAAAAGCCGGCAACGCATTGTTGGTACAGTCTATTTTTCTTTAAATTGTCGTTCGAGTAAACAAACACCTCTTGTTACGAGAATCACATAATTACACATCACTTACACATTTTGAATTAGATATGACTGTCTAGATCTGTTCATTAAAAACACACGTTACGACTATCACCGCTTTTGCGGTGATAGTCAAAAGTAAGAGCATTTTTGCTCTTAGTTTACCATTTTAACACATTTATTTTCTCAAAAACAAAATAATATCACAACTTATTTGCACAAATTACGAGAATGTGACAATTCGAAACCCTAGATTGTCTATGAATCGCTGAGATGGGCAGAGGCGAATGAATGATATAAAATGGATTGAATGATCGGTAGTCGGTAGAGGTGGGTAACTTTAGAAATGAATAAAACACTGAATCAGTAAATTAAATGAATATAAAGTTATTAAAAAGTTAATCACCAGCAGACAATTATTGAAAAACTTAACTTTAGTAGAGTTTAGAGTAATTTAAGATGTTTTAATGATATAAAAAATATAATATAGATAATCTTAATCTATTTTTTTTTTTGTTTTCTTCATTCATTTTGGAAATCTAGACGACATCTTTTACACACTTAAAAATTGACTGTAGTAACCAGTAACGATATACATCCATGACCATCACAATTAAATGATAAAAATAATTCAGTTGTATGTTTTCCCATCGTTCAATCGTTCATGCGATAACATCCCAACCCTAAAAATTGTCTTTGGTTATCACTCGGCCATTATTGTTTACTCGAATGACAATTTAAAGAAAAATAGACTGTACCTCTGGTACTGCAAGTGTTCATGGGCGGCGGTAATCACTTAACATCAGGTGACCGCTAGTCATATTAAAAAAAAAGTCGAACAATAGCACTAATCTTTTCTCTGAGTTCTCTGCGGAAAAGGATAGAATTACTTTCGACGTAACAATTTAGTTTAGTTTACAAAATTGTGTGCAACCGAATTAGCATCACCAGGCTGTCAGGACTTCTTTTTTGAAATGGGCGTGAAAAAGAATTACAGATTTTATTTGCGGCCCGAAAACGCTGCGTGAATGCATTGTGAACACGCGCGGTAGTAAAAATAATTTCGTGTTACTAGCCTTTACCGCTGTCGCGTTTCTTTCGCAATCTATGAATACTAGGCATAGTCTGTATCAGTTTGGTGCTAGACTCTCAGCCTGAAATCTATAGACCGCACTCTCACTCAGCTCAGACTCAAGACAGAGTTAAAACGAGACAGATTTATGTCAGAGCATATTTGTGCCTCCTTTTAACTCAATCACACTTACGCTGAGATCTATAGAGTGTACTCTGACTCAGCTCAGACTTAAGGTAGATTTAAGTCGAGACACAAAATATGCTCTGACATAAATCTGTCTCATTTTAAATCTGTCTTGAGTCTGAGCAGAGTGAGAGTCTAAAGATTTCAGCATCAGGTTTTGATCTTGTTAAATACAGCATACACCATCTTACGGAAAGAGTCGGTTAATATTGAATGTATAGGATATAATATACGCGCTTACCTGACGTAAGTTATACGAAAATTTTCGTCGTTTATGAATATGGGGTTGTGTATAACATGTAGATAAATAGAATACGGGTATAACAAGGTTTATTACGCAACTCACTTTATAATCAGCATTAATTTAATTTTCGAAATTGGCACATCTCCGCGCCCAAAGTTGGTTTATCTTCGTTTTCATATCGCTCATTTGCGACAAGGGTGACATAACTCAAAATTCACCAATTTTAGTGTCGAAAATTTATACTTTTTGCTATAAAACAACATTACAATAAGCACAAAAAAAAAAGAGCGAAAGAGATTGTGACTTAATGCTCTGTCGCTTTGTTGGCCGCTGTGTTGTTTCGAGACCGCAGCATCCACAAAACATTACTCTCTAACGAGAGAATTCGCTCATCGTCGATTTTGAATTATGTCACTCTTGTCGCAAATGAGCGATACTAAGACAAAACCATACCGCGAACTTATGCTGAGATCTAAAGAGCGTGCTCTAACTCAGCTTAGACTCAAGATAGAGGTTAAAACGAGACACAAATATGCTCTGACATAAATCTGTCTCGTTTTAACACTATCTTCAGTCTGAGCTGAGTGAGAGCGGAGTCTATAGATTCAGTCTTAGTTAGCTTAGCTTTAGTTCATACAACCTGCTATGGCTATTAGCTAAACAAACCTAGCATAGCAAGTAGGCTTAACTTCCGTGTAACGAAAACTTTCAAACTCAAAATTATATATTCCATGTAGACCAGCCCTGGTAGCATGGGCGGGAGAAATTTTATCCCCGGGAAAAGGATTAAACGTTTATCCCCTCGCTTAGCTTTATCCATCCGTCGAGCATGGGCACAGCGGTGGAAATAACACTCAGTGGATATACTTATAGAAATATACATCGCCTTCTCCTTTGTCGCCATGCTTTAGGAAAAAGATAATTTTATCCCCTGTCAGTGGATAAAATCGGGGGATAAAACTTTTATCTCCTGCCCATGCTACCAGTGCTGGAGTCTAGAAAGTTGAATGCTTTGTGTAATAAACCTCATGTTTGTTGTGAATTTTTCGGAACGATAATCACACTTCGTTGTTTTTATGATGGACAAAGTATAGTATCCGGCAGAAAGAGATAGACTGTAAGCTTTGGCGCCGTAGACCGTCGTCTCTGTCATACCATGTGAGACCTTTTTTTGCTACGTGCGACAGGCGACGCTCTGCGAAGTGAAAGCCAGTATAAAATTTACCTATACTGTTGTAAACTGTAAAGATTCATTAAAACCCAATTTGGATATTTCAATAACACGATGTAATAAACTATTTTATTTCTCTGAAAACAATGATATTAAGACGGACAGTTGATAAATGGTCAACAGTTTTAAGTTATTTTAACTGGGTTAAACCCGCATAGTTGACGAATAAAGTTGACGTTCTGGCAGATTTCGCATAGAGAACCTGTCAGAACGTCAAATGTATTCATCGGCTAAAGTTTACTTGGCAATGGTGAAATCGGCCCTTAACGTTGTTAGTCAAATTGGTTGGTTAAAGTGCTACGTATTAATAAGTATAGTTCTTGCAATTCACGAGGGCGCGTGAGCTTTACTTGTGGTTACGTCGTGTACATGCACATTGCGTAAGTGTGCGTGCTTGTCAGGAGCCTAGGTGGGAGCGGTCAGGCGCGAGCAAGCTCTCGCTCCCACTTATATAGATACGTCACACACACAACCATGAGCCACGTGCCCTCGTGACTTGCAAGAACTATGACGTAAAACTGGCGATCTCTTGTACCATAATTTTGTAAATAAAAAACACAATTTTGAAGCTTAAGATTGCTGACCATTTTTCTGCTGTCCTAAAAAGTAAGTACTGTATACAAAAAAAAGGGATAGTGTAACATATTCGTAAAATTCCTAATAAATCAAGTAATGGTCCAGTATTTTTATTATAATCTAGTATTGTAATAATTATTATATTATTGTGAAGACTGCTTTTAAGTGGTACGTCAATTACGATTGTTCCGCATCGGCTTTTTTCGGACAATTCTTGTGAGAAAAACGTATAATTTTTGGGTTGTTTTTGACCTTGAAAAATATAGATTTATGTAACTCGAGCTATTTTATTTGAATACAGACTGACGGCCATTGACGCGGCTTTGCAATGAAAAGGAATGAAAGATTGATATCAATTTGTACCAAATTAAACAAGAGAAGCCGCCATTTTGTATATCTGTCTTGCTCAGTGTAGACGCGTAAGAGCAGGACGGGAATACAAAATGGCGTTATAACATACCGTATTCTTATTTTGCTTGCATTATAGGGAACCTTGATATTTCCAAATATAATATTGTATTTCTAATTACTATAAATCGAACTAATTCTAATGACGAGTTCGGATTATTGTACATTGGTATGATCTAAATCCTTCAAAACATAGTCTGTACTTTCAGTCATACTTTTCTCTTTAGAGAAAAACAAAATAACATACAGTCGGTTTTTGTTTACTTAGTTATTCGAGTAAACAGTAATGGCCGAGTGATAACCAAAGACAATTTTTAGGGTTGGGATGTTATCGCATGAACGAATAAGAAAACATACTACTGAACGATTTTATGAAGCAAAATAAGCAATATAGATTAAGATTATCTACATATTATTTTTATTAAAACATCTGACATTTAAATTAACGTTTTCAGTCATTTTCGGCTGGTGATTTATTTTTTAATAGTTTTATATTCATTTAATTTACTGACTCAGTGTTTTATACGTTTCTAAAGTTACCCACCTCTACTGTACGAATCATTCAATCCATTTTATATCATTCATTCAATTATAAATATGTTTATTTAATTTGGTACAATAATTGATATCAACGTTTTCAATTACAATTAATTACCTGTTTAATTATGTATGTACAAATTTTTATCTTTTACGGCGTAGGCGATAGATGTACGATATTTATTTTTGTTTGTTTTTCACAGGAAATTGTCCGTGGTAGGTGTTTTCGGCAAAGTGTTTGTAATATGGGAAATATTAATAACGAGTGGACAGAAAAGTCGGATTTACCATCGCTTTAAAGTAGGGTTAGTATAACTCGACCGTTCCGTAGAAAAAAGTCTCATCTGCCAAATTCATAACTTGAGATTTGAGCCTTGCAGATGTGACTTTTAAGGCTCAAATTTCAAGTTGTGAATTTAGCAGATGAGACCTTGTTCTACGGAACGGTCGAATTATAAGATTTAAATCGATTGACCGTATTCGTATTTGATGACGTTGGCGTAAAATGAACCTTAAAAGTATTTGATTAAAGTTACAAATTCAGTACAACCGATTTTCATTCAGAGCGTATCCGTAAACGTATAAGAATGTATGCACAAAATTGAGCTCTGACTCTATACAGTTATGGTTCAATTTACTTTGAAGCTGATGTGAAATTAAATCTTATACTAACCCTGTAGGTTATCAAGTTAGTTTGGATCGGTTTTTAACTAAATTTTTAATATTTTTTTTACTTTTTATTAAAAGTTTTTTTTTTTAATTTCTAGTTTGGTGAATTACAGCAAAATATTACTTTTACTATTAAATCCTTAGTGAAATATAATATATAGAATCTAGCCGAGTTACCCAGACTTAAGAGTGGATCATTCTATAGACTTGTATAATCTATTTTTACTTAGTTGTCATAATATTAAAGGTGAACAAATGAATTAGTTTCCCAGAAACGCGTAGCCGACGACATAGCCGGGCGCTTACGGCGTTCTTAAATTTTGTTTTTCACTTGTAGCACGGTTTCATTGTCAGTACTGTAAGAACGTCTTATGCGCTATGCTTCTTGCGTCGCTTACGCCTTTCTGCGAGAAATCAGTTATTTACCTTATAAAGACAACTATGGAAAAACTAGCTGATGCCCGCGACTTCGTCCGCGTGAATTTAGTTTTTAAAATCCCGCGGGAACTCTTTGATTTTCCGGGATAAAAAGTAGCCTATGTTTTAATCCAAGGTATAATCTATCTCCATTTTAAATTTCAGTCAAATCGGTCCAGTAGTTTTTGCGTGAAAGAGTAACAAACACACACACACACACACACACACACACACATACAAACTTTCGGCTTTATAATATTAGTGTGATGTGATGTGATAGTGTGATGTGAAGTGTGATAGATTAAGTGTATTAATTCGAATGTATTATATTTAAACCTTGTGTTGTATGTTTGCTTAGTGTTTTATTTAAGAACTGATCCAAAATTGATATGTGCAATCATTAATATGTATGTATATAAATAAAGCAAAAAAAAAGTTGGTCAAGCACAAATTTATATATTATAATGTAATGCAATATAATAATTGTTTTCATATCACCAACATTTTGCATAATGGCAGGAATAAGAGTAAGGCTTAGGTCGTACCACTGCAGCTATGCTATCATAATAACGAATACAAGTAAAAAATATAGATAAACATTTAATACCAATCCTAATTAATGTTTATGGCCTAAAAGAATTAAGATTATATCTATGGTATGTTACAAAATAATAACAGTGTCTATCTTTAAAATTCTATAAATAATAAATTATATAATTCATTCAAAATAGACTTATTACACAGTGCTGTTAAATCGTCGAAAGTATGTCCGCAATTAATTCATATATTTGTTAACAAATACATATTATATTTCTTTTAAGAATGTGAAAAAAAATGTAATAAAATAATATCCTAATTAAATGACATCTGATATTCAATAGGTATTTCAAGGAAATGGCGAAAGATCTTATCAGTGTTAGTTTTTCATGTATAGTATTGTACCTTTTGCTAAATAACTGATATTTAAACAACTGTATATAGCCACATTATTGTATGAATAATTTATTAAGGCTCTTATTTAGATGATTATACTTTTTTCTTTATAGGAATAGTACGTGGTACGACCGTAGCCTTAAATTGTTAATGTGGAACTGAGCGGACTATAAGTTTTGTGCGCTGGAAACTCTTGTATGTGCCATTTTAGGCTTAGTTAAGTATAATCGCGTAGTTAGTTTGAATTCTATTCCGTATACAATATAGATGTTTTTCGCTTAGCCAATTTTTTCCATACGTTTTTTTATACTCTATACACATTACACGTACTTCAAACACTAAGGCTGAAATCTATAGACCGAACTCTCCCTCTGCTCAGACTCAAGACAGAGTTAAAACGAGACAGATTTATGTCAGAGCACATTTGTTTCTCGTATTAACTCTATCTTAAGTCCGACCTAAGGCTGAAATCTATAGACCGCACTTTCGCTCAGCTCAGAGACAGTTAAAACGAGACAAAATGTCAGAGCATATTTGTGTCTCGTTTTAACCTCTATCTTGAGTTTGAGCTGAGTCAGAGCGTGCTCTATAGATCTCAGCTAAGTCAGAGTACGCTCTATAGGTTATTAAGGTTGCTTTCTCAATATAAAACATGAAGAAACATGAGCGTTAGGCTAAGATAAAATCAACCAATCTTTCCATTCGTTATCGTCGTCCACCGCTGGACATAGGTGTGGTGACTTCCACACGACGCGGTCTTGCGACGCTTGTATTCAGCTTCCTGCGACTCGTTTAAAAAATCAGGGACTCTAAGCCACGGTTGCTTCAGCAATTTTTGAACAGACCTGTTGTCAAAATGTCAAATAAAACCATTTTGACGACTGTGTAACGTTGACAAACGGTTTGAAACAACCGAGCCTAACCGGTAGAATAATAAGGTTATTTAACTGGTTAAATCAGGGCTTCCCAACCTGTGCGCCGCGGCGCCCTGGGGCGCCGTAGGAAGTACATAGGGGCGCCGTGAGGCACTCCTCTGTACTTCGGAATATTCAACAAAAAATTGAAAAAAATTACTACTAAACCTACTAATATTTCGACTGGCTAGGTTAGGGCGCTATGACAAATTCCTAAACTTGTAAGTGCGCCGCGGACTGAGAAAGGTTGGGAACCCCTGGGTTAAATAAATTTTACCGTTATTTAACCGATACTATTTCGGTACTGTTAAACAACTACTACTGTCGGTACTGTCTTGATTGTGATCCACGTGACAATAGCTCAAGATATGTATAACGTCGTATAATGAATTGAATTTATCTGATTTACTTTTTTTATAAATATATAGACTAGCGCTTGGCTGCGATCACACCTGATGGTAAGTGAAGATGCAGCCTAAGACGGAACGCGCTTGCCTAGAAAATGCCTATTCACTCTTGATTTGAAGGTACCCAGATTGTAATTATAGCTAAAATATGATTTAATGAAATAAATTAGGAAATAACAACAGACCGTCGGAATTCGTTGCAAACTATAATATAATATTTATAGCCTTATAGATTTATAAATACATATCAAAAATTCCGAGGCCGGCGGGATTCGAACCCACATCTCTCTGGGAATCGCGCCCGAGTGTGTTCACCGTTACACCACGGCCGAACCACACGTCAGCCACGAAATTAGTGATATGTATCTACTTTTTTCAATCAGTTTTATAGAAACTGTTAGCGACATCTAGTAGCGACTACTACTTTTTTCCAAGACACCATATTACAATGGAGCTCTTAAGAAATTATAGATGCCATATTGCTTGTTACAATTTTTAATTTATAGCCTTACTATCCATTGATACCGAGAAGTGGACATCTATCGTATGAAGACGTGAGGTTATTGGTTGATTTATTCTTGAATAATCGCTCATTTTTCTTGTCTATCTCTGATGATGTACCAGCCTGGCTGCAGAGTAACTAACTAACGGACGACTGTTTAATGTAACATTTCGGATATTATTACACTTATGTAAAATGTAAAAATATTAATTTCATTGATATTTTCTTCAATCTATGCAGCGTAGACACTAGAGGAATCGTGCACTGGTTCCCAAAGATTTTTGGAAAGTTGCCCACTTGTTCGTCAGGAATATTTTTTTACTTTTACTAAATATATATAGCAAATTTGGTAATTTAATAAGTATATTTTTTGTGTATAATATTAATAACGGCATGTCGGATATTATAAATATTATTAATTTAATTTAATTAAGATTTACTTTATTATACATTTTAAAACTCTTTAGTTTATATTTAAAAAATATGTAACCAAATGTATCCACTTTTTTACACAAACATCCTTTTTTAAGATTATATTATATCTAAATTATTATTATTTTGGGTTACCAAAGAAGTTTAACATTAAATGATTAGTTTGTATTATTGGTAGAAAATTCAAATTTTCTCTTATGTTTAGGATTTTTTCCAATTTTTTCGACACGATGAGTAAAAAATCGTTTATTGTGCATTTATAATTTATTATATTAAATTAAATTAGAGTTAAAAACTATTGAATATACCTGTGACTATTTGGATTGTACTAAGTACTTTAATTTTACTGAAAAAAAAAGATGACTCAAGTAACGCAATAATACAAAAAAATAAATAAATAAAGAAATGCATTAAAAAATAAAAATAATTACGGTTTATTTTTTACTCAACAAAAAATAATTTTTGTTCGTTTAAGAGTTTTTGCTTCGTTCTTTCCAAACGAAGCAAAACTACGTTTGTAAGCAAACTACTTTACGACAGACTTAAGTAAAGTGGATTGCACACAAGATCTAAGAGCCCCGAGAGTCGCATTTTCAAATACAGTCAGTAGAATCGGGTGCGCTTAAAATATTTCATCTCATTTCACGTCAGCGCCGAGCTCTGATGACGTCATCGGCGGTTTTTCGATGTGAAAGATAGATGCGACCTAATCTTGTTGCTGTCAAACACATTTTGAAATTTAAAAAAAAAATTCGTGTACATCTTGCTGCTTTGCGCATTTTGCGGGTCTATTGGTATAAGGTCCTTCTGTCTCTTATCTAATCTCTAACCCTACTGATCCGACATTCCAATTAGTACAAAAATTATCCCATCAGTCAAAAAACAGTCAAATATCATAATGATTGTCATCATGTTTATTTATATGAATAGACTAAAACTAATCTTCCCAATGTCGAGTAAAATGCGACGTTTTTTACTTTTTTATATACCTTATAACTTCCATAGGCAAGGATCAGTCAGCCAACAGGGACTTCAAGGTATTTGTGAATCTACGATAACTTAATTTATAGCACTGCGTAATTGATTGATTGTGGATTGGTTAAGGGATTATTAACCCTTAATTAATCCCCAATCAAGAAATTGCATTATTATTTTTACTTTACTTTCTTGACCTGATAATTACTTAAATAAACCTAGATATTGTAGTTTTATTAGTATTTCTTTAGAATTTTAACGTACATTAAATTGCCTTGGCTGTCTGATACTTGCCATAATTTTTATACATAGAAATAATAGTATCTTATAAGAATATTCCTCAACGCTATGGACTGATAACCCTTTATTGCACAATTACATGAATAAAACGTCCTTTTACAGTAGTCTTTTTTGGTAATTTAGTAGGTAAATTAACAATTTTACTTTATTTCAGAGGACATCATTCCAAACTCACACATGAAAAAAATTTTAGGCGAATTTTTTTTTCTGTCCTATCAATATTTTAGCAATAACAAACCATTTCTTGTGACTGAAAACTACTAGAATACCAAGAGTGCTTAGCGGTAGAACTCTAGAGAGTTCAAGATTTAGGCTAAAATCTATAGACCGCACTCAAACTCAATACACAGAACAAAACGAGACACAAATATGCTCTGATTTAAATCTGTCTCGTTTTAACACTGTCTTGAGTCTGAGCGGAGTGAGAGTGCGGTCTATAGATTTCACTTGAGTCTTTCAGCAGGCTTTTGTATATTTCTTCATTATAATGGAAGTTGACCGACGAGAAAAAAAACCCATTTGGGTGATGTCCTTTCTAAAACAGCACAATTATTAATATTGACAATTTTACTAAAAACTAGTGATATTTCTAATTTGTACATTAGTTTTATATTTTTACACCCATACTCCATAGGTTCTAAAATTATTTAGTGTTTCCCACATGTGGGCGATTGAGTTACTTATTCATTCAAAAAATAATGCAATATTTTCATATTGTAAATGGAAACCAAAATTGGTATTAAAGCTGTCAAAAGCTATACTTTTGACAGCAATTGTAAGGCTGACTCGGCTGATGTTTATTCACTTCGTAACATTTTAAACTTATTTGCATTGTTTTTATGTACTCGTAGGTATCAAGTGCATGCCACAGGTTACACACGAGTTTATATAAAAATTTTTAGTCTTGGAAATATTCCATTAAATTTTCTATATTCGTCAAATATAAGTAAACGTAAATAGTGTTTAATTTTGATTTGGAGCGAACATTTTTTAATCGGTCTCGAAATTTTAAATTGTTGGGCAGATTGAAACTAAGTTTGCGAAACTCTGTTCTAATATTTGGACTCTATTGCATTGGAGGCAGCTGTTCTAGGCATTTAAAACACGAGAGTAAACGTTCTTCAACGTTTTGTCCACTTAAACGAAAATCTTTTTATTTTTATATTAAAACTATTTAAAAAATATTTAATATGCATCTTGAAGCCAACGGGTCAATAAACCTATTTAAAGTTTTGAAGAATGTGAAAAAAACATACTAAAAGTATTAATTTCTCGCTCAATTAGCTTTCCAATTTGTTATAATTGTAAAAAATGATCAAACAAAAATATACACATTAAAATGTATTAAATAAAAGACCCCCACATAACATAGGTTTTAAAATGTTTGTTAATTGAAACGATTTATTCCTAAAAATATGTAACGTTTTTTTTTAGTGTAGGCGAATTTGCGAAATGTATTAAAATTGTAAGCGAATGTAACATTGACAAATAAGTCAAGAAATGTGACATATTTTATAATATTATGTATTATCAAACGTTTCAAAACTTGTGGGGGGTAATGTGGGGGAAATATACTTATAAAACGCGACACGACTGCATGCCATACAATGCGACGTAGTGTCGTGTGTTTAGTGTGTTTCTGGTCACAGTTAAAATACAAGGTAGGTTCGGTTTGTTATGAAGACTGGACACGCGGCGTGTGGCGTTAGGTCGGATCGCGTTTTAAGTGTGTTACCACCTTTACACAAACAGTCTGTCCCTTTGTTTAGTCAACGTGAATGGTGTAGTGATACTTGTATTTTTACTCTGTGTTTCGTGTACAGATTAATTATTATTATTAAAATATTAATATACAAAAATGTATGTTTATACTTAAGAAGTCGGGACATCACAATTGTCTGTGTAAATCAATACGAAGACCTAATTTATTTCTTATGTAACCGCCTGTATTATTATTTGAAATGTAAAAATATATAAGAAAATATCTACTGTTGTGTTTTTATAATCATCATAAGTCTACCTACCCTCAAATCCTCTACTTATCTGTTTGTGTGTCCCATGGTTACTTATAAGTACTTTTAAAACAATATTAACTAAGAATCTGGACTGGGGTGATACCAGTGTGATCGTATAAATCGCATCAAAATCGGCTTAGTCGCAGTCAATCACAATAAGTAGGTATGGATGGATGGATGTTTGTTACTCAATCACGCTACAACTATTGAACCGATTTGGCTGAAAGTCCGATTATACTCTGGAATAACACAGAGGCTTCTTTTTATCTCGGAAAATAAGATAGTTCTCGCTGGAATTAAAAACCTCAGTCCACGCGAACGAAGTCGCGGGCATCGGATGGTAGTAAAAAATTAAAAGTAGTCCAATTAAAATTTTGAGATAAACCCAAGATAAAAAATTATTGCTTTCGACTAGGTTACAAACTAAGTTCTAAACTATTTTCAGCTTTATCATTAACAAGATAAATAACCTTATTAGGTTTAGGCTTAGCTACACATCGAAGCGCTATATTCCGATGCTTATATTGCTTATAGAATAACAAGCTTTTGCCCGCGACTTCGTTCACGTTCAGTTCGATTTTTCAAACCTCAATTTTACCTCAGGGGTTGAATTTTCAAAAATCCTTAGCGGATGCTTCTTAGCTGTAGGTATCAATGCAAACAATCCGATTCGTCCAATATGGTTAGAGTTATGCGTTAATAGTCAGTCAGTCCCATTTTCCTTTTATATATTTGGATAGCTGCGGTACTAAGCCTTATATGTCAAGCCCAGAAATTCTAAAAATAAATTTCGTAGGTAGATGCTGAAAGCGCATCTAAATCCTATCATGTAAGATTAATGACCGTCATTTATAAACTTTCCACGCTATATTCTGAATAGATAAATAATGGGATCGGAAACTGACGCTTTGTATCTAGTCATAGGTACAGTATGTGAAACCTCTGTACGTATTTACAGTAAGATTTAAGGCTGAAATCTATAGACCGCACTCTCATTCAGCTCAGACTCAAGACGGAGTTAAAACGAGACAGATTTATGTCAGAGCATATTTGTGTTTTATTCTAACCTCTATCTTAAGGGGGGGGTAAGGTATTAAAATTTATTTTTTTCGATTTTTTTTTTTATTTTTCTAATTGAATGCATAATATCTCAAGAAGTTTGTGTTAAAATTTCAAGTCGATCGGGGCAAAATTGACGAAGTTATGAGTATTTCAGCGTCCGTTGCCAGCCTGAGGTTTTACAGCCCCACCCGCCCCAAACGGGTGTTCAGGTAAAGTCGAGTATATTCGAGGCATGATCTATGCATCAGTTAAACGCTGTATGCTGTGCTGAGCAGTAACAAGTGACGGACCTGGCATCGACGACTCTGTGTGAGTATAAAAAAATTGTCGAATTTTATCTTGAATACTTCAGTACGCGAACTTTAAAGCGTTTTTCTGAGACTTGTCATTTTTGAAGTCCGTGTCCACCATAACTAAAAATCTACTGGACCAATCGTTTTGAAATTTTGCACAGTGTTTCTTCACATAATTCCCCAGGTATTGTCGAGAGCATTTTTTTTTAAATAATTATCAATTTTTTTACAACAGCTAATTAGCCGTTTTTTTTAGGGAAAATCTTGTTTTTGGCTTCCAAGTGCTACGAAAAATCGAAAAATCGAAAAAAAATAAAATCCTCTCGTGAATACCTCAACAAACATCTCCTTTAACGAATGCATTTTGATTTTTTTGTTTCAGATGATTTGGTTGCGAGTTATGATGGACACCGCAAAACAACTTTTTCTCGAGGCGCCTCGGGAAATTCACTGTCACTCGCTCAATTTTTGATATTTTGCAATGAAAATTTAGGAGAATATTGTTCTAATGTTACATTATCATGTATGGATCAACTGAATAAACTAACACCATCTGTATTGCCAAAAAAAAATCTTGAAAACATGCCCTTTTTTTACCGAATTAACCTTACCCTCCCCTTAAGTCTCAGCTAAGTCAGAGGACGCTCTATGGATCTCAGCATTAACTGATTAGGCGGTAGGAAACAATTTTTTTAATGCGTAAGTACCTACACTACATAGGTCCTGTACCTATATCTACTATAATTCATTAGATTTAAGTAGGTACTCCAGTAAAAGAAGATCAAAATTCAAAATTAATTTATTTCATGTAGGCTAACTGTAGCTCTTACACGTCATAAATCTACCACCGGTTCGGAATGCAGATTCTGCTGAGAAGAGCCGGTAAGAAACTCGGCAGCTGATCTTTTCAAAAATAAAAAAATTTTTTTTACAAAGCTATGCTATGTATACAGTGCTTCCACAATAAAGCTTCAAAAATGCAAAAATGCATACGTAGGTACACCAATCCAACGCATGTCAAGATGGGCAGTCAAAGCAGACCCATTCCCGTTGGTGGCACCCGTTCACGAGCATGACGCATGATATCCTTACTCTGTGGTAGTACTTATAATTTGAATAAGTAGATAGGGTAGATATAACGATCGTTTTAACAAGTGTAATGGTCGCTACACACGGCACAATTCACAAACAAGTTTGAGCGAACATGCTCACAGCGCCGTTTAATTAACCTATGATTAACATTGGATAGACTGCCGCCAAATACTAAGGCTTAAGTACTCTTTGTACAGTGTTAGGCCACAGTGCGTGTGGCCTAACACTGTTTTTTTTTTTTTTTGAAACAATTCTAGTCGAGCTGAACTTGAATAAAATCTTCTCCCCCATAGAAGTGGAAAACTTGTGCTATGAGTGGCTACGAAAATACTGCAAAGAGTACGAAAATACTTTTTCATTACTCATACACGGAAAGTAGGTCTGAAGTTGCCTGAGAAGCGGGTTGAAAGTAATACTTTTCAGCCCTAGGGAGAATCGTTTTCAACTGACAGCTGTCAAATAATTAAAAAAAACTAGTTGTCACATTTTTATTGGAATTCAAATGAAACACGACATACCCGAGTGCATCCATAGACAAGAAGAAAGATAGACTTTATTCATAAAGTAAAGACAACTGATTCATAGACATTCATAGACAATCATAGACAATACTTGACTATTAAAAAGCTAAATGCATAGCCCGCCGGCTAGGCCAAAGAAAAAAAAAGGCGGTAAAGTTCACTCAATTTTCTTTAGCTAATTTCTATTTTTATTTTGACTTTCCTTATATTCGTAATGAAAAGCACAGTGTTTACCTCGGGATAAAGACTTATTTAGTCCCTCGAACTATAGGCCCCCTCGCTACGCTCGGGCGCCAAACCCCGTCTCGGGACTAAATAAGTTACTTTCATCCCTAAGGTAACAATGTACTATAAAATGACTTCAGAATTTTATATTACTAACATTGCGACATCGCGGCGCGGCGTAGGCTCGCTCTAATCAAACTTTGCGAAATCAACTCAAAAAACTTTGCGGCGGCCACAAATACCAGTTTTCGCAAAAGTCCCCTTGTGCACGTTTATGTATTGCCAAAACTTTTACTAATAACTTTAACATCGCAACCCGATATTTTAGATTTTAGAGAAAACTTGCCCCTTGAGCAAGACCGGTAATTTGACCGGTGTTTTACCCCTTAAAAAAAACTTTTACAAGTTGCTTTGTTTTTGCACAATCGTAGATCATGTTTTTGTAACGAAAACTTCTCGTAAACCTAAACCTAATAGGTACCTATCTAATATTCTCCTGTCCAAAATTATTTAACAGCAGATAGCGTAGTTAGCCTATTTGGAGTCCCCGGTCCAAGGTTCGCATCCCATAAATAAAATAAATAAATAAAAATAGCCTTTTTTGCGCATCCCATATGCGCTCCTAAATAAGCTTATCACCCGGCGGCTGTCCCATTTCAAAACCTAGTAAGTGTGATTGACAAAAGGAGACCAAAAAACATATTTGTGGTAGCCCTTCTGAACTCTGAACTCTTCAGTATTTATTGGTAAATTAATGTTTCGTAAATAAACTACTTTGAAAGCTTTTATTGGATATAATTATTACTTCGCCAAGCCATCTACAAAACATTTTTTTTGGCCCCTGTACAATTTTGTCAATCACACTTAGTAGGTTTTGAAATGGGGCAGCCGCCGGAGGCTTGTAATAATTAGCTTAGTAGCCGAGGGCGCCCTACACTCCGTTTGCCGAGACGCGGTCTCCACTCCAGGACCTTATGACTCCAGTAGTGTGAGCATGGAGATATTATCCACGGGGAAAGGATAAAATGTTTATCCCCTCGCTCAGTTATATCCACCCGTCGAGCATGGGCAAAACGGTGGAAATAATACCACAGTGGATATACTTATAGGATTAGGCATATTACTTCTCCTTTCCCCTGTCGCCATGTTTTAGCATAGGGAGAAGATAATTTTATCTCTTGTCAGTGGATAAAATTTTTGTTTCCTGCCCATGCTTACCCTGCAGCGGCCATCGGTCCTTATATTGTTAATGTGACCAGGGGGCTGAACTCAGTACCTATCAACGACGATAAACATTTTTTATCCATTGAAGGTTTGAAGAGAAATGTCATTTACTATGTCATAGTAAAACTTCAATGGATAAAAAATATATGTCAGTGGCTTTCATTTTTTGATAGGCACTGAGTTACAGAATCAGGGGGCAGACCGCATCCACTTCAGAGTGTTTGCTTTGAGAGCTACTTAGTACATACTTACTTTAGTTCTTGAATTACTTGTTTCGGACTTTATCTCTTACAAGCTTTTGCCCGCGACTTCGCCCGCGTGACTTACGCTACTGTTTTTCCGGGGTAAAATGTCACTTTTCTTGCCATCAAAAAACCACAGGGAATTTTTTTCATAATTTTTTTTCGTCAATTTTCAAATGTTTTTAATAATTATTCTGCTATTCGGGACGGAGACAAATACAACAAATCACAAACCATGAAAATCGGTCCAGCCGTTCTAGAGTTCGAATAATCCCGACTTTGTTATATAAGATAGACATTCAGAGCATCCTGAGAGCCTTTTTAAGTAGGTAATAGGTAGGATAAGTATATTTTATGAAGAAGTGAAATTGAATTGGTGAAAAAAAGGAAAAAATAATTCAATATGCTCGGAGTAAACTATCTTTATTTCACAAAAAAAAAAACACCAATTAAAATACACTTTAAAACATTAAATATTATGGATTAGTATTTATTGTATAATGTCTTATACGTTACACACGCAACGAGCCCCTTATAAACTTTATGTCAGCTTGCAATAAGGTCGACATTGGCTCGACCGTCCGATTATTGTCACATTTATATTTTTATTGTCGATTCCCTACACCGCAATTGTATTTAATTTTATTTTCATTTAATTTAATTACGATTAATAGTAGTTATAGTGGTATTCCAAGATATCGAAAGCATTTATATTTTGTTGATGCTAACCTTTTCTATAAACTTTTTAATTTTTTATTTTTATTTTAATAATTTAAACCGGCCTGTTATTCTTTTAAGAATTTCTCCATGGATGTATTTTTATACCAATATCTACAATAGAAAGGCTCTTTTCTAATACATTATCTTATTTTCTTATTTTCTACTAAGAAAACATTTATAGGTATTTTATAAGGTTTCTAAAACCGCTTTTTCGATAACTTGAAACCCCTACAGCATATTTTATAATTTTTCTTATGATATGATTACTTCATAACATGTCGGTTATTCAAGAGTCACATTATTAAATAGATTAATATCAAGATATGTTAATGCCAATCTAATTAAGTACAAACAATAAAACAGGAGATGGACGAAATTCCATATAACCTTGGGCCCGAGCTGTACAGTCTGAAACACCCTTATATTTTTCTATTATTCGATGACAAGATAGCTCTTGGCTGAATTTTCACCTGATGGTAAGTGACAATATAGTTAAGATAGTAACGGGCTAACTTGGAAATAGGCAATTATAGCAGACAGAGGTAGGTACATTCATTTAATGTAGAATTCTATAAGCTTCGATTCGTATTTTATTAATTTCTGCTTTATATTAGGTATTTCATGTCTTAAAATCGTAATTAAATTGATATTAATTAAAAGTAATAGTAAGAAATATTGTTTGATTAAATTACTTAAGTTACTTTCTTCTGGTTTTTAAGGACATATGGTCCGGGAGGTAGCGTTGCAAATACAAAAGTCATAGTATTCCGGCTGATATTGACGTCGATAGTAGATCTTATATGACTAATAAGCAAACCGACCGTCAGCTGCCCAAGTAGTGGGGCTGGTGGTTGTGGGACAACTCCAATTAAGCTAGACCTCTAAATTGTATGAGCGCCCATACAGCTCAGAGGTCTATCTTAATTGGCGTTTACTATGAATGCCCTTACATACATAGTAAACGCCAATTAAGATAGACCTCTGAGCTGTATTGGCGCTCATACAATTTAGAGTTCTAGTTTAGTTGGAGTTGTCCCACAATCACTAGCCCCGCGGGTGCGTCAGCTGACGGTCGGTTCAGTTGAGAGTCAGCCGAGATCTATTGAAAATGATGGCAATCGATCGGAATAAAATCACTAGCTAAAATGCAACGCTACCTCCCGGACCAATAAGATAGTTTTTATATTTATCGAAAGTAAGTACAAAAACAAAATTAAAAATGTATCTAAAATTAAAAAGTTGTTATGTTTTTCCCATAAAAAGAATTAACTACGTATTTATCTATGTTATTTAAGTATTTAGGTACTATAACTTTTATACATCTATCGGTCTTATTTTCTCCAGGCCCAATTTCGTCCTTCTCTTTTTGAGTAGGTAATCTATTTAAAATATGTTTTTAAATTTTTGCTATACGCATCCACAAATGCTAGACAATATTATTAATATAATATATATGACAATAAAATAATTCGTAAAACTACGGAATATTAATAGAAAATCATATTTATATAAATAAAATGTGTAAGTACATATTGTTTATCCCGCTAAAATCGTAGGATAGGACTGTCCGTCCATCAATAAATAGAAGATTAAAGAATTTGACTATAGGTAGCTTAAAGCCGTTTAATACATATGTAATATAAGTTAAAGCCAATGTTATAGTCTGTGAGGTTATGTCGACGATCTCCGTCTCTTAATAGTCAATAGATATAGACAATTAATATATAACTAGCACATAATAGTTAACAACATCCTTAAATACACCCTAACTTTTACCAAATTACCAACCTTTCTTGGTTGATGGATTCTTGCTACGGCTTTAGGGTTTGCGCGTCGCGACAGAAATCAATACAAATAAAAATTAGGCAGATAGCAGTGCTTACTTGCAAAAATCTATCAATAACCCTACTAAAATTAAATTAGATTAACGGCATCGAACTATAACGCTTAGAAGCGCAATAGTCGCCACAATAAGCCATTTTTTAGTAAGCCTTTTAAAGGTTGACTACACAGTATCGTCGCGTTAGCACGATGAGCACGCAGAAAATTATTAAAAAATGACTTACTGTGCTGTTAAAGGGTGTGAATTCATCACAATAACTATCAAAAACGTAATATAACGTGTACAGAAAATAATTACTTGGCATTCACACATTTATTGGATGGTTTGAGCCAAAGTTTGGATCGGAGCTTAGTTAATTTCTGTACTAAGCGTTATAGTTCAATGATCAAGGGGTTATTTCACCATCGCCGTTCAGAGATTAACCAACGAATAAAGTTTACCTTTTGACAGTTTTTGTATTGGCAATCTGACAAAACATCAAATAAGTTTATTCTGTAAGATTGGTCTTAAGTGACTAGATTTTTAAATCTTTCGAAAAACGGCTGTCCAAGCATTCTGGTTTTCATTTGGCCAAAGGTTGGTAGATAGGTACATACACAATATATTATTATGTTATAATAATAAGCTTTAAGAGAAAAATACCATCCAATTTTCTCCCTGATATTGTGCAAGTTATATTTATTATGGCAACACCTGGCCACTTATCAACGGAAATTAACGGCGTAGCACTTTACATCTCGCGCACGTGTTTTACCTATCTCCGAAAAAAGCTTTATATTTTATTTTAAACATCAGCAACACTTTTTACATTTCAAAAACGCTCCAAAATTATGTCCTCCGCGACCCTATATCTAAAGTCCATACACAGGAGTAGATACGAGCAAGTTAAAAGAGCGCGACGCGCTTGCTAATTTACAAATAGGTAACTAACGTGAAACATTTAAATGTAGTTAAAGCATTTTGTCCGTCGGTCCGGCTGAGCGAAATCCAAACACATTCAGTAAAGGCTACTTCGCCACATTTCCCCCGCCGAACCAGACTTAGCCGTCCTTTAGGCTGTTGGAATATATTTTACAGGATAACCTTAGCTCCTAATCACAACGACAGTTATACATAAGTAGGTATATAATAGACATTCAAACTACATGACTGATATAATTGTATAATTCAGCATAATATATTATAGCAACAATTACCGATTTTGAGATTAACCGTGCTTATTATCTTACAGAGATTTCTAGAACAGCTACGGGAAGAAATTGGAAACTATGCTGGTAACACCTCAATAATAAAGTTAATTTAATAGGGAAGGCCGTTATTTGAGTATCGATAACTGAGAAATTTAAAAAGTTGTAAATAAATAAACGTTACTTGATTAAAAGATTTTATTGTATTTACCTTTAATTTTTACGTTCGGTTAGGTACTAATAATAATTATTAAACGTACTAGTTTTCAAGATTTTTTTTGTAGAGAATTTTATTTAATTTATTGTTAGAATACATTTGAATTATTCTCTTATCATTATTGTAAAAATATTGAATCTAAGTACTTTCCAAAACATAAGTATGTTTCTAAATGAATTTATTAATCTAACAGAAAATACTTTCAACTTTCAACTCAAGATCTTAAAAATAAAAATAATAAACTTAATGATATTTTAAAATTATTATAAAAACTTAGAATACCTATTTAAGTAAGTACAATGATTATATCCTAAAATCTATAATCTTTTTTTTATAAAAAATACAAGAAATATTTAAATAAGGAAGAAATTATTCTTAAGATAAAGCTGTACCTACTGGTACGAAACAATCGGAATAAATAAACAATTCACACAGAATTAAAGTTCTAAAATCACATCTCATACAAAAAATATTGTGTTAGAACAAAAAATAACTAGTTCTTTTGCTTGATATTGATAAAAAATATCATAAAAATAAAATTCTTCCACGAGCAGTCCGTCGGGCTCTCACAGAGTCCCGTGAAAATTAAAGAAAAAACTTACGTAAGAACCGCAAAATTTCTTAATAATTAATTTCCATTTAATTTCCAACAAGAGAGCGAATACAAATAAAGCTTTGATATTCCACTGCGTTTTACACTATTACATCGATAGTATTTTCAAATACGCTTACAACACTAATAATAATTATCGAATTAAATATCAATAATATAATAATATAAACATCTAAATTTTTTGGTAAAATTTTATCCATTTATTGTCATTTCGTTATCGTCTTGGAAATTGACGGTTCCCAGTTTATTAAATTTAATAATTAATTAATTGATCGTAATAATTCTACTATTAATAATAAATTTAATATATTTAAAGGAAAAAGTTATTGTCAATTGGAAGTTGGTTAAATCTACGACCAGCCTAGAGCCGGTGCAAGAAAATCTTATATCTATAAAAATACAATGCGATCATAAAATTGGGATTTAAAACCGCATATCTACAGAGAATACCTCAATTTATAAATATAAAAATATTGCAATAGTAGCAGCCAAAAGCTCGGTTTTCGAAATAAGCGAAAAGCGGAGATATGCTTTTCGATATGGCAACTTTTAATACTGATAATAATTAAGTAATTAATTTTTCACAATAGTCCAGGAGCCCGTGGCAGTTAATACATTATAATTAAACATATCAGTTTAGATATTAGTTCAACTTCTGCCACTTATAACATCGTCATTTATAAAATGGCTATTTAAATTCGAAAAAATATGTATAATTTCGAATTCATATTAAATTGTTGGTTTTAGAAAAACATGGACAGTCAACATCATACCCATAGCTATTTGAATTTGAATAGCTATACAGATATCTACTGTTAACATTAGCATAAATCGGTGACGTGAATTCATAAGATTTTCCCCTACCAAAAATTGCTCAACGCACCTAAAAAAGTTTTCTCTTCAAAAAAGTTTTGAACTTGTATTATATTGATGGTTAAATGTAAAAAAAAGTACTAGACACGTGCTGTTTATACAAATTTTTTGAAGCAAATCCTGAATGGTCTAAGAGAAAATATTGAAAAAATCGGTCTATAAACTCTCCCAATATAATATTATGTAATCACAATTAAGATAATTAAGTATATATACAAATGAGTATTTGTATGAAAGAGAATGAAACCCCGTTTTCCAAATTGCCACCAGCTCCCTAACTATTATGAAGATAATAAAATGGAGTTTTTAAAGCCAGAGAAGGTTTTGTACGTAAAGGAGTGTTCCGTATGGAATGTTCTCGATCGTTCTGGGATATTCCGAGACGTTCTGGGCAGTTGTGCGGGGTTCAGATTCCTCAGTAGTACGGGGCGTACTCGGGTAGGTAGTCGAAGTACGGGTGGTAGAACGTGCGGCGTACGGGTGGTAGCATCACGTCTGAGTAGCGCGAGAACTGTGATACTTGACGACTGCCGGACTGAGGCTTCCTGTGAACAATATCAACCAATCAAATCAGATATCGGTCAAATGCAGAATTAATGTAACACGTGTCGTTACAAATAAAAAAAAAAAGACGTGTGGCACTCGGGGACTGGCGCGGTAAAGCTATTGCATAGCATTTTTTATCAACGCCATCTAGCGGTGAGAGGAGTCCCGTGTTAGGTTATTTTCGTTACGGAATTTCTGGATTCGGTCGCCACGCTCAAGGCCCGCGATAGAAGCTATGCAATAGCTTAAAAACCCCCTTATAATTCCCGTCTTTAGAAACCTTGGGCGAACTTCCTGTTTTTCTAGGATATAAAAGTTAGCCTATGTCACTCTACAAGTCTTCAAACTCAAACTACCTCGTTGGGCTATTAGCAAGTTCGTCTGCGGATAACGAGTTCTCGGGTTCGATTCCCGGATCGGACCAAAAAAAAGACGTGTGGCACTCGGGGACTGCCGCGGTAAAGCTATTGCATAGCATTTTTTATCAACGCCATCTAGCGGTGTGAGGAGTCCCGTGTCAGGTTATTTTCGTTACGGAAATTCTGGATTCGGTCTCCACGCTCAAGGCCCGCGATAGAAGCTATGCAATAGCTTAAAATGGATAAGTATAGATACTGTAAATACATATACTATGAATACTCACTTGCCATGCCGCGCCGCGGGTTCGTCAGCCGCATACTCCAACGGCTGGAGTCCCCTGGGTTCTTGTTCTCCATATGTACCGTATACATAATCCTCATTCCTGAAACAATAGATAATTATCTATATTGTACGATACGATATTATAATATACGTGTGGTTAAAATTGGAATCAATTTTTTCGTGATCTTTATCGACACAAAATCATACATTTATGAAAAATGCGAAAGCACGTGTTTGTTTGGCGCTTTGTTCTTCATTCACACAGCAGAAGAGTGGAAATTGAACAAAGAATTACTAATCACATTAATATTATAAAAGTGAAAGTTTGGATCCGTGTGCATATCTGTGTGCGTGTTACATATAGTGAATCGCCCCTACTCAGCACTACGTGCGTCACGTCTCAAATTCCATGTGCATCCAATAGACTGTACAATTTACGCCTTCGTTTACCTAACTTCGGTGCGAACGGACCTTTCTACATTTCTTTTTTTATAATTTAGTCACCATTTTTGTAACTTTTATTAAATCTATACACCAAAAAGGACTTCATCATTTCACCAACTTCGACAGCCCCACCAAAATATAACTTGCGTGCGTACGTTCGTGTGTGTTACTTTTTCATACAAAAACTATTGGACGGATTTGGTTGGGAATGGAGAAAGATTACATTGGGCCTTGGAGTAACAAATAGAAAATTAAAAACTTGTTTCGGTGACTTGTGTTTATTTTTTTATAAAAACTGAAAGTCTATGTAGACTTATTAGTGCCGATTTCACCAACGTCGAGTGTCGTTTAACCGAGAAATAAATTGGGCATTTTGACAGTTTTTCTATTGAAAATCTGGATAAAATATCTTGACGCTCGGGTAAGACTTATTTTACCTACGGCCCTGATGCTGAAATCTATAAACTCACTCCGCTCAGACTCAAGACAGAGTTAAAAAGAGACAGATTTATGTCAGAGCATGTTTGTGTCCCGTTTTAACTCTATCTTAAGTCTGAGCTGAGACAAAGCACGCTCTATAGATCTCTACATTAGTCTCGTTCACGAGTTGCTTAAAACAGAAAATCTTCTGACAAACAATTTTTGATACTGCAAAAGGATTTAATCACACCTAACTATACTTAATACTCAGCAAAATATCTCAAAGCCAACAACTAATTCATAGGAATCTTTTTTAATTTTCCCCCTTGTTCAACAAGACTATCGTATTAAAAAACTTTCCAAGATTGGAAGAAAGTTTTAATGCTGTTCGAAAGTTTATAAAAGAGATCTTAAAATAATTTTGCACGAAGTTTCAAGATTCTCTTAAGCCGGTGAACGGAATATGCATAGCTAATGTATAATAATAGGTACGCTATATTATATCGTGATAAAAGGTAGATACATCTTAAAATTTATTCGACTTACGTACGTAATTAATTACGTGTTACCTACATGAGTGTTAATTATGATATTTATTATTTTGATAAAATCAAACCATAAAATATAGCAAGCCGCCATATTGGATTGAACGCCAATTAGAGCAATATGTAAAAATGAAAAAAATATCAAAAACATAGAAGTGACGTCGCGAACGACGCCATGACACCGTCGAGCATTTTTGCGTGAACATGAGTGTTACGTAATTAAGACTCGTTTGATATGTATTTACCCAAAATATTTATAAGTAACACGTCTGAACACTACGAAAAACGGCGGCGTAATGAGAAAATAAATGGCTGCACCTGCGATCTCGCTGCGTCGCTGTAAACGGAAACGGATACACCGGAAGCGAGGGTATCGCTAAGTCAGAACATATGAAAAGCGGAAGACTAAACTCAACATGGATTCCGGATATCGAAGACGGAACAAATAATACACTATATTACGGCGTATACTAGAAAATTTGGTGAAGTAGGTACGTATGTAAAATAGATAACCTTTTCCAAGGATCACTGAGATTCAGTGGATGACGGGTGTCTATAACAAATGCTTAGCCTCAATAGCCCAACGGTTAAGGGTGTGGACTGAAAACTGAAAGATCACAGGTTCTATCCCCACCCGTTGCACTATTGTCGTACCCACTCCTAGCACAAGCTTTCCGCTTATTTGGAGGGAAGAGGAGAATATTAGTAAAAAAAAAAACGGATCCCTTACGCAACTAGTTGCGTGTTGACAGGCAATCAGTCAGCCGGCACTGTCTCTTGTTTATGTTCCATCAGATAAAAGGAAAAACCGCGACACAACATAAGATTAATGACCTTTCGAGCAATCTGCGCTTTTCATAAAAGCAATTAGGGTGTTGGATCTCTTAAATGATGTTGCCTTTTCAACGCCCTTAGATTAAATCCAAGTACACACCTAACATATAAAACGCCCGAACCGGGGTATCACTTGTTGCTTACAATTTTGGGAAGATCTAAGCATATTATTATTATAATTGACTAAGTTCTCCATTCATATCGAAATAGATATGAATCCTATTTCTATTAATACGAGTATTATAAATGCGAAAGTTTGTATGTTTGTTACTCAATCCGCGCCGCAACGACTGAACCGATTAGGCTGTTTGGCATAGAGATAGATTACAGTCTGGAATAGGGCATAGGCTACGTTTTATCGCAAGAAATAAGACAGTTCCCGCGGGAAAACCTCAATCCGCGCGACAAAAGTCGCGGGTATCAGCTAGTAGAGTATAAACAGAAAAACCGCATCAAAATATAGTTCCCTTAACGAACGGACCGACCGTTCGATTGGGAGCTATGAGGAACAGACAGACACACAGACAGGTACACAGACACACAGATAAACACGTCAAACTTATAACGAGGGTTAAAAAACGTTGATGCTTTGCTCTGTTGCTGCGTGATTGAAGGTCAAACCAACAAACACTTTGCATTTAAGGGGGCTCGTACGCTCAAACATGTTTGTCAAACACGTAAAATTTTACGTGTTTTTGCTACGGTTTTGTTTGAACAAGGTCATCAAACACCAGCGCACCCAATCAAACACCTCCGTTTACGTTTGTCAAACACGTAGTTTGGTTGACAAACACGACCACAGACTATCAAATACACGTAAAAATGTTACGTGTTTGGCAAACACGTTTGACCGTGTACGGGCCCTCTATGATAGGCATTACAGGGCCCCAAGTCTGCTATTTTACATGTCATTGTTATTGAACCGCAATACAATTACAATTCAATTATCATTGGTCCAAAATTTCGTAGTCTACTAAAT
Organism: Hipparchia semele; assembly: GCA_933228805.2. Taxonomy (NCBI): domain Eukaryota; kingdom Metazoa; phylum Arthropoda; class Insecta; order Lepidoptera; family Nymphalidae; genus Hipparchia; species Hipparchia semele. The sequence goes on from OW121731.1 coordinate 3,292,045, forward strand.
TCACAATGGTCATTCGATTTCTTATAATTGGATTGTAATTCAATGATACCTCGGTATTGCCATTAGCTTTAAAAGCGGTTGCCGAAATGAGTTTAAAAAAAAAACTACATATTAAAAACGTTTATTTAAGCTAGATTCAAAGCTAGATGTGTCAGTGGCAAACCACGGAAAACAATTGTGACGCCATTGAATTAGTAGACTACCAAAATTGTTAAAAGTAGCAATTGGGATGTCATTGATAGACAATTGAACTACAATTGCAATAGCAGACTTGGGCCCCAGTAAGGATGACTGGCTCACCCGCGCCCAGCCGCGATCTCTTTGAGCTCTTGCTTCTGTTCAGTCTCGTATTTCCGCTGCAGTTCACGGACGTGCTCCTGTCGAATCAGTTTCTTCAACGCTTCGAACCTGCAACAGTTAATAGGGTTAGTGGTAATAATGGTGGGAGGCTTTGGCCGTGGCTAGTTACCACCCTACCCTCAAAGACTTGCACGACGGCGTGTCAAAACCGATTGGTGGTAGGGGTTGAATGTACACTGCCATACCCCTTCCAAGCTAGCCCGCTACCATCTTAGAATGCATAAAATTCAAATTCAAATTCAAAAATAATTTATTTCATGTAGGCCAACTTGTAGCTCTTATGACACGTCATAAATCTACCACCGGTTCGGAATGCAGATTCTGCTGAGAAGAGCCGGCAAGAAACTCAGCAGTTGGTCTTTTTAAAAAAAATGTTTATAATAGGTAACAAAACTATGCTATGTATTACAGTTTTAAAAATGCATACGTAGGTACATATAATCCAACACATGTTAAGAAGGGCAGACAAAGCAGACCCATTCCCGTTAGTGGCACCCGTTCACGAGCACGACGCATGATCCAGCCGTTGCTTCGCTCAACCATATTTGAGCCAATCATATCGTCACTCACCATCAGGTGAGATCGCTGTCAAGAACTATCTTGTCATCGAATAATGAAAAAAAGCATGCCGGGCCTATCATCGGTTTTTTTGTGAGGCTTATGAAGGAAGTTAGTTCTTGCTAACAGAGCAATCTCTACCAGGCTACCATTGGAGTGAAGTTAGGTTGAGGTAGTAGGTGAGGGTAGTTTTGATACCTGTCTCTTTGAGGGGGCACCATGAAGGTAGATCCACCCCGTGGACGAGAGGGTCCGGAATATCGCAGTATCTTCCCAGAGGAATGCGGTACGTTTAACATGCCAAACATCTGTAACAAGCAAGATTTCTTTAACTATACCAATATTAGAAAGAGAAAAGATTTGATTAATTGTTTGGTAATGGATAAATTAATAATATAAACGTAAAAATTCTTTTTACAAAACCGACTTCAAACGCCACTACAAAGAATATCAATTGTGCCTATAAAATTGAAGAGTTCACTCGATTTCTCGAGGATCCCATCATCAGATCCTAACCTGATGACAATGAGACAACCTGGGAAGTATACCCTTTCAAAGAAAAAAAGAATTTTCCAAATCGGTTCAGGCGTCTTCGAGTAATCGGGGAACATACATAAAAAAAAAAAAAGAATTGAGAACTTCCTCCTTTTATGGATTTTACAAATTATTTCATCTGTAGAAAGTTCATCATTATCAGCGATAAGTGTAAATTAGATAGATAGATTAGATAGAATAAGAAATATAGTTCTTTCTATTTACGAGGGTACGCGGCTCATGGTTGTGTGTCGTATCTATATAAGTGTGAGCGAGAGCTTGCTCGCGCTTGACCACTCCCACCTAGGCTCCTGACAAGCACGCACACTTACGCAATGTGTATGTACACGACGTAACCACAAGTAAAGCGCGCGTAACTTCGTGAGATAAATGTACCTACTATATCAAATAAATTATAAATTATATGTTATACATTAGGAAAATTCAAGGAACCGTATTTTCTCCGTCAATTATGTACTGATATTAAGCGTAGGTATTCATAGCAAGAATCTACCTACGTTTCTCTTCTGTAGAACTAACTGTGTACGCCGATAAATGCCTCCCTCAGGCATTAAATATCTATTAACTCCCTACAATATCTATGGAGATTATAGTACAAGAGACCACTGCTTATTGTTAGTAGGTTAGTAGGTTATGGTAGGTAGCCTTGGATTGGATTATGTAGTTCATAAGTGTAAATTGGATTTGCACACACAGTTTGTTGGAGCTCACGATGTAAACAACATTTAGGGAAGATCTCGTAGGGTTTATATAGCTACTCAAAGGCGTACTAAATTCGATAACTTCCTTCGACGGTGTTCCCACTAAATTACAACATGAGTTTATTCAAGGGGCGGACCAACAAATTCCTGAAAAGCCGGCAACGCATTGGTGGTGCCTCAGGTGCTACAAATGTTCATGCGCAGTGGTAATCACTTAACATCGGTTGACCCGTCTGATCACTAAAAATAGAAGAAAAAAAATGGTACTCGCCAACAGTAGACATTTTCTTTTTTTAATCTGCAATCGGAATGCCAAAGAGGTTTGTATTACGCCTTCAGCTGTAAATATAATTCTAACCTAAAATCCTAAATTCAACCGAAAAGCAACGAGCCCACGTACAAAACGCTATACACAACACTACTTTTAGAGCTTTCAATTTATTTTAGAGATCATATGAACTGGTACCTGTCATCATGTGGATGTTTCAACATATGATAGTTTTTGACCACTGTGCCTTACACTATAGCGTAGGCCAGGAGCGCGTGGGTAGGTAATGGCCTGAACGATGAGTGTCGAAGGGCAATTGCCTATTACGTTGCTGACTCTGTTATCGGCAGAATCAGTACGGCTTCCCAGGGAATTGTAGAGATCTTTTTGTCAAAATGTAAATATTCATTAATTACAATCGAAAATGTAACATGTAAGAATGACATTTGTAAAACCAGAACATAAATCGGTCAAAAAAAGTAAGTTGCAAGCTGATTTACTGCAACTGTACCTGTCTCTTTCTAAAACGCAATCTTCTATGGAGAGTAAGGGCTACTCGCTTATGACGTCATGATTGATGCTCTCTTTGTCTAACAGGAAACCTAAAAGTTCTGTATTTTCGACTGTTTTTTATTTTTTTATTTTTCCTAGATGATGCCCGCGACTTCGCCCGTGTGGATTAAGATTTTTCAATTCCCGCGGGAACTCCTAAATGTCAGCTATCTCCATTCAAAATTTCAGCCAAATCTGTACATGGTTACGGCGAGAAGGAGTAACAAACACGCACACACACACACACGCACACACACACACACACACACACACACACACACACACACACACACACACACACACACACACACACACACATACACACACACACACACACACACACACACACACACACACACACACACACATTAGTGTATTAGTGTGATAAATAAATTCAAAATAAACCACCGAACATGTTATTATATACATATATCTAACAAAGATATGAGCTAATTATGACGTCATAGGTAGCTAATATAAGCGGGTTTCGTTTGTGAGCAACACGAGCGTGGGATGAATGGAAAAACTGAATGAGCGCTAACAAAGGCGATCGCGGCCAACAATGGCGGCTCGCGCCGAACAGCGCGTCAAACCGAATGTGAGCAATTTGAGCCGCTCTGAGCTTCGGCTTTCATTATCTTTTATCATATAATAATATTAAAAAAGTATATTTAAAAAAATCGTGTAGTGGAGAGAGTATTTTGTACTAGTAATAAACGAACCTTTGGCACACCTCAATCCTGGCAGGGTCGCCATGAGGTGTGTTACTATCAGGTGAGGGACGTATAAATGAGAACGACCGATCTTGCCAAAGGTTCCTTTATTACTAGTACAACAGGGTTACCAACTCCTAAAAAAAATTAGCCCTAACATCAACATGAAATACCCCTAAATAACCCTAAATGCAATATTCAAAACCCCCAAAAAAACCCCTGTATCTTGTTACCATTCAAGGCTAATGTTCAAATAAGTTTCCCGTTTTATTGAGGTAAATAAAAATAATATAACTTAATTTTAATTACATTATTCGGAATTCTTATAGTCATACAATATGTTTACATTATAACTGTAACATTTTTTGGAGATGGAGTAAAAGTAACGCAAGATCCACCATCACGTTTTAAAATGAAAAAGGAATTATAAATATCGAAAAAGCGTGTTCAACGCTAATGTATTGTAAATATTTTCAAAACGCTTTAGCTATAAAACGATTTTAAGCATATTATTCCGGAATACCGTAGACGTTTTGCTTTATTTACTCGTTTTGGTCAGTCAATTATGTGACGCTTGAAAATTTATTTATGCCCCTAAAAATAGCCCTAAATTTTTTTGGGCCCTAAAAAAATCCCAATAAGCAAAATTCCGCCCTAAATTTGGGGCTAAAAGCCCTAAGTTGGGAACCCTGTAGTACAAAATACTCTCTCCACTACAATCGACTTCAAACGCCACTTAAAAGTGTAAAATAATTTTAGATTTCTACACGCATATTGAAGTCGGTCGGGCCTAAATAGAAATGATGAAACCTTAGGAAATGAGCTGCTGACCTTCAGACCTTGAGCGGATCTTCATTTATTATGTATAGCTGAGATCCATCTCAGGAAAAACCGCATCAAAATGAGTCCATTCATTAGCTACGAGGGACTTATACTTAACACCCCTTTTTCCCGTCGGCGATTAAAAAAACAAGCAATAAGAGCCGGTAGATTTTTAACCTGAGAGTTGAGACACGTGATTCTAAAAGTTACACAAAATATCGATAACGAGAGTTGCTGAAACTTTACAAAACTCAGTAACTAGGAAGACTGCCTAAATTATTAAGTCATTGTGTCGAAATCGGCGGGAGTTGCGCGTTTCAGCGGTTTCCTGAAGTTTCACAGACGTATTAGATCAAAGGGAAATAAGTTATGAAATACTGAAACAATGGCCGGCACGTGGAAAGAATCAGAAATATTTATATTCAGCTAGTTTTCGCCCGCGAATTCGTCCGCGTGGTGCGTTTTTGAAAATTCCACCCCAAAATCTAATTCCACGCGGACGAAGTCGCGGGGGCAAAAGCTAGTTTTCAATAAATATCCAGTGTGATCTTCAAAAACTCTTTTCCTTTTACGGCCTAAACCCTTCACCCATACCCACCTCGCCATAGTCCGGTGTTCGCACGACGTTAGGGGGCGCCTTGGTGATGACCCGCCCGTACGCCTCGCGCGGGATGGATGGGTACTGATATCTGAATCTGAAACAACAGTGCATTATTAGTATTAAAAAAAAAGACGTGTGGCACTCGGGGACTGCCGCGGTAAAGCTGTTGCATAGCATTTTTTATCAACGCCATCTAGCGGCTCGCCGTAGAGGAGTCCCGTGTCAGGTTATTTTCGTTGCGGAATTTCTGGATTCGGTCTCCACGCTGGCCCGCGATAGAAGCTATGCAATAGCTTAAAAATAAACGGTCAAATCGGACCCTGCCCTACGGACGCAACGACCGGAGCCCTGGATGCGAGTCCAAACGTCGGAAAAAACGTTTCCAGTCATTTTTTTTTCGATGATAAGATAATCCTTGATTGCGATCTCACCTGTGGGTAATGACGAGGCAGTCTAAGATGGTAGAGGGCTAACTTGGAAGGGGTATAGCAGTGTAAATTCAACCCATACCCCTAATCGGTTTCTACACGCCATCCATCGTGCACGAACGCTGAATCGCTTGGCGGCACGTCTTTGACGGTAGGGTGGTAACTAGCGACGGCCAAAGCCCTCCCACCAGACAAACTATCATAACTATCATTACTAATATTATAAATGCGATAGTGTGCTTGTTTGTTGGTTTGTCCTTCAATCACACTACAACAGAGCTACGGACGTGATTTTTTCTATGGATATAATTGAGAACTTTGAGAGTGACATAAGCTACTTTTTATGCCGGAAAATCAAAGAGTTCCCGCGGGAATTAAAAAACTAAATCCACGCGGATGAAGTCGCGGGCATCTACTAGTTTCTAATAAAAATGTAAAGAAATACTTATACGATAAGTATTCATTCAATGAATACAGTATTAAATAATTTAATTTTAAACCTACGTTCCTAGTATTCAATGGAAAAGTAGAAATGATATAGGTATACCTCCTACATGGTATTTATTAAATTCTTGGAAAGCTTTTATGATATAATAATTTTATCGTAGTATTGAATTAAAGGTACTTTCAGATGTGACTACGCGTATGTGTTATGCGTCAACCGCATGTAAGTGCCAGTAACATTTAAAGATTTATTTCTTAAGATTGTGTCACCAGTAGGTAATCATCCTTATCATCATCATCATCAGCTATAACCCCCTTCTCCTCTCAGAAAAGGGGGTTATAGTCCATAATCCACCACGGAGGCTCAATACGATATTTTTTTTAAATATATAGACTAGCGCTTGGCTGCGATCACACCTGATGGTAAGTGAAGATGCGGCCTAAGATGGAACGCGCTTGCCTAGAAGATTCCTATTCTTGATTTGAAGGTACCCAAATCATAGTTAGATGGAAAAACGGAAGCCGGAAGGGCATTCCAAATGTTAGCGGTGCGTATCAGGAACGAAGAAGCAAAGCGCTTAGTGCGCGTCCTTGGAATTGGTGGACTTCACACACCTTCGAGAATATTATGGAGAACTCTCAGATGTGCAGGTCCTTACGATGTTTCCTTCACCGTTGAAACTTGCGATATTTAATTGCTATAATATAAACGTAAAAATTATTTTTACATAACCGACTTCAAACGCCACTACGAAATATATCAATTGTGCCTCTAAAATTTGAAGATTTCCTTCAATTTCTCCAGGATCCCATCATCAGATCCTGACCTGATGACAATGGGGCCATCTGGGAAGTATACCATTTCAAACAAAAAAAGAATTTTCCAAATCGGTAAAGGCGTCTTCGAATAAAGATTCCGACGAATTCGAATCTTCTCCTTTTTTGGAAGTCGATTTAAAAGCACCGAAAAGTCAGAGGTGCGTGCCCGGGTTTGAACCTGCGACCACGCGAATAGGAGACCTAACCTAACTACTAGGCTATTATGAAATCGGTGTAATGTAATTATAACTTAAAATGAGTAGGCAGTTAGGCACCCACTTAGAAATCGCGCGTAAGATTTTTATCATCTGAAAGTAGCCTTACAGTTACCAGTTGGCATTATCCCACGTACGAACCCACAATTAATGAGCCATTCAGAAAACAGTTTTGGTTATTTCTTTTATTGTTAAAGTAAGTGTAGTTTTTCTGTTTAATATTTTTGTAAGTAAGTAAATATAGACCATGAAATTTTATGTGCATTTTTAAGCCAAAAGAGCCACAAGGGGTATTTATGTCAGGTCGGGAGAGGCATGCTTACGTCACCGTACTTAACATGTGGTGCTTCTTTAGGATTAGGCTTTATATCGGCTGACAGAGTCCTGCCAGTCGCAATGGGATACGAACTCATTGATGATGAGATCTATAGTGCGTGCTCTGACTTAGCTTTCACTCAAAATATACTATAGTAGACTATAGCCTCAATAGCCCAATGGGTAAAGGTGCGGGCTAAAATCTGAAAGGTCACAGGTACGCACAAGCTTTTCGCTTATTTGGAGGGGAGAGGAGAATGTAAGTCAAGTTCAGCTTGGCTAATATTCTTTTAAAAAACGAGACACAAAATATGATCTGACATAAATCTGTCAGACTAGACAGAATGAGAGAGTGCGGTCTATAGATTTCAGCCTGACAATCGATCGATAATCGAGCTTAGGCCGAGAGCAGAAATCAGAATAAATAAATATTAACAGTGTGCAGATTGGTAGAAAAAATCATGCAAAAAAAAATGTTTTTCCGTCATTTTTTTTTAAATATGGTCACCGCGGGTCACCTGGGGCCCAAGTCTGCTATTGCAATGCTATTGCAATTGTAGATCAATTGTCTATCAATGACATCCCAATTGCTACTTTTAGCAATTTGACTTGGGGCCCAGGGGTTCAATTGTCTATCAATGACATGACAATTGCTAAAAATAACAATTGTCATGTCATTGATAGACAATAAAACTACAATTGCAATAGCAGACTTGGGCCCCAGATGTTAATTAATTATCACTGCCCATGAACATTTGTAGCATCAGTGGCAACACCAATGCTTTGCCGGCTTTTCAGGGTTTGTCAAGGGGCGGCTTGAATAACCACATGTTGCAATTAAGTGATATGATATATGAAACACCGTCGAAGGGAGCTGTTGGTTCCACAGTTTAGTAGTACGTGGAAAAAAGATCTGAAATAGCGGATGGTCGATCGATATTTATTATTTGCAGTGTATTCGATAGAAAGATAAGGTTTTCAATGTATGCGTCACCTATCCTATCACGAGCTTTATTTGGAGGGCAGAGATGGGAATATTAGTCGTGAAAAAAAAAAAAAAACTTCTCTTTTTTCGTTGGGGGTTAAAATTGAATTTTTGCGTCACCTCCCCAAGGCGTTACCCGGTCTACGGAAAATGTTCCCAACATTTATAAAGCCGCATATTTTCGGCGGGCGAAGTTAAATATAGAATTTACCGAACATCCTAGAATAACATTTTGATGGGGAACTTTTTACGTAGGAAGCATTTTCGTATCTTTAATAAAGCATCTCGCACTAGTACGAGTTTTTACATCTTGACAGCGTCGGTCGATTTCAAGTTGGTATGGTAATGCCGTACCGTCTGAAATTAAGCTGAAAAACACTAAAGTTTTAGAATGGTTATTGCCTGCTATCGATTTTTATTGGGTCGTTGGCTGTCGAATCTTATGTAATTATGTCCATATACTGAACATCCTTTTACAACAGACCAACACAACGAGTACATGGTTGGTTGGTTGGTCCGTTGGTCCTTCATTTGATAGAGCTAAGTTCCTGTAACGATTTGCTCCATCATCAACTCCTGTAAAAGGCAACAACTCATCGGGACCAAATCAATGAGCTCACATGATACATGCTATAAGTTATTGAGGAGATGGATAGTCCGCAGACTTTGCTTTAGTAACTGTAGGGTGCCACATAATCGAAGTATCTTAGGGTAAATTTCATGTAACAAATGTATACGAAATGCCTATACCCTAAATACAAACAACCCGTCGTCGGCTGTAAAAAAAGGTGATACAACCTTTAAAAAGTTAAACCGATTTTCAGTAAAATCGGATCCCTAACAATGAAATCTGTCTTCAAACAGACCGCATTCAAATAGGTTTGTCAAAGTCGTTAAACTTAAGCACATTTCTTATTGTGTCGGGAGTTAAAAAACATGGAAGTTAGGTGCTGCGAAACTGCGATGTAATAGAGTTCCGATACTCGAATTCTACCAACGTTTTCGAGTTTTGTAGACTCGTACTAAGTTTTCTAGTAGGGTGTGGGTGTAGACACGTCCGCAAGTATCTGTGGAGTATGCTACAGAGTATGCACAGAGTTTGAACGAGACAAATATATCCTGACATAAATCATTCTCGTTTTAATTCGGCCATGAAAGTGAGCATAGTGAGAGTTCACGGCCGGACTTAACAGAACGACGAAATTAGAAAAAATGAAAGTCTTTGAAAAGTCCATTTTGCACTTTTTACAATTAATATTATTAAAAAATAAACTTAAATTCATTAAGAGACGTTCGCAGACAGTCAACGTGTTGATTACCATCTTAGATTTCATCATCGTCGTCACGTACCATCAGGTCGCAGTCAAGGACTATCTTGTCATCGAATTAAAAAAAAATCCTGCCGCTCGTATTCGAGAAACTTTTCTTGTGTAACTGACGCCTGTGTAGCTCGTCGGCTTTAAAAACATACCAAAGCTGCCTCACTGCGACACCTCGGGGTCGCGGTTTAGCTCGCTACCTCGATGTTACCTCCATTTAAAATAAATGTATGCAAACAGCACGATGTTCGTGCTGTTTGCCGAAGATGAATCACTGTACCGCGATTTATCGCAGTGAGGTGTCCTTCGACGTGTTCGTGCTCATATGTTTGCATACATTTGTTTTAAATGGAGGTGACATCGAGGTAGCGAGCTAAACCGCGACCGCGAGGTGTCGCAGTGAGGCATCTTTGGCATGTTTTTACCCTTACCTGGGTGCAGCTCGCGGCATCGCAGTGTAGACCGGCCATTCGTTATACATGAGCGGATCACGGTACGTGTTCACTTCGTTCATTATCTCTGGGGCGCGCGCTTGCCGCTTTGAGAACCTGTGGACAAAAAGTAACATTAGCCAGAGATCGTGACCAGTGCTCATTTTTACCCGAATGCGCTACGCAAATGTTTATCAGTCTATGTATTTATGTATGTATGCATGTACATTGTACATATGTAGGTATTTATGTATGTATGTGGCGCTCTAGAGACAAAACGCGTGTGCCGATTTTGATGATTTTTACATCAATCGATTCGTGTTAATCTTGGGAGTGTCACTAAATACATGAAAGTAATCAAAATTAATTATGGTGACCACCAGGCGCAATATTGCGAAAAAGAAAAACAATGAAAGTCGATCACCTGTGGGTATTTGAAAATTATTGTTATGATTCTCTCATTATTTTTCATTTCGAATGACCATTTACGATCTATGACAATCCAAAGTTATTTTTCAGTTGATGTTCTATAAAGCAGTCATGTTTTTTATTCTATTTTATAAAAATTTGCTTGTGGAACCAACCAACCATAATATCTAAATCATTCCTTGAGTAGGAGTCTCTTTACCCAATGTCATTTCCACCTTTCCCTAACTAGGGTTGCTAGATTTTTTTTCAGCCTATAAGGGACAAATGGTTAAATAGGCAAAAAAATACGGGATTTCAATTTTTTTACCCGGGACAAATAAAAAATAAAATTATTTAGTGTCATTTTTTATTATTTTTTATATTTCCGAGGATCGAGTCAGTTTTAACATTGTCATTCTGAGACTCACTGTCATTGGTCGATGCGGGCTGCGAGTGCAAGTTAGTAGCGTGACAAGTACGTTTTACGAACGTTGCGTATGTGAATATTTAAATCGATTTCATAATGAAAAACGACGTACGGCTCAAATACGGGACAGAGTCAGTCCCGCCGGGACATTTTAAACTATACCTAAAATACGGGATGTCCCGGGAAATACGGGACGTCTGGCAACGCTATCCCTAACTATCATCTAACTTAGCTTATGTACCCCGTAAAAATAAGGAAACATTTGTGAAAACGGGCACACTTGTAAAAAGAATTTTGTTTTTATCTTAACGTCTGTTTATATCCAATAGACAGTCTACATACAGATCATAATGATCCATATCCGGTTACCGGAAGAAGACATGATACACCTAAATGATACAAATGTAAATCGAGCCATAGACATAAAGTGGTCATGAGTCGTAAGAATTGAAAGAATTATTTTTGTTCACGAAATGCGAAAATCTTTTCCAAATTATTGCGGATTCTTGGCATTATCCCCCATTCTGTTAACTCGAGCGATATAATAAGGTTAATGCGGGAGAAATGATTGAGATAATACGTTTTGTGTGGGTAGCTTTTATTTTGTTAGACATACTTGTAGGTCAGTATTAAATAAATAATTGCCTGAGGGATCAAACGAGGTGTATCAATTTAAGGGTTAGGAGTCTACAATGTGTCCTTCCTTATACGATTTTATTCTTTGGGGTTTTTCCTGTTGCTAGAGTGGCCATTTCATATGGAATTATGGATACGCAAGAAACATGCTCTGTAATAAATAATTTGACGACCCCGCGATACCTACCTGCATAATTTTGAAGCCTCAATAGCCCAACGGTTAAAGATGTGGACTGAAACCTGAATAGTCACAGGTTCGAATCCCACCCGTTGCACTATTGTCGTACCCACTCCTAGCACAAGCTTTTCGCTTATTGGGAGGGGATAGGAGAATATTAGTCAACATCAGCTTGGCTAATATTCTTTAAAAAAAAAACAATTTACGTATGTAGGCAGGTAGTGGATACTATATTAATATCCGATCAAATGCGAGTTGGACTCGCATACGAGGGTTCCGTACCAAAAAGCGCTGAAAAAACACGTTTCTAGTAAGAGAGCCAGCCCCCTTTAATGTTTTATTTATATTATTTTATTTGTTGATATAGGGGCAACAGAAATGCACATTATCTGGAAATTTCAAATGTCTATCTATTATGGATCATGAGATAGAACCTGCTGATAGACGGACGGACGGACGGACGGACGGACGGACGGACGGACGGACGGACGGACGGACGGACGGACGGATGGACAGAGGGACGGACGGACGGATAGCGGAGGCTTAGTAATAGAGTCCCCTTGGTTACCATTCGGGTACGGGACTAATACAGCGTACTAATAAAGCGGAAGATTTTGTTTTTGTTTTTATTTGTTTGATTGTTTGTTTGTTTGTTTGTTTGTTTGTAGGCGCTAATTTCTGTCCGATCCTAATACTGTTTGAATGTAATTTATTAAGCGTTTATAAAGTTATTTCACGTGGTTTCACATTGATCACGAAATGCGCCGGCAAAAGAAGAGAGTACAAAGAGCTTGACATAGACTAAAGTTTACAACAGTCACAGATAATACAGTGTCATAACAGATTATAATATTTAGGGCATACATACACTGTCTATCCAACAGATACGAGCTTTGGCCCGTGAGAGTAACGATTTTCAATACTTAAACAAAAAAACTTACATTCTTGTCTCACAGAAAATAATCAATAATTCAAATGTGAATAACTCGAATGGCGATGAACGTAATTTGATCGGTGCGGGAGCCCGTAGGGCGGAACGGGCGGAATGGGCGGAAAAGGCGGAAAGGGCGGAAAGGTTTGGATCTTGCACGTGAAGCTAATGATGCCTATTCAATAAGCATTCTTACTTTACGAACAGCTCATGTAGAAAGATGATAATATGTATTGGATTTGTTAAACCTATACAAATAAATGAAATTGAAGTGTCTGTATGTGATTTCATGATTAGGTTATATCTATACTAATATTATAAGGCTGAAGAGTTTGTTTGTTTGAACGCGCTAATCTCAGCAACTATTGGTTCGAATTGAAAAATTATTTTTGTGTTGGATAGTCCATTTATCGAGGAAGGCTTTAGGCTATATAACATCACGCTACGACCAATAGGAGCGAAGAATCAGTGAAAAATGTTGCCAAAACGGGGAAAATTATCCATATTTAAAATGTATTCTTTTAAAAATTTCTTAATCGCGATCATAACACCAGAAATTGACGCGGACGAAGTCGTGGGCAACAGCTAGTTCCAAATAAAACGACTATTGACTGATTGAAGTTGACAGAAAATACTTAGTTACAGTTACAGTTTATTAAAATAATTTATAATTCTTAAAAGGATTTTTAAAAACATGTTTTCAATCCTTACTAATATTATAAATGCGAAAGTGTGTTTGTTTGTTGGTTTGTCCTTCAATAACGCTGCAACAGAGCTACGGATCGACGTGATTTTTTGCATGGGTATAGTTAAGGACCTCGAGAGTGATATAGGCTTCTCTTTATCCCGGAAAATCAAAGATTTCCCGCGGGATTTTAAAAACTAAATCTACCCGTCCTTTCGGGTCCTTTCCTTACTAATATTAGTAAGGATATAACGATAATAAGAAAAACGATATTATGGTTTATTGCTGTGTTGGAAAACAGAGAGTTTCAGGAACAGCTGATCTGAGGCTACATGGATGACAACAAATACACGTCAAGACTCTACCACCGGTTCGGATTGCAGATTCTGCTGAGAAGAGCCGGCAAGAAACTCAGCAGTTGCTCTTTAAAAAAAAAAAAAATTTTTACAATAGGTAACAAAACTATGCTATGTATTTGTATCATAGTTTCCGCAATGAAGTTTTAAAAATGCAAACGTAGGTACATACAATTCAATACATGTTAAGACGGGCAGACAAAGCAGACCCATTCCCGTTGGTTTGATAGACCTTTGCCCACTTTGTTCAATAAAAAAATGTAATCCCTGAAGTCTGGAAAACTTAACTACACGCTGACAAAATTGCGGACAAAAGCTAGTTTTATTATAATATTCGAAGTGCTTTATATGAAGTAGGTATGTTTGATAGCTGCTTGTTGTATAATATCCTATTAATTCCGTATCTAGGTACGTTGGATGGAGGAATTTCGCAAATCATCTGACGTCGTCTAGGTACTAGTATTTGAAGGGATAACTTCTGTGCAAGAATTTGCGACGAGCCAGACTGATTGGATAAAGGTATTTCGCCTACTGCGTTACGATTATGTCTGAAATTTTATACGCTGTAACTTGAAAACTGTAAAGATAATGACATTTATTATTTAAATTATGATATTGGTATGCTTTTCGGTGACTTAATCTAAATTTGCTATGAAGTAGAAATATTTTCTCGATAGAAAAATTTTCAAACACTTCAAAAATCTTAAGTTATTTAGCTGCGATAGGCTTTTTAAGGAGGTTCTAATATCAGGCATATTATATAACTTTTTAGATTTAGGTGCGTTATCAGTACTAATATAATAAAGTGCAAGAATTTGTTTGTTTGAACGCGCTTGAACTACCAGTCGGATTTGCTTTATTTTTGTATTTAATAGCTCAATTCTTGAGGAAGGTTATAGGCTATTCAACATCTCGGTACGAATCTTAGAAGCCGAGCAAAAAGAAAAAATAGCACGGGCGAACAATGCGTTGCGGTGGTCGGTGGTCGAGGGCGGTCACCCGACGAGAACCGAACAAGAATCGAACCGAAGGCTATTTATTATTAATCCGGAAGATCAAACAGTTCCCACGGGTTTATTAAAAACTAAATCCACGCGGACGAAGTCGTGGGCAACAGCTATCTTCTTCTTCTAAATATATAAAAGGCAAAGGTGACTGACTGACTGACTGACTGATCTATCAACGCACAGCTCTAACCACTGGACCGATCGAGCTGAAAGGCATACAGGTAGCTGTTAGGACGTAGACATCCGCTTAGAAAGGATTTTGGAAAATTTCAACCCCAAGAGGGTTAAATAGGGGGTTAAAACATCGAACCTAACGTGAGCGAAGTCGCGGGCAACAGCTATTAGGTTATAAAATATCAGTTGACTTATCAGTATTAGCCTACAGGCTAGAATATAGATGGTAGTATAAAATAAAGCCACCGTTATATTATAATGGTGCTTTATGGTAGGAAAAAAAACTTATCAGTGGAAGACAGCACAGTAAGGAAACCTGCATGTCTGAGAATTTTCCATAATATCCCTAAATGTACAATGTAATGTGTAAATGTATATTGTGTGTAATTTGTTTGGGTGAGTACGTTTTATGCCAGCGTAGATATAACTTACAGCTAAGGTTAACTTTTCTAATAGTGAGAGGAGACCCGTTACATAATTAGTTTTTTTTTTGTAACTCTGAAATTCAAAATAATAAATAATCCATTAACGTCTCATTACTGGGGCCCAAGTCTGCTATTGCAATTGTAGTTCAATTGTCTATCAATGACATCCCAATTGCTACTTTTAGCAATTTTGGTAGTCTACTAATTCAATGGCGTCACAATTGTTTTCCGATGGTTTGCCACTGACACATCTAGCTTTGAATCTAGCTTAAATAAACGTTTTTAATATGTAGTTTTTTTTGAAACTCATTTCGGCAAACGCTTTTTAAGCTAATGGCAATACCGAGGTATAATTGAATTACAATCCAATTATAAGAAATCGAACGACCATTGTGAATTTAGTAGACTACGAAATTTTGGACCAATGATAATTGAATTGTAATTGTATTCCGGTTCAATGACAATGACATTTAAAATAGCAGACTTGGGGCCCTGAGCGCTGGTCTCCTCTCAGAGAAGTATTATAGTCTACCACGCTGGCCCAATTCGAATTGTTAGACTTCACAATTCGATATTTCGAAATAATTTCGATAAAACTCGATATATCTTAATCTATATAAAAAACAAACATTTTCGGTATTTTCGTACACTGATTTTTCTATCGCATATTTCTGGGAATTGTTTATTTTTATATTTATTATGTTTGCTTCACAAATATTTTTAGTAAATAAACAGGATCTATCCGAAAATGTAATAAACGTTACTTTCCGACATAGCATTTCCATTGCGATTAATTTGCAGGCATTATTCAATGCACATTTTATCACATTCGGGCCACGACCTACGACTGAAGGATTTGTACAAAGCATGAACCTAGGGTACAAAGATATAAAATTCCGGTACCATTTTGTTAGCAACACCGGATGTTGCGCGCGACGCCAGCGCCACCTCGGCAGCTGTCAGAGGCCGAGACGTCAGCGCCGCGTGATCGAAAGGCGGGAAAGATGGCGGCTTTTGCCTCGGTGTGGGCATCGGGCCGCGTCTCACTTTTGGCTGAGACGCCGGGAACGACACAACGGTTTTGCTAAAGTTGTGCTATGGGTTTAGTTTATGTTGTACTATGGGTATTGTTAAAGTTGTGCTATCTAAGAAATAAATATGTAATCATTAGTATCTCGGCTTGTTTGAATTTATAATTTCTATCTTCCTTCTAGGCATAGAACTACTACATAGGTAGTTCTATGCCTATTTTCTCTTTCTCACCTCCACATGGCTTTCAGCTGGTCGCAGGTCGGCTCGTCAGGCTTCATGTCGCGGTCGCGCACCCTCGCGGGCCGCGGCGACAGCGCGGGCTCCTGGTCTATGCGCTGGGCGATTGCACAGGCGCACACACACACCGCCACGCTGCATACCCGCCAGATCGACCACATGCTGAAACAAGAGATAAGAGTTAAACTTTCCACCGAACGACATTCCGAACCAGTGAGTTTTTTAAGCTATTGCATAGATCTATCGCGGGCCGGCGTGGAGACCGAATCCAGAAATTCCGTAACGAAAATAACCTGACACGGGACTCCTCTACGGTGAGCCGCTAGATGGCGTTGATAAAAAATGCTATGCAATAGCTTTACCGCGGCAGTCCCCGAGTGCCACACGTCTTTTTTTTTAATATATAGACTAGCGCTTGGCTACGCCACGCGCTTGCCTAGAAGATGCCTATTCACTCTTGATTTGAAAGTACCCAAATTATAGTTAGACTTTAGAACGGTGATAGCTCATACCCAGGATTAACACATAGGCTACATTTTAGAGCAAGATATTCCTTGACTGCGATCTCATCTGATGGTAAGTGACAGTGCAGTCTAAGATGGTAGCGGGTTAACTTGGAAGGGGTATGGCAATGTAGATTCAACCCATACACCTGATCGGTTTCTACACGCCACCGTGCCGGAACGCTAAATCGGTAGGGTGGTAACAAGCCACGGCCAAAGCCTCCTACCAGACCAGACCAGAGACAATTCAGAAATTATAAATTCCCAAATAGCCCCCGTCGAACTCGAGACCTCCCAGTTACTGTAAACCTCCACAGACAGACCTCCCGTCAGACAGACCTCAGTGTCGGCCGAGGACGGAATTATATTATATGAAAAATTGTGCAGCCATAAGTGTGAAGATTTATAATAAGTTGCCCATGGAATTAAAGCTGTTGCCAATAAAATTATTTAAAAATAAATTGCACAAATGGCTCGTAGCATATAATTTTTACTCTTTAAAAGATTACTTTAATTTAAAAATTAAACATAAGTTAGATATTAATTGTGTAAATGTAACTTTTATCGTACTAACTACTATGTTATAAGTCTCTTAAGTTTTGCACGCCAGTTATATGGCTGATTGTGAAGTCAATACGAATAATTTGTAATATCGTATATTTACAATCATGCAAATAAATCTATTTCTATTCTATTCTATTCTCCCGGTAACTGAGAGGTCTCGGGTTTGCGTCAGGGAGGTCGTCAAAATGCGTTCGTGCAATCCTCTGTTGCATTGACTTTCGGTCAATTTTATAAATGCATGTTTTTGCATTTATAAAATTGACAGAAGGTCTGACGAATCAATGCAATGGAATCGGCTACTGTGTACCGACCTGGGTGAGATTCGTTTACGACTGGAATCAATTAATTGAATCCGTAGCATCAACGTTTACCTACCCTTTATTGGTGTTACGGGATAACGATCGCTTCGAAATATCTACCTACATTTTGTTGTCCTAAAGGTCATCTCTATATTTAGCTGATTGTTTTTTTTGGACACACATTTCTCGCTCACTAACTAATTTAAACCTCAATAGTCCAACGGTTAAGCCTCAATAGCCCAACAGTAAAGCTTCAATAGCCCAAAAGTAGTCTCAATAGCCCAACAGTAGAGTCTCAATAGCCCAAGAGTAAAGCCTCAATAGCCCAACAGTAAAGTCTCAATAGCCCAACAGTAAAGCCTTAATAGCCCAACTTCGGACTTCCAAAAAAGGAGAAGGTTCGGAATCTTTTTTTTTCTTTTCTTTTTTACTTATGTTCCCCGATTACTCAAAGACGCCGGAACCGATTTGGAAAATTCTTTTTTCTTTTAAAGGGTATACTTCCCAGGTGGTCCCATTGTCATCAGGTCGGGATCTGATGATGGAATTCGGAGAAATCGAGGGAATTCTTCAAATTTTATAGGCATAATTGATATACTTTGTAGTGGCGTTTGATGTCGGTTTTGTTAAAAGAATTTTTAAGTTTATATTATAGTACACACTTGTGCTGTGTTCACACCATACAATAACGTTCTTTAGTAGGTGAAGGAGACATGTTCTCATTCAGTCTGACATCATGTCTCAACTTGCTAGGTTTCCGGTCACGTTCGAAGTTGTCAACATGTCCAATAACTTGGACATCACCGCATATTATTATGAGATTATCCGTCGATGTTTACTTTTGTTAAAACTATTTGTAGCATTTTATCCATGATTTAATTAAATATTTTCAATATGTACTATGTATTTTATAAATTAATTAAAACAATAATAATGAGCGCGCATCTAGATGCTCAGCAAGAGCCGCAAGCGCCGCAGTCATCGCATTTTATAATTTTTTTTTTTTGAAAAGGTTTTTTTGATTTCCGCGGGAACACTTTGCTTTTCAGGGATGAAATGTAGCCTATGTGTTAACCCTGGATATGAGCTATCTCCATTCCAAATTTTAGCCAAACCGATTCCTTCGTTGTGGCCTGAAGGTAACAAATATACACGCACACAAATACATAAAAACTTTCGTCTTTATAATATTAGTATGATTGTATGCAATGCCCCTATCCGCGCCGAACGAGCCGCATATTAGTAAAATTTGTAGATATACGGATTCAATCTGCGTGCACGGATGACGTCATCAGATTCGGCGCGTTTGATTTACAGTGCGGTGAGGGCTATGCAGGCGGCGTGGACGACGTAATTTTCATTCTTTAGTGCGCTTTCACATTAGGTTGCTATGAGCGCGACAGAAGACGCTAACTTCCATACTAATATAGTTGTATTGAGAAGGCATTTGCTGCCACGTTACTGGCGCGCTGCTAGCGACTTAATGTGAAAGCGCTCTTAAAGAATGTGACGGCAATAATATCCGACACGATGGTGTAGAAACCGATTAGGGGATATAGATTGAGTCTACACTGTCATACCCGTTCCAAGTTAGCCCGCTACCATCTTAGACTGCATCGTCACTTACCATCAGGTAAGATCGCAGTCAAGGGCTATCTTGTTAACGAATAAAAAAACATATTGTTCGGAGTATATGGCTAATATGACACGTACTGCGCGAGATCATGAGAAAATGCGTTGTGTGCGGCGTTTGCGGCTCTTACGCGGCGCATCTAGTTACGTGGGTCACCCACTATATCCAAGTAATATAAAAAAGAATAGGTATTTTTGTTTAACTACAAAATATTAAACTTAAAATGAACAAAAACTATAAAACTTAGCACCCAAGTAGAATCGGAAACCTAACTTAAAAAAAGATAATTCTTTTTTTCTCGCTCAGTCAAAATAAACATCAAAAAGAACAGAATTAAAAAAAAACTTGTCCGTTATATTACGAGGTAGGTGAAACAATGAAAGTCGTGGTATCTACGTTTCCATTCACGTTCAACATAAAGCCTATCTCGCACCGGATATACCCGGGTGCGATCCGGATATTGCCTGTGGCGGCCCCGGACCGGCGTCTCTTCTGTTTTATCTGCGCCTCAAACCGCTTTAAAAGATGAAAAATGGCCGCTTTTATTTTCTGTGTAACTGGAATAACACGGTTAATAAAAACAGATTTATTTTACGCTGAATACATTCTTTCTTTCTTATCTACATTAAGCTAGGTTAAACTACAAGTTAAATATCTAATACTAGCTGATGCCCGCGACTTCGTTCGCGTGGATTGAGATTTTGTGATTCCCACGGGAACTGTTATTTTCCGGGATAAAAGTCCAGACTATAATCTATCTCTGTGCCAAATTTCAGCCAAATCGGTTTAGTCGTTGCGACGGGATTGAGTAACAAACATCCAAACATCCACACTTTCACATTTATAATATTTATTATTATTATTATTATATATAAGTAGGATTAGATATTAGATATTTAACTTGTAGTTTAACCTTTACAACACGAGTAGGAGTACCCTGTACAAGCTTTTAAAACGTTCGATTTTTAAAACTCCTATTTTATCCCCTTAGAGGTTGAATTTACAAAAATCTATACAAATCTATTTATAATTTCTGAATTGATTCTAGTCTGGTCTGGTGGGAGGTTTTGGCCGCCAAGCGATTTAGTGTCCCGGCACGAAGAAACCGATTAGGGGGCATGGGTTGAATCTACACTGCCATACCCGTTCCAAGTTAGCCCGCTACCATCTTAGTCTGCATCGTCACTTATCATCAGGTGAGATCGCAGTCAAGGACTATCTTGTCATCGAATAAAAAAGTAATTATTATTTGTCCTAGGATAAATTAGAAAAAATGAAAGTCTTTGAAAAGTCTATAAAACACTTTTTACAATTAATATTATTAAAAAATAGACTTAAATTCATTAAGAGACGTTCGCAGACAGTCAACGTGTTGATTACTCTTAATTGTTTCAGCACCAGAGCAGACTTACGACTGTCGTCAGAGCATAAAAATATTTTTAAGCTATTGCATAGCTTCTATCGCGGGCCTTGAGCGTGGAGACCGAATCCAGAAATTCCGTAACGAAAATAACCTGACACGGGACTCCTCTACGGTGAGCCGCTAGATGGCGTTGATAAAAAATGCTATGCAATAGCTGTACCGCGGCAGTCCCCGAGTGCCACAC
Source organism: Hipparchia semele (assembly GCA_933228805.2). Lineage (NCBI taxonomy): Eukaryota > Metazoa > Arthropoda > Insecta > Lepidoptera > Nymphalidae > Hipparchia > Hipparchia semele. The sequence goes on from OW121731.1 coordinate 3,313,233, forward strand.
GTCTTTTTTATTTAATTACCTACTTAAAAAATTTATCAATCGGCGGGTTATGAAAATCGTTAGTTCTAGCTCTATTTTGTCTAGAAAACGGCTTAACATTAGAAGTAGCTTGATGGCAGCATATGGACTTTATTTTTCATCACAATTGACTCACGGAAAAATACCCTTAAATATCTGAACTTAAAGCTTTCAAAGTTTGCTCAGCTTATTACAGCTAGTTCATAAAAAAATGAAAAAAAATAAAATGGCGCTTCTTTAAACCTAAATCCACACGTTCATACGTGTTGTGGGCATCGGCTAGTCCTAAAAAAATTGGCGATGGAATGACGTTGGGCAAAATTTGTGACTTTTGTACGCAACAGTCGCTCGTCTATGTTATGCGAGTAACTTAAATTAAAGCTTTTGCGTTGTGAAAATCAAAGTCAGCCTGATTGAGCTGACACTCGTTTCATTTTGATGTGTCAACAAATCTACCGACGAAGGCGCTGTCGACTGTCGATCATGATCATCTGTACTAATATAATAAAGTGGAAGAGTTTGTTTGTTTGAACGCTCTAATCTCTGGAACTATCAGTCGGATTTGAAAAATTCTTTTTGTGTCTGATAGCCCAATTCTTTAGGAAGGTTATAGGCTGTTCAATATTTCGGTACGACTCTTAGAAGCCGAGCAAAAAGAAAAAATAGCGCGGGCGAACAATGCGATGTGGCGAGTCGGTGGTCGAGGGCGGTCACCCGACGAGAACCGAACAAGAACCGAACCGAAGGCTATTTATTAATCCGGAAGATCAAAGCGTTCCCACGGGATTAATAAGAACTAAATCCACGCGGACGAAGTCGCGGGCAACAGCTAGTATTCTAATAAAAAAGGCATATTATACAATTGAAGATTACAACAATGATAAAAAAGCGTGGACATAACTTGCAACTTGCAATACGTCAGCATAATTAACTCGTAAATTGTACACACCATAATATTGTCATTACAAGGTTATTACATATTATTTTATTTTTAAAAGAGCAATCGCCGAGTTTCTTGCTGGTTCTTCTCGGTTGGAAGGGCATTCTGAACCAGTGGTATATTGATTTGACGATTCGAAAGCATTTTGTAAAAGTTTATTTGAAAAAAAAAACGTTCGCATTTATGATATTAGTTTGATTATCCCTATCATGTAATGTAAGGGGAGAGAACTGGTGCCTATATTACGAGATCTGAACTTATCTTAGGCGACAGTGTCTCAATCTAATAAAAGATGGATCATTATAGTTACCCAATGACCTTATTTCATTAAATCTCCTTTCATTTCATTTCATATCAGAGATGATAGCGATTGTCACAATGTAGCAATCAATTGTGGACAACCCCACAGGTTTTCTCACAATCAGCTTTAATCAGACTTTAATTTAAATTGAGTATTTTATTCACGTCCCGCTCTCGTCGGATTAAACTCGGCCCGTTTGCAATTCAGCAGTAAATTGAAAGTGTAATTAGTGCTGGAAACTAATTAGTGACATCTGGGGGGAGTCATTAGGGATTTTTAGGGTTCTGCAGGTCTTTTTTCCACGCTTATGCAAATTGTGGAACGTTTTCCTTCAGCGGTGTTCCCGTTGGAATTCAACATGGGGTTATTAAAGGGCCGGATCAACAAATTCCTGAAAACCTGAAAAGTCGGCAATGCTCTGACGGTTCGTCTGTTTACTTGTTCCAAATGTTCATGGTCGGCGGAAATCACTTAACATCAGGTGGCCTGCTCGTTTGCTCGTTACCAATATTTAAAGACCCCATTAACATGCACAAACACACAACTTCTTAAGTTAATGGTTGAGCGAAGCAACGGCTGGATCATGCGTCATGCTCGTGAACGGGTGCCACCAACGGGAATGGTCTGCTTTGACTGCCCGTCTTGACATGCGTTGGATTGGTGTACCTATGTATGCATTTTTTCATTTTTGAAGCTTTTTTGTGGAAGCACTGTATACATAGCATAGCTTTGTAAAAAAAAAATTTTTTTTTGAAAAGAGCAACTGTTGAGTTTCTTGCCGGCTCTTCTCAGCAGAATCTGCATTCCGAACCGGTGGTAGATTTATGACGTGTCATAAGAGCTACAAGTTAGCCTATATGATATAAATAAATTTTGAATTTGAATTTGAATTTAAACGCATAATTATATAACGCCTCCATTCCATCCTAGATGCTATATGAAGTTTTGTAACATGAACTTTATTCATTTATTTATTCTGTACCACAACTTAAACTAAAACAAACATATAAAGGAACTTCTTAGCTTAGCTTATTTTATCCCTTTAGGGGTTGAATTTTCAAAAATCCTTCCTTAGCGGATGGCTACATCATAATAGCTACCCGTATCCCAAATTTCAGCCCGATCCGTTCAGTGGTTTGAGCTGTGCGTTGATAGATCAGTCAGTCAGTCATTCAGTCACCTTTTCCTTTTATATATTTAGAAGATGTGCACAAGCACAGCTTATCTTTAAGGAAGAGACTTCTTCCAGAAGCAGATGACGCCCTCGAATTTGAACAATGCGCAAAAACTCATTTATTAAGTCAAGATTATTACAAAGTTAGTGACTTTCTTAATGACAAATTGCATGGAACCAATCGGCCTGGCATCCAGCTGCCCATAAGAAAATGTAATATCTTATTACATTGTAATATTATGTTACTATGCATTAATATTGTAATATTTGTTATGAAAAGAGCAACTACTGAGTTTCTTGCCGGCTCTTCTCGGCAGAATCTCCATTCCGAAATGGTGGTAGAGTCTTGAAGCCTATAACAAGTAGGCTTACATTAAATATAATTTAGAATTTTAGAATTTTGAATATGAGATCAAGATATTGTCTCAGCTATAGCGAGATATTGCTAGATCTCAGCAGAATATGCATACCGTACTGGTGCATGGTAGAGTTTCAACATGTCATGAGAAAGAAATAATTTTGAATTTGAATGAATGAATGAATATACTTTTGTTGTACACCACATATTAAAATAGCTAACACAGTAAGCTTAATAAATTGTATACAATTAATAGGGTAAAAATAATAATAGAATAGAATTTACAGAGGTAAGTAGGTACTTTTAAAATTTTTGATATTTAAAGCTTTTTATGAAGTGATACCCATTACTAGTGATACAACTTTTCGTCTGTACGGAACCCTGTTAGAAGAGTGGTATTCATACTTGACCAGTCCTTCAGAACGATTGTTTAGTGTTACAAAGCCGTTCGCTGAAATTCCAAAAGTAATTTAACTTCGTAACCTTGGGCTAGATAATGTTAATTATAGTCAAACAAGCTATCTAGAAATCTTGACAGCTCATTAAAACTTGAAAGCATGCAAAGTTTGAGGAAATTGTGGTTTTTGGCGATGTGAGGCTTTCAGTTATAGTTCTTTCAACTCACGAGTGGCATTAGTATAAGATTTAACACGATTAATTGTAATAGTATACTATGACATTAGCGTCAAAGTAAGATGAACCTTAAAAGTATGGATTTAAAGTCACAAATTCAGTACAACCGATTTTAGTTTGGAGCGTATCCGTATACGTAAAAGTATAAGAATGCATGCACGAAATTGAGCTCTAATTCAATGCGTTATGGTCCATTTAACTTTGACGCTAATGTCATAGTATACTATTACGATCAATCGTGTAAAATCTTATACTAACCCCAGAGGGCGCGTGGCTCATGGTTGTGTGTGTCGTATGTATATAAGTGGGAGCGAGAGCTTGCCCGCGCCTGACCGCTCCCACCTAGGCTCCAGACAGGCACGCACACTTACGCAATGTGCATGTACACGATGTAACCACAAGTAAAGTTCACGCGCCCTCGTGAATTGCAATCTACTGATACCATTAGCGTTGCCAGACGTCCTGTATTTCCCGGGACATCCCGTATTTTAGGCATAGTTTAAAATGTCCCGGCGGGACTCACTCTGTCCCGTATTTGAACCGTACTTCGTTTTTCATTATGATATCGATCCAAGTATTCACACACGCAACGTTCGTAAAAAAACGAGTTGATCACCGTTTTTAATTACGATTATAATAAAATTGTATTGATTTTTACAGATATGTTAATACGAATAAAAATATGTTAAAACTGACTTGATCCTCGAAAAAATATCAAAAAAAAAATGACACTAAATAATTTTTTTTTATTTGTCCCGGGTAAAAAATTGAAATCCCGTATTTTTTCGCCTATTTAACCATTTGTCCCTTATAGGCTGAAAAAAAATCTGGCAACCCTAGATACCATACAAAACCGGAGTTGTTGAGCAAACTAGTTAAGTAACTAACAACAGCAAAATGTTATCAGTGCAATAAAAGTTTACCCAGCGAAAGCTCATTCCACTAGGAAACAATTTCACCGAACAATACTTACCCATTCGAAAGTTTACGAGACGAATAAAGAGCTAGAATCAAAGTTCAGCAGAGTTAGTGTAAGTTTCATTCGATTGATCGTATAAGAATTCGATTATAATGAAGGATTTCAGTAAAAACAAACTTAATATAATAAAAGACTAAATTCTAAATTATCTATAACTAATACAAATACAACCTAATTCTTTGGCCAAGGTAGCTGCCAGCTCTTGGAACCCCGGTGGACTCGATGACCTTTTTACATAGTTTTTATTTTTTTCATTTTGATCAGGTTGAAATTAGGCATACAGATAGCTATTAGGACGTAGGCATCTGCTAAGGAAGGATTTTTGATAAGTCAAATAGGGGAAAAATCGAACTTAACGTGAGCGGAGCCGCGGGCAAGAACTAGTTTTATAGTAATTTTACAGCAAAATTGAGCTATTTCAGGCCATATAACCGCCACGAGTTGGTAAGCAAATTATGCAAATCACTTGATTTCCCGCCCGCGTTCGCCAGACGTTGTTTATTTTGGCGCCAAAACATCCTTAATTTATTTATTATTAGCAAGTAGCAACGCGTATGCCTTGGTACCAAATTAAGGGATTTAATTTATTTTCGTACTCATATTATGCTAAGTAATTAAATTAAAACAGTGCTCTTGCTTAGCTTAAAACATTATTTTTGGAATTAAATACTCCTTCTCTGCCCTCTTTTCGGGGGTTATTGTTTTTAACCTATGACATTTCGAAATTATGTGCGATTTAAGCAATAGGGTTTAACTGATAATTTTTGATATCTAATAAAATAAAGTTTTGAATATTATAAACATTGCTATTTTTTTTTAATATCTTAATTAGTCTCGCAAGTATAGAGCTTTAAAGTGTGTTGTTAGACAAAGAGAGCACTACTGGCGCGTGACGTCACAAGTCAGTAGCATCATACCTTCATCATACACTCTCCATAGAAACAGATACAGTCGCAATAAAACAGCTTAAAACTTATTGGACTTTTGAGCGATTTATTTTTTAATTATTTATTGATTATCTATACTCACTTATAAAATAACTTGTAATAGCTCTTGCATTTCACGAGGGCGCGTGAGCTGTACTTGTGGTTACGGTCGTGTACATGCATATTGAGTAAGTGTGCGTGCCTGTCAGGAGCCTAGGTGAGAGTGATCTCGCTCACATTTATACGATACGACACACACACAACCATGAGCTACGCGCCCTCGTATTTTGAAAGTCCTATAATAAATAGCAACATTTTGACAACAGTTAAATACTCAATTTATTTTTTATAGGATTGCATATCTTGTACATTATTGATCGAAGAAAAAACCGTAGGCGTAGATTATGTGAGTCTGGTTATAAACATCACAGCCGACGCGCGGGTGTCTGAAGGCGGCCTTAAATCTCGTTTGTATAAATCCATTTCCATTCCAGACAGATTTTCCCGCACGTTCCTTTTATAACAGATGTTTGCAACCGACTTCAAAAAAAAAGGAGTTTGTTAATTCGGCACGTATTAACTGTGAAAACCCCCCCATGCAAAAACGACGGGGGTGTTTTAAGTTTGACGTGATTGGGCGCCTGTCTGTGGCATCGTAGCTCTCAGGAGCTTCACAAAAAAAATCAAAATCGGTTCATCTATTCAGATGGATGAACCGATTTTGATTTTGTTTTTTTTTTTTGTTTGAAAGGTGAATTAGTCGGGGTCGGTGAATTAGAGGAGAGAATTAGCTATGTTTGATGCTGACTGCTTAGTGTGCTAAGTGCTGGTGAGTGGTGGTGAGTAGTGAGCGGTCAAAATTAACAATAAATTACTGCAAAATCGGAAAATAAATAAATAAGTAGTTAATAGATAGTTAATCAAAAATAATTAATCAGATTAACGATTAATGATTATGATTAATTAATCGTTAATCAAATTTTTGATTAATGATTAAATTAATCGTTAATCAAATTTTTGATTATGATTTTAATCATTAATTTTTAATCGTTAATCAGATTAACTTTGGGCCAACACTGTTTGATGTTCAAGATGGCCGCCGCCACAAGATGGCGGATTACATATTTTCATTTTAACGATTATCTTACTATATAAAAATAAGTCGGGTTTTCTTTCCTGACGCTATAACTCCAGAACGCACAAACCGATTTCCACGGTTTTGCATTCGTTGGAAAGTTCTCGGGCTCCGTGAGGTTTATAGCAAAGAAAATTCAGGAAAAATTTCAACAGAAAAGCGGGAAAATCTTTTTTCACATACAGCGCCATCTCTGTCATCATCTGGTGGCGAAACGGAGTTCGCCGGGTTTGCTAGTTGACTATATAATTTCAAATAGTATAGCGTATACGTAAAGCATTTAGAGCTGCAGGAAATAGAAGTTTCGCGAACAATAACCATTCGTCAGTTAACGCTGAAAGCCCCGCTCTGTGGAGTTTTAATGAGGCGCCTAGAACTCGCAGATAACTCGCTTTTGCCGGGGAAATGAAATGATAAAGTAACTAATCACCATTCTCGAAGACAATGTATGAAACTTTGTAGTGATCTCACTGCATAGTTCCCTCGTCTCTGTCGTGTTAATATGAATGACTAGATGATGCCCGTGACTTCGTCTGCGTGAACTAAGGTTTTTTGATTCCCTTTAATTTTTAGGGATAAAATGTAGCCTGTGTTAATCCAGGGTATTATCTATCTCCATTCCAAATTTCAGCCACATCCGTCGAGTAGTTGTTGCGTGAAAGAGTAACAAACATACACACAAACACACACATTCAAACTTTCGCCTTTCGCCTTTTTTGTGGCTGGATTCGGTTGGGAAGACATTATTATTTTTAACCGACTTCAAAAAAGGAGGAGGTTCTCAATTCATAGGAATCTTTTTTTTTTATTTTTTATTATGTATGTTCTCCGATCACTCGAAGACTCCTGGACCGATTTGCAAAATTCTTTATTTGTTTGAAAGGGCATACTTCCCAGGTGGTCCCATTGTTATCAGGTCAGGATCTGACGATGGGAACCTGGAGATATCGAGGGAAACCTTCAAATTTTATAGGCACAATAGATATAGGTACTTTGTAGTGGAGTGAAGTCAGTTTTGTAAAAAGAATTTTTACATTTATATTATACTAGCTTTTTCCCGCGGTTTCACTCACGTTAAGTTCGATTTTTTCCCAATTTTATCCCCTTAGGGGTTGAATTCTCAAAAATCCTTTCTTAGCGAATGCCTACGTCACAATAGTCTGTTCTATCTGTATGCCGAATTTCAACCCGATCCGTACAATGGACTGAATGGAGCTGTACGTTGATAGATCAGTCATGCAATCAGTCAGTCACCTTTCCTTTTATATATTTAGATTATTTTATATCGATAGAATAGAATGTACAATGTACAATGTACAATGTACACGTGTAGACTGTGTATTGAACGGGACTTATATCAAGTTCGCGAACATCTGTTCCGGACGGCAATCAACGGATCGTGAAATAGCTAGAACGGAGTCTCCGGGCAAAGTAACTGGATCGAAAATAAAATATATGAATTAACAGGCACTACGGGCAGTAAATTTGAGGGTAGAATCACATTTGTCAACATCGATTCGCATTTTTAACAGACTTCCAAAAAAGGAGGAGGTTCTCAATTCGTCGGAATGTTTTTCTTTTAAGGTATTGCATAGCTTCTATCGCGGGCCTTGAGCGTGGAGACCGAATCCAGAAATTCCGTAACGAAAATAACCTGACACGGGACTCCTCTCACCGCTAGATGGCGTTGATAAAAAATGCTATGCAATAACTTAACCGCGGCAGTCCCCGAGTGCCACACGTCTTTTTTTTTATTTTTTATTTTTGCTTACGATTACTCGAAGTCCTAATAGATTATCATATTATCTATCAAGAGTTCAAGACTAATCTAGCAGTTCTAATAATAATATTAGGTACCTACATAATATATATGTGTCGAAATGTTAAACTCCTTTTTTTTAAGTCACTCAGTCATGTCTTAAAATGAGTATTTTAATATTAGTATTCAATTCGATGCCTTAAGATGGGTAGCCTAAGTACATCATGCTCTCTTTAAACATTTCTGTGGTGGTGTCGTGTGGTGCGGGTTGTTACCTTCCCTCAAATATTCAAGAATACACAGGATTAACACAAAGGCACAATTTATCCTAAAAAATTAAAAAAGTTCCTGTGGAAATCAAAAAAACCTTAATCTAAAACCTTAAGGCTAAAACGCGATCATTTTATAATCACATTATAATATTATAGTCTTCTAGATAATGATTGACTGACTGACGGATCTATCAACGCACAGCTTAAACCATTGGACGGATCGGGCTGAAATTTTGCACAAAAATAGCTATTGTGACATAGGCATCCGCTAAGAAAGGATTTTTGAAAATTCAACCCTTAAGGGGGTTTTAAAAATCGAACTTAAGGTGAGAGAAGCCGCGGGCAAAAACTAGTCTTCAATGAAATAATTTATTTTAAGATGTTTCTGTAAATAAGTTTCTGTATTTATGTGGTGTACAATAAAGTGTATTCATTTCATTTCATATGTTTATTACAATCAGCCGAAAAATTGTTGACATCCCTAGAACCCTAGTAGCGGTCGAGCGGGAACAATTCATATTTCACGGATCAATCATGAAAGGGCACCCTTAAGGGCATCTCATGAAAAATCTTTGGTGGAAAATACTAAAATCAAAATCAAAATCAAAATTTATTTATTTCATGTAGGCCAACTTGTAGCTCTTATGACACGTCATAAATCTACCACCGGTTCGGAATGCAGGTTCTGCTGAGAAGAGCCGGCAAGAAACTCAGCAAGAAATTTTTGTGATTAATGGTTTAAGATAGTACGGTTGGCAACCCTAGTCTACAATATGCCAATACAACGTGTTATACGCATGATCCAACTTGTATTTGATTCATCCTTCGTAAAAATGGAGGAGAAAATTTCTACTTGGATGATTTGATTTTGTTCTACATGTTTACTTTAAATTCTTTGAGAGAATGCATTTTATTCTTTCTTTAGGGTTTGTTGGTGGTATAAAGTAGGTGACATCAGTGACATTTCACACGCGCGCACACACACACACACACACACACACACACACACACACACACACACACACACACACACACACACACACAGTCAGTTAAAAATAAAATAAAACCACCCCTATATTTTCCTCCCCATACAAGAAACGTGATCTTTTCGGCGTTGTTTGCTCGACCGTAACAACCGCTGTTGCGATGATTCGGAACCCATCGTGCGCGAGTGCAACTCGCACTTGACCGGTTTTATTATTTGTCCAAGTCTTTACAGCGTAGTTGTTATGTCAACTAGTAAGTTTGGAAACTCGTTAACATCTACTGTAGTGTATCTAATGCTACGTTTACACACTTGCCGAGGCTTGGCAAGCGTCCACAAGCTCCAAGGCTTTACAAACGCCCGACATACATTAGCCCGGATCGGCGACAAGCTCACGCAAGCCAAGCCAAATGGGGTGTTTACACGCTTGTTCTACTCGCTACGTTCCCTTAAATATGGTTGAGCGAAGCAACGGCTGGATCTTGCATCATGCTCGTGAACGGGTGCCACCAACGGGAATGGGTCTACTTTGTCTGCCCGTCTTGACATGCATTGGATTGTGTGTACCTACGTATGCATTTTTGAAGCTTCATTGTGGAAGCACTGTACACATACCATAGTTTTGTTACCTATTGTAAATTTTTTTATTTTTTTTTTGAAAAGAGCAACTGCTGAGTATCTTGCCGGCTCTTCTCAGCAGAATCTGCATTCCGAACCGATGGTAGATTTATGACGTGTCATAAGAGCTACAAGTTGGCCTACATGAAATAAATAAAATTTGAATTTGAATTTGTGGTTGTGGACGCTTGTCGAGACTTGCCAAGCGTGTAAATGTAGCATAAAGTGCCCACTTGCTTGCAATTCAAAGTTCTTAAGCACACAAAGTTTGCTTTGATACCTATTAATAGGCCTGAACCACAGATCAAATACCACGCAAACCTATCTCTAGAGCAGGTAGGTACTAATATTTACTCAGAACCAGTTTGCGTTTATCATTTCCTCTCTCTTTGAGCCTTCTATTTGAGCCTTGCAAAGGCTCAAATTTGAAGTTGTGAATTTAGCAGATGAAACTTTGTTCTACGGAGGGGTCGATTTTCAATTCTTGTAAGAATCTTAATAGGTATACTTTTGACCTAAGTGGTTTCATACTTGACAGTAAAATTACGGATATTCTCGACGTATTTTTTATCTAGGTTTTTATTAAGAAAAATGGCGACATTACAAATTGCTTTTGGCATTTTTTTAAATAAAAAAGACGTGTGGCACTCGGGTACTGCCGCGGTAAAGCTATTGCATAGCATTTTTTATCAACGCCATCTAGCCGTAAGAGGAGTCCCGTGTCAGATTATTTTCGTTACGGAATTTCTAGATTCGGTCTCCACGCTCAAGGCCCGCGATAGAAGCTATGCGATAGCTTAAAACTAGACATAAGACATTAGAAATATGTTTAAAATTACACATCAGGTATCAGGTACACCTGTGCGCAAACACAGGTGTACCTACTCTCTATTCCTTCACTCTCATAGTCTGGGACTCGGGTCGGAGAGAGATCAGGCTTCACGTGCTCTCCGTACAAAGAATTCCGACAGAAAACCCAATACATTTTTTTGTCCCGAACCGGGATTCGAAATCAGGACCTCGTCAGTCGAACATGCTAACCAATACACCAACGAGGCAGTCGCATATAAAGGGGCGCTAAATATAGATGTTATATAGGCCGCCCACGCGGCCCGCGCCCCTTTGAGAGCACTCGCTGGGCCGTCTGTTTTCCCATTCGCAAGGCCGGCTATGCGGTTGCGACTGTCGCGTGGCGGTCGTCTTTCTATTATCCTATTAATCCTATTATAATATTATTAATGCGAAAGTTTGTATGTATGTTACTCAATCACGTCGCAACGACTGAACCGATTCGGTTGTTTGGCACAGAGATTATAGTCTGGAATAGTGCATAGGTTACTTTTTATCCCGGGAAGTAAGAGAGTTCCCGCGGGAATAAAAAACCTCTATCCAAGCGAACGAAGTCACGAGCATCAGCTAATAATATTATAAAAGGAAAAGGTGACTGACTGACTGCCTGATCTATCAGTGCAAAGCTCAATACATTTTAAACCATTGGACGGATCAGGCTGTTTGGTATAGGCACAGATAGATAGTTATGACGTAGGCATCTGCTAAGAAAGGATTTTTGAAAATTCAACGCCTAAAAAATATGGGTTTGAAAAATCGAACCTAACGCGAGGGAAGTCGCGGGCAAAAGCTAGTTAAAATATAAACCACTAAAATAAAACTTTTCTCTGAGAGGAGACTTGCGCTTAAGCTATGACCAAACCGGCGCGTCCAGCCTGCGTCCGCGATCGCGTTCGCGGTGGCGATCAGCTGAAGCGAATGAACTTGTACTGACTCATGTATACCGTCGCGTCCCGTGATTGATCGTGGCGTCCCGGCGCTGCGTATGCACGCAGCGCCGGCCGCGTCCGCGTTCAGATCGAGCTTGCTGGGTCTGCACGCTGCATGCAGCGTATTATTTCAGTTTTTTTCAGCATAATTTCAGATTATTATTGCGATTTAATTATTTATTTAAGATGTCAGATACAGAAAGAATAATTAACGAAGTTTACAAGTACCGTTTAATTTATGATACTTCACATACCTACCATACAGAATATAAAAATATTAAAAAATTGGTTATTTTCTTCCTCTTCTGCAATAGCCATAAAAAGTAAGACTTCTTCTTCAGATTCGTCTTCAAATACTTTTCCGCTTCACGACCCACGCACGACTAGGGTTGCCAGATTTTTTTTCAGCCTATAAGGGACAAATGGTTAAATGGGTAAAAAATACGGGATTTCAGTTTTTTACCCGGGACAAATAAAAAACAAAATTATTTAGTGTCATTTTTTTTGATATTTTTCCGAGGATCGAGTCAGTTTAAACATGTTCGTTTGTTTTGTTTTAACTATTGTTCGTTTTAACATATCTGCAAAAATCAATAGTTATAATCGTAATTATAAACAGTCATCAACTCGCTTTTTTACGAATTTTGCGTGTGTGAATACTTGGATCGATTTCATAATGAAAAAACGAAGTACAGTTCAAATACGGGACATAGCCTGTCCTAAAATACGGGATGTCCCGGGAAATACGGGACGTCTGGCAACGCTACGCAAGACTGACGTCCGACGCGGACGCTATCGTTGATCGCTAGTTTGGTGTGAACGGCTTTTTGCACGCGAAGTTATCGCCACCGCGAACGCGATCGCGGACGCAGGCTGGACGCGCCGGTTTGGTCATAGCTTTAGTAGTAAGAGGTTAAAATTATAAAAGTGTACAGATTACCTAATTTAAAATAAATCTTTGAATCTTAAATCTATTGTTTGCGAGTCAAGGCTAAGAAATCTTCAGTTTATTAGAAATGTAACATTGTTATTCCAAGAATAAAGTCTACTTATTTTAATAAAGATAATACTTTTCTATCAAAAGTCTTATACTTATAGCCCAAAAAAATATTAATAAATATAAATAAAAACATTTTATTCAAAACACTTTCTGTCCTCATATTTTTCTTAATTTATGTAGGTATTTAAATTATTTGTTTGTTTCGTATCTGCTTGCTCATCATTCTCTTCAAGTAGTTTTAAACTTTAAACATGTTGGAGCAACCAGTAAGTAGGTCTACATTACTGCATAATAACTTATTAAGCTATTGCGTAGCTTCTATCGCGGGCCTTGAGCGTGGAGACCGAATCCAGAAATTCCGTAACGAAAATAACCTGACACGGGACTCCTCTCACCGCTAGATGGCGTTGATAAAAAATGCTATGCAATAGCTTTACCGCGGCAGTCCCCGAGTGCCACACGTCTTTTTTTATCATATTGTATTTTTTTGTTTTTAATTTTAATTTATTGTAACCTGTTGGTTGTAACCTTATATTAAAATAAATAAACAATATAAAGTCTGATTTTTAATTCAGTGGAATTCTGACACTTGTCATTTTATAAATCGAGCGAGTTATTTGTATGAAAAACAGTATTACCACCTGTAGTTCGATTTTACGCCAAACTATCTGTCAGGCATTTGTCATAAATATCTATGTGCGGCAATTGATATTTATTTTTCTAAGTTTAAATTTGATATCTTTTTTGTGGCATTTTTTAAATCTCTGGTAACATTAAGATACGTCAGAATTCCACGCAATTAAAAATCAGACTATAAATATTAAGAAATAAAATAATTTTATGCTGACAAAGTTTATGTGGAGGAAGCCTTAATCAGCTAAAGTAGACAGTTTAAGCTAAGCTTTAAACAATTTGCATGGAAAGTGCTTCTATTTGAGCGATAATCCTAAACTAAGGGACAATTTCAATTGTATTATTGCTTTATTGAGTTAGGGTTGCCACTTCAACATCATCAAGATCATGAGCAACTCATTAACGTCTCACTATTGTGCGCAGGTCTTTTCTCTTAGAAGGGTTATAGGCTATATTCCGCCATGCTGGCCCAATGCGAATTTGTAAACTTCTTTCTTTTATTCGATGACAAGATAGCCCTTGAAAGCGATTTCACCTGATGGTAAATGAAGATGTAGCCTAAATCTATTCATTCTTGATTTAAAGACATCCACGTTATAATTAGTAATTAATTTAGGTATATTACGTGAATGGCTCTGCTATTGTCTGCCTGTCTTAACATGTATTGGATTGTTTTGCATTTTTGAAATTCATTGTGGAAACACTGTAATACATAGCATAGTTTTGTTGCCTATTGTAAAAATTTTTTTTTTTTAAAAAGAGCAACCGCCGAGTTTATTGCTGGCTCTTCTCGGCAGGAAGGGCATTCCGAACCAGTGGTAGATTCATCGAAGATTCAAAAGTACTTGTAAAAGTTTATTTGGATAAAAAATATTTCTATCTATTCTATTAATTTGTATTAATGCTATTTTAAATTATTTACAATCATAGCCGTAAGTAGTAAGATCACATAACACTATGTTTATGTTTAAACTAGCTTTTGCCCCCGCGACTTCATCCGCGTGGAATTAGGTATTGGGGTGGAATTTTCAAAAACTGTGACACACGTACTTCTTTATTTTTAACTGAAAGCTCAAATACCAACTTTGATGGAAACAGCTTGAAAAATGACGGAGTTTCATATAAACTTCCATCCCCTATTTAAACCCCTTAGGGGTGGAATTTCCAATAATCCTTCCTTAGTGTGCGCTTACGTCATAAAAGGAACCAACTGTAAAAATTTCAAGTTTCTAACTTCAGTAGTTTAGGCTGTGCGTTGATATCTCAGTCAGTCAGTCAGTCAGTCAGGACTTTGAATTTTATATATATAGATAGATTAACTAGGATTAAGTTTGTGCCTAAGCAGCACAAGCTTAATCGCTTTGTGGCACGACTTTACCTTAAGAGTGGTTACTAGTCAAGACTCCTTAAGAATTATCTATATATAAGGTTGGGGAAAAAGTTTCTTCGCATTTTTTAAGAAAATTCAAAAAATTTTTTAATATAGTTTATTTACATTTAACTAAAGTATGTAGGTACCATTTTGTTCGATAACTTTTTGCCATCTTGTAGGTAGGGACATAATCCCATTGCTATAGAAATTTTGGGACTTCTGATCAAAATACCGCGACAAGTGGTTTTGGCAGTCCTCTCGTGATGTTAACCTGACACTGCCTAAAGAATTCTGAAGAGACCGAAACAGGTGGAAATCTGAAGGTGCAAGGTCAGGACTATACGGCGGATGCATTAACATCTCCCAGCCTAACTCTCTTAATTTTTGTTGAGTGGCTAAAGATGTGTGAGGTCTAGCGTTATCATGATGAAAAACCACACCCCTTCTGTTGATTAATTCCGGCCGCTTTCTCTCAACTTCTTGCTTCAATCTCATCAATTGTTCGCAGTAGAGTTCAGAATCGATGGTTCTGCCTGGTGGTAACAGCTCATAATGAATAATGCCCTTCCAATCCCACCACACACACAGCATCACCTTGTTGCGAGTTAACCCGGGTTTCGCCACAGTCTGTGAAGCCTGACCGGCCTTGGACCTCGACCTTTTTCGCACGTTCTTGTCGTACGTGATCCACTTTTCATCACCAGTTACTAGCTTCTTCAAAAATGGTTCGGTTTCATTACGTCGTAATAAAGAATCACAAATGAGTTCATTGTCATTCAAATGAGTTGAGAGGTTCATTAGGTTTCTTTCAGTGAGCTCGTGAGGTACCCAAATATCGAGCTTTTTTGTGTACCCAGTTTTTTCAAATGTGCTAAAACTGTTTTGTGGTCAATTCCCAGTTCTTCAGCTACGTCGTAACTACTGATATGCCGATCTTGCTCCACTTTTTCAAAAATGGCATCCATTTTATCGGTAATAGGGCGACCGGAGCGACGTGCATCTTTGACATCAAAATTTCCGGATTGAAAATGCTTAAACCAAATTTGTGCTACTCTCATAGACACTGCACTAGGTCCATAAACATCGCAAATTTTTTTCGCGGCTTGCGTTGCATTTTTACCTTTTTTGTAGTAAAATTTTAAAATGTATCGAATTTCTTCATTATTTTCACTCATCTTGCCAGTACGAAAAACAAATGAAAATCACACATTTTCCTAATTTGAATTTGGAATTATGTTCTTTAAAATTTAAACTTTCAATGATACCAAAACCAGCCAGATACAAATAGTATAGCCAAAGAGATTTTATTACAAGTTCATACATACTATAATGCGAAAAGACTTTTTCCCCAACCTATTATATAAAATTCAAAGTCCTGACTGACTGACTGACTGACTGACTGAGATATTAACGCACAGCCTAAACTACTGAAGTGAGAAACTTGAAATTTTTACAGTTGGTTCCTTTTATGACGTAGGCGCACACTAAGAAAGGATTATTGAAAATTCCACCCCTAAGGGGTTTAAATAGGGGATGGAAGTTTATATGAAACTCCGTCATTTTCCAAAGTGTTTCCATCAAAGTTGGTATTTGAGCTTTCAGTTAAAAATAAAGAAGTACGTGTGTCACAGTTTTTGAAAATTCCACCCCGAAACCTAATTCCACGCGGACGAAGTCGCGGGGGCAAAAGCTAGTTTTTTATATAATAAACGAACCCGAGACCTTTCATAAAGACTACAACTTTCATTACAGCATCAGTGACGTCGTTGACGAATAGTCATCGTTAAAAGTTACTTATAGACATTTGGAATGGACTATAAAACGCATCAAACGCTTATGTGAAATCATTGGAGCATATTTTGCGTTTTTTTTTTTAAATATTTTTAGCGGGCAAACGAGCAGGCGGGGCGGGGCACCTGGTGTTAAGTGATTACCGCCGCCTATGAACATTTTTAGCACCTGAGGCACCACCAAAATTTAGTCACACTGATGCCTTCGTACTTCATTGATAAGTTATGTATTACATTCCACATTATGTTATATAAATTATAATATCACTTAATTATTACAAACTACCTCGTGGGTTTAGTGGTTCGACTTTTTCGACTCCGGATGAAGAGGTCCCAGGTTAGATTCCCGGATCGGACAACAAAAGACGTGTGGCACTCGGGGACTGCCGCGGTAAAGCTATTGCATAGCATTTTTTAGCAACGCCATCTAGCGGCTCACCGTAGAGGAGTCCCGTGTCAGGTTATTTTCGTTACGGAATTTCTGGATTCGGTCTCCACGCTGGCCCGCGATAGAAGCTATGCAATAGCTTAAAAATGTATTAGGTGGTCCTGTCAAGAAATTTCTACCTAAAATACATTGTTTTACTCTTACCTTACTATGCTATAAAATAAAGGCGGATCAAAAAAGCCGGCACCGGGCTATGTGTTGCCGGTTTTTTAGGAATTTGTTGCTCCGTCCTTGATTGGTGTTTGAAATTCGAATGCTGCAAATCAATTTACGGCCCGGCCCTTATTGCACCAAACGCTTACAATGCATGTTCGTTTGCTAGGATACGTGAGGGTGGGACAATGGGCATGTAGACATGCAGATTTGGCTTACTTGTTCTTAATTTTCAAAGCAGGACTAAAACGCTTTTTATAAATACTACACTACTTTATATCAGGTGACCCGCCAGCTCGTTTGCCCGCTATTCATATTAAAAAAAACACTACTTTTAGAGTTAAGAGTACCTACTAAGTAGAATACGTTAGTACCTAGATGTACATATAATAGGTGATAGGAATTAAATAAAGAGTAATAAAAAAAAATGTGATTAAAAAAAATCCTATTAAGTATCCTTACTTCCTTACTAATATTATAAATGCGAAAGTGTGTTTGTTTGTTGGTTTGTTGCTTTGTCCTTCAATCACGCCGCAACAAAACAATGGATCGATGTGATTTTTTGCATGGGTATAGTTCAAGACCTAGAGAGTGACATAGGCTACTTATTATCCCGGAAAATTAAAGAGTTTCTATATTCGTAAAAAAGCGAGTTGATGACCGTTTTTACTTACGATTATAATTGTATTGATTTTTACAGAAATGTTAAAATGAATAAAAATATGTTAAAACTGACTCCATCCTTGGAAAAATATAAAAAAAATGACACTAAGTAAATACTTTTGTTTTTTATTTGTCCCGGGTAAAAAAATGAAATCCCGTATTTTTTGCCCATTTAACCATTTGTTCCTTATAGGTTGAAAAAAAATCTGGCAACCCTATTAATGACACTGCCAGACTATTCACATGAATGCGTTTCTAGCTTAGCAAAAATGAACCAATAAATATAATGGGTAGGTAAAAGGGTAGGTTACGTTCTTAACAGATTCCATTATAGAATATTGAAGGCGTAATGTATCCAGCGGAGGTAATTTACGTCGTGTAGCGGAATAACGAAATTTCCACAGCTAAGTGCATTTTCATTGTATTAAAAACTTTATTATACAGGGCCTATACTATCAACGCGTAAAGCAGTATTATTTTTTTTTTTTAATTCTATGACAAGATAGCCGTTGACTGCGATCTCACCTGATGGTAAGTGACGATGCAGTCTAAGATGGTAGCGGGCTAACTTGGAAGGGGTATAGCAGTGTAAATTCAACCCATACCCCTAATCGGTTTCTACACGCCATCGTGCCGGAACGCTAAATCGATTGGCGGCACGTTTTTGACGGTAGGGTGGTAACTAGCCTCCCACTCCTCCTCCTGGTGGGAGGTAAAAAGCCTCCCACCAGACCAGACCAGGACAATTTAGAAATAATAAGTTACTAAATTGCCCCCGCCGGGAATCGAACCCGAGACCTCCCAGTTATAAAACCACAGCGCTCACCACTGCGCCAGGGAGGTCGTCAATTTCAATTTTGTTTTGAGATTCGATATAATGATTTGGTATAGTGATAGCTGATACTTCGGGTCAATATACAGGATACTTTTTATCCTGCTAAAGAATAGGGTTTATCTGGGATAGGGGGTGAAAGTTTTTGTTGATTTTGCTCCACAACTTTGTCAAATCTAGACCGAACTTGATAATTCTTTTTTATTATAAATTGTGTACTGTAAGATACGCGGTGTGAAAAAATTAAAGAATCCTTGTAAAATTGAAAAAAAAAAGGTATAATTCTATAAAAACACACACATAACCCTTACAGTAGGTACTATTAAAAATAATTTGTCCAATTTTGGTGAAGATCTAATAAATATTACTGGAGATAGAGGAGATTACTTCTCACGGATAGTAGCAAGTCACTCTAAACTTTTTCCACGCGGACGAATTCGCGGGCATCAGCTAGTATATATGTATATACAATGTATATACAATTATACATATGTAGATTTTAGTCTTATTTCATGGTTTAACTTATCGTGCACATAAAAGTAACAAGCATATTGATTTAGGTAGGTATTCCTAAGCTGAATGGTTTATATAAAGGCCACATAAAGGTCTTTTTATCCACTTACCTTTTTCCTTACATCGTTAGCCCTCATTTTCCAATACTCCGGACGTCTATTAGATCAAGTAGGTAGATATGGTAGATACTGCTATTTGCAATTACTATAACGTCTATCCACTATCCAGTATGGGTACTCTACCTACGCTATTTTTTCATGTAATCGATGGAATAGAATAGAATATATAGCTTTCGAATCGTCAAATGAATCCATTGGCGCAATTTGAATACCATAAGCCTACTTTGTCGTATTAGTTTACAAATTGCGAAAAACCAAATTAAATTTGAATTTCGCGGGCAGACCCGTCTCTTGGGCCTTAATGAAACATCGTTTGCTATTTAGTAAAAAAAAACCTTTTTTACTATCTAATTTTTTTTTTTTTTTTTAGTAGGTACCTATCCTAATTTTTAAAGGACTTTCGTCCATAAATAAACTTCGTGTAGATAAGTAACACGCATTTGCGGTGAAAAGGCGAGGGCGTCTATCTCGAAGGCCATCGGCAAAGCAAATAAGGCGAGAAAAGGGAGTTGATTGAGTGGAAAATAACGGATAATCTCACCACACAGGACTATTCACAGTATGTAACAGCCACTTATACCTATTCTGAGATGTATCATATCATAATATTATGTGCTAATAGTCACCTAGTGGGCGAAATTGTGTGAGTAAAAATGTAAACGTAAAAATAATTCTTTTTACAAAACCGATTTCAAACGTCGCTACAAAGTATATCAGTTGTGCCTATAAAATTTGAAGAGTTTTCTCGATTTCCCCAGTCAATTACTTGCTACAATCTTGATTGTTGTGATTTTTATTTTCGTTGACAAGATAGTCCTTGACTGCGAGCTCACCTGATGGTAAGTAACGATGTCGTCTAATTTGGAACGGGTATGGCAGTGTAGATTCAATCCGTACCCCCTAAAAAAACCTCCAAAATCTTGTTGGCGTAATGTAATGCTCTTACCTTTGAGTGTCATAAAATGCTTTATTAAAAAGTAAGCCAAAGTTTCGAGTTATTCGTCCAGGTGTTCGAAAAGTTTCCCCACAAACAATATGGAAGTTTTGAACTCCTTGCAACCACAAATTTTAGAGTATACTTGCAACTTTAACTTTACACAAGTTTAAGCCACGAAAATGTCTACTTAATGTATGTACATTGTACGTATATGTAATATTGATGCACTTTTTATTGGCATTAATTCAAAGTAGAGGTGGTTAATATAGCACTTAGATTACAGCATGCTTTCTTTCCATAGCACACAGCAAGTGCTACATACGTAGGCGCGGTGGTGCTACGATGCTATAAATATCAGGCGCTGTAGGTGGTGTAGCACACTGCGCGTAGCAGCGGCGCTGAGGCAGCCGGGCAGTTAGCAGATGGATTTATCGCAACTCGCAATAAACTTGCTATGTGACTTAGCGTGTTGCAAGAAATAGCGCGCGCCCCGGCCGCCCACAAGCTTCCTAATTAAAGTTGCTATAGCACAGCATTTTTTATAGCATGCTAAAATTTTATAGTTTATAGTCAGTAGCATGATAACTCTAATTCAAAGAGCTAAACACAAACACACGCACGAACGCACGCACACACACACAAAAACAAAAATAGGGAACGAGCGTAGTGGTTTTCTATTACATTAGGTATATTATGACGTATCGGGTTTTGTGTTTTGTATGAAGTATCGCGTATCGACGACGTATCGAAGGGGAAATCTTTTCCAAGCGATAACCGATACGTCATATATACCTGTCAGGTTAATTGGATCCGAAGTCTACGTGGCCTGCGTTTTATATTGAAAGGGTTCCAGTTGCCAGTATACCTACTGCACTGGTAGCATGGGCAGGAGATAAAAGTTTTATCCCCCGATTTTATCCACTGACAGGGGATTAAATTATCTTTTCCCTATGCTAAATAATAATAATAATATAATAATAATAATAATTTCTTTATTGGAGGTAAAAACCCATTGTATATATATATATATACAAAATAAGATTAAAAATTAAAAATTTTAAAGTTAAATTAAATTAAATAAAATAAAAATAAATTAAATAAAAATTAAATATACAATCTAAAATTCGCGCTGCACACAAAAGGCGTGCAGGGTTCCGTCGCAATAACTTAAATAAAAATAAATTAAATAAAAAAGCTAAAGCATGGCGACAGAGGAGAAGGCGATGTATATTCCTATAAGTATATCCACTGAGTGTTATTTCCACCGCTGTGCCCATGCTCGACGGGTGGATAAAGCTAAGCGAGGGGATAAACGTTTTATCCTTTTCCCGGGGATATTTCTCCCGCCCATGCTACCAGGGCTGCTAAGATACTGCCAGTATACCTGAAGCTAAAATATCGTTCACTACCAAAATCATATTTTGGGCTATAATCCAAAAAGCGGCAATTTATAAAGAAATGACGCCATTTGATAACTAATAAACGACGTTTTTCATATTGCTATATCAAAAACTACAGCAGGAAGGAGAATACCGATTAGAAAAAGAATTTTTTCTAACTAAGATATCATTAAAAATTATTGGCGAAATGTACCTAGGTTATTAACGTTATAGATTTAGGAAAGCAACATTGTTGTTATATGTAAGACGCTGCTCAGTGTGGCAGATTGAAGCACTATATGTAGATTGTTTATGCTCAATATTTGCGAATAAATTGAATTTAAAACCTCAATAGCCCAACGGCTAAAGGTGCGGACTGAAAACCGAAAGGTCGCAGGTTCGAGTCCCACCCGTTGCACTATTGTCGTACCCCCTCCTAGCACAAGCTTTTCGCTTATTTGGATGGGAGAGGAGAATATAAGTCAAGTTCAGCTTGACTAATATTCTTTAAAAAAAAAATTGAATTGGATAGAAAAAATCAGATGTCTTGTCTGTGATCATGATAAGGGACGTATGATCCGGTTTTGACAGCTTTTATTCCAGTTTTGTCGTTTTAACTCATATCTTGAGTCCTAGCTAAGTCAGAGCACGCTAATATCTCAGCATCGCTCGGGGAGTAGATATTACTAAGTGATCTACGAAATCCAGCATTCAGTCTACGAATAAACAATAAGTAAGGAAGTCTAACTGCATTAAAAAAAAATGACCCGAACAAAAATTGCGCTGAAGTGGGTGGAGATTAAAATTAAGCCCTTAGAGGCGGGGATTAAAAACAAAAATCAACAACTCAAATCAAATCAAATCAAATCGTCAACAGTTGGTCATTTTTCCTGCACGTCAAATTTTCATAACATCGTCCAATGACTCAGCTGTCATAGCAAACATAGCAGCACGCGCGCGAACCAATCATTGCTTTCGTTCTGAATTTGAACCGATCACCAAGCATGTATACCTGTAACCTCGTATGATTCGTATGATTCGTATTGTGAATCATACGTCGTTTTGTTTTGAAGTAGGTCCATTTTTTGAATGGATTTTGTATTGAATTAGACTTCCTTACTTATTATTTATTCGTAGCATTCAGTTATCCCATTATATGTTGTTGGATTAAACGCAGTTATTAATAGACATACCTGCTGCCTATTACACGATCGGATTATTGCGTCTATCGAAGCTTCAAATTACACAGGAATTAGTTATCTAAGTAATTTCCAATTTATTTATGAGTAGCTGTTGGCTCTGACATTATTCGCGTAGATTTATGTGTGCTTCAACTACACAGTAGGTAATCTTTCTATAAAGAATATCGTTAGGTTTGCGAAAGGTACAGGTAGGTTTGAGGGGGGTAGGCTGCCTGGGCACCAGTAACCTGTGTCCAAACATGGGGAATTGGGTGGAATAGTCCTGACACAGGACTATTCCACCCGCCTGGCGTCGGCAGGCGTCCCCTCTTTAAAAAAAATACAAATACAATACAGTAGGTACCTGGTACAGTTATTATATAAAAATATTAAAAGTTTATTATAATATTTTTTTGTTGTTTTAAAAACCGACTTCAAATGCCACTACATAAGTAAGTATAAAATAATTTTAGTTTGTACACATAATAAAAATGTTGAAGTCGGGCGGGCCTAAATAGAAAGGATGAAACCGATGTTCGACGGTAGCAAGACTTCAACATACTATATGTACCTACGAGCTAAAATTATTTTATAGGTACTTTGTAGTGGATGACGTTGGAAGTCGGTTTTTTAAAAAGAATTTTTATTTATGTTTATTTATTTTAAGCTTGGTGCAGTTGCATAGTGCATAAATAAATCTATACATTCTCTGACCGCGAGCGATATGCTCTTATTCATTGAGGAGTTTCGTTCATTTTGTGGCGGCGGCCATCTTGGACCAATTTTCATCAAACATAGCTAAGAACAGCTAAGAACACTCCCGACTGATTCACCTTACACATAAAAAAAACAACAAAATCAAAATCGGTTCATCCGGACGGGAGCTACGATAAACACACATACACACACACACACACAACGTAGACACGTCAAACTTAATAACACTCCGTTTTTTCGTTTTGGTCGGGGGTTAAAAATGTATTTATAGATACAACCTACAACCTTAATAGCTCCGACGCCACTTAACCTTCAGAATTACCTCCTCCTCCCTGCTGGGTATTTCAAGGTCTTGATTACCAAGGATCGTATCCATTTGGCCTCGCCTGTATGTTAATGTCTACCTACAATTTAGTTACCCTTAGTGACTATATGTGGGCGACAGTAATTTTTAACCAACTTCCAAAAAAGGAGGAGGTTCTCATTCCTCGGAATATTTTTTTTATGTATGTTCCCCGATTACTCGAAGACGCCTGGACTGATTTGGAAAATTGTTTTTTGTTTAAAAGGGTATACCTACTTTCCAGGTGGTCCAATGGGACCACCTGGAAAGTATACATATTTGTACTAAAAAATTATTTTTAGTACAAATATGTAGGCGGTTCCCCCTGCTCTAGAAGGCCCTAAATACTTAATAAGGGATCTACACATTAAAGTAACATAGAGTTTGAGACGGGATTCCTGACACCTGAATGTAGGAATGCGTACTTAGTGAAACTGAAGGTTAGGTTAAATGTTGGCAAGGTTTAATTACAAGGGTCATGCCATCAAAGCATACCTTCACTTAGGAGATAAATATTCTACGCTAGCTGATGCCCGCGACTTTGTCCGCGTGGATTTAGTTTTTACCGTAAGATTATTAAGAATTTAACAGCAGGATCTCCGAAAACAGCCTGTTTTTGATTCAATAGTAAACAATCAAATATTCTTTGTTTTGATAGGTTAAAAATATATGTTGTAGTTTAATACACGTTCTAAATTATTTTACCGTTCAAAAGTCCATATTTTGAACTTCATTCGATCAAATAATATTCCTAAAACAGTGTAGTTTTTAATTGTTTTTCAGGTTTTATTTATAGTATATTAAAGTTAAACTAAAAAAAAAACGTCGAAAAATAGGCTTAAGCTTTTAGAAGAATATTTTACCGTTAATTTTTTTCTAAAAAGTTTTTTTTTATCATGACTGTTTTACTTTCACTTCAATAGCTCGCAAGGTACTGCGGCCGAAGATCGTTCCCTTAAAGGAGAGGAAATTAGCTTAATAAATAAGAGATATCCTAATGGTAGAAACCGTGGTATTCTGACAAATATCACTTATTATCTTTTGGTGTAAAATCCCGCGGGAACTCTTTGATTTTCTGGGATAAAAAGTAGTCTATGTTACTCTCCAGGTCCTCAACTATATCCATACAAAAAATCACGTAGCTCTGTTGCAGTGTGAAGGACAAACTATAATTTTTTTTTTTTAATTTTTATTCGATGACAAGATAGCCCTTGACTGCGATCTCACCTGATGGTAAGTGACGATGCAGTCTAAGATGGTAGCAGGCTAACTTGGATAGAGTATTCAGTCTAGCTACTAACTTGCCAAGGCCTCCCAACAGACCAGACCAGAGACAATTTAGAAACTAAGATGGTAGTGGGCTAACTTGGAAGGAATATAGCAGTGTAAATTCAACCCATACCCCTAATAATTGGTTTCTACACGCCATTGTACCGGAACGCTATATCGCTTGGCGGCACGTCTTTGACGGTAGGGTGGTAGCTAGCCACGGCCAAAGTCTCCCACCAGACCAGACCAGAGACAATTTAGAAATTATAAATTCCTAAATTGTCCCCGCCGGGAATCGAACCCGAGACCTCCCAGTTATAAGACCACAGCGCTCACCAATGCGCCAGGGAGGTCGTCAAGTAATATAAGTAAGGAAGTTAGGGTAAGTAAGGATTAATTCCTAACTATCTGGGTAGTAAATAAATCTCACCTTGTTACAATTTTTTGTGGCCCCTTAATTAAATAAGCGCGGGGTAAAAGTGTAATTACATAGGGTAAATAAGAACTAGGATTAAGGCCGCTCACAAACACCCATCTAATCTCAAATAATAAAATCCGGTAGAGTTTCCCGAGGTAAAGCATTCTTCAATTGCATTTATGCAAAACTATCTTCTATTGTCATAGACATAAAGGTCAAAGTAGAGGGACGAAATTGTTTTTATAGTGTAAGTAGTGTAGAGCTCGTCAGCATTTATGTCTGTGCTATCTCTTAGATGCAGGCGTTAATTGAGTGCAGTGAACCGAGCTAGGGCTGACACTTAGCGAAGCCATTTTTTTTTAAGCTGTTGCATAGCTTCTATCGCGGGCCAGCGTGGAGACGGAATCCAGAAATTCCGTAACGAAAATAACCTGACACGGGACTTCTCTACGGTGAGCCGCTAGATGGCGTTGATAAAAAATGCTATGCAATAGCTTTACCGCGGCAGTCCCCGAGTGCCACACGTCTGTT
Organism: Hipparchia semele; assembly: GCA_933228805.2. Classification (NCBI taxonomy): domain Eukaryota; kingdom Metazoa; phylum Arthropoda; class Insecta; order Lepidoptera; family Nymphalidae; genus Hipparchia; species Hipparchia semele. The sequence continues at coordinate 3,339,407 of OW121731.1, forward strand.
TTTACTTATCTCATTTGAAAGGTTTCTACGTAATTAATTTTACATATTAAAAATGTATTAGGTTCGATTCCCGACGGGAACAATTTGGGAATTTATAATTTCTTAATTGTCTCTGGTCTGGTCTAGTGGTAAGCTTTGGCCGTGGCTAGTTACCACCCTAACGCCAAAGACGTGCCGCAACGCGATTTAGCGTTCCGGCACGATGAATACATTCAACACTGCCATACCTCTTTCAAGTTATCCCGCTACCATCTTAGACTTCATCGTCACTTACCATCAGGTGAAATTGCAGTCAAGGACTATTTTGATATCGAATTAAAAAAAAATGCAGGGAGTGGTAGTTACCACTCTCCGCAATTTTTTTTATTTACTAGCTAGTCACTGTCTCTCTCCGCATAGTATGGCGACAGTAACTAGCCACGACTAAAGTCTCTTACCAGACAAAAATACTTTGTATAGTTTTTGCAATTCATGAGAAGACGTGGCTCATGGTTCTGTGTGTGACGTATCTGTATAAGAGTGAGCGAGAGCTTGCTCGCGCCTGACTGCTCCCACCTAGGCTCCTGGACAGGCACGCACACTAACGCAATTTGCATGTACACGACGTAACCACAAGTAAAGCTCACGCGCCCTCATGAATTGTAAGAACAATAGTAGGTATTTAAAGTTTCGGGTTGTTAGGTTCCCTCAAATATGGTTGAGCGAAGCAACGGCTGGATCATGCGTTATGCTCGTGAACGGGTGCCACCAACGGGAATGGGTCTGCTTTCTGTCTACTCGTCTTAACATGCATTGGATTGTATTTATTTGTTTTTGTATTGTATTTAATTGTATTTGTATTGTTTGGACTTAGGAAACTTCATCGTGGAAGCACTGTATACATAGCATAGTTTCATTAACGATTGTAAAATTTTTTTTTTTAAAAAGAGCAACCGCCGACTTTCTTGTTGGCTTTTCTCGGCAGGAAAGGCATTCCGAACCAGTGGTAGATTCATTGACAATTCAAAAGTGCTTGTAAAAGTTTATTTGAATAAAAAATATTTCTATTTCTATTTCGAAGACGCGACAGCCCTATACAGTTCACAAGTTTCAATATCTTCTTGCGAATCCCTGCGGATGTAGGAGCTTTCAGAACAAGATGCACACATAATAGAAGACTCTAGCTATACCTTAGCTTGGAATAGGAACTGCCTCGTTGATCTAGATGTTAGCCTGTTCGATCGCCAGTTCCGGGTTCGAATCCTGGGTCGGGCCAATACATGTTTCTAAATGTCAATGGCCAAACTAATAACACAGCATCTTGGGTATTACGACGCGCTGCGGTGACAGTTTTAGATTTATTTTAGTTTTAATTTTAGAAGTGATGTATTTTTTTTAATTTTCATTAAACTAATCTTCTATACATATATATAAAATTCAAAGTCCTGACTGACTGACTGACTGAGATATCAACGCACAGCCTAAACTACTGAAGTTAGAAACTTGAAATTTTTACAGTTGGTTCCTTTTATGACGTAGGCGCACACTAAGAAAGGATTATTGGAAATTCCACCCCTAAGGGGCTTAAATAGGGGATGGAAGTTTATATGAAAGTCCGTCATTTTTCAAGCTGTTTCCATCAAAGTTGGTATTAGAGCTTTCAGTTAAAAATAAAGAAGTACGTGAGTCACAGTTTTTGAATATTCCACCCCAATACCTAATTCCACGCGGACAAAGTCGCGGGGGCAAAAGCTAGTAAAATATAATTCAGTATCTTTAAAGAAAATGTGTAATGTTGTATTTAATACTAATCATTAAGAAGCTGGTATAATTTGATATAACCATAATGAAACTCACATGATGTGATATTAATTGTTCGTTTTTTATATCCCTTCTATAATATTTTCTTGCTTTATTTATTGGGACGTTCAATTAAATAGCAATAAACTTGAATTTTTTTCGTAGAATGGGTGAACATCATTCTATATAACTGAAATCAATTTCTCTGTAATCGGTCACACGCAATTCTATCATCAGTCATTGAAACGAATTTTAGTGATCTATAATAATTATACTATAGACCACTGTAGAGTGTGAATTTGTATTTTACTGATGACGAAAAGTAAAACTTGTAAGTAGTTGACAGTTCGCTGGTTTGCGAGAACAGTGACGGAACTAAAAAAAATTATGATTTTAGAGAATGGCGTTTTGAAATTTCTCTGTTAATGTTTTTGTGGATACTTCAAAAAGTTTATTATTAGGATTTGATTTTACTCATGTCGGTGTTGTAATTTCTATTCACTACAAAATATCAAAGATTTTTGAGCGTTTGGCATACTTATTCGTTCAGTTTGATGGAATTTTGAGTTATGTCGATATTCTCGCAAACCCGCGAGTTGTTTCAGCTAAAGTTGCCTGTATAGATGCCTGGGTAGCGCCTAAGCTGTAATGGTTCATTTTAGGGTTCCGTAGGGACCCTATTAGTAAACTTCCGCTTCCGTCCGTCCGTCTGTCTGTCAGCGGGATGAATCTCACGATCCGTAATAGGTAGACAGTTGAAATTTTCAGATAATGCGTATTTCTGTTGCCGCTATAACAACAAATAACAAATTAACGAGTACGTGTAAGTAAACGTGTTTTTTTGGTACTGAACCCTTCGTATGCGAGTCAGACTCGCACTTGACCGGTTATTAATACGCCCACTAGGGTTAGACATACTTATATTCGTTATTCACACAGACATTGGGACCCAGTTCAAATATTCAACTTAATTACTGCTCTCCCTCGCAACATTTTCTTCATCCAAAGTATTTTAACGCGAACTACGCGTGGGCTGGAAATTATGAGAGTACATTTTTGACCCCGTCGCCATCGCCCCCCGCCCATGAACGTACATTTTTGACCCCGTCGCCTTCGCCCCCTCGCCCAGGGTTACCAGACCCAAAATTGGAAATTCCGTACACAATAGCGAAGATCTTTTTACGTGGTTGTTGAATAAATGTTTATTTATTTATTTATTTTATTCGATGACAAGATAGTCCTTGTCTGCATTCTCACCTGATGGTAAGTGACGATGCAGTCTAAGATGGTAGCGGGCTAACTTGGAAGAGGTAGGGCTGTGTACTCATACCCCTAATCGGTTTCTACACGCTATCGCGCTAAATCGCTTGGCGGTACGTCTTTGACGGTAGGGTGGTAACTAGCCACGGCCAAAGCCTCCAGACAAATCACTCATTAAATGACATGTTGACATACTAATTCATTTCTGACATTCAGTCCTTACTAATATTATTTATTTATACAACTTTATTGCACGAAAAAACAAGAACAACATAAATATAATATACATAAGTGAAAGACGGGGATCGCAATAAATACATAAAATTGTATTTTTAATTTTATTTTTTTATTTTTTTTGCCCTTTGCAGCGCTCACCAAAAAATTGCCATCGAAAAAAACGGACATACGGTAAAAAATCCCTGGTATATCAGGGAGTTTCCTAGCATCTGGTAACCCTAGCCCGGTCCGACGCTACGTCGAACAAAATAAATTTCACTGATTTATGTAATTTCTACTTTAAAATTGTTCACGGACGGGGCTTGGGAATTATTAAATTTTGTTTAAGTAAACACTTTGAGGGTGTCTAGTTAAATTCAAATTCTTTATAAGTAGTAAGTACTCATGGTAAAAGTAGCACAAGTTTGGTTTACAAATATTTAATTGAAATACAAGTGTAAATTGATAATTTAAAACAGCCCCGACTTGAGAATCTATGGCCGGCTAAGTACCTACCATATACCTGACAACCAGTTCGAGCGTTCCATAGAACAAGGTCTCATCTGCTAAATTCACAACTTGAAATTTGAGCCTTAAAAGTCACGTCTGCAAGGCTCAAATCTCAAGTTATGAATTTAGCAGATGAGACTTTTTTCTACGGAACGGTCAAGTTTTCTGCTCCATCATTAGCTTGTCGATTCTCTAAAAATGTTCGCATCAGTGTAACGATCGCAATGTCCTGTGATTGGCTGAATTATAGCGTCCTCGCTGCATCAATGCATTTTAACCAATAGCGACATGGTACCAGCCAATCAGAGGCCATTGCGATCGTTACACTGATGCAATCATTTTTAGAAAATCGAGACGCAGATCCTTAATCATCATCTATCTAACAAATAATCTAGTCTAGGAAATTAAGCACACTTAAGTTTAGTTAGGATTTATTTGCAATTTTTGTTTGTTTATCTGTTGTTTCTTTTTTTTTGTTACTGTATGTAGCCTCTGTCACGCATTTCACATCCACATCGAGAAGACTCAATTGCGGAAGATGTACATTCACAAACTTGCCTCATTAATGTAATTCAAGCAGTTGTGGTCAGTTTTGTCAAAGAATATACGGTATTTTATTCTTTATCTATGGTTTTGTGGACTAATTAAAAAAAACACCTGTTCCTTAAGACCGTTATAATGAGCCCAAACACATTGTATCTGCTGTAAGTTGCTGAGGAGTTGGGATCCCGCAGACTACTTAACGCTGCAGCATCAGCTCAAGGTTGACCATGTTATGGAAATAATCAGAAGTAACAGTACACCAATCAAAGCGATCCAATAGAAAAACAAAACGAAAGTACGATAAAGTATAAAAAAAAACGAGCAAGAAAAGATTTACGGTTTACGTTGCAAGATTGTGAACGAAACTAACTTAGCTACGATCACGTAGCTTAGCGTGCTACGAAATATGAACTACGTATACGGATCTATTTTTAACCAACTTCAAAAGTGAAGGGTTCTCAATTCGGCGCGTATGTTTTTTTTGGCAATGTTTTTCCATAACACCGTCAAATCAAAAAAAAAAATTTTTAATTTGAAAGGATTTTTTTTTTATTTCGTCAGGTTGGTCTCATTTGGCACAGAGTTAGATTATATGTTGGAATAGCACATAGGCTACTTTTTATCTCAGAAAATAAGAGAGTTCCCGCGGGACTCCAAAAAAAAATCAATCCACGCGTCGCGGGAATCAGCTAGTAAAAAAAAATATTACGTGTGTATTTAGAATTATGTGTAATTCTCCGAACACGACTCTCTTTTCTCTTTCTCTTTCCCCTGGCGCATTCTCTATTTGGGGTCGGTTCTCTTTGCGACCTTGAATCAGTGCCGGCTTTACCTATGGTGCAGGGTGTGCGTTGCATATGGGCACAGGATTGTAGGGGGCGCCGCGCCGAGCCGCGCTTGCTTGCTTCTCAACATCATTTATAATTGCACTATTTTTTGCAACTGAATTTCCTTTCACTGGTGAAAATATAACTGTAAGTCAAACGGTATTCTTGTATTGTAAGTATTCCATTTGGCCGCGCGTTTACTAGAGGGCGCTACATGGGCTAGAGCCGCCTCTGCCTTGAGTCATCGCTGGCGATAGGCCCAGCGTCGTCATGTCATTGTGAAAGGTTCTAGTCCAGGTAGTTGGTGGGCGACCTCTGCCTCTCTTGTCCTCGTCTACATTCATGACTCGTCTCGTCATGAGATGTTCATCCCTACGCATTACATGACCATACCAGCGTAATCGCCCTTCCTGCATCTTATGATGAATTGCTACAACTTTAAAGGTGCCTCGGATATACTCATGTATGGATATCTTGTCCACATCTTGTCATTTTTTTTTCTTTCTTTTTTCTTAAAAAGAATATCAGCTAAGCTGAAGTTGACTACTATCCTCCTATCCCCTCCAAAAAAGCGAAAAGCTTGTGCTAGGAGTGGGTACAACAATAGTGCAACGGATGGGATTCGAACCTGTGACCATTCAGTTTTCAGTCCGCACCTTTAACCGTTGTACTTCTCTTGTTGTCTACCTTGTACCCATATTCGAGCAAATAAAAATATCTTTAACCGTTGGGCTATTGAGGCATTGAATCAAAAAAAATAAAATTTCTCAGTTTGCCTTCAGCCTCATTCATTCAGCCTTCATTCGAAGTGTTTGTTTGTTCTGTTATAATAACAATTATGCCGGTAACACAACATCAACGGAAGAAAAACAAAACTTTGCCGCTTCGTTCGCTTCAAGCAAAACAAAATAATACTTTCCACTCTTGTTTTGCATTGTTCTGTTGTTTAGTTTTCCTGTGTATTTAATTGTTGAGTTAATTCTCAAACAATAGTCAGTCTGTCTACTACTCAACGTGCTATTTTAAAACAAAATAATTATTACTTTGTTTACAATAACTAGCCTTTCACCTGTGACTTAGCTCCTGATATCTATTAAAATTCACTCTATAATTTCCCCTTACTCACTTTCAAGGAAAGCTGGAAGAAATTTTTTTTTTTAGAGATTAGCTTCACCTATGTCTACTTCTTCTAATATATGTTGTCTTGTAATTCCTTATATGTACATAAAAAATAAAAATAAAATAAATAAATAAATAAATGATAAGTGGTGATCCGATGCAAAATCACCAATTTTGATTTGTGTATTATAGATGGTTTTCATATATTTTGTACGCTCTGCTTTCTATGCGTTAACACAATGGACCAACGGTTAAAGATGCGAACTGAAAAGGTCGCAGATTCGATCCCCACCCGTTGCACTATTGTCGTACCCACTCTTAGCACAAGCTTTCCGCTTATTAGGAGGGGAGAGTAGTAAATAAGTCAAGTTAAGCTTAGCTGATATTCTTTAAAATAAAATTATTCTTGCTGAAAATACGGTTCAAAATGTTCACTATGCATTATACATCTAAATCTTCTGCAGAATCCAGCTTTCCATTGGTAACACAGAATGAAAGTTTTCAATCGTTTCTGAGATAAGGGAGCGAAATAAATCAAAGTCGGGTTCCCGAGAGCTTTATATTGGACTTAGCTGCTGGCATCGATAGATTTATAAACAGTTGGTGAACCACTCCGGCTTTGCACTTCGAAAATCTATAGGTACTAATATAATAAAGTGCAAGAGTTTGTTTGTTTGAACGCGCTAATCTCTGAAACTATCAGTCGGATTTGAAAAATTCTTTTTGTATCTGATAGCCCAATTCTTGAGGAAGGTTATAGGCTATTCAATATCTCGGTACGACTCTTAGAAGCCTAGCAAAAAGAACAAATAGCGCGGGCGAACAATGCAATGCGGTAAGTCGGTGGTCGAGGGCGGTCACCCGACGAGAACCGAACAAGAACCGAACCGAAGGCTATTTATTAATCTGGCAGATCAAAGCGTCCTCACAGGATTATTAAAAACTAAATCCACGCAGACGAATTCGCGGGCAACAGGTAGTGTGAAAATAAATCCTTACTAATATTATAAATCCGAAAGTGTGTTTGTTTGTTGGTTTGTCCTTCAATCCCGCTGCAACAGAGTCATTATTTGCATGGGTACACTTTTACCGGGAGAGTGACATAGGCAATTTTCATCGCTGAAAATCAAAGAGTACCTGCGGGATTTTAAAAACTGAATTCACGCGGACGAAGCCACGGGCATAGATAGTTGGTAATAAAAAAAAATGAAACGGATGTGCCACGAACACTCTACTACTATACTTAAAATTTTCGGCAGGAATTCTCTAACTTCATTAGAACACTGTATCAAAATCAGTTTTTTTTTAAATCGAACTTAACGCGAGCGAAGCCGCTGGCAAACGCTAGTAATAGATAAACAAATTAATACCAGTAGAGTGCTCGTATAAGTTAGGTTAAATAGCTCTTGGCACAGTTTTACAACACAATTTTGTGTTTTACCCGTCGCTCGTAGCTGCGAGTTTTAATATAACTAGATATGATATAGTGGAAAATGTATAACACAGTTGTTCATACCAATTTTCATGCGGTATTAATTTAAGGATATCGCACACCGCCGCAACATCCGCAAATGAAACCTTTGGTAGTAAGTGAATAATTAATCAATAACTAAATATAAATGAGTTGCTCAAAAAGTTCTTTACTTTTGACATAATTATATACGTGGTCGATGAACTCGGAAAAACATTGTAATATTTGAAGAAAATCAATTCAAAATTTTAATTATATTGAGGATCACTCAGCGGGCGATGGAGAGAGCTATGCTCGGAGTATTTCTTCGAGATCAAAGCAGAATTAATGAGGAGATCTGAATTCACCGAGTCGCGAAACTGAAATAGAAATGGGCGGGGCACATAGTTCGAAGTGCTGATGGTCATTGGAGTCCCAAGGTGATGTTATGGCGACCCCGCACCGGGAAGCGCATTGTTAGCAGACCCCCCAATAAGTGGACCCACGTCATCAAATGAGTCGCAGGGAGCCGCTATATTCAAGCGGCGTATGGTCGAGACCAAGGAGAGAGGAGAGGAATAAAGTAAAAAATAGCACATCGAAACAAACTGTTCGTATGAATTGAAGTAATATTCATTAGCTGAACAAAAATGTTTCTTTTACTCAAAAATTAATTACTCAACAAAGATATTTTTCAACTCACATATGCATGTATTCAAGGCGTATGAACCTCAATCTACTTCCACTTTCGATGGGTTCACCAGTAAATGTTTCTTCAATTTGTCTCTTGCTGCTAACATCACACGCAATTACGATATTAAGAAATATTATTGTATTACGGTTTTTGCGCTTGATGCGGGCTGTGCAAGTCTTGTAATATGCGATCCCCTTAACTGATAAGGAGTACATTAATATACTCGTATACTACATACCAACTTTCATGCAGTAGTATTTTAACCGTTCTGCATTTTGGAACACAAACTTAATACGAACGCATTTCGGTGCGTTGCATTGCAGTAATTTTACTGCAGTAAAGTGAACCAAACTGTCAGTGTACTTTTCACTTATTCTAATGCCGTTTTAATTAAAAAAATTATAAATAAGATAATTTTTATAAAATAATACGAGTAGGTACGTACAACGGTAATTATTTTAGTTGGGATTGTCGATATTTCGACCCAATTGCATGGGTCGTGGTCACGACGGGACTGCGGTGTTGCGAGACGTCAAGTTGTTGAAGACGTCATGGGTAGAATCTATCTACCATACTACTATTATATATATACTATATAGATTTGACTGCCTCGTTGGTCCCACTACACGTGGTAGCTTGTCTAAACATAACTAGATTCTTTCAACACCCACTCTCCTTCGCGAAATCTAGTTACATAAGGCGACAGGGCTGAAGTCTTGCTATCGTGGGCGTTTCATATAAATCGTTGTGAATCCTCACTAACATTATAAATGCGAAAGCGTGTTGGTTTATTGGTTTATCCTTTAATAACTCTGCAACAGAGCTATGGATCGACGTGATTTTTTGCATGGGTATAGTTAAGGACCTGGAGAGTGACATAGGTTACTTGCGTTAGCTTTACTTGTGGTTAAGTCGTGTACATGCACATTGCATAAGTGTGCAAGCCTGTCAGGAGCCTAGGTGGGAGCGGTCAGGCGCGGGCAAGCTCTCGCTTACACTTATACAGATACGACACACACACAACAATGAGCCACGCGCCCTCGTGAATTGCAAGAACTTATAGGTACTATGACGTAGAACTGGCGATTTCTTGTACCATAATTTTGTAAATTAATAACACAGTTTTGAAGCTTAAGATTGCTGACCAATTTTCTGCTGTCCTAAAAAGTAAGTACTGTATACAAAAAAGGGATAGTGTAACATATTTGTAAAATTCCTACTAAATCAAGTAATGGTCCAGTATTTTTGTCTAAGGTAGGTACCATAGAGTATAATATCTATAGATCGCACTCTCCCTCCGTACAGACTCAAGACAGAGATAAAACGAGACAGACTTATGTCAGAGCATATTTGTGTCTCGTTTTAATTCTATCTTGAGTCCGAGCTAAGTCAGAGCACGCTCTATAGATCTAAGCATAAAACTCCGCTGTCCGTCCGTCCGTCCGTCCGTCTGTCTGTCTGTCTGTCCATCTTTCTGTCAGCGGGTTGTAACCCGCTGACAGACAGCGGGTTGTAACCCGCTGATCTCATGATTCATGATAGGTGGTCAGTTAAAATTTTCACAGAATATGATTTCACAGAATATGTATTGTTGCCTGGTAGAGATTGCTCTGGAAGCAATAAGGCCATCTTTGCATGCGTAGTTTTAAGATGTATTCAATTTTGTTTCTTTCTTGTGTGCAATGAAGTTTGTATCTATCTATCTATCTATTTCTGTTGCCGCTATACCGCCGCTCACGCAATAAACCGTGCAGTCAAAACGTTTCAAAACACGTGCACAGTAGACAAAATTACCGACGAACTCGGCATAATGCGGAATCAGCAATAAAAAGCAGCTGCGGAGTGCGCTTAGTGGGCTAAATACAGCCCGTTTGTGTACGCGCTAATCCCGGCTAATCAGAGCTAAGCCGGGCTAAGCAGAGATGACGCACGAACTTAGCCAAACATCTTTTAGGTAATCGACCAATTAGAGCGTGAAATAGACGGTTCTGTCTTACTTGACAGCATAATGTTAATTCATACCTAGTACCTACTATCTGAACTATTTTTATATTTTTTATTTTATTTTATTGGATGGCAAGATAGTACTTGACTGCGATATCACTGATGGTAAGTGACGATGGAGTCTGAGATGGTAGCGGGCTAATTTGGAAGGAGTATGGCAGTGTACATTCAACCCATACCCCTAATAATTGGTTTCTACACGCCATCGTGCCGGAACGCTAAATCGCTTGGCGGCACGTCTTTGGCGGTAGGGTGGTACTAACTTATAGCCACGGCCAAAGCCTCCCACCTTAAAAATTATATTCATCATCATTATTATGGACTGGACCAATTTTTATGATCTTTTTTCATTATCATTTTATATGGGACTTTTAAAGGTGGTCTTTATGTCAGCCCCATCGGTACACACAAAATATCACAATTAACTAGGTACAACAAAATCAACTAGGTACCTCAAAAACTATACCAATTTGGGATTTATGATCTTTGATTTGTTGGATTTTTCTCCGCTTCGAAAAGCGGAATAACTATTAAAATGTCGGAAAAATTCACGAAAAAGAAAATTATGAAATTTCATTTTCTCATAAATTTTGTATTGAATGGTTTTTTTGATGGCAAGGAAAGTGACCTTTTACCCCGGAAAAACAGTAAGTCACGCGAAATATGTGAATAAATAAATAAATATAAAAAATAATATCCTACCTAATATTTATAAAAATGCGAAAGTTTTAATGGATGGATGCATTGATGTTTGTTACTCAATCACGCTGCAACGACTGAACCGATTTGGCTGAAGGAAGGTCGGCAAAAACCGTCTCACGCGTTCCCAATTTCATGAATGAAACCCTCGGTTTAAATTTACATGTTTACAAACCGTATCTGCGCCGTTTGACGTCATTTCCAATAATATCAGAGACCGTACACGCATACGTTAGGATTTACGTCATATGGAGTAAAAAAACATCTTGCGTTGCGACACCGACCGTACAGATTGGCTGCTTTGCGACCTTTTTTTTGTAAGAGACTAGATGAAATCTTACTATTATAAAATAAAGTCGGTTTTGTTCGAACTCTTATAGCTCTAGAACGGCTGAACCGATTTTAGTGGTTTTTGATTTGTTGTGTTTGTCTCCGTCCCGAATACCAGAATAACTATTAAAATATCGGAAAAAATTACGAAAAAAAATTATGATAAAATTTCATTTTCTAAATTTTGTATTGAACGGGTTTTTTGATAGCAAGGAAAGTGACCTTTTATCCCGGAAAAACAGTAACCTAAGTCACGCAGACGAAGTTGCGGGCGAAACCACTCGTAGTAGTGTTTTCGTAATAACCATAGAGTATAAATAAAGGTAAAATGTAAGGTCCAAGCCACGTCCAAACCTAATTTTAAAAGATGTCTACCATAGAGACGTAGAGTAAATACTCTATCTAACGTTTATGGTTTACAAAACCATAGACACCGTAGACAACATTGGTCAGTTTCGCCGGGCCGGTAGGTATTTATTATCTGTTAAGATTGAAAATTAGTCTATTATTTTTTTTACGTAACAAAACTCGATAAACGAAAAGCTTGTGTTAGGAGTGGGTACGACAATAGTGTAACTGTGGGGATCGAACTTGCGACCTTTCAGTGTTTTAGTCCGCGCCTGTAACCGTTATGCTATTAAGGCTTTAAATATTGCTCTTGTGCAAGCCTCCGGAATAAACCACCGAAAGTTAATGTTATTGATATACTACCTACTAAATAATAAATCTAAATATATAAAAGGCAAAGGTGACTGACTGACTGACTGACTAACTGATCTATCAACGCACAGCTCTAACCACTTTACCGATCGAGCTGAAATTTGGTATACAGGTAGCTGTTAGGACGTAGACATCCGCTAAGAAAGGATTTTGGACAACCCCAAGAGGGTTAAATAGGGGGTTAAAAAATCGAACCTAACGTGAGCGAAGCCGCGGGTTAAAGCTAGTAAAATAGTATAATTTTTGGATAAATTTCCGAAATTCTTTATAATTATTTATTCATTTTTATTTTTTAAAATTTCTAAATTGTGTCTGGTTTGGTCTGGTGGGAGCCTTTGGCCGTGGCTAGTTCCTATCGCCATTAGAAACCAATTAGGGGTATGGGTTGAATGTACACTGCCATACCCCTTCCAAGTTAGTCCGCTACCGTCTTAGACTGCATCGTCACTTACTATCAGGTGAGATCGCAGTCAAGGACTATCTTGTCATCGAATAAAAAAAAAACAACAACAACAACAAGTTACGAATATGCCCAAGAATTTCATCAAAATTTCATAACACTTTAATTTTGTAAAAGTTGGTATTTCGTAATTCTGAAACAATACGAAAAAAAGAAGAATAGGTACCGAAAGGAAGTTTCTCGACGGAATGTAATAAGTTCGGAAAGTTGCAGAACTGAGTTTTTTTTTTGCGCAAACTTTATTCGTAAAAGAACTTAAGTATGTACTTACTTAACTCTATTTTGTTTTAGTAGAAAAAAAATTTTACTTTGCAGGGTTTCTCTGTAATAGTTTATTTTTAATAGAGCATTTAATTTCCAGATTTTTTATGTTTCAATTTTATTTACTTATTTGGAAGTGTTACCATATGGTATCATTTTTTTTACATCACATTTTTTTTATTCGATGACAAGATAGCCCTTGACTGCGATCTCACCTGGTGGTAAGTGACGATGCAGTCTATTATATAGTGACATTATGATAATATTATGATAATGAGATTAAAAAAATAAATCTACAACTAAGTCAGTAGTTTAATAACCCATTAGGTTAAAGGGGTACTGTCAACTGAAAGGTCGACGGTTTTTTTTATTATTTTACTAGATGATTCCCGCGACTTCAAATTCAAAATTTATTTATTTCATGTAGGCTACCTTGTAGCACTTATGACACGTCATAAATCTACCACTGGTTCGGAATGCAGATTCTGCTGAGAAGAACCGGAAAGAAACTCAGCAGTTGCTCTTTTCGTCGAAATCGAAGATTTCCTACAGAATTTTCTAAAACTAAATCACGCGGACAAAGCAGCAGGCATCAGCTAGTATTCAAATAAGGATCAAATTTCGTGTGCATCCAGGGCTGACCTTCTTTAAAGGGAGTTCTTAAAATATCTAAGGGTTCTCTCTAAATACTACTCAGTTTAAAAGCTTTTGAAGTGCTTTGATTTCTGCAGGTATTTTCTTTAGCGACCGACATTCCCTTACCCCGCTTTCATGATCGGGCCAAAGTATACACGATATTTTTACCCGACTATGCCAAAGGGAAGGGTTAGGGTGGATACACATCTGGCGGATGCGCCGCGAACGTGCAACACGCGTACTACACGCGCGCGGTACTTGGGTAGTTACAGTTAGCGCAACTGTTTCGTGCACCTCTTTAGGTAATTACAAGTCACACGAAGCTCAGACTTTTTACTATGACATTCAAAATTATTAATTTTTTAATTTATTTTTAATAATGACATTTTCTTTAATATTTTATTGCAAGCTATTCACACACCAGTCCTGGTAAAACGTATAAGGCTCGATTTTCTCTATTCCATCACATTGTACCTGCATTTTGGTGAATAAATAAATTAAATTAATTATTATGACGAGACACCGCAGCACATACTGCTCAAATGCAGAGGTTTATCCGACCAACGACAGATACATTGACTTTCCAGCAACACTTCCTGAAGTCTTCGCCAATCTGGGTGGCTTGCTTGGATTCTGGAGTGAGCTTGGCTGGCTGGAGTGATCCGGCGGAGAGTCGTACCAGCGGAATCACGCTAAACGGGCGGCTGTCACCTACTTGCAGAGACAACTCCCAGGATAATGAAGTTACAGATGTAGGCTCGCGTAATGCGCGCGTACAGCATGCGTTCTATACGCTTGCAGATTGCGCCCTTGCAGGTGCGGGTGGTGGCTTGACTTTTCGTGCGGCGCATAACTTGCGCGCGGGCGGTGCACGAGCGGCGCGCGACTAGATACCTAATTACTTGACGCGTGCAACTCACAACTCTGCATGATGCAGATGTGTGCGCACCCTTATGATTTTACAACCTATGTATGTATGTGATTATTTACGTATGTTGCACCGTAGCGGCTAAATTATTGAGACGATTTTGATGAATGAGGTGTCGATCGATTCGTTATTATGGTGCCGGTGACATAGGCTACATTTTATACAAACAATATCAATATGACAGATGTTACATACGTGTATACGAGGCTTGTGGAGGTCTATGCAAGAGACTTATGTCCAGCAGTGGACGTCCATTAGTTGATGAAGAAGAAGAAGACATACGTATTTTAAGCTATTGCATAGTTTCTGTCGCGCGCCAGCGTGGAGACCGAATCCAGAAATTCCGTAACGAAAATAACCTGACACGGGACTCCTCTCACCGCTAGATGGCGTTGATAAAAAATGCTATGCAATAGCTTTACCGCGGCAGTCCCCGAGTGCCACACGACTTTTTTTTATTATTTTTTTCTTTTATGCGATAGTAGGTAATCGACGCGTGACGATTCGACCGCTTCTCGGAAGCTATGAAGCATTTAAGTATTTTGACGATTTCCCTTACGCAGTGGTCTTAAAATAGGAAATCTAAGGTTCGATTCCCAGCCGGAGACAATTTGAAAATTTCATCAACATCATCATCAAGAGCAAGTCATTAACATCTCACTACTGAGCGCAGGTCTTCTCTCACAAAAGGATTATAGGCCAACTAGCTTTTGCCCCCGCGACTTCGTCCGCGTGGAATTAGGTATTGGGGTGGAATTTTCAAAAACTGTGACACACGTACTTCCCTATTTTTAACTGATAGCTCAAATACCAACTTTGATGGAAACAGCTTGAAAAATGACGGAGTTTCATATAAACTTCCATCCCCTATTTAAACCCCTTAGGGGTGGAATTTCCAATAATCCTTTCTTATTGTGCGCCTACGTTATAAAAGGAACCAACTGTAAAAATTTCAAGTTTCTAACTTCGGTAGTTTAGGCTGTGCGTTGATATCTCAGTTAGTCAGTCAGTCAGTCAGTCAGTCAGTCAGGACTTTGAATTTTATATATATAGATAGCATTTGACAGGATTTTTTGATTGTATTTAGCATTAACTTTAACCCTTCTTTAACCGCCTGATGTGCATCTGGGCCTTAGCATTAATCTAAGAGAGTGTCAAGATTCTGAATCATGTCAAGCGTAAACCTACCCTCCTATAAATAGAAAAGTCACTTTTAGGGTCTGTATCATTTTTTATAACTCTACGCAAGAACAGGGACTTCTAACGCAGGAGTTCTCCCACTTTGACCTTTGTGTGTTTGTCTATCACATCTTAGTTAGAAAACAGATGGTCGCAAAGTCAAAAAATTCAATTGCTTGAAAACAAGTATTAACTTATTTAATTTGTTAGATCATAATTTAAGTATTGTTGATGTCATTGGTTTTTTGGCTTTCCCCTTATGCGGCCCATCTAAATTGATTTACTCATTAGTCAGTAAGTACTTTGGAATTAGGAATAGAAATAATATGTGAAATAATGTATGAAATGAACTAACAGAGCGTGGTCACTAAGTGACCAAGCTCTTAAGTAAAGAGAAAAAAAAAAAGACGTGTGGCACTCGGGGACTGCCGCGGTAAAGCTATTGCATAGCATTTTTTATCAACGCCATCTAGCGGCTCACCGTAGAGGAGTCCCGTGTCAGGTTATTTTCGTTATGGAATTTCTGGATTCGGTCTCCACGCTGGCCCGCGATAGAAGCTATGCAATAGCTTAAAAGTATGAAAACCTTGATTCAGAAACCTTGTTTAATAGTAATATGTGTGCCGTAGTTGCCGTCATAGGTCACTCAGTTGCGCAGTTGCGAAGCTGAAGTGGAAATGGGCGGGGCACATAGTAAAAAGAACTGGGTCTTTGGGGTTCCAAAGTGCTGGAGTGGCGACCCCGCACCAGTAAGTGGAAGGTGGCAGACCCCCCACTAGGTGGACCGATGAAATCAGACAAGTCTAAGTTTCTTGCCGGCTCTTCTCCACAGAAACTGCTTTCCGAACCTGTGGTACAGTCTTAACCTGTCACTTGGCGTAAATGAAATAAATAATTTTAAATTTTTTGGAGTCGTATCGAGCTGGTGTACATATATCTGTCGTCAGTACCTTTAGGAGCTGATTCCAAAAAAAAATTAAAATGGTAGCTTAAATAGTGGAGGTGGCCGCTATAGATAAATAAAGATTTTGGAATCTATCCTACGTTTCTGAAACGAACCGCTAAGATGTGGAACACCCTACCAGCATCCGTCCTGCCTCCTATAATAAATTAGAGTCCCTTTAAGGCAAGAGTGAATAGGCATCTTCTAGGCAAGCGCACTCCAACTTCATCAGTGCTTTCCAGTATTTATTATTATAGTCAAGTGCAAGCCTATCTACTAATTAAGAAAAATCCTCTTCTGGAGGTCCGAGGTTCGAATCCAATTTTAAAGAACAAGTTATTACGCACAATGTAATCCTTGCTAGTATTATGTGAAAGTGTGTTTGTTTGTTTGTCCTTCAATCAAGCAGCAGCTGAGCAATGGATCGATGTATTTATCGCAAGGGATAGTTGAGGTCTTGGAAAGTGACATAAGCTAGCTTTTATCCCGGAAAAACAGAGGGTTCCCGGGGATTTTTAAGTACATAACTCACGGATTAAGTCGCGAGGGAAAGTTGGAAGCTAAATAACATTTTATATGTTTAGTGAACCAAGTTTTAGGTCTGTTGTATCGAGTAATGAAACAATTATTATATTAGCACTAATGAATTCGAAATTAATAACATGTTATTAATTTTGTGCTGTAGTAGATACTGTGGGTTCAATATCAATAATATTAATTGGAAATTAAGTGATTCCATCTGAAATCGAAATAGAAAGTTTCAAATGCTAATTATATGCATTAACTAGGTATTTTTAGATAGGTCTTGGTATTTATAGGGGTTTTAAATTAAAGCCAAAATGTACGTAGACAAAATTACCTACTCTACCTATTTACAGCCCAAAATCGGTGCCATCACCCAGAGTTTCCGAAAATTCCGAAAGTCCCGAAACAGCATTTATAACTTGGTAGAGGATATATTTTTGCTGGCATCGTGTAATATTATAAACGAGCTTATGCCCGCGGCTTCGCTCACGTTAAGTTCGATTTTTCAAACGCCTATTTCATCCCATTAGGGTTTGAATTTTCAAAAATTCTTTCTTAGCGAATCCCTACGTTATAATAGCTACTATATGCATGCAAAATTTCAGCCTGATCCATCCAGTCAGTCAGTCAATCAGTCAGTCAGTCACCTTTTCCTTTAGGTATATATTTAGATAAATAATTACATGATGATGATATCCTCGAATTTGGAAAATTCTTTTTTTGTTTGAAAGGGCATACCTCCCAGGTGGTCCCATTGTCATTAGGTCAGGATCTGATGATGGCATCCTGGAGAAATCGAGGGAACTCTTCAAATTTTATAGACACAATTGATTTAGGTACTTTGTAGTTGTTGCCTTTGAAATCGGTTTTGTAAAAATAGTTTTTACGTTTATTATATCATACGTCGTTTAAAAACGTTGAAAATATAATTGTTGCGTAATACACGTCGGTATTAAAAAAAAATTACCCTTGATACTACCAGTAGAACACCGCTAATACTATAGGTAAGTAGCGATTTATTAAAAGAATTTGTTTGACGTAAATTCCAAGGCTTCGGAAAGAAAATCATTTATAAATAAAATAGAATTAAGTAGGAATATAAAAAGGGCCTTTCAGGAATAATCCGCGTAAATATTTGATTGATATTTGTAAAAATCAACATTCTGTATTTTATTTCAAACATTATAAGTACATTTTTTTTTATTCTTCAAATTAATAATGGTAATATGAAACGTATTTTAAAGAATATTGTCTTGTTGGTAGAGTCTTGAGTTTTAAAAAACATAAAAGACTAACATGAATTAAATAATTTTAATTTTGAATTTAATTTTTTAATAAAAATGAAGATTAAATGATTAAAAATTAATTGACTTTTCCAAACGTTGTTTTTATTAAATCTATCTAAAGAACCCGAAGCATGCTCACGTACTTATCCAATTCAATATCTTTATATTTTGATTAGCATATGAATGTTATTCAATAGTCTAAATATATAAAAGGCAAAGATGACTGACTGACTGACTGACTGACTGACTGATCTATCAACGCACAGCTCAAACCACTGGACGGATCAGGCTGAAATTTTGCATGTAGATAGTTATTATAACGTAGGTGTCCGCTAAGAAAGGATTTTTGAAAATTCAACCCCTAAAGGGATAAAATAGGGGTTTGAAAAATCGAACTTAACGTGTGCGAAGCCGCGGGGAAAAGCTAGTATACCTATAAGTCGTTAACATTAGAGTAGAGATGTAGGTATATATTTCGTTGATATTTCGCGAAATATATTAATCTTTATAATATAAAAATGAATCGCAAAATGTGTTGGTAAGCGCATAACTCAACAACGCCTGGACCAATTTGGCCAAATCTTTTTTTAAAATGTTCGTTGAAGTTCAAGGATGGTTTTTACGGCGAGAAAAATTAGAATTATTGCTTGAAAAACCCTAAAAATAGCCCTTTTCTTTTTCCCATACAAATGATTTGAAACTAAAACGTAGTCAATTTGAGCTTTATTGCTATGGTATAAAGTTCATATTAAATTACAAGCACTCACTGTTGTCTAAGCAATGTAGGTGTGTTCCTAACGTCAAAGATCATATCTATCAAAACAATGTGCGTGTGTGCGTTGGAGCACAGAATACATAGTTGGAGGAGTTTAATGTCGCGTTCCGAAACTCGCGTTTCTTTTGTATTAGTTTCGGCACGCGAGATAAAATGCATCAGTTTCCACGTCATTACATCAGTCAAATCAGTCAATTTGCGTGAATCTTTTTTTAATCGACACAAAAACTTTGCGAGATGGTCCCATAAAAACTTCGGGTTCCAACTCCTCAATCCTGATGTTGAAGGGGTTCTGCCAACCTAAACAGTGGTGATTTATGAACGCGGACGAAGTCGCGGGCGTCCGCTAGTGTGTTAAATAAAAATATAGGGCTTACTTACCTATATAAAATATTAGCTTTTGCCCGCGACTTCGCTTACGTTAAGTTCGATTTTTCAAACCCCTATTTTACCCTCTTAGCTTTGACTTATATTCTCTTTCCCCTCCAAATATGCGTAAAACTGGTATTAGGAGGGTCCCACAATAATGCAACACGTGAGAATTGAACAGTCGACCTTTCAGGTTTCAGTCCACACCTTTAAGCGTTTGGCTCTTAGGGCAATTAAAAAAAAAGATACCGCCCGAATTGATAACCTCCTCCTTTTTGGAAGTCGGGTAAGAATTTCAACCGATGATTGTCATGAATATTTCACAAGACGTAATATACATCGCTAGTACTTCAAATATTTTCTTGATATTTTAAGATTAATTGTTTAATTTGATAAGATTGACCGGATGGCTGGAAGTTCAAAATGCAATTTTTTTGTCAAAGTAATTTAAAAAATATTTTCTTTTTTAACCTCTCCCATTGCAAATTAGGTTTCATATAGAAATAGGTATTTCTATTTCCGCTTTCTTCCTTTGTTCTCCTGTTTACTTTGGGTCACTTTAAAAATCAAATAATCAAAGGAAATCACATATTTTAAAATTAAAACTATAAACTACAAAAAATATATATACTTAAGACACTGAATTTTTCAAATTACTATTTTCGTTGAAATAAATACGCAATTAAAAGTACCTACAACGAACCGAAAAATTAATTTCATTTATTATACCTACCTAAATAATTTCTTGAAGTAAGTATAATATGATTATACATATATTCACAGTCCATTATTTAAAAGTATTATTGTATTAATTAATACAAATAAAATTGTTGTAGGTACTAATCAGAATTTAGAAGTTTAGGTTAAATTAAAATTGCTAATTAGTCAACTAAGTTAGGCTAGATTGTAATTGTATAGAGCACCATTTTGGTGCTCAGAGTCAACAGAAAAAAAAAACTGATCAGAAAAATACCAAAAAAAATCAGAATCAATCGGTGGTTCCGCTCTACCTAAAAAAGTACTCGTACGAAAACTGAAAGCTGAAAATTTTACTCAATGAAAGCTCACCTGTTGGTTCGCACTAGCGCCACCTTGTGCCACAGAATCTCCAAAAATTCTTACTCCCACGTCCAAAGTTACGCGCAAAAATCAAATAACAACGGACGTTCAATTTATTGTCAAAAGTCCTGTATATACGGCGTCAAATAGACATGCCCGAATAAAATTCGATCCGAATTTATTGTCAGTTTCCGTTACCAGACATGCGTCTCGCACCACTGCTAGGGTGATACTGTGGGCTGAAACGGGGCTGAAGCGATTTCACGTAGGAGTGAGCTTGAGTGGGTGTCTATCTGAAAGAGACGTAGATACACGATTACTGTAAGAGGAAAAGAGGTGGAAGACTGAGAGGTAAGGGAGCCCGTTCACGTAGTAGGCTCTTGAAGGGAATTTGTAGGCCTTGGTGGTTTCCACGTCACTATAAAAGATAACATTCCTAATATTATAAACGGGCAATTAGGATTTTGGCGACACTGAATAGCCTTTGTTGAAGGCAGGGCAGCTCCATTAACACGTTACTGATACAACGAGAGTTGAATTAATGTTGAACTAGCTGATGTCCACGACTTCGTCCGTGTCGATTTAATTTTTAAAATCCCGCTGGAGCTCTTTGATTTTCCGGGACAAAAAGCCTATCTCAATCTCCAGGTTCTCAATTATACCCACGCAAAAAAACACGTCGATCCGTAGCTCGTGATTGACGGACAAACCAACAAACACTTTCGCATTTATAGTATTAATAAGGCATCTATAGTACTAAACAGCTCTAGTATAACATCTTTAGACTATGTTAAGGTATTTCAGCTTTCATCATTACTCTATGACTAACATCATTTCACTAAAACCTCAATAGCCCAACGGTTAAAGTTGCGGACTGAAAACTGAAAGGTCGCAGATTCAAATCCCACCCGTTGCACTATTGTCGTAGCCACTTCTAATACAAGCTTTCCGCTTATTTGGAGGAAATAGGAGGATACCTATTAGTCAACTTCAGCTTGGCTATTATTCTTTAAAAAAAAACTAACTTATGAGCGTGAGGAAAGGAAAATGGAATAAAGTACTGATTATTGATGGAACTGGTGGAATTATTAATTGGATCGTGTCTCCCGTAAGCTCGAGTTGACACCAGTTTCCACACTTACGTAATTTGAATTTAATTTAGAAACTTAAGTAGTCAAAATAGTAGTTTTGATATTAAACTTTGCAAACATATTAAACACTGTGAGACATACTTATTTATAGATGTCGAATATATTCTATACTAGATGACTAGATGATACCCGCGACTTCGTCCGCGTGGATTAAGGCGCTGCTAAGCGTTTTAGCGTTCCGGTACGATGACGTGTAGAAACAGATTAGGGGTATTGATTGTACACTGCCATACCCCTTCCAAGATAGCCCGCTACCATCTTAGACTCCATCGTCACTTACCATCAGATGAGATCGCAGTCAAGGACTATCTTGCCATTCAAAGCGTTATATTTTAAGTCAGAATAAAGTTCGAACATCATACGCGTCGTGTGGTGCGGGTTGTTACGTTCCCTCAAATATGGTTGAGCCAAGCAATGGCTGGATCATGCGTCGTGCTCGTGAACGGGTGCTACCAACGGGAATGGGTCTACTTTCTGTCTACCCGTCTTAACATGCATTGGATTGTATGTAGGAATTAGGTAACTTCATTGTGGAAGCACTGTATACATAGCATAGTTTTATTACCTACTAGCTTTAACCCGCGGCTTCGCTCACGTTAGGTTCGATTTTTTAACCCCCTATTTAACCCTCGTGGGGTTGAAATTTTCCGAAATCCTTTCTTAGCGGATGTCTACGTCCTAACAGCTACCTTTATGCCAAATTTCAGCTCGATCGGTCCAGTGCTTAGAGCTGTGCGTTGATAGATCAGTCAGTCAGTCAGTCAGTCACCTTTACATAACAAAAAGTTTATTACATTTGGAGTGCGTGGGCTAAGGTCAGTACTGTAGGCGAGAGAGCAATTTACATTTGGAATCAACAAACAATACTGCGCCCGTCAAACGCGACGGGCCTATTAATAAAACTTCAAAAACAGAGGATTTCTTTGAAAAACAACCTAATTGTTTTATGCTAATAGGAAAGCCGAAAGACACACACGCATTAACATAATACACATTTTGTATAAAACAATATAACAACACCTTTTCAGTTTTTATTTCACAGTCGTGTTTTAAATTTTTAAGATTTAATATTTTATTTGAATGTTGAATGAAATGAAAAAAAATGAAAATTTATTATACAGAGTCTTTTTTCAAGGATTTTTTTTCAAATTTTATTTCAAAGTAGCTGTTGCACGCGACTTCGTCCGCGTCAATTTCCGTTATTATGATCGCGATTAAGAAGTTTTTAAAAGAATATATTTTGAATATGGATAATTTTCCCCGTTTTCGCAACATTTTTCGCTCGCGACCAATAATGGTCGCAGCGTGATATTATACAGCCTAAAGCCTTCCTCGATAAATGGACTATCCAACACAAAAATAATTTTTCAATTCGAACCAGTAGTTCCTGAGATTAGCGCGTTCAAACAAACAAACTCTTCAGCTTTATATCTATATATATAAAATTCAAAATCCTGACTGACTGACTGAGATATCAACGCACAGCCTAAACTACTGCAGTTAGAAACTTGAAATTTTTACAGTTGGTTCCTTTCTTTATTATTGGAAATTCCACCCCTAAGGGGTTTAAATAGGGGATGGAAGTTTATATGAAACTCCGTCATTTTTCAAACTGTTTCCATCAAAGTTGGTATTAGAGCTTTCAGTTAAAAATAAAGAAGTACGTGTGTCACAGTTTTTGAAAATTCCACCCCAAAATCTAATTCCACGCGGACGAAGTCGC
Source organism: Hipparchia semele (assembly GCA_933228805.2). Lineage (NCBI taxonomy): Eukaryota > Metazoa > Arthropoda > Insecta > Lepidoptera > Nymphalidae > Hipparchia > Hipparchia semele. Next base: position 3,362,853 of record OW121731.1, read on the forward strand.
GGGGGCAAAAGCTAGTATTAGTATAGATTTTATTCCGGAAAATTAAAGTCCCTACGGGAATTAAAAAAACTTAATCCACGCGGATGAAGTCGCGGGCATTATATAGTTATATGTATACTAATAGATACCGTGTTGTTCGGGAACGTGTTAAAAATAACTTCTCTTTATATCAGCCATAAAGTTCCCTGAAGGGCCCCTTGTCCCTTTCTGAACAGCATTAGTAATCGCGTCTCGCTTCCCGATAAGCAGCCCCTCCACTCCTTAACGTTTACTGAACAACATATTATTCTTCAAAAAGGTTTTAGTTCTATTTTGTTCAACAATTCTTTTTATTCAAAGGGTTCCCTAGGGTTCTCCGTTGAAATGAATTGAATACACTTTAATGTACACCGAATTCTCCGTTCTGTTGTTTTCGGCTTCTCAGTTTTTATATTGTTCCCTAAAAAAGATTTATATAGTTAAAAAAGATTTTTTTTAAATATATAGACTAGCGCTTGTCTGCGATCGCACCTGATGGTAAGTGAAGATGCAGTCTAAGATGGTGCGCGCTTGCCTAGAAGATGTCTATTCACTCTTGATTTAAAGACACCCGCAACAAAATCGGACGACTCTATGAAAAGTTATGCGTGGTCATACATAAAAAAAAATATGCGCGATGAAATTGAAAACCTCCTTTTTTCGTCGGTTAAAAATAAAATCCTCCTCCTGTAAATCTTTTGCTATTTACGTAAAACAAATAAAAAATTACAAAGATCCTTCTCTTGTTAATATGTATGGGAGTTTTATATAAAAACTTTGGCTCTGTAATATGCAACACATTGAAAATAAATGCTAATTGGTTAAAAATTAGACCTAACTTCGCGATTTTTTTTTGTCGAAATTTTTATTATTTTATGCTTCTACTCAGTATCATCCCTTGGGGTTATGATGCAATTTTTGCATGTTATTTTCCTCGGATAAATAAGACTTGATCTACTGCTGTAAAAATCAAATCTGCATCTGAAGATTCACTATGACGCACACATAACCTTGTCACATCATAATCACATAGCCTTATCTTAGTTGCATCGAATTCGGTTAAAAAGGTTCCCCAACGGAAAAATCCTAAGAAACACCGTACTTAACGGCAGGATCTCCGAAAACAGCCTGTTTTTGATTCAATAGTAAACAATCAAATATTCTTTGTTTTGATAGGTTAAAAATATATGTTGTAGTTTAATACACGTGGGTGAATATTCAGTTTGGACGATATTTGCGCATTTTTTTAGGAACAAGCATAATTTTATTTTTTTTAATATTTGATAGTATTATAATGTTTGGTGCTATTTCATTAAATACACAAGTGAAAGGCACGTATATATTTCAAATATTCAAAGAGTTATTGCCACTAGAAATTTATGTCAAGCTACGGTAATGAACCCTGTATACGGTAATGAATTTTTATGTATACTTTTGGCAGAATTTCTTATGAATTCTCTATTTGAATAAACTTGTACGAATAAAAGCAAGTGCTCAGCCGTGCACAGGACATTGGTAATTCACTCGTCGACCGAGAACCTTGTTGGGCCCGTCACTGCTTGGAGTAAGATCGTTTCAAATAACAAAATATCAAGCAGTTCTTCCATAACTTAATAGACTCCCTCTTTATTGGACCTCTTCCTTACCACTCACCCTACCGGCTACCAGGTAACAGTCGATGCTCCCCTAGGAACATTTAACCCCTGCCTAGTACAGACTTCCGTGCCACTTCCATCCTCTGTTCGCACGCGTAATACCGGTAGCCTCATATCCGTGGGCACAGCTTTGTTTTTCAACAAACGACCTTAACACCTGTGCTGAAGCAGTTGCTGATGCCATACTCCAAGGTATGGACTGCTATATTCCAAACTCCCTCATACCTTTTGGGAAGCGCGCGCAGATATGGTTCAACGGGATCTGTAATAAGGCTGCTATACTTAAACAAAACTCCTACCAGTCCTGGCTCTCTGCACATTGCACCAATGATCCCAATGCTGCAAATGTTAAGAAAATCTTTAACATTGCGTCCAGAGCCTACAAAAATGCCATTGCCAGGGCAAAATTTGAGCACATCGACAGAATTGGGCAGAGACTAGTCTCACTGCCTTCTGGTTCCCGTGCTTTCTGATTTCTGTTGAAAGCCGTGTAAGGCAACTTCTGTCGTTCCTCGTTTCCACCTTTACGCAAACCGGATGATATACTGGCCTACACTGCCAAAGAGAAAGCCGAAATTTTGGGCACTCTCTTTGCTGCCAACTCTACGCTTGATGATGGTGGGAAAACACCGCTGACCATCCCGCGGTGTCAAAACTCCTTGCGTGATATACGGGGTACATTGGGGATATATTGACAGTAAGGGGGAAGCCCTAGCGGTCAGCCTCGATATCGCTAAAGCCTTTGATCGGGTTTGGCATAGGGCTTGGCTATCGAAGCTGCTATCTTACGGACTTCCTGCGAAGCTGTGCCATTGGGTCGCTAGCTTTCTTCATGAGCGCAGCATCAAGGTCGCTGTCGACGGTTTTTGCTCTCAACCTAAGTCCATCAATGCTGGCATTCCACAGGGCTCAGTGCTATCGCCTACTTTGTTCATTCTGCATATCAATGATATGTTGCATAACAGCAGCATATATTGTTATGCGGATGACGGTACTTCTGATGCCCTTTACAAAGGCCATGCACAGTTCTCTTGCGCAGTGCTGGAGGAGAATAGAGCCAAACTTGTGTCGGACATTGAGACTTCTCTCTAGAAAGTGTCCGTATGGGGTTCACAAAATCTTGTTCAATTTAACCCTTCAAAAACACAAGTTTGTGCGTTTACCGCAAAAAAGGCCCCTTTTACCACGCCTCTTCTCTTTCAGAACACTTCCCTTACTCCTACCAACAGCATTGGGATTCAAAAGAGGGCACTTCGGCTTGTGGACAATCCCAAATTAACCTACTCGCTGGAAAGCTTGGAACACCGCAGATGTAAGCTCGCTTTGTGTGCTCTATCGGCTATATAACGGGGAGCCCTCTAACTTCTACAACCGCACCGCACGCCACCGAACGCAATTTCACCCCCACCACCTGGGTGCCTGGAGCACTTCGACCATCAGGTGCTCCAGATCTTTTTTTCCATGTACTACCAAATTGTAGAATCATCTCCCTTCGAAAGTATTCCTGTATATAATGTAGTTTCAGTAAAAATCATTAAATGAACTTCAAAAAGGTTACGGTAAACGACGGTAATGAAGGACACGGTAATGACAAATATGCACTTTTAATTTATTATTAATTTTTCTATAAGCAGTATATGCTATCTAATCATTTAAAAATTAAACTAGACGAGAACTTGATGTATTGTTATCGCAATAAAATTCCAATTTTAAATATTTATCAAAATATAAGCGGACTGGTAATGAAACATAAACTGTGACAAAACATTATAATACACTTTCAGTTGTAATTTTTTGCGCGGGTTCGTGCGTACGTCTTCCTTCTGCTACGTTTTCCGGTCGACTGAGGTCTGAGGTGCGGGACGCCGAGAGCTCACTATGTAGCGGCAAGATTTTGTCACGTAAAAACATGTTTCCCGTGATGATTCCGGAGGGTTCCGGTAATGAACTTTGCATCGTACCAAAACTTTAAAAACATATTTGACCATATATTTCTTTATAAACTAAATTTTAAATTATGAAGAAGTAATAAAAAATTATTTAATTATTCGACACAGTAGCCAAATTAACATTATTTTTGTGCTAGGTTTACTAAATATTATTAAATATATAATATCTAGTAGTGAAACAGGTGCCGGTAATGAATTTTAATGTTATTTTCACTAAAAATCTAAGTGATTTACATAGAAATTTCAATAAACACACCATGTGCACGATAAAGTATGTAGGTGTGCATGATAAACGTATATTAAATGGAGTCTAAACTTAAGTTTCAATTTTTTATTCCCTGAAATACGTAATTTTCATTACTTTGAATATTCACCCACGTTCTAAATTATTTTACCGTTCAAAAGTCCATATTTTGATCATCACTCGATCAAATAATATTCCGAAAACAGTGTAGTTTTTAATTGTTTTTCAGGTTTTATAAATATAATAAAGTAAATTAAAGTTAAACTAAAAAAAATAATTCAAAAAACAGGAAAAAGCTTTTCGAAGAATATTTTACCGTTAATTTTTTTCTAAAAAGTTTTCTTTTTTTTTATCATGACTGTTTTACTTTCTTTATAATAAAGTGGCTCGTGCACCTCACTTCAATAGTTCGCAAGGTACTGCGGCCGAAGATCGTGCCCTTAAAAATAGCACGCGGTCTTATTTAAGAATATCTTGACATTTTCTTACACGCGTGGCCCATTGTTAACCCTCATTGTAATTCAGTTGACCTTTGCGTTATCCGCTAAAAGGAAAGTGGGCTCAGAACGTTATAAACTCGAACAAGCAAACTTTAGCTAACCTCCCACTTACTATAATACTGTGGCAGTTTTAACCTTTAAAGCGGTTCAAAAAGCGGAATGCGAACACTTCCGATAGTTCAAGCGGTTTCACTTTATTTATGATGCGGTGGAGGTATGATACAGGTTACAAATTGCCTCCGCTGGGAATCGAATCTGGGACTTCCCCTTTGTAAGACTAAGGCTGAAATCTATAGACCGCACTCTCACTCAGCTCAGACTCAAGACAGAGTTAAAACGAGACAGATTTATGTCTGAGCATATTTGTGTTTATGTTTCCCCGCACAGTGAAGCGCAATGTTGGCAGAACCCCACTAGGTGGACCGACGACATCAAACGAGTCGCCGGGAGCCGCTGGATTCAGGCGGTGCAAGGCCGAAGCCTGTGGAGGTCCATGCAAGAGACTTATGTCCAGCAGTGGACGTCTGTAAGTTAATAAAGAAGAGAAGAAGATATTTGTGTCTCCCTTTAACTCTATCTTAAGTCTGAGTTGAGTCAGAGAATGCTCTGTATTAGCTAAAATGTTCTGTATTAGCTAAAAATTTTTCGTTAGCATATGGTGGTAAGTCTGACGTCAACACGAAGCTGCTCCAGGATTAATCTGTATTCGAAGCATCTTTCTCCAACACATGTGGTGTTGGAGAAAGGTGCTTCGAAAAAACATTCAAATTCAAATTCAAAATTTATTTATTTCATGTAGCACTTATGACACGTCATAAATCTACCACCGGTTCGGAATGCAGATTCTGCTGAGAAGAACCCGCAAGAAACTCAGCAGTTGCTCTTTTCAAAAAATAAAATAAACTAATTTTACAATAAGTAACAAAACTAAGCTAAGTATACAGTGCTTCCACAGTGAAGCTTCAAAAATACAGTACATACTATAATTAAAGTAGATTATAATCTAACACATGTCAACATGGGAAGTCAAAACAGAGCCATTCCCGTTGGTGGCACCCGTTCACGAGCACGACGCATGATCCAGCCATTGCTTCGCTCCTATAGGTACCTTTATTCGAATAATTCATAAGTAAAATGTATTAATTGTAATCTGATTGTAATGTACGAATAAATAAGGGAAGATGAGGTTGGTTACTGGTATATTATGCAATATCTAATTTCAACCAGATTTCAACTAACAAACTATAAACTAGGTTTAACTCAAATTGTAGACTGACACGAATTTCACGTCTAACTCAGATTAGTTGATTTGAGGAGTTTTGGATGTTTCATGTCCTATTTATTTGAGTTTTATTGAGTTTCGGCCGAAACGTACAACAGTTTAGCTACCTACCATACAGTTGGCCAAAATATAAGCGCATTTCAGACTTACTATTCTGCTATGTATACTGTATAGCATACCTCGGTACAAGCGCAGCAATCCAAGTGTATCCTACTAGTAATATCATAAATGTGAAAGTGTGGATGTTTGTTACTCAATCACGTTGCAACAACTGAACCGATTTGGCTGAAATTTGGCACAGAGAGATTATAGTGAGCAGTAATAGTAAATGAGTCAGGTATTGACGAGCCCTTCGAGGCGAATTTGTAATAAGTTTTGTCATTTCCACATTAACTGTAAGTGTATTATTAGACAATCAATTGATCACATTAGCCAGAGACGATTTTGTTGTTTAATAACAGGAAATGAATGAAATTATAATATTTCAGCTTTTAATGTTTAGCCGTTTTTGAAATTTACTTTCCCACCATTTCCAAGTAAAGTTTAACTGACAAATAACATTCTAACAAAAAAAAAATTCTAACAGGTTGCAAATACAAAAATTTCAAAATTATTCTTATGTTATACTTTACTTAGCGATCTTGAAATATGCCCTAAGTTGTTTTGTCTGGTGGGAGGCTTTGGCCGTGGCTAGTTACCATCCTACAGTCAAAGACGTGCTGCCAAGCGATTCAGCATTCAGTTGCGATGGCGAGTAGAAACCGGTTAAGGGTATGGGTTGAATGTACACTGCCATGCTCCTTCCAAGTTAGCCCGCTACCATCTTAAACTGCATCGTCACTTACCATCGGGTGAGATCGCAGTCAAGGACTATCTTGTCATCGAATAAAAAAAAAACCGTTTTCCATACCAACTTTATTATTGCTAAGCTGTGTTGTTCAAATCTATTGTTCAATTAAATTCAAAGCCCTTAGTTTATTGGTGAGTTTAGTTACGTCGGCGTTTGCTGTATTGTTGGATAATTTTAGATTTGGAAACTACGACAACACGATTTATCGCTTTATAGGAGTTAAATTACAAATAGATTAATACTATTTATGATTTATACTGGCCTTTGACCTTTCGAAGTTATGTGCGTTTTGTAAAATATCATATGCTTCAAGGGTGAAGAAAAACATCCAAATTCAAATTTAAAATTTATGTATTTCATGTAGGCCAACTTGTAGCTTCTTATGACACGTCATAAATCTACCACCGGTTCGGAATACAGATTCTGCTGAGAAGAGCCGGCAAGAAACTCAGCAGTTGCTCTTTTCAAAAAAAAAAAAAATTTTTACCATAGGTAACAAAACTATCGTGAGGAAACCTGCACCTCCTTAAAACCTGTTCTCCATAATGTTCTCAAAGCTGTGAGAAGTCTGCCAATTCGCATTGGGCCATATAGATAGATAGATAGATAAAAATTTTATTGCAAAGAAACAAAATTGAATACATCTTAAAACTACGCATGCAAAGGCGGCCTTATTGCTAACAGAGCAATCTCTACCAGGCACAGGTGACTGGACATCATATCCTGACCTGATGATAATGGAACCACCTGGGGAGAACCCTTTCAAACAAAAAAATAATTGTCAGGCATCTTCGAGTAATCGGGGAACATAGGTCGAAATATGAAAAAAAAAATTTTTGGACCTCCCATAGTAAATCAATCAGCTAATCGTCAATTTTGTATGGAGGGTCCAATTTTTTTTTTTCATATTTCGACCTATGTTCCTTGGGGAAAGTTGTTCAGTTTCATGAGCACATTCACCTCCTTCAGGGTTTACGGGGAATAAAATTTCACCGTGTATAGTAACAGACCGTGCTTACAAGTTTACAACTGACCTACGCTTTTCAATCGACAGATATGCGATGCCATTTCTGTATCTATTCAGAGTACCGTGAAATTCAACTGAAAGGAACCAGATACTCTGTACACACTTCACTGAGTTGTATTACCGTAGGGTTAGTATAAGATTTAATTCGATTCATCGTATTCGTACTCGATGACATTAGCGTCAAAGTAAATTGAAACATAACCTCATTGGCGTAGAGCTTAATTTCGTATATGCATTCTTATTCATTTGTGGACTCTGACGTCCATAGAGGTTTAACGGCTGAGGTTTTATTTCATCGAGAGGACTGGCTATTATATTTCTATGTGTTCGACGTTATTTAAAAAAGTGTAATTTTTAGAACTATTGTTCTGGACATGCGCTGCAATTCACTCGTCAATTAGCCATCACCCGGGTTGGTGAGTTCTAAATTCTAGTTTATTTTATGACTTGGACCAGAGCTGTCGTCTGTACCGCATGTGTTGAAGGTCGTGCAACTTACTATTATCAAACTGTAAAAGTTTCATTATAAGTTAACCAGAGTCCAAGTCTTTTATTTGTGCGCCCAAATTAGAAAGCTATAGAATCACTACATTCTATACATTTACGTATAAGGATACGCTCCAAATGAAAATCGAGTGAACTGAATTTGTGACTTGCTCCAAATGAAAATCGAGTGAACTGAATTTGTGACTTTAAAACAATAAAATTGAGGTGCATTTTACTTCGACGTTTACGTCATCGAATACAAATACGATCAATAGAATTAAACTTATACTAATCCTGCTGTACCTAGCCCTGCGAAGCCCGTGCAATTCAAATACTGAAACACGAATGAACAAAGAGAACGCTTACATGTTAGCTCAATCGTGCGAAAAATATAATAACTTTTTATAGATTCTCCTTTCTTTTCCTTCTTTTCTTTCTTTTTTTGTTTGTTTGTTTGAAGTCCCTGCAGACAGAAAGAAACAGATGACTAAAGCGTAAGTACCTACTTACCTATTTACTCTGCCCTCGTAATTGAAAACACAGTAAGTTAAATAGAAGTTGTAACCTTTAAATTACTGTGTTTTCAATTACGAGGGCAGTACTGAATTTCGAATGCAAAGGCGATTTTATAATAGTAACTTCTTTCACAGTGTTTTATCTATCTATACTAATATATAAAGCTGAAGAGTTTGTTTGTTTGAATGCGCTAATCTCTGGAACTATCAGTCGGATTTGAAAAATTCTTTATGTATCTGATAGCCCAATTCTTAAGGAAGGTTATAGGCTATTTAATATCTCGGTACGACTCTTAGAAGCCGGGCAAAAAGAAAAAATAGCGCGGGCGAACAATGTGATGTGGTAAATCGGTGGTCGAGGGCGGTCACCCGACGAGAACCGAACAAGAACCGAACCGAAGGCTATTTATTAATTTGGAAGATCAAAGCGTTCCCACGGGATTATTAAAAACTAAATCCCGCGAGTTCGTTCTAAAACTAGTTTTAGAAATTATTTTGTTATAATAATATACATATGTAAATGTGTGCGAAAATAAATGATAGATGTAGGTTTCATATAATATGAATATTGAATAGTTTTCGCATAGGATAATCGCAAACTATTTCTTGCGGCTCACATTCGAAAAAAGTTTCCGTGTGTAACTGAGCCATTGGCAGTTGCTACGCCGTAGCAGCTACCAATCCTAAATCTACGCGTGTAATATTGAAGCTACGAATAAATAATTATTTATTCGTAGTATTGAAGCCTACATGTTTCAGTCGTGATACAGGTTATTCAGAAATGAAGATACTTCCGAGTAAGGTATTGACAAAATCATTTCGTTTATGCGGCTGACTTTCCCACGCAAATTCGGAAATGAAACCTTTCACATCGTGGGTGTAATTTGTATAAATTGTATGTACCTTTACCCAGAATTGTAATATTACTATATTTGAAAGGTTAAAGATACTTTAAATTAGTTTAAAGTTCAAAGATAAATAAAAATATTTAATTTCGACCAACTAGGATCACGGTGTGTTAATAATAATAATATAAAAAATATTTAAAAAAAAACCGACTTCAAACACCACTTAAAAGTAAATAATTTTAGTTCGCATACGTATGTTGAAGTCGGGCCAGCGTCGCGCATCGGTTTCATCGTTTCTATTTAGGCCCGTGGATCTAAAACTTAACCTAGGACGGGACCGTCGACTAAAGCTGAAATCTATAGCCCACACTCACTCAGCTCAGAGTCAAGACAGAGTTAAAATGAGACAGATTTATTTTAGAGCATACTTGTGTCTCGTTTTAACCTCTATCTTAGGTCTGAGTTGAGCTAGAGTACGTTCTATAGATCTCAGCATAAGTCTCTATTCTTTTTTTTTAAATATATGAATAGCGGGCAAACGAGCTGGTGGGTCACCTGATGTAAAGTGATTACCGCCGCCCATGAACACTTGTAGTACCAGAGGCAGCACCAATGCGTTGCCGGCTTTTCAGGAACTTATTGATTCGCCCCTTGAATAACCCCATATTGTAGTTAAGTGGGAACACTGTCGAAGGAAGATGATTCCACAATTTGGTAGGAAAAAGATTTTTCCATTTTGTTATGGAATATTTTTTTAGAAAAATATATATCTAACAAATCTTAAAAGGATTTATTACTTACCTAGATCTCATTGGTAATTCAAAGCATATTCACAGTCAGTCATAATATCAGACTTTATTGCATTCAGTACAAAGACAATTTCATCTAGATTTCTCTCCGGTTCCATTATGAATATATAATAGCCTCGTTTGAATATAACATCGCAAAATCCTTTGACTCGAGTTTCATAAATCTTGTGTACTCTAACATCGTTATGAAGCCATAAATAGCTATTTAATAGAGATATCTAATGGATGAAATGAAACGATATTAACTGACTTAACTCATTGATCAATAACGTTCAGAAGCGCAATAGTTAATTTTAACCGACTTACAAAAAAGGAGGAGTTCCTCAATTCGTCGGAATCTTTTTAATTATGTACGTTCCCCGATTACTCGAAGACGCCTGGACTGATTTGGAAAATTATTTTTTTGTTTGAAAGGGTATACTTCCCAGGTGGTCTCAGTACCATCAAGTCAAGATCTGATGATGGGATCTTGGAGAAATCGAGGGAGCTGTTCAAATTTTATAGGCACAATTGATATACTTTGTAGTGGCGTTTGAAGTCGGTTTTGTAAAAAGAATTTTTGAGCTTATATTATTACTAGATGATTCCCGCGACTTCGTTTGCGTGGATTAAGGTTTATATTATTATTATTATTACATAGCCTATGTACTATTCCAGACTATAGTCTATCTCTGTGCCCAACCAAATCGGTTTAGTCGTTGTGACGTGATTGAGTAACAAACATACAAACTTTCGCATTTATAAATTAATAGGATTAATAGGATTAGTAAGCCTTTAAACATTTCAAAAGCATCAATCCTTTTTTCTATCAATTACTTAAACGATGAAGGAAAACATTGTGAGGAAACCTGCATGCCTGAAAGTTCATAAAAGGTGTGTGTCTGCCAATCCATACCTGGCCTAATACCTTCTCATTCATTCACCTGGCCTAATACCTTCTCATTCATTTACCTTGCCTAATAGCTTCTCATTCAATCACCTGGCCTAATACCTTCTCATTCATTCATCCATACCTGGTCTAACCTTCTCATTCAATCCATACCTGGCCTAATACCTTCTCATTCATTCACCTGGCCTAATACCTTCTCATTCATTCACCTGGCCTAATAGCTTCTCATTCATTCACCTGGCCTAATACCTTCTCATTCATTTACCTTGCCTAATAGCTTCTCATTCATTCACCTGGCCTAATACCTTCCCATTCATTCATCCATACCTGGCCTAATACCTTTTCATTCATTCACCTTATCATTCGAGAGCAAATCTGTACCAGTAGCGAGCCGGCGATGGGTTAAGATGGATAGATGATTCAAATTCAAATTCAAAATTAATTTGTTTCATATATGCTAACTTGTAGCTCTTATGACACGTCATAAATCTACCACCGGTTCGGAATGCAAATTCTGCTGAGAAGAGCCGGTAAGAAACTCAGCAGTTGCTCTTTTCAAAAAAAATTTTTTTTTTACAAAGCTATGCTATGTATACAGTGCTTCCACAATAAAGCTTCAAAATTGCAAAAATGCATACGTAGGTACACCAATCCAACGCATGTCAAGATGGGCAGTCAAAGCAGACCCATTCCCGTTGGTGGCACCCGTTCACGAGCATGACGCATGATCCAGCCGTTGCTTCGCTCAACCATATTTGAGGGAACGTAACAACCCGCACCATGATGATGAAACTTTTTCAATTATTAGATTTTGTGTAGGACTCTGTACGTACGTAAGTACTTGATCGAAGCCATAAATAAATAAATCCTACGCGTTCATAACTTCGCCTTTATGAGTAGCATACATAATAAAAAACAGTTTTGTACTACGAGTTGGAAATAGAGAGTTTATTTTGTTGATGGCAATAATGTCGCTATTGTGGGCATTATAGGCTAAGAGACCGTCAGTTCTTGCAATTCACGACGGCGCGTGGCTCATGGTTGTGTGTGTGTCGTATCTAACGTAAGTGTAGTAAGGGGGAGCTCCTAGGATCCTGACAGGTATGCACACTTACGCAATGTGCATGTACACGACGTAACCACAAGTAAAGCTCACGTGTCCTCGTGAATTGAAAGAACTATACTGAGTTAGACCATACCGAATTTGACTGGCTCGTTAGTCTAGTGGTTATAAAGTTCGGCGGCGTATGACGAGGTCCCGGATTCGATTCCCGGGTTGGGCTAAAAAAAATGTATTGGGTTTTTCTGTCAAGAAATTGTCAGTAGGTAGGTACTAGGAAGTTGGCTAGGAAGTCACCCCCTTGCCTCGGAGTGCACGTAAAGCCGTTTGTCCTGCGCCTGATCTCTCTCCGGTCGTGTCGGATTTCCCTTCCATCGGACTATGAGAGTGAGGGAATATAGAGTGCACCTGTGTTTCCACACATACTTGTGCACACCCATGTACAGTGTACACGTACATACGTACGTGTGCATTTAAATTAAATTATGAAATCTGAGAATAATATTAACACAGTTTCTAAGAAATGTACACTAACATTATGAGCCTACGGTCTGAAATAAATAGTTTTTTTTTAAATAAATAGTTAGAATGTTGAAAGCTAACTCACGAAAAATGGTCATAAGCTCTTCGACTATGTCTACGATCATCTATTACCGCAAAGCCAATATCGCAGCTCGCAATAAATAACGATGATTGCACTCAACTTATGGTCTCAGTACAGACTTCGCTTTAATGAACAATATTGCCTTGAGTTTTTTAATTTATAATAGGATAGATATATTATATATTAAAACTAATATGAATTTATTTATAAAAGCTAAAGTGAAGACATATTAAAAAAATATTACGAATATATTTTTCTATATTAATCAGACATTTGTATAATATGAAAGAAAAAAACCCCTAGTTTATCCACATTTAAAAATGAATAAAATAATAATAATTATTCAATAGTTATTTAGATATAGATCTTAAATAAATTAAAACTTACTTAAATAATACTAATTCTAAATTAAAACAATTAAAATAAGAAACAAAATCTTATAATAAAACATTAAAATAAACTCTAAATATTAGGGGCCATATCGATGCCAGATGGTAATGTCCCCAGAAGGCTGGCTGCATTTCCTCTTTATATTAATAATATTTATATATTATATACTTATTAAGAAACTTTCGCTTAATTGGATCAAGAGAAGGAAGGCGGTACTCCTTGAGTACACGCATTGTGAGGAGGTTCCTCACTCTGGAGCCCTGACCACTGGCTGCTTGGGTCCTACATCACATCAAGTGGGATCCATTCATTATTTTTGATGATGTTTTAATATTTATGTTATGTATTTTTGTAAACATTTTTAAAAATAATAAGATAAATGTGTGTGAAAATAAATGATAGATTATATCCTTCCGAACGAATCCCCTCCTGGCGGCCAACCTCTTTTGAGATTAGCCACCGGTGCGGGAGGTATTACAGTGCACAGTGAGTGTGTGCGCAAACACAGTTGTACTCTCTATTCCCTCACTCTTATAATCTTATAGGTCCTGTAAAAGCGACATAGGCTACTTTTAGCCCGGAAAATTAAAGAGTTCGTCCTGAATCCACGCGGGGGGTACCTATTACATATAAGTATCTACGCCACCCGAAAAATCAAATGGAACTTCACACGGAAAATCCGAAAAAAGTTTCCGCGTGGATTTAATTTTAAATCTCTTTGTTTTGATGAAACTCTTTGATTTTCCGGGATTTAAAATAGCCTGTGTCACTCTCAAGGTAAACTGTACCCATGCAAAGTCACGTTGATCTATAGCTCTCTTTGGTGCAGCGCGATTGAAGGACAAATCAACAAACAGACATTATTTTTTTTATTTTTATTCGATGACAAGATAGCCCTTGACTGCGATCTTACTTGATGGTAAGTGACGATGCAGTCTAAGATGGTAGCGGGCTAACTTGGAAGGGGTATAGCAGTGTAAATTCGCCCCATCTTTGACGGCAGGGTGGAAACTAGCCACGGCCAAAGCCTCCCACCAGACCAGACCGGAGACAATTTAGAAATTATAAATTCCTAAATTGCCCCCGTCGGGAATCGAACCCGAGACCTCCCAGTTATAAGACCACAGCGTTCACCACTGCGCCAGAGGTCGTCAAACTTTCGCAATTATACCTAATACTAGGAAGATTCAAAAATAGATTTAACTGACACGGAATTATTGTGTCCCAGTAAACCACTACAAATTCGACTATGGAATGAAATCGTCGAATTTCCGAATAAGAGCTTGTCGATCGCGAAACCAATTTCGAATTTGGGCCGTCGCCCACTATGTACGTACATACAGTATAGGTGTACAGACTTGTGTAGGTGGCCCAGCCACACAGGGTGAAATATTGGCAAAGATCAGCGAGGAAAAAGCAATCGACAAATTTTGATGTTTTGACAAATTTTCATTCAAAAACTAACAGAACTACTCGGCGTTGGCGAAATAAAGTATCAATATTGTCAAAAGTTGATAAGGAATAAGAAGAACAGATTTTTGACGACCTCCCAGGCGCAGTGGTGAGCGCTGTGGTGCTATAACTGGAAGGTCTCGGGTTCGATTCGCGGCGGGGGCAATTTAGGAATTTATAATTTCTAAATTGTCTCTGGTCTGGTCTGGTGCGAGGCTTTGACCGTGGCTAGTTACCTTACCGTCAAAGACGTGTCGCCAAGCGATTTAGCGTTCCGGCACGATGGCGTGTAGAAATCGATTAGGGGTATGGGTCGAATTTACATTGCTATACCCCTTCCAAGTTAGCTCGCTACCATCTTAGACTGCATAGTCACTTACCATCAGTTGAGATCGCAGTCAAGGGCTATCTTGTCATCGAATAAATAAAAAAAGATAAGTGGTTGATAAAGAATCATCTATATATATAAAATTCAAAGTCCTGACTGACTGACTGACTGAGATATCAACGCACAGCCTAAACTACTGAAGTCAGAAACTTGAAATTTTTACAGTTGGTTCCTTTTATGACGTAGGCGCACACTAAGAAAGGATTATTGGAAATTCCACCCCTAAGGGGTTTAAATAGGGGATGGAAGTTTATATGAAATTCCGTCATTTTTCAAGCTGTTTCCATCAAAGTTGGTATTTGAGCTTTCAGTTAAAAATATAGAAGTAGGTACGTGTGTCACAGTTTTTGAAAATTCCACCCCAAAATATAATTCCACGCGGACGAAGTCGCGGGGGCAAAAGCTAGTAAGAACATATTATAAGTAGGTGGCACTATTTAATATCTCGCCTAACAAAGCGCTACCAAAATGCCACCCTGCATGTAGTGGTATAGTGGTATAGCTATACGCGGCGGTTCATTCTTAAGGCACTAGTTGCGCCATGAATGGGTCCATTCAATAATGCGGCGGGCAGCGCGCAGGCGCCCCATCGATCCTTAACCGCGGCCGACCAGGGCGACAAGCGGTTTCCACACCGCCCATTTGATATCCATGGGTGTGTCGAAGCTCTTTCTTTTTTTATAAAAACTATGGCTGATGGTCACCACTTCGTACGCGTGGATTGAGGGTTCTGAATTCCCGCGGGAACTCGGTAATTTTTCGGCATTAATGCAGCCTACGTGTTAATCCTGGGTATGAGCTGACATTCCAAATTTCAACCCAATCGGTTCATTCGTTGTGGCTTGAAGGAGTAACAAACACCCACCTATCCATAAATCCAAACATCCATACATCCATCCTCACAAACTTTCACATTTATAGTGCTTACCTTCTTGTGAGGGTATCTCTACTATACCTAGCCTATAGCATTCTCCAGATCCCCAACTATACCATGCAAATAATAGCTTGAATCCTTGCTGATGTATAAATGCGAAAGGTGTTTTTGTTTGTTGGTTTGTCCTTCACACATTTTTACATTGGTAAAGTTGGACTTGGAAATTGACTTAGGCTACCTTTTACCCTGAAAAAAAAAAATAGACAGTTCCCGCGGGATTTTTAAACACTTAACTCCACGTGGATGAATTGAAGAAGTTGCGGGCAAAAGCTAGTCTAGCCTTCCATAAAGTCAAACGGTACTTGACGCCAGAACAGGTTGCACTATTGTCGTACCCACTCCTAGCACAAGTTTTTCGCTTACATTCTCTTCTCCATTTGGCGGGGAGAAGAGAATGTAAGTCAAGTTCAGCTTGGCTAACATTCTCTAGTTCTTATTTTAAAAAAAAATTTAGAATTGTTTTTCTCAATCGACAGTGGTCGGCCGACAGTCTAGGCAGCCAGTGGACAGACGCCCTCGCCCGGAATGTTACGTTTTCAGGGACGTAGTATATAGTTTATGTAGCGCCTATACCTACATATCGCAATTTATTGACCATAAATATCGGTTGAATATTTTTAGCACCGATTCTGCGCTAGAATGGCTCTTTCATGAGACTTTCACACCGTACTTTTGCATATCATTTACCGGACGGCCTTGATTTAAAAAAAAAATTAAAACTAGTTGATGCCCGCGACTTCGTCCGCGTGGATTGAGGAGAATTGGTAGACTTAACACACCTTTGAAAATATTACTGAGAACTCTTAGACGACTCTGGTTTCCGACACGACCGGTGAGAGATTTTGGCTCCCATCGGATTATGAGAGTGAGGGAATAGAGAGTGCACCTGTGTTTGCGCACATACTTGTGCACTATAATATCTCCCGCGTGATGACTAATGGAGATTGGCCGCCGTGGCCGGATTCGGTCGGGAGGAAGTTTTTTTTGACCTCCGGTTTCGATGTGCATAACCCTGAAAAATCAGGAATGCTTGGAATCGAATTCTGGACCCTCCGAAAAAAGAAGAGTCTTAACCACTGGGCCATCGCATCTATTCTACTCCCACTCATTCGCGAATAAGTAATTAAGCACGGGTGCTTGAAATTTTAACTCTTTAACTTTTCATATTGCGTAGGCACTAAGTCTACCTACTAACAGTTCGGCAACTAATTAGCTGCCAAGCGTAATTTAGGTACCTACGGTGGGGTACCTAAATTACGCTCGATAGGTATCCTAACCGTATTTCGCAGAAACATCTGCACGTTATTGTCAGATTATGAACAGCTAAATTAACATAAAATCTTAAGTCTTATTAGAACATTTTGGAAATAGAATGTTAAAATAAAGAACAATTACCTAATACATTAATTTAAGGAATAATTTATTATTCCTAAAATTAACATTCGATTCGATTAGGGAGTATAGATTCAATGAAGAAAAATGAAAAGGTTCCAGTTACCAAACGTACCTCGATGGTGGCAAGCGAAAATTATACAATATATACTCGTACAATCTATACTCCCTAATCGGTTTCTACACGCCATCGTGCCGGAACGCTAAATCGCTTGGCGGCGCGTCTTTGACGTTAGAGTGGTAACTAGCCACGGCTGAAGCCTCCCACCAGTCCAGACTAGAGACAATTTAGAAATTATAAATTCCCAAATTGCGGCCGGGAATAGAACCCGAGACCTCCCAGTTATAAGACCACAGCACTCACCACTGCGCCAGGGATGTGATTGTAATATGTATGCTGCAGCAATCAAATTACGTCTTTCATTCCCGCTACGAGTGTGTACGTATCCGAAAGATAGATTTGCAATGAGGCGGACTCGATTGAGTCACGTCAGTCGTTTGGCGAACAGGATGACGGGGAGTTAATAGGATTTCCTTGATAGACTGACCTGAATGTACGGGGTGGTAATTTGAGATGGATCAGCGAGGCTAGGGCAAATACCTATAAAGATATAAGTACAAAGAATTTCATTTACTGAAACATCTTCTTACGAATAATCCTTACTAATCCTTCCTATTCTTACTAATATTATAAATACAAAAGTGTTTGTTTGTTGGTTTGTCCTTCAATAACGCTGCAACAGAGCTATGATCGACGTGATTTTTTTGCACGGGTATCTTCATCTTCTTCATCTTCTTGAGTTGTGGCTATGCAGGTCTCGAGGCCCTGTAGCACGTTGACCGTCGCCGATCTATTGTGCTCGCCACTATTCATATTTCCTCGCCGATGCTCGTTGCCGCCAGGAACAGCAGCACTTTCTTGGCTGGAATGAGTATAGCTTCCTCGGGGTGAACTATATGTTTCCCCAGATGGATGCTACGTTTATGCATTATAGCAGGGCAGTAACAGATGATGTGCAGCGGTGTCTCCACCGCATCCTGGCAAAGCCTGCACACATCCGAGCCCTGGAGCTTGAGGTTATACATGTGTCTGTTTAGGCCACAGTGTCCCGTCAAAGCTCGTACTAGAATGCATAGGTTCTTCCTTCCAAGCGCCAGCACCCCGGAGGCAGTCTTCTTATTGAAAGACCTCACCAGCGCTTTGGAGTGATTTAAACCTGGTAAGTTACGCCATCGAATAAGCGTGTCATAGTAGCAATAGGTTAACAGGGTGAGTTGAACCAGGCTTTGCATGGGTATACTTGAGGACGTGGAGAGTGACATAGGACATTTTTTTTATTTTTTATTAAAGTTTTAACGTACACTTAAAGGAAATATCCTAATCCTAATAGATTTATAAATTGATATACAAAATTCCGAGGCCGGCGGGATTCGAACCCACAGCTCTCCGGGAATCGCGCCCTGATTGTATTAACCGTTACACTACGGCCAAATTGAACCACACGTCAGTCACGAAATTAGTGATATGTATCTACTTTTTCAATCAGTTTTATAGCAACTGTTAGCGACATCTAGTAGCGACACATTACAGTTGTCGATCTACTTTTTACCAAGACACCATATTACAATGGAGCTCTTAAGAAATTAGAAATGCCACATTGCTTGTTACAATTTTTTATTTTTGACGCAGGTAAAAATATTTCTCTATGCAAGGAGATCCTGCCCTATTGTGACCCCTCAATTTGTAGGTACTCTATACGAACCTACGATTAAAAATTAAGAAAATTTAAAATTTATTGCTGTGTTGCTTAAACATTTGCCAGTAGGTATTCTTATCTAGGTCTTTATTAAAAAAATGAATATACTTTCCTAATGGCATATTGCAACCAATAATTTTATATGTATAAAAATATTAGAATTGCAACTAGAAATAGTGAAAAAATATATTAAATGTAATTTCCACAATATAAAAATATTTGAATTTTGAGCAGTTTTCTGTTTCGTTTAAAGTTTCAATAAAAACTAAGCAGTTTCTTCTAATTATTTTCTTATTGTTATTATTCTACTTATTTATGGAAAGGAAGAAGAAAGAAAAGTCGAAAGCTTTATATATTCTCATTTAATTCCTAAAACTCATGAGGTAAACAACACTAAACTATTTGTCATACCAATCGATTTTAATCTCAACAAACTGCTATAGTAATAATTCGTACGCATTCGGTTACAAAGTTTAGGTACTACCTACTCACAAAATGCGTGAAAAATTTTGTACGAAAACCCTTACAATTTTACCGGCAGGTTTCATAAACAATCCATGTGCTATAATCGTACAGGCGCAATACCGCATTTTAATAAAGGAATTTAATTTAAACACTAATAATTTACACTACGTAATACTAAAATACATAAATACTCGAGTAACTAAAGTTTGTGAAAGACGAAAACGTAAAAGAATCGAAATAAAAAACATGAACGTAAAATTAGATAACGTAACAAATATAACAACCAATAATAATTATTGTGTGAAATATTCACTTCATTGCATGGAAAGTAGTTTGCGACAAAAGAATTAATTTAAATGAAAGAACTGATATCGTATGTAAAAGGGTTAAACATAAATGTACGACAAAAGTTTAAATTAAGTGTGAGAGTAAATGTATTTTCTACCTTGAATGAACACACTAATATTAAAAAGTATACAAAGTAAAATGAAATGATGACTAAATATTTATGGCACGGCCACTTTATCGTATTAAACAAAAGAACTTCTACGTAAAGTGAGAAAAGATACGAGAAAATAATATCTCATATTTTATGAAATAAAAATTGATTCATATTTTTAGAGATTACATAGGAGATAGAGTCGTAGGAACAGTAGGAAAGGTCTACAACTAAAACAAATACTGATACAAGCTAGGAATCGGAGAACTGTAACGTTGGTTCGTCGAAAAGTATTATAGAATTCGTCGAAACAGAACGTTTGAAACAATTCGTCGAAAGTTGTTCTAAATCTAAAATGGGAATGGACTATATAATACATGTAGCCGGGAATTAAACAGGAATGCAAAGGTTATAAAATTAACTGTAACTAATACTGATCTGATGGTGCAGAACTTTATTTAATTTAAAATATTATAATGAAATAATATGGCATTTTATGGCTACCTCATGGATCACATAATGTTAGCACTCGTTTTCTGTACAGAGTCCAATATAATTACTGTTTTTATACATTAAAATTTTATACCAATATTCGTATAACAATTAGATTTTATTATTAACATATAGTTTTTCATATATATCTAATCTTATTTACATTTTATAAAATTGACGGCTTTCTCCTTTCATTTTATAGTTTTAATAGTTTTTTATATAAATTTGTGTGTAAAAACTAATTGTTATTTGAAATAGTTTTCAATAATATTAAAAATATATTAATTCTTCGGATTTTATAAATGCTTCTGACATAGTGCGTCATTTTATAACAACATTTTTGTCTTACAGTATCGTTAGTTTTTAAATTTTATTTGTATTATAATTTTATTTTTTAATTGAAAACTATTCCAAAATCAGCTTGTATTGTCACGAAATTCACCTTCGAGGCACAAAATGGTGTTCTTAACCCAATTGCTATCGCCTTCTATAATTTTACGAAACCTAAATTAATAATACTATTCGTAAAAATGTCTTTTTCACGGGGAAGTAATAAATATAAATACTTTTATATTAGCTATCACCTACATTGGTCAGGATTTAGGATACACACTTATATCATGCACTTATTTTATAAGAATCATTTCTAAAATCACTTCGCTTCGAAAAAGTATCATGTTGTAGAAATGCATTGCAAAAGTTATTTGAGAAATGAATTACGTATACTTTACTATATACATGCATCGCGTAAAGTTTTCTACATTATTCATTATTATCAATAATGTACAATAATGTATAATTGTTAATTTCATAAAATTTGGCACATAATTCGCCAACCACCTAAAACTTAATGTCAGAAACTATTTTGCGTCTAAGGCACAATCTTTGAGGGCTTTTCTTCAAACATTCTACTACCTTTACAATTATATTGCGTGGAGTCCTGCAGGGAGGGGACTTAGGTCCAATTTTGTTCCGTATATCTGTTACTAACAATTGTACAGCAGTATAATAAATTTCTTGTAGTGGTTATAAATATTATATAGAAATGTAAGCAAATGATTACAAGATTTTGTGTAAAAAATCCCAATTAAGACAAATTTAATTTCATAGTACATTTATTGACGGCCTAGTATTCATTAAACTATAAAGTCACATCTATAGATAAATCCGAAGACACAAATTGAGCTGGTATAGAATAGGTCAGTTGGTCGTACTGGTAGAAGGTCCAAGATTAGCTTCCTGGTGTTTGTACTTATGTGACGTCATCTGAGAGAGGCCGAGCACAGCGAAACCACATTGCAAGCAGTGGTAATGGGTTTGTTTCTTGCTGTGAATGCATTGAGGCTCGTAACCACAACCTGGGGACAAGAATAAGAAATGATTCAATTGTTAAAATTATGTAAACGAAGTCAATGTGTTTCGGGGAGATAAGATAAATTGATTTATAACTTTTTTCTTAGGTGTGACATTGTGGAAGACTTGTCGAACTTCACAGCGACTTACATTCAAAGTACCGCGTAAAGACTGATTAACTAGGTATCTTTAATAACTTTGTTCATTTCACAAAGTTGAGCTTATATCTCGCAGACCAGTATAACATTAACATGTCAGTGAATAAAAATTATATTAATGTTCATGTATCGATTGGCAGGCTACTTATCCACCAGCCTATCTCAATAGTGGACACAAATTCAAACAACAATGAATGATAATGATGATGATAGTTATAACGATGATGACGATAATGCTGGCAATGATGAAGATAATGATTCTCACCTTTGCTAGGTTGAAACTTCTCGAAGCCGGCGGCTTGTATGGAGTCCAGCTTCTGGTGTTGGCGGCGATGCGCCACTACCTTGTTAGTGTCGGTGCACACGAACTCGCACTTGAGGCAGTGGAAGTGGGAGGCCTTGTTTTGACCTGTACCTACAACAAGATTTACAGAATAGTAAAAAATAAATGTTTATACATAGTTGTTCGGATTTTAAAAGCTACGTACGAAAAAAATATTGGTAAAGTAAAAGGAAAGATTAAGAGAAGAAGAAAAGATTAGAGCGAGAATTAGAAAAAGAAGAGAATAGAGGGAATATCTAAAAGAAAGAAGGAATGTAAAGAAGGAATGAGGGTGAGAAAAAGTGAGAAAAATACATAATATATAGTCACGGAAATTGGAGAAAGAAAATATAAGAAATGCCGTCAGTACTCCGGGCACGCTTTTTGATGAAAATAAAATAATACTGCATTTTAAATAATGGTATATGATATGATATTTACCGAAAGTAGAAGCATGTGGACACTCAGGTCGTTGGCAGTATACGTTTGCTCGGTACTGTTGGAAATCTCCACCCATCAACGTGTCTAATCTGTAAAAAAATTATAAATCTTAAAAGTGGATACAATGGACATGAAGAGTTAAAATGTACGTTAATTTTTTTAATAACGTCTATACCTAGAATTATTTTCTAAGATACGTACTTTGCAGTACTACATGTATCAAAAAATTAAGTAGAAATAGGCAATGATCGATCCGTACCTTTCATGTCTGGCTGTATGCTGTACAAATCTTGTTTTATCGCAGAAAGAATAGCCGCAGTCTTTTCTTGTACAGTGGAAATGAGTTTGATGTTCCCTGAAAAATTTGATAAATTAGAAGCATTATTTTCCTACCATAAATGCGTATAAATAAATTAATAAATTAGTTAATGACTCGGAGTTTCGTGACTAAGTGATCAAATCAGAAAAGAGAAAATCTGTAGAAAACATAGTTTATATAACTGGTAAATGTTGGGGCTCCAAAATATTGGAGTGGCGATCTCGCACCGGAAAGTACAGTGTTGGTGGACACTACAATAGGCGGACCGATGACATCAGAATATGAGTTACAGAAAACCTGTATTAGTAGTGAAAGAATACAACTTGTGAGACCCTAGAAGTTATTTACATGTAGTCTGTCGGTTGATCAATGGTGAAACTAAGTGCATTTAATGAATAAATACAAACTATTTGTAGACCAAATTCATTGAGACAAGAGAGAGTAATACAAAAATTTTTGTTGTTAATTAAAAAAGAAACATACCTGTAGCCACACTGCTGATAACCACAGTCTTCATTAAACCGGAAGCGTAGATACCCTTCAGGGATGGGCTCGTCTTTCAACACCCTCATATGTGGGCCTCTTGGGGTGTGCGTGCGTCTGCTAGCAACATAAAATTACTCCATTAAGTATATGGACGATCCTCATGTTACAAAAAAAAATTTAAACCAAAATCTTAAGTAGCTACAAACTTTTATGATATCGTACTGATATAGGCTATTAGTTTTAGTTGTTATTACGTTTAAGTTGTTAAATCAAAGCCATTACAAAAATAAACTAAGTATCATTTAACATACTCGTACCTACTATCTCAATTCAAATGAAGAACGGTCGTTGTAGTTGAATTTTGCGAGAAAAAGGAATAAAATATATTATTTTACTTTCTCAAAAGTTCTTTTTTACTGTAGAATATGAAGGCTTTGCTAATTTTAGAACAGGCTGAGTAGTTCTAAGCCTAAACTTGAAGTTAAATTAAAAAGTAATGAAGATATAGGTAAACTTAAGAAAATCAGAGTAAGTAAAAATGTTCTTACGTCTTTGCAATAAGTTCGGCTTCTTTGTCCAAGCCTGGAGGAAGACCGTGACCTTGAAGAAGACTCTGTTCAAGTAATAGTTCTGGTGGATACATCATCGTTGGGTATAGCGGGAAAGCATTGGCACTGAAAGGAATTAATAAATTAAATATCATCATAAATCATAAGGAAAATGAAAGTGAGGTTGAGAATTTAGATATTTAAAATAAAAATTTGGTGGTTCAAATGATAAATGTTATAACCAAAAGTAAATATATACTAAGAATATCACTGGAAATATCAACTGACTAGCTTGCAGAAAATATATAGGTACTGGGAAAGAGGTAAGAAAACGTAGTAGAAGAAAAGTTGAAAGAAACTTAAGTGAAACTTACCCTTGTGAAAACAACGCAACTTGAGCAAGTCCTGGTAGACCTGCGAGAGAAGCGGTGTATTGTTGTTGTATCTTTAACTGCTCTTGTAGACTGCCTTTGCGACCTCCTGCCAAATATTGTTGGAGAAGGAGACTTTGAACCGCTTGTACCTAGAAGAGTTAAAATAAACAAGTTTAATGAAGATAATTTACAACACCATTACAGTATTCAGTATTAATGAATAAATCAAAGTAATGGTTAATAACGAAACGAATAAAGTTGGCTGTAAAAATAAATATTGTTTTCAGCTTACTTGTTCTGCTGGATTTGGCGGTCTTTGATTTGGTGATGGTGATTGTACATTTGATGAGGTAGCAGTCGAAGGCAATATTGATATTTCTGGGTATTCTCTCTCAAGGGTTTCCTAAAAAGAGAAAGAGAATATTTAAAGCAAAAAAATAATGATGACAAAAGACATAAATAGAATTTACTGAACTTTAATGAGTACAGTTTCTCAAGAATACCTAAAACAATAAAATTCTCATAGTCGTTAAAAAAGACTTACTTTGCTCACCTTTGTAGCAGCCAATCCTATCGGTCCAGGCTCCATTGAATTGCTATGCTTTTTTACCATATGGCTGAACAGAAGCTTCAAGTCTACATAAGCTTGACTGCAATGAGGACAGTGGTAATGCAGATTCATACCACCAGCGTTTTTATTCAAAGGACAAGCCTGATCGTGGCATGATGGTGGTATTGTTGGCCCTGGAATTTTTGGAGCTTCGAAAGGTTTCTTTTCAAATTCTCTCATTTTTAGTTCTTTTGACGGCGATGCATCATAAATACTTCTTGGTGAAGGTGAGGAAGTGTTACTTCGCAGGTGAGACGATGGATAAAATGTTCCCGTCGCTTTTACTACTGAAATGAAGATTAAGACTTAAGATAATGCGATAATCGGAATATCGGAATATTAATAAATATTCGGAATATGTGACTTATTATCAAATTACTCGATAATAGTGAAGAAAAGTAAAATAGATGAATAATAGCGTCCGCAGCATATAAGCTTGACGCTAAATCAAAAAGCCAACAGCGGTGGTAGAATAATGCTTACCTGCAACATTGTCTTGTTCCCTTTCAAACTCGCTTTTAATCGAGAAATTAGTAGGACCATAATCCATCTGCTCTTTCATCGATGCAATACTATCAGCCGAAGCTCTTTCTTTAATAGAATAATCTTTGGCCTCATCATAAGATTTGTCCTGTTCCTCACTCTTTATAACCGGAGTTCTTCTCCCGTGTTTATGAGTTGCCAATGCCGAATACTGAGTTAAAATTGCTGGACAATTATTCCCTTGAGCACAATGGAAATGTGATCTCAACTGGTTTTTGAAACAACTGTTTCCTCCGCATTGGTCGAAAGAGGGAAAATAATCGAACCCATCTAACAGTGGGCTGACTGCGTGGGACTCCCTCATATGCGTCTCCATTGTGATATGAGCCTCACTTGTAAAGCTACAGTTAGAGCAATGGAGATGGATTCTTGTTGATCGTAATTGGCAGTTAGAGTAGTATTGGCTACATGTTTCCGGTACGGTAAATACTTCAAAGTGTTGGAATCTGATACGCTGAAAGGAAAAAATAAAGTTATAATGAAAAAAGCCTAATAAAAGAGCCAAATAATGCCGAGATGTAATTTTTGAAGTAATACACACAGGGAATTCTTCTACAGTTGTTATGACTGGTGATTGTATGACGGGAGGTAGTTGGTTGCTTTTTGGAAGTTTGAATGATGTGAATATGGCTTGTGGTGTGACCTGAAACAAAGCATTAAAGAATTAGAAATAAAAATAAGAAGAATTAGAATTAAGAATTATTAAAATTAAAATAAATGAGGGAACAGAGAACACCATGGCTATGAAACAACAATATCTCAAAAATCATAATAAAATATACTAGACTATAATATCAGTAATAACTTACATTATCTGTCCAAACTTCTACAACTCGATTCTTAGGAGGTCTTCCTCTCTTCCTACTAAACATTTCATCCAAGGAACTTGAAGGATTTACATGCTGTGGCACAATACCAGGATTTGGACCAAGGCTCAGCTGAGCTTGTAAGTTTGGAGTCAACTGAGACGATAAACTTGGCGTCATTTGAGCCAAGTGTGCCAAATTTGTTGGGAGACTCGGTAAAGTTGGTACTTGACCAAGTTGCGCTGCCATATTCGGATGTAATTGAGCCGAGAGTTGCGGAGTAAAGCTTGGAGCGAATCTGGCCGCTAAATTTGGAGACATTGGGCTCAAAATGGCGTGTTGACGGTGATGTTCCAGACGCCTAAAAGGATGCTCTTCTGAGGATAGTATAACTGCTCCACAATTTTCCTGCAAACAAAATTACAACCAGACGTTAATCACCACATTTCATATAGGTTATTACAAATTGAAACAGAATTCAAAGATTTTGATTGGATGACAATTTCATACTTTCCACGTTCCTGATCAATATTTGTATGATAATCCACATCCATATCTTTAATGTGGGTATAATTTACAACAAGGATGTATAACTACAATTTTACTGACCCAGGTGCAATGATAGTGGGTTATATCTCTGATATGCTGGCAGGCGGAGTTGCTGCAAGGGCTGTTTCTTGTATAAGTGATGAAGTAGGCCTCTGTCACTTGGTTCTGCTGTTCGTGCTCCATTACATGCTTTACCATTGTATTATGGCAACTGTAAACATTCAATATTATTAACTATTTGTCAATCTCAAAAAGTACCATAGGAAATTTTATATTTCAGGTTAGGTTGGTAATCAATATGAAAATATCTTGAATTTGTTATTTTCAAAAATAGGATTAATAGGTGAAGTCTCGTGATTCCAAAGAATTAAAATATAATGATATTTTCTTTGTTATTATTATTGAAGAATTTATCGTTAGTTTAGTCATAACAAGTTATGATTAATTATTTACCTATGAGCCAGCTTGCAACCCTCAACCAAGCAGTGGTAGTGTTTATTGCAAGCGCTGCATTTGTTGCATTTGTCTTCTGGATCCTTGCCCCCGTTGAAGGTTTCTATGTACTTGCGTGATACCTCGTCTATCAGGGACTGGTTCTGAAATTTGAATAAAAATATTTTTAGAAGCTTTGTATTTAGGTCAAACAAGTAGAAAATGGCTCCCTTGCAAGTGGAGTGACGATATTGATAAGAGGACTGCAAATTGCAATCAATCAGATGCAAGCAACGGAGGATAGAGCGAAAGGTCACAAGTTCACAAGTTTGAGGAGGATGATGATAATTATGAAATAGAAAACTAGATTTTTCACAACTCCTAGACGTAAACGTAGTACAGTTTACAAGTTTCTGACTGTGCAATTTAGTAAATAAAAATATCTTTGTTTGAAATGCCAGTGGTGATCAATTCTATTATGTTCATCTTCTGAAACTTCATCGTTTATTACAAAACGAAATTTAATAATGTTCGGTTACATCGCATAATAATTATGTTACATCATACTTTTTGTACTTACAAAAGGTTGAGCATAATCATCCATCATAGAACTGGACATATCATCATCCCCGTGCATGGTGCTGCCGGGAGAGTACATGCTGAGGTCTGCGCCTTGCTGCATCAGCGCACTTTGGATTACTGATGGTGGTAGTCTGTGAACAGAAATATTACGACTTTTTTATATTATTAGTGGTTTTTTTTTTTCAATATTATATCTGAGTACATTAACTGCTTTATCTATTAATCCTCCTTATGGTTGTTTATTATCATTACTAATATTATAAGTGCAAATATGTGTCTTTGTTAGTTTGTCCTTCAATCATGCCATTAACGGAGTAGAAATATACATATCATACATACATCATCAAGCATGAAAATTTTAAAAACCATAAAGTTATAAAAGATATCATACCCAAAACTCATTTCCTGATCCTTTCTCTCGTGCTTTCTTTTGTGAGTGAAGATCTGGCTGCTGGAGTGCAGCACGTAGTTGCACTGAGGCCTGATGCAGTGGATGTGGTTACAGGTGCGGCTGAAGCGGCAGTCACGGTAAGGACAGGCCTCGTTCTTCATGTACTTCTTGAAGCCATCTTTGGAGAGGGCCTCGTCCTTGATGTGATAGGTTTTGTGCTTTTCTAGAAAGGAAAGTGTTTCCATTTTCATCATAATCATCAGTAATTCATCAACGGCCCACTTTTGGGTGCAGGTTTCTCTCAGAGAAGCGTTATAGATCTATCACGCTAGTCCAATGCAAATCGACAGACTTCTCACACTTTTGAGACCTTTATGGAGAACTTTCAGATGTGCAAGTTTCCTTCATCGTTTAAGCATGCATTATTCAAAAAAAGGAGAAAGGTAAGCTGCTGCTATCAAAGGAGTACCGTACAGGATATTCAGATAGAGTGAAATATGTTTGTTAAGATGTTGCAACTACGCATGACGCTGGTACTCCTTTGCAACAATGAACAGTTCTATAATCTTACAATGAATAATAACTGGGTATTTTTTTACAATACCTATTGGACTCTTTTTAAAAAAATTTCCCTAGTTTTTACCTTATTTATAGAAAGTGAATTATTTCAAGCATAATATAATGAAATTAAACTTAAAATAATTTACCATCGAAAATTTATTAACTACAATACTTTGAATCTAGTATAGGATGACATTCAGATTGTTGCTTTTTCGCTCGTGCAATTTTTCTGAGTTCTTCGAAATCGTAAAAGTTAAATGATCAATTAGATAAATTGCTTCTCTCAAGTGAATACATTGATACATAAGATTTCATTGGAAACGTTATGCATAGTCATCCTTAGTCAGAAGTGAAAAATGTGAAAAAATAGTTTTCAAATCTTTTTAATGCGTGTGTTACTAGTTTTGAAGTTTTCGATAAAGACAAGTTTGTCATTATGATTTGGTTGATTTTTTAGCACAGAATTGGTGGTATCTAGATGACCTTGGCTGATATAACTATCATTCAGGCGAAAATAAGTTTTACAGTCAGTTTTATCACAAACACTACTGTGATGAATAATCATTGTAAAACGATGACTGATGTCCAAATCAGCAATATCAACAGACAATTGAATTAAGAAGTGTCTCAATTCAATTCTCTACTTCATCAGTAATTCTAATTCATGACTCATGATTGACCTATTGTCAGTTATCCAACTGAGAACTCTTACACAAAAAGTTCTCAAAATGTTGTCTAGTTTAACTTATCATGTTTCTTAGAAGAAAAGAATGTCTCTAACTTGACATTTAGTAGGGATTACTCGTTTTCCTTTAACTTCTAGGGTTGCGATATATAAATGATCGTTTCATCAGCTTATAGTTTTTGTTATCACCTAGATACCTTCTAGATACTGATTATTACTTACCCATATCAGCTTTATTCTTAAACGTGTATGTACAGCCAGATCTCCTGCAGTGGAAGTGGGTGGTCCTCTGTCCAGCGAAGATGCAGTGGGGGGCTGAGCAGTTTTCAGTTGCTCTGAATCTTTGAAACCCCTCTTGGAGAATCGCAGAATCCTTGCGGTGATAGTTTGCGTGCATTTGGACATCTGACGTGGATATGTATACCTGAAAATTATGTTTAATATACTGTATACTAGTGTGGAATATCTTTTGGTTTTAATGTTACAGGCTTTTCTGTGTGGATAACATCAACTCTATTTTAAGTAGTTGTCACTATTGTATCAGCTATGTTCCCTATTGCTATGATAAATCAAGACTCTACCATAGGTTCAGAAATAAAATCCTGATGAGAAAGGCAGATATGAATCTCAGCAGTTGCTATTTTTAAAACTCAAAGTATTGCAATACTTAGCTACATCTACGTTAAAATTTTTTTCGCCATCTTGTGCGCAATTATTTAACGCAACTTTCTCATGGAAGCAGACATCTCTGTTAAGACGAATTTATTTCTTTTTTTTTATTTCTTTATAAATTTAGGGGTTGCATGGGTGGTTGGGTGACATGTACCAAGGTATAGAACCTTGGTACATGTCAGTTCCATTATAAACAAACACAAATACTAAATAGGCAGACGTATGGATTTGAACAGAGCTTCTTTGGATTCTGAACGCGCCAGTATATTTAAAAACATGCCCACATTCAATCTATTTACATCCATAAGGCCTACAATATCTTCTCGTTCTATTAAAAGGTGATGAACGTCTTCAATTAATTCACCTCTCTGTGACAAACATGACTCACAGAAAGGTGATTCCGAAACTTTCATCAAAAAAGAACACAAGAAAGGCGTCTTTCTCTTGCCAAATATTTATTATGATTAACTTCTGTCAAATATACGGTACCTATTTAGAGTATTAATATTGTTGTACCTTATCACAGCCATCTTGAATGCAGTGGTAGTGGGTTTGGCTCCTGTTGTGAGGACAGTCGGTGAACCGCTCGGAACAGTCGTCGAGGGGGGAGTATCGCATGAACCCGTGCGCCAAGGACTCGTCCCGCTTCTTGTGCCACTGGAAGACCAGAGAAAAGCTTTAAAACTCGCAGAAAGCCAGAAAAAATTAGATTTCACCCATGCGATCGTGAC
Source organism: Hipparchia semele (assembly GCA_933228805.2). Classification (NCBI taxonomy): domain Eukaryota; kingdom Metazoa; phylum Arthropoda; class Insecta; order Lepidoptera; family Nymphalidae; genus Hipparchia; species Hipparchia semele. The sequence continues at coordinate 3,393,861 of OW121731.1, forward strand.
TAAGCGATGAAACAAAACATGCCTGAAACCTCGTGTGAAGCGCGACAGGTGCTAGCGTATTGCACGGAATAGGAGTGTAGCAAACGCAAAATATCTTATATATTTATGGATACGACCTACGGATACGCTCCAAATTAAAACCGGTTTCACTGAATTTGTGACTTTGACTCGATACAGTTAAGGTTTATTTTACTTTGACGCTAATGCCATCGATTACGGATACGACCAAACTAATTTTATAGTGACCCTACTGCAACTTAAACCGCGGATCCCTTAACACGCTTAAGGGGCGATTGCCGAGAGATGTGGGTTCGACTCCCGCCCGCCTCGGAATTTTTGATATGTATTTATAAATCTATTAGGATATCTCCTTTAAGTGTAGGTTAACACTTTAATAAAAAGAAAAAAAAAAGATCCCTTAAAAAGTTCTTTCCTGATCCGCTTACCTTGAAGTGTCTGATCATCTCTTCTTTCTTGCAAAATACCCTCGCAGTGCAGTCCATACAGTGGAAATGCTCCCGGTAGCCCAGGTCTTTGCAGTAAGATGACCCACATTCTAGAGTAGAGCCGTACCTGAAAGTGATGTAGGTAAATGATGTTAATAAAGATGCAAAAGTTATTACAAGCAATAGGATTTAAATGATAAGTTCGCATCTGAGACATGTCTAAATATTACTTATGAAAGTGTCGACAGTCACTTTTCTGTACGAGATCATACCCTTCAACATCTCACAAGTCACAACACATGGTCTAGTCTAGCGTCTAGCGGTTAACAAGTTTGACTGTGGATGACGACGGCCTGGGTTTGATTTCTGGGTCGGCCCAATAAAAAAATTCTATTGGATTTTTTTGTCAAGAAATTTTTAATGCTAGATTGCCTCCTAAGCATCGTGTGCAAGGTCATTCTAGATCGGAACCTAGATCGCTTCGACTTTTTCTTCACACGACCGCGCACGCACTGACCACCCTACATTGCTCCAATCTAGCTGCTTCCCAAATCGGCCCTGCAGCAGTGTCGTGAGTAGAATGCTTTAGTGGAAAACCCTTCATTCCCAACTGTGGACATCAATAGGTTGATAGCATTAACGACGAAAAAGTACGTATGTAATCGTAGCTAAAGAAAAGGGAGCAAGTAAAAAAAATCTAATGTGTGCGCTGAAAATACCTTCTAGAGTCTAGACAGTGTTTAAATCGTCTATTATCGACGTCAAGGTATCGCTATCCAAATATATTAAAGTGAACCCAGACTTGAAAGTAGATATTAAGTTTCACAAATGATGCGCACGATCCGTAATTTGGGTGCTTTCTCTAAAATAATTTCATAATTTGATGTATTCTAAAAAAATAGAAAGTTGTCCGTCAAAAATAATACTTAAGCACTTTAGACGCACTTATAAGTAGGCGTGCCTGATCTATTCAATAAGACTATTCTATAGAAACTGTAGAATAATACGGGATTATGTAAATGCTATGCGTTTTAGGGTTCCTCGAACTAGAAATAATGGAACTCTTAGTTGGCGTTTGTTCAAATGTCTGTTCACTCTCGTAGGAAACTCTCACTAGGAAAACCTATATCGTGAAGACCTTATTGCGATTACCTAAGTAAGACTTAACCAGAGGACTAGGTGGGGCGAGTTCCCAATACTTATTACAAGTGATTGATAAAGAATATTATGACAGTCAAAATCACCTCTAATTGGCTGATACTCTTTCGCTAATACTGGAAGCAATAATTTTAAGGCAAACTCACAGTTGAAAACCATTACATTTAAATCCCACAATTAGGAACATACCACTGATCAATTTTCTTATTTTATCCCTTTCTCTTGGGAACATTATGAAAAGAATAGCTCTAATACGTACGTACGGTACGGAACCCAATCAGGGCGCGTTAACTCGCACTTAAACGTCTTATTTAATACTATCAAAGGAGATTATCTCTGACATTAAATTTTTTACCTTTTGACGTATCTGGAGTAATCCACAGTCGTTTGCATAGAGTTCTTGCGCGCCTGATCCAAGTGATTCAACGCTGACAGCAGACCTAAACAAAAAAATAATCGGCCGTTAGAAAAACAGATAAAATCCAAAGCAATGAGCGACTAGCCTACTCTAGATACTAAGATAAATAATTAATGGACAAACTTACCTACCTATTTATTATAAAAGATCATAAACATCAAGCAGTAAAAGTTACCATTTTCCGAGATAAAATTTAGTCTATCTCCATTCCACAGCCGAATCGATTCATTCGTTGTGGCGTGATGGAGTCACAAAGATACACACACACAAACAGACACTCATACAAACTTTCGCCTTTATAGTGTGATATATCCAGGATATATCATTCTCACAATTGGTAAGGACTCGGCAGTACCAAAAAGTGCGTATTATGCTAATATCAGAAATAACAATAACTGACGATACGTTGAACCATTCCTTTTCCTCAAAACTTATTCTTTTGTTTGGAACAGCCAAATCACTTCCATGCATCATATTCAAAACGAACAATGTACTGTTTTCATCGTGTAGGAAATATTTAATAACTTCCAAGTCACTATCATTCAAATCACAGCCGTTCGGGTTACTGTGGCGTTACGTCTGACGCACACAACCGATAAAATAATTCATTCGTCGTTCATCAAAATATATCGTCGAACTACTGACAATAAGACATCCAACACAACAATGACTAAGTGCGGACTGGCAGAGTTCATAAACTGTTGACTATGAAGTATTCTTATGCTGAGATCTCTAGAGCGTGCTCTAGCTTAGCTCAGACTTAAGATAGAGTTAAAATGAGACACAAATATGCTCTGACATAAATCTGTCTCGTTTCAATACTGTCTTGAGTCTGAGCAGAGGGAGAGTGCGGATTTCAGCCATAGCCATAGGTTTTCTCTCAATATTTTGTTTCATCTTTAAAGAAATTAAAAAAAATAAAGAATATCAGCCAAGCTAAAGTTGACTAATATCCTTCTGTCCACTCCAAATAAGCGGAAAGCTTGTGCAAGGAGTGGATACGACAATAGTGCAACGGGTGGGGTTCGACCCAGCAGCAGCATTTTAGTTCAATAAAAATATTGTGTCGCAAGAATAGAATAGAATAGAATAGAATAGAAATATTTTTTATTCAAATAAACTTTTACAAGCACTTTTGAATCGTCAATGAATCTACCACTGGTTCGGAATTTCCTGCCGAGAAGAGCCAGTAAGAAACTCGGCGGTTGCTCTTTTTAAAAAAAAATAAAAATTTTACAATTGTTATTGAACACAGGATAGTTATTACTGTCTTATGAATCACTGTGCACTGGAGCGAATTATATCCACGCTTTTTTATCATTTACATAGTCTTCAATTGTATAATATGCTTTTTTCATGAGAGCAGATTTAATTGATTTCTTAAACTTGTGTAGAGTAGTATTAACAATCCTACAGCACGTCAAACTATTGCAGATTACCTACATAACAATAATGCAACGGATGGGATTTGAACGGTCAAACTTTCGATTTTCAGCTGCGCTACAGAGGCCAAGTACCTGGATAATTTGAATTTGTCTACAATTAAATGACATTTAAAATTATTAACTTTTAATACTGACATTGAGTTTCACACACCAAAACACACACGTCCTGGTAAAATGTACAAGGCTCGATTTTATATATTACATCACATTGTACCTGCATTTTGGTGAATAAATAATATATCTATCTATCTAATTTTACATCGGCCCTCACAGTTCAAAGTCGGCCATTGTTGCTCGACAAAAATCGGTAGTCTGCGTTAACATATTATAGTGGTGCGCGGCGTACGTTTTTAGTTCAAAAGGAACTTAAACTAGCTCGTGGAACCGGCCCCTCCCAACATCAAGTTTTGGAGTATCAAATAAATTATTATGGTAATTAATCAATGTTTTCTCCAAGTCACTCTGGGCTATGCCATTGTGAGTGAACGTTGACTCCTCTACATACATTACACCACAGATCTGCTTTTGTAAATCAACTTTTTTGAAACTGGCAGCCATAGAGATGCCATAGTACTAGAGGGTGCAACCTGGAAACTTGTCCCAAATTTACAGCAGCTGTTTGTATGTTGTTTATACAAACGTTGTTATCCTTTTAGAAAATTGGCGCTATTCCTTATATAAGATCTAGATAAATCTAATAGGAAAACGCAAACAAAATTAGCGTTAAAACACATTAGGAATGCGTAATAATTGTGCTGCATCTTCCATGGAATTTTATTAGCGTTTTTCTGTTCTTATTTTCACAACTTTTAAGTAATATAACGAAATTCTTGCGACAATATTATAACAAGAGTAAATAAGAGAGTTACATGTAATATTAAGTGTTCCAAGTTGAAAGCTTCAAAGAGAGCGTTTTTTTTAATGGTTTTGCATCGTTCTGCTGCTCATACTAATACCTACATTGACAATTATTTGTATGGGCGCTTTTACAGAGCATGAGGATCGCTCCTCTAGTAAAATGACGTCTCTCTGCCGTTCGATTTTATCAGATAATAAAAAAATCTGTATCTATTAGTATTGATACGGTTATTACTTTATCGCTCTTTTTGAACTATATCTTTCGATTTGTTTCCACATAGTCATTGCGAAACAAATTAATAGATTCGTAAGGCTTCTCGAAATTTGTATTGTCTGAAGATTTTACAATTCCTTTTAGTACTATTACTATTCGGCTTTAGTATTTCTCAATCGTTAAAGAATTAAAACAATAATTATATTTAAGATCCTATCGAGATAATAATTATGGCAATTCGCGTGCGAGTTTAAAGTATTTATAGATATAAAAAGCAGCGTTCAAGGCAGCAGTTTAGAGTCTATTAAAATATCCATACTTATTTATTTTTAAGCTCAATAGCAATATGCAATCATAGCTTCTATCGCGGGCCAGCGTGGAGACCGAATTCAGAAATTCCGTAACGAAAATAACCTGATACGGGACTCCTCTACGGTGAGCCGCTAGATGGCTCATTTTTATCAACGCCATCTAGCGGCTCACTGCTAGATGGAGTTGATAAAAAATGCTATGCAACAGCTTTACCGCGGCAGTCCCCGAGTGCCACACGTCTTTTTTTTTCATCAATCGACTTTTATTGGTTTAAGGGGCTGACTGAAAACTGAAAAGTATACTTATTATTATAATAAGTGAAAAATCTCGGTTACCATTTCACGGGTTTTCTGTTGGCTTGATTTCCGTGAAATTTAACTCAGAAAGAGCAAGACTTACGTATACTTTGCCCAGAAACGGGCAAAGTATATTTTCCACGTAATTCTTAAAGGAACATAATTCGACAATATAGTAAAATGTAAGTGTTCGTTGTATTAATGAAACGACGGATCAATGTTATCTTTTATACGGATATAGTACTTAATTATAAAAGTTATAACGTCATTATATTAGGGTTCCTACGGGATAGAATTGTGGATATTATCAGAGCTGACGGTTTGAAACATTTTTTTAATAAAAAAAAGATATTGGCCGAATTGAGACCCTCCTCCTTTTTAGCCAACTTCCAAAAAAGGAGGAGGTTTGCAAATTGGATGGTGGATTGGAAGGATTGGCAAATAGCATTTGATTTTGAGGGATAATATGCCTTTAACAGCCGTTTTACAACAATCGAAATGCCTTATATGTCGCAACGCCATCCACCTTCGTAATTTTTTTAACAAAACAGTTTTGTAAGATGAATTAATACCTATACTTATGTAGATTAGCGTTCACAACACAATGGATGTTAACATACGGGCTGATAATTTGTTGTGTTACATAAGACGTGAATACTCGTTGTAATGATAGACGGGGGACTATAGAGCAGGTTATTATAGATGAGGGAGAGAGATCGCTTGCTCTTAAGTAAGTGCGAGGTCCCATTTATACCCGTCGACCGTCAGAGCTTTGTATGTTACTTGTTAGTCTACCGGGGATCCAAGAGCTGCGCAAAGAATTAGTTTGGCCGTCCAAAGAGGCAATGCTGCCGGCATCTTGCCGATATCGATGAGTTTTTAGTTTTAGGTTTTAAATTAATTTATTGTTCATTATTTTAAGATTTTGTTTTACAAATAAAATTGTTATTAAAAAAATATAATACATTGACTAGATTTCATCCGCGTGGATTTACGTTTTTGATCCCGCAGGAACCTTCTGCTTTTCTGGAATAAAAGGTAACCTATTTCACTCACTAGATCCTCAAATATAGCTATGCTAAAACTAAGTACTAAATATTATCGAAGATATAGGACATAGCTTCTCGCGGAAGTAACAAGTCACTCTAAACGTTTACCACGCGAACGAAGTCGCGGGAATAAGCTAGTATAACATAAAGTGTATTAAGTCAGATTGTAGTCTATCTTAACATCGAATAAAAAATAAATAAAAAAATAAAAAAATGTCCGTTAATAACTTAAGACGGCCCAAAAATAGACGGCCCAGTATAATGCGAACAATCTCTTGATAGCTCACGATTTTGCAAGTGATTGTGTGAAACCGATATAGAAATGTACCCAAACCGTATTGTTGCGTCGATACGTGTGCGAAGTGTATTTATTGCCTTTAATTCGCGGATTTAGTTAGATTGATACGAGGTATATTATGTATTTAAGAGTTTTTTGGAACAATGGCGCCTTTGTTTTCGAACCTCCGAGTGGAATCTACAGAATGGATGTATAAATGAGTATTAATTGCGTTTCCGCTGGGAGATATTAGAGTAAAAACTACAAAACCCTGCTGTAAATATAGCACAGTTGGCTTCGAGTTCGTAGAGCATCGTCTCTGTCGCACAAAGTCAAAGTGACAGAGACGTCACACTACGGAGCTGAGGCAGGCCAATTGTCTCTTTTTGGGGCTTGATATCTGATTTTGTCTGCTGTTTACTGTAATAGCGTTTTCCCACAAGTTCGTCCACGTAGAAAGGATTTTAAAATTCACGCGCGAACCTTATTAGGCTTGTTCTGGCTCGGTCATTAATAAGAGCGCTTCTAGCTAGGACATTTAGTCGTGTGGTACTAGTACAGTATTCGAATGCTTGTACTAGTTCAGACTTCTTGTACTATTAGTACAATAGTTCCGGAATCACAGACTAAGTAAGTGCACAATAAACTAAATATCAGCACTGGTAGCATTGGCAGGAGATAAAAGTTTTATCCCCCGATTTTATCCACTGACAGGGGATAAAATTATCTTTTCCCTATGCTAAAGCATGGCGACAGAGGAGATGGCGATGTATATTTCTATAAGTATATCCACTGAGTGTTATTTCCACCTCTGTGCCCATGCTCGACGGGTGGATAAAGCTAAGCGAGGGGATAAACGTTTTATCCTTTTCCCGGGGATAAAATTTCTCCCGCCCATGCTACCAGGGCAGGTGAACAGTGCTGCTACTATATAATTGTCTGATTTTTTAAAGATTATTCAGCCAAGCTGAAGTTGACTAACATCCTCCTATCCCCTACAAATAAGCGGAAACCTTGTGCCAGGAGTGGGTACGACAGTAGTGCAACGGCTGGGGTTCGAAGCGACCTTTCAGTGTTCAGTCCGCAGCTTTAACCGTTGGACTATTGAGGCTCTCCTTGTTTCCCACTCGTTTCGAGCCAAGCGAACAAAGTACTAAAACAACGATGTACTATTAAGCTGTACGGAATAGATCGTTCTCGTTCAGTAGTACTTAGTACATATAAGTACGACACTAGACTAAACCCTTACTTATTTCGAGAAAAGAGTGGCCTGCGAATTTTTGCACGGGCACAACTAAAGACTTAGAAAGTGATATAGGTCGGAAAAAAGTGCTCCCGCTTAATTATTAAGCTATTGCATAGCTTCTATCGCGGGCCAGTGTGGAGACCGAATCCAGAAATTCCGTAACGAAAATAACCTGACACGGGACTCCTCTACGGTGAGCCGTTAGATGGCGTTGATAAAAAATGCTATGCAATAGCTTTACCGCGGCAGTTCCCGAGTGCCACATGTCTTTTTTTTAACTCGAGGTAGACTAAGTCGCGTCCAACAGCTAGTAATGATTTTATGTAAAATTATACCTATTTGTAGAGCTCTAGAATTTTTTTTTAACTTTCGCATTTCAGGAAAGTTAAAAATAAGTTTTAAAACAGAAAGTTGCTAGCGTGGTGTTAGTTGTTACCCCCACTAGTAGGTACCTACGTAGTAGATACGGGCGTACCTAGATGCAAAATTACTAACACACCTACAAGCGCGACCGCCTCTCTTTGTTTATGAGGCACGCCCTCTTTTTACTCCTTACTTAAAGATATTCTAGTCTATAAGCGTTGAAGTTAAGAGTTTCAAGATTAATATAAATCACCCCATATGGTAGCGGAAATGGCCCATTGGTTAAGACGTCAGCAGCATTTTTGACGGGTCAGAAGTTCGATGCCTGACTTTTCAGACCCTATCTATTAAAAAAGAATCATCAAAATCGGACGACTTTGCAAGAAGTTATCCGTGGTCATAAAAAAAAATATATACATATATGCGACGAATTTAGAGCCTCCTCCTTTTTTATGTCGGTTGAAAATGAAATGAATATCGTTTTTATGAAACTACATGATTTTATTAAGTACAATTAAATAACATCCACGTGGATTTAGTCATCGAAATTTAACGCTTAGAAGCGCAACCGTCCACCCGGTGATAAGTCTTTTGTTACTACAACGTTTCGTTTCAGAAACGTTGAACTTAAGCGTTTACTAAGACAAAGTAAGACTATCTCCAGGATGCAAGCTATCCCTGTGTAACATGTCGCATGATCGATTCAGGTAATGAGCCGTAAAAGGGTGACAGACAGACAGACGTTTCTTGACTTTAAATCTATCATTGATCAATTATTAATTTTATTGATCAAGTTTAAGGAACCTTTTCTAGTTTCGTCGCAATGTCTTATCTCAAATCTTACGAATCAAAAAATCGCTATATCTCAGACATATGCAAAAAATATAATTTTAAAGGAAGGATATTATATCCAAAATAAAATTAAGAAAACCCCAAGATTGGAATCCAACTGAAATCGTAAAACTCAAATCAACCTATATCGAGTTAGAACCATAAAAGAATCAAGAACTTTAAACAAAAATGCCAGACGAAAATATCATAAACGAAATCCATCAAGCGTTAAAAAATTCCGGCAACTTTAAGACCTACAGCAGACTACAGACATTTTTTTTAGAATATTAGCCAAGTTGAACTTGACTTATATTCTCCTCTCCCCTCCAAATAAGCGAAACGCTTGTGCTAGGAGTGGGTACGACAATAGTGCAACGGGTGGGGATCGAACCTGCGACCTTTCAGTTTTTATTACATTAGACGGTTAAACCGATAAAAATCGGTGGAAATAGAGCCCAATACATTTACTAATTAAATGCAGAGGCTTCAGTAAAAAAGGAATGTACATGTGTATAATATTGGTACAGCGGATATAATGTGACATCATTAATTTTACAGGACCGATCCGATTTTTATCGGTAAAAAGGATAGAAGCAAGCAAACTGTTGTTGTTTTTCTGGAATAAAAAGCCTATGTAACTCTCTCAACTATACCCATGCAAAAAATCGCGTCGATTCGTAGCTCTGCTGTAGCGTTTGAAAAAAAATTGAAGGACAAACTAACAAACAAACACACTTTCGCATTTATATTTTATTAGTAATAATTAGTAAGGATTAGGATATGGATTAGTAAGGAAGTAAGGATGGGCTTTTGTATTATAAGCTGTGAACACAAGCTATTAAGTTCAGTTCAAACATTAATCGGCTGCGCATGCGTGTGTGATTCGACATAAAATCGGATACTGCTTCCCACTAATAAAAATCGGACTAGGATAAAAAGCGTTCGTCTGCGTCACCGCTAAACCAATTCCGACTTTACGAACATCTAATTTTCTCAAATGTAAATTCACATCATCTCATTTTGACGGCTGCCACGATACAATATAAGATTACTTTCAGATTGACACCGTTAGCCGCGCGATTCTATCGTGTTAGGAAATTGCTTTTTAATTTCGAGTCTATCTACGACTGTTCTGCAATTTTTAGGTCTTTCATAAAGCTAGATTAGGTTTCCAGCGGTTTTTATTAGAATGTTATTGAAAAATTGATACAATATCAATGGAATGATGTTAATCTGTTATAGAAAAAAACAAAAAACAGTTTTTATTAGATGGGAAAGAGTAACATTTTAATGATTTCCCTACAGGTTATATTGTAAATTAATTGAAAAAATGCAACTATAAATTATGCAAAATAAAGGTTAGATAATATACAACCGAGTAAAGTAAGTGTACTCACTTACTTCACTCGATTGTATATTATACAGAGGAGACTTACTTAAGGAGAGGTACTCCTTTCCTTAAGGAGAGCTCTTTAGAGAACTCCTTAAGGAGTTCATTAGAAGGTAGATAAATTCTGTCAATCATGAGTGATGAAAGATTGATGAAGCAGAAAATATTCAAGATATAGGCCATGGGCAAATCAATCATTGCATTAGATTATAAGTTATCCATGAGACACAGAAGTGATTGTAGTAAAACTATGACAATTTATGTATTAATAAAATCTGTCAATCATGCTTGATGAATGATGGAGGAGAAAATCTTCCACATAATGGTCATGCAAACATAGATCATCGCAGTTTATACAGCAGAGACTGTATTAAATAAATGAATAATCATATTTTACTTCAGAACAATATTGTAGTCTATATTAAAAAACATTAACTATGGGTAGGTAAGTATGTAAAACAGACAGAAAAATTCGTATATGCGTACAGGCAATTTAAATTCAAGAGAACGCAAAACTTAAGTTAGCATAATTAGGAGGTAATTTAGCAATGCAATAATCCGTTTTTATGTGTCCAGTATTATATCTAGACAATGATAAAATTGCAAGTGATCGCAAAACCTTGAAATTGGTTATAATGCGGATGTTTCTGATTTAGTTTTTGTTTTGATTGTGTTAGTCTAGTCGCGTGATATTTTTTTTTACCATAACAACGATAAATGAGTTCCTCAATCCTCACACATGTTCATTTAAATTTAGTCTTAAAAATACTAAGAAACTTCATATGGAAATACACTGTATCTCGTAAAACATAATGCCAAACAACAGAAAATTACGATTTCTGAAAAATACTTGTTTTCTAGATTTCATAGCATGGCAGTGTCGCAGCCCAAACCACTAGGTTATCAGTGAAAAGTTATACGCGGCGTGATAAATCCCCAATCTGAATGCGGTCTTACCCGATGGGGGAAAACAAAAAAAAGACAATGGTGAACTCGAGACCACATCAGATATAATGTCGGACATAATAAACATTTATACTTAGGTGGTTTTTTAGGAAATTTCGTAAGATATTGTGCCGGTTCATTCAACCGAGACAATGGGGTCCTCATGATGTACAACATAATGGGTTTTTGAATTCACTCAGTGGAACCATACGTTGTGATCGAAAGTTTTTTAAGGCCGTCCATACATTATAGATTTTTAATGGAAAATTATCACCCATTAGAACAGGCGAGTACTTAAATCATTATAGGATATCTTGTTTATCGCTCTAATGATCGTCAATGTTTTTATTGATTAAAATGGTCCACTACACTACAATGGTAAAAGTAAAACTTTACTGACCATTTTACGTTAGTTCAGATGATTAATTCAATTTGCTTTTGCCGCGACTTTTTTCTTTCAAATAACGAGGACATTATTATTGCTTACTAACCCACCCTACCGTCAAAGACGTGCCGCCAAGCGATTTAGCGTTCCGGCACGATGGCTTGTAAAAACCGATTAGGGGTATGGGTTGTATTTACACTGCTATACCCCTTCCAAGTTAGCCCGCTACCATCTTAGACTGCATCGTCACTTACCATCAGGTGAGATCGCAGTCAAGGGCTATCTTGTCATCGAATAAAAAAAAAACAGATTATGTACGAATACTAACATGGTGAAGTGATCTCTAATCAACCAATCATATTAGTTCATTCAAAGACTAGTATTTAAAGATCTTAATGATCGATTGAAGTCTCAATAGCTTAACATTAAAACTGAAAGGTACTCAGGCGTAATTGAACCTAAGTATTTACTTAGGTTCAATTTTACATTTGTAAAGAGAGCCTTACATTTGCATCTGATTCGAAGAAACGGGTGTGTCCCCAAACCTTCCAATCGATACTTTTCTAACTGGCTACCGGTTTGGGAGCCTTTTATTTTAATACAATGCTTCAATCAATATCCGATTGAAAGTTACAAATGATTTTGTCTGACCCGTTTGAACTTTGCGTTTTGGCGTTCCATGATGAAATTTGAGACCACGCTCTGTTATCGGCTTCAGCTCAATGGTATATTGATCCAAATGCTTAGATCTATGTTTGTCGAGGTATTTGATTTCGTGTTTTGGGTCTTGAAATTTATTAAATTCAGCAGGGTACTGGTATCTAGCAGGTATGATAGTGCCTATAATATATAAAAAATAATAGAAACTTCGGTAGAAGTTTTGCTTGACCACTATCACATGATGGAAAGTGATGGTGTAGTCTAAGGTGTAACGCGTTTGCCTACAAGGTGCCTATTCCCTTTTATTTTAAAGATACCCTAATTGTACGTGTTAGGAAACATAGATCTTGGAAGAGCATTCCAGACCCTGGTCGTGCAGAACAGGAATGAAGACTTAAAGCGCGTAGATGGCATATCAACGACGTGGGAATGGAAGCTCTCCCGATGTCTGATGTATTTCTAGTAATTCTGTCAATTATTGTCTGTTTATATGATGATTATTATTATAATATTACACAGTTTAGACTCTTTTAGGCACAATTTAGCTAAGCAAATAGAAATTTAAGTACAACCACGATTGCCCAATCACTAATTCGAAATGGAGTATGCGATTGAATCTAAGATAAACATTTGATGGATTTACTGTACCCATTTTAATCAGCTCAAGATAATTTGTCAGTCTGATGATTTTTTTTTTGGATTTGAAATAATAACACAAAAGGAAAACCGGTGTGTCTAGTTCAGAAATGAAATCTTTGGAACAGTTATTTGACCGTAGGTAAATCTCCAAAAATATCACATTCCCACGTCATATGGCGATGTGACACAAAAATTACAATCTCATAATCCGTTTCTGACATTCGGCGAAGTGAAAAATGGATAAATGTCAGCGGCGTTGAAACATCTCGAGCTAAATCTTATATTATTTTTCTGCTAACTGTACTTAGTTTAGATAAACACTTTTGGAAAGGTCATGTTACACGGGGACGCCAGTTTTTATTTGAAAAGTTATCAACACACAAAATCGGTCAAGCAAATTTGAGGCTATAATTCAAAATAGCTACGCTTTTTTTTATTCGTTGACAAGCTAGTTCTCTGCGATCTCAACTGATGGTAAGTGACGATGCAGTCTAAGATGACAGCGAGGATAACTTGGAAGAGGTATGTTAGTTGTTTGCATTATTTTGACATTATTTTGAAATTAGAATCTGTATACCCTCTTTGCAATGATAAAGTATGTATCGTAGATCGAAACATAATTCTACTATTCATTCATTATTGACTTCTATGTGATAATGCGGAAGAAGTCGGAATCGCTGCTGACGAGACTGCGCTCAAGTCCCAACAGTATCCTGAACATGTTTGCGAGGAAGATGGACTCGTTAATGCTTGACACATGATTCAAGCGTTGGTGGAGTCACTAGATAATTTATGATATTTTTAATTTTATTTCTTGTGTATACCCTAGTTAACTTACTAATATTAGTTATAAGAATCAAATTGTCTACTAATAAAATTAATAAAATGAGCTTCAATTGCAACAAACAAAGGAATTTTATTATCATTATTACAGTTTCACACTTCGCTTGGTAATTTTTTTACAACTCCAAAGTCATTATCTCCACTACCAATGAAGTAATACAGTTCTAATAAGAGCACGTTTATTTCCCCCTGCCCATCTAGAATCTGATTATTATCAACGAGTTCAATAACTGCATCATCAATTCTTCGCATCCGCGCTCGGTCTTCCATCTCAATTGACATTTATTCCCTGCAAGTATCTCTAAAATGTAAATGCGGTTATACGCACCAACCCACAACCGCCTAACTTTGCCATCACCAAACTCAATATGAACCTCTACCTCAACGTCTTAAAGTCTAATTTCCCCATCCCCAACTGCAATATAATCTTGTCTTCTGGCTCATACGTCTGATGTAACTTGATACGTTGTATTGATTGGTTTATTAAGATCATGTATTGAATCGGGGGCTCACGGTACATTGGTGAGGTGGTATAGTAAATTTCATAGCGCTATGAAAGAGGCAATGAGGCGGGGCGATAGGTGTACGTACAGACAAAGATGTGGCTATTGACACACAGCACAACCACCTACTTTGGGTTTATTAATGAACTCAGTAACGCATGTTAATAACTACGTTTCAATCATAAACTGAGTATTACATGGTTTTAATTGACTGACGGTTTCGTTGGAATCTCGTAGTAATTCTTAAAAAGGTAACAATGATAATAATTATTAAAAAAACAACTTCAATTTAAACCTGCGAGAGTTCCAAACGCGCACTGGTCAGAGAAGAGCCCACGGTAAAATCACCATCTTACGATAAAATATAAAAAACAACAATTAGGTCCCTTTTCACCATCGCCAGGTAAACCTTAACCAATGAATAAAGTTGACATTTCAACAATTTTATTATGGCAATCTGTCAAAATGTCTTTATTCGTCTGTTCTCAACGATGATGGTAAAATAAGCCTAAAACATATTTATAATACATAATTGTTTGTATATACTTATTTCTATTAACTCAGTCGGTCTAAATGCTTATAGTCCATATGAAGAAGTTAATGACGATGGGCTGACAAAAATCATCTCAAGACGAACTGAATTCCGATAATAATCTCTTATGATATTTAAAATTAAGCACGAATTTGAAACGAAACAAGAAGTTAACAAAGAAAACAATGATCCATAGGGTTCGCATATTATAAATTTAAAACAATTACTGCCCCGGACTTAATTCAATTGACATTAATAAAACAAAAATGGATTCCACTCGAGACAGAACAGCATATCAAGAATCTCAAAGTACATGAAACGAAGCAAAAGAAACAAAAATGCCTGCAGATATTATTGATGATAAAGATTACAAAGGAAAACAAGTAAAAGGAATACGCAACTCTTTACCCAACTATGTACGTGTTATGATTTTATAGCTGTTTATATATTTCTTCATAGATGCTAACCTACTAGAGAGATCGTTTAATGAGGTTGAGGAATTGTTACACCCAAACCTCATGATTTTTTCGAATTGATTTCAAAACGCATTTATAACATTATTATGAATATTTCGGATATTGATTTCTTTCAGAGCTATTTTTTTATATACACACACGCACATGCTTGACCAATTATCACACCTGATAGAAAGTGATGAAGTGGCTCTCTTACTTAAAAGATACCCAGATACAGAAAACATAGATTTAGGAAGAGCATTCCAGAACCTAGCCAAGTGAATGAGAAATTAGGCTTAAAGCTTTTCGTGCACGTAGATGGGATATCAACGACGTAGCGATGGAAGCCTTTTCGTTTCTTTGTGGTGGTAAAAAGGTAAAGGAAGGACAAGGTCGAAGAACTTCTGAGCACACTCACCTAAATATCCTTTACAATTCTGATAAGCCAGCAATTGTTCGAGAAAACTTTGAAGTTTGGACAAATATGGAGTCTTCGCCACTGAGTCTCCCTCGACAATCTACAGCATCCACTGCCGCCAGATTTAATGATAAAAAGGCAAGTATTTATTTCTATCGGGTGGAGTATTGTAGATCTGAGATTGGGAATAATATTACGTTTTCCTGTATAGATAAAAATACTCATATCTCATTGTTATTTCGCACCGTGAGATCTTTTTGTGTTCGAATGCCGAGATCGGTAATAATTCAAATTTATGCCGAACCTTTTTTGTTGGCTTGTTTTGCGTCGTTTTTTTTTGTTTTATCTGGTTAATTTTTATAATCTTTGTAGCGTGCAGCCAGTGAGGTGTGATTACTAGAGTGTAAAATATACCACCAATTGACTTGATTACTCTATTTGTTTATAGTAAAGTATCACGAAGAAACTCTGTTCTTTTAGACACCAGTAGCCTAAGCACGAATATTTTAATTTTCGAATAGTAAAGGTGAAGTTAACGAAAATGACAGGATATGATACAATTTATTTTAAACTTATCACAGTTATAAGTAGTATTTTTTTAATCTTTTTTTTTTGGGGTTTTTTACCAGCTGGCACGCCAACCCCATCGAAACGTATAAAAGATACTTAACTTAAATAACAATAAACTTGTCGTACTTAATACTAACTTAACTACGAAGACATCCGACAGTCACTGACGGCAAGCAGCGACCATATCGCACACCCTTCCGGCTAATTTTGATGTGGGGTTTGCCAGATAAGTCTGACAAAGTCCCACATCAAACCAGTTCAAATTAAAACTTACCATCTGTGACTGTTGTTCGCAGTTCGACCTTATTTTTCTTACATTCTAACAAAATATGCACTAAAATAAATTTTAAAATACTAAATTTTAAAATTTATTTTAAACTTATCACAGTGATAAGTTTAAACTAAATTGGTTGATGCGTCTTTTGGTTCTTATGCCGAATATGTGTCGAACTCAATTTCGAAAAAAATGTTTGATACGTCTTTTTTCCTTATGACGGCAGTGATGTACGAGGCATGCTACTCTAGTAATGTGACATCTCAATGCATAGTAGCGTATAGTATCATTTTTCTGATAAATCTTTGTTTGCTCACGGCTAAAGAATACCAGTTTCGTTCCAATCCACTTGATTTATTATGGCCGATCAAAGTTGGATAAGTTCGGTGTTTTTGTCTAATTCTAACAGTATATTTGGAAATTTGAATGCAATTAAAATTACTGATTCGAAATTTACGCTTGTCGATCATGCTTGATGTTAAACTTTAGACGTTTTATAACAAGTCCAGTTGCCTACTATAAAAAAATTACGGGATTCGAATCCACAGTTCTCAGGTTATAACCCCGATGATAATTAATATTTATACCCGGGTAATTCCACATCCCACTAATATTTCTACTAATGTTATAAAACTAACTCGTTACCTGCCCCGTTGGTCTAGTGGTTAGCAAGGTCGACTGCGGATGACGAGGTCTCACCCTCATGAATTGAAAGAACTTTTTTTATTCGTTGACAAGGTAGTCCTTGACTGCGATCTCACCTGATGGGAAGTGACGATGCAGTCTCAGATGGTAGCGGGCTAACTTGGAAGTTGTTACTTAGTTGTTAGTTAGTTGGAACTTAAGATGGCAGTGTAAATTCAACCCATACCCCTAAACGGTTTCTACACGCCATCGTGCCGGAACGCTAAATCGCTTGGCGGCCGTTTTTGACGGTTTTAGGGTGGTAACTAGCCACGGCTAAAGCCTCCTACCAGACAAATTAAACTATAGTTAAAAATTATGAGTAAGTTTTTGTACCTACTTTGTTTTTGTTTTTGACGACCTCCCTAGCGCAGTGGTGAGCGCTGTGGTCTTATAACTGGGAGGTCTCGGGTTCGATTCCCGGCGGGGGCAATTTAGGAATTTATAATTTCTAAATTGTCTCTGGTCTGGTCTGGTGGGAGGCTTTGGCCGTGGCTAGTTACCACCCTACCGTCAAAGACGTGCCGCCAAGCGATTTTGCGTTCCGGCACGATAGCGTGTAGATATCGATTAGGGGTATGGGTTGAATTTACACTGCTATACCCCTTCCAAGTTAGGCCGCTACCATCTTAGACTGCATCGTCACTTACCATCAGGTGAGATCGCAGTCAAGGGCTATCTTGTCATCGAATAAAAAAAACCTTAACCACAAAAATGGCGTGCGACCTTCGAAACAAACGTACCTTATTACCAGTACATCTCATCAATCGTATTAATGGATACTTTATTTTCGTATTAAGTAGAGACAATTAATTACTTGGCAATATGAAGGGAGACGTTTACACAGCACAGGCGTTCATAAACTCCGGTCGGCGGATGAAAGGCCAGATAATTATGGACGTACGCATGCGTAGATCAAATGCGGGATACGATGGCCGATAAAGGATCTAGATTATGTTGAGATCGATTCCTTGTTGCATTTGATACAACTCGGATAGAAATATGCCTCAATAGACCAACGGTTGAAGGTGCGGACTGAAAACTATAAGGTCGCAGGTTCGAATCCCACCCGTTGCACGATTGTCGTACCCACACAAGCTTTCCGTTTATTTGGAGGGGATAGGAGGATTTTAGTCAATTTCAGGTTGACTAATAGGTATTCTTTAAAAAAAAGACGTGGCGCACTTGGGGACTGCCGCAGTAAAGCTATTGCATAGCATTTTTATCAACGCCACCTAGCGGTGAGAGGAGTCCCGTGTCACGTTATTTTCGTTACGGAATTTCTAGATTCGGTCTCCACGCTCAAGGCCCGCGATAGAAGCTATGCAATAGCTTAATTATTATTATTATGAATGTACGCATACGTAGATCAAATGAGGGATACGATGGCCGATAAAGGATCTAGATTACGTTGAGATCGATTCCTTTTTGCATTTAATACAACTCGGATAGAAATATAGAGAAGGGATAGAGTTTGAAGACCTTTTTGGCGCAGCGGTAAGCGATATATCACATCACATCACACTAATAAATATAAAGGCGAAAGTTTGTGTGTGTGTGTATGTTTGTTACTCTTTCATGCTGTAACGAATGAACCGATTTGGCTGAAATTTGGAATGAAGATAGCTCATACCCCGGATTATTATGTAGGCTACATTTTATCCCGGAAAATTAAAGAGTTCTCGCGGGAATTTAAAAACCTTAATCCGACGAAGTCGCGGGCGTCATCTAGCGGTAGGCGTAAATTCAGACAATCAGCAGAGTTAGCATGGGGAGGAGATAAAAGTTTATCCCCCAATTTTATCCACTGACAAGGGATAAAATAATCTTCTCCCTATGCTAAAGCATGGCGACAGGGGAAAGGAAAAGTATATTCCTATAAGAATATCCACTGTGGATATTATTTCCATCGTTTTGCTCATGCTCGACAGGTGGATAAAACTGAGCGAGGGGATAAACATTTTATCCTTTCCCCGGGGATAAAATTTCTCCCGCTCATGCGGGATGCAGCTATGCAGGATGCTACAGTGTGACGATTGCAATCACTTCTAATTTTTTTTCAAAAAGAAAACACATTTAGACTCCCAGAATACCAGAGCGGTCATTCTTCGGTCATCTTCGGTCATGTTCGGTCATGTTCGCCCCATCTCGCGCCGTGATTGGCGTAAATGACCCCGCATCATCGTGTTCGGTTTTTGCCCTCTTACTTGTCGTCTACTGAGAGTTTTTCGTTTTTACGCTCTCTATCGGAATGGTAGTCAATTAGAGGTTTGAAACCTGTCTTTTTTGTCTAAGGCTGGCCGTATACAATGTACCTAGCTAACGCGTGGCGCCGACTTAACTCGAAAGCGATGGATGTGCATCGAACACCAGTAATAGAAATAGAAATAGAAATATTTTTTATTCAAATAAACTTTTACAAGCACTTTTGAATCGTCAATAAATCTACCACTGGTTCGGAACGCCTTTCCTGTCGAGAAGAGCCAGCAAGAAACTCAGTTGTTGCTCTTTTCAAAAAAAAATGTTTACAATAGGTAATGAAACTGTGCTATATATACAGTGCTTCCACGATGAAGTTTCCTAAGTCCAATACAATACAATACAAATAAATACAATCCAATGCATGTTAAGACGAGTAGACAGAAAGCAGACCCATTCCCGTTGATGGCACCCGTTCACGAGCATGATCCAGCCGTTGCTTCGCTCAACCATATTTGAGAGACAGTAGGGTTAGTATAAGATCTAACTCGTAATTTCGTATTTGGTAAAAGCCGTAACAGATTGTTGCAGCGTGATGTTATATAGCCTAAAGCCTTCCTCGATAAATGGACTATCCAACACAAAAAGAATTTTTCAATTCGAACCAGTAGATTAGCGCGTTCAAACAAACAAACTCTTCAGCTTTATAATATTAAGTATAGATGTGGCCAGCCTTAGAACTTGATACCATCCTTTTTTGTCTAATACCGCCCGATATGTATCGGAATCTCGGAACGACGTAAGTGTTTTAATTGGTGATGAACCGATGCAATGTCAGCTTTTAAGATAATTGTTCGAGCGTTTACTCCCGTTTTTGTTTGTGTGTTATTTCAAATTGTTATCTTGTGTAATTACTTCAAAATTGTTTTCAGTATTTATGTCGATATGTACCTACCTACTTACTTACTTTGTAAGAAACGGATCGCAAGAAGAATACGTCTTTTTCATTGATGATTCGGTTAATCGATCTTGGAATTTGGCTTCGACCACCCTTGACAATAAGTGATTTGGATTCCAGAATGGAGAGAGCAGGCCTAATGTGGAGTAATGTTCCCGCTACAGGCAAAAAGATGTTTACTACTTTATTTGAAGACCTTTTTTCAGCTTCTGCCCAAATTCAGGTCAAGTTGTACTTAAGTACTCCAATTTTGATCAATTTTTTTTTATTTGATGACAAGATAGTCTTTGATCTCACCTGATGGTAAGTGACGATGCAGTCTAAGTTGTTAGCGGGCTAACTTAACAGGGTATGGCAGTATACTCATACCCCTAATCGGTTTCTACACGCCATCGTGCTGGAACGCTAAATCGCTTGGCAGCACGTCTTTGACGGTAGGGTGGTAACTATCCACGGCCAAAGCCTCCCACCAGACCAGACCAGAGACAATTTAGAAGTTATAAATTCCCAATTTGCCCCCGCCGGGAATCGAACCCGAGACCTCCCAGTTATAAAATCACAGCGCTCATCACTGCGCCAGGGAGGTCGTCAAAAATTAAAGCTTTCGAAATAAGCGTAATCTAAATTATATATAAAAGGATAAGGTAACTGACTAACTGATCTATCGGGCTGAAATATGCTATACAGTTAGCTATTATGAAGTAATAAACTAACAAAGGATTTTTGAAAATTCGACCCCTAAAGGGATAAAAAAGGGGGTTTGAAAAAATCGAACCTAACAAAAAAAAGGATTATGGGCCAATGTAAATTGGCCTTACTACTACTACTAGGTACTACTACTATCCTGACTGCCAACTCAACACTTTATAGATACAAGAATTGAATAGTATATTGTTTGGTTAATGTAAAATCGATTACCCATCGATTCGATCTCGGCCCTATCGATCAATGTTCTTAGATCTTTTCTCTCAGACGTTTTACAACTATGGCTAATTGGCGTATAGACTATAGATTTATTTCCAATTGTGAGATTCTTCTGACCGTGGTTGCAACTTATTATATTATGTAGTAACTACATATATAACTACTGGTCGAACAAAAGACCTTCGATGTCTATGAAGTTCATAGTTAGGTACCTAGAATAGTATAATATAGTACCTACTTAGTATCTATGTAGAGTTATGGTATACATAGTTTTTTTGCAAGAAAATTGTTTTTATTCGATGACAAGATAGTCCTTGACTGCGATCTCACTTGATGGTAAGTGACGATGCAGTCTAAGATGGTAGCGGACTAACTTGGAAGGGGTATAGCAATGTTAATTCGACCCATACCCCGAATCGATTTCTACACGTCATCGTGCCGGAACGCTAAATCGTTTGGCGGCACGGCTTTGACGGTAGGGTGGTAACTAACCACGGCCAAAGCCTTCCACCAGATCAGACCAGAGACAATTTAGAAATTTTAAATTCTCAAATTGCCCCGCTGGGAAAATAGTATCTATCAAGAAGTAAAAAAGGTCAAAAGGTAAGTGAGGGTCCTTAAGAAGAAATTAAAGGAGTTTTTAAGCTATTGCATAGCTTCTATCGCGGGCCAGCGTGGAGACCGAATCCAGAAATTCCGTAACGAAAATAACCTGACACGGGACTCCTCCACGGTGAGCCGCTAGATGGCGCATTTTTTATAATAATAAAAAATGCTATGCAATAGCTTTACCGCGGCAGTCCCCGAGTGCCACACGTCTTTTTTTTTTACTTGTGATAAAAAACGGTTTCGTTAAAATCTACGAAATGAACCCGTTTTGACATTGCATATTCAATTACACTAGTAGTACAAAAGGTAATGGATCGATAGGTAGCTCATAGACGCTTATTACCATCATTCGATGGGTTATCATTATAATCGATTCCCAAGCAGGTGATAATCGAGCCATGTTCTCGATCCGATCGAGATAACTCATAATTTGATCGAGATAATTTCACCGAAGGTAAACCTATAAAATCGAACGATTTAATTTAATCCGACGATTATAATTTCCGCATAACACGATTCAATTATATTATCAAAATTTTTTATAGCCTAAAAACCGCTACGTTCAGCTTTATTTAAATAGAATAATCAGGTACTACTTATCTAAAAATTTTCAATTTATATAAATATGTATAGATTATTTTTGATCACAGATTTCTCCGGATACAAATTATTATAAAGTAATTGTAATTTCCTTCCAACATAGAACTAGACCAAAGGGTACTTTTTTTAAAACAAGCCTACAGATTAAAAAAAAGACGTGTGGCACTCGGGGTCTGTCGCGGTAAAGCTATTGCATAGTATTTTTTATCAACGCCATCTAGCGGTGAGAGGAGTCCCGTGTCAGGTTATTTTCGTTATGGAATTTCTGGATTCGGTCTACACGCTCAAGGCTCGCGATAGAAGCTATGCAATAGCTTAAAAAAATATAATAAGAACGTTTTCCTTGTTTTTCTTTGTTTGAGACGTTGACATTTGACAATCTAATCTATCTTAATAATACATAAAAGGCAAAGGTGACTGACTGACTGATCTATCAACGCACAGCTCAAACCACTGGACGGATTGGGCTGAAATTTAGCATACAGATCAATGACTTGAAGTCATTGATACAGATAGCTAATATGACGTATGCATCCGCTAAGAAAGGATTTTTGAACATTCAACCCCTAAGAGGAAAAATAGAATTTGAAAAAATTGATCTTAACGTGAGCAAAGCCGCGGAAAAAAGCTAGTTTCTAATAAATCCACAAACGGCCAAGTAAAACGCGCACCACGTTCGTGATATAAAATTAACATAATAAACTATTAACATTCAAACGCGGGTTCGTGTTTTTACGTGAGAATCATTTGACACCATTATTTCAAATCGTGAAATATGGAATGCAAATTTCATTTTACTGAGAAATTAATTTTACTCGTTTTCAATTTATTTCACGCACCTTGAATATTGAGTTGCGAATTATTGCATAGTTATTATTGTATGGTTAGAAAATGGAAAGAAGCTCTTTTAATTTTATTAGTCAAAGAATATTTCTTCCTTGTGGGATCAAGTAAGAACTATACGCTTATATAGCTTAATTCCAAAGGAATTGGTATTATATAGCTTAATTCCGAAGGGATTTGTTATAGGCAGTGTAGGTACCATTCACGAAAAAACTCCAAAGTTGCTTTAACGAAATGGACTTTACTATTGTGGTCTTATAACTGGAAGGTTTTGATTTGGCGGGGGCAATTTGGGAATTTATATTTTCTGAATTGGTTCTGGTCTGGTCTGGTGGGAGGCTTTGGCCGTGGCTAGTTACCACCCTACCGTGAAATATGTGCAGCCAAGCGATTTAGTGTTGCGGTGTAGAAACCGATTAGGGGTATGGGTTGAATCTACACTGCTATACCCTTTCGAGTTAGCCCGCTACCATCTTAGACTGCATCGTTATTTACCATCAGGTGAGATCGCAATTAAGGACTATCTTGTCATCGAATAAAAAAAAGAATCCATTTTCCGAACCGGTGGTAGAGTCTTGACTTGTCATAAGAACCACAAGTCAACCTACAAATAGATAATTTGAATTTAATATACATAGATATACACGGTGAAATTTTATTCCCCGTAAACCCTGAAGGAGATGAATGTGCCCATGAAACTGAACAACTTTCCCCAAGGAAAATAGGTCGAAATATGAAAAAAAAAAATGGCTTCATACAAAATTGACGATTAGCTGATTGATTTACTATGGGAGGTCCAAAATTTTTTTTCATATTTTGACCTATGTTCCTTGGGGAAAGTTGTTCAGTTTCATGAGCACATTCACCTCCTTCAGGGTTTACGGGGAATAAAAATTCACCGTGTATAACTAGCATATATATAAATATATAAATGTTTTTGTCTGCAAATACTTGCAACTTTGTCCGCACAGAGTTAACATTAAAATAAATGAATACCTAAATAATTAAAAAAGGATCGACAGCAATAAAACAAAATCACTCGAACAAAACCAATCCGACATTAAAAAAGCATTAAGTACGACTACCACGAAAGAATCTCCACATTTAGCGTGAACCCGTCTTATCCACAAGGTTATAAATAAACGAAATATTACACACAAAGTTTAACTTATTCGAAGAAACCTAAAGTTATTGCGCCGCCCGAAAACTTAATCGAAAATACTTGACTCGATTTTACAGCTTTTTATCTCGACCAAGTTTCTTTGGTGTTGTTACTAGGGTTGCCAGATTTTCAGCCTATTAGGGACAAATGGTTAAATGGGCAAAAAATACGGGATTTCAGGTTTTTACCCGGGACAAATAAAAGACAAAATTATTTAGTGTCATTTTTTATATTATCTAAATATATAAAAGGCAAAGATGACTGACTGACTGACTGTCTGATTGACTGACTGATCTATCAACGCACAGCTCAAACCACTGGACGGATCAGGCTGAAATTTTGCATGTAGATAGCTATTATAACGTAGGTGTCCGCTAAGAAAGGATTTTTGAAAATTCACCCCCTAAAGGGATAAAATAGGGTTTTGAAAAATCGAACTTAATGTGAGCGAAGCCGCGGGGAAAAGCTAGTTTTTATATATTTCCGAGGTTCGAGTCAGTTTCACATTGTCATTTTGACACTAACACTGTCATTGGTCGATGCGGGCGGCAAGTGCAAGTTACTATTCACACTACATAGTCGCTTGAGCCGAGGCGAGTCACACAATTAAACCGTACGTTTTACGAACATTGTGTGTGTGAATACTTAGATCGATCTCATAAAGAAAAACGAAGTACGGTTCAAATACGGGACAGAGTCAGTCCCGCCGGGACATTTTAAAATATGCCTAAAATACGGGATGTCCCGGGAAATACGGGACGTCTGGCAACGCTAGTTGTAACACGGAGATTTAAAGAGAGAAAAGTCTTTTTGCTATCACCTTAAGTCAAGTTAGCGGGGTTAATGATGGATGCTTTTTGATACGAGAGGATAATGAAGATTGGGCCTAAAAGACCTTTTCACGACTTTTAAATCAGGATTTTAATCAACAGTGCGCAGAGAAAATACTCGCAATAGATGAAATAAAACATACCCGAAACCTCGTGTGAAACGCGACTTTTGCTAGTGTGTAGGAGTGCAGTAAGCGCCAAATACGTCATTTATTGTAATAACTCGTAAGATATTCATTATATTGTCATTTTTAAGCTATTGCATAGCTTCTATCGCGGGCCAGAGTGGAGACCGAATCCAGAAATTCCGTAAGAAAAATAACCTGACACGGGACTCCTCTACGGTGAGCCGCTAGATGGCGTTGATAAAAAATGCTATGCAATAGCTTTACCGCGGCAGTCCCCGAGTGCCACACGTCTTTTTTTTAAATGGCTGTATCATCTTTTAGTAATATGTATAGGAATTTTATTTAAAAACTTTGGTTTTGTAGTAAGCAACACATTGAAAATAAATGCAAATTGGTTAAAAATTAGACCTAACTTTTTCACCTAATTTTTTTTTGACTCGCATTTGACCGGTTATGAATTTAATTTAATTTCATCATTTTTAATCGTGGGTTAATCGGGCAGTCAATTCTATTATCCTGTTTTCCTATTTATAATACTAGCTTTTGCCCCCGCGACTTCGTCCGCGTGGAATTAGATTTTGGGGTGGAATTTTCAAAAACTGTGACACACGTACTTTTTTATTTTTAACTGAAAGCTCAAATACCAACTTTGATGGAAACAGCTTGAAAAATGACGGAGTTTCATATAAACTTCCATCCCCTATTTTTGAATTTTCAAAAATCCTTCTTTAGTGTGCGCCTACGTCATAAAAGGAACCAACTAAAAATTTCAAGTTTCTAACTTCAGTAGTTTAGGCTGTACGTTGATATCTCAGTCAGTCAATCAGTCAGTCAGGACTTTGAATTTTATGTATATAGATTATAAATGGGAAAGTTTGGATGGATGTATGGATGTTTCTTACTCAATCACGCTGTAACGACTGAACCGACTTGTCACAGAGATAGATTATAGACTGGAATAGCACATAGGCTACTTTTAATCCCGGAAAATAAGAGAGTTTCCCCGGAAAAAAGTTCAATCCACGCGCACGAAGTCGCGGGCGTCAACTAGTATTTCATACATTTAAGCAAACGTTGGTTAAAATTCAAGTTACAATCAAACTAAGCATTAAAACCTCAACCTTGCATTATAACAATCATAAATTTCTGAACGCGCCCAGACGTTACTAGGCTTTTTATTAACAAAAAGAGCGACGCATCGCCGGGTCACATAATGCATTATAATTTTATACTGCGATACGACCGCGACTCAAATGAATATGCAAAAGAAGTATAGCTACGATTGAGTTATTGTGGAGGTTGGTGTAGTGTGCGTACGCCTTTATGTTGACGTGCACTTTTCACATTAAAGAGGATGACTTGGCGACCTCTCGGCCACATTGTTGTGGGCTTGTTTGTGAGAGAAAAGTCCCAGGTTCTATTACCGGTTGAGCGAAATGAGGTGTTGGCATCTGCAATCAATATTATAGTAGGTACTAATGTACAATATACCTGTAATATGAAGTCCTTTATAAGGTCTAATAGAAAAAGTATATAATGAATTTATAAATCAAAAATCGTTTACGTCTACCTAAAGTCGCAAATACAAAAAAAAATAATGCAATTTTAATATTCTCTAGGACTGCATTGACAGAAATAACATTATCATAAGTTGGGAAATGATTTGGAAAATTAACAAGCAAGTGCAAACTATAAAAAAAAAGACGTGTGGCACTCGGGGACTGCCGCGGTAAAGCTATTGCATAGCATTTTTTATCAACGCCATCTAGCGGTGAGAGGAGTCCCGTGTCAGGTTATTTTCGTTACGGAATTTCTGGATTCGGTCTCCACGCTCAAGGCCCGCGATAGAAGCTATGCAATAGCTTAAAAGAAAAAAAACTCGACTACGTTAAAACAATATCAATCTAAATTCTAATATATAGGTCCAAATGTCTTCGTATTTAGGTAGGTACTACATTTTTAAGCACTAACGAATGATAATAAACTTAGTCTAGTAGTCTTACTGTCTATTCGGTTTTAAGTTAATGCTTTAAATTAGGTAGAGTCGCGGGTAAAAATAACTTATTAAGTAAGTAGATAAAAAAAACAATATTCGTACGTTGAAAACTGCTCGCATTGAGAACTAGACAGACCCATATTAATAAATTGTAATCGTTTCAATTATTTGCTTTTCATTCGAGCATAATTTCTTTATTTCCATTTAACTATATAAAAGGTCAGTTATAATGAATGCATTAATAAAAGTACAAAAAGCACAACCTCCGGGCGATGTTAAAGGACCTTTTGCTTCGTATGAATGTGTAGTGTACACTAAAAAGAACCTAATGTAGGGCTGTCAATGTCAAATACTATAATTATAAGGTTATTGTTATACTTAAGAGTTGAATGAAAAAAGAATGATACGGCGTTTATCAATTCCCTAAAAAAATTTCTTATAGATAAAGCCTACTATAAAATAAATGACTTCCTAAATGAGTAACTTGGCGTCCGTCTCTCTACTAAGCCAATATTTTGCTGTGCCCCAACGGGGTTCCAATGTAAAGGGTGGTCTCTAGTTTTAAGAATCATTGCATGTCATTGGAATGCAACAAATAAATGAATAAATAAATGAATTCTGAAACGTCAATCAATCAATCAATCAATTTATTTGCTGCTACAGGTATAGTTATATATATTCGTCTAATATTAAATTAAGAAAAATATTATATAATCCTGTTTCATTTTTAATGACAGCACTTAACGTTTGGGACGCTATTAAGTAAGAGTAACATTTTAATATTCAGCCTTTATCATATCTATAATGATTGAAGTCATTCCAACTTTTTTGAGTGAATAAAAGCTGTGTAAACATTAAAAAATTACAACTTTTTCCATAACTATACTAAATAGAACTTGGTTATAAATAAATAAATATTTCTATAATATTTGCGATTGACACAAATAAATATTTTAGGATGTAATAATTGTTTAAAGTTAATCAGACTAGGAGAAAATTACAAATAAATATAAAAAATGATTTTTGTCACGATTATTGATAATTCTTAAAGAAATAAAAGAAATATTCTCTTACATTATACCCATTGTTAAAGTTTCTTGTTTCAAAAGTAAAAAAAATAATATACATCACAATCCCAGAATATTTAGGTACCAGCCCTATAATTATGCGCATGAGTGTGCCACGCGTAACTAAAAAGACTACGCGTGTGTGCAATTCATGATAAACGAATAGTAGAATGAGTGTAGGTTACACGCACAGACACATGGGAAGAATACGTTATGTTTGTATGTGTTTACAAAACGCACACATGGATATATAGGAAGAAATGCAAAGTTTATGATGTCTGCGCACATTCTCGCGGTGCCACAAAGAAATTATACGCACATTAAATCCGTGGAGGTGTTATGTTCTTTTATTATCTTTTTATCATGCCTACACGTATACAATAACTAGTGTATCCTGGATTCGCTTCGATATCACTGCGAGGACGATTTATTCTGGTATTCAAAGAGAGCAAGGGTTGTTTTTTTTTTTTTTTGTTTTTTTTTTTTATGTAAGAGGTAAGGATAAGCGAAACATTACATGTAAATGACTAGATGCTGTGGAAATGCGAACGAAATGGCTTGTGATGGATTGGATGTCAAAAGATGCACATTCTTTCAGTTTTTTACGTTTCTCTTCATGTTCTAATGAAGATTATATTATTACTAGGTTCTACTCGCGGTTTCGCTCACGTTCGGTTCGATTTTTCAAACCCCTATTTTGCCGTTTTAGAGGTTGAATTTTCAAAAATTCAACCCTACCCAAAAATATAAAGTATACCAAACAGTCCAACCCATCCAGTAGTTTGAGCTGTGCCTTGGTAGAGTCAGTCAGTCAGTCAACTTTTCCTATTATATATTTAAAGATTAAGTTAAAGCAATGATTTTCGTTTCCTAATACGACAAGTAGTTTCTTAGTTTTATTATCCATAGTGTTCTACATCTATAGATGTAGGACACTAAAGACAACCGTTCCGCCATTAGATGTATAGATGCGCGAGAAATATTTTCTGCCAAATTTTAAAGTAATACACCACATACAACATTAATTTACTTCTACATCTACACATACATAAACCACTAGCTTTTGCCCCCGCGACTTCGTCCGCGTGGAATTTTTCCTGAATTTTCTTTGCTATAAACCTCACGCAGCCCGAGACCTTTCCAACGAATGCCAAACCGTGGAAATCGGTTCGTGCGTTCTGGAGTTATAACGTGAGGAAGGAAAACCCGACTTAATTTTATTTCTATATCTATATATATATGTATAAAAATGAATCCCTATTTCCTTGGTTGTCGCATCACGCGTGAACGGCTGGACCGATTTCGCTAATTCTTTTTTTGTTGTGTTTGTTATTGTCAGGAGAAGGTTTTTATAAAAGAAAAAATTAAGAAAATTGCGCGAAAAATTAGAAAATTTAAGAAAACTTAACCACCATATTAAATTATTTCTAATGTAACCGCTTTTACAATTCAAACTTTTTGATGTAACCTTGTGGCGTTTGACATAACATTGACAGAATGCGTGCTGCCAATTTCGTCAAAGAGTTTCAATATTCATAGTTAAGACAAGACAACGTCTGTCTGGTCCGCTAGTATTAGATAAAAAAAGTCCCACGCGCGTAAGTGACGATGCCAGCGAATGAATATGACGATGCAGTCTAAAATGGTAGCGGGACAACTTGGAAGAGGGCATGGCAGTTTTAATTAAACCCACGTCTTTGACGCTAGGGTGCTAACTAGCCACGCCCAAAGTCTCTCATCAGGCAAATAACAGACATTCCTATGATTAAATACTTTTCATTAATGACTTTTAACGACTGTTAAAGTTCATATATTTTTAAGTATTATCGACTCCACACATTTCGTATTCCTACAAAGAGAGGATACGATGTTAATTAACAAAGGCTGACACATGTTACTGCATGGACCCCGTTTCCTCTAACGCTCCGAGATGTTAGGAAGCTTAGGAAATCGAATCGCTCGATTACATCGATTATGTTGTTACACAGTAATAAAACGAATAAATTTATTTATTGAATCGAATAATAAAATTTGTTTTGAATCGCCCACGGTGATGAGAATTAAAGTAACTATCGCCGGTTGAACGATATTGACTCAATTAATAGAGGAATTTAGTTGTTACTTATAATATTATGTTGAGGTCGCAGGGTTATTATAATGCTGTTCAAATTCAAAATTAATTTATTTCATGTAGGCTAACTTGTAGCTCTTATGACACGTCATAAATCTACCACCAGTTCGGAATGCAGATTCTGCTGAGAAGGGCCGGTAAGAAAGTAAGCAGTTGCTCTTTTCAAAAAAAATTTTTTTTTTACAAAGCTATGCTATGTATACAGCGCTTCCACAATAAAGCTTCAAAAATGCAAAAATGCCTACGTAGGTACACCAATCCAACGCATGTCAAGATGGGCAACCAAAGCAGACCCATTCCCGTTGGTGGCACCCGTTCACGAGCATGACGCATGATCCAGCCATTGCTTCGCTCAACCATATTTGATATTGTAATTTCATAATTGTTATAAAATAATATGAGTAAGTACATACCACGGTAATTATTTTAGTTGGGATTGTCGATATTTCGATCCAATTGCATGGACCGTGGTCACGACGGGATAGATTTTACCCATGACAGCTTTAACTTGACGTTTTGCAATACCGCAGTGCCGTCATGACCACGGTCCATGCAATTGGATCGAAATATCGGCAAACCCAACTAAAATAATTACCGTGGTACGTACTCGTATTATTTTATAACAATTATGTCATTAAGCCACGAATCAAGCCTAAAAACTTAAGTATTGTAATTTCATTAAGTACTGTTTTTTTATTTGATGACAAGATAGTTCTTGATTGCGATCTCACCTGATGGTAAGTGACGATGCAGTCTAACATGGTAGCGGACTAACTTGGAAGGGGTATGGCAGTGTATATTCAACCTTGTTTCTACACGCCATCGTGCCGGAACGCTAAATCGCTTGCCGGCACGTCTTTGACGGTAGGGTGGTAACTAGCCATTAGACCAGAGACAATTCAGAAATTATAAAGTCCACCCCCGCCAGGAATCGAACCCGATACCTCCCAGTTATAAGACCACAGCGCTCACCACTGCGCCAGGGAGGTCGTCACAAACAGCTATTATAATTGCACGGATTTTTGCCAGCCATACAATATCACCGTCATCTTGTTACATTATGATTTCACTAAGTATTGCTTACAATCCATTAAGTTTTTTGGGTGGTTAAATTTAACCTTAATCGTAACCTTACGTTAATCACCACACATGCAACCCACTCGAAGTTATGTAGGTACATAATTTAGTTTTTGTGGAATAAAATGTTTTTAGTTATACTTAAATGGAATCTAATTTATAGTTATTTATTATCTTAGACTTAGTTTGTCTGGTGGGAGGCTTTGGCCGTGGCTAGTTACCACCCTACCGTCAAAGACGTGCCACCAAGCGGTTTAGCGTTCCAGCACGATGGCGTGTAGAAACCGACTAGGGGTATGGGTTGAATGTACACTGCCATACCCCTTCCAAGTTAGCCCGCTACCATCTTAGAATGCATCGTCACTTACCATCAGCTGAGATCGCAGTCAAGGACTATCTTGTCAACGAATAACAAAAGACCGTATCCCGGGATTTACAGCTATTATCTTAGACGTTTG
Source organism: Hipparchia semele (assembly GCA_933228805.2). Taxonomy (NCBI): domain Eukaryota; kingdom Metazoa; phylum Arthropoda; class Insecta; order Lepidoptera; family Nymphalidae; genus Hipparchia; species Hipparchia semele. Next base: position 3,426,054 of record OW121731.1, read on the forward strand.
GTCAAAGATAATAAACCAATAAAGCAACAGCTTCTAACGATTTCAAGCTGTTTTAAAGCTTTTATAGCTTATTTGCGAGATTTACAACAGCAGATCTTTAGATCCAGCTTATAATTGAGATTTTATTATTCGGTACATCGACGTGGATGTGCCATTATTACAATCAATAACTAATTAAGAGTTTAATCGATTAAATAATCGATTATTAAGAACGGATTTCGATTCGATTATGAGCCTAAATTAGAAGAGATTTGGTTTATTTTAAAAACTGGATTTGTAGTGTCATATTTTCTTTTTGGAAACAGTGTTCCGTATCTACAAATGTTCTACTTTGAGATAAAAAAGGTTAAGTATGTTAATTTCGAATGTTTTTAATAGATTTGCAAATAAAACCAGTTTTCATATATACGAATATAAAAAAAAATTAATTTCCTATTGTGTACCAATCTTAAATATATAAAAGGCAAAGGTCTGTCACCTTTGCCTTTTATATATGACTTTTTTTTTGACTGACTGATCTATCAATGCACAGCCCTAACCACTGGACGGATCGGACTGAAATTTGGCATTCAGACAGCTATTATGACGTAGGCATCCGCTAAGAAAGGATTTTTGAAAATTCAACCCCTAAGGGGGTAAAATAGGGGTTTTAAAATTGAATTTAACGTGAGCGAAGCCGCGAGCAAAAGCTAGTTTTAAATAAATGAGTTGACAACAATTGTTCTACTTATACTCCATTATGCTGAATTTCAAGGATTTTTGAGTTATCTATACTAATATATAAAGCTGAAGAGTTTGTTTGTTTGAACGCGCTAATCTCAGGAACTACTGGTTCGAATTGAAAAATTTGGATAGTCAATTTATCGAGAAAGGCTTTAGGCTATATAACATCAGGCTACGACCAATAGAAGCGAAGCATCAGTGAAAAATGTTGCAAAAACGGGGAAAATTATCCATATTTAAAATATATTCTTTTAAAAACTTCTTAATTGCGATCATTATAACAGAAACTGACGCGGATGAAGTCGCGCGCAACAGCTAGTATACGTATAAAGTATTTTTATACAATACATTTTAAGAGATTACTTAAAATGAATTTTAAATGCATATAGGGTGGGATTCGAACTTGCGACCTTTCAGTTTTCAGTCCGCCTTTAACCGTTGGGCTATTGAGGCTTAAATATTATTTATTTTTACAATTTTACCGTTTTCCAAACATCCCACGTAATGCCAAATACAAATCCGTGTTTATTAAGGAAACTAATATTTTATGAAGTTTTTAAAAAAGAAATAGAGTTAATGATCACTATGTGATAGAAGCAGTGTCTTAATAACCGTAATTAACAATTTTAACCAATGACTTATGGCTTCATCGCCTGGGGATTGGTCTAAAATACGTTAGAGCGGGACAGCAATATCAGAGAGAGAAAGATGAATGTGGGAATTTCATGAGATCGGACGGATTTGTTTCATTACTTCTATTTTTTGGATTCCGTATAAAATGGAAAAACGGAACTTGATTGTATTCATGTCAAAGCCGTTTTTACAGGCTATCTCCATTCCTAATTTCAATTTAGGAATTTACAATTTTCAATTGTCTCTGGTCTGGTCTGGTGGGAGGCTTTGGTCGTGGCTAATTACCACCCTACCGTCAAAGACGTGCCGCCAAGCGATTCAGCGTTCCGGCACGATGGCGTGTAGAAACCAATTAGAGGTATGGATTGAATCTACACTGCCATACCCCTTCCAAGTTAGCCCGCTATCGCAACTACCGATAGCAGTCAAAGACTATCTTGTCATAGAATAAAAAAAAAGACGTGTGGCACTCGGGGACTGCCGCGGTAAAGCTATTGCATAGCATTTTTTATCAACGCCATCTAGCGGTGAGAGGAGTCCCGTGTCAGGTTATTTTCGTTACGGAATTTCTGGATTCGGTCTCCACGCTCAAGGCCCGCGATAGAAGCTATGCAATAGCTTAAAAGTAAAAAAAAAAAGTACTTTACAGGAACAGGAAGTGTTAACAATGGGAACATTATGAAGAATTTACACCTAAATTATAATCTAGATAATGCACTTCGAACAACAAGCTTTGAATTCATAGCGTGCTTATGTCGCAACGGCACTGAATATTCAGTCGCAAGCTTATTTGCATGTAAGAGCCGGTCTGCAGCCTAGACCTAACCCGTTCTACGTTCAGAAATTAATGTCAAGTTACAATGTCACCGTGAAGTAATGTTTTTTTTTTATTCGATGACAAGATAGCCCTTGACTGCGATCTCACCTGATGGTAAGCGACGATGCAGTCTAAGATGGTAGCGGGCTAACTTGGAAGGGGTATAGCAGTGTAAATTCAACCCATACCCCTTATCGGTTTCTACACGCCATCGTGCCGGACCGGTAAATCGCTTGGCGGCACGTTTTTGACGGTAGGGTAGTAACTAGCCACGGCCAAAGCCTCCCACTAGACCAGACCAGAGACAATTTAGAAATTATAAATTCCTAAACTGCCCCCGCCGGGAATCGAACCCGAGACCTCCCAGTTATAAGACCACAGCGCTCACCACTGCGCCAGGGAGGTTTAAAAAACTTAAAGATAAAATAATCCTTACTTCCTTCCTTACTAATATTATAAATTGCGAAAGTGTGTTTGTTAGTTGATTTGTCCTTCAATCACGTCACAACAAAGAAACGGATTAACATTACCAATTTCTTCAATTTCAATTACTGTGCACAGTAGCGGTGTACGATTTTAACCATAATAACGGTGCGGTACGTGTCAGACTTATTTGAAATTAAAAGACAGTCGCACGTGTATGAGCAGCCTAATATGCAAATTGTTTCCATCATTTTCTCATTTAATGTCATATAGTTCTTGCAATTCACAACGACGCGTGGCACATGGTTTGTGTGTGTCGTATGACGTATATGTATAAGTATGAGCGAGAGCTTGCTCGCGCCTGACCGCTCCCACCTAGGCTCCTGAAAGGCACGCACACTTACGCAATGTGCATGTACACAATGTAACCACAGGTAAAGCGCCCGTAACTTCATGAGATAAACGTACTATAGCAGCGGTGCACCCGGTATAAATATCTTGAGGAAACCTGCACGCTTGAGAATTCTTTACCTAAATAGCCCTTCTCTGAGAGAAGACTTGAGCTCACTAGTGGCCGTTGAGCTGATGACTGACTTAGTAGGTTGCTCATAAAAATATTGTCTACAGTTTTGTGATCTGTGTCATGTAAGGTGGCAACACTGTCACCACTACTTTTTTCTCTCTCTCTTCTTCGCTATGGATCCATCATGCTTGTACTAATTTTTGTACTCTGTATAAAATTAAAATAAAAATATGTTTGGAGTGATTAAAACGTTCCTTTTACATTTAATTAATTCCAACATGTCATTCAACTTGTTTGAAATTAAAAGACAATCGCACGTGTATAAGCAGCCTAATCCAAAGTTTCCGAGGACGGTGGGGCACGCAATAGGCAAATAGTTTCCCATTTAATGTAATAGTGGCACCGCGTCCGGTGCGCGGCGATTTGCTTTATTGTCGTGCGACTGCGAGTCGCGCGGGCAGCGGGCCACCTGAACATGTTCATTACGATGTTTACCACTCATTTTACTACTGTCATTTTGTCTTGCAATACCTTAAAGAGAGCCGTGCAGTAGGTAGCCCAGTAGTAGGTTCAGTAAGTGGATCCAAGGTTCGATTTCTACGCACGCACTAATTATTCGGAGTTGTAGGCGGTTCCCTAGTCGGTCTACTATTCGGAGGGTCACGGGTTCAATCCCGAGTTAGTAATACATACTAATAAAACTAACGACTATCTATCGTAATATTATAATGTAAGGAATATGGGACTAACAAACAGAAGACATAAAAAGTAAAAATTCTTTTTACAAAACCGACTTCAAACGCCACTACAAATTATATCAATTGTGCCTATAAAATTTGAAGAGTTCCCTCGATTTCTTCAGGATAAAAAAAAAGTTTCCGACGAATTTAGAACCTCCTCCTTTTTGGTTAAAAAAAAAAGTTGACTGACTGACTGAGTGATCTATCAACGCATATAAGAACTCATTTGCCAATTTACGAACAAACAAAATCATTAGATCCATTTGAGCTGCCAAAAATACACGTATACCTACCTAAACTAATAGATTTAATGATCTAATATAATAGCATATGAGTAAATAATAACCGTACAGAAGTAACGCTTGTAGATAATACCGTGCATTAATACCTATTTCCGTAGGGTTACCAGAGAATAAGTAATACCTGTAGATAAAGCAAAATATTTTTTTTTTTTCTGTTTCTTCTTTTATGATATTATACTAACTAGAACAAACCCCTTTTAAAACTAGCACTTTTTAAGAGTTAAAGAAATATTTCATTGAAATCTGAAAAAAAAAAACGTAGAATAATAACAAATACGTCGCGTAACGCACAGACCCTGAGCTTGTCAGCTGGCAGAGCTGACTTAAAATGGATTTTTCTTTAGCGTTCTTCTTCTTTATCCATCGGCTCCGCTCTCTGCTAACCTCTGATGTCGTCGATCCACCTAATGGGGGGTCTACCAATACTGCGCTTTCCGGTGCGAGGTCCCTATTCCTAACATCGATTATTCGAACTATGTGCCCACATTGCGACAGAGATTAGTAAAAAGAAATTAATTAGCGTTTTTTTTTAAATATCAGCCAAGCTGAACTTGACTGATGTTCTCCTCTCCCCTCCAAATAAGTGAACACTTGTGTTAGGAGTGGGTACGGCAATAGTGCAACGGGTGGGGTTCGAACCTGCAACCTTTCAGTTTTCAGTTTTCAGTTAGTGGGCTATTGAGGCTTGTTATAGGTACGTGATTCGCCGCGAGTGGACAAAACACACGCGTCGCGTAGGTACTAATAGTGACGTACGTATCACAGCAAGGTTAAAGAACACTTGGTCTCTATTCACCTATTTACTCATGTGATAATAGTGTGTGACATACAAGCATTACGACACAGTGTATTAGGTCGCTCCCAGCGCACACTCAATTGAGTGAATTCGCTCCATTGACGAGATTAGCTGAGGTTTCCACAATTACTGGCAGGGGCCGTAGAGGAAGGAGCTAAAACAACTCAATTGCTCCTTTTTTCATTGCCCAACCAGATTTATTATTATTTATGAAGCTGACGTACTATTTTTATCCGACTACGGAAAAGTTTTTTTTTTTCGATGGCAAGATAGGCCTTGACTGCGATCTCACCTGATGGTAAGTGACAATGGCTATAATGACTAAGATGGTAGCGGGCTAACTTGGAAGGGCTTTGGCAGGGTTCATACTCTTAATCGGTTTCTACACGCCATCCTTATCCTTAACCTTAATCCCGCGACTTCGTACTCGTGGATTGAGGTTTTTTTATCCCGCGGGAACTCTCTTATTTTCCGGGATAAAAAGTAGCCTATGTGTTATTTCAGACTATAATCTATCTATGTGTTCAACTAATTCGGTTCAGTCGTTGGGGCGTGATTTAGTAACAAACATCCATCCACACATCTACACATTCGCATGAAAAAAAAAAAAAATAGGATTTTATCAGTAAAATTTTCTTTCTACTTAAAAATCTCACTTACTTTTTCTAAAGTTCAACGCACACAAAACTAAATATTTATGCTCGGCGATGCGGTATCGATAATTAAAACAAAACGTTCCGACCACCGAATAAATTAGAGAGATGCCACTTTTCACGGCCGTGTGTAAAAAATCCAAAGGTTTTTCAAAAATGTCATAAGTATCGGTATCGGTAAGAGACGTGTCGGTCTCTAGGATATTATAATTTTGTTTGTATTGCATATGATTATTGGGACAGTTATCTTTTAGTGTGGTAAGGTGAGAAACTAACTATTTGTGATAGATTTGTAGTTTTTTCTGGTAACTACCGTTTGCACCTAAAGATTTTTAGGAATCGATGATATTTTTTTATACGACTGCCTGAAAAAAGGAGTACATTGTTTTCAGGGTTCATGTATGTATGTATGTATGTGAGTTCCTATATTCCACCATAATTTCTATACGCCTGGACCGATTTTGATGAATGAGCTATCATTGGAATCCTTAGCTTATTCCGGGTGACATAAGCTAGTAAAATTTAAAAAGAAACTGATGATGTGACCATGGTCGCGCTTTAAAGACTAAAGTTGAAAAAATTTTTCGAAAATAAGATTAAGTATATAATCATCATCTAGAAAATGATGAGTAGATTCCAAAAATATATAACATTATACTTCAATATCCAGTGATTCACAAAAAAATATCATTTAAAAATGTGAATAAGATTGGATAAGAATGTGAAATGACTGTAGTATTTAATTTTTTTAGTTAGTTTTTTGGCTGGGCAGTCGTATTTTTTAATATTTTTAATTATAGCTTGTTCGAGTTGTCTATTGCTCTACTTTTTTAATAGGTAATAGGTTTATAAATCGTCCTTATAAACTATCAAGTAAACTCATTTTTAGTTACACTTGTATCAAATTCTAACGATGTAACCGCAGGGCTGACAATATCTATTTTTCCTCTTTTTGCATTGATAGCACAATAAGATGCTCAAAAAAGGATTAGTTTAGTGCAAATACGACCTCCCTGGCGCAATGGTGAGCGCTGTGGTCTTATAACTAGGAGGTCTCGGGTTCGGTTCTCGGCGGAGGCAATTTGGGAATTAATAATTTCTATATTGTCTCTGGTCTGGTCTGATGGGAGGCTTTAGCCGTGGCTAGTTACCACCCTGGCTTCAAAGATGTGGCGCCAAGTGATTTAGCGTTCCCGCGTGTAGAAACCGATTACTATACCCCTTGAGGTCGTCAAAAATCTGAGAGGAAAACCATGCTGAATGACTGGGGATGCGTTAAGATAATAGGAATTGATGGCCTTTTAAAAGTGTTAGTACCTACTGTAGCTAGTTTTCTAGTAGTACTAAAAAGTGAAACCAATGCTCTAACAATAGGAAACTCTGTTATTGTGCAATCACGAGAGTCTGTCGTTGAGTGTCGTGTGCGGTGACATATTTTTGTGTTAATTAAGTCAATTCACGTCGGACGCATAATTGGTGTAAAGGACACGAATTAGCAGCTGCTTTACTTTGTTGTGGAAAGTTTGTTCCGTAGATTATACACAATAGAAGAAAGAAACGAACTTTTTAACCGATGAAAAAAAGGAGGTTATCAATAATTCTTCGCGAATATATATTTTTTTTTTAAATTATGCGTATATACGCATAATTTTTTAATAATTTAAAAATGCTATTAGGTACAGTGTAGTAGACGATGATTTGTGCTAATAGGTTTATATTATAGGACCGATTTCACCAACTAAAATGAATCTTGTACGAGCGTTTTGCTATATTGGTAGGTACTTAGATTTTCATATGTTTCTTGGAAAAGTGCCCAATTAAGTTAAAAAAGAGATTTAGTTTGTTCAGGGTTCTTCTCAAAACAAGGTGCCTTTGGAACCTACGTAGCTTTAGTGTAAAGTTCGTTTAAAAAACTGTATTATTATATCAGTGGTGAAGGTGTTTGATAATTAAGCTGAAAAAAATGCAAAAAGCGATTTAAACTGAGCAAACTTACCACCAGCTTGCAGTTTCCTTTCTTGGGAATCTTCAGCGTCCATCATTGATTGTTTTTGGAAGAAATTCTGTGTAAGGAAAACATTTTCGCTTTAATTTATACATTACATCTACTAGTTGACCTGCCCCGACTTTGGTTTTGTGGAATATATTAAAGTCACGGTAAGAATTCCCAAAAGAAAATGATATTTAAGATTATGTTTTAATTTAGATTTTAATCAACCAAAATTTCAAACGACAATTAACTTATTATTATGCCATTTAAATTTAAATTTAATAAAAATCTTTAAAAAATTAAGCCATTTCAATTTCAATTTTTTAAAGATTTTTATTAGAATGAAAAAATGGCGTAGCACTAAATCGGCTTAATTTGAGGGAAACTTAAAAATAAGACCTCGAGGCGTTTTAATACGTGGAGTGGAGTACCTGCATTTGTAGATTGGATAAGTCTTCCAGATTCTTCCTCATCATCATGTTCTGGTCGAACTCGGAAACGCTGTTTCCTGCACTCGAGGTCGTTGACTGTTCCTGTACAAATGATCTGTATCAGTATTTGAGATATGCGAGATATAAATTCAAATAGGAAGAAGAAGATCGTCGCTTATCCAATAGAACAAAGACGTAATTGCGTAAAAAAATCAAAATTTATGTATTTCATGTAGGCCAACTTGTAGCTCTTGTGACACGTCATAAATCTACCACCACTTTGGAATGCAGATTCTGCTGAGAAGAGCCGGCAAGAAACTCAGCAGTTGCTCTTTTCAAAAAAAAATTTTTTTACAATACGTAACAAAACCATGCTATGTATACAGTGTTTCCGCAATGAAGTTTCAAAAATGCATACGTAGGCACATACAATCCAATGTCAAGACGGGCAGACAAAGTAGACCCATTCCCGTTGGTGGCACCCGTTCACGAGCACGACGCATGATCCATCCGTTGCTTCGCTCAACCATATTTGAGGGAACGTAACAACCAACAACAGCAAAAACTCGACATCGACTTTTTCATGTAGGTATAAGTATTAAAATTTGATATTCTATCCAAGGAAAGAATCCAAGCTTGGCTAATATTCTTAATTTTTTTTTAAATTGTAATCTTTATTTTTCTCTTTAACGTAAAGTATTAAACGAACCTGTCCATCATTATCCTTCGACACGCTGAGGTCCAGGGTCTGTTCTCCATCGTCTGAGCTCCCTTCTTCCTCTTTGCCGAGCAGCCTCATTAAATTCAACGTTCTTTGCCTGCCAAATACGAATGACATCATAATTCAGATTCATCCTCTTTGCTGAAGCTTCTGATTAACCGATAGACGCTAATTACTGGACATAGTTCTCTTGTATAGACTTCCACGTGATCTCGCACCGCTTGTATACAGCTCCTTCCAACTCTTCTGATGTCGTCGGACCACCTATTGGGATCTGCCAACACTGCGCTCTCCAGTGCGTAGCGAAATAGTTATTTATTCAACAAGATAGCAAAATTCATTTTTGTTGATTCTAAGTTAAAATCCTGAGTGTAGTGAGGGATTCAAAGGCACAAGTAACAAAAACTTTACTATCGTGTGAACTTTTCACCTCACTTGTTACAGAAAAAGTGTTGTCTCAAGAAAACTTCGACACTTTTTCTCACTAAGTGAGCAAGAACGACTTTTGCTCACTGATTTTAGACAGCTGGGCGCTGATCTCCTCACCAATGAGAAGCGTTTAGGCCATAGTCCACAGCTGGTTAAATGCGGATTGGCAGATGGAACGGGCGATAAGTACTTACATTGTAGATTTAATATAGTTGTCAGGCGTTTTCGGTGGGGTGATATTGGTGGAGCCTTCATCCTCCGTAGCTGATGAGGATCTTCGGAGGCTCCTCTCAGTTCCATCCCCTGAATCATGCCGTCGCTTCAGGTTTCGAGGTAGTTCAGTGAATGGTTTAGGTACTGTTGCAGAGAAGTTGAGGGGTTAAAAGCAGTTTAAATTTTCAAAAAAAGTGTCAAATTTCAAGCAAAAACATTTTTTTTTTTTTCAGTGAACACGATAGGAATACAATATTTTATACCAATCAAACAATGTAAGAAGGATAAAAAAAATTCTTTATATCTCTACATTAGTAGAGATATAAAGAATAATAATTCCTTGTCCACTGTGGCAGTCAGAGAGAGGGTGCAAAAGAATAAGACAAAAGCTAAAAAGTCTAGATTCTAGAGTATATGAACTTTTGCCTTATTCGCTTCTAGACTCTAGAAAATTATAATGATAAAACTTTGAAAATCCTACACTGAAATTATGGGAAAAAAATATTGACAAAAACAAATAAACGATACTGTATCCTCTTAACTCTCAAGACACTTGGACTATTTTAGCTCTATTTAAACAATAAAAGTTTATTAATATACTGACACTTATTATAATGAGTCTCACACTTACCTTGAAGTGCCTGCAATGCCAATATTTGTCCACTTATAGCGTCGGCGACTTCATTCGACGATAAACCATAGATACCTAATAACTCCTTCATCGTATTCATTGCATAGTCCCTTAAAATTCTATTCGTAGCGTTAGATGCATCACCGTTTTGTTGCGGTTCACTGCTCTCTAAAGCTTGGGGGTTTTCTAATCTTGCATTTGCATTCACATCCTGGTCTTTCCCTTCATCATCAGAGTCTGAATCCCTTCTTCTAGGCGGAGAGTTGGTTTTAATTAACTGAGATATAGCAAAAGGATTTTTGGCACAAAAAGATTTATTTTGTAAATTACTAAAATTTAATACAGTACGTTCCCGCTCAGCTTCCTGGCTTATTTGCAAGCTGTGTATGTATGAACGCTGAAAGGAGTCAACTTTCTTGTCTTCAGACAAGTTGTTTTGGTAATTAGTTTCTATGTTTTCATTTGAATCGGTGCTTAGTCTCCGACTCAGGTCGACGGCACCGCTTTTTAATAGACTAAAGTTTTTAACACCTATTTTAGCGTAGTTTCCTTCGGTTTCTTCATCCGCTTGCTCTGGAGTTGTTCTATCGTTTCCGTTGAGAGGACTCGGTTGTTCACAATTCGGACCGTTTGATTCGTCACTGAATGTCGTGGCATTAGGAGCACATCGTGGCTTGAAGTTTTTCCTCTTGTTTCTTTTTGGCATGTTGTAGTATGAGGACAAATCGTTGCTGTGCTCTTCTTGGTGGTCGGGAGCGTCCGTGTTCCACGTCGCCGCATGGTGAAGGTAGAGCGGTTCCTCCGGGCCGGCTTGAAGTCTTTCGTGAATAGATTCCTGGTGCGCTGCCATCGCCGTAGTCATCTCTGGACTCTGTTCACCGCGACTCAAAGCAAACCCAACCTGCAACAATACAAAGTCAGCTACTTTAATAAGATTACAAACAATCAAATTTGAATTCAACACATTTTAGCGTCCAATAATAACAGTGATTCATTTTCGTCCGTTTTAAATGGAGACAATGTGTCGAGAGGAGACAATAGCCCTTTGTTGACAGTGAGATTAGCTGAATACTGTAGAATGTTTTGAATTTAATTTAAAGTTTTCTCAATGCTGTTTGCAAAATAATAAAACAGTATCGATTTTCCATTTGATTGCAGCTTCGACCTGTGGTCGTTCACCTTCGACCTTAATTTGGTATTAACAAACTTACCGAGGAATTAGTTTGTTGAAAGTTACATCCTAGTTGGCTTAGTAAATAATTGTTCAGTCTTCAAATCAGCCAACGTTGTAACCTGAAACAAACATACAAAATTTCAGTCTTGTAAACTTATCCACGTAAAGATCAAAATTGAAAAAGATATGACTCAAATAATAAAATAAAAAATATATATTTCAAAAGCTCATTAAAAGAACAAGTTTTTTCACAAGAAATAAAATTGAAATCTTTTCTATACAATTTAATATTCTTGAGGTATAAAAAACTAGTATAAGCTCGTTCTAAAAGTTAAACCTTATTGTTGTCCAGATTAGTTCAGTGAAAAAGATAACAGAGATAATAGCAGAAAGATTATTGCTCGACATACGACCTAACGAACCTTGTTTAAACTCATAAAGAACCTAACGGTACAAAGAAATACCTATTTCTCAAAAAAACTTAATAATTCCGTAATCTATAGTAATAAAGAAAAATCGTGTAGGTAGATAATTACTCTAGTTCGGTAATAGTATATTATTATAGAACGAGATTGCGGCTATGATTAAATGTTTAGAAGTGGCCACGGAATTAAGTGCTATAAACAAAATCGACTAACATGCCAAAATCGCGTAAACCGATACCTTATAAGGTGTAACGCAGACGATCGATTTTAAAATTTTCAGTCAGATAAAAGAAACTTAATGTCATTATCCGTTCTACTCCAAACGGCTAAGGCTAAAGCCAAATTCTTTATTTTAAGTTAGTACTATGTACATTTTTTGAATACATATTAACATACATGTCACATCCTATAATATACGACCAACACTTCACACATCAATTGCGGACTACGACTATACCATAAAACCCACTCAAATTGAGATGTTTGTGTTTATTTTTTATATTATTTGCATATTATTATATCGTAGATTTTTAATGAAATGATAATAATTAGTCCATTGAATTAAGGAATACATAATAGATACTTATTTATATTAGATCAATACCACAAAAAAAAATTCTTATGTAGTTGAAATCCAACCTATTCACACGAAATGCCTTAGTTTGACATTTCAAAAACAAATCTCTACGATGTGGAACGCTCTTCCGGCGCGGCGTCCATGTTTCCTGCCACTAATAAAAGCAAAAGTGAATAGGCATCTTTTAGATGCTTCAACCTAGACCTCATCAAAACTTTCCATGATTGCCGTAACAAGCCTATCTCGCAAAAAAAAAACTGTCGTGTTTTTTAATATTTTCCTCTCCTCTCCAAATAAGCGGAAAGATTGTGTTTTTTTATATGTATGTCCTTTATTTGTCCTACGACATGATGATCGGAGACCTCTCATAGTTGACATGGTATGCTATTTTTTCTTTCTTTTTTTGGCCTCGGACGAGAATGAGCAGCATGTTTTTTTTAATGCGTCATTCATAATTATGCTTGAAAACAGTATTTATATCATATGTATTCGAATATATTATCTCATATATAATATAGGTGTACGTATTTTCTTACTTGTAAGTTCTAGCGTTACTTTTTTTTAATTACATCTTACGTGGTTCTTATCTGCTATAGAAAGCTTGTGTACGACTCAAGCTTGTGTATGTGTGTGTGTGTGTGTGTGTGTAGGTACGACAATAGTGCAACGGATGGGGAACTGTCAACCTTTCAGTTTTCCGTCCGTATCTATTAGGTCTTTGAGGTTTTTATTGAGGCTTATTGAGGTTTCGTCCGCTCGATCGAAGTCACTCGTCTGAGCTGGCTCTTAAATACACCGTTCCGTTTTCTAGGCGAATTGACGTAATTCGCCCGTAATTTAAAGATAATGATACAAAAAAACGGCCCCGGCAAGTATTTCGAGTATCACGCATCGATCAACTCGCTATGAAATTAATTATATTCAACATATTAGATCTATTCTCGAGAAAACGAGATTGCTTTTAAGCGGAGCGCGAGAAAAAATAACATATTCAATATTCATGTTGAAATTGGTAACATATTTTAGGTGTAGGTACTTTTTTTTGTTTTTTTTTTTAAATCTTTAACAGGTTTGCAGTTCACTAAACTGTCTTATTCGAGACAGTTACTACTTAAAGGTGGATTTACGTTAGATGATCAAAATAGAGCACGAAATTAAAAAACAAGAAGCTATTTACAAGCTATTATCCGCGGCTTCTCTCTCGCTATTTATTAAAGTACCTAATAATTAAGTTGTGATTCATAGTCAATTTAGATTTTTTCGATTTTCAAAAAAATAATCAAAATTATTTATATCATGTAGGCCAACTTGTAGCTCTTATGACACGTCATAACTCTACCATCGGTTCGCAATGCAGATTCTGCTGAGAAGAGCCGGCAAGAAACTCAGCAGTTGCTCTTTTCAAAACAAAAAATTACAATATTAGTGTATAGTTACATAATATTACAATGTAATAACTTATTACACTATCTTGTGGATAGCTGAATGCCACGCCGATTGATTCCATGCATCAACTTAGTCATTAAGAAAGTCACTAACTTTGGAATAACCAGACAAATATGTCTTTACGCATTTTTTTTCAGCTGTTCTATCGGGTTTCTCTTTTTTTTTTAAATAATAAAAAATAGGGAACATCTAGTGAGATCGCATTCATTGGCTATTTTGTCATATTTTTGCGAATATTTTAACGCCAAGCTCAAGAGTTCGACACAAGTAATCCCGTACATACAATCACGTCTTCCAAATTTTATATTAGCAATACCCGCGTAGGATAATAAATGGGTAATAAGTATTTCATTGAATGCAAATTTTATTTATGCAAATTCATGATTTTTTACTCAGAAATATGTTATCATTCAAATTCAAACAATATAGGTATAGAAGATATTTAAACGTTATATTAAGCACAGATGGATAAATGCTGAAGACATAAGAAGTTAACTGGCAACTTTTAACTTTGATTTGAGTAATATGTCTACTTTATTATGATAAAATGCCATGTTGCTTACTATTTTTGACGACCTCCCTGGCGCAGTGCTGAGCGCTGTGGTCTTATAACTGGAATGTCTCGGGTTCGACACCCGGCGGCGGGGGCAATTTGGGAATTTATAATTTCTGAATTGTCTCTGGTCTGGTCTGGTGGGAGGCTTTGGCCGTGGCTTGTTACCACTCTACCGTCAAAGACGTGCTGCCAAGCGATTTAGCGCTCTGGCACAATGGCGTTTGAAAACCGATTAAGGGTATGAGTTAAATCTACACTGCCATACCCCTTCCAAATTAGTTCGCTACCATCTTAAACTGCATCGTGACTTACCATTAGGTGAGACCGCAGTCAGGAACTATCTTGTCATTGAATAAAAAAGACGTGTGGCACTCGGGGACTGCCGCGGTAAAGCTATTGCATAGCATTTTTCATCAACGCCATCTAGCGGTGAGAGGAGTCCCGTGTCAGGTTATTTTCGTTACGGAATTTCTGGATTCGGTCTCCACGCTGGCCCGCGATAGAAGCTGTGCAATAGCTTAAAAAACATTGTACCAGTACAGTATGAAAATTACCTCGTAAGCCGCTCTACATTTAAGTACTCTTTGGCATCTACATATCATTTAAAAAACAGCAAACACGATCTTATTCTTCAGGTTTTTGTCGGCAATTCCTATTGTGTATTCTGAGACAGTTCGTTAAACATTTAATAAATCATTTTTCCGAGTAAAGAATTAAATTGATAGCGGAAAAAATTGCTCGCTCCGGTGATTTGATGAGTGTTTCATGTTTTATTGTTAGAAAAACTTTGTAAATGTATGTTTTTTTGAACATTAACATTAGCTAACGGCATAGATTAGTATCACGATCAAAAATTTTCGGTTTATTTCGAGCATACGATATTTAAATTTGGAACTTCCTATTTTTAAGCTATTGCATAGCTTCTATCGCGGTCCTTGAGCGTGGAGACCGAATCCAGAAATTCCGTAAAGAAAATAACCTAACACGGGACTCCTCTCACCGCTAGATGGCGTTGATAAAAAATACTATGCAATAGCTTTACCGCGGCAGTCCCCGAGTGGCACACGTCTTTTTTTAATGAATCTTCACTCTCTTCAAGGTACTTTTTTTAATTATTTGAAATAGTATTTATTCTAAAGCAATTCTCCAAAACGAAAATAACAGATTAGAATTAAGAAAAACCAAATTCATTTAAAAGAAAGAATAGAGCTGTTCTAATCGTCAAAAAATCAACAATTTTTTGTTCTATTAAGCTAATGAAACATTAAAATTAGACGTCAGTTAAAATATTAACATCGATAGCTTTTGAACTGAATCACAGATAACTAAACAAATACTCATTAGTAAGTTTATAAATCAGTATGTATGTTGCTGGTTGCCTCACATTTTACTTCTAAGGCTAAATCTTATCGAAACGGGTTCCAAAAAATGCCGATTGACACATATCGATAAAATCCCGTCTCTACTTGTCACATCACGAGGCTTGACGTCGACATCCAATGTCGACATGGCACGTCACTAGTTTAAGTTAAACAATAGATGATTTGTTTCGAATTTATTTTGTATTAACTTTCGTAGGGCTTTGTACCTATTCGTAAATCGATAGTTGGATAGAGCAGTTAAGACTGCCTCGTTGATCTAGTGGTCAGCAAGTTCGACTGCAGATGACGAAGTCCCGGGTTCGATTCCCGGATCGGGCCACAAAATGTAACTATTGTGTTTTTCTGTCAAGAAATTCTCAGTACTAGCCCGGAGTTAGAAAGTTGGCGGTGAGTCACCCCCGTGCCTCGGAGAGCACGTAAAGCCGTCAGTTCTGCGCCGGTTATGTCGGATTTCCGTCCCATCGGACTATGAGCGTAAGGGAATAGAGAGTGTATCTATGTTCGCGCACGCACTTGTGCACTTTAATATCTCCCGCTCTGATCTCTGTGGAGATTGGCCGCCGTGGCCGGATTCGGTCAAGACATTGTTATTACCACCTAGCTGACCCCCGCGATTTCGTCCGCATGGATTAAGGTTTTTTTAATTTCCGCAAGAACTCTATAATTTTCCGGAAAAAAATGAAGCCTATGTGTTAATCTTGGGTTAATGCTATCTCCATTCCAAAGCCAAATCGGTTCATTCACTGTTGCTTGAAGGAATAACAAACAGCTATCACACATCCATCCTCACAAGCTTTCGCATTTATAATATTAGTAGGAGGATATTATTTTTTATTCGCAATACTTTCCGTACGCTTACGATATTAAACAGAAATACCTTTCTACTGTTGGTCAAAAAGATATTTCGTGTTTCGTAACCCATATTGTTGGGTTACCAGTTCTTTTACAAGCGATTGCCATCTGACCTCTGCTAGCTTAATGTCTAGTGTCTGCTACTTAGACAGGGCGTAACACGATTAAAGCGTCTACAGATATGCCAACAGGTCGGCTGCTGACACTTTCCAATCGTTGTTATTGCGTGTACCAATTTATTAAGGAAATATCTACCACAAGGAGGCTTATGAGCAGTGATCGGCGTAGGCAGTGCAATTTGGGATGAATGGCCTCAAACATTATCATATGGATACGATTACTATTTACGATTTTTAAATACTAATCTATTTGCAGATTTCTGTTTAAAACCGACCAGGTACACCAAACAAGGGATATTATTTCTGAAGCTCGTCGTTACATAAAAAAAGTTTTGGAATGATCGAAATTATTTATTCAATCAATATATTTTATTTATTTTATTTTTATTTTTTATGTACATATAAGAATTTACAAGACAACATATATTAGAAGAAGTAGACATAGGTGAAGCTTATCTCTAAAAAAAGAAATTTCTTCCAACTTCCCTTGAAAGTGAGTAAGATGAAATTATTGAGTGGTATAGTAATTGGTGGTAATTTTGTAAACGTAAAGACTAGCATATAACGTGAATTGGTCTCATTTGTAGAGTCTACGATAAAAGCTGCAAGTTGGCACGTCTGTAGACACTTATATACAGGGCGTAACACATTAGATTGTATTAATCACCTACCAAGTGACCAGTACGATCGTTATCACAATATCGTGATGACCCGCGACTGACAGATTTGAGCTTATCATTTTGAAAATCGGGAAAAGGTGACGGGGTGTTATGTAAAAATTAACTGTATAGTGGGTGTTACAGTTATCTACTCGAGTACCTACTTCACAGTCGTGTCACATTTAGCTTGTTTTTTATTCGATAACAAGACTGCGATCTCACCCGATGGTAAGTGACGATGCAATCTAAGATGGTAGCGGGCTAACTTGAAAGGGGTATGGCAGTGTACATTCAACGCATACTCCTAGTCGGTTTCTACACGCCATCGTGCCGGAACGCTACATCGCTTGGCGGCACGTCTTTGACGGTAGGGTGGTAACTAGCCATGGCCAAAGCCTCCCACCAGACCAGACCAGAGACAATTCAGAAATTATAAATTCCCAAATTGCCCTCGCCGGGAATCAAACTCGAGACCTCATAGTTATAAAATCACAGCGAAGTTCATGCACTATACCAATATTACATTTCACAAGAACCCGAGCGTACCCGAAAACAAAAACTAGTGCGATTTAATAAGACAGGAAGACAATAATGGAGTGTGGTCGATGATTTTATTAAATCGTAAAAAGCCTTTATTACCGAACGGAACAATAAAGTGTAACCGAAATTCTTATGAAATAAAGTATCAAGCAACTTCCGTTGTCCTTCAAAGTTGGCCATCTTGAAATTAATAAGTTACATACAAATTACAGAGACCATATTATTGTAATAATTGTATTATTGTAATATTCATATAGTATAGTTCTTTAATTCACAAGGGCACGTGGCTCATGGTTGTGTGTGTGTCGTATCTGTTTAAGTATGAGCGAGAGCTTGCTCGCGCCTGACCGCTCCCACCTAGGCTCCTGAGAGGCACGCACACGTGACGACGTATCCACTAGTAAAGATCACGCGCCTTACAAGAATTATATCATAATACGACTATAATGTAGTTGACTTTCGTAACTTTAAAAAAAAAAACTTTATTCGCGTGGATTTAGATAAATTATTAAAAAAAAATGTGGGAATTCTTTAATTTCTCAGAATAAAAAGTAGCCTGTTTGTCTCCAGGATGTAAACTACCAAAGTTTTTAGTTTTTTGACACTCGAAATCTTTCAACGTTGTCTCGTAATACAAACTTGTACTAACCCTACAGATTATATCGCAATCGAGGACTAACTTGGTATCGAATAGGAACAATCGTCTTTACACAAAACTTTACAATAATAAGGTATGTGCGTGTGCGCATGTCCGCCATGTTTGTCCCGATCAATATTAATAATGCGCGCGCGCGTAATTGTGACTGTTTTATTGTTATTATTGGATATTGTTTGGACCAAGGTTGGCGCAAAAAAGGCTTGTCCATGCATGCCCAACACTTATGGGTGACGGTTAACACTTTTATGGATTTAGTTTGGACGTGCTGAGGATAATGCGGCCCTTGGTATTGGCTATTGGGTTCGTGTGATGAGTTTTCAAATCCATGATTATTAGTATTGTCTTTATTGATAGTGGGTGGCTTTATTAATGTCGATGGTAGTGTTAGGCCAACTGCCTCTTTGGCCTAGTGGTTAGCGACTACGGATGACGAGGTCCGGGTTCAATTCCCGGGTCGGGCCAAAAATGTATTGAGTTTTCTGTTAAGAAATTTTTAGTAGGTACTAGCCCGGAGTTAGGAAGTCGGCGGTGAGTCACCCCCGTGCCTCGGAAAGCACGTAAAGCCGTGGATTTTCCATCCCATCGGCCTAAGAGAGTGAGGGAATAGAGAGTGAATGTGTTTGTGCACACACATGTGCACTATTCAGCTTCAGCTTATTCGGACCTCAGATTAGACCCTTAAAATTCCTGTTTCCCTAGTACATAATATATCGATGCTTTTTTTTTTTATTCGATGACAAGATAGCCCTTGAGTGCGATCTCACCTGATGGTAAGTGACGATGCAGTCTAAGATGGTAGCGGGCTAACTTGGAAGGGGTAAAGCAGTGTAAATTCAACCCATACCCCCAATCGGTTTCTACACGCCATCGTCCCGGAACGCTAAATCGCTTGGCGGCACGTCTTTGACGGTAGGGTGGTAACTAGCCACGGCCGAAGCCTCCCACCAGACCAGACCAGAGACAATTTAGAAATTATAAATTCCTAAATTGCCCCCGCCGGGAATCGAACCCGAGACCTCCCAGTTATAAGACCACAGCGCTCACCACTGCGTCAGGGAGGTCGTCAAAATGCTTTTTCCTAAAGTGATAAGTTTCTCTTAAACTTAAACTTACCGGTTTGTTATCTTAACTAATCGATAAGTTCTCTTTACTTATCAGCTTAAGAAGCAGACTGTATGATCTCATTTCAAGTTTTACAAGTACTGTAACTATTACACCAAAAGTTAAGCTAATTGCAACATGAAAATGAAAACTCGAAATATAGCTTGCGTTAAACCTACACCGCTCAAAACTATCGCTAATGTAATTTAACGCTAATTATTTACACTTTAAAGTCTATGCCTTATTTTAAGAAGTGCAAAAGATATGTCTGTAAACGCACGCGTTCCAATTTCTAATATTTCCACTTAAATTCAAATCTTTTTTACGACAAAAGTACATTTGCATCTTCTAAAACTTTTCTACGTCTTTATAGTTTCAACTTTAGAGTTTAATTTACTTTGGCAATTCTTTTATAAGTGTCAAGTTTGTTGTACTTATGTTTTGATACGGATGGAGGTTCTGAGAAGAAACTGAGGTCCTCTCTATAACAATAACAGTTTTGTTTATATGTCGGGTGTTAAGTTACGTTTGATTAGTCTCGATTCGCGGATTTGTGCGTAGGTTTGTTTTTTTTTCTCTGCTTGGCATTCGTGGTGGGTCTAACTTTAACCGTTGGCAGCTTGCAGTAACCTATGTCATTAAAAATCTGTAGGTGGGTGTTGATTTCTACTTAAAACATTCTTGACCAGTGATAATTATTTAGGTAGGGACAAGACGGGAGCCTTAAATAAGACTGTTCTGTAACAAATATGTATTACTAGCTGATGCCCACTACTTCATCCGCGTGGATTTAGTTTTTAAAATCGCGCGGAAATTCTTTTGATTTTCCGGGATAAAAAGTAGCCCATGCCACTCTCCAGGTCCTCAACGTTATACCCATGCAAGAAATCATGTCACGTAGCTTTGTTGCAGCGTTTTGGGACTGTTCCCAAACCAATAATAGGTACATACTTTATTTAAAAAGAAAGTTAGCCTATATTGAATAGGATTAATGTTACCCTCTTCCCTCCATAATATAAACGTACAGTCGCTCATTTGCGACAAGAGTGACATAATTCAAAATCGACGATGAGAGAATTCTCTCGTTAGAGAGTACTGTTTCGTGGATGCTGCGGTCTCGAAACAACACAGCGGCCAACAAAGCGACAGAGCATTAAGTCACAATCTCTCCCGCTCTTATTTTTTTGTGCTTAGCGTAATGTTCGTTGTTTTTATAGCAAAAAGTATAAATTTTCAACACTAAAATTGGTGAATTTTGTATGTCACCCTTGTTGCAAATGAGCGATATGTTACCTGCGAAAATAGCGCATTAAGCCTCAATATCCCAACGGTTATTCAAGGTGCGGGCTGAAAATTGAAAGGTCGCAGGTTCGAGCCGTTGCACTATTGTCATACTCACTCCTAGCACAATCTTCTCACTTATTTGGAGGGAATAGGAGAATATAATTCAAGTTCAGCTTGGCTAATCCTTACTTCCTTTCTATCCTTTCTAATATTATAAATGTGAAAGTGTGTTTGTTTGTTGGTTTGTTGGTTTGTCCTTCAATTATACGCCTCAACAAAGCAACGGATCGACGTGACTTTTTGCATGGGTATAGTTGATTACCGGGAGAGTGACGTAGGCTACTTTTTATCCCAGAATAACAAAGAGTTCCCGCAGGATTTCAAAAACTAAATCCGCCCGAGCGAAGAATTAATTTTAAGAAATACCTACTTAGGTCCCTTAAAATAATAGTGGGCGTTAATAGACGCTTATTCTGGTTAGATATAATATTTACGAACGCAGCGTATTATTTCACAATAACAAACTCGACAAATTCCGCTCGGACGAATTCCGCGATATGCATCATCACTAAATTATTGTAGTGTAGTGTTACATAAACAATGATGACAGTACGAAACTTAAAATCTTAATTACTGAGCGATGTTTTATCATATTATAAACAAACTAGCTTTTGCCCGCGACTTCGTTCACATTAAGATTTTTCAAGCCCCTATTTTACCCCTTTAGGGGTTGAATTTTCAAAAATCTTTTCTTAGCAGATGCCTATGTCACAATAGCTATCTTTATGTCAAAGTTCAGCCTTCTGCGTCCAGTGATTTGAGCTATGTGTTGATAGATCAGTCAGTCAGTCAATCAGTCACCTTTTCTTTTTATATATTTAGAATACGAAATGGGATATTTAGGTTCAACCTTTTAATATGATCCACATTAAAATTTCTCTAAATTCAAACTAAGAACAGTAGTGAAGTAAAAGTTTTTTGATTCGCGCGGGAATTATTTAATTTGCCGGGTTGAAATGTAGTCTATGTGTTAATTTTGGATAAGTATGAGCTATTCCAAATTTCAGCCAAATCGGTTCATTTTTTGTGGCGTCAAGGAGTAACAAATATCCATCCATCCTCACAAACTTTGGTATTTTTAATATTTTAGTAGGATATCTAGTAGGAAGCAAGATAGGTAACTTGGTGAATATATTTTTTTCTTATTGTATTTTTGTAAGTTAAATAAGGTCCTGCTCGAGTGGCGACTTCGCACCTAGAAACGCAGCACTGGTAAGCCGCTGGATAAATGCGGCACAAGAGCATATACTGTGGTGATCATTGCAAAAGACGATAGACGTCATCAGGTTTAGAACACGAAGACTTTTTTAAAATCGATATTTGTTTGTATCAACTGACAAACAATAATCTATTTTATCTAAGTTTGTTTGAAAAAAAACCTCTCGTAATGAATAATCATCGATACCAAAAAGTTAAAATCGATTTTACGAGTCCACGCCCGGACACATTCACATCTAATAAATCTTAAAAAACCGAATCCTGCCCGAAAAATGATTAAAAAGAAAAGAAAAGAACAGAAAAAATTGAAAAGCGGTAGTCGGCCATAAAAAAGGAATTAAAAATTCAAATAAAAGAATGGATTCTTTAAGATAATGCTTATTCATTCCACATTTAAAATCAAATTTTCAAATAAAGGCGCGGCGGCCGATCGAGCGCGACCGAGCTAGATGGAAATACGACAAGCGCTGTGATAGAGCGGGACAGACGACGTGTTATGATTGACAGTTGAGAACGGTTAGCCTTGAAATATTTGAAACATTATATTATTATGAAGTACACTATCTTCGGTGAACACACGAGCAGAACGGCCATTTGTTTATTTGAAGTAAAAGCTCGATAACGAGCTTTTTATTGCTAGCATCTGGGTACATTTTATCTTTGATTTTTTTATTGCTACACTTTGTTTATACCAACACTAAGTAATAAAAAACAATATTTTGAGTATCCATCTTTCAACATAAATGGTTTTGGAAGCAATGCCTCTTTATTTCAAAAAATTACAAAAGCAGCGCATTAGGCAGCGCGTATTGTTGCTCATTTAACTACACGTGTTTACGAGATACTATAGGTCAACAACTGTAAGCGCGACCCTCCTATACCTACTTTGTTTCTGTCGATTGTTTCACGACACCTCCCAGTTTTACAGGTATTAAGTAATTTCTGTGCTGTATACTTGAAAAAGTACTAAAACAATGAAGTACATCCTCTCTACTCACATATATTACCGTCATTTTATAGTAAATCTTCTTTAAAAACATTTAGAGATCCAGTTGGTTTTTCGAGATAACTTCTACATAAAGATTTTACACATACCAAAACCACGTCGATCCGTTACTCCGTTACTGCGTGGCTGCCACATATACTCATATATGTGAATGTGCTCATGAAACTGAACAACTTTCCCCAAGGAACATAGGTAGAAATATGAAAAAAAATTTTGGACCTCCCATAGTAAATCAATCTAATAAGCTAATCTCTAATAGCTAATCGTCAATTTTGTATGGAGGGTCCAATTTTTTTTTTTTCATATTTCGACCTATGTTCCTTGGAAAGTTGTTCAGTTTCATGAGCACATTCACCTCCTTCAGGGTTTACGAGGAATAAAATTTCACCGTGTATTTTTTTTTTGCCGGCTCCAAGTCCGAATTGCTCTCAAGCAAGTCTCTCATTACCCGTATGTATATCGACGGCGGTCGTCGCCGCTAGATGTTCGTTTTTAGAAACGTCGAGTTTCTCCGGAACACGTTTTAAATCATAATTCGAACGCCATTTTTGAATTAGAACGTTGACTTTTTAAATCTTATTCTGTAATCTTTGGCCTCTAACATGTTTGAGTAGGTAACCTTTTTTTTTTTTAAATACAGAAAATCGATTTTATGATTCGATATGTATGAACAGATATCGATGAATGTCATTTAAGTAGGTATTGAACTGATAGAGAATAGCTGAAGTAAATAATTCGGTGTCTGGAGGGAGGCTTGGGCCGTGGCTAGTTACCACCCTACCGTCAAAAACGTGCCGCGAAGCTATTTAGCGTTCCGACACGATGACGTGTAGAAACCGATTAGGGGTAAGAGTACACTGCCATACCCCTTCCAAGTTAGCTCGGTACCATCTTAGACTGCGTCGTCACTTACCATCAGGTGAGATTGCAGTCAAGGACAATTTTGTCATCGAACAAAAAAATACCGACATATGAACATGTTTATTTATGTTTGTTTTAGTATTGCTCTATCTTAGTTTCAATCATCAAGGAAAAGTTTACCAGAATAAGGTTATTAGGTATAAGTACTATGGTCATATAGAATGTAAATATAAACATATATAAGTAACCCATAGAAAGCTTTTTTCGTCATATTTTCCAAACTATATTAGACTATATTAACCAAGTAATACAACTTAAATAATTATCGAAGCGTAACTGAGCAAGCACGAGTAAAAAAAAATCTAAAGTCGTCGGCGTTTTTTGTCTGTGATCGTTTTTTTTTTTAAATTATAGGCAAAGGAATATAACTTTTAGTTCAACGCTTTGAGTTGACAGCGTTTAATAGATTAGCTTCGCTATTCGGCACGGACAGTTAACTACTTAGAAGCATAGATTAAAGGAAAATAGACGGTAAATGGTTATGCCAAATTTTTTTGTAGGTGTCGATTGAAACTGGTTTCAGGCAAGCTAAACCATATTATTCCACTTAACAGAGTAAAAAAAAAAGCGGTGACAGGCTATTAGTTAGGACTTCGATCTCTTTTTCGGCGGGTGTGAGATTCGATTCCAGGCAAGCTTCTCTGATTTTTAGGAGTTCTGTGCGTTTTATGCAATGAAATATCACTTGCCTTAATGTTGAAGGAAAGTGAGAAAAGCTTTATGCTTGATAGTTTTCTATAACAATCTGAAAGGTGTATGTACGAAGTTTGCCATTCCGTATTTGATCGGCATGGTGTTATAAACTCTCCAATAATAATTCATAATTTAAATTTTTTATTTATATAATTTTTAAGTTTATATTTTTTACTCGCCTGAACTGAGTATCTTCTACAATGCAATTAATGATCTCAGTGGCTAAGACACAGGCTTTCCTAGTTTAGATATCAGGATCCCAATCTTTCTATTGAAGTTTGCACGAGTTCCTCAATAGCCCAACGGTTAAAAGTGCGGACTCAAAACTGAAAAGTCGCAGGTTCGAATCCCACCCATTGCACTATTGTCGTACCCACTCGTAGCACAAGCTTTCCGCTTATTTGGATGGGACAGGAGGATATTAGTCAACTTCAGCTTGGCTAATATTCTTTATTAAAAAAAAAAAGTTTGCCCTTCCAATATAAAGTGGCTTCACTTAACACGTTATTTGGTTCCATCTACGTTTTTCCTTTAGTCGGTGCTTGGCATTCGAAGTAGTATGTAATATCTATTATTACTCTCGCACGTTTAATTGGACTACCAATTTTAATCGCTTTAGCTCCAAATTACGTAATCGTGAATCATCTTAACTATGGTTAAGATAATAAATATTTCACGATCAAAACTAATTTCCAACTATCAAATCATATCTAGTTTACTAATTTATCGTTAAAGCTAGACTCGTTACAATTTATAGACACAATTACGTAGCTGCAAATTGCCGTTGCTAACATTTAATACTGAGATCTATAGACCACACTCTCAATATGCTCAGACTCAAGACTGAGTTAAAACGAGACAGATTTATGTCAGAGATAGAGAGAGTCTGAGCTAAGTCGCCGCAACAAAGAAAATAATCGACGTGATTTTTTGCATAAGTATAGTTGAGGACCGGGAGAGTGACATACATGCTACATGCTACTTATTATCCCGGAAAATCAAAGAGTTCCCGCGGGATTTTTAAAAACAAAACCACGCGAGCGAAGTCGCGGGTATCAGCTAGTAATAAACTGAATTCTAATAACAAGGTCCGTTATTATGTACTGGTACAAAATTCGCAGAAAAATTTCTGCATACAGTGTCTTGTAGTACTTGGAAGCTAGTCTTAACATCCGCTTCCGGTTACTGATAACGTAAAGCTACGAACCTCGTAGACGCTACGACGACATATTATAACTGTCTTCTAAGCAAACGCGTTCACTTAGCATCAGGTGAGAGTGCAGTCCAGTGCAAGCCTATCTCACAATCCTTACTAATATTATATGTGCGAAAGTGTTTCTTTGTTAGTTTGTTGGTTTGTCCTTCAATAACGCTGCAGCAGAGCTACGGATCGACGTGCTTTTTTTATTCCTTGACAAGATATTCATTGACTGCGATCTCACCTGTTGGTAAGTGACGATGTAGACTAAGATGGTAGCGGGCTAACTTGGAACAGGTATGGCAGTGTAGATTCCCCCATACCGCCTAAGATCAAAGAGTTCCCGCAGGATTTTAGAAACTAAATCCACGCATCAGCTAGTAGAAAAACAATTCAGAATTTCTCACGATGTCTTCCTTTCGCCTATTCGATAGGCCCTATCACATATTCACTAAGCAATAAATTAATCTGTAAATTAATTAACAAAAATCGATCGCTATCAAATTGGTCGGCCCTAAATGAACACATCAACAGTTAATACGTCCACACACAACATGTCGGCATTAAAATATTCTCGCGTTTGAATATTCAAACAGCGCTAATCTATTTTATCGGCGACTTTACGGCCTATAATGATCACTTGTGGAACGACCAACGACTTGAGAAGTTATAGGTAAGTTATAACAGAATTGATACGACGCGACGTTCTTATTTTTAAGGTTCTGTACCTACCTGAATGGTGAAAAGGGACCCTTATATTGCGACTGTCAATTTATACCTTGACGTTACCTATGTGTATTCAAAAACCGAAAAAGAGATCAATTCATAATAACTATTTCTAATATTCTAACTGCTTCTAATGGCTAGTTTACACAGTGCGAGCTAGCATGCAAGTGAGCCTGCCGAGTAGGTGTACTGCAGTAACTCGTACTGTTTGGACGTAACTTACGAGTAACTCCTACATGCGAGTTGGACTGTAGCTTGCATCCGAGCTACTTTTGTTTTTTGTTTTCACTCGCCTGATCTCCCGGCATCAACTCGTAGATGGCAGCAGCTTGGTCTTCACTCGCAGCGTTTGAACGCGTTCGGCAGTAGCTCGCCAGTACCTTAAGCAATTTCTAATCCAAACTTTTTCCTTTCTATCCTTTTTTTGAAGTTTTTTGGAGGCAGTAGCTCGCCAGTACCTTAAGCAATTTCTAATCCAAACTTTTTTCTTTCTCTCCTTTTTTTGAAGTTTTTTGGAGGCATTTTCCAATTCTTGACATAATATTGTTGTCATAGACCTTATCACGTTTCTTTTAATTAAAACACATTCAACCGACATCGCGACAACTCGCAAGACTTGGCAGCAGCTACTTGTATCGTGTAGACAACTAAGGCGAGCCGAGCTACTGGCGTACGAGTAGACAAACCGAGTAACTGTTTACTGGCTGGGCAGCAACTCGTACTGTGTAAATGAGCCTTTAATTGTACCTAATACTAGTGTGGTTTTGTATTTTTAAAC
The DNA here is from genome assembly GCA_933228805.2 of Hipparchia semele. NCBI lineage: Eukaryota > Metazoa > Arthropoda > Insecta > Lepidoptera > Nymphalidae > Hipparchia > Hipparchia semele. The sequence continues at coordinate 3,453,452 of OW121731.1, forward strand.
AAAAACTTACTTTACTTGTATTACGGGCAACATAACTTTCTAAAGTAAAATAATCATGTTCACGAGTAATGGGAGTAATCAACGTCGCACATAATATAACACAACCTAATATAATCTGTACTGATTTGTAATCAATGACTATGTAATTTAATTAGTCGGCCGCGCGTAGGCAGGCCGCGTTAGGTTGTGCTTATTTTCCATTTTGATATTAATTTTAAAACGTTGGATTTTTGGTCGTAATTTATTACTTGCCATCGGCGGTATCTTGTAAACTATTCGCTTCGAGACTCATTCGGGTTTACTTTGCTTTTACTTTTTTTTTAATTTCATGACAAGATAGCCCGCGCCTCAATTAGCCTGTGTGTAATTGACGATACAGTCTAAGATGGTAGTAGGTTAAGTTGGAAAGGGTTAATTAAAAATAACCATAAGTTTTTATTAAATCCATATTACTTATCGGTTTCTACACGCCATCGTACCGGAACGCTAAATCGCTTGGCAGCACGTCTTTGGCGGAAGGTTGGTACCTAGCCACGGATATAGGCTTTTACTTAGTTAAAACACACCTTGAATGTGCACATCTCTATTCCCTCACTCCCATAGTCCAATGGGACGGATATCCGACACGACCAGACGCAAGACCGTCGGTTTTACGTGCTCTTTGAGGGAAGGGGGTGTCTCACCGCCAACTTCCTAACTCCGGGCTAGTACCTACTGAGAATTTCTTGACAGAAAAACCCAATACATTTTTAGTCCGATCCGGGAATCGAACTTGGGACCTCGTCATCTGCAGTCGAATATGCTAACCATTAGACCATTAGGCAGTTATATTATTATTAGGATAGTAGTATCAAAACTCCGAGTAAAACTAGGATGGGATAACTACTCGTATATTGTATCCCACATTGTATCCAAACAAATTTTTAATGAAATGAATAGAATAGAAATAATTTTTATTCAAATAAACTTTTACAAGTGCTTTTGAATCGTCGATGAATCTACCACTGGTTCGGAATGCCCTTCCTGCCGAGAAGAGCCAGCAATAAACTCGGCGGTTGCTCTTTTCAAAAAAAAAAATTTTACAATAGGTAACAAAACTATGCTATGTATACAGTGTTTCCACAATGAAGTTTCAAAAATGCATACCTACATACAATCCAATCAGACAGAAAGTAGACCCATTCCCGTTGGTGGCACCCAATGCAATGGACAGAAATTTCCCAAAAATTCACAATACATAATGTCTTGTACATTAATTATGTAGATGGGCCATGTAGGTAGGCAGAAGAAATTAGTTACAATATGGCTTGACTATATTACCGAAAATAATTAATGAGCCACATTATTGAATTAACAGCTCATATCAATTTATTGTATCCATTCCGATGTGACTTTTCCAAATATGACTCGAAATCTAAATGAAAAATGAAAATCTAAATGAAAAAGCCATATCGCTAAGTGGTTAAGAGTTTTGGAACGATGACACGTAGATAGCTCGTTTTAGCATTTAACGCATGGATATGTAGGCACCTAGTACATACAGATATGGCGGTCCGGACACTCACTTTGTTCCACTGAACTGCACTGCCGTCCCTGCACCTTATAGTTTGGCTTAGGCATTCGCGATGTACTGATAGTCGCGGTTTATGAAATTAAAAAAAAAGACGTGTGGCACTCGGGGACTGCCGCGGTAAAGCTATTGCATAGCATTTTTTATCAACGCCATCTAGCGGCTCACCGCTAGATGGCATTGATAAAAAATGCGCCATCTAGCGGCTCACCGTAGAGGAGTCCCGTGTCAGGTTATTTTCGTTACGGAATTTCTGGATTCGGTCTCCACGCTGGCCCACGATAGAAGCTATGCAATAGCTTAAAACTTTTCAAAATAACAAATATGTAACTATAGTTGATTTACTGAATAATTAATTAATTATATTTTACGTGTATACAGACTGCAGTGTAGTTCAGTGGAACAAAGTGAGTGTTCGTGTCGCTATATCTAGAACACGTTTAGCGTGTTAAGACTGCATTGTCACTTACTATCAGGTGAGATCGCAGTCACCTTTTCTTGTCATTGAATAAAAAAAGGGAATATTGGTGCAAACGCTTATCACCTACTAAATGTAAAAGGACTAAATAAAACACTAAGTAGGTATAACACCACAAAAACTGCGTGGCATTCCCAGTTGGACACTAGTTAATAGCTCGATATAAAAACAATATCACAAATAATGAGTAATTGGACAACCCAATGAAATACGTATATAACTCAAGACTTAAAATGTATGGTATCGGTCATAAAGTACAAAAAGATAGGGCTATTAAATGTACACTAGCTATTTCTCTCAATTATGTCCGTCTGTATTATGTATTTATTTGCCATTTTCCACAATCGAAATACGTACAAGTTTTTAATTTTTGCATATTATGTATGTTTGTGAATTTTTTCTATATATTTTACAAATGTATGTAATAACATAATTATTATTATTATTATTGTTCAAGTATTATATAATTATGTGTGTATATTTAGTATATACTTTTATATAATTTATATAAAAGTTGTTGCACTTTCCCATATCCCTCAGTAAGATTCTGTTACAGTTTTTCATGTTGTCTGAAAACGATAAGACAGCCTTTGCACACCTATGTCCATCTACACTAGGTATTATAAAGAGGAAAGATTTGTATTTTTGTGTGTATGTTTGTAATGAATAAACTCTAAAACTACAGGACCGATTTGGCTGAAATTTAAAGTGAAGATAGATTATACCTTGGATTAAAACATAGGCTACTTTTCATCCCGAAAAAAATTGTAGTTCCCGCGGGAAGTCGCGAGCATCAGCTAGTTAATTATAAGATTCAATTGTAAACATCATTTCTTGTGTGCAGCAATAAAGAATTTTCTATATAATATTTATCTAACTCTTCCTTGGTAAAGGAATGAAAATTTTATTAATCTGTGGCCATAGCTGTGACAACTGACATGGTAACTGACAGACACACAGTTTCGCATTTATATTAATAGTGCACAATAACTGGCGGCTTTTAAAATGTATGGCATCACTCATACTCATAATAAAGTACAAAACGACAGGAGTATTAATTAAAAATAGATATGTGTGCACGGTGGCACAATTTCTGCTTATTATTATACATATAACACCTTGCGAACCTTTATTGCAATAATGGGTAGTGTACAATGTGGAATTTGTCGCAACGATCACTCGAGTACCTCACTGCGCAGAATAACTGTCGCTGTTGTTTTCTTCAGTTTTCCGACAGTTAAATTTAGATAGCACAGGAACGAATCATCGTATTTTTGGTTTAGTCATTAGATAGTCAGGAACACTTTTTGCACAAGTATTTTGAGTTAATCAAATCTAGTTAACATCTAAGCTCGTCTCGCCAGAAATAAAACACTATCGAGCCATATTTTTGTAAATACGAGTATTTCGAAACTCTATCTTAACATCTAAAGTCAAAAATCGAGTGAAAAAATATATTATCAGTGCTTCCCATTATTGATTGTCGTCCGGTGCAAGTTTATATTGCAATAATAAAAAAAAAGTCTTTATTAAAGTATAGTCAGTCACGTGGAAAAGAAAGGTACGTACTGTCCGAGTTAGACTAGTTTCTTAGCATAATATTCTTACTAATATCCTTATTAATATTATAAATGTATAAGTGTGTTTGTTTGTTGATTTGTCCTTCAATCACGCAGCAATGGAGCAACGGATCAACGTGATATTTTGCATGGGTATTATTGAGGATCTGGGGAGTAACATAAGCTACTTTTTATTCCTGAAATATAAAAGGTTTCCGAGGGATTTTAAAACCTAACTACCGATAAAGTAGCGGGCATCAGCTAGTTGTTCATACGCAGCGGTGAATCCGCCGGTGAGTGCCCGGTTTTAGTCGATATTGCAATAACTCATTGTGATGTCAACAATTATTATGCATTCCGGACACAGGCGCGTAGACGAGCGCATTCTAAGCGACGCGCGTCCGTCACGGCCTCCCATGCCAGGAAAATGGCGATCGTTTTGATGGAAAATTAACATTTTATTATTTTTATGTACTTACCTACTACTTACGCGTGCCTAAAGACCAACGTCTGAGGGATCATCTGTCTCGAAGAAAGCTAATTCGCCAAGTTGATCTAATTTGGTTTAGGGGCCGTTCAAATATTACGTAAGCAAACTTATTACAATTATTTACCCCCCATCCCCCTTGTCAGCAAAAGTAAGCAAAGCTCTTACCCCCTCCCCCCATGCTTACGTAAACATTGTAATGTTATAATTTATTTAAGTACTTATATAATTATTTGCGGGAATCCCCGAAAATGCGTTTCGTTTTCAAGCATAGACAATGTGAGGGTTGCCATTCGTGTAAAAAAGTAAATAACTACCGATAACGTAATCATCATCTAGACTCCCCTACCCCCCATGTCATCCAAAATAAGCAAAACAAAGGCCCCCCCCCACTCTCCCATAGTGCTTACGTAATACTAGAACGGCCCCGTTCTGAATAATTTCTTAATTGTCTCTGGTCTGGTCTTGTGGGAGGCTTTGGCCGTGGCTATAGTTACAACCCAAAAACGCCGCCAAACGATTTAGCGTTCCGGTGCGTAGAAACAATTTAGGGGTAGAGACAGATTAGGGCTCAGCTGGCTGAAACACCTCCCAAACCACCTCGATCCACCACCACTGGCTGAGCACCAAACCCGTTAATTTCCCATTTAAACCACATTTTTCACCACTTTGCATAGGAGGTCGCCGTTTCTACCAAGTATGAGAAGTAGGCAAGAAACTCAGTACTTGACATAAACAATAGACGCAAGGCGTTAGCTCTCAAAAATTATACAAAATAATTATTCCGTGACATCATTGTTTATAGTAGTGTTATGATCCCTTCAATTGATATGTTGACTCATGAGAACAAATCATTGATACATTGTAATATATTGTGGTAATCATCCTATGACATATTAGAATTAACTATTCTTATTAATATTATAAATATTAAAGTGTTTGTTAGTTAGTTTGTCCTTCAATCACGCAACAATAGAGCGACGGATCGACATGATGCCGATCACAAAGTGTAAACAGAAAACTACGTCGTTTCTTCTCGATAAAACATATTATGATGAAATAGAAGTTTTCTTCTTCTTTTCTTCTTTATCAACTGATAGACGTTTACTGCTGGACATAGGTCTCTTGCATGGCTCTCACAGGCCTCGGCCTTGCGCCGCCTGAATCCAGCGGTTCCCTGCGACTCGTTTGATGTCGTCGGTCCACCTAGTGGGGGGTCTGCCAACACTGCGCTTCCCGGTGCGGGGTCGCCACTCCAGCACCGTGGGTCCCCATCGACCAACAGCTCTTCGAACTATGTGTGAATTTTTCTTATAAACAAGAAATTAATCTGCCCTTTTATCATATTTTTGCTTTGCTCCAACCAACAAACACTCTTTCGTGTATACAATATTAGTAGAAATGCTAGATTATACCTATTACACTTATAATAACTTACATAATTAAATATATTACAACATAAATTCAATATAAATGCAGGAAAGGTCACCTGATTTTAACCTGTCTTAGACTAAGTAGAAATACAAAATAGGCAATAGAAAGCATTTTAATAAGTATTACCTTAGAAAATCCTTGACCAATCGTTTATTTAAATGACTTTTGTCTCTCATATTATATTAATTAATGTTTTGTATTTCGAATATTATTTAAATAATAACAAAGTTTTAAAGAAAGGTCATAGGCTGAATCAAAGACTTAAAACTCTTCTAAACTTCATAATATTTATAAGTATTGTCTGATATATACAATATTTTTACACAATTTTTTTTCTATTCGATGACATATGACCACGATTTCACTTGATAGTAACTGATTATGGTTCAGTATTTAATATACCTAAAGTTTAACCTGTTATTGGGCTAACTTGGGAGGGGGCGATTTAGAAATTAGAAATTATCAATTCCCAATTAACTCTGCCGGGCATCGAACTCGAGAACTGCCATTTGTAATATTTCAGCGCTCACCAGCCAGTCAGCCAGAGAGGTTATATTGGGAAGAGTGTTAAAAAAATGTACGATAGTCTGAACCCATGACCTTTCAGATTTTATTCCATTGTATGAAACGTACCACTCTGCCCTCGTAATTGAAAACACAGTAAGTTAAATAGAAGTTACATCTAAGTTACTGTGTTTTCAATTACGAGGGCAGCACTGGTCGCGTAAGCTCGCGCAATAGCCTAGTATTAGAATAAAAAGCTCCATACAAATTCAGATTTCGTAAACCGGATGTGCTCTGGCAATGAACCAGTAGTTCGACAGCTTTTTATAACCGGATATTGGAGTTTTACTAACAGACTGTTCTATGTATATTTGTATCAAATTGTAAATAGGCCTTAGGCCTGTAAAAAAGTGGCAAGGACTTTGTCGGAACCTTTTTTTTTATCATTACAAGATACTCTATCTTATAAATGTCATTTTGATTGTGGCTTCCTCCACGTGGTACCTAAAGTGCGTTAAAAATCTATGACGTCACAGTTCACTATTTGACACAAGCTACAGTACTATGTGCGTATTGACGGTTGATGGAGTCCCTGATTTGATTAGTTGGTAACATCCATATCATGATGTCTTTTATATAAAAAGTTTAAAAAATAGATAAATAATATTAAGCATAGTTGTTGATTTTCGTTTGTTGATTTGAAAGTATGTATATGATAAATGTACGATGGGGCTGTCATATATTTATTATACAAAAGCCATATAAAATAAATAAAGAATAAAAATGATGTCTTTTTTACTCAAACACGGCAAAGCCAAACGGAAGAGTTATGAATTCAGTAGGTAGGTACTTAGTCTATTTATTTATGTATGTACGTATGTGACTATTAATTACGAATATTCTCCTGTAGCGAATAAAAGTAAATAAATAAATGAGGTGTCCAAAAATCCAATCGTTATAATTATGGTCCGGATGAAATAGGCTTGTACATTTTATACGAAACATTTAATATGACGATTTTTTAAACAGTTTTTAGTAATATATTTTTTAAACTTTTAGTTAACCTTAGACTGAAATCTCAAACAAAGTTGTAACTTGTAACAACCTGAATAATTTTTCGTGAAGATTCGAACAACAATAGGTGCACAGCACACTGGCGGCAGCAGCCAGCGCCAGTGCAGTACAGTCCAACGCATTCCTGATTTGGGCAACATATGACAGTTACAAGGCGTTGCACATACTATGCCTGTGCAAAAATTACGTCGATCTGTTGCTCCGTTATTGCATGATTGAAAGACAAACCAACAAACGAACACACTTTCGCATTTGTAATACTAATAATGAGGCAAAAACTTCCATTTTTGTATTCTATAAGTAGGTACTTTATTTACCAGCATACTTCTCCTAAAGTGTAAATTAAAGTTTACAGATATCTGTTACGGAATTTTATGATAAATAACATTATGCGGGTCACCTGATGTTAAGTGATTACCGCCGCCCATGAAAATTTGTAGCACCTGACCACCACCAATGCGTTGCCGGCTTTATTTTAATATGTATTTTGTTGAATTAACGTTTATAATTGTTCGTTATTTGAACAACAATAGGTGCACAGCACACTGGCGACAGCAGCCAGCGCCAACGCAGTAAAGTCCAACGCATTCCTAATTGGGCTACATATGACAGTTACAAGGCGTGGCGCATATTCGTAATGTTGGTCGTAAGACTCGTAAGCCGCGACACACGGCCGCGAGTAATTCTCCTTTGTATGCTAATAGTGAATTATCTAGCCCCTCCAAATTGTAATCTCGCAACAAACTCGCTTGGAATTTCTTCATCGGTTCAACGCTTTGATCGGGCTTTCCGTGGATAAGAGGATATGGAAAATTTAGGTTTCCTCAAGGCTATTCTGTCTCTTCTATTGTTATTTACTTCAATGGTAAACCTGTCTCTTCTATTGCTATTTACTTCAATGGTAAAACTGTTTCTTCTATTGCTATTTGCTTCAATGGTAAATAACAATAATAAGAACGTAGGAAATGATAACAAAACCATCATTTCTCTGAAAAAACTAGACGCCTATCAAAAATCCTAGGTATATTGCATAATGCTACCGAATAAGGCACTAGCTCAGTTTGATGCCACAGACAAGATAGACTATAGCGCTGGTTTTCAGGTATCACCCCAAGGTGACGTCACAAACCGAACATAACAACTAAAACCTGTCTCTTCTATAGCTATTTACTTCAATGGTAAACCTGTCTTTACTATTGCTATTTACTTCAATGGTAAACCTGTCTGTTCTATTGCTATTTACTTGGGATAACCATTGAAGTAAATAGCAATAGAAGAACCCGTCCGAATCAAAATGTGCACGGTTCTACTAACAATTCAATGACAGTCATCGCTAAGCAACTTAGAAACAGTTCAGTGCCTGTTGAAACTTACGTCTTTTGGCGGACATGTGATATGGGGTGCCTGAAACAAAAAAAAAAGAAAATTAAGTAAATAACAATTAAGTCTCAATAGCCCAACGATTAAATCACTGAAAAACTGAAAAGTCGCAGGTTCGAGCCCCACCCGTTACACTATTCTCGTACCCACTCCTAGCACAAGCTTTTCGCTTATTTGGAGGGGAGAGGAGAATATAAGTCAAGTTCAGTTTGGCTAATATTCTTAAAAAAAAATATCCGTCCACTTATCCTCTGACAAACTTGCGCATTTATAATATTATAGTAAGATAAAAGGATAGGAAGTAAGATTTCGAGAAGCCGTTGGATATAAAAGGCGCAAAATCGCAGCGTGTGGAAGTCTTTACAGTGGAATGCCATCAGTTGACAACGGCTAAAAGGAAACGTAGACAGTTAAGTGTAGAAAATTGTCTATGCGTCGTAACGCGACCATAAACAATGAAACTATTCAATATTTATGTTATAGTTCACCAGGAAGACAGCGCGCGGTTTACATAGAACTCTGCCATTAAATTCCTAACACTTTTCTCATTTAAATTCATAAATTTCCGGTGTAAAGTGGCATTGTGTTTGTGACGCAAGCCACGTTCGACCGATTGCACACACACACACACACTGACACACTCCTAGGCACGTACAATTTTGTCTATATGTATAAAAGACAGATAAGTTATAGGACATTCTGACTTGATTAAAGTAGGTTAGGTCTAAGTAACTAATTTTTTCAAGGGCTTTTAAGTTAACGCTTTGATTTATCATTTACTAGCTTTTACCCGCGGCTTCGCGCACGTTCGGTTCGATTGTTTAAACCCTTATTTTATCTTCTTTGGGGTTGAATTTTGAAAAATCCTTTCTTAGCGGATACCTCCGTACTAATATCTACCTGTGTGCCAAATTTCAGCTCGATCGGTCCAGTGGTTAGAGCTGTGCGTTGATAGATCAGTCAGTCAGTCAGTCAGTCAGTCAGTCAGTCACGTTTGCCTTTTATATATTTAGAAGAAGAAGATGTCTTTCTAGATGATGCCCGTGACTTCGTTTTCGACATCAAATAAAGTTGGATTGAGTTTACAATGTTTATTTAAAGCGATACAAACATAGCATTTATGTTAAAAAAATGTGGCTTTCCTTTAGGATGAATTAAATAGCTTGTTGTTTTTCGTTTTTAATAAACTTCTGTGAATAATATTAATTCGAGAGTCTCATGCTGAGATCTATAGACCTTGCTCTGACTTAACTCGGGCTTAAGATAGAGTTAAAACGAGTCACAAATGCTGATGCATGCTCTGACATAAATCTGTCTCGTTTTAACTCAGTCTTTAGTCTGAACAGAGTGAGAGTGCGGTCTATAGATTTCATTCTGAGACTTATCTTAAGGTTTTTGGTTTGCTTATATTCACTTAACTGGGAGGCAAACAGAAATTAATTGGCTATCTTGCTTAGTACATTATTTCTAGGCCAAAGTTGAGAAATAAACGAAAACAATTTGCGTAAATTCGGCTTACGCAACAGAGCGCGTACATTTTTATCTGCACCGATCTGTATTGGTACATTTTTTGCAAAACTATCGTTTTGTTAGCCGATAACCATTTTACCGAGATCTTTTGAGTTGGGCCGAGAGCTGGTGAATGATTTGTTGTAAGCTTTAAAACTGCTGTTTTTATTTATTTATTTATAACTAGTTAATACCCGCGGGATTTTCCAATATAAAAGTAGTCTATGTCACTCTCCCAGTTCTCAACGGTACCTATGCAAAAAATCACGTCGATCCGTTGCTTTGATGCGGCGTGATTGAAGGACAAACCAACAAACAAACAAACACACTTTCGCATTTATAATATTGGTACAGACAGACTGTTTGGAAAGAACTGCAAGTCGGCTGCAGAAGCTTTCAGTCTCAATAGCGCTACAGTTAAAGCGCCGTCTGAAATAAACGGAAAGTCGTGCGCTCAAACTCTTACCCTTTGCACTATTATTTTGCCCTCTCTTAACATAAACTTAACGCTAACTTGGAGAGGAAATGGAAAAATTTGTCGTGTTCAGCGAGGCTAATAAATTCTTAAACAAATCTTAATTACATACTTATAACTTTAACTTAAAATATATTATTATTTAACTGTCAATTGCAAACTTAAGTTGAGTTAATGACTTATGGATGGATGTGGATGTCTCTCGGTTCAAATGAACAATGAATTGAATTGAATGAATGAATAATGAATGATGTATTTAGGCAAGTTTTGTTGAGCCGTAATAAAAATAAAACTTTTTATGCTCTTGTAATTAATTAGCTGTTAATGATTTTAGTTGTTGTTCGATATGGTTAATATTTCAATGTAATTAAGTCCCGTGCACTAATGTTTTTATGACCGAATCATCTCTACGAACAAATAATACACTATCTCTTACACTGTTATCTACGGGTCAACTTTAAGTGGTTACAAACTACAAAGTTGGAGTAACAGATATACGCAACTAGAATCTCATTTGCCACACAATAGAGCACACACGATTCCAAATTCAAAAAAACTTTTTAAAAAAAGAACCGAGCGTAGGAACCTACAATACGCGGCCACGCGAATTTCAAATATGGAACCATTATGGAACGCATTCTATTCTGATTTCGTATTCTTAATTCGAATTCAATTATTATTTTCAATTACCTACCTACGGTGGGTTGGTTTGGTCGTGAGTCGAGGCATGTACTATTGTCCTACATTTTTTTTTATTCGTTCTCTATGAAACAATGATCTTGTATTTATGGTAAAAATTACATTATATTGTAATAAGATTTCGAGAGAGATTGATAATATGATTATAATAACTTTTGTATGACGTCTGATTTTGAAGTGATGTATGCTTTTGTGTTTCAAAAGCGGCTGTTTTTTAGAAAGCTTTTAACTAAAATTTTATGTAATGTTTAGATATAGTTTTATATAACACATTGTAGACAAATAACTCTTTATGGTCTGGTGGGAGGCTTTGGCCGTGGCTAGTTACCACCCTACCGTCAAAGACGTGCCGCCAAGCGATTTAGCGTTCCGTCACGATGATGTGTAGAAACCAATGCGGGGTATGGGGTGAATGTACACTGCCATACCCCTTCCAAATTAGCCCGCTACCAGCTTAAACCGCATCGTCACTTAATACCATCAGGTGAGATCGCAGTAAAGGACTAGATATCTTGTCATCGAGTAAAATTAAAATTAAAAATCATGCAGACATATTTTGAGAAATTTTTGTTCTATCGCTTCTATCGCGGGCCAGCGTGGAGACCGAATCCAGAAATTCCGTAACGAAAATAACCTGACACGGGACTCCTCTACGGTGAGCCGCTAGATGGCGTTGATAAAAATGCTATGCAATAGCTTTACCGCGGCAGTTCCCGAGGGCCACACGACTTTTTTTTACGTATTTCGTGTTGACTTTTAAATAATTTCACTAAGTTTTAGTTAACTTAAGTAAAACAGAAATAAAATAACTTTTGTCCCAGGGTTTGCCCACGTGTCGTGGGTGTAACTCTAGTCGATAGAGCACCTTCTACTATATTGGTGTCAGGGCTCAGGTTACTAAATAACTCGTTCAAAAAATCTATGAGCAAGTGATTCTCTCCATGTATCAATTAAAATACTTTCTATGGGAAAGAGAACTCAATTAAAACAAAATTTAAGATCTACCAAAATATTTTCCTCTAAGTACCTCCTACCTTAGTTTTTTTCGCATACAAAAATGACGTCACTCAATCCAGTTTCATAGAGGTTTTTCTAATAAACGGACAGACAGTTTCGGATCACGGCAGATTAATGACCCCCGCTAACCGTTTGAATTTAGCAACATTCTCATTTTAAATAGGTACCAACCGGTTAGCAAGTTCTTGGTAATAAACAATTTTTTGTATGTGTACCATTTAATTTCTATCATTAGAAAAACACATGTACAATCCTACTCAAAAGTTTAATAATTTTGAAATACCATTATGTGGTGAATACACTTCATTTTACCTTACGTCTTCTTTTTTAATTATTAGTAAGTAATACTTATTTGTAATTTATTTATTTATTTTATTTATTAAGCTTTGTTTATCCTACACACAAAACTTAACAAATTAATCTTTAGATTTGTAAGCTTGATCTAGTCTTTGTGTGTGGTCCCCTATGGGTAAAAGCCTCCTCCATCTTTTGCCATTTTTGTCTATCTTGGGCAATACACATCCAATCCTTCCCCACTATGTGTATGATGTCGTCACTTAATTGTAATACTTAAATGTAATTTTTTGTAATAACTTTATTTAAATTTTTTCTAGATTAAAATTCGATTTCCAAAATAGTTTGTATTAGGAATTACTACAGTCCGATTCAAACTTTTATTTACTTATTTATTTATGATGTTTCTGAAGTTAGCCGCGAGTGTAGTTTCGCGAAGGTACAGTCAACTGAAATCATCCCACTGATATCTAGAATTGTAACTTTTCTGCGCATCGAAACTGACGATGTTCCGAGAAGTCATAAAGTTTGAATCGGACTGTACGTAACAATAACACATAACAGATAAGACAGTGTAGTCTAGAAATTTTAATCAATTTAAAATCTTTTGAGATGAAAACGGTTGATTCGTAAACTAAAATTCGAAATTTGAAATTCGAATATTCCGTTCAAAAATGTTTAATACGTATAATGATGCTGTCAATCGCACCAACCGATATATTTATAATGAAAATAAACGATTCCAAACATTTCAAATACGGCCAAGCTACGCTAGTAAACAGTAGGAGAAAAAAAATCGGGGTCATCGACCCGAGAGTGTTCCCAGCCACTCGAGTTTTATGAAGAAAACACTTCAAAACACATATAACTATTTCCATACTTTAATTACATACACACCCACGTTGATATGATACGCGTACTTAGCACACACACTAGCGTAGGGCTAGCATCTGTTTCTAAAAAGGTATAATTAAGGTTAAGATAACATTAAGAAGGGAATCGTTTTTTTTTTAATTTGTCTTAAGAGGTGTAGCGTGACAGCCTAGTTATAACTTCGTTGTTCTGAAAATATCCTGAGGACACCTGCTTGAGATACCTGGGAATATCTGTCATGGAAGTAGTAGGTACCTACTAAAGCTAAAATTAAAAAAAATTAAAGTAAAATCTTAGTCATGCTGTGCGACCCAGTCGGATTACAATAAGATTGAAATGTATTTTAATTAAACTTTATGTTAATTAATTATTCTAATCTGTTTGGATTGCCTAAATAAATAAATAAAGCACGAAATTAAGATTGTCTATGAAGTTTGTCACTTAAAAATAATTCGAAGTGAGTCATCTCACTTCGAATTATTTTTAAGTGACAAAAAATATCATTATTTTTTATATAGTTTTTTGAAATTAAGTCTATGGAATGACACGTGCATGAAATGAAATTAAATAAATAAACATTTTTCCGAATAAAATATTCGTAAAAATCAAAAAATTATTTATCAAGAAATGAACTTTGAATTCTACACTATTTTATCTACAGAAGGCCATCTTTTCATCTCATATCCTAATCCTAATGAACGTGATTACTTTTAAACAATAGCTTTCCGATGAATAGAAACAAAATAAAGTAGGTAGGTACATACCTATCTAATTGCTTATTGTATTATCTATGGAAACGTTACTGGCAACACGCGCCACCGACAGGAAAAAAAAACTTGTTCGACATTTAAATTGGTTAGGAATTTGAATACGCGATTGTCATTGGTTGACAATCAATCATTATAGTTTTTTGAAATTCGAATTCCGTCGCGTTTGATTCGATCAATTTGAACGTACATACTGCTTGTACCTACCTATTATAATTATAGTATAGCAACATGTTTTTTTGTTTAATGAAATGTGTTTTATGTTAATGTTAACGGGTTCTTAAAGAGTTTGATGAACTTGGTAGCGCAGTGGTTATTTGCCTCACAAGCGTTTATAGTACTGAGTTTGGTTCTCGTTTAGAGACAATCGATACTCGAATATTTTACCTGAATAAAATTTTCAGAAAATTAATGATCTCTCTTTTTTTATAAGCAGTGATAGCCTAGTTGTTAGGACTGCTTTCTCCTTCTCCTTTTCGAGGGTTCGTGGGTTCGATCCCGGGCTCTGACTTTTGAGGGTTATGTGCGTTTAAGCAATTAAATATCACATGCTTCAAAAGTGAAGGAAGTTCCATAAAGTGTGTGAAGTCTGGCATTATCGGCTTTCATAATAGCCTGACTCCATTTTGTAATAATTTTAACAAGCATAAATCTAAATAATTTAGTTTAGTAATTTTCTCAAAAAAACAACAAACACTCACACACGACTTTTTGTTTATCGCAACGTGACGTCACACGAAGATCTATCATGGCCCCCCGCGATTCACTTCTTGCACGCCATAGACAGAAAAACTGAAATTTATTTTTCAGAAATAAAATATTTACAGTTAACTTTAATGCAAAAACATATTGTATAACTATTGTTAGCCTATAAGCTACCTTGTCTAATATTTTTCATATTTTATCGTTACAACTGTCAAATAGCCAATTCGCATTAGGACCAGCGCGGTAGACTATGGCCTTATTAACTCTTCTCTGAGAGATCTGCGCTCAGTAGAGAGCCGTTGATGGCTTTTTTTATTTGATGACAAGATAGTCCTTGACTGCGATCTCACCTGATGGTAAGTGGCGATGCAGTCTAAGATGGTAGCGGGCTAACTTGGAAGGGGTATGGCAGTGTACATTCAACCTATACCTACCCTTAATCGGTTTCTGTTCGCCATCATGCCGGAACGCTAAATCGCTTGGCGGCACGCCACTAGCCACGGCCAAAGCCGCCCACCAGACCAGACCAGAGACAATTCAGAAATTATAAATTCCCAAATTGTCCCCGCCGCGCCGCCGGATCGAACCCGAGACCTCCCAGTTATAAGACCACAGCGGTCACCACTACGCCAGGGAGGTCGTCAAAAACGTAGGTTGCTGATGATGATCTGACACTTAGTTTCTAACTTGACGCAAACTACGTTTGTATGGATTTAAGCTTACTGTAGACTCTTAAGCATAATATTTTCGAGTTCAAAACAACACGCCCTCGAGGGCCCTTAATGATGTTGTTTCAATCCGAAGCCCGTACCTACCCATACATACACAAGTGCGGAATCAAACACTCGACAAAAAATGTACATTTTTCTCGTTTTCTGAGTATTGACACAAAGATTTGGGAGAAATGCAAACACACCGAATGACGCCTTTTTGAACTTTTTTATTTATTTTACGGCTGAGTTTTGAAAATAAACACGCAGTGCGTAAAAAATTAAATGGAAATATACTGTTAGATATCGATGTAGCTAGTTTTTTTTGGGTTCCGTACGCGAAGAGTAATCAACGGGACACTATTATTAAACCTCTGCTGTCAATGTGTCCGTCTGTCTATCAGCGGGCTTGTATCTCATGATCAGTAATAGGGAGAGTTGAAATATTCAGAGAATGTGTATTTCTGTTGCCGCTATAACAATTCTTACTAATATTATAAATGCGACAGTGTGTTGGTTTGTTGGTTTGTCCTTCAATCACGTCGCAAAAAAGCAACGGATCGACGTGATTTTTTGCATAGTTATAGTTGAGAACCAGGAGAGTGACGTAGGCCGGAAAATCAGAGTTTCCGCGGGATTTTTAAAAACTAAATCAACGCGAGCGGAGCCGCGGGCATCAAATAGTGAATAATAAAATTAAATTAAAAATTAATTAATATTATTAAAACTTAGAGTGCACATTCAAAAAAATTGTGTTTAATGTTTTATTGTTAGCAGTCACCATTTTTTGTTTTTTTTTTTATGTTTTGTAATTTTATATAAATTTTAGTTTTAAGTTCTCTATAAGTGAGCAAAATGTTCTTTGGAGAATAAATTTCTTTAAACCTAAACCTAAGGGGACAACCTACATTTTAAAAGATCCGGCAGTAGGTACACTTATTGTCATTAAATTATTTTTTTTCTTAGAGCAACCACTGAGTTTCTTGCTGGTTCTTCAGCATTCTGAACCAGTGGTAGACTCACTTGACGATTCGAAAACACTTTAAATTTTTTTTTTTTGAATAAAAGTTTATTTGAATAAAACAATATTCTTTCTATTCTATCATAGAAATCTTAAATTCTAACAAACCAAAGAAATGTATCAAACAAATCATTTTCCATCTCAACCTAAAAAAAAAGTTATTACCTCTCACACACAATAAAAATGCGTAAATGTCGGTAATTATGAATCGTTTCACACGGAATGTGTTATCTGAGAACTCTGATAGAAATCGTTGATTTGAACCACGTTTACATCATCTCGGAACGGTATTATATAGTATATTTTATGTGATAAAGTCTTATCAACTAGCTACTAAGATACTGAGCGTAAAATAATTTTATTTTTGAATTTTTTGTCTGTCTGTCTGTGTATCTGTCTGTGTGCGCATTACGCGAAAACTACAGAACGGATTTGAATGTAATTTCATATAGTGATAGCGGGTCTAAAAATTCAAAATTCAAAATTCAAAATTAATTTATTTCATGTAGGCTAACTTGTAGCTCTTATGACACGTCATAAATCTACCACCGGTTCGGAATGCAGATTCTGCTGAGAAGAGCCGGTAAGAAACTCAGCAGTAGCTCTTTTCAAAAAAAAAAATGTAGGGTCAGTGTATAGAATACTTTTTATCCTGATAAACAATAAGGTTTATTTGGGATAGGGGATGAAAATTTTTGTTGATTTTGCTCCAAAACTTCGTCAAATCTAAACCGAATTTAATAATTCTTTTTTTATTATAAGTTGTGTACTATCAGAAATATTTTATCCAATTGTGGTAAAGATCTACTAAATATTATCGGAGATAGAGGACCAAACTTCTCGCGGATAGTAGCAAGTCACTCTAAACTTTTTTGCGTCGAAAGTCGCGGGAATCAGCTAGTTAAGCAATATTGCTATTCCTCGCCACGATATAGTATAAGCGTGGTATAATTTAACATTCAACAAAAATTTGATACAGTTAAAAGCAAATCGCCCATCGATCTTTTTTCTAACACTTAAGTACATACATACGGTGAACGAGCCACAGTTTTCCATCAAACCGAAATTTCTAATCGGATTCTGACATAAGAATTTGGAGCGAAGTTTTGTAGTTGGTACCGTAATGGCCGCGGGCGGTCGGCGCAATGTGTTTACACTTACTTAACTTTTTACCAAGTCGGGTATTAGATTGTAATTTAAGTGGATAATATAGAAATTGCGTTTTGTGTTGCGCCGCTTGTTTGGTGGAAAGTTTTGTGTTTTCTTTGTAATTTTATTAGTAACTAGCTTTAACCCGCGGCTTCGCTCACGTTAGGTTCGATTTTTTAACCCCCTATTTAACCCTCTTGGGGTTGAAATTTTCCAAAATCCTTTCTTAGCGGATGTCTACGTCCTAACAGCTACCTGTATGCCAAATTTCAGCTCGATCGGTCCAGTGGTTAGAGCTGTGCGTTGATAGATCAGTCAGTCAGTCAGTCAGTCAGTCACCTTTGCCTTTTATATATTTAGACTATCAATTTTTTTATAAGAACTAGACGATGCCCGCAACTTCGTCCGCGTGGATCAAGGTTTTTCAATTTCCATGGGAATTCTGCAATTTTCCGGGATAAAATACACACACACACACACATACATACAAACTTTCGGCTTTATAATATTAGTGTGATGTGATTAGTGTGATGTGATGTGATATTAGCCAAGCTGTAGTTGACTTATATTCTCCTATCTCCTCCAAATAAGCGCAAAGCTTGTGCTAGAAGTGGGTACGACAATAATGCAACGGAGGAGATTCGAACCTGCGACCTTTCAGTTTTCAGTCCGCACCTTTAACCGTTGGGCTATGGAAGCTTAAAATGTGGACAGTAGGGATAAGATTTTGATAGACTAACTTAGGAGTTCCATACTTACTTAAGAAAAATTGTAATTTAATTGAAAAGATATCTAAATATATAAAAGGCAAAGGTGACTGACTGACTGATCTATCAACGCACAGCTCAAGTCGCTGGACGGATCGGGCTGAAATTTGGCATACAGATAGCTATTATGATGTATGCATCCGCTAAGAAAGAATTTTTGAAAATTCAGCCCCTAAGGAGATAAAATAGGGGTTGGAAGAATCGAACTTAACGTGAGCGAAGCCGCGGGATAAAGCTAGTTCTTATATAAAATTTCCTTCTGGTAAACTAATTTGTACACATCCAATAAATTATCGAAACAGAAATATGGAGTCCAAAAATAAATATTAACTTAAACGCTTCTAAGTAATAAAGATAACCGAATAACCGCTGCGTCTGTGAACGGCGTTAATCTGCTCATTTGCATATATTATTGGAGGTAGTTCGTAAGTCTGTTGATATAAAAGTCATTTTTGACGGCAGTTTTATATTTATTGCCATTGTGTTTATATTAAATGAAATGAATGAATATTTTAATATCTGATTCATTTTTATTCATTTTTAATTGACAGATTCTATTTTCGGATATTGTACTTCGTTTTATAAATGTAATAGGTAACATTTTTCGTTAGTAAATAATAAAGCTTAATAAATTAACTGATGTCCTGGTGTTGTTTTTAATGTCTTTTTTTATAAAATTCATACAATCGGATTGTGACTAACTTTATTTGTTGAGTTACAAAATATTCATTTAATTTTTAAGAAGTATATAATAAAAGTAAGTATAAGTTTATTTTTATTAAATAAATAATAAATATATTTGTTCACTTCTTCTAATAATATTTTCTTTATAATTAAGTACAGGTTGTTTAAAATGAGTGACAACTCTTTCAAGATTTATTTCTATTAGGTAGGTGGTAAATAGTTTTGTTAAGTAGAATTATTTGCATAATACTATCTTAAATGTAGACAGTTGTAATACTGACTGACTAACTGACTGACTGATCTATCAACGTTCAGCGCAAACCACTAGATGGATCGGGCTGCAGTTTGGCATACGTAGGCATCCCTAAGAAAGGATTTATGAAAATTCAACCCCTAAGACGATAAAGTAGGGGTTCAAAAAATCGAACTTAAAGTGAGAGTAGCTGCGAGCAAAAGCTAGTCAAGAAATAAATTAGTTCCCCGAATTGTATGATCAATTAGAAACAACGAAAATTCGTTCTCATTCGACAATGAATTCGATAAATATAATTAATTGCCCTTGAAATTTACGCTTTCGAAATAATGCAAATACACCATTAGAGCGTGGCACCATTATATTTACAAGATCACGATTTCGGAGTAACGTTACTTGTCACGTCAACAAACAAACAAACATCTGATCACACGCTAAACCCATGTGATCGATCCGGGCAGCGCATGAAATTAATTAACTGATGCAAGCAGTTGCGCAAGCCAGCTTAAAAAAACCAGTCCGACAATCCATCGGCTTTGAATTTTTACTGTGACAGATAAGTGATCTAATTTATATATGAAACAGCGAAACAATGGGCGAGATAAGACGCAAAATTGGACCCAAATCCCGTTGTATAAATAATCTATCGGTAATTAGCATTAGAAGAAACAATGTTACAAAACACAGCCTTAATACCGGATAGAAATTATCATACTGGCTGTCCCTTTTTTTCTGCCCACACGGATTTTTTTTTACAATCACGGATTTGATTTATTGATAAAAATGTGCCAAAAAGATTTTCTAGTTTTTTTTATAAAAATAACACGTAAAGGTACTTAAAATTGGCGCGTAGGATTTGTTAGAGTTGTCTCAATAATTATTATTTCTCTACGCCCATAGAAGATTTTGATTGATCAATAGCTAGTTTGGTGGTTTTCGTATCAAAATAGCGGTCACTAACTTTTTAACAAATGAATTTACTTACAGCATTTTTTTTTTCATTTTTTTCTTTTTAAGATAGTTCTTGTCTGCAATCTCACCTGATGATAAGTGACGATGCAGTCTAAGATGGTAACGGGCTAACTTGGAAGGGGTATGGCAATGTACTCATCATACCCCTAATCGGTTTCTACACGCCATCGTGCCGGAGCGCTAAATCGCTTGGTGGTATGTCTATGATGGTAGGATGGTAACTAGCCACGGCCAAAGCCTTCCACGAAACTAGACCAGAGACAATTTAGAACTTATAAATTCCCAAATTATTCCCGCCGGGAATCGAACCCGAGACCTCCCAGTTAGAAGACCACAGCGCTCACCACTGTGCTAATGTGTAAATAACAATTAAAAAAAAATTTGAAAATGAAATTGTTTCATTCATTAAATAAAAGTTAATAAATTGATATAAGAATCTGATTGGATTAATTTTAAAATTTAAGTTTTTAAAAGAGATCAATAATTTATTTACAGTTTAATTAATTGCTACAATTTATTTGAAATCAATTAGCAATTATATGCAGCTATAAAATTAACTCCTGTAATAAATTATGCGAATTAATATACATAATTGGAATATGCGTAATATGAATGCGAAAGCGTGTCCGTCTTTAAATCATGTTTTTTTTTTTAAGAAGAATAAGCTGAAGTTGACTAATATTCTCCTAACCCCTCCAAATACCTCCTAGCACAAGCGGAAAGCTTGTGCTAGGAGGTACGACAATAGTACAACGGGTGGGGCTCGAACCTGCGACCTTTCAGTTTTCAGTCCGCACCTTTAACCGTTGGGCTATTGAGGCTTATAAGTTTACTAGCTTTAACCCGCGGCTTCGCTCACGTTAGGTTCGATAACCCCCTATTTAACCCTCTTAGGGTTGAAATTTTCCAAAATCCTTTCTTAGCGGATGTCTACGTCCTAACAGCTACCTGTATACCAAATTTCAGCTCGATCGGTCCAGTGGTTAGAGCTGTGCGTTGATAGATCAGTCAGTCAATCAGTCAGTCAGTCAGTCAGTCAGTCACCTTTGCCTTTTATATATTTAGATTAGTTTATGTGGCTAACTTATCACGATACAACAGCTGTACCGATATGAATGAAATTTTGCATACAAGATAGGTGGAATGCTAAACTAAATATTATAATACAAGTTTTCTCTCAGAAGGGCATAAGCGACCCTATAAGCATAGCGTTACGCTTGTCGGTTACGAGTTTCTCCGAAACGTTTTTTCAACAACAACAAGTTGGCCTACATGAAACAAATAATTATGAATTTGAATTTGAAAGACGGACGGACGGACGGACGGACAGACGGACGCATGGACGAACTCCCATTGAAAGGGTTCCGTGCCATCGTAACAGCGATTATTATCGAGCAAAAATTGCCGAAAAAAATCCCCCCTTTATTATTTACTAGCTGATCCCTCTCTCCTGTACTCTGTGTCAAATTTCAGCCAAATCGGTTCAGTCGTTGCGACGTGATTGAGTAAAAAACATCCAAACATCCACACTTTCACGTTTATAATATTAAAATATAGTAGTAGGATATTATTTTGTTTTTATTATTTGTTGCTATAGCGGCAACACATATACACATTCTGTGAAAATTTCAGATATCTACCCTATTACAGTTCATGAGACAGACAGATGGACGGACGGACAGCGCAAGCTTATGCTGAGATCTATAGAGCGTGCTCTGACTCAGCTCAGACTCAAGACAGAGGTTAAAACGAGACACAAATATGCTCTGACATAAATCTGTCTCGTTTTTAACCCTGTCTTGAGTCTGAGCCGAGTGAGAAAGCTATCCATAGATTTCAGCCGTAGTAATAGGGTTCCGTTGGTTATCCTTCGTGCACGGAACCCTAAGCATCGAAATCTACGCGGATGAAGTCGCGTCGGTATAGTTCAATAAAGAATCCACCACAATACCTACATCAGAGCTACTGTTAGTTATACGCCGTGGCGGCCGTATCGTGGTAGCTGCGGACTGTACCAGGCCTTATCACGGTCGTGCATCGCTGTTAGCATTATTTTGAGAAGTAATTATTAATGTACTGGCGGTTACCGAATTTCAGGTCGATCGGGAGATGGGGCCAGGGGGGGGGGGAGGGGGGGACAATGAGCTAATGAATAATAGAAAAGCGACTGTCCAAGTAGCCGATATTGGCCGCTGATAAATGATGAATGGGATCTCCGGTGGAGATTTTTCTTTTTGAGTAATTATCGATTGTGTGTTACGTACTCTCTTTAAGGCGGCGTCACACTGATGGGATTGTGATATTGATAGATTAATTGAAATGCCTCATATTTTTATTTCATGAAATATTCAAGTTAAGCCTCAATAGCCCAACGGTTAAAATACGAACTGAAAACTAAAAAGTCACAGGTTCGAGCCCCACCCGTAGCACTATCCAGTCCTAGTTTTTCGCTTATTTGGAGAGGAGAGGAGAATATAAGTCAATTTCAGCTTGGCTAATAATAAGAAAGAATGTACATGGAAAGTAAATATATACTAATACGTCATCTCAATATATAAAAGGAAAATGTAATAGACTGACTGACTGACTGATCTATCAACTCACACCTCAAACCACTGGACGGATCGGGTAGTTTGGCATACAGATAGCTATTATGACGTAGACATCCGTTATGAAAGGGTTTTTGAAAATTCAACCCCTAAGGTTCGAAATACGGTTTCGAAATTCCTTTTTCGGGAATTTCGAAACCTCTATATATAAGGCTATACCTATGTAAGGCTATAGGTATAGCCTCTAATGAGCACCAGTAAAATACTTAGCTATACAAATTAGAAAATGAAAAGTAAGAGTATACAAGGGACGAGCACTTTCAAGAATTTAAAAGCGGTATAGCCTCTAATGGGAACAAATTAATGTTTCCATGTATAAACAAGTAAGATAATAAATTAATAAGTAACAGAAAAGCACCGACACTGATTAAACCTGAAAATGAAATATCGGTTAAGGACAGTAGAGTAAAAAAAGAAAGAGTAGGCGGTGCCTTTTCGCTTATATGTAACATAGCTACCCACCGTGACAGAAGTAATAAAGACGAACAATCAGCAATCAATGTTTAGCCATACAAATTAGAAAATGAAAAGTAACAGTATACAAGGGACGAACACGATTTTCAGGAATTTAAAAGCGATATAGCCTCTAATGGGAACAAATTAATGTTTCCATGTATGGACAAGTAAGATAATAAATTCATAAGTAACAGAAAAGCACCGACCGAAATATCGGTTAAGGACAGGAGAGTATAAAAAGAAAGAGTAGGCGGTGCCTTTTCGCTTATATGTAACATAGCTGCTCGCCGTGACAGAAGTAATAAAGACCAACAATCAACAATCAGTGTTTAGCCATACAAATTAGAAAATGAAAAGTAAGACGATGCATGGGACGATGTTAGCAGTTAGCACAAATTTCGGGAATTTCGAAGCCGTATAGCCTCTAATGGGCAGAAGTGAAATGTTTCCATGCGTATACACGTAAGATAATAACCGGCAGAAAAACGGCAGTAGACGATGATTTCGGTAAAGAATCCGCCGCCGCCGTGCCCACTTTATTGGGAACTCCGGCGTAAATTTGACAAAAGAATTTTATTAACGTATAAATTCAACATGTCGGTCCGTCAACCGATCGGTGTACTTTGGTACTTGGCGCAGTTTCGAAGAAACATCGGCTTTTTGCTGCCAAAGATCTCAACTCGTTCAATTACAGACAAAATTAACGATTGAACACATTTTATACTTATGTGGATATGTTGTAGCCTACACGTTTGATTCGTCGATTTGAAAAACTACCTAGCTGATTTTTCGTTGTTGAGATTTTTTTATTATTTTTATTTTTATATTATACATATATATAGCGAACATATGAGCAGGAGGGTTACCTGATGTTAAGTGATATAGCATCAGAGGCACGACCAATGCTTTGCTGGCTTTTCAGGAATTTGTTGGTCCGCCTCTTGTGGTAGTAATTATCGAAATGTAAAGCTTAATTTATTATTTCAATCCTAAAATCCAAAGTTTTATGCTTTCATTATCGTATCTGGGGCAATCCAGCGACAGTAGCAGGATGTTTCCGGAAAATTAGCCACTTGGTGTTAATTCCACCAACGCCAAATAACTTTTATCCAAGAATAACTTCAACGATCTGACAGATTTGTATTGATGCTAAAATATCAATTTTATCCCTCAGTTAAATGCCATTCGTTGGCCTTAGCGTGATACATACTTTTATGCTAATATAATCTAAATCCAATAGTGGTCTGATTTTTTTATACTTTTATGGTTGACCAATATGTTTGCTCTGTTTAGATTAAACAATTATGCGCTTTCCTCTATAAGTAGATATAGTAACTAATTGCGTCCACATTTCTTACGAAACCTGGCTCACAATTAAAATAACTGAATTCAATATCTCCCAGCGGCATACGCACACGTAGATATTATAGTCAGTATTCTACAATAGGATTACATCGCCATAAATGGATCGGAATAACCAGTTATGACTGCTTATGATTCTCCTATACGATGCTTAACATTTTTGTACCTTTTGTTTCGAATAGAACTTGTGTTCTTGCATTTTAATTTGGGCTTAGGGGGCTATGAAATTAAATGCATGCGACGTAAGACTTATTCTCATTTTGTGTCAATGCGCGCTCGGCTTTATGCTTTACGAAATAGTATTTAATGTTTGTTTATGTCTCCATACAGGCATAGAGGCTACGCATATATTTATTTGCTTAAAAAAAAAAAGACGTGTGGCACTCGGGGACTGCCGCGGTAAACCTATTGCATAGCATTTTTTATCTACGCGATAAAAAATGCGCCATCTAGCGGCTCACTGTAGAGGAGTCCCGTGTCAGGTTATTTTCGTTACGGAATTTCTGGATTCGATCTCCACTCTGGCCCGCGATAGAAGCTATGCAATAGCTTAACAAAGGTTTGTTTTATATCTATCTATCTTAGCGTTACATTGGACTATGAAAATTCTTCGTTAACAATTATTGCAGTCTTCTCAGCCGATGGTAAAAACAAACAAAAACGTTAATCACGTAATACCATGAATACCATGACTAGAGCAATGACTAACATAAATTACAAAAACAAAAAAAAAACTATTCATAGAGCGTACCAATTTATCATAATCTTCCACTTTACAAATATATTCAAAGTTATACCAGTAATACAAAACCAGTCCGACTTAAAAAAAAAACGTTCAATTCTCAAAACGCGATTGAGCGGCGCGATTTTACTTGGGAAGTGAGCTATTATCAATCTTTGTAAAGATATAAAATTACTTAAAGATATTTTACAGTCATTTATTCCTCTTTTATGGATTACCAGAACCATTAAGAACATAAAACGGAAGCCCAATATGCAGACGAAATAAATTTTAATAAACCATGCGATGTGAATCGAAAAAAAAAGAAACGATTACAAAAGACTGGAGTCCGGAGCGAACGGGTCAATATTAAAAAAATTAGGAACAATTCAAATCAAATTCGAATTCTTGTTAGAGAAGGACGCTTGTAGGGTTGATGACCCGTTGAAATGTCAGCACACATCCGTCTCGTTCTCTCTTCGAGCCTCCGTATAATGTTATCTCGTTCTGTGAGATGTTGATCTTGATACGTCACATTTTTAATAAACGAACTCCATATGACATGGCGCACGGAAATTTGTTCTAGGGATGAGCGATATTAGAAAATATCGATTTATAAATCGATAGGTAAGTAAATATCGATATTTGGTAAACATCAAAATAAAAATCAATATTCTTTACCTGGTTATGATATTTATTCAATAAAACGATGAATGCATAAAAAACCATACAAACTAAAAATATTTTCTTTTACATTCGTGAAATGAAAAATTTAAGCATAAAAAATATGAATTACCTACCTACTTCACAAAGTTTGAAATGTATCTATCTATTGATAGGCTGTCAATTTAGTAATCGTAGGAATTTTAATAGTAAAAAAATTTTGTTAGATACTTTATGCCATGACTAAAGTTTGCATGCTCAATTATTTGACTATTACAAAAAAAAATTGAAAATATCGATTTCTTAATATTCGTATCTTTGTACCCATAATCGAATGGTCATTATTTTAGAGGAGCTCATGTCGATGATAGAACATCGATATTTTCACGCTCAACCTCTTCGTGAATATCGATCATCCCTAATTCGTTCAAAAGTTTCAATGATTAATATGGCCGCTGCTTGCGTATACGAAACGTATACTTTGTTTTTAAACGTTATTAGAAATATTGATAGTTTCATGTCATTGCTCGTGTTTGCGATCGAGCGATAAACGATTCGAAGATAGAAAGTCTGTCGAGTAGAGAATTGAATGCATGAGAGAATAGACAATAATATGTAGGCAGCGAACGCAAAAACATAATTTGAAGCCCACTATCTCTGTATCTTAAGTAGTTATAAATGTCTAAATTATTAATATTTGTTTCAACCTTTTTAGGGATCTCTAACAAATAGTTTTAAAACGAAAAAAACAAAAAAAAAAGTTTACATAGGTACTTAAATGTGAAATATTAATTTAAATTAGGGTCGATAGATTGTTTATGTAGGTTATAAAGGAAACATGAAGTTCTCATTTACTTACAAAGTTACTTATTCAATCTCAAAAAACAGGGATTCGTTTTTTAGCGGTCTAATAATTTAATCAAATAAATAAGTCTATTCAATATCTTAATACATAAAACAAAGTCGGGTTTGTTCGAACACTTATAACCATGAAAATCGGTCCAGCCGTTCTAGAGAACGGCTGGACCGATTTTCATGGTTTTTTCTATTTGTCTCCGTCCCGAATAGCAGAATAACTATAAAAATATAGGAAAAATTCACGAAAAAAATTTCGCGAATTATTTTTTATTTTCTCGTACAACATGTAAAAATTAAGCACACTAAGTCACACAGACGAAGTCGTGGGCAAAAGCTAGTACCTAATATTTTTATAACTATACACACTTTTACTTTTTAGTTACATTACGGAACCCTTAGTGCTCGAGTCAGACTCGCACTAGACCTGCAGTTAATTTTTATTGTAGTCATATCAGATCGCCCAGCATTTCGCACGTAGACGTACAACGTTTAGTAATTAGGACGTTTCATGCGGACGAGTGATTTAAAAGGAGCCTCCCCGCAGGCAGCTCGACTATGTTGGGTAGCGGCTATGTTAGATAGCTATTTAATATCTTCTTCTTCTTTATCAACTAATGGACGTCCACTGCTGCACTGGTAGCATGGGCAGGAGATAAAAGTTTTATCCCCCGATTTTATCCACTGACAGGGGATAAAATTATCTTTTCCTATACTAAAGCATGGCGACAGGGGAAAGGAAAAGTATATTCCTATAAGAATATCCACTGTGGATATTATTTCCACCGTTTTGCTCATGCTCGACAGGTGGATAAAAGAGAGCGAGGGGATAAACATTTTATCCTTTCCCCGGGGATAAAATTTCTCCCGCCCATGCTACCAGGGCTGGACATAAGTCTCTTGCATGGACCTCCACAGGGCTCGGTCTTGGGCCGCCTGAATCCAGCGGCTCCCTGTGACTCGTTTGATATCGTCTGTCCACCTAGTGGGGGGTCTGCCAACACTGCGCTTCCCGGTGCGGGGTCGCCACTCCAGCACCTTGGGACCCCATCGACCATCAGCTCTTCGAACTATGTGCCCCGCGCATTTCCACTTCAGTTTCGCAACTCGCAGAGCTATGTCGGTGACCTTGGTTCTCCTACGGATCTCCTCATTTCTGATTTGATCACGCAAGGATACTCCGAGCATAGCTCTCTCCATCGCCCGCTGAATGATCCTGAGCCTTCTTATGAGGCCCATAGTTAGCGACCATGTTTCGGACTTTTTAATCTATAATTATATAAAAAGGCTTGTCCTGACTGACTGACTGACTGACTGACTGACTGACTGACGATCAACGCACAGCCTAAACCACTGAAGTTAGAAACTTGAAATTTTGACAGTAGGTTCCTTTTATGACGTAGGCGAGCACTAAGAAAGGATTTTTCGAAATTCGCCCCCCAAGGGGGTAAAAAGGGGGGTTAAAGTTTGTATGAAACTCCGTCATTTTTCGAGTTATACTCATGAAATTCGGTATTTAGGCTTTAAATTGAAAACAAAAAAGTACGTGTTTCACAGTTTTTAAAAATTCTACCCCCTAAGGGGTTAAATAGGGGTTGAATGTTTGTATAATAGTCCTTCGTTCTTCAAGTTATTTTTCAAGTTACGTTTATGAAACTTGATATTTTGGCTCTTGATTAAAAATAAAGAATTACGTATTTTACATTTTTTTTAAATTCTCCCCCCAAGGGGGTAAAAAGGGGGGTTAAAGTTTGTATGAAACTCCGTCATTTTTCAAGCTATACCCATAAAATTCGGTATTTAGGCTTTAAATTGAAAACAAAAAAGTAGGTGTTTCACAGTTTTTAAAAATTCTACCCCCTAAGGGGTTAAATAGGGGTTGAATGTTTGTATGATAGTCCTTCGTTCTTCAAGTTATTTTTCAAGTTATGTTTATGAAACTTGATATTTTGGCTCTTGATCAAAAATAAAGAATTACGTATTTTACATATTTCGAAAATTCTCCCCCCAAGGGGGTAAAAAGGGGGGTTAAAGTTTGTATGAAACTCCGTTATTTTTCAAGCTATACCCATAAAATTCGGTACTTAGGCTTTAAATTGAAAACAAAAAAGTACGTGTTTCACAGTTTTTAAAAATTCTACCCCCTAAGGGGTTAAATAGGGGTTGAATGTTTGTATGATAGTCCTTCGTTCTTCAAGTTATTTTTCAAGTTATGTTTATGAAACTTGATATTTTGGCTCTTGATCAAAAATAAAGAATTACGTATTTTACATATTTCGAAAATTCTCCCCCCAAGGGGGTAAAAAGGGGGGTTAAAGTTTGTATGAAACTCCGTTATTTTTCAAGCTATACCCATAAAATTCGGTACTTAGGCTTTAAATTGAAAACAAAAAAGTAGGTGTTTCACAGTTTTTAAAAATTCTACCCCCTAAGGGGTTAAATAGGGGTTGAATGTTTGTATGATAGTCCTTCGTTCTTCAAGTTATTTTTCAAGTTATGTTTATGAAACTTGATATTTTGGCTCTTGATCAAAAATAAAGAATTACGTATTTTACATATTTCGAAAATTCTCCCCCCAAGGGGGTAAAAAGGGGGGTTAAAGTTTGTATGAAACTCCGTTATTTTTCAAGCTATACCCATAAAATTCGGTACTTAGGCTTTAAATTGAAAACAAAAAAGTAGGTGTTTCACAGTTTTTAAAAATTCTACCCCCTAAGGGATTAAATAGGGGTTGAATGTTTGTATGATAGTCCTTCGTTCTTCAAGTTATTTTTCAAGTTATGTTTATGAAACTTGATATTTTGGCTCTTGATCAAAAATAAAGAATTACGTATTTTACATTTTTTGAAAATTCTCTCCCCAAGGGGGTAAAAAGGGGAGTTTCAATATTCATAGTTAAGACAGGACAACGTCTGTCGGGTCCGCTAGTATAATATAAAAAAGGAGGAGATTCTCAATTCGTAGGATTTTTTTTAATGTATGTTCTCCTATTACTGACTCGAAGACGCCTGAACCGATTTGGAAAATTCTTTTTTTGTTTGAAAGGGTGTCCTTCCCAAGTAGTCCCATTGTCAACAGGTTAGGGTCCGATGATGGTATCCTGGAGAAATCGAGGGAACTCTTCAAACTTTATAGTCACAATTGATATACTTTTTAGTTGCTTCTATCGTAAATTTTTTGTAAA
Source organism: Hipparchia semele (assembly GCA_933228805.2). NCBI lineage: Eukaryota > Metazoa > Arthropoda > Insecta > Lepidoptera > Nymphalidae > Hipparchia > Hipparchia semele. Next base: position 3,483,683 of record OW121731.1, read on the forward strand.
TGTTATTATTATGTTTCGCAATTTGATGATTTTTTTGGAACAATACGTAGGTTCATAAAATTATAGTACTCAGTATAAGTCACTAAATTTTTGGTTGGTTACTCGCAAAGCTAATTAATAGCTATTTAATAAAAATTTGACTTCGTTTGTATGGTGCACTCCAGGAAGATACTTTGCTTAATAGCATAATAATCTTGTCGCCTTTGGCATTTCGAGCCGTTCGCGTTGCTCGGATTCTTATTTTAATTTTGACATTAATAAGTACAGCGGACTGACGGACAAAACAAATGAAAAACGATCGCCGCGATCCAACAAAAACCCCGTAGATGTGCTCTTAGACATCACACTGGGCCGTTTCATTACAACGGAAATAAAAAAGTTCATATTTGACGTTTAACAAATTGTTCCTTTTTCAAATCGACCAATGAGACCATTGTATTCGCTCCTAATGGCGTGTTCTATTTTCAAATCTCATTCTCTTTTCAAATCTCGCCCGCCTTTCAGATTCATTCGAATTTGGAATGTGTTGCGTTGGATACGTTTTCCCACACGTCTTTATGTAGATGTGGGGTTAGTACAAGTTTGTACATCGAGACGACGATGAAACATTTCGAGTTTCAAAACACTAAAACGTCGTGCCGATTATTTTGTCCATCTATCATTACGGCCACTGTCCAACTGTTTGTATGCTCCAAAATAAGTGATATCTATCAATGTGGCTCTACAGAAAATCACTAGCAGTTACATACACTGATTGAAACTGCGAGGCAAGTTCGTCCGTAAATCTCCTGCCAGTTCTCCCAGTAGAAATATTGGAAATGACGGACTTTCATACAAACTTTTACCCCCTATTTAATCCCCTTATGGGCGGAATTTCAAAAAATCATTTCTTAGTAGGTGCCTACGTTATAAAAGGAACCTATTGTCAAAACTACAAGTTTTTAACTTCAGTGATTTGGGCTATGTGTAGACAGATCAATCAGACATGTCTTTTTATAAGTACATATAGATAAAGTTTAGTAATACGGTATGAACTTTAAAGCTGGGGCTGTTAGATATCAATTTACTCTGACGTTATTGTGTTTCGATACTCGAAGTCTATAAACGTTCTCGAGATTTGCAAACTTGCACTGAGCGTACTGTTTGTCTTTTAAATGAATTGATTAATAGGATGTTGCGTGAGTGCCGATTGTTGCGGCCTCTTTATATCTTGGCTTAGACTTTAGAGTAATATCTGGAGTAAGCTCATCACTCGTAAGGCCATCAAATATCGCAATCACCAGCCTAAGCACGAAAATTTTAACTTTCGAATAGTAAAAGTGATAACTTCAATGTGACTTCAATGTATGAAAATGACAGGAGCGTTCCTGTCATTTTCATACAAAATTTCCTACCAGAGTTTACTTTACCATTAATATTCGAAAGTTAAAATGTTCGTGTTAGCCTAAGCTACAGATTCTAAATGCAGAAACTTAAAATCTGATTCTAGTTTCTTAAGTCATACGATTTGTATAATATCACACTAATATTATAAAGGCGATAGCTTGTGTGTGTGTGTGTGTGTGTGTGTGTGTGTGTGTGTGTGTGTGTGTGTGTGTGAGTGTGTTTGTGTGTTTGTTACTCTTTCACGCCAACGAATGTACCGATTTGATTAAATCGGCATACAGATAGTTTGGTAGGTTTGGCATACAGATAGTTATTATAACGTAGGCGTTTTCTAAGAAAGGATTTTTGAAAATTCAACCCCAAGGGGGGTAAAAGAAAAATCGAACTTAACGTGAGTAACTAACTTAATAAATAATTTAAATAGGTACAGTCAATACGGCTAAGTCAACGTACAATCGAGACGCAAAGTTGTCGGAGCGTGTAACAAAAGCGAAAATGATTTATTGTGATCGTTCTATACATAGAGGTACTGCGAGTAGGTACTTGTATTGTCGGCAGCGTATTTAAGCACGGGCGAACACCGAATGGCATTAAAGTTTTAATCTGAAATATGCATCAGTAAAATCCTCGAAATGGCCAAATGTCGCGTATCTATCCGGGCGGGAGATATTGCCGAAACATCAAAGGGGTTTTTTCAAAAAAGATTTAAAATTGAAGGGCGCGTCCCCAGTTCAGTAGGCAAAAATGGCGTCCGAGATTATAATAACGATTTTAAAGTCCCCTCCGGGTTTTTTTTTTATTTTTAGTATTTTTCGGTAGGGTTGCGTAAGTGGACGCACGGTCCGGTGGATGTGTGGATGCTGGCTTTTTAAAATGGGGTGAATCTGACGCGTATCTAAATTTGGCGACTCTATTTTGGATATTTACGCGAAATATATTTATTACTGGAATATGCTCGCGACTTCGTCCGTGTGGATTAAGCTTTTTTTGATTCCTGCGGGAACTGTTTAAGTTTCCGGGACAAAAAGTAGCCTGTATGTATTAATCCTGAGTATGAGCTATCTCCCATTGCAATTTTCAGCCAAATCGGTTCATTTGTTGTGGCCTGAATGAGTAACAAACTCCAAATTTCCGCCAAATCAGTTCTTTTGTTGTGGCCTTAAGGAGTAACAAACATACACAAACACACAAACTTTCGCCTTTATAACATTATCTAGTCTAGTGTGACTAGACTAATGTCCGCGATCTCATCACGTGGATTAAGTTTTATTAGATTTTTCTTTAATTTTCTGGGATAGCCTATATGTTAATCCTGGTTGTGAGCTATCTGCTTTCCAAATTACAGTTTTAAATTCTAATAAGAAAATAAAAATGGAAATACGAGTGTAACTAGAACTTTTCAGTTTGAATGATCAATTATATAAATATACTCAATTTCTTTTAAACACGGTAAAGATCAGCAAGAAAGTTTAAATTCGAACTATTCTTTTAGTTCTTGTTAACTGCTATTAAAGTCTTGTTAACAGAGCACGTAGACAGACGTACTAATATCATACGAGTATAGTACGTAAAAGACATTTCACAATGGCGTTCTCGATTCGAGTCAATTCAAGACCAAATCTGTACCAATTGTTGTCCCGTCGCTTTATCAATAAAAATAAAAATCCTTGAGGAAGTCACCAATTTAGAGGAGCACCAAGTACCATAGGGCGGGCTCGACACTAATAGCGATCCTATTACTAGAAGCGCAAAGTTCAATTTCAATTGTGCACTGTTTTATGGGGACAATTATTATTGTTTATGCTGTCATGAGCACGGTTTTGATATTGATTCCCTTTTAGGATGATGGTAATTCAAATTTATGTCTGTATCATGAGTTTTTAGAGGAAATTTTTCAATATACCTCAACATATTATTATAGTAATTAAATATTGTTAGTCACAAAATCCTAGTTTGTCTTGATAAAATTATGGGTTTCTTATTAAGAAGATTCAGGATCACTTAGCGGGCGATGGAAAGAGTAGCGCGGTATCAAGTCAAACATGAGGAGATTCAGATCAACATAGGGTCGCAAAGATGAAGTATTGAGCGGGCCACAGGGTTCGAGGAATCGATAGACTTTGAGCTCCCAAGGTACCTCATAGTGAGGAACTGTGGAAATGCAGCATCAGAATCCCTTATTGCGTGAGCGTTATGATCTCAAGCGAATCGCGAGCAACCATAGGTACAAGAGGTAAAAGATCGTGTTTCGTGGCGATCCGTGAAAAGACCTATGTTCAGTTATAGATATCGTGGTTGACGACGATACTGTCATGAGCACGGTTTTGATACTTATTGTTTCCCATATAGGAAGATTGTCATTTCCGAGTTAGTAGGTATATGTATAGGTACACTCGTAACGTCAGTTTTTATAGGAACTTTTGAAGTAACGTCAATCCCACTGCGAGTCGTATTATGTCTAGAATTTGAGTAAAGTATTTTTTATTCAATGAGAAGATAATTCTTGACTGCGATCTCACCTAATGGTAAGTGACGATGCAGTCTAAGATGGTAACGGGCTAACTTGGAAGGGCTATGGCAGTGCACTCATACACCTAATCGGTTTCTACACGCCATCGTGCCAGAACACTAAATTGCTTAGCGGCACGTCTTAAAAGTTAATAAATTGCTGTACTTAAATAATTTTATAGTTCTTATATACAATTTCTGCTTCCTAAGAAAATCAGCTTATTATTCAAAGCGCATAGTTAACCGGCTACCGCTTTATATATCACGTCGTTTTCAAATATCGAACTTCACGTTCCATCATCCACAAGTTTTACTCAATAAACGGATATTGTCATAGCGTTCCAATTACGAATAAAAAAAAAAGAACAATCGGAAAACGCCAGCACGTCGCAGCGATAACGCAACGGATTCGAAATTTTAAATAGTTCCATATTCAAACGCCGATTTCAAATATGGCTGGGCGATTGTATCCCGTTTTCGCCGGCGCGGTTTAGTCCGAGCGATGGTTTTTAATATGCGGGCTACGCATTTATTGAAGTTTCACAATGGGGCAATATGGCTACTAGAATTACTGGGCATATATAATTGTTGGGCCTTTCCTTTCCACCATGTGTTAAGTGATTATTTCTTGTATTTTACTTTTGAGATGAAATGTCTTTATTTTGCCATATGTGAGTAAAAAAATAGTGGAGAATAGTATATATTCACATATATATAATTATATATAGTGATCGTCTCTCACATTTTGCCATATAATATTATGCATGGCGTGTAAAATTGCAGTCAAAATATCTGCTGTTATAATAAAAATTACTATTTATATGTTGATATACTAATTAAATGATGTCAATGGTAAAATGTCATAATTAATTGCAATAAAAAAATGACGTAGATTAGATCAGTAATAAATTCAATAATATATTAAGTACCTATGTCAAATATTACAGTCATTATTTAAAAAATCTTTAACATTATAAAAACACTGGTCAATTAAATAGTCAGACAATTTTTTCCTAAACTTAGATATTGGTAGACTTTTAGTGTTATCAGATAGCTTATTACTTATATATCATTTATATACTGGCTTATCCCCGCGGGCAAATATTATATTATTATTTACCTGCAGTATATGTATAAATATATATTAGGTTAGGTTTTACTTCGGTATAAAATAAAATAAAATAGTATTAGGTAGGTACGAGTTTTTCGTACCTACTACCAATATTTAGCATTTTGTATGTAGGTTGAAGGTTTTGCTCTAGTTTAGCTGGTAATTAATAGTAATATAATGTATTTACTGTATGTGGCATTAGTCACTGACATTTTGCACGCGTGATCTCAATGGAAATGTCAGAAGAATTTAAAATTTGTCATAGACGCCCTTGCGCAACGGAGTTAGCCTTTGTAAACATTGATTTACTTTATATAACCTATTTTCAAGGTGAAATATCACCTTCACTAACGAATTCAAATTATTCATTTTTATTTATAAGAATTAGGTAAGTACTTACTTATACAGAATGGTTTCATTGGTTTTATGAAATTAACATAATTATTTCAAATCCACAAATAATACTCTTACTTCTTATTTATATATAAAACAAAGTGGGGTTTGTTCGCATAGCAGAATAACTATTAAAAACATCGGAAAATTGACAAAAAAAAATATGAAAAAAAGACGTGTGGCACTCGGGGACTGTCGCGGTAAAGCTATTGCATAGCATTTTTTATCAACGCCATCTAGCGGTGAGAGGAGTCCCGTGTCAGGTTATTTTCGTTACGGAATTTCTGGATTCGGTCTCCACGTTCAAGGCCCGCGATAGAAGCTAAGCAATAGCTTAAAAGTTTCATTTTCTCATACATTTTGTATCGAACGGATTTTTTGATGGCAAGGAAAGTGACCTTTTACCCTGGAAAAACTGTGATATAATATGATGGCACTGAGGCTTAAAATATAACATATAAAATTATGAAATATACAATAACTTTGTTCGAGGGGGTGCTTATAGAAGCAAACGGAAAATTGTATGGGTAATTGGGTACTCAACAGCTTAGCTTGCAAAATAGATTGTGTTTTTTTTGAAAATTATACAATACATAGATTCAAGAAACTTTTAAAATATTATGTTAAAAATTAGCATAATCTTGTTTCTTTTTTCTTTAATGTAAATTAAATTATTGTTTTAACGACCAATACAAACGTAATCGGAAAAATTCAAAGCAAATCAGTATTCAGCACCGAAGTTCGATTCCCGCTCACGTCCCGTAGAAATTAAGTACACATATAATACGTTATTACGACTTTCTACACCGTTTTCGGCGTATCAAGTGTCGTTATAGGTCGAAAAATGTATTTTGTCGCTTTTGCATAATCCGACGTTAAGGTGCCCATTGTTGTTGGGCGGTGGCCATTGAATATTAAATGGGCAAATGTGGGCCACTGTTGTTTCAATCGTCTAAGTGTTCATTTACCTACAAATGGACTTGAAGTCGCCTACAGAAGCTTGTCTTCTATACTTGTAATAAACTGTAACGGGACGAATTCTGTACATTAAATATATTTTTTAAAAGCCTCAATAGCCCAACGGTTAAAAGTGCGGATTGAAAACTGAAAGGTCGCAGGTTCCAATCCCACCCTTTGTACTATTGTCGTACCCAATCCTAGCACAAGCTTTCCGCTTATTTGGAGGGGATTGGAGGATATTAGTCAATATCAGCTTGGCTAGTGTTCGTTTAAAAAATTTTTTTTTAAATTTCGTAGCGACGTAATTAATGTGGATGCATTATTATCGCTACTGAGCTCAAATGAATTTTTTTGTTTTTAATTTTTTGTCTATCTGTTTCTCTAATTTTGGTGAAGATCTACTGAGTATTATCGGAGATAGAGGACATAACTTCTCGCGGACAGTAGCAAGTCACTCTAAACTTTTTCCCCGCGGACGAAGTTGCGGAAATCAGTTAGTATCAAATATATCGTTTAGAATTTTTTTTTTTAATAACGGCGATACTCGTATTACAAAACCCTACACGGTCGATAGCAACACCCAATCCCGAACACAATTATTAACGACAATTATCTATGATTAGAAAAAAAAAGTAGATACGTTTTTATGAATACCAACGGACAATGCCTGCGAAATGCAAGTCACTCCATACGAATTAGTTACCGACGCTTTGTTTCAACTTCGGTACGGACAAAAACACGATTTTTAATATCAATACATTCTATTCATTTGGTATCGATATCCATTATACAGGGTGGTCGTTTTGGAAGCGGTCAGTGGGATAAAAACTGAAATAAATCGACTGTGGATTGTTTAATATATGTTGCTACAATGAGATGAGCGCAGTTACTTACGATCGGTTTATTTGTGGTATTCGTGCTGCGTTAATGCATTTTGACCAATAGAGAGAGAGTACTATCCAATCAGAGATGATTGCAATCGTTACATTGACATTTTTGGACAATCCACAGCATCTGTGAGGATCGTTTTCAATTCTGATTTGACTCCCTGGCGCAGTGGTGAGCGCTGTGGTCTTATAACTGGGAGGTCTCGGGTTCGAGTTCCGGCGGGGGCAATTTGAGAATTTATGATTTCTAAATTGTCTCTGGTCTGGTCTGGTGGGACGCTTTGGCCGTGGCTAGTTACCAACCTACCGTCAAAGATGTGCCGCCAAGCGATTTCCAGAAACTGACTAGGTGTATGGGTTGAATGTACACTGCCATACTCCTTCCAAGTTAGCCCGCTATCGCTATCTTAGACCGCATCGTCACCTACCATTAGGTGAGACCGCAGTCAAGGACTATTTTGTCATTGAATAAAAAAAATACTTTACTCAGATGTATTTCACTTCACTAACCACTCCCAAAAGATGAGTACCATCCTGTATAATCGATTTTCATCCGTAATAGTGCATGACATTAGCTGCCGATACAAAAAATACATGCGTACAATTTTAGCCCTTACCATTACAAAATAATGTTGATAATTGCTTGATAAATTGATTCATGGCGTATTGAATTGTGTAGGCTGTAAAAATTTGATTGTTATTGTAACTGTACTTGTGCCTAATTAAGTACTTACATATGTACTTTAACGTGCTGATATCAGCACATTTAAAAAATTAAGTTGATTATGCTTGGTACCTAACGGCTAGAGTCTAGCCGTTAGACTATCTTACTAAAAATAATACTAAAATATGAAGTAACTAGTTGATACCCACGGCTTCGCGTGGATTTAGTTTTTAAAAATCCCGCGGAAACTATATTATTTTCCGGGATAAGAAGTAGCCTATGCCACTCTCCCGGTCCTCAATTATACCCATTAAAAACTACACGCAGACAAAATTGCGGGCAAAAGCTGATTATATAAATCGAGATTTTATTACGTACCAGTATTATTTTCAAAAAGTTTAAGTTTCACTTAAACTGCACCTTCGTAGATGCAAAATTTGTGAAAAAAGACGTGTGGCACTCGGGGACTGCCGCGGTAAAGCTATTGCATAGCATTTTTATCAACGCCATCTAGCGGCTCACCGTAGAGGAGTCCCGTGTCAGCTTATTTTCGTTACGGAATTTCTGGATTCGGTCTCCACGCTGGCCCGCGATAGAAGCTATGCAATAGCTTAAAAAATCTAAAAGAATTTGTATCTTCTTTGCTCTAAAAATAACAATAGGATCATTATCACGAACGTTTTCCTCCGAATTTTAAGTTTCATTATACGATGTCTATCAGTCTGTCAGTAACGCAACAGTTTCATAATTATATAGAAGTTTTACATCAGTAATAGTAGCTTTAATTTGAAAATCGATTCGTCACTCGATTATAATGACGGCCATATACGGAACGAAAAATTTCAAAACGATTTTTCGATGTTCCAAAAAGTTTTATGTCGAAAACTTTTATTTTTCTGGAATCGGCGACTTTATGTGTTGAATTATTTATGAACAACTCACTTTCTGGGGGCTTTTGGTAACGTTTTTGGATATAAATTCATTCGAAAAACGCCTTTTATACACGCATTAACATTATTTATGTTGAACGGGACGGCGAATATAATATGGCGATTGTGAAAGATTTTTTTTATTTTATAGCATAAAATGAAATAAAATTTAGCAAACATGTAGACAGAGTTTAACGGGACCAGACCACATATAATAACTCTTTCAAACAAAAAAAGAATTTTCCAAATCGGTCCAGGCGTCTTCGAGAAATCGGGGAACATACATTAAAAAAAAGATCCCGATGAATTGAGAACCTCCTCGTTTTGTGAAGTCGGTTAAAAATGAAGTAATGCCCCTGTGGCATTGTCTAAGAACTGTCTTATGTCACTTATGTGATGTGATTTTTGCAATCACCTCTGATTGGTTGAATTTATGGCGCTGTTGCTGTATCCATGCAGTTTGATCAATAGCGGCAGACTACCAAACGGACAGATCCAGACAGATCTGGGGGCTGATTCTGTAAATCGACGATAGGCATTCTTTATCCATTGAAGGTTTGAAGAGAAAATGTCATTTACTATTCCAGAGTAAACCTTCAATGGATAAAAAATATATGTCAGTGGCTTTCATTTTTTGATAGGCACTGAATTACAGAATCAGGGGGCTGATTGCGTTTGTCATAATATAGTGGCAAGTAGTTTTAGGCAATTCCTCACTATAATTAAATAGAATTCGCAGTGCAATAACACTTTTTTACTAAACGCCTCTGGATTATTCCGTTTCTTAGTACGTAAACGGAATCCGCATATTTTCATTAAGAAGAGGCAATAACAACATTGTTACCAAGTATCTCACGGAGCAATCATCTCGTACGAATGCGAGTTCAGAACTTTTTAACCCGAACTAAATATGGTATTCATAAAATCCCGAAGTTTTTCGTAGAAAAATACACGGTACCATTGTATCGCGGATCGAGTAAATATTTCTGTATTCGCAACTTATTAATTCCAGGCTCGATTATTTCGACATTCCGATTTACAGATAACCGCGTCTTTTTCTTATTTCAGTGTGAAGTTGTTTTAAGTATGATTTTTTCGATTTTTATTATTATAGTTCTTGTAACTCATGAGGGTGCGTGGCTCATGGTTGTGTGTGTGTGTCGTTTCTGTGCAGAAAAATATGTGATGGTATAGTTCTTTCAATTCACTAAGTCGCGTGAGCTTTACTTGTGGTTACGTCGTGTACATGCACTTTGCGTAAGTATGCGTGCCTGTCCGGAGCCTAGGTAGGAGCGGTCAGGCGCGAGCAAGCTCTCGCTCACACTTATATAGATACGAGACACACACAACCATGAGCCACAACCCTTGTGAGTTGCAAGAATTATACTAAACTCTCCACTAGCCACCTCGTCACCTGCCCCCTGATTCTGTAACTCAGTGCCTATCATCGACGATATGCATTTTTTATCCATTGAAGGTTTGAAGAGAAATGTTATTTAATATTTCATAGTAAACCTTCAATGGATAAAAAATATATCTCAGTTGCTTTCATTTTTTGATAGACACTGAGTTACAGAATCAGGGGGCTGAAGAGGTAAGTTGGTGGATTTATATACCTATCAAAATACGATCATACGTACCTACGTATACCTATATGTAAATAATTCATCTTTATGTATGTGTGTGTATCCCTCAGAGCACGGGATTATGAAAAGGGGTGGTCCGGTTCCATCATCAATTATTACTTGAATGCGAAGCTTTCCATTTTTAAAATAAACTCCAAAGGGGACTCTAACAAAATTACATGTGGGGACCGGCTGGGTATAGACAATGTAGAATAAAAAATATTATTATACGTAGCTTATGATAATTTTTGAGTTTGTTTAAAAAATTTTCCCCAACCGATAGGCATTTCACAGCTGCACTTAGTTTCCTGTGTGGACTCCCACACGTCGCTGTCTTACGCCGCAAGTATCCAGCGGCTAAATGTCCAACTAAAGTGCAAAGGACATGGGAGTTCTGTCAAAACTATGCATTTTTCTATGCAAATTCGACATTCAAACTACTTAGGGTCTTACGTCTATAAATTCAAGCTTGTTTTAATAAAAAAGAATTTATTTAATTAAAAAATACATTGCATCATAAAGCAATCCGAGAAACAACTCCAAAAAACACAAAAGTTAACGTTGATTTTATTTCGAACAAGCATTCAAACGAAAGTCATATCGGACAGTTCGAAATTCAAACAAGAGATTTTCTTTTTTCCATATCCGTTCAAAAACTTTTATTCCAATTAGGATGTAATCACTCACGTCTTCTCGGAAAAGTTCGTGACAATTCGCTTCTTTCCGCTGCACCTTCGATTCGACCAGCGCCAATTTCTAAACGAGATTAGGATTTTGTTACCTGGAAATAAAAAAAACACAATTGAAAATCGAATCCCCATACAATTATTATATTACTTTTACATAGGTAATATTTTTAAAAGTTTATATTATACTAGCTTTTGCCCCTGCGACTTCGTCCGCGTGGAATTATGTATTGGGGTGGAATTTTCAATAACTGTGACACACGTACTTCTTTATTTTTAACTGAAAGCTCTAATACCAACTTTGATGGAAACAGCTTGAAAAATGACGGAGTTTCATATAAACTTCCATCCCCTATTTAAACCCCTTAGGGGTGGAATTTCCAATAATCCTTTCTTAGTGTGCGCCTACGTCATAAAAGGAACCAACTGTAACAAGTTTCTAACTTCAGTAGTTTAGGCTGTGCGTTGATATCTCAGTCAGTCAATGAGTCAGTCAGGACTTTGAATTTTATATATATAGATTATGTATATTTTTTTTACAAATAGGATTAAAATGAAGGTTTAGTGGTAAGATTAGTGACTACGAATCATGGGTTCCAGTCCCAATTCAGGAAAAAAAAAAATCTGGTTAGAATGGGGAAATTGGCGGTTACCCTGTGTCTCGATTGAATTAACATCGATAATGAGAACGAGCGAATAAAGTGCAGACACACTTGCACTTCACTATCTCCTGCACAGTTGCTTACTATTCTTTGAGATTTGCCATTGATCCGTCAGTCAGGATTTCCTTATCTTTAAGTATTCGTATGTACAGAACGCTTAGATGATAGCTTTATTGAAGCATTACGTCATTGTGACAAACTGTTCCCAATTCCCACTCTATCTTTTAGTAAAATCTCTTTGTAATAGGTACATTCTAAGTTCAAATTCGAAGCCAATCGGAATCGATTCCAAATTTAAAATCTGATAGACGCAACAGCAGCCGTATTGCCGATACAAAGGAATGGAACGAGCATGACGTTTCAAATATTTTTGAAAATGGAATATTAAGTGAAGCTATTATACGATCGAATGATTACTATTGCTTTTTAGGAAGCGTACTGTGACCTTAGTACAAGTTTTCTATGGCTTTCGAAAACGTTATTCGATGTCGGATTTTCTGTACCTCTCCCAATTGTTAGGTAAAATTTTATAGTAAATAATAGAATAGTACAATCGTAATATTACTAGTGGTTCGCCCCGAACTGAGACCTCGCGATATCCCATAATTCCCAAAAGTTTTAATTATATATTGTAATAATTAACTTTTAACATTAGACGCAATAAAAAAAAAAATAGTTGACATAAAACTGTTTTACTGACACAGCGCCATCTATAGTGAAGCATTATAGTGAAGCTATTAGCTTCACAATAATGCTAATAGATGGCGCATTAAAATTAAATAATTTCGTTTCTTTATAACATTTATCTAATTTTAGTATTTGTTGTTCAAGTACAGGATATAACTGAATTTTCAACCAAGTTTCACGTTCTAATATTCAGTAATTCTTGACATATGGCTCAAATTAAAATCTCCACTTTGAAACCCCCCCATTTGGTCAATTTTTAGGGAAAAATTAAAAAAAATATATTTTTGTACTCTGTTCAAAGTCGTCTTTAAAAAGATATATCGCAAGTCTATGTAGAGCAACAAACAAGATTTTACTTAAAATACGCTTCTATGAGAGCCCCCCTGAAATAAAGCTTTTTATATTTTTTTATACAATGTTCGGCTGAAGGCCATCAGTTTACATATTATATTTAAATTTGAAGTAATTACGTTCAGTAATTCAGAAGTTATAGGGCTCTGACAGACATTTAGACGAACACACTTCTCTGTCTAGTAGGCAAGCGCCCTAGTTGACTCAGAGAACTTCGCTTCGCTCGTTCAAATACTGTAAATGCGAAGGTGTCTTTGTTCTTTCTTCAACCACGTAATAACGGAGTAACAGATAGACATGAGTACAGAATACTTTTAAAATGCGAGAAAACAATGACTTTCCGCGGAATATTTAAAAGCTTGATTCCCCATAAGGCTCGTTTCATTCTCACGCACATACCTAACGTCATAGCATCGAATCTCACCATGACCATGAAAGTTTTCGAGAAATACAAACTCGTTCTAGGGGCATTAAACACGTTACTCTATTATTAATATCTACTTTTGTGTACGAAACATATAAATTATTTGTAATATCTGCCGGCCATTACGATTTTACGATGTTTCAATCGATAAAGACATAGACAATAACTATACCTACGAGATGAATAGACTCGTTAGTTTTTTTTTTACATTTTAAGGTTCCCTTATAAAACAAGTAACTCCTATAGTTTCTGTCATTATGTTCGGAAACTATACAAAAGTGTACTGTAAAATTGAAACGCACAGTTACAGAAAAATATTACCTAGGTGTGTACTCAAATTAAAAAAAAACACATGTTACCTCTACATTTACCTATATTTATTTGCTTACCAACTTTTGATTTCTCGATTACTCAATAATGTAATGTAATATCAATAATAATTATTTGTTTATTTCCAAAACAACGACACGAAGAGAGTTTTTAAAAAGGCTGTGACACACGATTACACGCCTTTAAGGCGTTAAGTTTAACTAAGTAAGTGACTCTGCCTTTCAATTTTACAGCTTTTTGACGATCTACCTGGCGCAGTGGTGAGCGCTGCGGTCTTATAACTTGGAAGTCTCGGGTTCGATTTCCGGCGGGGGCAATTTGGAAATTTATTATTTCTGAATTCTCTCTGGTCTGGTGGGAGGCTTTGGCCGTGGCTAGTTACCACCTTACCGTCAAAGACGTGCCGCCAAGCGATTTAGCGTTCCGGCACGATGGCGTGTAGAAACCAATTAGGGGTATGAGTACACTGCCAAATGGACACTGCCATACCCCATGCAGGTTAGCCCGCTACCATCTTAGACTGCATCATCACTTAGCATCAGATGAGATCGCAGTCAAGGACTAACTTGTCATCGAATAAAAAAAAGCTCTTAAGGGCAGACGGTTCGCTTTTTGGCGAATAATTCCACGTCTAGATAAAGATGTATTGCACCTAGATCGAAAGACTACGCCATTATGCGTTGTAGTTTAAAATTTATCGGCACTAATAAGAGAGTACATACATTATGTGATAAAATTTTATATACAGCATTCGATTAACTGGCAATTTGGCGTTTATTGCGTCCGTTCTGTAACAATGAACCCTTATAATAGGAATCCAATATGACTTGTGAGATCACAGTGCTGAATATTCTCTATGTTAATATAAGTGGTTCTAACATTTATGTCAGCTAAGTGTGTAACGTCATTATGAAAAAAAGACGTGTGGCACTCGGGGACTGCCGCGGTAAAGCTATTGCATAGCATTTTTTATCAACGCCATCTAGCCGTGAGAGGAGTCCCTTGTCAGGTTATTTTCGTTACGGAATTCCTGGATTCGGTCTCCACGCTCAAGGCCCGCGATAGAAGCTATGCAATAGCTTAAAAACAATTCTTGTTATACTAGTTTTAGAAAGCGACTTCGTTTGTTGAGTTTTACCAGGATAAAAGTAGCCATAGTCATTCAAATATTTCCATTTAAAAAAACACGTCGACCATTTGCTTCGTAGCTGGGTGATTCAGGGACAAACAAACATAGAAATACTCGGAAAATCGAATTAATATTATAAATGCGAAAGTTGAAAGGATGTATGGATTGATGTTTGTTACTCAATCACGCCGCAACGACTGAACTGATTTGGCTGAAAGGCACAGAGATAGATTATAGTCTGGAATAGCACATAGACTACTTTTTATCCCGGATAATAAGAGAGTTCCCGCGGTAATCAAAAAACCTCAATCCGCGCGTATGATATATATAATTTTGCATATAGATCATACATTTGGTCTGGTGGGAGGCTTTGGCCGTAGCTATAAGTTACCACCCTACTGGCAAAGACGTACCGCCAAGCGATTCAGCGTTCCGGCCCGATGACGTGTAGAAACCGATTAGGGGTATGGGTTGAATCTACACTGCCACATCCCTTCCAAGTTAGCCCGCTACCATCTCAGACTGCATCGTCACATAACATCAGATGAGATCGCAGTTAAGGACTTAATTACAATATGTGGTTATTCAAGGGGCGAACCAATAAGTTCCTGAAAAGCCGGCAACGCATTGGTGCCTCTGGTACTACAAGTGTTCATGGGTGGCAGAAATCATTTTACATTAGGTGACCCGCTACCTCGTTTGCCCGCTGTTCATTAAAAAAAAATCTTGTCATCGAATAAAAAAAAACACGCACGCTATGTATGCAACGTCACTGTGTCAATTCGCTCTTATGAGTAACCAATAAGTCGTATTAAGGGGTCACTTGACGCATCGCACGCCGCCGGCATAGCAAGTCGTTGACCCCCTTACGAATGGGAACTTATTATGACACCTATATAATCGACTCTCTAGCTGCTAAGAGCATCAATGAACGCTACTGGGTACGTACGTGATTTAGATATTTACCTACTAATTTTGACAAGCGTTCGAATTGACTCTACAAAACTGTTTCGTAGGACATTTTTTTTTCCTACTAATTATAAATGCGAAAGTTTAGATGTATGGATGGATGTTTCTTACTCAATCACGACTGAACCCATTTGCAAAAATTTGGTAGGTACAAATATAGATTATATTTTATAGTATAGTCTGGAAAAACAAAATCTGTAAAATCCTTACTATCCTTCCTAAATATTATAAATGCGAATGTGAGTTTGTTTGTTGATTTGTCCTTTAATCACGTAGTAACGGAGCAAATGATCTACGTGATTTTTTGCATCGATATAGGTAGTTGAGTGACTGGCTACTTTTATCTCTGCAAAACTCAATACCGCGTTCAGAAACTAGTATTTAACAAGAATTATTTTTGCATAATGACGTTTCATACACATTTAGCAGACATACTGCATTGTTAAAACCACTCAACATAGAGAATATTCTACACTATGATATCACAGGTCTTATTGGAATCCTATTTATATAAGAAAGAAAGAAAACCATTTTATTTGATCAATACAATTGTTAATCAACTAGAATAAAAATAATAATAATCGCACTTGATTAAATAAGGTCCTCTATCAGCATCATGCTGCAGCAAGTTGCAGTTTTTAGGGCTATTATAAGGGCTTATCGTTGACGTGATTTTTGCAAGGGAGTTTTGCATCATAGTTGAGGACTTGGAGAGTGACTATATCTATGTCAGTGACTATGTGACTACATGGCTACCTTTAAACCCGGAAAAACGACAAGTTCTTGCGGGATTTTTAATAACCATGAAGGAGCGGGCAAGTCAGTAGTAATGTAATTCCACGTCCTTTGGGCTCTTATCGAATGTGAGTGAGAGTTATATAATATACCGTCTGTTAGACTCGACATTCTAGATTGAAAACGTTGAACGGGCACAGGAATTAATAAAATAAACTCAGATCCGCGGAGAGTTCCACAAAACATCATTAAATTCAATATTTCGTTTAAAAAGCACTCCACATATCTCGCCCATTAATCACTAAAACTACCGACCTTCAAGGAGAACATCGGAATAAAATCGGCAATCGAAATAAACCACTTAAACCGAAACGTCATTATCGCACAACATAAATAAAAAAATAAGAACGGGGGAATCGAACGCGAAAAAAATTGAATATATCGGAGTCGATTTAAAACAGAATACCGATTTTAAAAAATACGGGCACAGTCGAGCGGCATTAATTAAAAATTCTCGGTAGAATATTCAAAAATAGAATTCGCATTCGAACGCTCCTTGTACGGGCTTGAAGTTTGAATTTGGAAGCAACAAAAGAAGGAGAGCGCGGGAGCAACCCTTTTAGCGCTGATAATCTGTTCCCGGCCGTGTTGTGTTGTGCTTTATTTTTTATCTGTTGTCACTTTTTTGTCTGAACCGAGATTGTACACAACATTCTTTACTTCGAACGAGGCTTTTTAAACCCGAGACCTGTGCCCGAGACTTAGGGCTAACGCACGCTACATACTTTTAGTATCGCCGATCGGCGATTTCATACGTTTCCGGAAGCTCGAATTTGCCGTTAAACGGTCAATGGGGTTGTAAGTTCAGAGTTATTCAACTTGCTATTTACGCGATGGTTTTGATCTTAGACACATAATATGGAAGAAATTGACGTGACATAAGTTACTTATCAGTACCTACTTGTGAAATTGTGCATTATTGTATTAATTAATTGGGAGAACTCTGGTAAAATACTAATAAGCAACAATTTACCAAAGTACGATGCATCATTGAAGTAAACGCGATTGTATGAGTGACTTCAACCGTAGTTAATTCTGTCAACATTTCACTGACAAAGACGAACGCAAAGAGGTTAGAGTTATTAGTTTTTATATTACTACATTTCCGGATTAGCTCGCTAGCTACGTCGAAAGCTAACTCCTCATTGAATAAAAAACAAATAAAACTACTATTTTACGGAGCAAGTGGCCAAAAAACGATGCAGGATCATTGCTGCTACAACATCGGTGATGTCAATTCACCGCGACAGCTGATCGCCGCGTGCTAGAAGTATCATGTGTGCTCAGGCCCTTAAACCTTTTTTGTTCTCTTTAATAACGAGTCCCCTTCCATTTTAATTGATGAATGATCTCGAGGAATATTAAAGCTGAATAGTTTTTGGAGGTCAAATCGTTATTTGACATTTTATAAAGTATAATGGCTACCGAACTACTTTCAAATTGATTAGTAATTTAATAAAAAAACAAGTTGTAAGCTGCGTTTTATTATTGATGCACTTTTAAACTTGAATTCATATAGAATTAGGAATTCCGTGATATTTAAAAATACAAAGGATAATGGGTAATTTTGTATGGACTACCTAATATTATAAATGCGAAAGTGTGGTTAGTCCTTCAATCACGACGCAACAAAGCAACGGATGGACGTGATTTTTTTGGTATAGCTAAGAACCGGGAAAGTGACATAGGCTACTTTTTATCCCGGAAAATCAAAGAGTTCCCGCGGGATTTTTAAAAACTAAATCCGCGCGGACGAACACGCGGGTTTAAGCTAGTTTATAATACTAGTAAAGATTGAGAGTCTCATAAAAATATTATGCCAAAAATCTGTCGTAACTAATTGAAATTGAAATTACTTCCAATTTCGAGCGTCGAACTTCGCGATCCTACGCGATAAAGCGAAAATATGCGACAAGCTTTTTTATTGAAATGGAAACAAATAAATCGTTCTCGCACAAAGAGGTTGCAGTTGCCGTAAATTAGTGAAGTAAAATCTCGTGAGGAAACCTGGATTTCTGAACGTGTCTTTAAATCAAGAGTGAATAGGCATCTTCTAGGCAAGCGCGCACCATCTTAGGCTGCATTTTCACTTACTACTCCTGTATATTTCAAAAATTCAATTAAAAAAAAAGTTATCTACAACGTTTTTAAAGGTGTATGAAGTCTGCCAATCCATACTTATACTTGGCCACTATGCCCTAAAACTTTCTCATTCTGAGCTTTGCCCATTAGTGGACTAGCGCGCGAGGGATTGAAATTCATGAAGACTAATCAATTTTATTTAAATTATGCATTAAACAAGCAAATAAGCAATATTTAATAAACAATATCATGTTTCCCATAAATGAATATTAATATTTTGTATCATTTATTTCCTAATAAACGACCTCCCTGGCGCAGTGGTCAGCGCTATAGTTTTATAACTGGGAGGTCTCGGGTTCGATTCCCGGAGGTGGCAATTTGGGAATTTATAATTTCTAAATTGTCTCTGGTCTGGTGGGAGGCTTTGGCCGTAGCTAGTTACCACCCTACCATCAAAAATGTAACGTTATCGGTTGCATTGGGTAGATAGATAAGTTCAACAAGAAACAGTTCAATTTTGAAATGGAAATGTTAAATACGATTTCACAATATTAGTTCCAATTTCAAACGTCGAACTCGCGATGTACGATAAATCAAAAATGTATTACGTACGAGGAATGAAAAACGGTTTTTATTATTGAAATTGAAATAAATAAATCGTTCTGGTACAAAGAGTCTGGTCGCCGTGGATTGTTGAAATATAAAAATTTAAAAATAGAACTCAATCCTTCCGCCCTCGGCCGGGCGGTTAGTGCTTTACATGAAATATTATTTTATGGAATCAACATCTGCGGCCGCGACGATGTGTGCGTGCGGAGGGGTTTATGCCTTTATGTACACAAGTGAAATTACTTAAAAGTAAAACACTTTCAAGTGGATGGGAACATTTCAAACTCTGTTTTCACTCATGTTAATTTTAGATTTGAGTGCTTCTTTCATTATAAAAATATTTTGTTTGTGTATGTGTGTGTGCAATAGGTACTTGAAATGTTCATTTGTAAAGATTAGGTTGAGTAAAGAATTCTTTATTGCGCGGTGTCGAGTGTAGGTATAACCGTAGTTCATGTTATTGCTGTTGGGACGATCGTTTACAAACGATGCATTTAAAAGTGTTCTCCAGATCGGCTACGGTGGTCGAATTCACCGGAAGCTAGTCAAATACATTGAAGATACTAAACGATGCCCGCTAAAATTTTTTTAAATCCCGCGGGAAATCTTTAATTTTCCGGAAATCGGTTTCTTTTTTTAACAAACTTCGAAAAAGGAGGATCTTTTGTTACTCCATAAGTCCATTTTTTAACCGATTTCAATAATTTTTTTTCAAATTCATATTCCTTTATTTGCATTATTGCATTTTTGTATTTCACTCACAATGTCCTCAACTTATATCCATACAAAAAATCTCATCGATCCGTAGCTCTGTTGCAGCGTGATTGAAGAACTAACCAACAAGCCGATAACCCACAAACAAACACATTTTCGCATTTACAATATTAGTAAGTACAAGCTGATGCCCGCGACTTCGTCCGCGTGAATTTAGTTTTTAAAATCCCGCGGGAAACTTTGATTTTCCGGGATAAAAAGTAGCCTATGTTTTAATCCAAGGTATAATCTGTCTCCGTTTTAAATTTCAGCCAAATCGGTCCAGTAGTTTTTGCGTGAAAGAGTAACAAACATACACACACACACACACACACATACAAACTTTCGGCTTTATAATATTAGTGTGACTAGTGTGATGTGATGTGATTAATAGTAAAAAACGAATAAAAAAAGGAGTAGGTTTGTCGCTAGCACGTTACTGCATACCGCATCCATTTTACAATCCGTTCGAGTCGTCAAATCACTCGTCGCGAGTTCATTTTTGTGGAATTGGAACGTAAAGCGAAACCCTACCATTTTGAAATTGCGTTCGTCATGCTGGCTCCCTTGCCCTTTTCTATACAAAGAGTTATCAATGTAACGACTGGACACAAAGAAATTTGAATTTGGAATTCGTAAAAAATTCTTTGTGCGTTCGCGTTTCTTATGTTAATAAATTTTGGATCAAGTTTTATAATAATAGCTGTATTATGTAGGTATTATCAAAATTGAAATTTTTACTAAGTAATTTCAATAAATACTGCATATTTATTGAAATTAATTTCACCTTGAAAACCTTTTTTTTTTATCAAAAATTTAAAGTCTACTTTTATATAGCTTTGATAAGATTCCTATTTTCAAGTCATTATTAAATCACTTATTAAAACTAACAACAAATATCACTTTATTACTCGTAAATCATTTATTAAAACTAACTTAATTAAGATTAGTTTTTAATAAAAACTAATCTGCAATGAGTGATGTTTTTCGAGTTCTGAAATTATATCCTTGAAAAAGAATATGTTTTAAAAAAAATTAACAAGGTCTTGTTTTCTTTGTTCGCCTTTTAATTTCGACAAAACAACTTACATTATTTTAAAAGAGATAGCAATCAATCTAACAAGAAACCAATTATGTTTTGAACTAATTGTAATGCAATTGTATAATCCTTATCTTTGCTAATATTATAAATGCGAAAGTGTGTGTTTGTTAGTTTGTCCTTCAACAATACGACAAGAGTGCAGTGGGAGGGGTTCGAACCTGCGACCTTTCAGTTTTCAGCCCGCGCCTTTAACCGTTGGGCTATTGAGGCTTTTATTGTACTAGCTTTTGCCCCCGCGACTTCGTCCGCGTGGAATTAGATTTTGGGGTGGAATTTTCAAAAACTGTGACACACGTACTTTTTTATTTTTAACTGAAAGCTCAAATACCAACTTGATGGAAACAGCTTGAAAAATGACGGAGTTTCATATAAACTTCCATCCCCTATTTAAACCCCTTAGGGGTGGAATTTCCAATAATCCTTTCTTAGTGTGCGCCTACGTCATAAAAGGAACCAACTGTAAAAATTTCAAGTTTCTAACTTCAGTAGTTTAGGCTGTGCGTTGATATCTCAGTCAGTCAGTCAGTCAGGACTTTGAATTTTATATAGATAACCAAGCGATTTAGAACGCTACATCGCTTGAAATATAAAACTACTCGTTATACGATGGGATCCGCTCAGCTGTGTTAGTTTACGGATTACGCTTTTTGTGACTACCCCCCGTTTTTAATTTTAACTCTTTTGACTATTTTAATATTTCTGGAACATTTTTCAGTTGGGGCGATGCTAGGGTTGTCACTCGTGCCCACTCTATCAGCTCTACAAATTATATTTATACTGTCAAAATAAGTAGCACGGCAAAAGCGGCAAACGATCTATAAAATTAAGTAGCATATTTCACGGCGTGTTTTACACCCGTAACGGGCAGGATAGCTCCTGCAGGATACTTGTAGAACCGAGCGGGAAGCGTTCGCATTCCCCGGTTAAGCGTGATTCAAAGTTGATTGCGATTATCACAATGTAGCAATCATTTTTAGACAAATCCACATCTGCACACATACTTACTACAAACTTTACTTTTACTTTTTTTTAAATAATTCTTACAGACTGTACCTACATGACATTATTTTTGCTACATTTAGTGCCACAAAAAGAACAATCAGTTTTATAGTGCACTGTTTTAAATATATAATGAAACCATTGAATTATTATGTACTAAAGTACAATGAAACTATAAAAACCCTTATAAAGATGAACTAAGTAGGTAAATAGGTAACTTACTGTATAAGTTATTAAAATTTCTATTGTAGAATGAAAAATAAATGTCAAAGTCAAAGTCAAAGTCAAAAGTCATTTATTGCATTATACATTGTCTCTTCGGGCGTGCAACATACATAAATACAGGAAAAATATAAATTAACAATGTCTAAATAAGTCTGAAGTTACATGTAAAATCAAAAATATCTAAGTTGAAAATGTTTTACTTCTTTTTGTAATGTTTTTAATAATGATTAGGTTGGCAACCCTATGAGGGGGAGGTGTTTTTGTACACAAAGGGTTACAATTTCTATATGCGGGCATCGTCTAATTTTATTTTTTTAAATTGATCGAATCGTGCCGTCTGTACTCTCAATGGGTTTTTATTCTTTTAGTTATGGTTTTTAAACGTAAGCTCTTATTATATCGAATTGATTTTATCACAAAAATTTAGAGTTGGATTGGATTTGATTGTTGGAACGAATTTTAATTTGTTGGGTACATTACTTGCGTATTGTTTGCATACTATTGTTTATATTTATACAACTTTATTGCATGAAAAACAAGAACAAAATACATACTTAAGTAAATAAACAGTGTAACACAAAAGGTGACCTTATCGAGTGATAACTATTAGTCAGTGACCTCTTCCAGGCAACCTGTACCTACGAGAGAACTTAATGTAAGTGAGGGACGGCGATAGCAATAGGTAAATACATAGGATGTTGTTGTTATATAAATTCTATGCTAAACGAGCTGATTGCCCAGCACCAGAGCCTGGATGTGTTTATAGATCCCAAATAGGTTTAAGAATATCTGTTACTAGTTGATGCCCGCGACTTCGTTCGCTTGGATAGAGGTTTTTATTTCCCGCGGGAACTCTCTTTTTTCCGGGATAAAAAGTGGCTTATGTGTGATTTCCGACCATAATCTATTTCTGTAGAAAATTTCACCTAAATCGGTTCAGTTGTTGCGGCGTGATTGAGTAACAAACTTCCATACAGACACACTTTCGCATTTATAATATTACTAGCTTTAACCCGCGGCTTCGCTCACGTTAGGTTCGATTTTTTAAACCCCTTATTTAACCCTCTTGGGGTTGAAATTATCCAAAATCCTTTCTTAGCGGATGTCTACGTCCTAACAGCTACCTGTATACCAAATTTCAGCTCGATTGGTCCAGTGGTTAGAGCTGTGCGTTGATAGATCAGTCAGTCAGTCAGTCAGTCAGTCAGTCACCTTTGCCTTTTATATATTTAGATTAAGGATTAATAAAGGACACCCATTAAGGTTCGTGTATGGTTTATACCCACCACAAAACATGAAATTTCCAAATTGTTTCAATTTATTACGATTACAGCCCAAAAACCTTCGAATCGCCGAGAGATTAATCAAAACGGCTGTCAACAGTGACGTAGGCGCACAAAAAACGATCACAATTAAAATCGTATAAAAACCGAACGGGGATAAAAAGGAAGCTATATGTTTCGTGGAAAAAAAGGCCAGGGTTAACGTCCTTAAGGGCTGAAACGTCTTACGTTCAAATGCTATCGGTAATGTAGTTATACATCGCTTGTTGTGGCTGCCTCGTTTTCGATGGATCGGTTTGTAATGCGGCGATGTATAAGGAAGTGTTTGGAATGTTGGAATGTGTTATGTTACAGGATGTTCACTTCAAGAGTCTCGTTATGATTGTAGTGCAGGAGACGGTGGTTGAATGTTATCTAGCAGTTATTATAAATGTCGTAGATGCGAAAGTGTGTCTATTACCAATTCAGGGTCCAATCGATTTTAATGAAAATCAATTGGAACCACATAGCTTAAACCTTAACATGGATACGTTTTATTCCGGAAAATAAAACAGTTTCCTGTGATAAAGATTAAAACTAAATCCACGCAGAACAAGTGTCTTAGTTCAGACTTTTGGGTGGGAAAATTTCATGTATTTTGGACACATTATCTTAGTAAAGCGTATTTTATTATTATACTTAACAAAATAGCATAGGTACATATTTTCAATCTGACAAAAGCATTAAAGAACGGGTTACAAAAGGACCTGGTATACTCATTAAAAATAAGTAAGCATTAGTAAGACTCATGCTGAGATCTATAGAGCGTGCTAAGACTCAGCTCAGACTCAAAGTACATGTTAAAACGAGACAAAAATATGCCCTGACATAAATCTGTCTCGTTTTAATTCAGTCTTGAGGTTGGCTGAGTGAGAGCGCGGTCTAAAGATTTCAGCATCAGTCTAATAAATGGCGTTACCAAATTTCAAATTATTTATGACGTCATCTCCTAGCCTATAAGAATATTACGTATTAGATCACGTCAGTAAAAAAGCTAAGGAAAGCACACAGCTGTCACACACGTCCAAACAAATATAACTTCTAAAGTTATTTCACATTGAGCGCGTTATTGCATAACAGAAGACGTAATTGAATTTTTCAAGGAGATTTTTCTTAGTATGGCATTTAATTTATGCATTGCTCTGAACTAAAACTATCGCAGCGACATCTTTTATTGTTTTAGAATATTATTTATCTGAAATTCCTTATCTCTTTAATAAAAAAATAAAAAATCAACAAAATCAAAATAAAGTTTTGAAACTTTTCTTGAAACGATATTTCAGTAAAATTATAAATGGTTTTCATTTTCAACTTTTAGGTACCTACTGAATAAAGTTTTTTTTCAAACAGCTCAGCGAGAAGCGAAGAGAGTTATCAACATAGAGATGAGGAGAGATGAGAAGAGATAAGGAGTGATGAGGAGAGATGAGGAGAGGAGAAGAGAAGGAGAAGAAAACTCAACTATGGCGGGAAGCGTTGCCAAGTGAAAATGTACCTATCACATTGTGAAAATACTGTCGAAAGATTTGGCCCTACAGAGTACAGACATAAAAAAAGTGTTAGGTTTATGTTCTCCTCCAAATAATCTTTTAGGAATGATTTCTAATCATATTAATTATGTTCTATAAAATATGTTTAAATATGTTTTTTTTTTTGGGCAATTGTTGTATACAGCGTAGTTTTGTATACTCGCTATTGGCGCACCTTAATACATATAAATAAATAAATAAATAAATAAATAAATGGGGTTATTCGAGGGGCGGACCAACAAATTTCCAAAAAGCATTGGTGGTGCCTTAGGTGCTACAAATGTTCATGGGCGGCGGTAATCACTTAACATCAGGTGACCTGCCTGCTCGCTAAAAATATTAAAAAAAAGACGTGTGGCACTCGGGGACTGCCGCGGTAAAGCTATTGCATAGCATTTTTTATCAACGCCATCTAGCGGCTCACCGTAGCGGAGTCCCGTGTCAGGTTATTTTCGTTACGGAATTTCTGGATTCGGTATCCACGCTGGCCCGCGATAGAAGCTATGCAATAGCTTAAAAATTGTCGGGAGAGTCCCGACGAATCCCACCGAATCCCACCGATCTGGCAACCCTAATAGAAATGCGTAACCGCGGACAAAAAGCATCAGCTAATAAGTAATAACATTTCCACCATTACTAATACTTACAGCAACATAACTACCCACTTGTTTATTGTTAACGCCATGGTAGCTCGTAAACCTTTCACGGTGACTATGAACTTGTGTGAACAACTTGGCAATTGGCATTTGTGTGTGGATTATGGTGTAAGAAATACTTCAAATCTTATACAAATAACAAGCTCTGTACCCGTTCTTTTCATATGCCATAATATACATGTCTGTATAAATACATTTTTTTTTTTAAATAAAGAATATTAGCCAAGCTGAGCTTGACTTAGGTATATTCTCCTCTCCCCTCCTCCTCCCTTATTTATTTTCTGCATATATGAAAGACCATCGCTTGAGAACGACTCTACCGATTTGGTTATTGTTAGAAAAAAGTTTATTTAAAAGAAAATAGGTTAAAAAATAAATAAATAAGTACTTCAAAATATCTCAAACAATGGTTCTGTTGTTTGAAAATAAAAAAATTGCAAACTCTACGTTTGTATCGTCATTTAAAACGCATTCCGGATTATGACGTAACGGAATATAAAAATAACGCGCGGGAACATGTAACACACGCGAATTATGTCTCGGAACAACAAAACGTACGCTGCAAATAGCCAGACGTCTGCAGCGCCTGTGTCACGAATAACGTCACTGTGACAGTACCTACCGACACTTCTACCGACAGTGGGTATCGCACGACAGATCGAGCTAATTCAAGAATCCGACTTTTTACACTACTACGGCACGTAAAAGTAAGGAATATGATTCAAATTCAAAAATTCAAATTCAAAATTTGTTTATTTCATGTAGGCCAACTTGTAGCTCTTATGACACGTCAAATCTACCACCGGTTCGGAATGCAGATTCTGCTGAGAAGAGCCGGCAAGAAACTCAGCAGTTGCTCTTTTCAAAAACAAAAATTTTTTTACAATAGGGAACAAAACTATGCTATGTATAGGTACAATGCTTCCACAACACTTTTACGTTAGGGGTATGGGCTGAATTTACACCGCTATACCCCTTCCAAGTTAGCCCGCAACCATCTTAGAATGCATCGTCACTTACCATCAGGTGAAATCGCAGTCAAGGGCTATCTTGTCATCGAATAAAAAAAACCACAACTAAACTATTCCAATACATTGAAGAGTTTGCGAGTTGTAGTATTGCGAATTATTTTGTGCAACAACAAAACGTGGCCTGGAAATAGCTAGACACCAGTCTAGAGTGTTTGCGATGTTAGAAATAACGTGGTTTCATACTAGTTCTATACCTGACTTTAGCTTTTAATTAAATAATCAGACTAGACCTACACCTCAACCTAGACCTCTTCAATGCTTTCCATCATTGGTTGTCGTCAAGCGCAAGCCTATCTAATAATGAAAAAAAAACACCTAATATGTACACGCGTGGATTTAGTTTTTTACAAATCCCAGGGGAACTCTGTTTTTTTGCGGCATAAAAGATAGCCGACGTCACTCCCCAAGTCCTCAACTATACCCTTATAGAAACACGTTGTTCCGTAAATATTATATGCCGCGTGATTGAAGGACCAAAATATAAAAACACTCACACTTATAATATATCTAGCTATAGCCCGCTTTTTGCTCACGTTAAGTTTGATTTTTCAATTCCCTATTTTACCCCCTTAGGAGTTGAATTTTAAAAAATCTTTAGCGGATGGCGGATGTCTACGTCATAATAGCAATCTGTATGCCGAATTTCAGCCCGATCCGTCCTGTGGTTTGAACTGTGCGTTGATAGATCAGTCAGTCAGTCAATCAGTCAGTCAGCTTTCCCTTTTATATACTTAGATATGAGTAAGGATAGTAGGATGGTTGATGGTCGTTTAGGATCCCTAGGTTCTGAAGTGGCGACCCCGCATCGGGAATGGCAGTATTTTCAGACTACCCACTAGCTGGAGAGATGACATCAGACGAGTCACACGGAGCCGCTGGATACATGCGGCGCAAGACCGAGACTTGTGGAAACCCGTGCAAGAGACCTTGGTTCAACAGTGGACGTCTAGAGGCTGGAAGAAGGACAGTAAGGATAAAATTATAACAAACTTTTTTTTTTTTTTTTCTCATTATTTAAGAGCTTGGTCACTTAGTGACCATCACGCTCTGTTAGTTCATTTCATACATACATAATTTCATATATTATTTCTATTCCTAATTCTAAAATACTTACTGACTAATGAGTAAATCAATTTGGATGGATGGATGAAAATGAATTGGTTGTACTTAGTTAATTTGACCTATACTATTGCACGCCATACATGGCAATACACTGTTTCGCAAAGCATTCTGTAACACCATATCACGTGTATTTTGGCAATAAATAAATTCTAATTCTAATTCTAAATCTAATTCTAGAGGCTGGAAGAAGGACAGTAAGGATAAAATTATAACAAACTTACAGTACAATTCTCTACAATACACAGATGTCCTACGTAAAGACCGTCTGAACATTCCTCGTTTTGTTCCACATATCGGACGCAGACGCATAAATAACAACAATATTTCGTCGCAACTTAGAATAGTAATATTAATTAACCTGAGCGTGGTGGCCCCGTATTTCATATTATGCGGCGGGTGTGTTCGGTTTACATGTTCGTTTATGTTCGTTTGTGTTCATTTGTGTTCGTATTCTTACATGCACCTGTTCGGCAGTGTATTACGTTTTTAGTTTATTGGACGAAGGGCCGATTTCACCAGCGTGAAATAAGTCTTATCTGAGCGTAAAGTGGATATTTTGGCAGATTTTCAATACAAAACTGTCAAAGCCAGAACGGCCAATTTATTCTTCGGTTAAACGTCACTTGACGTTTGTGAAATCGGCACTTAATTTGGTCTAAGTATATAATTATTATTATTTTTCTAATTATTGTTATAGGTATTACGTTGATCTAAACTGGCATTTTAGCAAGTATAAATCACAGTTTGATTTAATGTATCAATTCAGAATATGTGTTATTAAATTAGAAATATCTATTCTATTTCTATTGTAGATATCTATTATATAATATATCTGTTGAAGTATGTATTCCTTGGTAATCGTTGAATAGAGTTAGACATAAGCAAATTTTTAACGCGGGAAGTCAAGAAGCTCCCATAGGTAGGTTTTAAAAAATCTAAATATTCGCGGAAAATGATGGTGAATGTCATCGAAAAAAAGGCTGGATCTTTTTTTTTTATTGGATGACCAGAATCTCGAAGAAAAGAAAGCTAAAAGCTTAAGAAGAGAAGAAGAAGAATTTGAGAAGAAGATAGAAAATGATCTAGTCTAAATCAAAAAATTAAGTTGCAAAAATGTAAACTCAAGCAACTGTAAGGTTTATGGAAGAACAAAAATAAACATTTTGTTCTAAATGAAGTCAAGAATAAAGAAACTCAAATAAGTAAGGTTTATGGAAGAACAAAATTAAAAAAATATTTTATCAAATCTGCTTGAAATGTTGTCATCCCTACGTGATTTATTTTAAAAAAAAATTAATTGATCACCGATCCTCCCAATTCTTAAGCAGTATCATAATTTACTTAACAGTAACGAATCGCGCCGGCTTTTTAGCTTACAAGGAAATCATAAACAGTTTAACAAAGAAAGAGGCTCATTAATTTTCAAAAACACAGCCGAGCCGTGCGTTATTACCAACGGATCAATAAATTACTTACAATCATTTGCATATCATCGCAACATGTAACTTGCATGCATATACATGTACCTACCTACTCGCAAGATAATATGCATACGCGATAATAGACTACGCAGAAAGCGAAACGATAAATCTCCGCACATTTTTCGCAAACGCATAAAATCCGACGCACTGTAATTGAAATGAAAAACACTGACGAAAACGTTTCATCTCTTTCCATTCATATACACGCATCTCTATCTAGCAGTGCACGCGCCGACAGCACAGCTTAGCACAATTCATCTTATCAACTTTTTATTGTAATTAGAATATTGGATTCTATTCCGTTATGTTACAGTTCGATTTCACTAAACGGTCCACGTGCATAAACGTCTTCACTTTAGTCACGGAGGCTATTGTATCCGTCGCGATTGTCAGAAAGCTCTCTATCTCTTTTATTCGCGATAGCTTCGTCCCTCTCGGTCACATGTCAATGCAGTTTATTGTGGACGTTAATGGCTCTGATTACAAATGTAAATTTTTAGCCCGCGTCGGGCGTTGGTCGGCTTTTTTTCGCTGCGAGCTCAATATGGTATTAAATTGTGGAATTGTATTAACTTATTACGTGCGTTTTACTTTTTGCTTTCAATTGTTTACGATTCGTAATAGGAATTACAAAATGGCGTTCGAGCGTAACTATTTTCAGTGTCCCCATTAAACATAATGCGTTATTGTGTCAAATAGAGATTATCATTTTGGCGACCGCAACTGTTCTAGATATTTTAGATAATTATAATTATAATGAAAGGCAACAATTAATAGCTTAATTATCTACAAAAGACGCCTTGGCTGACTAATTGTTAATGAGGTAACATCTTGATAACATCACTGTTTCAGATAACATCTAACCTATTATTGTTTAACTTTTCGAAAATCAGCCAAAATAACGGCCTTTGAAGGTACTTACTCGTCTAAACCTCTAACCTTTAACTGCATCGTTATAAATCCTTCAGCATCAAACCAAATAGGAAAATAAAAATAAATCACAAATACTTCACACGTACTCGTCTATTATTCACATTACAGGGTTTTATTTATACAACCGTCCAGTCAACGTTGGCCTATCCCTCAATTGCATCCGATACAAAATTGTTCAACCACGGGGTCGTATCAAGGGTCTAGTTAGAGCGGTCCGTAGATTTCGAACCGTCCACTTTATCGTGGGATATCCATCAGTTCTAATGCATACAAATGATGGGTTTCCCTACACTGGTCGCTAGTTTCTCAACCGAATGCCTTTCTGTAAGATGAACTCGCTGCCAATTTTCAGAAAGACAGAACTAAAATAATTGCAAAGGCGCCCTATTTCGAGCCGCCGACACTGTTTAGATAGATTTAATTCTAGTTGTGATCGAATCATTCTTATAACGTGAGTCAACTGCAAAGTACCTTCTTCTAATTTAACTTCTTTCTATTACTATACTTCCTCGGTTCTGACGTTCTGAGGCTCTAGCGTCCAATCTTCAAGATCTTCGACTGCGTAATCAGTCATTTGGGGCCTATTTCACCATAGACAATTTTAGTGTCAAAAGCTTTTTTCTCAAAAATGTTTTGAGGTTGGCACTAATATGAAATTTATACTGAACTACCTTCTATCGCGGCTTCGCTTGTTTTTTAAACTACAATTTTACCCGCTTAGGGGTTAAATTTTCAAAACTTCTATCTTAACAGATGCATACGTCATAATAGCTAGGTACTTTCAGCCCGATCCATCCAGTGATCCACCAAAAATGTAAAATTGAAAATTAAAGCAAAAGCTAGATTAAGGCAAAAGACAGATTACAGCAAAAGAATTCTGTTTTTCCTTGAATAGAATAGAAATATTTTTTATTCAAATAAACTTTTACAAGTGCTTTTGAATCGTCGATGAATCTACCACTGGTTCGGAATGCCATTCCTGTCGAGAAGAGCCAGCAATAAACTCGGCGGTTGCTCTTTAAAAAAAAAAATTTTACCATAGGCAACTAAACTGCTATGTATACAGTGTTTCCGTAATGAAGTTTCAAAAATGTATCATAGATATCATAGGTACAAAGTAACGCTTGCATCTCTATGATTCTATCCAATATTAGACGAATACATTCCGATAACGAACAATTGGCGTTGGAAGCCAAAAACAATGTCCTATATAACACACATCAGACGACAAATCGCGAAATCTATCTTCGCAATTATCACCAGTGATAAATAACTTTTGATACGTGGTCGGATATATTTAAAATGCATCCGTCTATTTCACGTCCCGGCGTGCTGAGGAATTCCTAATGGCCGATCTTTATGTCATTTCATTTCATTGTGCATTCGTAATTAAGAATTTTATTCGTATAGGACATACTATCTATTGCTATTAATTTATTTTTCCGGTTATCCGGTTCGAAGGACCATGTACAAGTGTGCTGTTGGTGGTCCATGTAGATCGAGGTAAAACGCAAGCTTTTACTGGAACGTTTAATTAACTGAGATATTGTACACGTCTATTCCATCGCGAGGTCACTGTCAGAAGAGTAGTAAATTATAATGTTGATAATAAAAGTTATAAAATAACTATTTTTTGTTTAATAATTAAACAACACATGTATTAAGAGATTCTACTAAAAGAAAAAGTAATATTTCGCTGTTATCCGCGACCCAGAAAAAATCTGTATGACAACACGCACCGCCCGCACCGTACTTTGTCGTTTCTCCAGAATAGAAGAAACACAACACAACACCAACACGCAGCGCCACACAAACTCCTACCAAACACACTCGACGTACGCTCCGACACCGCAGCATCATCAGAAGATGGTGACTCCACAATGCCCAATTCGACGGCTCAACCGAATAAAGGCGTAATCGAAAACAGTTAATTTTACAGGAGAGCCAAAAAACCGTAAAAATGATCTATCTTCTTTGCTATTTACACCTGATCAATGTTGTTTATGCAATTGTTGTTTTATTTATATAATAATATATACAATATTAATTAGGTGTAAGGAAGATAGGATAATTTTTACGGTTTTTTGGCTCTCATGTAAAATTAACTTTTTTCGATTACGCCTTTGTTCGGTTGGGCCGTCGAATTATAAAGTCGTACAAGTAGCATATAAACAAAGATATATTAACATAGATTCGATTCAGCTAGCCGTAGTTTGGCAAAAATATTATCGTCGCAAAAATGCACAATCAACCAGCATCACGGAATATGCACGTAAACAGTTTTCTGAGATCTTTGCATCTGTGCCAACAATATACTGCCAAAACCACATCAACTTTAGGTATTATTCGTCGTCATTTTAATAAGATAATATTATCAGAGTAGTATTAAAGAGCAGTGATAGGCTTAAGTGAAGGAAAACATTTTAAATGCAGAGGTGTATCCAACCAACGATTAAAACCATTGCCTCTCCAGCAACATTTCTGGAAGTTCTCGCCGATCTGGGTGGCCTGCTTGGATTTTGGAGTGAGCTCGGCTGGTTGGAGTTATCCAGCGGGGAACTAACGGAATTATCCAAAACAGACGGTCATCGCCTAGTTACGAAAATAATTCCAGTGAAGAAGAGAAGAATATGGGCTATTTTGAATCCAAGTATAAATCAAAGAGTTCTCATCAGATTTTAAAACGGACCGGGCGATTGATTGAGATGAAGGAATCACGGCCTAAGTATTGAACCGATCTTAACGAAATTTGGTAAAGAGATAGCTTGTATCCCGGATTCTAAAATGGGCTGTTTTTCATTAAAATATAAATCAAAGATTTGTCATTACATTCTTAAAACCTAAACCCACGCGGACCGCAGACGAAGTCGCTGGCATCAACTAGTGCATAATATTAGTTATGGAAATGGAAATCCATCTACACGTCATAGCACATCGAACATAATCTTTATGATCGCAACGAGGTCGTGAAACAATCTCTTATATTTATGACGGCTTTACATGATTCCAGTAAACTCTCCACTCGCCCGTAACTGGAATCGCTTTATTTATCGAGCTTTCGATGATCAACTTGGTATTGGCAACAAAGTTACCAGAACTATTTTGTTTTTGTTACAAAGTATTATTAGTTACTCTACTACATATAACAGTAAAAACGTGTGCTACAATGCAAGGCAAAAAATATACTTTGATCTACGAATTTGAATTGAATTTGACAGCTTGATGCGGATCTAATCTAAAATACTTTTTAATACAGTTTTATTTTATTTATAACTAATAAAACTATGATATTAAGATTTACACAGCAGATTCTTTACGCTGTAAGCATCTAATGATAACTTAGGTATTTTTTTTTATATTTAGGTGATTGCTTTTAGATAATAGTATCCGCTCTACGATTATTTTACAATTAGCCGAAATCCACTTTCAAGTAGATAAGAAAAATGTAATTTATTTTAAATGCAACGTTTAAACTCTATTATTTTATATCACAATAAAACGATTACGATAATAACCACAGCTGAACTTAGCTAGATGTAGGAATATTCACAGTTATTGGGACTTGCACACTGACTTTTATAATTAATCTATGATTAACACGGGACAGGCTGCTGTGAGCTGTCATTTGATCACTAATAAACGACGTTTTTCCCATTGCTATATCAAAAATTACAGCAGTAAGGAGAATAGTTACTGATTAGATGGATCGATAGAGATTTTTTTTCTAAGATAGCATTAAAAATCATATTTGGCCAAATATTGGTTAACGACGTTAAAACTTGAGGAGGGCAGCGCTGCTGAGGTTAAAATATCAAATAAGCCAGTACTCTCCGCCGTGTAAACGCGTCTTAGCAGCAACAAGCGGACCGGCAACAATTACATTAGCACACAATGAAGTGCAACAGAAAGAAAGCACTGTAAGCTCTTCTAAATTCGTATACAAAGCGAAGCAACGGCCGAAACACGAAAACACACCTATAGATAGAGAGCTCGTAGGAAGTTTTAGGACATCTTTTTCCTCCATTTTATCTTTTATCTTTTTTGTCTTTAAAAAAATAATATTAGCCAAGCGTAAGTTGACTAATATTCTCCTCTCGCCTCCAAATAAGCAGAAAGCTTGTGCTAGGAGTGGGTACGACAATAGTGCAACGGGTGGGAGTCGAACCTGCGACCTTTCAGTTTTCATCCGCACCTTTAACCGTTGGGCTATTGAGGCTTATAAATGACTTATATTTGACTTCCAACTCCTTCCATTTGACCGGATTCAAAAGAGGGAAAGTACAGCTTGTGGACAATCCCAAATTAACCAACTCTCTGGATAGCCTGGAACACCGCAGGGATGTATGCTCTCTTTGCGTGTTGTAAAAGAACGTTTTTTTTTAATGTATGGATCCCGTTCTTTAAAAAAATATAATCGTTTGGAATATTTTCCCACACAATTATTACAACTTATTGATTTTCTCTGTGCTAACTTTGGCTCAGAGCTTAAGCTGCGAAAAATGTAACAGAAGGACCGTTAGACACTTTAAATATATTTTCCACGAGCTCTTGAACTAACAGTTAGAGTGCTTGCCAAAATGCCAGACGAAGCAAACAATTAACAATGCGTTCGATTGCAAACTAAAACAAGAATAGTAAATTGAAATAAATTAATAAAAGTTTATGACTGTAACCCGCCCACAGAGAATTGGATGTATAGTTCTTTCAACTTACGAGGGCGCGTGAGCTTTACTTGTGGTTACGTCGTGTACATGCACATTGTGTAAGTGTGCGCGCCTGTCAGGAGCCTAGGTGGGAGCGGTCAGGCGCTAGCAAGCTCTCGCTCCCACTTATATAGATACGACACACACAACCATGAGCCACGCGCCCTCGTGAATTGAAAGAACTGTACCTAAAGGTACAGTAGATTCACTCCGCAAAATGATTTAAGTAAATAGCAACTCTTGTTACCAACAATAAAGTGCAATTCAGGTTGACAAAGCGCTGCTTACTTACCGTTTTATTTATCTAGACTTTTCTTTCTATCACGTAACTCTTATCCCTTCGCACTCTCCGAATTAAGGCCCTTGGAAGAGGTACGCCATGTACTTGTAGCTCCGGAGTTTACTGCGGAGTGCGCCAGGCTTGTTACTGACTCCCGGATTAATGACTTTCGTCTCTCTACTAAGCCAATGTTTGCTGTGCCTCAACGGGGTTCCAATGTAAAATGATCTCTAAAAACCTAGTTCTAAGAATCATTGTAACGTCATATTGGAATGCAATAAATTAATCTGAATAACTGAGAACTTGGAGAGTGACATTGACTATGTACCTTTTGTCCCGGAAAACAGGTATTCAGCGGGATTTTTAACAACATAACTCCTTGCGAACAAAGTCTGGCAAAGTAATAAAACTTATCTAAATATATAAAAGGCAAAGCTGACTGACTGACTGACTGACTGACTGACTGATCTATCAACGCACAGCTCTAACCACTGGACCGATCGAGCTGAAATTTAGCATACAGGTAGCTATTAGGACGTAGGCATCCGCTAAGAAAGAATTTTTGAAAATTTCAACCCCAAAAGGGTTAAATAGGGGGTGAAAGTTTGTATGAAAGTCCGTCATTTTTCAAGTTATATCCACGAAACTTTGTATTTAGGCTTTCAAATAAAAATAAAGAAACACGTGTTTCACAGATTTTGAAAAATCCACCCCCAGAGGCATCAAATAGGGGATGAATGTTAGTATGAAGTAAAATAGGGGTTTAAAAAATCGAACCTAACGTGAGCGAAGCCGCGGGTTAAAGCTAGTATTTATATAAGCAGGCATAGGTGATAGTAAAATTTATAGTGTGTTATTTATAAATTCGTCTAAATGTCACGGGAACAATGGCTGCGGTGTCGCGCGAGATCGATGACTAACAAATAATCCCGATGTTGTCGGAAGGCGGTAAGTGTTGCGCAACCGGATCGTACCCATGAAGAACGTCGGATTATGTGCCATCGATATACTTACCAAAGATAAGCGGTTACTAAAACAATTTAAAAAAAAAACAATACTTTTAAGCTTTTGCATAGCTTCTATCGCGGGCCAGCGCGGAAACCGAATCCAGAAATTCCGTAACGAAAATAGCCTGACACGGGACTCCTCTACAGTGAGCCGCTAGATGGCGTTGATAAAAAATGCTATGCAATAGCTTTACCGCGGCAGTCCCCGAGTGCCACAAGTCTTTCTTTTTTATTGGATGACAAGATAGCCCTTGTCTGCGATCTCATATGATGGTAAGTAACGATGCAGTTTAAGATGGTAGCGGGCTAACTTCGAAGGGGTAAAGCAGTGTAAATTCAACCTATACCCCTAATCTCCTTCTATACGCCATCGTGCCGGAAAGCTTAATCGCTTGAAGGCACGTTTTTGACGATAGGGTGGTAACTAGCCACGGTCAAAGCCTCCCCCACCAGAACAGACCAGAGACAATTCAGAAATTATAAATTCCCAAATTGCCTCCGCCGGGAATCGATCCCGAGACTTCCCAGTTATAAGACCACAGCCACAGAGCTCATGACTGCGCCAGTGAGGTCATCAAACTTGATTTTAAATAAAAAACTACAAACAACGATATTTAACACAAAAGAATAATTTAAACAAATATACATATTGTGTCTCTACTTACTGTAGATTTTTTCGAAAATCTCGTAAGACCTTCTTCAGGATGCCTAACTGTCATTCTAACTAACAGCTTTTTCCTTATTCGTTACTCCATATTTTTTTACTTCACGTCTTCCATGACTGTGTGTGTGTGTATCTTGGCTGCTGTATGTACGTATATCGATGGTCCATGCGTATTATTTTCGGTAAATGATACGTATCTAACTATGTACGCATTCCGAGACCACGTACCGTTAAATAGACCGTATACCTACACGAAGTGTTGTGGTACAAAAAACTAATCTTGACTGGCAAAGGCGATTGTACTAATTAGACCATGTAAAAAGGTATTATTTACCCGACTTCGCAAAGCCAAAAGAAAGGGTTATGATTTTAGCAGTCTTTTTATATGTATGACTAGCTGACTAGCTGATACCCGCAACTTCGTCTTTTGATCCCGCGGGAACTCCAATTTTCTGGCATAAAAAGTAGTAAAAGTCCTATTTCGGACTATAATCTATCTCTATGCCAAATTTCAGCCAAATCGGTTCAGTCGTTGCGACGTGATTGAATAAGAAACATATAAACTTTCGCATTTAAATAATATTATAATAGGAAATAGGATTTACGTAGGTATGTTCCGCGGTAGCGCCCAAACTGCTGAACCGATTTTTAATGAATGAGGCGTCAATCGGTTCGTTATGGTTTGTCCAATCCTTTATTTTCTTTTTGGCAGATCACGCCTATAAATTACCGTTTTTTTGTTTTCGGAATAATGTACTAAAATAATGTCGTACTTTATTGACGTTTAGTGAAGTGCCCTGTGCATAACAAACAACCACAGACTAAAACACAGTTCTTGAAAGACGATAAATCATTCACAATTATGATAAAAATAATTTGACTTTGTGTAAGTATTGTTTCTGTAAATTTAATAAAAAAAAGGAAATAAAAATAGTAACTATGACTCCAATATTGAATATTTGCAAGGAATTAAGTGGAAATCTTGGAATTTAAGTTCAAACCAAGAGTACAGAAATTTTTCTTTTAATTTTTTTTTTTGACGGCTGCCTTAAAATGTAACTATGCACGCGTTAGTAAGTGAGTTAACTTCAAAACGCGTGGTTAATAACGTCTAAACCAAGTTTAAATCAAGAGTTATGAGCAAATATACTTGGAAAATCACATACCTACCTACTTATTTATTTAACAAACTAGCTACGTAATTGGGTATACAAATGAAACAAGTAAAATTATTAAATACTAGCGGCTCGTCCTGGCTTCGCACGGCTGGACATTTATTTTTTAAACATTTTGGCATAAACGTACAGTAAATGAAGGACAAGTGACATCAACGCGTAATTTTTAAAAACATTTCACTGAGCAATTTTATTAAACTCGTAATATGTTTCGAATGGAATGTCCGATTTTAATAAACTAAAAAGTAATTTACAGGTATTTAAACTGCCTTGCTTGAGAAATCGTTTATTTAGGTAAGGATTAAGGCAAAGGTATAAATAACTTGATCTGATTTATATACACTATACAATTTAAATTAATATCGGAGTTATCAGAAAATGAATATTTCCGCGTGATAAAATAATAAAATGGTGCCAGCCGGAGTGGCGGGGCACGGTGGCAGGTATCGGCGCAGAAGATTCCTGTGGTTCCTGTGGTGATCTTATTAACAATCGTTTCCTATAAGAAGCTCTGTGCGATCAGCCCCGTAAAAACAAATATTTAATATTTCAACCCAGACGAAGTCGGGGCAGGTTGCTAGTTAAACATATTTTAAAAGAAAACCTTACTTATTATTATTATCGATAAAGAACCCAAATCAACTTATTATTTTTTTCTGTTTGTCTGTTACCGCAAACATATTATGTCAAATTAATTTATCTAAGTGATTAAAAATATATAATAAAATATAAGTACCTACGTTAAATGAAAATTAAAAAATATTTCATTAAATCGATTGAAAGTTCTTCTTAAATAAAATCGATTATTACTTCAAATCGAATCGGTAACGTGTGAAGGCGTCACTAAAGTCAAAATTTCTTGATCTGCCAAAAAGAAAATAAAGAATTGGACAATCTATAAATGAATACTAGAAATAAAAAAGGGTCTAAGTGCCAAAACAAAAAAGAGCAGGCATTTTTTGTTTCAATTAATAAATCATTTTAACAACATGTTTCTTTTATTTTAAACTTCACATGGTTATTATTACAATAAAATTCTTTACAACGCTAGTCGTTTAGTTCTTATTTTAGGTTATTAGCGAGGGAGCATACTACATAATAAAGTAATAAAAACCAGAACGAAATTTTTGGCACTTAGACCCTTTTTTATTTCTAGTATTCAAATATGGTGCGGGTGACATTGGGTACATTTTATACAACGCAAGAATGTGTGAGAGTTCTCCGCAATGTTCTCAAAGGTGTATGAACACTGTCAATGCGCATTTTTTTTATATATTATAGGCACATGCTTGACCACTATCACACCTGATGGAAAGTGATGAGATACCTAAATTGTAGGTGTTGGAAATTTGGTACTCACCAAATCGACTAGGGGCTTAAACCATTTTCATACACAGAGAAGACCTTTGCCCAGTAATACGTAGCACTGGTAGCATGGGCAGGAGATAAAAGTTTTATCCCCCGATTTTATCCACTGACAGAAGATAAAATGATCTTTTCCTTATGCTAAAGCATGGCGACAGAGGAGAAGGCGATGTATATTTCTATAAGTATATCCACTGAGTGTTATTTCCACCGCTGTGCCCATGCTCGACGGGTGGATAAAGCTAAGCGAGGGGATAAACGTTTTATCCTTTTCCCGGGGATAAAATTTCTCTCGCCCATGCTACCAGTGCAGGTATATTTAGAAATCGGACATCATATGAGATGAAAAAACTTTGAATCGCCATTAGCGGATTTAGCACCTGCAGAATTCAAATGAAAATCGTGATTAAAGCTCTCAAACCGAAGTCATAATCGGTCCGTTTAATCGCCACTAAAAGACGTCTTAAAATTCGTCGGTCGCATTCGTCAAAAATAAGAAAATAATTAATACCCGCGTCCGGATCGCGAGCCGGTGCGCTTAGCGCTACGGCCACATTGTTGGATATTCGTCGAGCGGTTTTTGAAATATTTTTCATTGCTTGACATTTAAATTGATCGAAACAAACTATTTTTTTCATTGACTTCATCGCGGGCATCAATTAGTGCTGATGCCCGCGACTTCGTCCGCGTGGAGTTAGTTTTAAAATTCACGCGGGAACTCTTTGATTTTCCGGGATAAAAAGTATCCTATGTCACTCTCCCACCCCTCAAGTATACCCATGCAAAAAATTACCTTGATCCGCTGCTTTGTTGCGACGTCATTGAAGGACGAACCAAGAAACAAACACACTTTCGCATTTATAATACTAGATATGATTCCCGCGACTTCGTCCGCGTGGTTTAAGGCTTTTTTATTCCCGCAGGAACTCTCTTATTTCCTGGGATAAAAAGCAGACTATAATCTATCTCTGTGCGCAGCCAAATCGGTTCAGTCGTTGCGACGTGATTGAGTAACAAACTTTCGCATTTATAATATTATATATTGTATAATAATATTAATAATAGAATTAGTAAAGATGGTGTAATGTGACAAAGTAGGTATTATCCTAAAAATTCTCAACATCGCGAACCGCGCCCCGCTAGTGCGAGCTCGGCATTAGACCGCGCACAGCAATAAAACAATACGCCCGCAAGCCCGCAACAAAACACAGAAAAATATGAATTCCGATCGGAACGGGCGGGGAAACAAAAGATGGCGGATTTTAATGAAATGAAATAAAATATAAATTCCTTTCGGAAGCGAGAATTCTTACATTTTTAATTTGCGGCCGCGGCCCCGGAATGTCTCTAAAAACGGACAAATTCCTGATTCATAAGCCAAGTCCGCGTCGCTGATTGAGCCCCGTCGATTTTAACTAAGTGAATTAAATATTCATTTTTATTTTGTTCAGTCCGCCCTTGCAGATTCGGAGATTGGGAAAGTATTTTTGTTCTTATCGAGCTGAATGCTTTATTATTCGATGCAATGATTGTTAGTTTTGGAATGATGGGGAATTTAAAATATAATGACAGATATTCTAGCCATAAAAGTCTTATTATAATATAGGGGCTTCATGTGGCATGTGGGGTCACCTTTAACCTATTGGATGTTCTGGATATTAGGATAAAGGTTACGATTATGATATTAGATACAAAGGATGTAGACTGTACAGAGGTCTATAACATTTTACTAACAACGTGGCAAACCAGAGGCGGCTCTAGCCCATGTAGCGCCCGCGTGCAATCAATATCTTGGCGCCCTCTAGTAGACACGCGGCCAAAATGGAATACTTACAATACAAGAATACCGTTTGGCTTACAGTTATATTTTCACCAGTGAAAGGAAATTCAGGTGCAAATAATGGTGCAATTTTAAATGATGTTGGGAAGCAAGCAAGCGCGGTTCGCGCGGCGCCCCCTACAACCCTGCGCCCGTGTGCGTTGCACACCCTGCACCATAGGTAAAGCCGGTACTGTGGCGAACAAGTGGACTTAATCAGTATTTTAATATTTATTGGTATAAGGAGAGCATATCTGGGTCGCCCAGTAGGAAAACGCCCCGTTGGACGACCCAAGTATCGCTGGGTGGACGAAGTGACAAAAGACCTGCATGCCTTCAATACACCCAATTGGCGTGAAGCGGCGCATGATATGCATGAGTGACAGCTTCTGGTGTCGGAGGCCAAGATCCTCTTTGGGTCACTGAGCCAGCGAAGTAAGTAAATATTAATATTTATCGTACTAAAATAACCTTAACCTAAATAGCAGCTAACTAATAACTAATAAAATATACTCAATTAAATCTAAAAAGTAAGTAAGTATCCAAACTAGCGGTAGGTATATTTAAGTGCATTTACTTGACGATTCAAATATACTTTGTAAAAGTTTATATAAATGAAAAACTTTTCTATTCTATTCTGTTAAAATATTTATTTACAAAAAAACCACTGTACTTTAAACTCTCGATTAACAAATACAACTGGATTGCCGTGTTTTCGCAAAAGCACTAAAAAGTTAAAAAAAAAATGGACACATCAATAAAGCATTTCCCGCAAGTTTTAGTCGCCGATTCCACTGTCAACGTTCTAGAGTTTCTGGGCTTATACTACTAATGTATTATGTATTTTTAAATTTTGTTTTAAGATATCATAAAAAGTAATTATTTTAAGGTTGTCATTATATATGACATCTCACAACAAAATTGAACTAATAATGCTTTTAAAAGCGTTTTTAATAGCCTTTCTTGTCCATTGTTGGACAAATCCAAATAAGAATAGGGTTTCTCATGTTCAGACCATTCTTCTCTTTCTAACGTTTATTTTTCAATTGCGTGGTCTCCATTCAAGTAGGAGGCAGACAACATTGCACAGACAGACACTTCTGTTTTGATTTATTTGTGACATCTAAAACTAAAAAATAAATGCGAAAGTGTATTTGTTTGACAGTCAATCACGCAGCATTGAGGGACGTCCTCCGTTGATTTACGTCATTTTCTGCACGAGAAAACTTCGAGTGAGATAGGCTACATTTTATCCCTTAAAAATCCCCGACATTGAGGACGAAGTCGCGGGCATCAGCTTGTAATAAAAAAAGACGTGTGGCACTCGGGGACTGCCGCGGTAAAGCTACTGCATAGCATTTTTTATCAACGCCATCTAGCGGCTCACCGTAGAGGAGTCCCGTGTCAGGTTATTTTCGTTACGGAATTTCTGGATTCGGTCTCCACGCTGGCCCGCGATAGAAGCTATGCAATAGCTTAAAAACCATTATACTGAACGTTACGTGTAGAACTCTAGACCGTCGGTTGTGGAATAGACGCCTGTACATTTATAGTTGGTTATATAAAATGACGCACAGTTTACGATGTAGAAATAATCCAGATGCGTTATTGAGTAGCCAGACGAGCGGGTTGTGTGCGTTTTTTATTTGTTTTCTTGAACGCTTATAAGTAAATTATGTCAGTCTGGACACGCCATCTAATAAAAACGTCTATATCGAATGAAGTATCAGGAATCTGGGAATATTTTACAGATGTACAATGACTTTTATTAATTAACTAGCTTTAACCCGCGGCTTCGCTCACGTTAGGTTCGATTTTTTAACCCCCTATTTAACCCTCTTGGGGTTGAAATTTTCCAAAATCCTTTCTTAGCGGATGTCTACGTCCTAACAGCTACCTGTATACCAAATTTCAGCTCGATCGGTCCAGTGGTTAGAGCTGTGCGTTGATAGATCAGTCAGTCAGTCAGTCAGTCAGTCAGTCAGTCAGTCAGTCACCTTTGCCTTTTATATATTTAGACTAGCTTTTGCCCGCGGCTTATAACGTTTCAAGAATGTATATAAAAGTTCATTAACGTGCATGTTAAGAATTAAATAAATAATTATTTTAATTGTTTGAACCGCTATATCACGAAAATGGCGATACTTGCGAAAAAAGTGTACAGATTTTTTTGTAGAAAATCGGATGATCTACAATT
The DNA here is from genome assembly GCA_933228805.2 of Hipparchia semele. NCBI lineage: Eukaryota > Metazoa > Arthropoda > Insecta > Lepidoptera > Nymphalidae > Hipparchia > Hipparchia semele. The sequence goes on from OW121731.1 coordinate 3,527,233, forward strand.
TTTGTCTGAACTATTTTTGGTGTAAAACTCACCGTTTAGCTGGAAAACGCGAAAAACAATCATTAATTTTTTTGCACAAGGGGGATCGATGGGGATTTTTCACAATTTATTTATAATAGTATTCTGAACATTTATACTAATTTTTAGCTCTATGGAAATTATTGTAACCTTACGCCTATTCTAAGCACTAACTTGATTGGACTATAAGCCCAGTTAGACTTGGCTAATATCTTGGCTATTAGATTGAAATCTATAGACCGCACTCTCACTCTGCTCAGACTAGAGACTGAGTTAAAACGAGACAGATTTATGTAAGAATATGAAAGAGAGTTTTAGTCTGGTGGGAGGCTTTGGCCGTGGCTAGTTACCACCCTACCGTCAAAGACGTGCCGCCAAGCGATTTAGCGTTCCGGCACGATGGCGTGTAGACACCGATTAGGAGTATGGGTTGAATTTACACTGCTATACCCCTTCCAAGTTAGCCCGCTACCATCTTATTCTGCATCGTCACTTACCATCAGGTGAGATCGCAGTCAAGGGTTATCTTGTCACCGAATAAAAAAAAAGAATATATATTTTGTCTCGTTTTAACTCAATCTTAAGGCCGAGCTAAGTCAAAGAGCTCGCTCTGTCGATCTCAGCATAAGACCTGTAGAGTGATATAGGCTACATTTATCCCGGAAAATCAAAGAGTTCCCGCGGAATTTTTAAAAACCTTAATCCGCGTGGAAAAAGTCGCTGGAAGGGATTCAAGATCGACTCATCCGGGCGTCGAACCCTGTACCCTGACATTCAAGTTCATCTACTATTAGTTGGTATTAATTAATGCTCCAAAACGAGAAAGTTATATTAAGTGCAAGTAAAAAAAGACCTCCTTATATGTATAGATTAATTACCTAATTGCTTTATAAACTAGTGTCGATAAAACTTTTGCTACTCAGAAGACATTTAACCTAATTTTTTTTATTCGTTGACAAGGTAGACCTTGACTGTGATCTCACCTGATGGTAAGTGACGATGCAGTCTAAGATGGTATCGGGCTAACTTGGAACGGGTATCGCAGTGTAGTTTCAACCCATAACCAGTAATCGGTTTCTACACGCCATCGTGCCGGAACGCTAAATCGCTTGGCGGCACGTCTTTGACGGTAGGGTGGTAATTAGCCGCGGCCAAAGCCTCCCACCAGACCAGACCAGAGACAATTCGGAAATTATAAATTGCCCCCGCCGAACCCGAGACCTCCCAGTTATAAGACCACAGCGCTCACTGCTGCGCCAGGGAGGTCGAAAGTTTTTTTTTAAATAAAATATGCTATTGTTATTGTTATGTTATTATACTAAGTAATTATTTGTATTTGTACAATGTAGACACTAAGGGCTGATTTCACCATCGTAAAATAACCGAGCGTTTTGATATTTTGTCAGCGTTTCAAAGGTTCGTGAAAACGAAATTGACAGAAAACGTCACGTAACTTGGCTTGGTACGTAACGGGCAAAAGTCGGAAAGCGGAAGATGGTAAGACCTTTTCTCAGGGCCGATTTCAACAACATAAAAAAGTCTTATCCGAGCGTAAATGACATATTTTGGCAGATTTTTAATACAATAAATTTTTTTATGGGACCATTTCGCAAGCTTCTTCTGTCGATTAAAAAAAAGATATGGGGGGAATCGGTCCAGAAACCCCGGAGAAATCGGTGGAAGTACATAGATAAAAACAAGAAACCGGCCGAATTGATAACATCCAAGTTGCGGACTGAAAACTTAAAGGTCGCAGGTTCGAACCCCACCCGTTGCACTATTGTCGTACCTCCCAGCACAAGCTTTTCGCTTATTTGGAGGGGAGAGGAGAATATAAGTCAAGTTCAGCTTGGTTAATATTCTTTAAAAAAAAAGTCATATTTAAGCTCGGACACGACTTATTTTACGTTGGTGAAATCCGTGAAACTCCGCCAAAACGATTCCACGACAAAAACACTAAATATCGTCGACAGTAAAATCTGTCATCATTTCCAATCCCGATAACCCAAAAAGCGCAACGCGAGCCGACCGGATCATTCCGGGAATAACGCATTGGAAACACAAAAACCCGGCCGATTTCAAAACATCATTTCGGAAAGGCAATAAAATCCATCATGTATCATTTTTACGTTTCGAATATCGAACGCGCGTTTTCTTTTAAAAATAGAATTCTGAGTGCGCGCGATAAGTTAGATAGATGGACGTGCTTTTTTACCTTGCTATAAGATCTCAATACACTGTAGCGACAGAATTGTCGTATGATAAGGTTTATTATGTCCGACCTGAATTTATTTTGGGTTTTTCCAGACCAGGTCGCGTTTGGAACCATATTAATTAAACTGCTCCTCAAGTTATTCCAAAATATACTCTAAAATCTGATATTAGAGAACTCTTTAGCTTTAAAGCTTTAGTTCTAAGTTTACAGAAATATTTATTACCATGCCGGTAAGTTAGCTTACAAAATTGTTGATTTTCAAAAAATATATAAAATAGGGAAATTTTGAAATAAAGCATTTTTTGCATACAAAAATTGTATGTTTTGGGTAGCTAAGAAACTACGTAACAAAGGAATAAAGGAACTACTTAGCGAAGGAATAAATTTATGGATTACAAATAGATTTAATTTGAAAATGGACGTTAATAATCAATTTTTCGTCTTAGACTGTCGAGTAAAATCATATGAAATCAATAGCTACTCGTAATTAAATAAATAAGACAAAAAGTCCTTCCGTAGGATAAAAAAGATATTTTTATCATGTCGTACTACGGCGATGAGACAAAAAGTCGCAAGTGTGCTCACCAAGAAATTCATAGAGCATGTAATTATTTTGAATACACTTGAAGAGTGGTTTTAACTTTTAAGACGCTTTACGTTTTTTGTTGCGTATTCGAAAGTTACTCGTGCTAAGATTAGTGAGCTTCAATATCGATCAATCAATCGAATCATGTTTAAATGCGTACATACAGAACTACAGAAATACACGCATTACTTTTTTTTATTGTTCAAGACAACCAAACAAACTACCAAACAATTTTAGCCATCCTATCGTCACTTACCATCAAGTGAGATCGCAGACAAGGACTACCTTGAAAACGAATAAAAAAAATCCTCATGAAACTTAAGCGTTTATGTGAGGAATTCTAATCGATTTTTTAAAAGAATATTAGTCAAGCTGAAGTTGACTAAATATCCTTCTATCCGCGCCTAATAAATAAGCGGAAAGCTTGTGCTACAGTCGTCAGGCGACGCGCAGGAGCGCCGCTGGGTTTTAGTGGGTATTTTGGAGTGCCATTGAGTCCCACATACCCTCTCGGAAATATTGTACTTAAACTGCCTTGTTTCCGAGAGGGATGCCTAAAAGCATTTCCCAGCGATAAAAAAAAAGGAGTGGGTACGACAATAGTGCAACGGGTGTTGTTCGAACCTTGTACCTTTCAGTCCTTTAACCGTTGGACTATTGAGGCTAAAAAAATGTATTTTTTTTGAGTTCGAGTAAATTTTCCATAGCTACTTACAAAAGTCATTATTTCAACTTATCGCTGGCCCACTGGCGTAAGTTTGTATGTGTGTGTGTATGTTTGTTACTCCTTCACGCTACAATGAACGAACCGATTTGGCTATTTGGAAGAGTACATTTTATCCCGGAAAATTAAAGAGTTTCCGCGGGGATAAAAAACCTTAATCCACGCGGACGAAATCGCGGGTATCATCTAAGATAGAATAGAATAAAATAATTTTTTATTCAAATAAACTTTTACAAAGTGCTTTTGAATCTAGTATAACCAATCTAGTAAAATATAATTGCTAGTGTTGCGACTAGATTAGATTAAAGTTACATTAGTAAATACTTATTTTATAATCAGAAGTAAAAAAAGGGAAAAGCTGTCAAATGAGACACATCTAAGAAAAATAAATATTAATTGCTATTGGAACAAAGATGTCTTTTAATTTAGTTTTTAATTTTCTTATTTATATATTTAGAAAACGTATATTTAACTAAAATGCTGAACAGCTAGAAACTCAAAAAAAAAAAACATTAAAATAATGCAAATCGCCATTCTGAATAGTGATGTGACAGTGACATCGATACATAGGTACCTACTCACATCGATGCATCGCATTATCGGCAACCACGCTACGGTACGCGCAAGAATGCGTGCCACCCCGGCACCGCCGCCTGTGGCACGCGCCGGCGTACACAATGCCTGGTTACGCAACCACACGCGACCAGAATTCACCCGACGCGATTTCTCTCACCTTTCGTCGTCGATTGTCGTCACCGGTCGACAGTACAATGCGATTTATTGGTTATAAAAATTGTCTAGACACACATTTATTATTGTAGGTAAGTTATCGGTACGAATTTTTGCGTCAATAACTTTTTTTTAATGTAGGTAATAGAGGAAACTGTGTAGTTATTGGCCATTTAAGCTACTTGTAAAGTAAAAAAAGACGTGTGGCCCTCGGGGACTGCCGCGGTAAAGCTATTGCATAGCATTTTTTATCAACGCCATCTAGCGGCTCACCGTAGAGGAGTCCCGTGTCAGGTTATTTTTGTTACGGAATTTCTGGATTCGGTCTCCACGCTGGCCTGCGATAGAAGCTATGCAATAGCTTAAAAATAACCTTCTTATGACGTAAATGTCCACTAAGAATTTTTAAAAATTCAACCCCTAAAGCAATAAAATCCGGGTTGGAAACATCGAACTTCACGTGAGGCAAGCCGCGGGCAAAAGCTAGTATTTAATAGCCTCAATAGCCCAACGGTTAAGGGTGCGGACTGAAAATTGATAGGTCGCAGGTTCGAGCCGTTGCACTATTGTGGTAGGTACCAACTCCTGACTTACTTCCACAAGCTTTTCGCTTATTTGGAGGGGAGAGGAGAATATAAATCAAGTTCAGCTTGGCTGATATTCTTTTTTAAGACAAAAAAAATTATTTATAAAGTCAAATCTAAATTCTGAAGCATTTAAATACATCGACACCAAATAATCAAAAATAATTTTACGTATGAGCGACGCGCGATAGAAAGTTTAATGCACGGCCTGTTACAAAGGCGTCATCACACGAACATTATTCAACAGCCGCGTTTTTTATAGGTTTAAATTTTTATTTACGTCCTTAAAGAGATCTTAAATTGGAGTCTGGAGGGCAACGTAACTTTTTCTTGTTTTAATTACTATAACGTTATTTTGTCGCGTTAGTAATAAATAAGTTATTGTAGCTATGTAATATTTTGACAAAATTTTTCCCGCGATGTACTTCACGAGTAGTTAGGCTATTTTTTAAATCCGGAGGAAATCTTTATTTCCGGGATAATAAAACTATAACACAAAAAAAAAAATCAAATGTTCGTTACTATGTGATTGAGGGACAATTTCAAATAAAAGGGGATTGGGTAACTTTGTATGGACCAGTGGCATGATTTTTTTTCTTAGCGGCCACTAATTTAATTGTTGCTAACATATCGGGTATTAACTAGTAATAACAGATCAAAAAAGAATTTTGCCGTAAGTGATATCGGAGCTGAGATATCTGATGTTGAAGTTGTAGAATTATGAGAGTTTTGTCATCAATTTAAAGTAAACTATCATATATTTTATTGTTAAAACTATTTCTAGCGTTCTTTTTCTTCGTCTTTATCAACTTATCGATGTCCACTGCTGGACGTAGGTCTCTTGCATGGACCTCCACAAGCCTCGGTCTTGCGCCGCCTGAATCCAGCGGCTCCCTGCGACTCGTTTGATTTCGTCGGACCCCCCACTGGGGGGTCTGCCAACACTGCACTTCCCGGTGTGGGATCGCCACTCCAGCACATTCGGATCCCATCGACCATCAGCTCGTCGAACTATGTACCCCACCCATTTTCACTTCAGTTTCGCAATTTGCACAGCTATGTCGGTGACTTTGGTTCTCCTATGGATCTCCTCATTTCTGATTTGATCTCACAGGGTTACTCCGAGCATAGTTTTCTCCATCGCCCGCTGAGTGATCCTGAGCCTTCTTATGAGGCCCATAGTCAGCGACCATGTTTCGGATTCATAAGTCATCACTGGCAGCACGCACTGTTCGAAGACTTAAGTCTTCAGGCACTGAGGAATTTTGATTAAGACATCTCGAAGTTTCCCGAACGCTGCCCAGCTGAGTTGGATTCGGCGGGTGACCCCTTTCTCGAAATTGGATCTACCTAGCTGGACTGTGTGTCCCAGGTCTACAATTTCGAGTGCAGAGCTCTCAACAATTACTGGGTGGAGCGGAACATGACATTAGACATCATTTTCATCTTGCTCATGTTCATTTTCAAGCCCACCTGTTGAGAGACTCTGCTGAGGTCATTGAGCATTGTATTAAGGTCTCCGAGAGTCTCTGCCATAATGACTATGTCATCGGCAAATCGAAGGTGAGTGATATACTCGTCGTTTATGTTGATGCCAAGTCCATTCCAATCCAGTAGCTTAAAGACGTCCTCTAACGCAGCAGAAAAGAGCTTCGGGGAGATTACATCTCCCTGTCGCACTCCACGCTGCAATGTATTGGCCTTGTAGTCTGGTCCTGTATAAGTACTGACATAGTGGCGTTTTCGTACAAGCACTTCAACTCTTCAATGTACCAATAGTTGATGCGGCATCTCTGCAGCGACCTCAATACAGCCCAAGTTTCCACCGAATCGAAGGCTTTCTCATAGTCCAAAAATGCTAAACAAAGTGGCCTGTTATATCTTTCTATAGAAATAGAAATAGAAATAGAAATATTTTTTATTCAAATAAACTTTTACAAGCACTTTTGAATCGTCAATGAATCTACCACTGGTTCGAAATGCCTTTCCTGCCGAGAAGAGCCAGCAAGAAACTCGGCGGTTGCTCTTTTCAAAAAAAAATAAAAATTTTACAATTGTTATTGAAACTATGCTATGTATTCAGTGCTTCCACGATGAATTTTCCTGAGTACAATACAGGTAAAAATAAATACAATACAAATACAAATAAATACAATCCAATACATGTTAACACAGGCAGGCAAAAGCAGACCCATTCCCGTTGGTGGCACCCGTTCACGAGCATGACGCATGATCCAGCCATTGCTTCGCTCAACCATATTTGAGGGAACGTAACAACCCGCACCACACGACACCACCACAGAAACTTTAAAGAGAGCATGACATACTTCTGTATAGATATACAGATCTTCTGTTTAACCTGCCGCAGCGTATGATTTGGTCTATGGTGCTAAAGCCTCTTCGAAATCCGGCTTGTTCGGGAGGCTGGAAGTCGTCGAACCTACGGGCGAGACGATTCGTATTGACTCTCGAGAAAAACTTATAAACATGGCTCAGCAGCGAGATGGGTCTATAATTCTTCAACAAAGTGTTATCACCTTTTTTGAAGAACAAAACCACCACGCTCCTTTGCCATGCTTTCGGCGTTGTACCCTCGTGAATGACGGAATTGAACAAACTCTGAAAGTTCTTTAGAAACGGTTTTCCACCCGCTTTCAAGAGTTCCACTGTGATTCCGTCATCACCTGGCGCCTTGTTGTTCTTGAGTTGTTTGAGAGCTATACTAATCTCGTATAGCCTGACGTCTGGAATATCTTCGGTATAATGTCGGGTCAGTAGATTTGGCCAAAGACCCCAGAGCCATCTGGGGTCTTTGGCCAAATCTTCAACAGGTTTCTGTGTTCTGGTCCATAGAACTTCTCGAGCTCTACCAAGACCTCAGCTCGAGAAGAAACGAAACGACCGTCGTCAGTTTGCAGTCGCGTCAGCTGGCTCTGTCCGATCGACAGATCTCTCGCGAACACTTTGGATCCTCGGTTCCGCTCAATGGTATCTTTAATGCACTCGGTATTAAAGTTCCGAAGGTCGCAAGTTTTTGTCTTAGATATCTGCCTATTATTCTGCCGGTAGCCATTTATAGCGTTATGGATAGAATATTAAAAAATAAACAAAAATATTTAAAATCACTTTTTTATACTTATATGTAGATACCTACTATATGATGAGAAAAACGACAGACTAACGACCAAACAAACCATTAGTCCCAGTGATTACTTTGTAGGAGTGAGAGTACATCGTAATTGTCACTGAACTAACGTGGAAGCCAACATTTCTATGCCTAAACTAGACAACCAGGCTAACTAGCCTAGCCTAGCTACGGTGTCCACCTCCCCTTATAGCCGTCCGTCACCAACCACGAAAGAAGACCCTAAAAAATCTCCTTTCTAACTACATAAGCCATACATAGGCAACGACACTAAATGCAGAATCCAAACCAATACTGTAAATGACTAATCCTAACACTGACAGCGCTACACGCCACCGTACCGCCTGCGACCAAAGTCCAGTAAGGCAAGCTAAGTCGTGTGATTAAAATACATGCTGGGTTCATCCTCGTGGCGTCGTGGACCGGCGTACCAGACGCGATCGAACGCCTTCTCCATGACGAGAAATACTACGACTAACTGCTCTCGCGTGTTATAGGCGGAAGCGAGGTATGTGATTAAAAACAATAGAAACAGAAACACTCGACACTAGTCACCAACTAACTCGGAGAGACGAGTGAAGTACGGTGCGCGGTGCGCCGGAGTTGATGCGCGGCTCAGGTAAACAAATCCTGTGCTATGATTGGTCGAGGCGATCACGCTCAGTTTTTGGGCTCATTAGAGGCTCCTTTGTTGTTGTTTATGACTAAAAGAAAAATAACAGGGAACCATCAAATATAATAAATAAAATAGACACAAAGTACCTAAGTGGCAACTTGATTTTATGTATTTTTCATGTTAAAATATCTCAGCTCCGATATATTATTTTAGAAAGAAACTTTAATAGAATAAAATGTATGTATTATTGTGTACTTTCTAATAAAATAATTTTCATAAGTGGCCGCAAGAAAAAAAAATCATGCCACTTTTACCCAAACCCCTTTGTAATATTAGTATGATTTTATTTTAAAATATAACTTGTACTACAAAATACAAATATTACAAATGACTATACCTACTATTCTCTCTAATTCTATATTCTAATAGTCTTCTAATTTAGAAAATTATCTCCTAAGTTACTTAGCAGTTCAGTAACATAATGAAGTAAGTACAAGTAAGTATAGCTGGAGCGCGCAATAAAATAAGCGCGTTAGAACCACTCACAGTGTGGCGACTCCGCATCAGAGGTCAGGCTAAGACAATGCTCAATGAAAGGGGGAGGGGTAATTACCCCCCACCACGCCACGCCCGCCATTGTACGCTAGCATAACTGACGTGACGATCGTATCGTACGAAATTATAAATGGACGATTTTTATACAATCAATAACTTAATCCATACTTAAAAGTAATGAATGCCTGCTTTCAACAAAGTTATCATTTAAAGGACTACCTAAGCTAAGTTAGGCAAACCTTACTGACAATTTGGTTTTCACCAACTTTTAGGGATCATCCAAAGATTAAAATGACATTAGGTAGGTAAGTAACTGTTAAGTGCCATCTAAGTGATAAGACTCTTACTTAGTGCGCGGGCGTAACGTTGTTTGTCTGTCTGTTTGTTACCTTTTTACGCCTAAGCCACTGGCGTCATCGCTTGGCAAGAAATAAAGCATAGATTCTGACTCTGGGTGTTCTCTGGTTCAATTCCCTGCAGTGTCGTGATCTGGTAAGAGGTTTCAGCTGTACTAGTTATTGTCACTTACCATCAGACGGGATCGTTGACAGAAACAATTCAGTTCTTTTACAGATTAGAGCTTTCAAACAGACAAACGCAATATAAGCGCGCGACTCTACCTAATGTAGAGATGGTTTTATAAAAATCTTAAATAATATGATACTCTATTAGTCTATTTCAAAATTCGAACATCATCCGCGGAAGACACGAATCTTTGAAAAAAGAAAACAATTCTTAAAAACCCGTCGTTCCAAATTCAAAATAATACGAGAAGAGTGAGCGATTGTAAAACGAAACGAACCAACTTCATATTACAAGCGCGTTCCAAATTTAAGTGTATTCAAATATCGAACGTTGGAAGAAAGACAGATTATGAAGTGTGTCATTAATATTTTTAAGGCCCATATTGTACTATACTATTTATAGGATCCTATTTCGTAACATACATTATCATTTCATAATATTATATTCTATACAGATCATCATATTATATATTTCTAGGATTATAATCTATGGTATGAAATAGGATCCTATAAATAGTATAGTGTAATATGTCGGGTTTGTTCGAACACTCAAGGCCGGCAACGCATTGGTGGTGCCTCTGGTGCTACAAGTGTTCATGGGCGGCGGTAATCACTTAACATCAGGTGACCCGCCTGCTCGGTTTCTCGCTAAAAATATAAAAAAAAAACACTTATAACTCTAGAACGGCTGGGCCGATTTTTATGCTTTTTGATTTGTTGTATTTGTCTCCGTCTCGAATAGCAGAATAACTATTACAATATTGGAAAAATTCACCAAAAAAAAAAAAAAATAATGAAAAAATTTCATTTTCTCTTAGGTTTTGTATTGAACTGGTTTTTTGATGGCAAGGAAAGTGACCTTTTACCCTAAGGACCTAAGTCACGCGGTCGAAGCCGCGGGCAAAAGCTAGTAGACTATAGTAGACAAAGAATGTAATAACGTTCTAATTACCTATAGCGCACCTCGATCGCTGTAAGATCACGAAAAACTGTACACGGAATTAGAATCTAATTTTACATCGATCGATAGTTTATCACCAATCAATCCCGCATTGATTGGAAATTAAATATTCTTACAAACACGGGGGCGGTCGTGACACGCAATACATTCTTTTATGCCGTCTATAGATGTGCCGACTTGTCGGCTGTTTTGTTCTACATCACATCTATGCTTGTCCACTGGCTGAGTTTCTAAGCCAGCACCGTTAATCTACATCGCGTACGGCCGCGGAAACAGGCGTATATTTTTTTTAATTCAATGACAAGACTTAACTAGCTCAACGGTTTTAAAGGTGCGGGCTGAAAATTGAAAGGTCGCAGGTTCGAGCCTCACCCGTTGCACTATTGTCGTACCCCCTTCTAGTGCAAGCTTTCCGCTTTTTTGGGGCGGAGAGGAGAATATACCTAATTCAGGTTCAGCTTGGCTAATATTCTTTAAAAAAAACTGTGATCTCAGCGCATGGTAAGTGACGATGCAGTCTAAGATGGTACTGGGCTAACTTAAAATAAGTATGGCAGTCTATAACCCCCTAAATATAAGCTCTATTTTGATAGAATTTTAAAACAAATGCACTGTTAATACTCATGTGGCGAGGTGGAGTATTTAAAAAGATTAGCGAAGACTATCTAGCTATCTAACATCAAATCGAAAAAAAGAATAATAAATAATGCTTTACTACACTTTTTTTTTGGTTAGGTCAACCACCTAACCTATCTAACGTGACAACAAGTTGGCAGCCAACTTGTGTTGGTCTCTGTTGGCATGTGTATAGAAAAGTAAACTCTAATACTCTTTATACATTTTTAATTAAGTCTAAAACATCGGTACATTCTACCACACATCTCGGGGTCAACACACTTAGATCAAGAGATTACCGTTCTACTTTGACCCCTTGAGATACATCAAAGTGATACTAGGCCCAGGTCATTCAATGTTGGACGTACTATTAGGGTTGTCAGCTCTGTAGTTGTAATTTTATGAACTTAAATTACACAGGAAAGTTTTTGGAAAGACTACCGATTAAAACCGATACAGAGGAATTCAGTAAGTGATTCCAGAGAGTATGGTAAAAAAATCATAATAAAAAGACTCTACTTGTTTTTCTAAGGAAATGATTCTAAATTTAGCAATATCTATTAATATCTTTATAAAAGGATTAGATATTTTATTAATTTTCGTCGAAAATTAGTGGAATGAAAAATTTAATAGTAAAAATTCTAAGGACCGTAGAATTAGGTACGTCCAAGTGGATTTAGGTTGTCTTTTTTCTTGTTCACTTAGATTTGCTTGCGTTGTATGTTGTGCTTTTTGACAACACTGGTTCAGTGGCGGAGCGCTGAAAGTATTTTTTTTTGACAGATACCTTCGCATTTATAAAAAAAAAGAGGTGTGGCACTCGGGGACTGCGACGTTGATAAAAAATGCGCCATCTAGCGGCTCATCGTAGAGGAGTCCCGTGTCAGGTTATTTTCGTTACGGAATTTCTGGATTCGGTCTCCACGCTGGCCCTCGATAGAAGCTATGCAATAGCTTAAAAACTACACTATGCCCGCGACTGCGTCCGCTTGGATTACGGTTCTGTAACTCCCGTCAGAACTCTTTAACTTTCCGTGATAAAATATAGCCTATGTGTTAGTTCTGGGTATGAGCTATCTCCATTACACATTTCAGCCAAATCGGTTCCCTCGTTGTGGCGTGAAGGAGTACCAAACACACATACACACATACATACTTACGCCTCTATAATATTAGTTAATCAAAAAAAGACTCAATAACAGACACTGCAGTCTGAAAACTGAAAGGTCGACCGATCGTAATAATTAATTAGTTTAGTTTAACTAACTAGTTATAATGTCGAGTATCTCAAGGGGAAAGGACAAAATAATAATATATTTCGGTAACTACAATAAAGATGTAGATGTGTGATTATAATTATATTAAATAGGTTTAATTTTTTGTGAGCGAGCTGCCAACCCTGCACAATCCCCGCGGCGTGGTCACCCATCAATCAATGGGATCATATCTACGCCGAAACGAAACTAGCCTCGTCCAACATTATGGTTTACGTTCCACTCATATTTTATTCAAATCTGTTTAGTTTATTTAGTTGATTGAATGTCTTAGTTAAGATGTTGTAGTTTGTTGACTTCAAAAAATATTATTATAAAATAATATACTTATCTACTTTTTTTTAATGTAAAGTCTAGTTATAGACATTTGATATATATTTTTTTCTCTTACGGTTGTCGAATAAGGTAAAGTCATGAACTCAAATGTCTTTAAGTTCAATAGAAATGTAGAATTCAATATGTACTTATGAAAGTTGCAAACTTAACAAATCTGTAACTGTAATGCGCACTGTTTGGAAATAATAAATAATAGTATTTTGGACTTAGAATCTAATTACATATAACTAAATTAGTAGATTATTCCGAGCTTAATTTGAAAAAAAGCTCGGAATTTCTCTCATATCCTGAACGCATCTAATGACTCAGATATCTAAGAATGTTTTTTTTTGAATTTATAGCGCTTAAGTCTTGGTTTAAGTTTATGAAACTTCATTCCACCTTAACCCAAACGTGGACTATTCCATTATCAAAACTTACATGCTCGTAATATAGGCGTAGGATCCAATTTTGAAATTCAATTACAATATCAATGACATAAACTCTATCTGAGTGAGAGATGCCATTAAAAAACGATCTTCAAACAAAGAATTGGCATTTGTCTAATTTCCTGAACGTTTCAAATGACTCAGGGCTCAAAACGTGAGTTTTCTAAAACTGCGTTCTAATTCCGAAAGTTCCTGTTCTATTTTCAAAACAGAAATTTGAATATGAACCCCGTGCTGGATGATGGAACGCTCCCTGTTTGTAATTCGAAAATGGAACGTCTTGCTCTTATTATGATTGCGTTAACCCTACGCTCGCGTAGACAAGGAATATTACCATCGAAGCGTATAGGACGGGTTATGAAATACCCAAGATGTAAAATATGTTTTTCTTATAACCAGACGCCAAAAAATAGAATAGTGAACTAAGAAGAGTGGCGATGACAAAAATATATGTATTCAAGTATTCTTTTCATAAATTGAAACGACAGATATCTAATAATTAAAGTGAAAGACAAGAGCTATCCTTTTCACAAATCACAATTTTCGCTGCAGAAAAGGAAAACATTACATTTGGAGCTGTCAAATTAATGTATACTTACTAGACAACAAAATTAAGAGAGAAAGTTTAGTTAGGAGTTACATAAGTTATCTAGTCTACTTTTGAATTAAGAAATCTAGAGTGCAAAAGGTTATCATGTATTAGAAAAGTTATTACATATTAGATTATAAGATTTTAATTTTTAACGGTTTACCATTCACCCGATTTCAACGAAACTCCTTATTTTTACCCCAATAATCCATAATTCCAAAGGAATTTTTTTGAGACCAAATACCTCGTGAACAATGTAGCTAGAAGTTATATAAATAATATTGCATCTAAATTACTCGGTCTCTCTTCAGATCTTGTCGTTTTCTAACAACTTTTAGTTATTCTTATCCTTACTAATATTATAAATGCGAAAGTGTGTTTTAAGAAATAAATCCATGCGAGCGAAGCCGCGGGCATCAACTAGTAGGTACGTAATATAATTTTTTTTTAATAAATCTATTAGGGTACGTAATATAGCTTTTGGGTACATCATACCCCACGTAATACGACATGGAAGTTTTAATAACGGTATTCAAAGAGGGTTAAGGATGCGTAAGAGCATGCCCCTGACGGTTTAGTAACTGATGCATTAATGCCTCGAATGATCTCTTTCTTTTTCTTTTTTTTTTGTTCGACGCCCGGAGATTGGTCATTACACATCTGAATATGTGTTCCTTCACAAAAAGACGGATCACGATTCGGTAAAAAGTTCTTTGGAACGGGTCTTTGTGGAGAGACTGATGTGATATGATAGACGGAGCTTTTGGAGTACAGCGTGGTATAAAGTGATGCCAATTGCCTGCAAAGTGTCAAACTGGCATAGATCAGATATTACAGCATTTTACAGCCATACAGATGTAGCCAAATTCTGCGTTATGTTATAGGTACTCATTTCGATGCACATTTTTTTTAACACCAATTTTTCTGAGTGAATTAGATTGTTCATTTTGCGAAACTAAATTCTTCAACTCATAACTCTTGTAGTTAAGTATTTCTTCTTCAAAATCAAGAATGAAATTTAATTGTTCAATGATTTCAAAAACAGTGGACTAAATTAATTTTTTTCAATCATCTGGTCGATTACGGAAAGGCGCCATCAATTATTGCTACATTCTTAATTGTGGTGATTGATTGAATTTATGGTGTTCGTACTGCATCAATGCATGCACAAGAAAATTTTAAATTATATAAATACAAAAAGGCGATTTCATATGTACTAAAAAGCGATCTCTTCCAGAAAAGCTTTAGCTAAGAAAAGAATATGAATAATTATAACGAACGTCACATGCCGAAAAATTGTGGCACCCACTGCTACCGTCTATAAAGTTCGTTTAGTCTATGGTCTGGTGATGTAAGTAGTAACTAGTAAGTGAGTAGCAAACGTGCTCTTTATGTAGTAAGAATTTGAAGTTTCCGGCTCAAATTGAAAGTAGGTGCGCGTCATGGCTCTCTTAATTGATGTTATTCAAATATTGATTTGTTCTACATATGAATATTAATAAATAATTAAAAATATTATTAGTAATACATGTATATTTGTATTTTTATTCCTAGATTGAAAGGAAATGCTTTCTAACCTAATTTACTATAACCTGTTTTTTTAATTGATGATTTGAATAATTTTTTTTTTAATGTAGGTACAAAATTCATTTGAGCCGTAGATTTTTTTTTATATTAGATAGGTACTTGGTAAATAAAACTGTAATTTTTGATTTTTTTTTTAAATGACAGGTCTAAATCTCGTGCTGTCCCTTTCACAATGCTCTCCGCGGAAAAAGATAGCACTATATTTAGACTAATTAGACTAATTTCCAATTTAGTTTAGAAGAGGTTGTGACTTGTGTCAGAATTAACCATTTTTATATTATTAGTTTAGTTTACAGACTTACTTAGACTTAGATTTGAATGCGTAATCAAATGTTTCAAACCATTTATTTTTGTTTCGATGTAAGTGTTTCGTAATCATTAAAAAAATCAAACTTAGGTATTACGTAGTAATTTACCTACCTACTACATTAAGTAATTACATCTTATGCGGATAGTTTTGGCTTTTAAAAGTAGCACACCAATTAAATATAAATGATCTTAAAAAAAACTAATCTTTAATATAAGTACCTACCTATAAAACAAAGTCGGGTTTGTTCGAAGACTTATAACTCTAGAACGGCTGGAAAAAGTTTCATGGTTTTTGATTTGTTGTATTTGTCTCCGTCCCGAATATCGGAATAACTATTAAAGTACCTATCGGAAAAATTCACGAAAAAAAATATTTCATTTTCTCGTACATTTCTCGTCTCAAAAAACCCGTTCAATTTTGTATTGAATTTTCAATTTTGTTTTTTGATGGCAAGGAAAGTGACGTTTTAGGAAAAACAGTAACCTAAGTAACGCGGACGAAGTTGCGGGCAAAAAGTAGTATCTCTTATAAATAGAATATCATAGACTCTCTTACACGATAGAGCAATCCGCTTCATTGATAGAATTTCATACAATACATACGAATTTTATGAGTTACTGCAAAAAAATCGCTAAAGAACCCTTTGATTCGACAAAAAGTATAGTAGCACAATGTTACTATAAGTAATTATAAGATGTAAGTCCAAGTAATAGAATAAGAAATAGAATATTAAATTCAAACGTAAAAAAGTCACGACCAAAATATAAAAAGAGACACATTTGGAGTTATTCCTAAGACGTGTGAATTTTTATTACGCAATTTACCTCAATAAAACTATGTAAATTACGTGATACGCCGTCAATCAAGTCGGTAACAATTTCGAGGTAGCTGTAATTATCGTAACAAGCACTAATCCTTTTACTTTTCATTATCCATTACAAAAAGTGTCATTCAACTAAAAAATTCAACTAGAAAACCGAATCGGATCGACGAGAGTGTCATCGGACTATGAGAGTGAGGGAATAGACAGTGCACCTGAGTTTTGCGCACACACTTGTGCACTATAGCATCTCCCACGCAGATGGCTAATCTTTGTGGAGATTGGCCGCCGTGGCCGGATTCGGTTGGAAGAACTTTTTTTCTTAATGTTTTATACATAAACTGGCTTTAGCCTGTGACTTTGCCGCATTCGTTAGGTTCTTAAAAATCCCTCGGGAACCCTTTGATTTTCCGGGATAAAAAGTAGCTTCGACTATGCCCATGCAAAAAATCACGTCGCGTTGCTCCGTTCTAGCATGACTGAAGGACAAACCACCAAACCGAAAAACAAACGCACTTTCGCATTTATAATATTGTTAAGGATGTTTTTTCTGTCTATTCGTCAAGCGTGCGACGTCAGAGCGTAATTAAAGTCCACATATTCCTTAAACACGGGAATTAACCCCAATTGAGGGATCGCTCTATTTAAATTACGACCAAGCGTACTATAACTCAGCTTTCTGGAAGTTTGACACGTCACTTTAATCTATTCGTCCCTCGGCGGCCCATGAGAAACATTCGACATATTATGTTGATAGGTATGTACATAAACATAATTATTCGAACGTGGAACAAAAATGTTCAATATTTTTGTACCATAATTGATATAAAATACTACGAGTACGTACCACGGTAATTATTTTAGTTGAAATTGTCGATATTTCGATCCAATTGCATGGACCGTGGTCACGACGAGACTGCGGTGTTGAACTTTAAATGACGTTCCTCCGAAAAGATCAGGAAGGCGGGTAGATAGATTCTACCCATGACGGCTTCAACTTGACGTCTCGCAACACCGCAGTCTCGTCGTGACCACGGTCCATGCAATTGGATCGAAATATCGACAATCCCAACTAAAATAATTACCGTGGTACGTACTCGTAGTATTTTATAACAATTATGTCATTAAACCACGAATCAAGTCTAAAATCTTTATTTTGGTACCATACTAATCGGCTGCCCCATTTCAAAACCTAGTAAGTGCCATTGACAAAATTTTACAGCAGACCAAAAAAACTTAATTGTGGTAGCCCTTCTGAACTCTTCAGCATCGGTTGACGAATTAAGTTTCGTGAATAAATAATTTTGAAAGCTGTTATTGGATATATTTATTACTTCGCTAAGCCATCTACTAAAAAACATGTGTTTTTTGGTCTCCTGTACAATTTTGTCAATCACACTTACTAGGTTTTGAAATGGGGCAGTCGTAATTTTTTAATTAACCTAATTAATTAATTAATGATAATAGAGTAAGTAATATGCAACTTTTCAAGTTTTTCTGAATAAATTACTACCTCATAAGTAGCTATAGTACGTTTATCTCACGAAATTACGGACGCTTTACTTGTGGTTACGTCGTGTACATGCACATTGCGTAAGTGTGCGTGCCTGTCAGGAGCCTAGGTCGGAGCGGTCAGGTGCGAGCAAGCTCTCGCACACACTTATACGACACACACACAACCATGAGCCGCGTACCCTCGTGAATTGAAAGAACTTATACTTGATTGATGACAAAAATTGTAAATCAATAATCATAATTTTTATATTTGAGGGCTTTTTTACGTCCTTTATGGTACAGAACTACAGAATTAGTAAATAAGTAATAAATAATTTTATTACATAGGCACCTTGACTTAACAATAATTATTCTAATACATATGTATTTTATATCTGAACTTGAATTAAATTAAGACAAAAATAGCTTTTGAACATTCGTAGGTGCTTATTCTACATAATTAAATATTATTTTACAATGATTATACATAATTAATATTATTTTTACATTATTGCAAACTAAAAGTCTTTTCATTGCATGAATGTCTGCTTATCTGTTTATTACACATCAATGACTTATGGGCTCACATAATTTAAAAAGTTATGACCATAAACAATTGTTTTTCTTTTAAATTCAGCTTATTGTGTTCCGAGGCAAAGGTCTTTGTTATACAGCCGCTATGATGCGACCATAAACATTTTACCAAGCCACGCGCTTAAGAGTAGACATAAACATAGAAAGTCCTGGTATTTCTGGTAAGAGAAAATTCCAGTAACTATTTTCTCCCATAAAAAAAATCCAATTAGTAAAAACTAAAATGGAAAACCGGAACCCACTTCCTTCTTGCACCAGAATTAGCAAACAAATATAACGAATAAATAAAATTTATAACGATTTCTAATATTATCCTTATGTCTATGACTGTCTCTGGCATTGCATTTCTCACTACTGTTGTATTTCTCCATTAGTCACGAAATAGTAGTGGTTTTCTTGGGATAATAATCCGATTTTTTTGTTTGAAATTGAATTAGGCGAAAATCAATAAAAATCTTGAGACACATTTAAACGTGAAATGAAAACGCAAAACTTCAGCAGTCAGAAACGCATGCCAAGCATGGTAATCAAATAAACAAAAAATAACATGATAAAAAGCCTATTTCTTGCTTAAATAAAGGAATATTTTATTTTATTTAAGCAAGAAATAGGCTTTTTATTTTATTTTTTATAATCAAATAATCGAATCGGGCAATATAATGATACGTCACAATTAGGCTACACATCCTTCAACTCTCAAGCTCGTGGTCCGGTACTAAAGCAAAGTCGCCTGTTGCACGTAGCGTCTCCCCACGCTCAGGGTCTTGCTCAGGTTCACGCCGCTAAAGGGACATCGATAATATTCAAATACTCTCACGGTGCTAACTGGAAACGTACGTGTATCATAATATTATATCTCCCAATTGTAATTCCAAATGGATTTCCAATAAAAAACACATTTCCTAATTTACTCGGACCCGTGTAAGTACGCGGTATTGTGAACGAGGATGTTTGAACTTTACGTTAACGATAGATAGGACATTCACCTAGAGTCCAGTTCCACAGTTGGACACTATAGAGTACTATAGACCAGTCTGTGGTCTAATAATAATAATAATGTCTCAACCCATATGAAAATGCCTTTGTTTTACCGGGACAAAAAATATATAGGTACTTGTCTCTAGCTATACCCATGCAAAAAATAACGTCGATCAGTTGCTTTGTTGCAGCGTGATTGAAGGACAAACGAACAAAGAAACACACTTAGGCAAACACATATATTTCCCATAAAGTGAAAACCTATTAAGTAGATACCTACTTATGCTATTTTGCTAAAGGTACATATGCACCACAGATTTAGGTATGCACTATGCTCTACCTAAATAAAAAATGTTTTAATATCCACTCTACCTATAAAACAAATAATAATCTTCGATAATAACAGAACAATGGTATTGAATATTGACTCACATCACGTGACTCATTCAAATACAAAAATGATTTCGATACTCGTAAGTGTTCGATTTTTAAAAGTTCTACGTTTGATGGACGAAGAGAAGTTTATCGTCCGGGAATTCCAATTTCAAAAATTTCCGTTCATTTTTATTAAGCTATTGCATAGCTTCTATCGCGGGCCAGCGCGCAGCGTGGAGACCGAATCCAGAAATTCCGTAACGAAAATAGCCTGACACGGGACTCCTCTACGGTGAGCCGCTAGATGGCGTTTATAAAAAATGCTATATCGCGCTTTACCACGGCAGTCCCCGAGTGCCACACGTCTTTTATTTTGCAACAGTAGGATAAAAAAAATATTGTACACTTAGATTTTCAATCAATGGTTAGTCAGTTCAGTCAATGGTTAGGTATGTCTAAGAATGCGAATAGTACAGAGTTTAAATTTTTAATTTTTAATAAAGCTACACACAAAAATATTACATTTAAGAGGTTTTATCAAACTTAAACCTTCTTATGTAACTCTGTAATAAGTACATTTTTATCATGCAAAAAGATACTTTTGTAAACCAAAATCGCAGAGACATCTCGCACATTCAGCGGATGAGCATTTAAAAATTTTAATCCCGTGAGAGAAAAAGAGTTGTCAACATGTTGTCAAAGGATTTTAAAAAAACCTTACATAATCCTCGCAGACAAAGTCGTGGGCTAAAGCTACTTAGTTAAATATAATGTATAGTCATTAATTATACTCAAACCCACAGTTCGCTATCCCGGACTTAAAAATCATCTAACCTCTAAACATAACTCGATTCCACAAAAGCTAATCAACTCGCATCAACTCTACACAATAAGAAGCCACGGTATCTCAGAAGCACTCGTCCATAATAAGCCGTCCGTCCGTCCGTCTGTCACAGCTCAGCCCCGCAACCATATAGAGATCATTAATTGTTACTTACAATTGCAGATTGGCAATTTATTCAACTGATGTCTCCATTACCGGAATGGGAACTATTATTTTTGACATTTGATGCTAATTCCTCCTTATTATTGCCCCGTATATTAAGAATGTATAAATAGACGATGCGCGCGCACCTTTGTAAGATGAATTGGAATATTTATGGCGTTCCTATTTTGAAATGGAGTTAATTATCGTTTTGTCGTTGTTCTTTTTTTTAAATATTAATGAAGTTATTAAAGTCAATTTGTTTTGTACGTAGGCGTATTTAAGTATGTGTTGAAATGGCATTATTGACTAAAATTAAAAATAGCTTTACTATAAATATTTATGATACTTACATAATTTATCCCTACTAATATTATAAATGCGAAAGTGTGTTTGTTGGTTTGTTGATTTGTTGGTTTGTTGGTTTGTCCTTCAATCCCGCTGCAACAGAGCTTCGGATCGACGTAATTTTTTACATGTGTGTAGTTGAGAACCTGGAGAGTGACATAGGCTATTTTTTATCCCGGAAAATCAAAGAGTTCCCGCGGGATGATAAAAAACTAAATGTACGCGGACGAAGTCGCGGGTATCAGCTAGTATTAAAATAAGTAAATAGGTAAATATTATAATAAATTCAAATTTTCTGCATATATGAATTTAGTGCGGATAATTGTAAAAAACCTACATTCAAGTTGTAAATTATAAGCTATACCTGAGCTGCAGAGGAATTTATTTAATAGCATTAGAATCGGGAGTTTATTTTTGAATAGGCTCACTTACACTCACTTATTGTTTTTTTTATTTTTTTTTTATGTAGAAATGAAAAAAATTGAAAAACAATATATGTACCTACATATATATGTGGGTATATTGTTTTTCAATTTATGATCATATGATCAAAAGAGTAGGCGTTTTTATCCAAGAATTTCATTGTTTTACCTAAAAGTAAGGTCGCTACAATTTATGTACTTATTTAATTTTAAATGTAAATGGTAAGTTGTTACTTAGTTAAAGTTAGAATTAGTAGCGATGTAGTTTTAATTTTACGAGAATAGAATAGAAAAGAATAGAAATATTTTTTATTCAAATAAACTTTTACAAGTGCTTTTGAATCGTCGATGAATCTACCACTGGTTCGGAATGCCCTTCCTGCCGAGATGAGCCAGCAATAAACTCGGCGGTTGCTCTTTAAAAAAAAACAATAGGTAACAAAACTATGCTATGTATACAGTGTTTTCACAATGAAGTTTCAAAAATGCATATATTATATTGAAAAATATACATAAAAAATATATACCTACTTAATATTAATTTCACAAAGTGTGCCGAAAAAAAAATTGATGGAAAAAAAAATTGGTAAAAGTCTTCGAAAGCGGGTAACTTAAATAAATAAAATTATTACGATTTTGTTGTCATAATTATCATAATAATCGAACACATTGCTGAGTCGTGCATTTTCCAACCTCTCGCTCTTATACTATAGCCATCTCGTGTCCCACACATGCAATTGTCATTAAGCAATTAGCAAGCAATTCTCACTCTTACCAGTTACTGATACGATCTAGTTTAGCTTGAATAAATAAGGTATACAAAATCCAGCTGCTATACTCGGAGTTATTCCAAAATATACTCTAAGGTTAGAAAGTTAGAGTTCAAATTTGCTCGTCTATGAATAATCAATGAGGCTCTTGGTTATGAAATGCGAAATGGATTATTTTTTCAAAAATGGAATTAAGAAGAGACAATAACGCTCATTGTTTTTAAAGATGGCGGCCCGGACGGGTTCAAATAATATGAGATTATTAATAAGCACGGGTTTGTGGTTTATGTTGCTTGTTTATAAGCACTGAAAAATAATTTCTGTTGTGTGTATGTATGTGTGTGTGTATTCATTGTTGGGTTGTCTTTTAATCACGCAGCAACGGAGCTAAGCCCGGATCGATGTGATTTTTGCATGGGTATAGGTAGTTACTGTTAAGGACTTGGAGAGTGACGTAAGCATGTAAGCTATCTTTTATCCCGGAAAAAACAGGGAGTTTCCGCGGGATTTTAAAACTTAACTCGAAGCGAAGTTGCGGACAAAAGCCAGTAGGTATTTAAGTTAATAAAATAATATAATTATAACGTAAGTAAAACGTAAGTAAACATGCAAAATAACCTTCAAATTGTATCTATAAAACGCACCTAACTTTTTAATTAAACACCAAGGCCGCTCACCTACCAATAAAGCGCAAGTTTGGCTGCAATCAATAGGTAGGTAAAGAGTTCAAATGTGGACGCTAGAACTAGTTACAATTGAGTATCTATACGCCTCGACCTCGGTATTAGTACTAAACTATATTTGGCAATGGATTTTCAGATTTATGTTCCATTTTTAAAAAGCAGAGACGTGCAAGGCTGCTTAGGGATGCGAATTAAACTACCTACCGCCATTTTGTTTGGAAATTCATTGAGTATCTATACGCCTCGACCTCGGTATTAGTACTAAACTATATTTGGCAATGGATTTTCAAACTTATGTTCCATTTTTGAGGAGCAGAGACGTGCAAGGCCGCTTAGGGATGCGGTTAAACTACCGCCATTTTGTTTGGAAATTCTATCGTCCCCTGAATTTAATCCTTCCTAATAAGTATTTTAAATGCGAAAATGCGTATGTTTGTTGGTTTGTCCTTCAATCACGCAGCTACGGAGCAACGAATCTACGTGATTTTTTGCATGGACATAGTTGAGATTATGGAGTCGACTAACTTAAACCTTTTATTCCGGAGTGGAGTTAGATTGTAGAAACCTAACTCCACCCGGATGAAGTCGCAGGCAGAAGCTAGTTATTTGATAAATGGAAAGGGGTCACGGCCCTCAGCGATGGGGAACACGGCGCGGAGACCATAAGCGTATTATTATTCACCATAGTATTTACATAGGGGCGTATAAACGTTTCCCGGTTTGCATTGTTTTACGGAGAAGTATTTTTTTATTTATACAACAATCACGTTCGACTCACTTTGATTGTTTGGTGCCGTGACGTCACCTCCGCCCGCCTGATAAGGCCGGCTTCCGGTCGAAATCCTGACCGAACGAGTGAACGAATGGCTCGCGACCTTATTGGATTATTCGAGGAAGACTGATTCCCTGATAACGGGAAATCTAAATATGTAAAAGGACTGACTGAATGATCTATCAACGCTCAGCTCAAACCACTGGACGGATCGGGCTTAAAGGCATACAGACAGCTATTATGTCGTAGACATCCGCTAAGAAAGGATTTTTAAAAATTCAGCCCCTAAGGGGGTAAAATAGGAGGTTAAAAGATCGTATGTAACGTGAGCGAAGCCGCGAGTGAGAGACCGAAAAGCTAGTGATCCATAATTATGATTTAAACAGACTATGATAGAGTCACTTGACGATTCAAGAGCACACACAATGCGGAGCTAGCATACTCTGCGATTTACTTGCCCAACTTATTGTAACAAATTGTAAGTGTGTGGGTACTCTTAAAGCTTATTTTAATAAAAAAAATATTCTATTCTATGATTCTGGCGTACGAAAGAACAGAGATAATAATAATAAGTATTAAGCAAGTAAGCGGAAGTAATCCTGCTAATATAAATGTGAAAGTTTGTGAGGATGGATGGATGGATGTTTGTGACTCCTTCATGCTACAACGAATGAACCAATTTGGTTTAAATTTGGAATGGAGATAGCTCATGCACATAGGCTACATTTTAATTCAGAAAATTAAAGAGTTTCCGCGGGAATTAAATCACTTATTCATCAAGTAAATGATAAGTGTTAAGAAAATGATGATCGCCCTTTACTACCTGGTATGGCAAACGAATCATTTTCCTCAGATTTTTTCATCAGAGGTCCTCTCAGAATGAGATATATATATAGACCATAATTCACCACAAACTACACCACAATTCAGAACAACACAAAATAAATTTTCAATAAATTATATGCTTTCAAGTTCATAACATTGATTTCGATTTCTTGATTTAACATTATTTCAACATAGATATATTTCGATTTCCGTAGAAATTCTGATCAAATGAATGACCGAATGGATGATCGAAGTGATTGAAATGATTGAACGAACGGCCTTGTCCGATAGTTTCGAGGAGGGTTCTTTTTCCTGATAACGGCGGGGCGTGACCAATCGATGCGCTTGCGTTTACATGCATGCATAATTTTAGGAATTTGCATTTTTTTCATTGTATGCCAGCGCTTATGTTACACTAGCATTTGTTTTTTGATTTATTAAAATGCTGATGTAAAATATAAACAAGGTTTTCCTGAATTTTTATAACTTTATATTACAACAAAAGTGTAATTTAATATACTTAGTGATGCATGTTTAGTTTTTTTAATTTCTTCGATAGTAAAATTAGTTCAAGTGTTAAAGATTTGAAAATAGCAGTTATAAATAGTGTAATTTTATTACTAGTTAAAATATCGTTATTTATAACAAGTACCACCTATAATTGCAATGTATGTATTTTAATCTTCATCTTCTAATATTTTTTTGTATTGTAGGTAGGTATATATGTAATACCATACAGTTTTGACTTTAAGATTATAATGTAGATTCGATATTACAAAATAATAACTCTAAATAATAATTATAATCAACTATAGCCGTCGCTAACAACACAAAGGATTTCAAATAAAGCAAACAACACAACAAAAAAGTAGATATGATGTAATGCCCAGAGTTTATCTAACACGGTTTTTCCCTAATTTTGTTAAAAGCAGAAGCAAAAAATCCGCTTTAATTGTATAAATAGAGCCTTATGAATATTACAAAAACACGAGGAAAATTGTGTGGTTTAGGTAAGTTTACGGGAAACCTAATGAAATCATCTTGTTTAACAAAAAACATAAGTTTGAAATAATTTCAGTCCGCAGCTTATAGGTATTTTATTCAAATTCAAAATTATTTATTTAATAAATAAATAATAATAAATAAATTTATTTAATAAATAATTTATTGCACTTTTTTTATGTCCATACTTATTTCATGTAGGCCAACTTGTCGCTCTTATGACACGTTATGACTCTACCACCGGTTCGGAATGCAGATTCTGCTGAGAAGAGCCGGCAATTATTTTTTATTATTATTTTGACTACCTAGGTAGGTACATCGCAGTGATATTTATTTTTGTTATTGGTTTTTAATCAATATCTAAGTAGGTATAGTTTTGAACAAAAACTAAAGTTAGTTACCTAATGTGGAAAGACTTGAGAGTGCACTGCAAGAAAACCTCGACTATTAAGTATTTGATTAATGGTCATGACCTTCAACAATGAGGAATATGAGGCTGAGCTAGAAACTTTGTTAATGATAAAAAACCGTATGAAGTTTAACATAATATTATAAATTAAAATTACAACCTTCATGGTTGTCTGATAAATTACCTAATAATAATATTACAGTAAAATGTAAACATGGTATTGGTAGAGCTAAAAGAAATATACGTACTTACATAATTTTTTTAAATTGCTTGCTAGAAAAAGTCATATATACTTAAGTAGGTACGACAAAAAAAAACTAATTTTTTGTTATCGCTATTGGCTCGGCTTTCTGCCCTGCGGTGTTAATTACGCTTTTTCTGTAATTACTCCACCTAAAATGGTGGCAAGCGGTGATTGCCTTCCATTAGAAAGGTATCTTAAACGGATCTAGTCTAACATTTTGTTATTTTTTACATTAAAAAAAAGCAGAACATGGAAAACTTTTTATCTTTTATTTTAATTTTGTTTAAAGGTGATATTTAATATTTACATAGATCGGAACTTATTAATACTAATTATTCAAACATACATGATGTGATGGAAATTATAAACGTAAAAAACGTTTAAATTACTTTAAATAAATAAATATGGTTTTGTGAAAAGTTCTGTTTCTTATGTGAAAAATCTTGCTGATGAATTAATTTTTTTTTAACTACTGAGGATTAATATTTAATAAATAGAAAAAGAAACAAGTAATGCCTCAGTAGGTATATAATAATAAATTTCTGATTAGTTTGCTAAATTTTACACTAGTAAGCAGAT
Organism: Hipparchia semele; assembly: GCA_933228805.2. Classification (NCBI taxonomy): domain Eukaryota; kingdom Metazoa; phylum Arthropoda; class Insecta; order Lepidoptera; family Nymphalidae; genus Hipparchia; species Hipparchia semele. The sequence continues at coordinate 3,554,329 of OW121731.1, forward strand.
GTTTTCTGTAATATTATTTTTGCTTTGTAATTAAAACTAGAATATTAACATTTTTCATTGTAAATTGCAGAATTTTACTTGTTTGTACTAATTTATCTTGGAACAATAAACAAACAAACAAATAGGTAGTATCTCTAAAATATACGTAGGTAACTAGATAGTGCTACTACTACTAAAACAAGTTGTTTGAAAATGATACGACCTATTAATTGCATTTACCTATTGTATTAATTAAGAAATTTATTATTGTTGAGTTAATTATTTCATACAACTTTTTAAATACATACATATTAACCTTTTTTTATTTCCTAATAATTACCATGATTTCAGTTAAATGTTGAGCGGATGACGTGGATTCAAAAAGTTGAGCACTTATTTGAATAAGCGCTCAACTTTTTGAATTGATAATTAACTGAACAACTAGCAAATGTACACAATTAGGTATTATAACAAGTAGGTAGGTATGCCGTCCGTCTCTCAATAAATATGTACATTAATATAAGTTTATTCTTATATTATGACGTTGTCACTGTTATAATCAATCAATTTAACTATTTTTAATTTATAATGAAATCAAATTAAAGTAATCAACATTTCATTTAATAGTTTAAGTAATGAATGCTATAGTTTTAGTTTTTTAATTATTATCTTGTTTTGAAGATATGTGTTATGCTTAATTTTCTTTGATTTCAGTAAATATTTTTTCCCCGCAAATCATTTTAGCGAAGGAGCGAGATTGAAATTACATTAAGAAACACATTTCAAGTTGAAATTGAATTCCGTGTCAGCGTGATCTTTAACGACCTGTGACCCTATGCTTATGCATTTTTGATTGTTTTATCAGGTAAATAAGTTAAGTAACTACTAAAGAAAAGTATATTTTATTATGTTGTCTCTACGCACCTACATTTTTTTATTTTAAGAAGGTAGAGTTTAAAAGATATTCAATAGTTTTAAAAATCAATCAAATATTCATTTTCTATAAAACAGAATTATTTAAAATAATGCTTTCTCTAAGTTTATAGATCTATTTAAATAATACAAAAAATAGACTCCAAAAGAAACTCATTTTTACAAATTTTTTAACTTTATAGTCTCCTACATTAAACTTTTTGCACTCTACATTAAAGTGAGAGCTCTATGTCATTATTCCGATGATAAATATAAAATTTAAAAATTTCGTCTTACCTTAATCTATGACATCCAAATTTGAAAAGAAAGAACAAACAAACATTAGAGTCACACAGCGTCAGAAACGTTTGTCACAAAATCCAATTAAGATCACACAATTCGAACACACACAGTTTTGTAACGAAAAAAGTTTGTACTAAAACTTGCACAACTGAAAAACAAAAGTTTCTAAGCGCCCGCGATAGGAGCGCGTGAAAAATTCGAAAAAAGAACGCGAAATAAAATTCGGAACTCAACGAAAAGGACACAGCCGCGCGCGCTTTAACACACGCGACTGAAAAAATTGCCACAACCGCGTAAGACTTGGAAACTAAATCAAAATACTCGATAGGAGAGGGACGAGTCAGCGCAGGCCCCACCCTTCCCCCACCACCGCGCCGCACGCAAAAACATTCATAAAAACTACGCACGATCACAACGCGAAATTAAAATGTTTATAACATACAAAAATGTAAACTTATCCGATCCCAGGGATTTATTAAACAATTAGCACAATACGTACAACCGACAATGTCGAAATTATTTTAAAACAATGCCCAGCCGCTTAAATTGTATCGAATCATAATATAAACAGTGGCTTGTGTTATTGAAAATATTCGATTCTTCGAAACGCGCTGCTATTCAATCGTCTGTTCGGTCCTCCGAATATTCCTTTAGTATGTTATCTATGATGGGCATGACAGCTGTCAAATTTTCCCGCGCTCCTGTATGTTCGAAATATGAATTACGTGTTGTCGTAAGCGACCGCTCGTTGCAGCCGCTGGGGCACGAATACTGAAGCGGGTAAAGAAGGCGCTCGGAGCGTTTTTTTTCCGCCAAAAAACGTAAGAAAGGGTCCTTAGCTGTTTTAGTGTAGGGTTAACTGTAAGGTCGGACGATGTTTTATGTTCACAACGAGCCGGAATCTGGGGCGCAATGGTACACCGCGACCTTCGACCGACCAATGTTTTCGATTGGCAATTTTTCTTGTTTATTTTCAATCGAGACGAATTCCTACATGTTTATAAGCTTTAGGATCATTGTTAAACTGTATAAATAAAAGATATTACGCCTACAATCCACATCGACATATAAGGAGGATCACAATCCAATGCGTACATATGTATTTTTAATGTGCCTGTAAATCTATGCTGATAATTCTGAGAAAATCGATTCATATAATTATTATTCTTTTTTCGATCGAAAGAGAACTCTCGAGTTCCATTTTATTATTTTTTATATGAATTAGAAATTATATAAGTATAAATAATCGGGAAGTATAGATCTTACGACTCTACATGTCTTTATAATTACCATCATACTTATCATAAATTAATTCCTTACCTTATATCAATGGAAAGCATTAATTAAATTATGAGTGTAAACTTTTGTATAAAAAATAAGTAGGTAGTGGTACATATTTCTTTGCGGTTATCAACTTAAATCTTGTGACATTAATATTTCAAAACTAACGTTACGTCGTTTTAACACAGAGTTTCCTCTCTACAACCTATTTAAGTTGATGGATTGTATAAGTAGGTTTTATTTATTTATTTTTATTTTTTATGTACATATAAAGAATTACAAGACAAAAGCATATATTTTTATTTCCTGAAAACTAGAAATGTCTGTAATATGCTACGCAAAGAAGTTGTATTTTTATTTGAATGTTACATAAAATGTTATACTTAATAAGGGCTTATTGTTTACTAGATGATGCTCGCGACTTCATCTGCGTGGATTAAGGTTTCTTGATTCCCGCAGGAACTCTTTCATTTTCCGGGATAAAATGTAGAACGATAAAGCATCTTCATAAAGGAAAACCTAGAGGCACAGACGAGGTTGATATTTAGATATTTAATTGCAAAAAATCATTGCTCTACGATCATTAACCAGAGAGGAAACAGGCGAGAGCGTTTGTATGGAGAAAAGAACGCCCGCATTTCCTCTTAAGTTTTATTTTAAGTAGGTAATAAAGAAAAACTGTTTTCTTTTTGCAATTAAATATCACGTCATGCTTCAAATTATCCTATTATTAATATTATAAATGCGACAGTTTGGATGTATGTTTGTTACTCAATCACGCAGCAACAACTAAACCGATTTGGTTGAAATTTAGCACAGAGCTAGATTATATTCTGGAGTAACACATAGGCTACTTTTTATCCCGAACATTAAAGAGTTCCCGCGGGAATTAAAAAACCATAAACCACGCGAACGAAGTCGCGGGTAACATATAGTATATCATAATTGTAACCTTCTCTGAGAAGAAATCTGCGCCTTTTATGGACTGCCGGTGATGAAGATAAATATTATGATAGAGAAAAAATCGATATTGAATACTTGATTGTCGATTAAATTCTTACCTACTAATTAGTATTTGTATCTAAGTATATAAGTTACGAATATTTTTTTTTAATCTCGAGTTTTAGGGGACTTTCGTCCGACAAGGACACGCCAGCCCCATCGTAACCTAACTTCTAAGATTAGACTAACTTATAAATTAACTAGCTGACTCCCGCGACTTCGTCCACGTGGAAAAACTCTACAGTGATTTGCTACTATCCGCGAGAAGTTATGTCCTCTGTCTCCGATAGTATTTTGTCCAATTTTTGGTGAATTTTTATCCTCTACTTTTACGATACAAATGATTTATTTTAAAACGATCATATATTCATAGGACATTTTTAATTAATTTACATTTTCTGTAAATTGCTGGGTCACAATCTGGCATTCTCCTTTTGAATTTGAAAGCCTTCTGTTACAGGTAGACTGAAAAAAGCACCAACGAAACTATTTGGCCCTATCAAAATAATCTATCACTCCTTAACAATGTTTCCTGGAGATAAATCATTTCATCTCAGCTACTATATAGGTATATCGGATTCGTAGAATACACTAGAGTAGTTTGATTCTGTTTAGCGTGTAAATGTCACCGGTTTATTTTTGCCCGCCGCACAATGTCCCGGATTGTCTCGCGTAGCTACGTAACCATCGAAATAGATATACATAGAAACGCACATCAGCAGCGCTATTCAGTAAAATACAAACTCACTTCGAAAGCAAACTCACTTCGTCAATCACGGAATAGTATAAAGACTAGAACAGTTATGACACTCGTCCTAATACAAAATAAGAGCGAATGCCTATTCATTCTCAATCATCTTGTTCTGTGTTATGAATTTGACATAATTGACGAGTGAATTCGCTTTCGAAGTGAGTTTTATTTTAGTGAATAGCCCTACAGAACACTAACTTGTACCTAGATCGCGCGGGCACGGTCGCTAATCGAATCGGTTCGGAAATCGGTTGGAACGGCATTCTGAACCAGTGGTAGATTCATTTGATGATTCGAGTACTTACTTGTAAAAGTTTTTTTGAATAAAAAATTATTCTTTTCTATTCTAATGTTCCGTCATAGAGTAGGTATATTGTAAGGAAAGCATATTCTAGGCAATCGCGCACTATCTTAGGCTGTATCTTCACTTACCATCAAGTGAGATCACCGTCAAGCGCTTAACATAACAACCAATTAGGTAGGTATATAGGTGCCTAATAGATATTGTTGTTTTATATTTGTTTAATAGACTAGTTAGAATATTTAGTATTAAACAAAAATCCATGTTGAAATCCACTAATCAAGAATTTGAAATCAATGGAAAACTAAAATCGTGAAAAAAATAACAAATGAAAAACTTCGATTTTATGTGAGTAGCTATATTTCAATATTTTTCTCAAATTATTTTATTACTAGTTTTATGATAAAAAATATTAACCTACAAACCTTAAAAGTGTAGAAAGCAGACGAAAGCTTACTTTTTTATAGGTTAGAGATCCTGGGTCAGCCATAGGGCTCGAGAGCTTTCAAAAGCTTTAAAAAAAACGAATTTAATATACCTAGCACTGGCCTGTACCTTGTACCTTGGCATGTACCATGACGAACGAATTAGTTAGGCCATTCAAGGGAGCACTGCTATCAACATCTTGGGTACCAAGCCACCATGCGATGGAATCTAATGAGGTAAGTATTAGAATCAGATTAGATATATATTGGCTATTTAGTTTTATCTAGATTTAATTAAGGTTCTAGTTTATCAATCGGTTTAAGGGAACGAATGAAATTCTTATGCCAATGAAGTAATTCCTGCTAGAGCGTTCGGTGCTCGCATTCTATCCGAGCGCGATCTATTGACCGATATTGCCTTCCACAGGTCACGGTCTTGCGCCGCCTGAATCCAGCGGGCCCCTGCAACTAGTCTCATGTCGTCGGTCCACCTAGTGGGAGGTCTACCAATACTTCGCTTCCCGGTGCGGGGTCACCACTCCAGCACTTTGGGATCCCAACGACCATCAGTCGAAGAATATGCCTTTTATGCCTACTCCAATTTATCTTCTTCTTTATCAACCGATAGAAATCAACTACTGGACAAAGGTTTCTTGCGTGAACTTCCACAGAACTCGGTCTTGCGCCGTCTGCATCCAGCAACTCCGTGCAACTCGTTTGATGTCGTCGATCCACGTAGCGGGGAGTCTGCCAACACTGCGCTCTAATCTATATCTGCATAGAACTTGCATATCTATAATGCAACCAATTTTTGTATTCAAGTTATCAGATTAAAATAATATAGAACACTGTCCGGGCCACCAGTTCACTTCATTCGTCCACATAATAACGTGTATGTGTGCATTACACACAACTTGTGGCCAGCGTTGGCGATAAATCATAATATCAATGTATTTGCGATCAGACCTTATAGAGATGTCTCTGCTCGGTGACATCGATATGAGATATTATAATAAGGTCGGTAAAGTGACGTGCATGTTGGGATTTAAATTAGGGCAGGCATAGAATGCTTTTAATGTTTAATCAAAGAAAATGTACCATTTTAATCATTTTATGAACCCGTACCAGGAAGCGCAGTGTTGGCAGATCCCCTCACTAGGTGAACCGACGATATTAAACGAGTCGCAGGAAGCCGCTGTAGACAGGTGGCGCAAGACCGAGGCCGTGGATATTCATACAAGAGACCCTTGTTTAACAGGACGTCTATTAGTCGATAACGAAAAAGAAGAATCATTTGCACCTATGTGTTATTTTTCTAATACATATATGAACTCTATGTGCTTATTCGAGCTAATTTCAGACACACCTAGCGGGCTATTGAGAGAGATATGCTCGGAGTGATCAAATCATGAATGAAGAGATCAGTAGGTAGAAGAACTCTCCATCTGATTTAGCTAAATATATTTGATTTAGCTAAACGATTTGCGATACTGTAATTGGTTAATTGGTCCAACTCTAAAAGTCCTAGAATGACGATTTCAAAGCAATCATCCATTGACTGTACAATATATTTGGATTTCCGATAAAATCCAAAACGAGTAATTTCATATAAGTCAAGACATTTCTTTTCCATGGTTAAGACCCACAACATATTCGATATGGGGAGCAGTGACTTTTTATAAAATCTATTCATTTAGTTTCATACGTCATTATTCATTTAGTTTCATACGTCAAACATAAGTTTGTTATCAATCAATTTTCTAACACATTCGCATGGCAGATTTTAAGAGAACGAGAAGAGTCGGCAGGAAAGTCATTAACTGTCGTGCTTAAAAATTATCATAATTCGATATCGTTGCCCATAGACATTGCGTACATCCCTAATCACTCGCAGCGAATACCGCTGTGTGCGTCAATAAACACGTACTGTGTGCGCTGGTGTGCGTGCCGTGTTGCATTTCTTTCTCGTATTGTAATTTATTGGCCTGTAACGAAGTTAATTATTGCGATTTTTGTATTAAACGATGGAACTCGGATGGAAATTATATTTTTAGCTCGGCGTGTATCGGGGCGCTTTTTACTAAGAAACTGTTTTGAATCATTTTAATACTGTTGAAGAATAAAATTGTTGCTGTACGTATATAATTAGACACGCTGATAAAAATTTTAAGTACTACTTACCTACTTACTTGTATTTTACGAGTAGCAGTAATCAAGTGGTTAAGGACTTTGACCATTTTTTCAGTGGAGTCTTCTAACGTTTTGGAGTTATGTACCTACCTACGATATTATGTTTCAAGAAATTAAACACCTTGCTTTTACGTGTTTTTGCACGTAAACGTCGCGTCGCGAGGAAATCTGCACATCTGAGGGTTCTCCATAATGTCATGCTCTGAATGTGTTACGTCTCCCATCAGAGATTATTGCCTTAACCCTTCTCATACTGGGAGGAGACCCGTCTCCAATAATGGACTGATTAATGTTAATGATGATGCTATTTTTTGATTATGAAGACAAGTGTAAATTAAAAAAAAACATCCCGACATACAACATCCGAATCGCTAGTCAGTATTCATTAAAATACGTATAAAAATATGTATTCCGCTATTTTGGACCGATTTTTATCAAACATAGCTAAGAACACTCCCGACTAATTCACCTTCAAAAATCGGTTCACCTGTTCGGTTGCCCACACACACACACACAACACACACACACACACACACACACACACACACACACACACACACACACACAGACACACACACACACACACACACACACACACATACATACATACACATAGGCTGAGAAGTTGCAGCCGTGGCTTTCAATTCATTCCCGATATCACCAAGTGGCGCAGTCGGTAGGATCACTTATGATATCGGAAACTAGCTTTTGCCCCCGCGACTTCGTCCGCGTGGAATTAGATTTTGGGGTGGAATTTTCAAAAACTGTGACACACGTACTTCTTTATTTTTAACTGAAAGCTCTAATACGAACTTTGATGGAAACAGCTTGAAAAATGACGGAGTTTCATATAAACTTCCATCCCCTATTTAAACCCTTTAAGGGTGGAATTTCCAATAATCCTTTCTTAGTGTGCGCCTACGTCATAAAAGGAACCAACTGTAAAAATTTCAAGTTTCTAACTTCAGTAGTTTAGGCTGTGCATTGATATCTCAGTCAGTCAGTCAGTCAGGGCTTTGAATTTTATATATATAGATAGAGTTATAATTACGTATTTAATATCTAATTATATCTACATTTAGCAACGAAAAAAATTACCACAATTAGTAGATATCTACGAATTTACGTCGGTAGGTAGATAATAACAATTAGTTGAAGTAGTCATACAGTTACCTATTCGTTATTTGATCTACGCGAATAATAAAATTCAAGTAGGTACCTGTCTGTCTGTGATTTGGAAGGAACTGCTTCTTATGTATAACTAGCCTTTGTCCGCAACATCATCCGCGTGGAGTTAGGTTTTTAAAAACTTCTCGCTCAAAAGACGAACAATGAACTCGAAGGACGAACCAAAAAAACAAACACATTTTCGCATTACGAGTACTATTTTATAATATTATTATGTCTGGTGGGAGGCTTTGGCCGTGGCTAGTTACCAGCCTACTGTCAAAGACGTGCCGCCAAGCGATTTAGCGTTCCGGCACGATGGCGTGTAGAAACCGATTGGGGGTATGGGTTGAATTTACACTGCTATACCCCTTCCAAGTTAGTTCGTTACCATCTTAGACTACACCGTCACTTACCATCAGGTGAGATCGCAGTCATGGGCTATCTTGTCATTGAATAAAAAAAAATAGTAACTTTTACTACAGGACTAAACTAATATAAACTAATATAAAACATATTTAACACTTCCACATGCCTCGGTCTTGTGACGCCTATATCCAGCGCTGGGACTCATCTGTTACGTCGGTTGATCTAGTGGGAGATCTGCCCACACTGCGCTTTCCGATGCAAGAAGCTTACAAGAGACACTTCCTACGAGTTTAAAAAGACTTACAGCTGGAACAAAGTCGTGGAAATCGAGTTATACCTACCATATTTATATACGCAGCTAACAAGTAAAGTCCTAAAAGTGAACATTTTTCAAACAAAGAAACGTCGATCATTATCTTCGTCGTAAGCAAACGTTTTTACACGAAAATATTTTCCATATTTCATGTAATAACTCGTACTTATTACAAAGCACTTTATTATACTTTATATGGCCGGGAAAAAAGGGCAGCGTCGCCGAACGGGTACTAGTTATTTAATATTGAAGCAATTATATCGGATTCTTAATAACTGATAATGGAATTCGTTCCAAAAGGAATTTTCTGATGCATCGTCTTCGAGAAAAACATGATTTTCTTTTTAAAATGACGATTATGTTTCGCGTTGTTTCGAGTTAAATTAACTTTTTAAATACGCTTGGCTGTAACAGGCTTCTTAACTGATTTCAAAAAAGGAAGAAGTTCTCAGTTGGTTGCTTATTGAACGAGCGAATGACAAGATATTAGAACTTGAAACTTAGTACACTTACACTTGTATATTTTTAATTTCATTTATATTATGTTATTTAACTTCTTTCATGTTTGAATATTGTTATGGGTAATTGCCTGAAATAAACGATTTATTATTATTATTATTATTATTATTAGTGGTAAATTCAGTTATATCTTTTAATTGAACAACAAATACTAAAATTAGATAAATATTATAAAGAAACGAAATTATTTAACTTTTAAGTGGAGATTTAATTTGAGCCATATGTCAAAAAGTATTGCATATTAGAACCTGAAACTTTGTTGAAAATTCAGTTATATCCTGTACTTGAACAACAAATAGGTACTAAAATTAGATAAATATTATAAAGAAACGAAATTATTTAATTTTTAATGCAAAAAAATACAATAATGCTAATAGATGGCGCTGTATCAGTAAAACAGTTTTGCGTCAACTATTATTATCTTTTATTGCGTCTAATGTTAAAAGTTCATTATTACAATATATAATTAAAACTATCTTTTGGGAATTATGGGATACCGCGAGGTCTCAGTTCGGGGCGAACCACTAGTTTTTATTCCTGGACTAGCTGATTCCCGCGACTTCGTCCATGTGGAAAAAGTTTAGAGTGACTTGCTACTGTCCGCGAGAAGCTATGTCCGATAATATTTAATAGATCTTCCCCAAAGAACAAAATATTTTTGCGGGCTAACTTCGAAGCTCTGTGGCACTGAACATTCGACCCATACCCCTAATCTGTTTCTACACGCCATCGTGCCGGAACGCTAAATCGCTTGGCGGCACGTCCTTGACGATAAGGTGCTTAGCCACGGCCAAAGCCTCCCACCGTACCAGACGAAATACTATTCAAATATTCTCAATTCTCAAATTGCCCCCACAGGGAATCAAACCCAAGACCTTCCCAGTTATAAGACCATAGCGCTCACCACTGCGCCAGGGAGGTCGTCAAAATTTTAAATTGTACCTAATGGTAAATTTTTTGCAATCAAATATAATTTAAAAAAAAATTAGATATGAAATAATACTTGGTCATACTCTCACGCGAAAATATCTAATCCGATACCTGCGTAAAAATAACCCAAAAATATTTACAAAAAAAATTGGATCGAATTTCCAAACACCCGGGGTTAAGTCTAGTTCACAATGTCGAGACCTCATCAGGAAATGGGGTCACACACTTTTATCATTTTTTCCAAAAAAAAAAAAAAACGAAAAAAATACAATTCTAAAAAAGATGCACTTTTAAACGTATCAACTTTTTAATGCTCGAGATAACCCTAAAATTGGGGTGATTCGTGGGAAATGGTACTGGTTAGGATCAATGGGGTGGCTGAGACCGCGAAGTGAATGGAAGATGCCAAGGTTAAACTACATTAAATATGTTTTTTCGGCTCTATAAAATTATGCGCGATTAATCTTTTATATAAAGAGATAAAACTTTTATTTTTTTATTCAAATTGAGAGAAGAAGAAACAAGAGAAAACTCAATTTTTTATTTGCAGCTGTTTGGTTTTAAATTTTTATTTATGTTGAATGTGCGTAATGTTTGTGAAGATGGATGTTTGTTACTCTTTCATGAAAAAATTCCTGGACGGATTTTGATGAAATTTCATAATGTAGTAGCTTATATATATATGAAAATAGCACATGATTAAATTTTATCCCGGAAAATTATAGAATTACCGCGGGAATCACAATCCACGGCGATGAATTCCCGGGCATTATCTAGTACCAAATTTTAAGTTTCTATGCAGATTTAAAAACTGTTACCGTTAACTTATAAAATTTTTGGACTGTTTGGTTACATTTTTGTAGGATAGTTCATGAAATTAGTACTTATCTTTAATTCTAACACGTTACAATAGAATAAAATAGAATAGCTTTTATTTAAATAAACTTTTAAAAAGTGCTTTTGAATCGTCAAGTGCATTAACCACTGCAAACAAGTTGTATTAATACTAAAAAAGGTATTATAATAAAACATAATATTATTTTTTGAATATTTACCACGACCGTAGGATAAGAATTTTGAAATTTTTAATTCTCACATTCTATTGTTCGAAATTTTTTATCCAAAAATATTGCTTTTCTTCGTTATTAAATATCTTAAATTTTTCAAGAAACACGACTATTGCAAGAGTCGCACAGATATTATATATCTTGCAAAACTTCACTGAATACATTTTTGAAATAAATTTCGATCTATAATTGTCAATAGGTACCTAATGTAAACCTTTTAAACCCTTTCTTGAAATTAAAAGTGACCCCCGGTCACACCGATATCATATTCCTCAAAGAAATACACAATTCTGGAATTTAACCCGAATTATTTGCAATATTGAATAAATATGACCCTCGTGTCTTTAAAAGTGGGCGAATAAATAATTTATTTGTCCACACAATGGTATATCGTGCGACTTCTGACCCCAATGACCTTTTTTCTTCCCTGACCAAGAGCAAGGCGGTCGAAAAAGAACACCTCTATTGTGAGGTGGACAATGCTTTTTGATTGGGAGAAACGTAAAAAACGCGACAATGTGGTGAAAAAAAATTACAAAAACGCCCGGTCGTGTGGACCCGTAATAGGTGGACAAAAGGTTAAGCAATTTGTACTTATTAGAAACGTTCGTACTCGTTTGACCGACAAAATCTTTAGTTGAAAAATTTTTGTAGATAGGTAGGGTGACCGACCCAATTATTAGCACTTTAAGAGTTTATCCAATTTCAAATATGTTTTTTAAATTAAAATCTAACCAAATTCTTTAAATAATTGTGTTCATAAGGTTACTTGTTTAATCATTTATATAATTAAAGAACTTTTTAAGGATTTTTTTCTTAAATCAACAAGAATTTGAAATAAAATTGAAAAATGACCCAGTCTCCAATTATTAGCACATACGGGATTAACTACTGGTTAGTACTGACGGGTAAGTCGATCAGTCAAAATGGCCGAAAACTTCAGGAACTCCAGAATAATATCTTTCAACTACAATACTGACGTCATTTTAAAACTTTCCAGATTAGAAAGGTTTCGTTTGTGAAAAATATGAATTCCCCTAAATATTTTTTAATCTGAAAATTTAAAAACTACAATCAGAAACTTATATTTTAATCTTTTTTGCAAAAGTGCGAATAAACTGGTGCAGTGCTAGCAATTGGGTTGGTCACCCTATTAATTGATAAAAGCATCAGTGCATATCCTATGTATTTAGTTCACATTTAGGTTTTTCATTCGAAAGTACTTTGTTAGAGTTTATTTGAAAAAAAAAATTATTGTATTCTATTCGGAAGTCCCATATGAAGTCTTTGTTTTCCCGGAGTGACAATTGTCAGCAACACTGGCCAACTGATTAATATTAAGTATAATTATTTGTAGGAAAGTAGGATTAGAATGATTATTGTTTAAAGCGCCATTTAGTGACGGAAGTCTTGTAACGTTTCATGACGGTAGTTTCGTAGCATTGGTGTCATTGTTCCCTCCCCACTCGTTCGGTCCATAAAAGGGAAGCGTACAGCGTGTATTGATTCATTCGTCATTCTGTGTCGAGTCAGTCATCTGAAGTTAGTTGTCGCTCGTCATCTCTAATCAGTAGGGAGTTAGATTAGCGTTACCCTCACGTTCGGATGGTGGTTTGTCTGACGTGTTGCGGTTAAATAGATTAGATGTGAGGACAGGGGCCGTTATAGGGGCGGTTGGAGACGGCTTTAGATAGGGTATCAGCGTTTTAAGAGATCAGATCTCTTAAGGCGTGATTAGTTTAGAGTTTTAAATCCCCATTTCTGGATTGTGTCCTACAGTTCAGAAGTGGGATAGACCTATGCTCACTACTAGCCTTGATAACCTCACACACAGCCGTTAGTTTTTGTCTTCACGTTCGAGCGAATAACTTTTACTGTTCGATTCCCATCTGTGGTTTTGGGAGATTTGGAAAAAGGAAAACACTTCCCTTTTTGATGTTCGGTTTTGACATTGAGCAGGAATACAGTGTTCTTGTTGAAACGAGTCGTTGACTCGTTTAGGTAAACGATTGTGTGCCAATTTGTGCTATAGTTTGCAGGTAGTTGCATAAAGGTACTTTGTGCAAACGCGGTGCCAAGCAGCAGCGGCTTCAGTAATGTGTGCTGCGTTGCTGTCTGCGACGGTGCCTGGTTACGCGTTTCCTGTCGGCGCACTGGCGACCACGTCTGAACGTGTCGCTGCGCCGATGACGCGCTGCTGTGCGCCTCACCTGTCTGCGCGCTGGCGAGCACGTCGGAGCGTGTCGCTGCGCCTCATGACGCTCTTCTGCGCGCCTCCCCTATCTGCGCGCTGCCAAACACGCCGAAGCGTGTTGCAACGGCAGCCACGGCGCTGCTGCGCGCCTCACCTGTCTGCGCGCTGGCGAGCACCTCGGAACGTGTCGCTGCGGCGATGACGCGCTGCTGCGCGCCTCACCTGTCTGCGCGCTGGCGAGCGCGCTGAAGCGTGTCGCAGCGGCGGACTCTGCGCTTCACCTGTCTGCGCGCTGCCGAGCACGCTGTAGCATGTTGCAACGACGGCGCTTCAGAGGCGCCTCTCTGCGCATCACCGGCCTGCGCGTCGCCTGTTGGTGCCGGGCGAGCCTGACGCAGCGCCGGCTGCGAGACTTCTGCGCATCACCTGACTGCGCGCTGGCGAGCACGCTGGAGCGTGTCGCAGCGGCGGACTCCGCGCTTCACCTGTTTGCGCGTCGCCTGTTGACGCCTGCCACTGCGTGCCAGTTGCACATGATATGTGCTTTGCTAAGTACAAGCCTACGTGTCGGTAAGAAGTTTCCAATATATTTTTGACCATTTGAGTAAAATCATGGCAAATTCATGCCCACTATAGTTACGTTAGCTAGAAACCTTTTTCTGACCTCTTTTATGCGAAGGTTAAGAAAGAATCATTGTTGACTTTGCGAGTTAAGTTAAATGGGAAAAAATGAGATTCCTGTGTGGTCAAATAGCTTAAAATCTTGTGGTTTCGTAAAAAACAGTTGGTGTGCGATCCCGTGTGTGGATGCGCAGTGAATAGTAGCGAGTGCATACGTGGATTCATGGAACGGGGCGATCCTATGAGGATGACCGATGCCATGGCGTATGTAGATGCGCTTGAAGGAATTTGGAAGATGCAGTTATTGCGACATTTGTGAGATTATTCAACAGTTTATGAATTTCAGTGTAGTGAGTCTTTGTAATGTTCCTTGTTTATCATTCTTTGTCCAATTATCTTTGGAAGAGATAATTAAATTGAGTTATCCTTGTTCACATTGGTGCATTTCGTAATATGTGACGCATTGTGATTTAAATTTATCGTACAATGAGCAATTATCAAACCGGGTATTCTCATGAAATATAGTGTGGGTAATTGAAGTATAGATTGCAGAGTTTGTTTATTAAAGATCGTGTTGCAAAAATTATATTTTCGTAACGAAGGTAGAAAATTAAATTCAAGACGTGTGTAGTTACTGTCGTTCAGTTACTTCTTCAGTAAAACAAATTTGATAATGTGGCTTGTGGTTATCTTATTGATCTGACGTTTCCAATATGTTTTTGACAATAATTGTTTATTTTTAATCGTAAATTGAACGGTTATGAAAACTGGTAGCCAGATGAAGTAGAGTGACTTCATTCCGAGTATAGGTAGCAGAGTCCTATTTATCAAAGGTTGTTTTGCAAATCATAATAACTTTGCGTGATATTAATATTACGTTGTGCAAATGAAAGTGAAATTAAATTCGTGAAATAGTTAAACATGAATCAAAACAAAATTGGTTAAGTGGCTCGTGTTTATCTCGTACATATATGGTTGTTAGTGTTTCGATCAATTTTACTGATGATTTCAAAGTTGTTGAATAGAACTAGTTTTGACAAGTGCTCACGCAGTAACAAATATCAAACAACTTTTGGTTCCATTTCTAATTTCTACAAAAGTGAGTAGTAATTTTGGGTAGTGCCTTCGATGGTATTCAGTTATTTAGATTTTTGATAAAACTTAAACGGGTAGTTTGTTTAATTTGCTGGTGTTACTTATTTGTTAAATAGAAAATTTGTCACATAAAAATGTACCGGTGATAGTTTATTCGTCTCAGTTAATTTATTAATTGGTGAATAAAGATAACTGTAATGTATGGTCATAGAATATATCTAATGAATTGAGGGTGATATTTTTATAACGTGTTCTGAGTACCTTCTTTTGTGAGTCAGTTCATTAAAATGGTTGCATAGACGTGTCGTTGTTATTTATTATTTATCACAAATATTTCAGTGGCTACGAGAACGGGATTAGTAAAATTAGTAAAAGTGTTTTTTTTTTTTTTGTGCTTCGTTCGGGATAATTATGTCGATCGGTAAAATATCGGAATTCAAAGTTCAAACAGACAACTGGAAATTATATGTCGAACGGTTAGAACAATATTTTCTAGTTAATAAAATTCCGACGGAGTTGCATGTGCCCACGTTAATTACCGTGATGGGAGCAGAGTGCTATGAACTTCTGGTAAATTTGTGTACACCAGCGAAACCAACCTCAAAAAGTTTTAGCGAACTATCGACTATTCTCGAAAAACATTTACAACCTAAGCCTAGTATATTCGCCGAGAGGTTTAAATTTCGTCATCGGCAGCAGAGGGAAGGCGAAGGCTTAGCAGAGTATGTGGCAGTGCTTAAGAGCATGTCCAAGACGTGCGAATTTGGGAGTTGGTTGGAAGAAAGCCTACGGGATCAGTTTATCTGTGGACTAACAAGTGAAACGATACGACAGCGTCTATTTGCAGAAGATAATCTAGATTTCGCTAAAGCCTACCGCTTGGCTGTGAGTTTAGAAACGGCAGAAAAAGATGCGGCCATGGTGGAGGGGCCTTCAAGTGGTAAGGAAAAGACAGTGGAGTGCCAGGCGATAGCAGGTACGTCACAAAGGAAGGCGGGCTTTGAATCGGAAGCCGCTAACCGCGGAGGACGGCGGCCGCGCTATGGCGGTCAAGGTCAAGGTGCTAAGGGGAGCAGCCAGGCTCGTCGCGATACATGGAGTGCACCCACGGGGCCGGAGCAGGCGCGGTCGGAGCAGTGCAGTGTGTGTGGTCGACTGCACGGCAGCGCTTCATGTCGATTCAGGAATTACACTTGCCGAGTCTGTAATCGCCGGGGTCACATAAAGAGGGTCTGCCCCAATCTGGCAGCCCAGCACTGTGTAGAAGTGCCCAGTACTGGCAGCATTGCATCGGATAGCAGCGAAGAGAGTGACGAGGTAATAATCACTCATGTAAATAAGCTATCGGTACAGCAGTGTAAACCTATTGTGATTGGATTAAATGTTAATGGAGTAAACCTTTCTATGGAATGTGATACGGGTAGTGCGGTGTCCTGTATTAGCTATGAGGTTTATAATCAATTATTTAGAAATTTAGAGTTACACACAAGCCAATTAAGGTTAAGATACTATACTGGGGAGTGTGTTTTACCGGTGGGAGTTTTGAGGCCTCTAGTGAAATATAAACAGAAAGAAAGATATTTAGATTTGTATGTTATTAGAGACGGTAAAACTAATCTATTAGGTAGGCAGTGGCTGATAGAACTTAATATTAAGTTACCCGATTTTGAGTGTTGTGTAAACAGTCTTAAGGATGATTTTGATTTAATAAATTTCAGTTCCAGATATTGTAAGGTGTTCGCGGACGGCTTGGGGCGATTCACCGGCGGCCGTGTGGGCATCCGCCTGCGAGCGGACGCGCGGCCCGTGTTCATGCGCGCGCGGCCCCTGGCGTACGCGCTGCGCGAGCCCGTGGAGCGCGCGCTTGAGCAGCTGGTGAGTGACGGTATCCTCACCCCCGTCGACCGCTCCGACTGGGCTACACCGATCGTACCGGTAATAAAAAAGGACGGTAGCATTCGGATCTGCGCTGATTATAAGCTAACATTAAATAAGAACATTGAGATCGATCGTTTTCCGCTGCCTCGTGTGGAAGACCTGTTAGCACGCTTACACGGAGGTGAGCGTTTTAGTAAAATTGACCTTTCACAGGCGTACGCTCAGTTTGAACTTGACGAATCAAAGAAATGTACAGTGATTAACACTCATAAAGGGTTGTTTATGTATAACAGATTAGTGTATGGGTTGTCATCGAGTCCAGGCATTTTTCAAAAAAGATTAGAATCTTTATTTGCTGATTTGCCCCATGTAGGTGTATTTCTAGATGATATAATAATAACAGGTAAAGATAGGGCGGAACATATCGCTAATTTGCACAAGGTTTTTGATAGGTTGCAGGCGTATGGTTTACGCGTAAAAAAAGAAAAATGTGTATTTTTCTCCGAGTCAATTAATTATTTAGGGTATGTTATAAGTAAGCAGGGTGTCCAAACTTGCCCGGATAAAATTAAAGCTATTATCAATACACCGGCGCCTACGAATATCACCGAGTTAAGGGCTTTTATAGGCATGATAATGTACTATAGCAAGTTTATTAAAAGTGTTAGTACTGTTTTGGCACCCCTTTATAATTTATTGCGTGGGGGTGTCAGGTTCGTGTGGGATAAGGATTGTGAGAGGGCATTTGTAGACATTAAACAGCTGCTAGGGTCAAGTGAGGTCTTGGTACACTATTCGCCAGAGCTTCCGCTCGTCCTGACGGTAGACGCAAGCTGTTTGGGAGTGGGAGCTGTGATTTCTCACCTCACGCCGGAAGGGGAGCGCCCTATAGCCTTTGCGTCACGAACTTTGTCTCCGGCGGAACGTGCATATGCTCAGATTGACAGGGAAGCACTTGCTATAGTATATGGGATAAAAAAATTTCATCAGTACCTGTATGGTAGACATTTCATACTGAGGACCGACCATAAGCCACTCACGTATATTTTCGGTGATAAGTCGGGTATACCAGTAATGGCTGCGTCACGTTTACAGCGTTGGGCCGTGCTCCTATCAGGGTATAATTATAAAATCGAGTTTGTCGCTTCAAATAAGAACTGCGCAGATGCACTATCACGGCTACCTCAAAAGAGAAATAATGTAACAACAAGGGATGAATTAACTTACCTAAATTTTGTGGAAAATTTTTTGCCCATAACTAATGATCAGGTTAGATGTATGACAGTCAAGGATACGATACTGAGTAGGATTCTATTATATGTTCAATCGGGTTGGCCGGCAGTGTGCCCCGATGAGGTGGTAAAACCATATTTTATGAGACGTCAAGAGTTATATCTTGATCGCGGTTGCATTATGTGGGGATACAGGATAGTGATTCCACAAGTTTTGCGTAAGTATATTCTAAAACAGCTGCACGTGAGTCATATGGGGGTTGTGAAAACAAAATCACTCGCACGTAGTTATGCTTGGTGGCCGGGTATAGATAGGGATCTTGAAGAGTTGTGTAAAGAATGTGAGACATGTGCGAGCGAGGCCTCGGCTCCGCCGCGTGCACCCCCGCGTCCTTGGCCTTATGAGCCTGAACCCTGGAGCAGAATACATGTGGATTTCTTGGGTCCGTACAAGGGTAAAACGTTTTTTGTCATAATCGATTCAAGTACAAAATGGCTAGAAATCTTTGAGATGTCACGTACTAATGCCCTGGCAGTTATTAAAATTTTAAGAGCAACCATGGCACGCTTTGGCCTGCCCAAGGAGCTGGTCTCGGATCAGGGACCCCCCTTTTCCAGTGCTGAGTTTAGGAACTTCTTAGCTGGGAATGGGATTCATCAGTCTTTTTCTCCAGCTTATCACCCTGCGTCAAATGGGGCCGCAGAAAACGCTGTAAAGTTATGTAAACGGGCTATTAAAAAGGCGTATAGAGATAAAGTGGATGTAGATGCGGCATTACAAACGTTTTTATTAGCCTATAGGAACAGCATTCATAGTAGTACAGGGGACAGCCCTGCAATGTTGCTTCAACGTCGTTCCTTAAGATCAAGATTAGATTTATTACGACCTGTTAGAGGTCAGGAGTCTCGGATGCTTAAAGCGCAACAATTACAGGTGGAAAATGCGGGTGGCGTACCGCGACAAGCTACAGCTGGGGAAGACGTTTGGGCTAGGGCCTATGCAGGTAGTGATAAATGGGTAAAGAGCAAAGTAATTAGGAGAGAAGACGCCCGTAGGTACGTGTTGGATGCGGGTGAGGGTAGAATAGTGCACAGGCACATCGATCAAATCAGACGCAGATCCAGGTTATCCGAGATTGCTTGCCCATTGCCAGAGGAGGAGGTCAAAGGTCAAAATGAGGGTGAGGAGACAGTCGCAGAGCCGATTGTGGTGTCGAAGGTGAATACTCCGGAAAAAACGCAGTCAAAGGAGACAGTTAGTGGAGCTTGTACCCCTGGAACACAGAGGCACACGGAGTCCACACCATCGGCACCACAACCCGTGCCCCAAGAGCGTTCCAAAAGAATTAGAAAGCCCGTTGTAAGATTTGGATTAGAGTAACAGTACGAATTATCAAGAATAAGAAGGGAGGTGTAATGTATGGTCATAGAATATATCTAATGAATTGAGGGTGATATTTTTATAACGTGTTCTGAGTACCTTCTTTTGTGAGTCAGTTCATTAAAATGGTTGCATAGACGTGTCGTTGTTATTTATTATTTATCACAAATATTTCAATAACCTACGCGTATAATTAAGGGATGCTGTGGCTATCAATGAAATTAGTGATAATTCCGCACATGCGCATATTACGAGATGTACTTGCACTGACTTACATAATTGAAAAGAATCTTATTTAAATATTAGTTGTCGACTTTAAAGAAATTTACTTTTCTTATTTGAATCATTGAATCATTAGTTAAAGTCAGGTAAGACCAAGCTATCATACTTTGATCGATGTTTTGACTAAGCAAATTTGATTTGACTGACTGACATTAAACAGTTTGTTAATTTTTGGGATTTTGGTATACAACCACGATTACGTGGCAAGCGATGTAAAGTACATCGTAGACAGATATCACTTGTTTATTTTTACTTGACTCTTCTAGTTTCTTAACCTTATGGTTAAACTGAGTCGTCTATAGAATTGAACTACTGATCCGACTGATTCGTACCACACTGAACTGAAGAGTAGAATGTATGGCCACTATAAGGTATGCCTTACTTTAGTAACAGTGTTAAAAATAGTCGTAAGCTTGCTATTGAATCTTTTGGTTTTGATATTTTGCTAAAACTATTACATGCTCATAGAGCTCGTTACTTTTGAGCGAGGAAAATGTTTTGGAGTTGAATGGTGTCCTGAGAGTTGTGTTGCTTTCTTTGAAAGCAGCACATGGGACGTTTTTAATGTTTTTATTGCTTACAATTGCTCAGAGTTGTATGCGCGTGGTTTTGCACGCGAGAAGATGAGCAGCTGAGCTGATGAAATATAAAGGACAACCCTGGTCCTGTTAACATACTGGACAACCCTGGTCCACTAATTTCGGGACAACCCTGGTCCTGTTATGCTTTGGACAACCCTGGTCCACTAATTTCGGGACAACCCTGGTCCTGTTAGGTACTGGACAACCCTGGTCCTTAAATGAAAGATTTCATGACAACCCTGGTCCTGTTAGGTTCTGGACAACCCTGGTCCTTAAATAATAATAATAATGTTTTATTTTCAGGTTACAAGATTAATATTAGAATTAATTATGTGTATAATAATAATGTTTTATTTTCAGGTTACAGGACCCATAGTTTTGCATATATATGTTGCGTTAATATTATAATTGATATAGAATTTGTATTATTCGTGGAGCTAAGAACTTATAATACAGTGTTTTTAAGCTGCCGTACCTTGTTGTCAGTCGCCCGAGGTCGAACGACTCGATTTGGATGGCCGACTGTCAGCAACACTGGCCAACTGATTAATATTAAGTATAATTATTTGTAGGAAAGTAGGATTAGAATGATTATTGTTTAAAGCGCCATTTAGTGACGGAAGTCTTGTAACGTTTCATGACGGTAGTTTCGTAGCATTGGTGTCATTGTTCCCTCCCCACTCGTTCGGTCCATAAAAGGGAAGCGTACAGCGTGTATTGATTCATTCGTCATTCTGTGTCGAGTCAGTCATCTGAAGTTAGTTGTCGCTCGTCATCTCTAATCAGTAGAGAGTTAGATTAGCGTTACCCTCACGTTCGGATGGTGGTTTGTCTGACGTGTTGCGGTTAAATAGATTAGATGTGAGGACAGGGGCCGTTATAGGGGCGGTTGGAGACGGCTTTAGGTAGGGTATCAGCGTTTTAAGAGATCAGATCTCTTAAGGCGTGATTAGTTTAGAGTTTTAAATCCCCATTTCTGGAATGTGTCCTACACAATATCTTACAATATCTATATTCTAGTAAAAGTATAAGGTACAAAAATGTATTTTTTTTTCATGACAATTAAGATAGTCCTTGACTAAGATCTCACCTGAGAGTAAGTGACGATGCAGTCTAAGATAGTTGCGGGCTAACTTGGAAGGGGTATGTCATTGTACATTCAACTTGTACCCCTAATAAAATCGGTTTCTACTCACCATCGTGCCGAAACGCTAAATCGCTTGACGGCACGTCTTTGACGATAGGGTGGTAACTAGCCTCGGCCAAAGCCTCCCACCAGACAAATAAAATACATTAGGTAAGATAATGTAAAAGTAATAATAATTTTGGAGCCTGTATCTAACGTTAATTCATCAAAAGATTCCATTCCACACATTTCGCGCGAAACCGTTATTGAATCGATTTAAAAATCCTCCACAACGGCACAAAATGTCTATAAAAGTCTCAAATTACTGCAAACAGTAATAAATCAAGCGCACCAAAGTGTTAAGAAAAAAAAAAAAAAAACTATCTCACGGCGTATCATCTGTTACTTCCTAAAAGGGGTGAATTTCGTGATTCTTAAAACGCTTTGCAACGGTACCCTCGCGAAACAGTTACGCGAGTTAGAAAAGAAAAAAAAAACGCGGAATATATCATCTTTCGGGAAAAGGGAGTTCGCTAACTCTTTCCCATGGGTCTTAACCTTGGCGGGGCTTTTTTGTTAAAAATTGAGACAGCTTTGCCATCTTTCCCGTTTTTTGTCAGTTTTTTGCGAACCATAGACACGAAAGGCGAAGGGTCGAGCCCTTTGTGCTTGCCCCCGGCTTTGTATCGATAAGATACTGCAGGTGGGTCATGCGCACCCCTGTGCTATTTCAGTGTTAGATCGCAAATCATCATATTAAAGTTAGAAATGTGCGAAATATTATCTTTTTTTTATTGACTGCGATCTCACCTGATGGTAAGTGACGATGATGTCTAAGATGGTAGCGGGCTAACTTGAAAGGGGTATGGCAGTGTAGATTCAACCTATACCTCTAATCGGTTTCTACACGCCATCGTGCCGGAACGCTAAATCGCTTGGCGGTACGTCTTTGACGGCAGAGTGGTAACTAGCCACGGCCAAAGCCTCCCACCAGACTAGCATATCTCTCTCCTAGTCCTAAATACTCATGAAAAAATCACGTCGATCCATTGTTTTGTTGCTGCGTGATTGAAGGACAAACCAACAAACAAACACATTTTCGCATTCTACTAATTCCTATTATAAATGCGAAAGTTTTGATGTATGTATGGATGGATGTTTATTACTCAATCATGCCGCAACGACTGAACCGATTTGGCTGAAAGGCACAGAGATAGATTATAGTCTGGAATAACACATAGGCTACTTTTTATCTCGGAAAATAAGAGACTTCCCGCGGGAATTAAAAAACCCCAATCGATGCGAACGAAGTCGCGGACAAAAGCTAGTTTATAATATTAGTAAATATTGTGAATAATTTAAAACTCAATAGCCCAACGGTTAGAGGTGCGCATTGAAAACTGAAAGGTTCGAATCCATCCCCGTTGCACTACTGTCGTATCCACTCCTAGCACAAGCATTCCGCTCATTTGGAGGGGATAGGAGGATATTAGTCAACTTCAGCTTGGCTAACGTTCTTTAAAAAAAAAAAATAGAAAATTCCGGTTCACATTTGAATTTTCAAAAAGATTTTAAAAAGACTCTGAAGAGTATTTATTATTGTCGTTCCCGCACGTTAAAAACCGAAGTGCCACAGAACAGGCAGTTCCATTCTCATACAGCATTTTGCGGCAACGGACCATTTTCGCTAAATCGTTTAATTGAATCGATAAAAAACACACCACGTCGAAACTTTCACTGTGTTTAGGGCAATCAAATCGTCAGTGAAATTCGGCATAAAAATATATACAGTGATATATTAAAGGCTTATTATACTTAAGGCTATAACACACAAAGCGGGATTGCAGCGACGCACGGCGCTACAGAAGTAAATGGCGACGGCATTATTTTGAAAATTTTTAAGCTATTGCATAGCTTCTATTGCGGGCCAGCGTGGAGACCGAATCCAGAAATTCTGTAACGAAAATAACCTGACACGGGACTCCTCTCACCGCTAGATGGCGTTGATAAAAAATGCTATGCAATAGCTTTACCGCGGCAGTCCCCGAGTGCCACACGTCTTTTTTTTAACCCCCGACGCAATAACGACGGGGTGTTATAAGTTTGACGTGTCTGTGTGTGTGTTTGTCTGTCTGTGTGCATCGTAGCAGCCCAACGGATGAACCGATTTTGATATTGTTTTTAAGCTATTGCATAGCTTCTATCGCGGGCCTTGAGCGTGAAGACCGAATCCAGAAATTTCATAACGAAAATAACCTGACACGGGACTCCTCTCACCGCTAGATGGCGTTGATAAAAAATGCTATGCTTTACCGCGGCAGTCCCCGAGTGACACACGTCTTTTTTGTTTGAAAGGTGAATTAGTCGGGAGTGTTCTTAGCTATGTTTAATTAAAATCGGTCCAAGATTGATGTCAATAAAGAAACTAATTTGTAACAATAAATCATTTTGTATTTAAAAATAACTCGGAAGCAAAGATGCTCTACGCATCTATTTACTTATTTTTATCAGATGGAGAGAGTTCGCAGAATCCCTGCAAGATCTAAACAGAAGAACCAGAGCTACTGATAATGCCAAAAAGACACAATGAATGATAGATGTTGGAGTTCCAAGTTACTAGAATGATGACCTTGCTAATCAGGAGTTTATCCTTGTATTACTAGTAAGTAACTGTATTATTAATAAAAGTGTGTTTGATAGTAACTATGTAGTACCCACCCGTCACGCGTTGTGTGTCCATGCCTTAACTGGTGCGGTGAAAAAGAGCTCCATCAAAATAGGCATAATTACACATCGACTAAGCGGGCGGCGCGCACGGTTTTGAGAAAATTACGCGCAACAAAAACCACGCGTATTTGGAAACACAGACTGGCGAGTGCCAGGCTGTCTGACGGGAGAGCGGCAAGAGCTGAATACGGCTTTTGGGTTCACCCGTTCAGTACCTGACAGTAAATAAATTAAATATATTACTATTGAGTTGTACTGT
The DNA here is from genome assembly GCA_933228805.2 of Hipparchia semele. Taxonomy (NCBI): domain Eukaryota; kingdom Metazoa; phylum Arthropoda; class Insecta; order Lepidoptera; family Nymphalidae; genus Hipparchia; species Hipparchia semele. Next base: position 3,579,214 of record OW121731.1, read on the forward strand.
GTGTTGTGGTTTTACTATTGAGTTGTATAACAAAAAAAAAGTTTAAAAACTGTAGCTCAACTTCGGAAAATTGTATGTAATATCCGTCATGACCGACAATATACTACTGTATCTAAAAAACAAGCTTTGTTCAGAAATCGCGATTTTCTGTTTTTTAAGCTATTGCATAGCTTCTATCCAGAAATACGAAAATAACCTGACACGGGACTCCTCTACAGTGAGCCGCTAGATGGCGCATTTTTTATCAACGCCATCTAACGGTGAGCCGCTAGATGGCGTTGATAAAAAATGCTATGCAATAGCTTTACCGCGGCAATCCCCGAGTGCCACACGTCTTTTTTTACCATTATGTTTTACGAGATACATGTATTTCTTAAGTTTCTTAGTATTTTAAGACTTAATTGATATATTTAATGCCATTATAACTCATTTATCACTGTAACGATAAAACACTGTATCTGAAGATACAGTGTAGTGTATAAATATCGATAGCTTAGTGTTAATTTAATTTTTACACTATTGTATACGATTTTGCTAATATTTTAATTTGAATGCTATTTGTATATTTTTATAGATAATTTATTATTTCTTAAACTAGGTTTGCTTATTTCATTAAGCTGTTGTATTAGTTTGAGATTTAAAATACGTTTAATTTTTAACTAACTAAGTAAGTATAACATTTACTTTTTATTAAAAAACAAAACTTACGACCAACTTAAGACTAAAAAGGTATTTGTAACATGGTACTCAGTAATTCAGTTCAATATTGTACAAGAACTAATAAACCGCATTTTTCTGATTTACATTATTATCTTACGCAGCTGCTGGTTCATTCAGAAGAAATGGCGTCACAACCGGAGCGGCTTCAAAAATGGAACGCAACGCAAAAATGTTTGCCGCGCTTTTGTCGACATAACATTGTCGAACGGAGAAAAATGTCAGTTTTGTTTAAATTTTGAAAATTAATAAACGGACGGCCGCCGCCGCATTTTTGCTCGTCCCCGGTTCGGGTGCTTTAATTAGAAATATTTCGTGATTTTGTTTTTTTATTAGATATTTCGACAGCAGGAGGTTTTGCTATTGAAATATTTTTCGTCTGTTTTAGTGACGGGCTCGCATTCTTGGTATAGTTCTGACTTCTGTCCGAATGCTATTAGGCACGGTTTGACGTTTCCCGCTAACTTCACTCACACAATATTGTATAATGCAAACATGTTGTGAATTTAGTAACAATTTAATAAAGTTATACATACCAAGAATGTTGTAATGCATGAATGCTGAGTTCACCCCATCAGTCTAATAATAATTCTGTAAATCCTTAACTTCTTGTTTTTTTAATTAAAAAAATTATTTTTATCAAATGATTACTGTTTCTGTTTTATTGTTTATGTCTTTATAATTTTTTTCGTATGAAATAAAGGTAAGTACCTCTTCATTTTCTCTTTCAAATTCAAATGGACATCAGCTAAACAACAGAAACAATAGACATTTTAAATAAAAAACAGCGGGTAACTTTTTAACACTGAAAAAAATAAATAAGTGCATACTTAGATACATACCTACTACACTTAACATAACCGATCAAATGCGAGTTGGACTTGCATGCGAAGGGTTCCGTACCAAAAAACGCCGAAAAAAAACACATTTCTAGTAGGGGAGCCCCCCTCTAATTTTTAATTTATTTTTATTAGTTGTTATAGCGGCATCAGAAATACACATTATCTCTCTGAAAATTACAACTCTACCTTTGACTGATCCAGGTCGCTGACAGACGGACGGACGGACGGACGGCGCGGCGGAGGCTAATAGGGTCCCGTTGGTTACCCTACGGGTACGGAACGCTAAAAAACCACAATATTCTTCGTACGGAAGTTAATTAAGTACTTAACCTCCTGCCTACCAGAGACACTTTTTTTGGAATATGTTTTTGAAACTTTAGTATAATATTGCTAATAGATAATGATATACTGGAAAAATAGTAAAAAAAATCTTACATTAGAAAAATCTGTTTTTCACTATGTCCTATATGTAGGACAAAAGTACGATATTAAGATGTGATTTGTATAGGACATAGAATAGTTTCAGGAAATTAAATGCAATTATAATTGGATAAGAATCAAAATATAACAAACATTTATTGCGCTATGCTATAATCATAATAAATTTTCAGAAAAAATGACAAAAATATAACGTTGCTCCAAACAAAATTATCAAAAGAAGAAAAATGTTTAAAAATTGTAACCCGACTACGGAAAATTGGATATAACATCCATCATATTGAATAATATGTGACCAATATCACCCCAATTATAATAAAAAATCGATTAATACCTAATTTATCCAAATCGGCTCAGTATTTTAGACGTTACGTTAGCGCATACGTAAATATACCACATACATACATGCGATTATACATATAAACATACATAAATAGACTGCAAAAATCATAAACCTTCCTTTTGGCTTTGCTGTAGTTGGGTAATAATATATTTCTTGTAATAACAAAACAAAACTAAGCATATAATAAACATTACGTAGTGATCAGTCGTTAATTATGAATTTATTTTGAGATCAATAAAGTTTAGAATAGTATGTTTACATTGATGATTTAGAAAAGTTTACCCTCTAATGTCTCTGTAATCTGTCGATAAGTTACTTAGCCAAGTTGTTGTTTGTCAGAAAAGAAACATTGCGGTTTCTGACAAATAACAATGTTTTTAAGAATTTATTTATTTTAAGATAACGCATAGATTGTTATTAATTAAAATTACTCTAAATATTGGTGAAAATTGGGATAAAAATTCCTGTTAGGCGTAAAATAACAATGAAAATTATTCTGCCCAGTCAAATCATTAATTTCAGGTATTTTTCGTCCATGTATCTTGAAAGTAGCCATTATTTTGGCGATTTCTATTTGCAATTTATCGAGGAGATTAGGACAAAGATTGCGGCCTTTGAGGTTTCTTTTCAAGACCAGAACCATATATGCGTTCATGTTCACATCCACGTCCACGCAAAACGTTTCTTCCACATCCTCTTGAGCAAAACAGTGATGAAAAAGTTAATTCCAAATTATTTGAGATCATCTTCGTTTGAATCTCTAGTCTAGTGGTCATTGGATCTTTGACTAGGCTCTGAAGAGATATATTCCAGATTAAGATCTGAATTTTCGCCCGAAAAGTCAAACACTGAGTCTTCTAATGATTCTAATATTATGTCGTTATCTGTAAAAGCTAGAAAATAGATAAATAATTGGCAAAATCTTGCTATGTACTATACAAAGTACAAAGATAGTTAAACTATCAAAACTTTAATTACCTACTTTTGACCTTTGCATAGGACATAAAAAATGGCAGCAAGCTCGCTAGAATTATATTTATTATTATGCGATGATAAAACTATATATCGACATTTCATAGATTTAATTACTTGTTAATCATGATAAATCTAATCATTTCTAAGATTTGAATAAGATTGCATTCGACTAACTTACCCCTGTGCAAGCGCACCACCACTTGTCTGCCTTCCATCGCCATTTAAAAAAAATTGGCAAGTAGAATTGACACTTTCAATTTTTTTTACAAACCTAGATAGTCTAAAGATGTCACTAGTAAAATATTTTGGGGATACCATTTAAGAAACCGGCAATAGATTTTTCTAAATGTTATGTTCTTTGTGTAGTACAAATGTAGGTAGGAGGTTAAGTAATTCAGTTGAAATTAATCTTGAATCTATTCCGGAAAAAAAACAAACGATCATTAGCAAAAAGTGATGTGACACTTTTATGGAAACAAGAATTTTGGATTCTAAAAAAATGTCATTTCATATAAATGGTAAAAAACATGACACTTTTTGCATTTTTCTTGCACCCGGCGGTAACGTGACTCGGCAGTATTGTCAAAATATTACACTGTAGACATTTTTTTCTCAAAATTACCCCTTTTTCCTTAAAGAATCGAATCGCAGAAGGGTTAGCCTATTATTATGTGACATCTGATATTTTTTTCCGATCTTAGATACTGTTAAAATGATATGGCTTAGAAATGCAGTTCCTGCATTGTAACAACGAACGTACCGATGGTTTTGCGGTAAATATTTATAAATCTTTATTGAATTCAGGTTCGATTTCTAGACTTTTTTTTATTCGATGTTAAGATAGTCCTTGACTGCGATCTCACCTGATGGTAAATGACGAGTGTGAATGACTCAGCTCAGATTCAAGATAGAGGTTAAAACGAGACAGAAATACGCTCTGACATAAATCTGTCTCGTTTTAACTCTGTCTTGAGTCTGAGTTAAGTTATTATCTTAAAGCCGTAGTAGGTACATGTGCATGTCATCACTGTAACATGCACTGCTCGAAGACTTGATTGAGGGATTGAGGGAGTTTGGATGAAAAGACGTTTTCCAACGAAGTTTCTAACAGAAAAGACCACCTTTAAACAAAAAGAAACAAAACCGAATCTATATCTATAAATATAAAAGAAAAGATTCCGTTATTTTTGTTTATCCATATTTCGAACTAAATGCATCGTTCCATTTTAGAACAGTTTCTAAATTCAAAATTTCAAAAGAACAAAATTCTTATTCCGTCCGCGTCGCGTTCTAAATATAAAAACGCTTTTTTGTCAAATATGGAAGGGTTAAGTTAAAAACGTTCTATTTTCGAATTGTTAAAAAGTCGACATTGTATGGAATACGTCAAAACTCCGTAGCTGGAATGTATGTGGGAAATATTTACATAAATCATTATATATTCTTTCTTTTTTGTTTTAACTCGTTCAGTGTATTGAAATTGCCTCTTTTGATTTATGCTCGCGTTTTAATAAAAGTTTCGTTCGTCTCTATTTTATGAACGGTAGTAAGTATAGTGGAAGGTTAGATGGACTTAAACCTTTCATTAGGGAAGAGATTTGTGCCCAGATGTGAACTGGGTTGAGAATTGTATTGAATCAATGATTTAATGAATTTTAGGTGAAATGTATATTGATTTCAAAACTTTTTTATAAAATATATAGACTAGGTTGACTACGATCTCATATGATGGTAAGTGAAGATGCAGCCTAAGATGGTGTACACTTGCCTAGAAGATGCCTGTTATTTTGATGTAAGTTGTCCAATTAACTATAATGTGGGTGTATTTAAATCAAAAGGATTTAAATACATTTAAATACATTATAGTTAGTTAGAAAAACGGAAGCCCGAAAGGGCATTCCAAATTTTTGCAGTGCGTATTAGGAACAAGGAAGCAAAACGCTTAGTGCTAGTTCGTGGAATTATGGTAAGTACAGTTCATTATATCACGGGTTATGATTATGGTGGGTGATATAGTTATTTAATTCTTTTTCAGTTTAAAGTTTAAATAGTGGTTCGGGAAGGATTACGTTTTTCGCTTAATAGTTATGATGACGCTGACCTAATATGGGGTTACTATAGTTGCTATACAGATTTTATCTTAAAGTCTTCCATGAACTATGAAAATATGATTCGTTTTTCAAATGATACCAAAGACACAGGAAGCGTGAGTTTTTTGTCACTTCCACATCTCGCCCGAACTGATTCAAACAATGAGTCTCTTTCATTCATACTCATTTTGAATACGAGTGACTGAGACAGAGCATGCTTTGCCTTCAGGTGTGTTGACAATAACAGATGTTACGATAGCTTGAGAGATGGTGGGATTTGCATGACCCTATTTTTGAATATAAATTAGTGCTAAAGTTTTTTAATTAAAACAGATGAAAATTACAAACAGTGAATATGAAGTTAAAGTCAGTGCGTTATGACGTACCTACTAAAAACTTACATTTAATCTATAGACACTCTCAGAAAGACGTGTCGTTAAAGAATACGAATTTTATAAGAATAAAAGACGACTTTACGTGCTCTCCGAGGCACGGGGGTGATTCACCGCCAACTTCCTAATTTCGGACTAGTAGGTACTGAGAATTTCTTGACAGAAAAACCCAATATATTTCTTGGCCCGACCCGGGAAACAAACTTGGGACCTCGTTATCCGGAGTTGAACTTGCTAACCACTAGGACAACGGGATAATAAATATATCTTTATATTGTATATAAAGGAATTGATATTATCAGACCAGAGCGAAGAAACTGCAAAAAAAAATATCGGTAGATATCGTGTAAAATTGATGACACATCACGCCCAGCGAAAGATGAGATGGGTTCGTATTTCCCATAAGCTCTCAGACTACAAGATGGCGGGGCATATAACATATATTACACAATTACAATTCTATTTAATTATATTTTTCTCGTTTGTTATTTAGGATCCGTGGGTGTCTCGCAGACTGTTCGTGGAAGAACAATCGAAGGTTTCTAACATGTCATGTTCACTGAGCTAAGTCGTTCCGTTACTCGCTTTCCTAATTTTGTAATTCGAACTGACGTTTACTTTTTTTTTTGCGTAGGAGGCAAAGGTTTTTGTTTTATGGCATAGACTATATAGCTCATGATGTATGAGTGATGTACCTACTAATTAATCGCGTTCTCTTCGTTTCTTAAGGTTACCATAATAAGGATTATCTTATTACATAACTAGATAGATAGGTAAATAAAAACTTAATAAAAACAGATAGGTAAATAAAAACAATATCTTAAAACTACGCATGCAAAGGCGGCCTTATTGCTTCCAGAGCAATCTCTACCAAGCAACTATTAGATAGATTAGGCAACTAGATGACGCCGCGAGGATCAGGTCGGCCCGGGATTGAACCTACGACCTCCGGAAAGGAGACCATAGTCCTAACCGCTAGGCTATTTCCGCTAGACATGTAGGGGCTGTCGAAATATGAAAGCTGCACATACCAAATTACTTTTTATTTGCACAAGTAAATCACGCGCACGAAATCTAAAGCGCACAGAATTCTAAACTTTAAAACGCACAAAAGACTCCAACACAATACAATATCTCATTATTGTGAGGAATCAATGAGAAAATACCAGATTTGACCCAAAAAACTACACCCTTCTAAACTAAAAGGGTTAGAAAGAGCGGGAAGGAAGATTATTTTTGTGAATTAGGCTGCGGCTTCATTGCTTCGCAATAGCGTTTCTAGTTTCGGCGTAATATCACTCGTATACTTTTACTTTGGTTTGCTCTCATTATCCACTGGGTAAAAATTGATCAAAAAGCAGTCATGTTATTAATACACGAGTTTAAGACATTAAACTTAATCCACCCGGATCCAAGTTACAGTTTTCATATATAATATTATATATATCCGAGTATACCCGAGTTGGAAAATGAGTGATGCTTACTATCTAGTCTAAACTAGTCTCGATCACTGGTTGAAAATTATTTATTTATTTCAAAGACATGACCATGGCGGGGAGACATTTCAATTTCCCAATTCTTCTGGGGCTACAATTATAACAATAATAATATAATAAACAGACATAGAAATACAGAAATACATAAACTACCTAAATTACGGTTTTATTATGGTCTGGTTACCTAATTATACGAGTACATACTAGTACCTACTACGTTAATTGTTTTGGTTGGAACCGTTGAAATTTCGATCCAACTGCATAGATCGTGGTCACGACGGGACGGGTAGACTATAAAATTATTTCACAATGTGAATTATAATTTAAATTTTAGGCTTAACAATTTATTAATCGACACATTATACATTAACCTACGTTCCAGTAACCTCTTTATACATTTTTGTGAGCAGCTGGAAAGTGATTATATTTTATCGCGTCCCGTATTAATGTATCCGTAGCGTTAAAATGAGACTGAACAGCGAGTTAACCCTTTACCGCACCTGGACCGCGTTTTTTATACCCAACCTTTTTTGTGTCGAAATTTAAAAAAGTGCAAAATTTCGCTTTGTTTGGGGTCAATATTGATATTTTCTGGGTTCAAATAGACCCGGCACAATGCGAGTTCGTTATCTGGCCGTTCAAATGAGCCCATTACTCAGTGTCGGAGGTTAATGGCACATTTCTAATAGAAATGAACTATATTATTGACTATAGATTCGGATGTTAAATAAAAAATATGATATAGAAATAATAATAAAATATTGTAGAGTAGTTGTAGAGCATAGGGATGCTACCAACTAATCAAATCAGCAACTCTTTTTCAGACTTCAAAACGCGCGCACAAAATGGGAGCTTGTCTATGCTTTATGAAATACTGAACTGTGACGTCATATTCTTTTGACGCACTTTTTTTAGTTTAATCGATGGTTTTTTTAATATGAATAGCGAGCAAACAAGCACGCGGGTCACCTGAAGTTAAGTGATTATCGCCGCCCATGAACACATTGTTATACCAGAGCTACCAGTTGCCGGCTTTTCAGGAATTTGTTGTTTTAACTATTAAAAATAAAATTTTAATTTTTAATTAATTTGGATGACTCTCTTTTTAATAACATCGGTAAGAAATAAATTGAAATAATTTATTAACCTATTATTGAAATTAATTAACCTATGCATCCAAAAAAAAACCCAAAAATAGGCATAAATAATTGCATTAGTACCTATGGATTGTTTTACTTTTAATAAAATGCAACGTTCGATAGAACCACTGGTCAGTAATAGGTATTAGGTTATAGGTACCTAAGTACCTACTTGTAGATATTTAGGTAGTATAACCAAATAATGGAATGTGAGTTGAAAAAGCTATAAATACTCGCGATCGCTAATATTAAGTTGGAGGAGGGCTCGGGACAAAGAAACAGAGAGGCCCAGAGCACAATCGTCCCGTAAACGATAAAAATTATAAATTAAAACGTCTCAATGCGAAACGAACGAGCGAACAACCGCGTAATGCAAAAACGACGATGCTTTAAGTTACATTTCGAAAAAAAGCCAAAAAACAACCAAAAGTAAGACAATCAAATGAGGGACGCACAAAAACGGGAATAAAAGGAGAGACAAAAAGCAATATGGCGGATTGTTTTTAATTATCGAGTATCGGCATAAATCGATGCACGTCGCCGCGAGCCCGCCGCGGAGCGGCGCACGCGCGGCCGTGGAGTCGATGCGCACTAAAACAATTTTTTTGAAAGAAGAAAGATGTAATATTATGCACAACACTATCTACTTTATCTACTATTACTATAATTGGTTTGTTTGTCATATAATCACGCAGTAATGAAGTTACGGGTCGACTTGATGATTTTTGCATTTGGATAGATAGGTATAATTCAAAAAGATTTCAGAGCTTGGAAAGTGACATATGCTGTAAATCACAAATTTTTAAAAACCAGACTAAGTCGCAAGCAAAATCTAATTTTTATGTTTGTGTTTTGTACATATTATTGGTAAATAGCAATCGTGACAAAACACGAACAAGGCGATCATAATTAGCCTGTCCAGCTGTTGGACTTATTCAATTGCTCGCTGAACGAGTTCACAAAGGCCACTACCTCTATTGTAAGATTTAGTAATATAAGGTAGTGTAAAATTTGCTACCGTCAAAAGTGGAGGACTGACAAGAGTGACCGATTGAGAAGTTTTTAGTGTCTTTATACTACTTATATATTATTATGTATTTGTAATTTTAAGCTTTATCTATCGCATAAAGAACATGTATAAATAGATTTAAGTGTAGGTAAATAGGTAAATCATGACATTACGACGATTTGTCGTTATAATAGAAAAGCCAATTATTTAAATAAACTTTTAAACTTTCTTCGGAATCGTCAAGTGAATCTACCACTAGTTCGGAATGCTGTACCAAACGAGAAGAACCAGGAAGAAACTCATCAAAAAAACAAGATTTAATAAAATAGTTTTAGCGCACACATCGACTCAATGCCATCTCTGGATTCGATTCATAAAATTCATATGTATGGGTGAAGGCATCGCGGTCGCGCGGATGTACGATATATTTAACTTATAAATAAGGGAACATTGTTGTGCGTCGCTCGGTGCGTTTATACCCCTTTGTCATTGCCGGCCGCTCGTAGCTCGGACGGTCTTAGCTAATTCATCTGCTTAGCCTGGAGCCTTGATGGAGATTTTCATAATCCATACTAAAACTAGTGGTTCGCCCCGAACTGAGACCTCGCGATATCCCATAATTCCCAAAAGTTTTAATTATATATTGTAATAATTAACTTTTAACATTAGACGCAATAAAAAAAATAATAGTTGACATAAAACTGTTTTACTGACACAGCGCCATCTATTAGCATTATAGTGAAGCTATTAGCTTCACAATAATGCTAATAGATGGCGCATTAAAATTAAATAATTTCGTTTCTTTATAACATTTATCTAATTTTAGTATTTGTTGTTCAAGTACAGGATATAACTGAATTTTCAACCAAGTTTCACGTTCTAATATTCAGTAATTCAGAAGTTATAGGGCTCTGACAGACATTTAGACGGACACACTTCTCTGTCTAGTAGGCAAGAGCCCTAGTTGACTCAGAGAACTCGCTTCGCTCGTTCAATTATAAATGCCAGAGTAAGGCGTCAGTTACACAATAAGAGTTTCTCGGATGCGAGTGGAAAGAAACAGTTACCTGATGTTAAGTGAAAATGCAGCCTAAGATGGTTCGCGCTTGCCTAGAAGATGCCTATTCACTCTTGATTTAAAGACACCCACATCAAAGTTAGTTGGTAAAACGGAAGCCATCCCAGAAAAGGAAGGGCATTCCAGATTTTTGCGGTGCGTATTGGGAACCGTAGGTGCGTATTAGTTGTGATTATCCTATGCGAAAACTTTCTATACAATTTTCGCTCACGATTATACTAATGTACATTACTTAACATTACATTATTATACATGGTACACTAGCAGCTAGCTGATGCCCGCGACTTCGTACGCGTGGACTGAAGTTTTTAATTCCCGCGGAAACTCTTACTAATATTATTTATACATTCCGAAATCTGAAAATGTAAATAAATGTAACCATAAACAAAATACAAAACTTGACTAACACTAAATCTATGACTAAAATATACATATTGGGACTTAGGTATATTCAATAAAAGCTATATTACAAAAAACTCAGCATAATGCTACAGTATTAGAAGACTGCAGCGTTGATTTTCAGACGTAACTTTTAACACGGTACGATTAGAATACGCACGTTTTATATTAAAACATATTTAAAAGCTCGCGTATCCTAATTTCCTCCGCAACGCCACGTAAACCATAACGCTCGTAAACCACTAATAACTGACGCCGCGAGATCTCCAAATTTTATAATCCAAGGCCACTGACCCCTGGCCCATTGTCTCCTCGCTCCAGCCCCCAAAGGGCGGTTTTAAAGGCCTGGGCAGACACAACGCGACCGCGCGGCAGACAGGTTACGAACTTGGCCTGATTGTATAGCATTTTTCTGAATAAACTATAAAGAAATATAGTACACTTCAACAAAATAATTCGATGGAAAGCATAAAAAACAGACAAAAATATATAAATCATAAGGCAATTCTTAACGATAAGAGTTTAATTAGTTAAGAGATAAGAGTTTGTTTGCTAATTATTTCAATGCTGCAAAAAATTAAAAATCCAGCGAACTGAAATATTTTCTATGAACTGAAATTTTTTTGTGTAGGTACTATATGTTTCTTTAACAGTATATAATAGTACCCGGACTCTAAATACAGTACAATACTATTTATAGTATTGTACGTACGCTTGGCACGGATAATATCTAAAAATTGAAAGACCAATATTTAATCCAACTATTTTTATTGACACGCTTTTGATACAGGCTTTGCAAACTTTGTAAAATATCGATATAAGTGCGTTTCTGTAAATATATTATAAAGGACACGGAATAAATTTTAATTTCGATTTCGATTTTGACTTTGATTTCTCCGTATGAAAACCTTTCTCGCATACACCTTCGCCGCGTTTCCGCCGCGCGTTGTATCTGTCGGAACCTCAAACACGAAAAAAATCCCCAAAGCCCTATAACAACGAAAGAAATACCAAAAAAGATCTCATTCCGTCATTGTGAAGCTGTCATTGATCATTTTTCAAAAAAGCCCACAAATTCCGGCGTCTCCCGAAGGCTCCAAATTGAATTTGGCCCGGGAAGGAGTTATGGCTGGTATTTGTGGTTTTCGGCTTTCTTGACGCGCTTTTGTTTTGTTTAAGAAAGTTTTTGTTCGATTCCTACTTTTGTTCTTGAGTTTTTTTTTTCAAGATAAGTCTTTGCCAGCGACTTCACCAGTTTGAATTTTTTTTAATTCTTAGATATCATTTTAAGGGACTTTCAAAGGTGACCTTGATGTCAACCCCAATTAAAAATATACAAAATCAACTACTTCTAATTAAAAACTATAACTATACCAATTTGAGAGTATCAAACCAGTAGGTACTTACTGGAAGAATCATGCTGAAAGGCATACAGATAGCTATATACATCTATATCACGTAGGCATCCGCTTAAAAAGGATTTTTGAAAATTCAACCCCTAAGGGGGTAAAAATAGGTGTTTGAAAAATCTAACTTAACGTAAGCGGAGCCGTGCGCAAAAGCTAGATATTATCTAAGAACCTACTACAAACTCAGTCGCGTATTTTTTTCACTATCTCTTATGCTGAGATCTATAGAGCGTGCTCTGGCTTAGCTCAGACTTAAGATAGAGTTAAAACGAGACACAAATATGCTCTGACATAAATCTGTCTCGTTTTAACGCTGTCTTGAGTCTGAGCAGAGTGAGAGTGCGGTCTATAGATTTCAGCCTTAGAACAAATCATTCCCAAGGTTTTTCTGAGATCTTGTAGGTACTATTCATTAAAATCCACACATCCGTCTCAACTTGTACGCGTAATAAAACAAGTAAAACGAACAAAAACAACCTTTATACCAATGCAAATAATAACAATTAAAGAGATAGAAGTAATTGTGTATGTAGATAGGCCGGGAATCGAACCCGAGACAGAACTTAAATCAGCACAAGTCGATCGCGCAAATAAAAGAAAATTGACCACTTACAAAGTGGTTTGAGTAAAATAACAGGGACGTTTATGGAGTAGTGTTGTATGACTCGTTTCTGATATAAACTGCTTCGTTGGTTTAGCGCTGATATATCCGTCCGTCAGTCAGTCAGTCAACTTTACCTTTTATTTATTTAGATAGATAACCAAAGATACACAGTTCCTCAGACTCAGCAGAAGAGCGTTCGAGACGTCTTGAGTCTTGACTTCCAAAATACCTCAGCACCCTAACATACCAGTTTTCCAATTCATCTACCTATACTAATATAATAAAGTGCAAGAGTTTGTTTGTTTGAACGCGCTAATTTCTGGAACTATCAGTCGGATTTGAAAAATTCTTTTTGTATCGGATAGCCCAATTCTTGAGGAAGGTTGAAGGCTATTCAGTATCTCGGTACGACTCTTAAAAGCCGAGCAAAAAGAAAAAATAGCGCGGGTGAACAATGCGATGTGGTAAGTCGGTGGTCGAGGGCGGTCACCCGACGAGAACCGAACAAGAACCGAAGGCTATTTATTAATCCGGAAGATCAAAGTGTTCCCCCTAGATTATTAAAAACTAAATCCACGCGGACGAAGTCGCGGGCAACAACTAGTTATTTACATAGGATTTGCCTTTCAGGATTTTCATCCTACATTATTTGTAACAACAGTCGTCACGAGGCACATAAATCTTTTTTTGTTACAGGCTACTCTAATTCATTATTGTTCCAACTCCGAGAAACGAATAAGATATGGAAAAATTAACAAAGGTATGCTCAGACATACCCGATTTAAAGCGCTTCGAAATGAAATAAGTAAAAATTATGAAGTCGAGATTTTTAAATACGCTGCAACAAAATTAAAACGACATTTGACGAGTTACCACCTTTTATCATTTCGTGCATGTAAGAAATACTACGTTTATGGGTATCATCATTTCAACCAAAATACTTCGATACCTCCTACGTAAGCTGCGGTATTCCACAAAATTGGCATTTTAGGATTGTTGACCTTATCATTTGTTAAGCTATTGCATAGCTTCTATCGCGGGCCAGCGTGGAGACCGAATCCAGAAATTCCGTAACGAAAATAACCTGACACGGGACTCCTCTCACCGCTAGATGGCCTTGATAAAAAATGCTATGTAATAGCTTTACCGCGGCAGTCCCCGAGTGCCACACGTCTTTTTTTATCTATTTTAGTTGTGTTCGTTTAAAAAAATTAGAAACAGCATTCTTTAACATACTTTCGAGATGTATAAAGTTGTATCGTTATTAAAATGACGCCCTAAACCATTTTATTGACCTTCACAACAATTAACGTAAAAGTAAGCGTTTTGGGGATACAACATCTTACGCAGGAGGTATCGCTTTCACTGCTTGACATAGGTATCTCGTAAGATCGCCACATATGCGATCTTGTGCCGCCTGTATCCAGCTGCTGCCAGTGACTCGTCTGCTATCGTCATCTACCTAGTGGAAGATCTAGAGTCTGTTATAAAAATAATATTATTGTAGGTTAGGTGTAGGCCAGAACAGTTCAATTAAAAATTAGTCTCGATAAAGATTCCTCTAATAAAAAACACGTAAATATTTCCGTAGACCAATGAAATATTGTGTAGACACTAGACAACACTTTTTACTTTTTAGGTGTAGAGCAGACCAACGACTATATAATAGCGTCACCGAATAGCTGACGAACTCCAAGACAAAACCAAGTGTGTAAGTTATGTAACATCAACAATATAAGTGTTTTCAGAGACGATTTATGGATTCAAAACACTGTGGCTAACTTTATAGTAACAGTAAGGTATAAGATTTAATTCGGTTGATCGTATTCGCATTAGATGATATTAGCTTCAAAGTTAAATAAACCATAAAAACATTAACATAGAGCTCTATTTCGTGTACGCCATTTTTATACGTTTACGTATACTGGTATCGTCCATATTAAAATCAGTTGTACTGAATTTGTGGCTTTAATAGAATACAGTTAAGGTTCATTTTAGTCTGACGTTAATGTCGTCGAATACGAATACGATCAATCGAATTTTAAATCTTATAAAACACTGTAAAACTGCTCTGACTGAAAAAGTGTCACTAAAATTATTTGTTTATTAAACAGTAGCGTAGAGCAGACAAACGACGGCCCCGAGACAGTGACGGCCGATACCACACAGTCGTCAGTCTGCAACGTCCCTGATAGTGTCATTAAAATTAATCGTTCATTAAACGGTAGCGTAGAGCAGACTATCGACTCGTGTCCCGAAAGCCATTAACATGAAATTAAACCGAAACAAAAACAATAAAAACCAAACACAAAATAAAGTATCACATCTCACATATTATGATAGTCAGAGAGCTGGTGGGAAATATCTACTGAGGTGTTTTTTGATCTCCCTGTGGCCGAGTATGAAAATTCATTGGTGTGAAAGTGACGCTTTATTAGTAAGTACTTAGATTTGTACGCGCTTTGAACTCTTGATAAAAAGCTGAACGCGCATGTATTACATCGCTATTTTGCGTTAAATATTGTCATTTCTTGTTTTTTTTTTCGATTAAAATCAAGTTAAGTTGCATACTTACATTCCATGTTGTAATTTTTTTTTTTATTAAGAATATAGGCCAAGCTGAAGTTGACTAATATGCTCTTATCCCCTCCAAATAAGCGGAAAGTTTGCGCTAGGAGTGGGTACGACAATAGTGCAACGGGTGGTATTCGAACCTGCGACCTTTCAGTTTTGAGTCTGCACCCTTTAACCATTGGGCTATTGAGGCTTAAAAAAGGCTTGTAAATAAAAAAAAATCAAAATCACGAAAAGATGGATTGAAAATTCCTACACTGAGCAACTTGGAACCATGTACGGAATACCTGGTTTTAGTTTACGCCCTTACACTCTTTTGCCCGTAACTTTTCCAAAGCTTAACATTAACACCAGCTCCTCGACTATAAGTATCACATCTCCCATATTTCAGTATTTATCACAGGATCGTTCGTTTCCGATCAAAATTCGAAAAGGGTAAAAGTTTTTTTTATTTATTTGTTTCGGTTTCTCTTATTATAAATGAACGCGGCCGCTCGCGTACATTTTTTAAAAATCATTCCATTTTTGAATTTCTTACGCGGTTCTGGGAGACGGATTGACGATGGGTTAGTGGGGATGCACCGATAAATTCGAATCCTTTCCTTATTCCTTACTGATATAATAAATGCGAAAGTGTGTTTGTTTGTTGGTTTGTCCTTCAATAACGCTGCAACAGAGCTACGGATCGACGTGATTTTTTGCATCGGTATAGTTGGGGACCTGGAGAGTGACATACTTTTTATCCCGGCAAATCCCCGCGAATTTTAATCCAGAGAGTTCCCGCCCGATTTTAAAAACTAAATATAACACGCGGACGAAGTCGCTTGCATAAGCTAGTATTTGCTACTAAACGGTTGCTATTTTGATTGCATTGCGATGAAGATCGTAACATCCCTAGATTTACCTGTTTCAGTCTTTTTATGACTGGCGGTTGACTTTTGTAGGTACTTTCAGACTTTTGTAGGTACCTACCTTCTTTCACAGGAAGTCGACGAGTGTATGTAATCTCGATCAATTGACTCAAAAAGTAAAAAAGTTACTAAAAAAGTAAAAAAAGTTACTAAAATATTAAAAAAAAAAAACTTGATATTAATTGTTATTTTATCTTGTACTCTCTACTTCTTTCAGTTCTTTCAGTTCTTTCTAAACATATATCTCCGAATCGAAGACGAATCGAATGAAGTCTTATCTCTGTTATGACAATGCGCTGACGCATGACGCATACCTTCGTCTCGACTCTCAATCTGTCTATCTCTTTCCAATCCGTTTTTAAAACTTTTAATGTACAAAACTATTTAAAAAAATAACTAATAATTATTCCCTCTCTCTTATTCTCTCTTATTTCCCGGGTTAAAAAGTAGCCAATGTGTTATTCCAGACTATAATCTTTTTCTATGCCGGATAATCGGCTCAGTCGTTGCGACGTAATTGAGTAACAAACATCCAAACTTTCGCATTCATACCTAATTAGGTATAAATAGGATTACATCGGATGGTTGTGAGAACATCTCCTAAAATGTTCTACATACTTACCATGATTCATCGTACCTACATGTTTCTCGCTTGTAGATAGACAGATATACCTATTTAACAATGCAACAACGCTCGTAAGACTTGGGCAAACAAAACGCGTGACGGTACGTACCCAACGCGGCTCCTAGACGTTGTAATACTAGGATTACCTATGCTACAACAAAGTACCTATAAATACATTCAGTTTCTTACATTACAAATCATAAATATTTATAAAGGTAAGTCTCCCTGTCATTTTTTTTAAAGAATATTAGCCAAGCTGAACTCGACTTATATTCTCGCCTTCACTCCAAATAAGCGAATAGCTTGTGCTAGGAGTGGGTACGACAATAGTGCAACGGGTGGGGTTCGAACCTGTGACCTTTCAGGTTTCAGTCCACACCTTTAATCGTTGGGCTATTGAGGCATTTCCACTAGTATAACTATGGCAAACCTAGTTTTTCTTTGCTGTATTCAAACATACAGTCGGACAGCCTGATTGATATAATCAAACTTTGCAAGTATACCTAATGGGGTGATAGTTGAGACATTTATATGGGTTTAAAATTGGTTTATTCGTGATAAAATTACGCAGAATAAATGTATAGCAAAATTCCATTGAGCAAGGTCTTATGAGGACTAGTTATGTCAACAGAACTACTGGGAATAACCGCTCACGCCACTTTTTTAAATAAATAAATAAATAAAAATAAAAAAAGCCTTTATTCTAATAAGTAGCAAATAATCAACATACGCAACTTTTTTAGTTTTGTAAAAAATTGAATCTTTTCGTCGCGCGTCGTCACCGTCGCGCTTCGATTGTCCAAGCCTTTACCTCGTATGGCCGTGACGAAGCACTAACTTCGTATTCAAGCACTTATTTTAAAATATCAAATCCTCAAGAACGAGTTATTGGTACCTTCTTTTTTATTTTATTTCACATTTTTATTCGAAATCTTTCCGGCGCAATGACGCAGCATAATATAGGAATTATTTTATGTAAAAGATAATACTTTAGGTTTTAGGATCGGTACGCATACTTTAGAATGGATTTGGTCTTCTCTGAATTAAATACATTTTAGCATACTTTGTGTAGCCTATTCTTAACATTTTTCTGGACGATAGTTATGATTCATTCATAGTTCTTTCATTCATTCTTCACAGATAAGTAGGTCTATTAATAAAATTACTAGCTTGTGCCCGCGACTTCTTCCGCGTAGTTAGATTTTTCAAACCCCTATTTCACCTAATCCGTCTTGTGGGAGGCTTTGCCGTCAAAGACTTGCCGCTAAGCGACAAAGACGTGCCGCCAAGCGATTTAGCGTTCCCGCACGATGGCGTATAGAAACAGATTAGACGTATGGGTTGAATTTACACTGTCATACTCCTTCCAAGGTAGCCCGCTACCATCTTAGACTGCATCATCACTTACCATCAGGTGATATCGCAGTCAAAGGCTATCTTTGTCATCGAATAAAATAAAAAAGTTCTACTTGGGATGATGAAAGAAAAAAACTTTTGTATAATTTTTAAGTATACATATTTATTTATAAATTACGCTGTCACATGATACAAATTAAATTATTTACAATTAAATAATAATAGTTAAGTTTATATAAAAAATAATAAAAGATTTCGAATCGGCTTAGCGCACTACCGTTGCCTAGTTACTCTGTGGTGGCGTACAGAGTATCAAAGAAACGGTCATAGACAATAGAACCGGGCCGAAATCTATGCCAACATTCATTAATTCCAAGCTTTAATATCCAGAAGCTGCAAATAAATATGTTAGGTGTAAATAAATAATATATAACGATAACAATCGACAAATAAATGTAACATTTAAACTTTAAACAGTGACTAGAGAACGTTACGAGGATTCGATCTTCCAAGCGACTTCTCATAAGCTTTCGATAGGGTATAACACTTAACGAGTACTTAATAAATTAATAAATAATAATATTATTAATCATTTATGTAAAAAAAGAACTCCTTTACACTATAAAGACTCCGAATCGTATAAAAAATCGTTTTCCGTTATCAATGTTCGCGTGGGTAAATAAATATAAGATTTCGTAGAAGGGAGTTCCGCAAGGTGGCATCTTGGGTCCCCTCTTTTTTGTCTTATACGTCAGTCATTGTATTGAGATTTGTTCGTTTATTGTTTTCTTAATTGTCGACTACGTTCAAGTAGAATGCGGCGAAGGAATCTCCCTTGGAGCCGACGGCGCGGGCTTGGTACTGGCCGCTGTCGTCAGCGCTCGTGTTGACGATCTCTAGGCGATAAGCGGAAGTGCCTACCATCATGAACTTGTATCTGCTCGACGATTCATCGATGGGCTTGCCGTCTTTCAGCCATTGAAGCTGGAGTGGTGGCTGTAACGAAAGAAAACCACGAAATAAAAATTAAGTTGATGCATATATATTTTTTAAAATAATTTGACTGGGTAGCAACCTGTTTTTAAAATAATTTGATTGGGTTGGCTAACTAGCACCAGTTAAATCACCCGGGGAACATCTTTGTCTGCTGACATGCATCATGTACCATGTACCATGGCGCGTAGAAATCGTTAGGGGTATAGGTGTAACTGCCATAATTAACCGCCTTTGCATGCGTAGTTTTAAGTTGTATTAAATTTTGTTTCTTTATTGTGTGCAATAAAAATTTTAGCTATCTATCTATCTATCTTTTTGCTTCCATCTTAGAATGCAACTTATAAAATTAATAGCTTTTGCTCGCGGCTTTGCTCACGTTAAGTTCGATTTTTCAAACCCCTATTTTACCCCCTTAGGGATTGAATTTTTAAAAATCTTTTCTTAGCGGATGCCTAAGTCATAATAGCTATCTGTATGTCAAATTTCAGCTCGATCTGTCCAGTGGTTTGAGCTGTGCGTTGATAGATCAGTTAGTCAGTCAATCAGTCACCTTTTCCTTTTATATATTTAGATAAGTGATGGTGATGAAGTTAATGATGGTGATAATGAAGTTAATGATGGTGAAAATGATGTTAACGATGGTGCTGATGTGTACCTTGTCCAGTTCAGTGATGAACTCAGCCGGCTCGCCGCTCGTGATGGTGGCGGATCCCGGGAACGCTTTGTACTGCGGCGTGGCGGGCGTCTCTCCCGACACCGACACTACCAGCGTGCACGAGGAGAACGATTCGCCCGCGTCGTTGAACGCCTCGCATGTGTAAACGCCTGAAAAGACCATGTTTAGTGAAAAATAAGGTTCATTCCACCTTAAATGTCTCTTATGCCCCTGCTCCACCTGCACCGTAACGCATAAATTAGCACGATAATAAAGGCATTACGCAGATGGGGGTCAATATTTTACCGCGTTAAATGTGTTGAAACATTACTAATGACGTTAGACGCTAAGCGCTAATCCATTTGGGCACAGCCGTTAACATTAACATTAATGCAGATGGAGCATAGCATTATAGTGAAATTCTGCGATCTATGGTCACAGCAGACGAAATATTATTAATATATAATTCCAATTTTTTTAATAGCACAATATTAATATATATATAGCTACTCGTGCTGATTCACTCACTCACTCATTGATCACCTCTCCTGTAAAATTTTGTATGAAAAAATTTTTTTTCACTCATGGTTTCGTATGGAGGACAAAAATTCATTCGGAAGAAAAATATGGAGAGAGCTGATGATTGAGGATTTCGGAGACGGGTGAGGAGCACCGGCCAGGATATCGAAGATAGGTGGGGGGTGTTCAACCAAATGTCACTCGAAACCTCATCCAATTGGCAGAGAGCCGAAAAAAAACTCCAAAATGTTGGATTCAAGATGGCGGCCATACAAATTTTGTTTGTGTCTATCTCGGAGAGTATAAGAGTTGGAAGAGTGGTTTCTTGGCAAAAGATGATCAGGACCCGATGGTCTACTTGATGAATAGAAAAAAAATTCAAGATGGCGGAATTAATTTTTTTCCATACAAAATATATGCAAGACTTTATGCGGCGCCTTTTCAAAATTTCTGATGGTTTCGTTTAGAGGACAAAAAATCATTTAGAGGAAAAATATGGAGAGAGCTGATGGTTGAGGATTTCGGAGACGGGTGAGGAGCACGGCCAGGATATTGAAGATAAGTGGAGGGTATTCAAACAAAAGTCACTCGAAACCTTATCCAATTGGCAGAGAGCCAAAAAAAATCCAAAATGGTGGATTCAAGATGGCGACCATACAAATTTCGTCGGTGTCTGTCTCGGAGACTATGAAAGATGGAAGAGTGGTTTCTTGGGAAAGGATGATTAGGACCCGATGGTCTACGTGATGAATAGAAAAAAATTCAAGATGGCGGGTTATTTTTTTCATATAAAATGTATGCAAGATTTTGATACGTTCCTTTCCGCTGATGGTTTCGTATAGAGGACAAAAATTCATTTAGATGAAAAATATGGAGGGAGCTTATGATTGAGGATTTCGGAGACGGGTGAGGAGCACGGTCAGGGTATTGAAGATAGGTTGAGGGTGCCCAAACAAAAATCACTCGAAACCTCATCCAATTGGCAATGAGCTGAAAAAAAATACCAAAATGGCGGATTCAAGATGGCGCTCATACAAATTTCGTCGATGTACTTATATCTCAGAGACTATGTAAGATGGAAGAGTAGTTCCTTGGAAAAAGATGATCAAGACCCGAAGATCTACTTGGTGGATAGAAAAACCGCGGTTCGCTTTAGCGAGCCGCGCACCCACGCGCCCTACTAGTCTTTATAATAATTGCCGTAAAAGATCTGAAACTGTCTTCGAATGATGAACTATGACTAATATGATGTAAAACAAGAAGCAAAATTGACCATATTTTGTTTCACCATTATTTTTGTTTAAGATTATATTCTATATAGATCATCATATTTTCGATGATAAATAATAATCTATGGTACGAAATAGGATCCTATAAATAGTATGGTGTAATGGGCGTATGTCATTATTTTTATTTTTGTTGAGATTATTGCTGTCAGACATTGTATTTTTTTGTATTACATTTAATTAAAGACATTGAATTAAATGAAGACTATATAGTACTTTGATGACTTTCAAAAAGTGTAATTGTTAGCTACTTTGAATAAAATATTTGACTTTAACTTCGACTTTTTGGACCATGCATTAGGTTTGAATAAAATGACAAATTCCTAAAAAGCCGGCAACGCATTGGTGGTGCCTCAGGTGCTACAAATGCTCATGGGTGGCGGAAATCACTTAACATCAGGTAATAAACTAAAAATAATAAAAAAAAATGAAGAATTGAACTGAAAATCGGTAGAACAAACGTACCGGCATCCTCAGGGAATATCTCAGCGATGTGCAGTTTGTGGATATTGGCTTCGGAAGAGTACTGGAAGTCCTTCGAAGGTTTGATCTCTTTGTTGTTATGTAACCACACCACGTCGAATCTCTCCGCGTTGGCAATCCTGATGAAGAAAAATATCATACAAACAAAGCTCATACATAATAATATTATTCAGACAAAAAATGTCCAGGAGTAGGTATATATGTGTCATTCACACATTCGGAACCAGAGCTAAAGACTAAATTTAAATTTTATTAATACTGGTATTTTTATCTTTATTTTTAGTTAAGCTTCGAGTAGTTGGGCTATTCTTTTTTTTTATTCGATGACGAGATAGTCCTGATGGTAAATGAGGATGTAGTCTAAGATGGTAGCGGGCTAATTCGGAAGGGGTATGACCGTATGGCAGTGTAGATACCATACCCTTAATTATTGGTAAACACGCCATCGTGCCGCATCATCACTTACCATCAGGTGAGATCGCAGTCAAGGGCTTTTTGTCATTGAATAAAAAAAAGCAGGATATGGAATAAATTATACTGACCTGCACGACAACGTGACGGGGTCGCCGTCTTTGACGTTTTGTGAGACCGCGTGGTCGACGATTCTCGGCGGCTTGTCAGGCTTCGGTGGCGGGGCTTCTGCTGTCAAGCCTAGTACAAGAATAACAGTATGAATATGTATTACGATTGAGCATATACATATTAGGTAGGCTAGACAAAATTGCGTGGAGTCGGGGTGCTTGGATTTCGTTTTTTGTTAGGCCTACTTGAATTCTGATTTTAAGGAGAATTATTACGCAATAAAACCTATGCAAAACAAGTTTATCCAGTCCATTCACAATCCGATGTTAGTTTATAATCTAACAAGTTACATTCACGTTAGATTATAAACTAATAATTCTTACAATAATTATTCCTTGCCATTATACATCATAATATACATAAGAAATTCCTATTTATGGAAAAGTCCTGGAGTGGCGACCCCACATCGAGTCAAGTGGGGCAAGACCGAGACCTGTGGAAGTCCATGCAAGAGACTTTTACACAGCAGTGACGTCTTTCGGTTGATAAAGAAGAATAAGAAGAAGAATACACATATAATCCACCATATGCTTCTAAAAAATTATTGGCTATATTAGTCATATAGCCCGACGCCTGCCTAGTAACCTGGAAAAACTTATAGTTGTAGGCAAGGTGGAGGGAATAGACGACATGGCCGATCACCCATCCGTTGGTCAGACCAGGTCAAACTTCCACTTATTTGACCGGACAGAGTGAAAGGCTATAGTAACCAACGCCACGAAGGTATATGGATTTCATATGGACACGACATTCAGCAATGAAGTGTGCGACCAAGAAGAAGACACTTATAATACAAAGAAGTAACTACTAACTAAGAAATTAAGACGTAACTAAGAAGTAACTATGTAGTAGTAGTAAAGTAGTAGTAGTTACTTTTAACGGTGACGATGCACTTGGTCTCGATGTCACCCTGGCTGTTGATGGCCTTCAGCGAGTAAACTCCTTCGTCTTCCGGGAACACCTCATAGATGGCGAGCGACGCCACGCCGTTCTTGTACTTCAGGTTGACAACCTGAGGAAAAATAATACATGGATTAGATTTATAGTTCCTGTCCTATATAAAACTTGGTAGAAATCTAACCCTCTAAAGTAAAAAAAATATAATAATTTTTTAATGTAATGCATCTATTACTTTTACTTTTTCCACCATAAATTATCATTTTCTGCCAAAAAAAGACCATTGACGTTCGCATTTAAAGGTGGTCACTGAAAATCAGCGTTGGGACACCTGGCACCCACAGCTTTGAAACTTGGTGGCATCGCCAGTTTTAAGTCTGTGGGGCTAGGAGCCCTAACGCAAGCTGAGTGACTAACCTTTTGGTAGCGTTGCACTGCTGTACAAAGTAACGATATCTAATACCTGTCATAGCTGTGTTTTTAATTTTGATTTATTTTGTATATTTTTGTGTTTATTGCTACCTATAAAGATATTTCTATTCTATTCTAAAGTACGTTTATCTCACGAAGTGATGGGCACTTTACTTGTGGTTACGTCGTGTACATATACATTGCGTAAGTGTGCGTGCCTATCAGGAGCCTAGGTGGGAGCGATCAGGCGCCAGGAAGCTCTCGCTCACACTTATACAAATACAACCCACACACAACCACGAGCCACGCGCCCTCGTGAATTGCAAGAACTATATCAAGAAACGCAGTACAACGTGTCTTAGACGAAATGTATTTACAGCGTATGTTTTCGGCCACGTATAATTTGAGTATCAAAAAAAAAAAAAATCAAAAATCAAAATTTATTTATTTCATGTAGGCCAACTTGTAGCTCTTGTGACACGTCATAAATCTACCACCGGTTCGGAATGCAGATTCTGCTGAGAAGAACCGACAAGAAACTCAGCAGTTGCTTTTTTCAAAAAAATTATACAATGGTTAACAAAACTATGCTATGCCCACAGTGTTTCCACAAAGAAGTTTCAAAAATGCACACCTACCACAACTTAACACACTATCTTCAAGGCAATGCATTTTCTAGGCAAGCGGGCTCTAACCTAGACCTCAACCTGCTTTCCATTATTGATTATCGTCAAGCGCAAGCCTATTTCGTAATAAAAAAAAACATTTTTTTTTAAAGAAAAGGCCAAGCTGAAGTTGACTAATATCCTCCTATCCCCTCCAAATAAGCGGAAAGCTTGTGCTAGGAGTGGGTACGACAATAGTTCAAACCCCACCGGTTTGAACCTGCGACCTTTCAATTTTCAGTCCGCACCTTTAACCGTTGGGCTATTGAAACTTATTTAGTCGACTGACCTCTGACGAATGCAGGGGTTTGCCGTCCTTGTACCACTCGACCATTGGGTCGGGGTCTCCGCGCACTGCGCACGACAGCAGCAGCGGAGCTCCATCTTTAGCGGTCAGGGCGTCCGGCAGCGCGCGTGCGAACGACGGCTTACACATGGACGAGTCCGATGCTGGTACTGAAAGGGAACATTCGAAATCAATTTTTTTTTTAAATATTTTTAGCGAGCAAACGAGCAGGCGGGTCACTTGATGTTAAGTGATTACCACCGCCCAAGAAGATTTGTAGATTTGCACCTGAGGCAGCACCAATACGTTGCCGGATTTTTAAGAATTTGTAGACTTTTTATTATGCAGGCCAACATGTGACTGTAATATATGAGATAGATAAGCTAAATATTGTAACTTTTTTGTTTTGAAAAGAGCAACTGAGTTTCTTGTCGGCTCTTCTCAGCAGAATCAGCATTCCGAACCGGTGCCGGTGCATGGTAGAATCTCGACTTATCATAAGAGCCACAAGTTGGCCTACATTAAATAAATAATTTTGAGTTTGATTTTAATGAAATAGAAATAGATTTTTTTTTATTCAAATAAGCTTTTACAAGTACTTTTGAACCGTCAATGAATCTACCACTGGTTCGGAATGCCGTTCCTGAGAAGAGCCAGCAATAAACTCGGCGGTTGCTGTTTTCAAAAAAAAAAATTTACAATAGGTAACAAAGCTATGCTATGTATGTATACATAGCATTGTGTTTCCACAATAAAGTTTGAAAAATGCAAAACAATCTAATGCATGTTAAGACAGGCAGGCAAAAAGTGGTGGCACCCGTTCACGAGCTGTCTGAGCAATCTGTGGCTCTTATGACAAGTCAAAACTCTACCACTGGTTTGGAAAGGCTCAAAATACTCACGAACTAATTCCTTGGTAGCGCTTCTCGACCTGGACGAGGTGTCAGAGTCTAGCCTCGCGCCGTACTTCTTCTGCGATCTGCTCGCGTCTTCCGAAGTCTGTGGGGAGTACTTAGGCCTGGGGCCTGACTTGCTCGGGGGGTCGATTGTCACCTGCAGTGACACAACAGGTTTTAATTGAAAATTTAAAACACCCCCGACATGTGACATAAAAAAAAAGTTGTAATTCGCCATTTTGTGTTGGCGACCATCTTGGATTTGAAATTTATCATAGTGTATTCTAGTTGTCAAGCATTTTCATTTGATAACCATATTGAGGAAGTTGTGAAAAAATATGTAATCCGCCATTTTGTGGCGGCGGCCATCTTGGAGCGATTGCTATCAAACATAGCTAAGAAAAAAAGTTCAAAACGAAGGAGGATCTCCAGAAACGTGATTTTGTCGGCGTGTTTTGCTGGTACGGAACCGTTCGTGTGCGAGTCCGACTCGCTCTTAATCTGTTTTTTATTGTTTTATATAAACGTTTAAGCTGTTGGTAAACCAAATAAATATTTATTTTTTTAAAGAATATTAGCCAAGCTGAAGTTGACTAATATCCCCCTATCCCCTCCAAATAAGTGGAAAGCTTGTGTTAGGAGTGGGTACGACAATAGTGCAACGGGTAGGATTCGAACCTGCGACCTTTCAGTTTTCAGTAACCTTTACCTTTAACCGTTGGGCTGTTACCTTGGTCTTGGTGATGATGGGCGCGGGCGCAGGCTTCAGAGGCTTCTCGATGTAGCGCCTCTCGCCGGAGTGCAGCAGGTTGTGCGCCAGCGCCGCCTGCTCCGCTGATATCACTTCACCTGCGACATTAAATGTAATGCATGACGATCATGAGCCGCGAATCCATGAAGTATTCTAGCCGTAAAAAAAAAACAAAATTATTTATGTTATGTGGGCCAACCTGCGGTTCTTTAGGGAAGTCAAGATTCTACCGGTTATAGTTCTTATAATGTCAAAGGACACTGGCATTTGTAGCGCTGTTTCTTAAACACCTGGAATCGAAATCTGAATTCCGTCTCCAGTGTTGCAACTAAGGTAAGGCAAATGCGAAACTGCGTCGACAGGACATCGGTCCCCACCCTCAGCGCATGTTGGAAAGCTTCGAGATCTCTTATGAACACAAACCGGCGCCTCCCTTGCGCGACGCCCATTGGGCTCGTCCCGGAGAAAATTGCCCTCAAAACTACGTAGTAACCGTAGTAAAACAACGTAGTCCGTAGTAACTTAGGCTAGAAGGCTATAATAAGATGATCTACATGGTCACAACTCTCGGTTTTACCACAGAATGTCATTATTCCTCATGTCATGAGGGCTGCGGTGGATGTCCCGTTGCACGAATGCTCAAGAAAAGCAGCTGTCAGAGAGGAGTGGAGGCGCATTGTTAAGCGTGCCACAACACCGAAATGACGACCACGACCACTCTGACAAGAGTGTAACGACTGAGAAGAAGTCATTATTCCGCTTACCCTCAACGATGACGACACAGGACGTCTCGTCGGTGCCGTGAACGTTGGTGGCGACGCAGCTGTACTTCCCGCTGTCCTCGGGCCGGCAGTCGATGATCTCCATGGTCACCACGCCGTCGGACTGCGTCATCGCGTAGTCGTACTTGGACAACTCTCGTTTGTCCTTGTACCTAGAAAAAGATGGAGGACGATTAATATTTTCTGCCATTATTTTTTTTTTATTTCATGTCTACCACATAGGGATGCCAAAGCTTACGTTTTCTGCCATTTGCGTGTTAGAAGGGCGAAGGAGGAAAAGGATTATGAATTTACTGAGCACACTCAGCAATTTCGCCTGCTGAGAATTTCGTGAGAGTAAATGTTAAGGACTTTTTGGAAGCTTTTGAGACTTTTTTAATTACAGTAAACTGTAGCCCGCAATGCTGTATTAGAGGCTTTTTTTTTGTTTTGCTATTTTTCAGCCATCTACAATCAGTCAATCTGGAACTATGAATAGTTAAAGCAAAAGTATTAGCAGCATGTATCCCTTATATATATATATCCTTGCACTATACGCAGCTGTAGTAAGACAAGTAGGAAAAATTCTGTACACGCCGAAAGATAATCCTTCTGGAATGTGAAAAATAGCAAAGCATTTGTAATTGGATGAGGGTTTCTAACTAAGCTTGCATTTACCTCTCGCTTGCAATGTACGGACGGTAGAAGGAAGGTGCCCTGTCTATTTACTTCTATCATGTTTACCGGAGAACATTGTAGGATATAAGAAGCACTTACCATTTGACGGTGGGTGTTGGTTTGCCGCTCAAGCAGCAGAGCAGCTTGCAAGTGTCCCTGGCCTGCATGACACGCGGCCGCAGCAGGAAGGTGAAGGAAGGCGCCGTTTCGCTGGACTCTTGCCAGAAGGTGTACGGTATGGCTTCGCGGCGACGCGGCGCTTCGGGCACGTGCTGGCGCGTGACTTTGGGAACCGCTGGAAAAAAATTGATTAGTTAGCAAGAGCTTCATAGGCCCGTAAGAAGGCCCGTACACGGTGAAACATGTTTGTCAAACAAACGGAAGCGGAGGTGTTTGATTGGGTGCGCTGGTGTTTGATGACCTTGTTAAACAAAACCGTAACAAAAACACGTACAAATTTTACGTGTTTAACAAAAACGTGTTTGACCATGTATGGGCCCCCTAAGAAAACCAAAAGGATCACGAAGCTGAAGTGGTAATTTGCAGGTCTCAAGGTGCTGGAGTGAAACAAATATTGGAATCTCCAACGATTGAAATACCTCACAAAATAGCAATCTTGTAAAGATGGAAAAGTTTAACTAAATGTTTTTAGGAATTGACTGAAGTAATTTAATAAAATTACAAAAAAAATACACTCATTCCGGTGCCCTTGAAAAATTTTTTTTTATTCGATGACAAGATAGTCCTTGACTGCGATATTACTTGATGGTAAATGACGATGCAAACTAAGATGGTAGTGGACTAACTTGAAAGTTACATGGCAGGGTACATTCAACCCATAACCCTAATCTGTTTCTACACGCCATCGTGCCGGAACGCTAAATCGCTTGGCGGCACGTCTTTGACGGTAGGGTGGTAACTAGCCACGGGTGGTATGGTAACTTTAAATAAAATAAAATGCTATATGGTTGTAATAACAATTTTTTACGCGATGTAAATTTTTTACTTGTTCACGTACATAAGTATTTACGTAATTGTATTTCACACAAATAGTTATTTTTAAATTTAACATGTTAACAAAAAAAAAAAACCAAATTGCAACTCACGTAGGTACCTAAGCAAATGCTACATCCGCTTTAAATTATATAACTTTAGATAAACATCTAATGGAATTTAGATTGTGTCAAAACCGTGACAATGGTCCGAAATATATCAAGTGTCTAATCAATAATACAACCAACTATAAAATCAACTATAATATATTTTATGTCCTACGCGTTTCAAATAAGAAGGCTATCTGCAAGGAACTTTGTAATTCTCTTAATGCCCGACCAGGGAATCGAATCCGGAACCACGTCATCTGCAGTCGAACTTGCTAACCACTAGACCAACGACGCAATCTATATATATATAAAATTAAAAGTCCTGACTGACTGACTGACTGACTGAGATATCAACGCACAGCCTAAACTACTGAAGTTAGAAACTTGAAATTTTTACAGTTGGTTCCTTTTATGACGCAGGCGCACACTAAGAAAGGATTATTGGAAATTCCACCCCTAAGGGGTTTAAATAGGGGATGGAAGTTTATATGAAACTCCGTCATTTTTCAAGCTATTTCCATCAAAGTTGGTATTTGAGCTTTCAGTTAAAAATAAAGAAGTGCGTGTTTCACAGTTTTTGAAAATTTCACCCCAAAACCTAATTCCACGCGGACGAAGTCGCGGGGGCAAAAGCTAGTGGATGTATAAGTTAGAAGATGAAGCACTAAAGGACCGATCGGCGAAAAGTCAATGAGGAATACGATAACTTCAGATCAAAATGTAAATGTGCTTGTGTCAAGTACAAATTGCCATAACTATTGCCAACTAAAACCATCAATGAAGCACTAAATGACCGGTTTAAAAATGAATAGGGAACACAAAATTTGAGATCAATTTGTAATTTTCTAATGTTTAGATAATGTACTTACAATGTCGCAATGATTTATACCCAACTAGCACACAAGGATATTATAAGCAGCCACTGTACCACTTAATTGCTCTTAAAGGGAGTTAGTATGAACCTATGATATTCTACTTGGGATGAGTTATATACTCACAAAACAAGTGAAAAAATTGTTCCGAACGACGAAGAGTATAATAGAGTACTTCACTGTTAAATGACGTGACAAATTAATTAAATTATACAGCAATTAAGCGGTACAGTGGCTGCTTATATTACTTGTGTCCTAGTTGGGAAATCTTATCTAGTATTTTTATTGACACTCAGTTAACAGAACAATCGTAAAAAAAGCAAAAATTACATGGTTCCAAAATTTCCATCATGAGGTAACTGTTCGTAAACATTTCCGTTCACAAATCACAAACGCCGATGGGAATCGAATAAATCGTTTACGTTAACCAATTGCCAATACGCAGGTATATCACGGTACTAACAGGTTTTAATTAAGATCTCTACACAATCGTAGAGCCAATGAACCTAGGTTTAAGAATAGAGATAGGCGACCTAGATGCGTAACTTTCTGATGCGCGTAGAGTATGCGGTATCGTTGTTGATTATGACGGCTGGATTTTATTGTATGTGATTAATGACACATCGTGCATGGATTTAAACCGCGTGTAGCAACTGGCAATACACAGCGCTGTGCCAAGAGTTTATTATGTAACCAAAATTAGTAATAACAAATTACATGAACCGCTGCTGATGTAACTCAATTTTCCAAAAACAAAAAGGACAATTATTAGTATTTATACTCATGTATTTTAACCGACTTCCAAAAAGGAGGAGGAGGTTATCACGTTAGTCAATATTTCAATGTCCTGAACGTAGTAGCTGACGTCATGTTTTATTTTAAGTAATGGATTTTCAAATTTGGATTTTCTGGAGAAAAACATCTCCGTTAGGATGGGAATTTTCGCTGAGGCTTTTCTTTTGCTTTGCATGTCACAAGGAATAAACCTGGCCTAAACAGGGATAGAAGTAAAGAAATAAAGATTGCTAAGCTCGCGTAAATCTAATTATGACTTTCGAAACTTCATCTACCGGAATTCAAAACAAATACGCGAAGAACACTAAAAATAATTTTATGAGAATTATTATTTATCTACATCACGAACCAGAAAAAATAAAATACGATCGTCAAATTCAACAATAACGGTCTCGGGTTCGATTCCCGGCGGTGGCAATTTAGGAATTTATAATTTCTAAATTCCCTCTGGTCTGGTCTGGTGGGAGGCTTTGGCCGTGGCTAATTACCACCCTACCGTCAAAGACGTGGCGCCAAGCGATTTAGCGTTCCGGCACGATGGCGTGTAGAAACCGATTAGGGGTATGGGTTGAATCTACACTGCTATACCCTTTCCAAGTTAGCTCGCTACCATCTTAGACTGCATCGTCACTTACCATCAGGTGAGATCGCAGTCAACGGCTATCTTGTCATCAAAAAAAAAAAAACTCACAATCCTAGCACCGCAATCTTGGATAATCTTTAGCGTAATTTGATTTATACAAAGAGTTAATAAATCTATTGCTTCTTACTAATCTCTGACTAGACTAACCTCGAACGCCAATAAATCGCAGTCTTATTACATTAGCAAAATAATCAACAACGAATTTTTGGCAGAACACTACCCTATCACAATAATACGCGCCGCTAAATTCATCCTAGTTTCCAATTAATCTTTCAGCAAAGCGTATAAATAGCGCAAGTGTTAGTGTTTCACGTGATCTATAGCAGTGGTACCACGCTGGACGACATTGTGGTATCTTTTGAACTGGCATATTTATTAATTGGCGTTTTGTAAGACTTTAAGAACGTTTTGTATGCGCTTGCCAAAATTGTCTGGAGAAACTTGAACGAATATGAGTCGTCTCAAAAGTACATCTTAATTAATATGCTATATCATCAGTCAAGGGAATCGTGGTTCGATTTTTAAAGTTACAATCTAACTTGGATTGGGTTAAACTCGAAAAGTTGAAAAGTTACAAAAAAGAGAAAAATATGTGACAATAAAAATTCTTTTCAAAAAACCGACTTCAAACGCCACTACAAAGTATAAAAATAATTTTATTTTGTACACGTTTGTTGAAGTCGGGCGGCTTAAATAGAAACGATCTAAAAATCGCGTGAATCGGTCCAGAAACCCCGGAGTAATCGGTGGACATACATAGAAAAAAAAAAAAGATACCGGCCGAATTGATAACCTCCTCCTTTTTGGAAGTCGGTTAAAAAGGGAAAAAGAACAATCGCATTTACGAGGCAGAGGAAGAAAACTCGAATAATACAAATAATGTACAATAATCTACTCACATTTGCCCGCGGCTACGTCCACGTAAAGTTCGATTTTTCAAACCATTATTTTACCCTCTTGGGGGTAAATTTTCAAAAATCCTTTCTTAACAGATGCCTACGTAATAATAGTTATCTCGATGCTAACCAGCCCCGATCCGTCCAGTGATTTGATCAGTCAGTCAGTTACTCAGTCAGGTCACCTTTTCCTTTTATATATTCAGATTTTAAGACCACAGAAAATCCCAGTTTGAGAGATACTGTGTCGGTAAAACGCAAAAAGAATCAATCGTTGGAACGTTCTAAAATAAATGATTGACGACCTCCGTGGCAGAGTGGTGAGAGTTCCCGGACCTTTAATTCAGAGTTCCCGGGTTCGATTTTTGTGAGGGGCAGTTTGGGAATTTATAAATCATCTCTGTTCTAGTGGGAGGTTTCAGTCATGGCTTTTACCATTCTCAAGGCCGTGCCATCAAGCGATTGAGCGTTACTCAA
The DNA here is from genome assembly GCA_933228805.2 of Hipparchia semele. NCBI lineage: Eukaryota > Metazoa > Arthropoda > Insecta > Lepidoptera > Nymphalidae > Hipparchia > Hipparchia semele. The sequence continues at coordinate 3,612,263 of OW121731.1, forward strand.
CCCAACTCAATGGGCTAAAGTGGTGCGAAGGGATAAGAGTTACGCGATAGAAAGAGGCAAGTTATATATAAATCTCAACTTACGTTGTACGTTTAGGAAGACAACCTCCTCTCTAAAGCCGTAGTGGTTCTCTGCCCTGATGATGTACTCTCCGCGGTCCTCGAGCCTGGCGCGGTTGATGATGAAGTAGTAGTCATCGCCCGCGTATCTGTTTCAAACATTTTTGTTAGGAATCCATGTGTTTTCGATAGAGTGATAACTTCTGCCGGCAATTACAAAAATATGCCAAACGAACCCATGTTGACATAATCGTATGCAGGAAAAAAAGGAAGATGTCCCTGCTAATATTATAAATGACGAAATGTATTTTTTGTTAGTTTCTCCTTCAATCAAGTATATAACAAAAGCTTTTGTTAATTAAACCGTTTTTAAGATACTCTGAGACAAAAAAGGTCTACTACGGCAATTTAATAATACACTCCTTGCCCGCCCCCAATCCTCCAATACGATTTTATTCATGAATTTGAAGTGATAACGGATTCAGGAATTAGAGAAATATAACTTGCAATCCTACTCCGTCCTAAGACAGTCTGACTCCAGGAATCAGGAGTCAGATGGTTCATCCAAGTAGTCTTATGCTACTGCTCCATCTGCATTAATGTTAGTGTTAACAGCTGCGCTCAAATGGATTAGCGCTTAACGTCTAACGTCATTAGTAATGTTTCAACACATTTCGGCTGCCCCATTTCAAAACCTAGTAAGTGTGATTGACAAAATTGACAAACAGAAGGGCTACCAAAAAAACATATTTTTGGTAGCCCTTCTGAACTCTTCAGTATCTGTTCATGAATAAAGTTGCGTAAATAAACTACTTTGAAAGTTTTTATTGGATATATTTATTACTTCGCTTAGCCATCTACCAAAAAACATGTTTTTTTGGTTCCCTGTAAAATTTTGTCAATCACACTTACTAGGTTTTGAAATGGGGTAGCCGATTACTGCGGTAAAATACTGGCCCCACCTGCGTAATGCCTTTATTATCGTGTTAATTTACGCGTTACGGTGCAGGTGGAGCAGGGGCATTAGAAACACATCACCTCTTCATGTATTTGACGGACTGGCGCAGCTCGCGGTTGTTGTGCGACCACGTGACGGTGGGCGCGGCGACGGCGATGATGCGGCAGTACAGCTTCACGGACTGGCCCTCGTAGCAGAACGCCGACTGCGGCTTGATCACGAACCGCGGCGCCGCCTGCCTGCGGTCTGTGGGCACGAACACGAGCGATAAAGTATTTGACATATTCTTTTATATATATTTAAAATAAAGGTTTAAACACAATGTCATTTTTCTTTTTTAATATGTTAACTAGTTCCAGAAAACGACGACTTTCTTGGCGCAGTGGTGAGCGCTGTGGTCTTATAACTGGGAGGTCTCGGGTTCGATTCCCGCCGGGGGCAATTTAGTAATTTATTATTTCTAAATTGTCTCTGGTTTGGTCTGGTGGGAGGCTTTGGCTGTGGCTTGTTACCACCCTACCGTCAAAAACGTGCCGCCAAGCGATTTAGCGTTCCGGCACGATGGCGTGTAGAAACCGATTAGGGGTATGGGTTGAATTTACACTGCTATACCCCTTCCAAGTTAGCCCGCTACCATCTTAGACTGCATCGTCACTTACCATCAGGTGAGATCGCAGTCAAGGGCTATCTTGTAATAGAATAAAAAAAAAAAAAGTAGAACTTTAAAGTTTCCTGTTACTCAGAAAGCGCTACTGGCGTGTGTCGCCACAAGTCAGCAGTTCCATACACGCTCCATGGAAAATTTCGTTTTAGAAAGAGACTGATACAGTTATAACTTATTTGTTTTTTGACTGATGTATTTTCTGTTTTTACCCCCATTCGTGACCCCATTTTAATAATGGCAGGACGTTTCTTAGCTTGGGTTTTTAGTTCAAGACAAGACTATTTCCTTAAATAACGACATTTGCCAACACTTAAAGTGGATAAATAAAAATAAACGTGAACTCACCGAACTGTCCATCGTAAATCTTCCACTTCTCGATGAGCAGTTTGCGCAGGGAACTGTATTCGCTGAGACGACCGATCGGCAGTACGAACGATGACCAGTTCTGTTCAAGAAATATGCGTTAAAAATGATAACATTAAACATTAACGTTAATCGGAAAGGAACATGCGTTCAGTGTATCAAAAAATATGCGTTAAATGGCACTGAACAATAGTTAAGGTGAACCATCTAACCAACATCAACAGATATTTCCTCCCTCTCATACTCCGATGGGACGGAAACCCAACACGCCTGAAGAGAGATCAGGCGCAGGACCGATGGCTTTACGTGCTCGCCGGGGCACGGGGGTGCCTCACCGCCAACTTCCTAACTCTGGGCTAGTACTGAGACTTTCTTTGACAGAAACACTCAATACTTTTTTTTTAGCCCGACCCGGAAATCAAACCAGCAGGGCGATTCAGACCTGTTCGATAACATATCGTGTCGATACGGTTAGATATCGATCTCTTTTTGTCGTGTGGATTCAGAGCGAGCGAAATATATGTTAACAAACCGAATCGATCGACAAATAAGTTATCGGAAGGGTCTGAATCGGGGGGCTGGGAGGACCCTCGTCTGTAGCCGAACATGCTAACTGCTAGACCAAGGAATCATTTAATATTATTATTTTGTAGTATATAGTGTAATACGTACGTCGTATCGCTGTCGCAGCCTGTTGCGCATCTGTTCGTATCTCCTGGCCTCGATGACCGCAGTGCGGGCGGCGGTCGCGTCGCCGGCCAGCCACTTGTGCGCCAAGCACTCGTGAGCCGTGAGACGCTTTCTGTTATAGGAGTTTTTTGTATGAGACCATACTTTTCGTGGTAGACTATCGCCTTCCGACGAATGTCATGTGAATTGAGAGTGGGGTTTTGTGTTGGGTTGTAGAGACTTCACAGCTATACTGCCGTGCTAAGGAAAAAGGCGGCTTTTTGGCATTTTTCTAAAACTGTATTTAAGGTCCTGCATCATCTTTTGACGACCTCCCTGGCGCAGTTTTGAGCGCTGTGGTCTTATAACTGGAAGGTCTCGGGTTCCCGGCGGGGGCAACATGGGAATTTATGATTTCTGAATTGTCTCTGGTCTGATCTGGTGGGAGACTTGGCTGTGATTAGTTACCACCCTACCGTCCAATATTTTTCCAGTTTCGGAGGTTATAATATAGTATCTAAGTGAAAAAAAATTTTTTCAAAAAAATTTCCATGCAGTCACATTCGTATTAAAGTGCCACACGGAATCTACAAAATTCAAAAAAGTCCAAAAAAATTTTAAAGCATTTAATTTTAGAGGCAATCGTAGGCTTCGAAATATTTGCCCCCAAATAGATTTAAATACATTTCTTAAATCTTTGTTTTTAATTCCTAAATTGCAGAATATAAATATCATTTCTACGACCTTGAATATTGTGCAAAGCAGAAAATGGAATATTGTTATTTTGGAGGTCAAGCTCTGCTCTGGATCGTAAGTCTAGGTTTCCTCCGGGGTATAAAAAAAAAGTTAGTAACAAGATACTACGGCAGAAACTTACTCCTTGCTCTTCACCAACAGTCTTCTGATGAAGTCCTTAGCATCGTCTGAGACGTGTTGGAAGGCTTCCTCGTCGAACTCCCAATCGCAAGCCTTCACGTTCTTCAGGGTCTCGATGTCGTTATTACCCGCGAACGGCGACAAGCCGGACAATCTAGGAAGAAAGGTTTCATCATTGAAATAAAATTGAGAGTCTATACATAAGAGCTATGTCTAGCAGCAGAAGTCCATTTGTTGATCAAGAAAAGGAAGAAAGAAGTTTCTTTACGAGACTAGCTGGTGGTAATCTTATGCTGAGATCTATAGAGCGTGCCCTGACTTAGTTCGGACTCAAGATAAGAGTCAAAACGAGACACAAATATGCTCCGAGCTAAATCTGTCTCGTTTTATCTGTCTTGAGTCTGAGCAGAAGGAGAGTGCGGTCTATAGATTTCAGCCTTACGACTCACTTTCACAAAACTTTATCTGGTTTAGTTAAAACTTACATAATGATATCAATTTCCGAAAAGTGTCTTCCAAGGCTAACAAGAAAAGGTGTAAGTTAGTCTTCGGATAATATTTATTTTGTGGATTTGAAAACGTGGGTAATAATTTTCAAGATTCAAGACATGGAAGTTTACCACAATTTGTCGCACTTATGAAAGAACAAAAGTATCTGATATTATGCAAAGTTTATGTAACATCCACAGTTTTTTTTTGTTGTTGTTTTGTTTTGTTTTTTTTTGCCGTTAACACTATACAGGCATATGCATTTGTTCAGTTTGCTAGTTTGTTTTTTATTTCTCTGTTCACAAATCAAGATAAATATCTTGATTTGTGCCAGTGACCGAAAAAATTAATTCTGGTCTACTTTATATTATAAATGCGAAAGTATATTTAAATTTGGTTTGATCATGGATCAACGGGATTTTTTGCGTAAGTTGAGGATATTGACATAGGCTTTTTATCCCGGAAAAACAAAGGGTTATCCTTAATATATATTCCCCTATTCAACATGGGCGAAAGAAAGAGTCGCGAGCAAAAACTAATTATAAAGATACTCACAGTACGTAAGCAAGCACGCCAACGGCCCACATGTCTGTGTAGAAGCCAACGGGCTCGCGCTCGACTATCTCTGGCGCCGCAAACTCGGCCGTGCCAGTAGATATCTTCACTACTTCGTTCGGGTCTAACTTCGTCGCTAGGCCGAAGTCAATGATCTGTTGAAAGAAATGTTAAGTATTAAAAAATGCTTAAATTTTAGGAATTTGAACCCAAACCTGATGTCCGAAAAGGTTCAAAAACTCACTCGTGCTACTATTTTGTACTCACTTTTGTAAGTGCTCAAGCTACTAAATAAAACTACGCTTATATTGGAGGGAAAAGAGCAATATATTATATCAATATTATTAAACATGAAGTTTTCTGCGATAAGAACTGTCGACTGACCCATTTCAAAGTCCGATATGTAATTAAATTTTAAACCATGCTTAACTTGACTAATTCCCTCTCCCATCCAAATAAGCATGGGTGCGTATATAATAATTCTACACCCTTGTCGGATGTTAAAAACACTGGAGCACCCACCTTGACGTCAGTGCCAGTTCTCGTGGTGCACATGACGTTCTCGGGCTTGAGGTCGAGATGTATGATATTTTGCTCGTGCATATGCTTGACGCCCTCGCACACTTGCCGCATGTAGTGCGCCGCTTCGGCCTCGCTCATGTTGTAGCCGGGCTCGGTGATGCGCTCGAATAACTCACCACCGGATAGGCTAGGAATAAGAACACCATGTTTTAGACACCCGATAGTTTGTCGGTAGTTTTTTTTATCATCCATTACCACACCTTGTATCTTCAACCAACTTATATGTTCAGTTTACGGAGTTACTAGTGGGCAGGTTTTTTTAAAATACATTTGTATAGACTAGCGCTTGAATCTCACCTGATGGGAAATGAAAATGCAGCTTAAGATAAAGCGCACTTGCCTTTAAAGATGCGTAATCTAGAATTCTCAAGCATGATATTTTCATTCACCATTAGATCAAGTGATAACTTTAAATTTAACTAGCACATAACTTTGAGAAGTTAAATGTGCAGACCTGGAATAAAATCCCGGATCTCCGAAAAGGAAGCCGAAATTTTAACCACTAGGCTACCACGGCTACATTCAGCTCATGTTAAACAAAATCTTACGTCTATAGGTTCACCTTTGTCCACTTCATTGAATATGTAAGTACTGGTTTTTTTTGTACAGAAATGAATAAATACATTAAATACGCTATACCCGATTGTTCCGTTGCCGGATTTTGATTACGTAATAAGTTGGAGACAATTTAGGTTTAAGTATTATTTATCTGTGCACTGTATGTTTCCTTAAAGAATAAAAATAAATAAATTATACTCACAACTCGAATATTAGAACCATTTCATCATCATCCTCAAACGCATCGTGCAAGTTGATCAGTTTGCGGTGATGCAGCTGGTTCATTATGTCTATCTCCTTCTTGATGAGTTCCTTCTCCATCGCACTCGCGACCGGGATGAATTTAGCGGCGAAGTAGTTACCCGTCGCACGTTCCCGGCATCTGTGCACGACGCCAAACGCGCCTGTGCCTACAACAGTTGCAAATACCTTATGCGTGTGCAATTTTTCGAAGAGTTAAAGAGGAAAATATACCGACATATATACCGAGTCGATTTTTCCTTAGCTGTCTTAAAAGGTAAGCAAATCGCAGAAAATATCTTGGCACAACTTTATCGGGCATTTAAGACGTTTAGAATTTGATTTTTCACTTGTAGCACGGTTTCATAATAATCAGTGTGCGGTAAGAACGTCTTATGCGCCGTGCTTACGCATTTCTGTGAGAAAACAGTTGTTTAACGTTTAAGACAATTAAGGAAAAATAGATTGTGTTGCATTACGGTCAGTATTAATAAGTTACCTAATCCAAAATCTACAGATTGAAGGTCTGTTTAATCGAGATTATGTCTAAAGTGTGGTTGGTTTCCTGTGACTACTTATTTGCAAATACCTTATGTGTGTGCAATTTCTTAAAGGGTCATAGAGAAAAATCATATATGTGATATTACGGCCGAGATTAATAATCTTATCCGAAATCTATAGAGTGAAGGTCAGGGAATTAATCCAGATATGTCTAAATACACAGATTGCACTTTCCTGTGCCTGTACATACAATACTTGCAAATACACTATGCGTGTGCAATTTACGAAAATCATGTATATTGTATTACGGCTGGTATTAATAATTTCATCTGTCTTATGCGATATCTACTGATTAAAGGTCTAGAACTTAATCCAGATATGTTTAAATACTAGGCAAATTGCACTTTCTTTATGTACGTGGACTGATTATTGACAATTTATTGAGTATCCTGGATTAAATAAATTTTCATTTTGAATAAGATAGATATAAGATGGGATACGATATCGGCCAGTCATGAACTTGATTCTTCTAACAAGAATCGTTTGTACTTTGTGTAAGGGACTTTTAGACTGTGACAAAAATAAAAGCAGTTTTCAACTCTGGATTTACATTCAACTCTGGATTTACACGGAGCAACTTGTCGAAAACTAACTTTCAACGACGATACAACTAGAAATGTAGATATCAATGTTAATATTTATGTCGGTGTTGTAAAATGTAAAATATGGAATAGACTCAGAGTGGTTGGTTGAATAAAGTTATTCTATTTCTATTATCAATAACAATTTCTGAGTGCTTTTGTGATATATCCAATTGGATTTTAAATTATGTAATAGGTTTTGTATGGTAACAGGAAAATACGAGCTACTACCTATAGAAAAGATTTAGACGATATAATTTTTTTGTTTAAAAGTATAGAAAGATAACAAAAATACTAAAATAAAGCTCAAACCGTGCATAAATGTTCAAGTAAGCAAATTCTAGAAATAAGTACTACAAAATATAATAATAAAAATATAGTAAATAAATAAGTTAAGTGTACATTTTTTGGAGCTGAAAAAAAATTGTGTTCCAAATGTTAGGTACACCGTGTGTTTTTTTTTAATATATATTTTTTGACAAACAGTAAATAAACTTAGAAAAGTAATTGATTTATAGGGGTAAGTTATATTTTAAAAATAAGTTATTATTAATTTTGTATCAGTTATGTAAACTGGCAAGCCTACTTTTAATTTTCAAAATTCTATTAATCATGTAAAGTTTAATTAAAATCATTAATTTTGTGTTTGGATGTGCCGGTAAGCAAGTGTAATCATATAAATAAAAATACTTAAAAAATATACGTAATATAACATTATAATAATATAAATAGTATGCGTGTGAGAGAGAGATGCAGATAGAAAGAGATGCACTACATCGATCTATTCACACACAGACCTTCCCGGGGTTTCCGTTTAGAAGAAGCTCTCACGAAGTCACCTGCGAAATTCGACACTGTTTTTATGGGCGCAAGGTTTAAAATTGAACTACGAGTACATTGTTAGTTATGTGTTAACAAAATGTCTAGTCTCTCACAAGCAACTTCGTGAGTGTTTAGTTCTACCTTTTACTGACATGCTTATTTTTGTGTTTAAGTTTATGTATCATTATTTATAAGTTTCTCATGCTTAAAAACTTATAAATACAAGAGTGTGTTTGTTTATTGGTAACCCAATAACGCAGCAAAGGATCGACATGGTTAATTCTATTTTCTGAACTTTTATATAGGTAACTCAAGATTTCTCAAAAGGTATATTAAATGTAAACGCAGTTTCTTTCTCTTTCTTCTTTATAATAATCACTTACCTCTGCATCGAAAGCGTGAAAAAATTAAGTTAAATAAATTTATCATTTAATGAAAATAAATATTAATCCAATCAGTCAAATATATTTCGATTATATGGAATCATTAATCTCTCATCAACTCTCAAAAACTCATCTAACCCATACACACTGAATTATTTATTTGTATGCAATGCATTTTTTATTTGTTGTAAAAAAATTATTTGCTGTTGACGCAAATAGGAAATTTCGTCAATGGCCGGTTATCCAGCTTCACAAAATCAATCCACGCTTAACATAATAACAGCGCTAGAATGAAGTCGATCAAGTCTAAAATGAAGTCGATCAAGTCTAAAATGAAGTCAATGAAGTCAATCAAGTCTAAAATGAAGTCAAACAAGTTTAAAATGAAGTCAATCAAGTCTAAAATGAAGTCAATCAAGCCTAAAATGAAGTCAATCAAGTCTGAAATGAAGTCAATCAAGTAGCTCCAAAACCAGGTAGGACAGCAGCCTCGACAGTGTTAATCATAGAGCTCAATGGAAAAGGTGGAATAAATGTCATCATATCCACCATGCATTATGGTTGCCTGGAAGAGATCGCTTCTTAGCGATAAGACCGCCATTTGTGCTCTCATTTTTATGTTTAATTTACTTTATGTTTCTATTTAACGTGGTGTACAATAAAGTGTATTCATTTCATTTCAAATGTGAAAACAATTAACCTATGTAAGTCACCTAACTATACTGCCCTGCTAACAAAAAAGACAACAAGAGTTGAAAAGATTACTACTAAGAATACGAGTAAAATAGAAAAAAGACGTGTGGCACTCGGGGACTGCCGCGGTAAAGCTATTGCATAGCATTTTTTATCAACGCCATCTAGCGGCTCACCGTAGAGGAGTCCGTGTCAGGTTATTTTCGTTAAGGAATTTCTGGATTCGGTCTCCACGCTCAAGGCCCGCGATAGAAGCTATGCAATAAGAATACGAGTAGAGCTTCTTTACCAGATGGAGGACTAGACTTAAAGTCAAAACGCCGTCTTTTTCTTTAGGACGGCAGTATAGCTGTGAAGTCTCTACAACACAACACATAGCTGTGAAGTCTCTACAACACAACACAAACTCGCACTCTCCATTCCACTAGAACGCATACCGTACTCACCAATCTCCTCGAGGATGTCGTACTTGTCGTAAACGGAGCACGTCCGGATGTCGACCGGCTGCGGCACGTATTTGCTGTAGATGTCGAACACATAGCTGTCGTAGTCCTTGACCGGACCGTGGTCGGCGTTTGTGCGGATCTTCTTGCCGGTTTCGTCAACTGTGATGCCGAAACATGATCATGTACATACCTTATAGAATACTAGTTTTTGCCCACGGCTTAGTTCACGTTAAGTTCGATTTTTCAAATCGCTTAGGGCTTTAATTTTCAAAAATTCTTTCTTAGCGGATGCCTATGTCATATTAGCTATCTGTATGCTTGTAAACCTTGACCCGTATAGTGGTTAGAGCTGTGCGTTGGTAGATCAGTCAGTCAGTTAGTCACCTTTTCCTTTTATATATTTAGAAAATTAAAAGCTGGTCTGAACAGGTGAAGTCATTCACAGGCCTTCAAATTTCAAAAAATTCGAAATTATTCATTTCATATGGCCAACTTTTGGCTCTTATGAGAAGTCGAAACTCTACCAACGGTTCAAAAATCAGATTCTACTGAGAAGAGCCGGCAAGAAACTCAGCCGTTGCTCTTTTCAGAATAAGTTTTTGGTAGAATATGTAGCTTTTACCTATCTCGTCAACAGCTAAATGACACTGATGGCTTCCAAGCAATTTATCATTAGAAATTCACTAACTGTATAATATAACCTATACTTATTTTTGTCTGTTACATACTGCTAAAACTTTTTTAACGGTGAAATTAATAATTCTTTCGGAATTAAGTCGTTGCCTGGAAGAAAGACGATTTAATTTTTACCATAGTCACAATTTACCTGGGTATTCCTTCTTCTTGAACTCTTTCTTGACGATGGCCTTGGTCTGGACCAGCGACGTTGGCTCGCTGGGCTCTGACCTGCCGTAAATGTTCTCGGCGTAGACGCGGAATTCATACTGCTTGCCTGGCACTAAGCCTGTGATTGCCATTGTTGTGAATCTGTGACAGAAAAAGCGTGAATAGTAAAAATTTTACCTGCATTGGTCAGATATTTTTTCCCTTAATATATCCCAGCATTAGAAACAAATGACTGAATACACATTGTACATCATAAAACAAAAAAGATATATGGACAACTTAGTGTACTGCCAATACTATTATACTACTCCATGGGACAAGTTAGATAGAGTGAATTATTTAAAGGTTTTAACGCTAATTAGCGATCGACAAGGTGTTTTAAAAAAGTTGCATGTAAAAACATGAAAATGTCAGAATTATGAGCATCAAAGGTTAAAAGAACTTAAAAGCTCGTCAACTCTGTGAACTCCATTACATAAAATGAAACAAGTGAAAGATTATCGTGTTTGCAAATTAATACATAGTTACAAAACTAAGTCCCTATTATGAGCATCAAAAGTTAAAAGAACTTAAAAGCTCGTCAATTCTGTGAACTCCATTACTTAAAATTTAAGACGTGAAAGATTATGGTCTTTGCAAATTAATACATAGTTACAAATCAAGTCCCTGCAAAAAACTTATACATTCGTCTAAAGAAAAGTTGATGTCGTTTAAAATGCAAACATTCCCGAATGTGTATGTAACTTTAAAAGCCGAACTTATCGCTGCTAGATTCACTCACCTGGTGTTTCCAACCCTTATCCAGCTGGACATGGGGTGTTCCCTCTTCTCGACGAGGTAGTTGGTGATATCTGAGCCGCCGTCCCAGACTGGCGCTTTCCATGACAAAGCCAGTGACTCCACACCGATGTTGTCCACCGATGGGAATCTTGGCGGGTCTGGCCGATCTGCAGTGGGAAAAGGAAATAAGATTATTATAGAATTTCTTCGAGAAACTCCCTTTTCTGTAGATGATTTTCAACAAATAGACGAGGAACCTTGGTGGTTCTGGCCAGTCTGTGGTGAGGACCAAAAAAATCATAATTATAGAACGGCTTTGAGAAACTCCATCCATCTGTAGTCTAGATGATTTTAAGTCTCTGTGAATGATTTCGTATAAGCACGTAGAGTTTTAGCTTTTAAATTAGAGAAGGAAAACGAGAATTCAGAAGATTCAAAAGGGTATGAGGAATTTATTTTATGCCCATATCCTACTGTTGAGATTGTTTATTAGTATTTTTTATATTTATTTTTATGCACTAATACTTGTAATTTAAGAACAGTAGAATAATAGAAACTTAGATGTAACATTAATTATTTAGTTAACATTGAGTGCACTAGATGGCGTTGTCTACTATTAGATCGCGGGTTCAGATCACACACTATGGATTAGCATATCCAGTTGGGTGTCACATTATGGTAGTTCAGTACTACTATCGGTTCGGTAATTATACGCAGTTAGTTTTTTGATACGGTATAGTTCTCCGTGCAATAGGGTACCTTGGTGCGAGGTACACTACCTACAGATTACTTTACAGTATTGATGTATGGTCATCATAAGGTACCAGAGCGAAAGACTGAGGCTGGTTGAGTTTGGTTGTTTTAAACTCAACTGAACTAGTCTAATTATTTCGATTTGAGAGGATTCCTTAAAGGTCATTTTGTCTTTAGAAATGTTTTGACGATTAAAACTAAGATGGTAGCGGGCTAACTTGGAAGAGGCAGTATAAATTAGACTCACAGCCGTTATTGGTTCATGCACGATATCGTACTGGAACGCTTAACCGTTTAACGGTATGTCTTTGACGGTAGGGTAGTAATCAACTAGACACTGAAGCCAGTTAAGGACATAATGAATCTTCAAATACTCTATAAATGTTACTCACCGCTAATTTCAATGTTAATAATGGCGGAATCTTGTCCCAATTCGTTTTCGGCAGTAAGTCTGTACGGTCCAGAGTCCATTTTGCTGGCGTCGCGGATCGTCAAGATGGCGTGACGTTCTGAAATATTAAGAAATATATACATATATTATATAACCAATAATTATAAATACCTTGACCTAAACCCTTGACCGACGACAAATTCTGTCTAAAAAATCATCGAATAAAATTTCGCTCATTTGCGACAAGATCAAAAAAAAAAAAATCAAAATCAAAATTTATTTATTTCATGTAGGCCAACTTGTAGCTCTTATGAAACTTCAAAAATCTACCACCGGTTCGGAATGCAGATTCTGCTGAGAAGAGCCGGCAAGAAACTCAGCAGTTGCTCTTTTCAAAAAAAATTTTTTTTTACAATTGTTAAAAAGAACTAGGCTATGCACACAATGTTTCCACACAGAAGTTTCAAAAATGTACGCCTACCGCAACCAAAGACATGTTAACATGGGTAGACACAAAGCAGACCCATTCCCGTTGGCGGCACCCGTTCACGAGCATGACGCACGATCCAGCCATTGCTTCGCTCAACCATATTTGAGGGAACGTAACAACCCGCACCACACGACACCACCACAGAAATGTTTAAGTGAGCATGACATACTTAGGCTACCCATGTTAAGGCATCGAATTAAATATTAATATTAAGATACTCATTTTAAGACATAACTGAGACACATATAAAGTGGAAACACTGTAGAACAGAATACAACAGAATACAAGGGTGATATAATTCAAAATTCACCAATTTTTGTGTCGAAAGTTTATACGTTTTGCTATAAAAACAACATTACGCTAAGCACAAAAAAATAAGAGCGAGAGAGATTGCGACTTAATGCTCTGTCGAATTCTCTCATCGACGGTTTTGAATTATGTCACTCTTGACGCAAATGAGCGATTTATTCCACTATGGTTTGCATGATTTCAATTGAGGTTAATAAATTTTCTATCAAGTTGTCTAATGAAACAGCCGAAAAAAGTTGCAAAGATTAAAAACATAATAATAATATATCTCACCCTTTCTCTCAACGTGGTAATGAAGTCCAGACTCAATAGTCTCTCCCTCTCGCACCCACGTGAGCTTCGGTATGGGATGACCAGTGAACGGTATCTTAATGACAACGTTTTCACCCTTGTCGAAGTACGCTGTGACCCTGAATCTGGGTGGTACGTTCAGTTTTGGTGCAGCTGAAAAGAAGGATAGTTTATTTAGCATACTTTTACTGGTAAAAGCCAAATTGGTACTTGAGGCACAGTTTATACAGACATAGCGAGCGACCAAAAGGTAAAAGGTTCTTTTAAGGTTCCCATTTCCCTACATTAAATAATTTTGAGACTGACTCCTATAAGGGTATTTTCTTTATGCAAAAGTCACAATCGTGGATTAAATTGGTAATCGATATCAACCTTTCAATATCTCGAAGCTGAGCAAATGCCTTTTCTACCATAGAGATGTAAACAAAACGAACCTTACATAAATTACCACAAGATACACTATTTTCTTTCCAAAAAACCTTTTTTTTGATGTTTTACCAATCACTTTAGATCTTTGACAAATTGTGTTTTGTATGTGTTCCGGCTGGATAAATTAGCTTTTATTCTTTTATTATCAAATAGAAAGCTGTTTATTAAAAAAAAAAAAAAAACGAACACTTTAACACGGGAAAAATTATTGTTCGTTGTTCGTCATGCTTTTAAAAAATTAAAAAGTTCTGCCTAGATACTTCTTAGTTTTAATTTCCGCGCATTATTTGAGAAAAGTACTATACAAGCCTTGGCCACAACCAGGCATTTACACATTCGTCCATCAATGCCTCTTTTGCTGGCCGCTGCAGTAAGCAGTGGCGTAACTATAGCGTATGGGGCCCTCCCTCCCCCAATATAAAGAAGCTCAACCAATGAGATACCTGACCGAGGGCCCCTTCAGGCTGGGGCCCGTGGCATTTTGCCGTCTTGCCACCCTATAGTTACGCCACTGGCAGTAAGGGTAAAACTCACTCATAATCAACAGCTCCGCCCTGGTGCTCTTGACGCCGGCCTTGTTGACCGCCCTGCAGACATACTCGTCCGCGTCTTCGCCGAACACGTCCATGACCGTGAGGAAGTGGTTGTCGCCCTCGCTCCAGATGCGGTGGCGCGGCCCGTTGGTGATCTCGCGCGGACCTAACACAAATTCCGTATTTGACAACTAATTTTTTACATTTATATTTATACTAGCTTTAACCCGCGGCTTCGCTCACGTTAGGTTCGATTTTTTAACCCCCTATTTAACCCTCTTGGGGTTGAAATTTTCCAAAATCCTTTCTTAGCGGATGTCTACGTCCTAACAGCTACCTGTATGCCAAATTTCAGCTCGATCGGTCCAGTGGTTAGAGCTGTGCGTTGATAGATCAGTCAGTCAGTCACCTTTGCCTTTTATACATTTAGATGACAAGATAGCCCTTGACTGCGATTTCACCTAATAGTAAGTGACGATGCAGTCTAAAATAGTAGCGGGCTAACTTGGGTGTAGCAGTGTAAACTTAACCCATACCCCTAATCTGTTTCTACACGCCATCGTGCGGGACGCTAAATCGCTTGGCGGCACGTCTTTGACGGTAGGGTGGTAACTAGCCACGGCCAAAGCCTCCCATCAGACCAGACCAGAGAAAATTCAGAAATTTTAAATTCCCAAATTGTCCCCGCCGGGAATCGAACCCAAGACCTATCAGTTATAAGACTACAGCGCTCACCACTACGCCAGGAAGGTCATCATTCTTTTTTTAATATCTTAACTAGTCTCGAAAATATACGGCTTTTAAGTTTCATGTTAGAAAAAGAGAGCGCTATTACAACATGACGTCACGATTGAGTAGCTCCATACACTCTCCATACAAAATTTCGTACATACATTTTGACAGCTGTCAGATACCCAATTGGGAATTTATTTGAATTCCTGTCCACATTCGTCAAAAATTAAAAATTTAGTCAAAAATACCAGTTTTTGACCCGGGGTAACCCTAAGTTTATCAATCAAGCTCGCAGCATTGCCACGCTGTATGGCTATGGATAGCCTTAGGTCCTACACCTAAGAAGAATTCCCGGGGGAACTGTCTGTTTATTCAGGATAAAAAGCCTAAATCTAGTCTTGAGGACGGTTCGTCGATACTTTTCATAAAAGAATACCTTCAGAAACGAAGTTCTGGGTTTCAGGTTGATACATATAATGATGTCACTCACCCTTGTACCATGTGATGGTAGGTTTCGGTGATCCGGTGATGGTGCACGTGAACTTGGCGTTGTGATTCTGAATGCAGTTGGCATTTCTCAGTGGCTTCACGATCTCTGGCGGTGTTGCCGCTGAAATAGATGAATGTTTTTAGAATTTATGTTACCACTTTAGTTTGCTTTCATGGTGAAAGAAAATATTTCGAGGAAACCCGTATGCCTGAGAGCTCTCGATAATCTTTATTAAGTGTGAAGTCTCTTAATCCACAATTTGTCAGCTTGGTGGACAAATAGCCTGAACCATGGAAGTAGGACTAAGGTATTTTAATTTTTTTCTTTAGGAGAGCTATGTCTAGGAGTAAATGCTGTACTACAGAAAATATAACAAGATAAAACTAAAAAATGTTCATGGCATACGTACCAACAATTTGGACTATAGTACAGCGGCTTTCAAATAAAAATAAAAACTTAAGGCTCAAGTTAATTCCTACATCTATCTACTTAAAGCGGAGACTTTACGAAAGGAAGATCGGTACTACTAAATAAACGACTTTAAAGCGAGAACAGTTAGGTACATTTTTCTTTGGAGCCATTTTGTGTTCGAAATAATCAATCCGCGTTCGCAAAATGTGTAAATTCGTGCTACGGGTGTGTTGGGCCGGGAACAACGTTGGTAAACTCACCCTTCGGGTCGACGACCTTGACCTGCTGGCTGTTGGTGCTAGGCGGCGACTGACCGGCCTCGTTCTGGGCGATGACCCTGAACTCGTACTGACGCCCCTCGATGAGGTTGGCGCAGTTGAGCTGGTTGGGCAGGCAGAGGGTCGCGTTGACGCGCTGCCAACTCTGGGAGCCGACTTCGCGCTTGTCTACCCAGTAGCCTGCAAGTACGAAGTGCATTAGATAAGATTTACCCAACAATGCTGTTGATGTTAGGGCAGAAACGCCAATAATTTTACCAACTGTTGTTACAGGTGTCCTATTTGAAAAGATTTTGTAAAGAGTGAATTTATGATGGTGTTTGTGGAGTTTTTTATATTTTAAATATTTCTTTATGAATTTGTCTAAAAAAACGGTTTTTTTTAAATTTTTTTTTAATTTGTTGTTCAAGATCTAAACAAAAATACATTTTTTAATTATTTTACCTGTCATCCTCCAAGAAACTTTGCATAAATCATTAAACTTCCTTGAGAAGTGATTATTGTTAATTCTGCTATAATTAGAAGAAGATAGGAACAATTGCAAAGTTAAACATTAACCAACGACTAAATTGACTGATTCTACAAAAATCTAATTCTACGAGGAAGAAGGCATATCTTATTTCGACTATTAATTTGCAAAAAATATAGAAACAATTTTGATCAAAATCATACTTTTAAAAAGAACGGTTAAAAACAAGTAGGGAGTCTAGTAAAAGACTAGAGAAATCGACACTTAGGTCTAAACAGTTATATGAATTATAACCCTTACCCTGTATCCTGGTTCCACCATCGTTTTCGGGCTTATCCCAACTGAGGTGTACGAAATGTCCTCCAACTTCCAAAATATTGGGGACGCCGGGAGCTGACGGAGGATCGAATGGAGCCTTGGCCTGGGAGACAAAGAATTTTATTAGGTAACAATATAATTGCAATCCCCTTGTGGCTTTAATTAGCCTTAAAGCATTTTAGGACCTGCTTAGAAATGAATGTGTGAAAAACCACATTAAAATCGGCCCAGTACTTTTCAAGAAAATATTTACACCGTTAACGAACAATCTTTTAAGATAAATGGAGACAGTTTCACTGCAAGGCAAGACATAACGGTAAATCTTAATAAACTTTAACGATACAAAGACTTAAATGCGTTTTAATATTCCTCCAGCTTTGGCTTTGGTTTAAATCCAATTTAACCAATTCCCAATATAAAAACTGTCAAACGTCACTAAATGCTAATGGAACAGCTAATGGTACTAATTCTGTTTGTAAAAACTGACAGATCTAAAGATAGAACTATCCTTTTTACAATGTAACATGCAGAAAATGTTAGGACATAAAAAGAGCTGTCAATTTAGTTTAGGGAGCTTCATGCAAACTTGATGGCCTCCCTTAAAAATTTCGAACAAGGTAATTATTATCTTCAATTCTCTCGAAACTCACCTTAATCGGGCTGGCACCCTCCAATCCAGGTCCCATCCCGTTATCATTAGCGGCGTGTATCCTGAAGTTATACTCCTGTCCCTCGGTCAGTCCCAGTACCGTGTACTTAGTGTCCCGGACACTGGACGCGATTGTTATCCAGTTGGTACCGGACATGTCCATTCTCTCCACAACGTAATGGGTAACTGGTAACCCTCCGTCGTAAGTGGGTGGTTTCCAAGCCAGGGTGCACGTGTGTCTGGTTATGTCCGTGGCTTCCAATGGGCCTTGTGGAGGTCCGGGCAAGCCTGTTACGGTTATCGAGAACGTGTCCGAAGTCTCGCCTGAATTGTTCTTGATTGTCAGTTTGTATGATCCTGTGGTGAAGAGGGGTTCGTTTAGTGACAAATCCTCTTAGGTTAAGTTATAATTCTATTAACAAATAGGTATAACTTTTTGTATTAATAATCTCTTCCCGACCAAATCCGACCACGGCGGCTAAAAACCAGAGTTTAGCTGTCTACGCGGGAGATATTATAGTGCTCAAGTATGTGGGCAAGGGGTGTCCGAGGCACGGAGTGCCAAACCGCATACTTCATAACTCCGGGCTAGTACTGAAAATTTCTTGACAAAAACACCGAATACCTTTTTGGCCCAACCCAGGAATCGAACCTGGGACCTTCTAATCTGTAGTCGAACATGCTAACTAGATCAACGAGGCAGATAGAAGGTAGTTTATATATAAGGCAAATATATAGGGCAGAAACTAGTTTATATGTATCAGTGATGCTCACCCATATCATCCTTGCTGATGTCCTTAATGAATATAAGGATGTAATCATCAAACACTGTGTATTTAAAGTGAGGCGTCTCAGACAGCTTGTGGCCGTCCTTGCTGATGGTGACATCGGCGGGCTGGTCTCCGGTGTACAGGATCTTGATCTTCGTGTTGTCGTGCTCGGGCAGGTTGAGGTCGCCTGGCATTCGCGTGATGCGTGGTGGGCCTGGTGGAAGACGTGGTAAATATTAATATATACCTATACCTATCTGGAACTGCACTGGAAAACGCAGTGTTAACAAATTCCCTACTAGATGGATCGACGTATCAGATGAGTCGCAGGGAGCCGTTGGACACAGGCGGCACAAAAAGGCCTGTGAAAGTCCATGCAGAAGATCTTTGTCAATTTGTGGACGTGCGTTATGAAAATTTTGCGAAATTGAACATTCTGCGTCGCGACGGTCGATTAGTTGATAAATAAGAAGAAAATTCAAATAGACAACCAGATAGAAAGTTCTTTGTCGACCTTAGTAAAATGTCACCGATCTAGGCTTTTGAAATGAATTTTCCTGAACAGTTCTACTACAGGAATACTACTACAACTTACTTCCAATCTTAAGATGGGCAGTGCAGTAGATGCTGCCCAGGCTATTGCTAGCCTCACACGTGTAGTCGCCTTCGTCAGCGTCGGTCGCCTCCAGGATGTTCAGTCTTAGCGTGCCCTCGCGAGACTCTGCTATTAGTCTGTGCAACAAGAAGGAGTGAGTGAGACCCCGGTTGCGAAGCATATTCAAGACGATTGGTTTTACAATCATAATCATATTTTCTTTATTGCAAGATAGGCTCGCGTTTGACGACAATCAATCATGGGATGCACTGATACCTATTCACTCATGCTTTGAATGTACTAAAATTAGACGTGGTGGTAGGATACACTGATGCTGGAAGGGCGCTTCACACCTTAGGGATTCTAATTAAAGCGTTTTGTGCGAGTAGGTTGGATTCCGACCACATAATGTTCTCGCATTTCTATTGTAAAACAGCGAAGGATTTTGGGCGGCAGGACAAAAAATGGTTTGCCTCAAAAGACAGGTAAATTTTGCTTGCCTTGGCGTAAGTATTCAGGCTTTGGGATTGCCACATAAATTACATTTGTAGTATGGGACAATGGGTGTTTGACTATTAGTGTATAATTAAGCTCAAGTGGCTTGATTTGACAAACGCAAACTTTTTTCTACAAAACTTGCCAGACCTAACTATTTTCTGAAAGGCTTAACTTTATATGAATTTACAGGAAAAACTCTGGGAAGAAGTGGAAGTCTTTCAAATATCGAAGAAAGGTAATGATGTGATAGTTATAGTTCGGCCGTTCAGAGAATGCGTTCCTGACACGTCGCGATTGAACTGACGACGTAGCTTTGTAATGGCGTTGCAGTTACGATAAAAATATTTTTGCTGGTTGTTTACCGTTTTAACAATTGATGAGCATTAAAACAACATTATTATATCAATAATCAATGAATGTTATAATTTTGTGCCAAACTGAGTGTCAAATAACTTGGTAAACAATATTTTTCTAAATCTATACTGCGCTATTACAAGGTTATGTCAGCGCTTTATATTTGTAGTGCTGTGTTAAAAATAACAGGCAAGTATCGTAATCTGTTCTTATACAGTTATACTTATAATATACTTCTATACTATAATAGACTAAAAATCTGATTTTGGAACATTTTGACCGAGATATGAGGATTGATTCTGGTATTGATAATAATATAATTATACATGTAGGCGAAGATGACGAAGACACCACCTCCTCATGCGAATCGGAGTCTGATTAATATTCTGTACGCACATTCAATTCAATGTACTTACTTTATTGCATAGAAATACAGATTGTAAGTAACTTTGTAACAAAGAATAAATAAAACAATTTTATTATATGAATATTACCTTTTTTTTGGTTTCTACTTAAATAACTAAAATATAAATTTTAAATGATTCCGCCAATTTAAAACGAAAATAATCTTAAAATAATGCGCCGGTTCATTTTGGAGGAACGGTAACGAACTCAGTGTTATGTTGTGCCCATCACTAGTCGTGACTAACTGATAGGTGTCAGGAACGCATTCTCTGAACGGCCGAACTTTAGTAACCCAAATTTAAAAGTAAATCCTCTACTTGGAATGGCCAACGAAGTTTCCAACTGGAAAGGTACTGAGAAAATCCCACAGTAAACTTAAAAGAAGGAACTGTACAACTTAATTTTAGAATCGATTGTAGAGTACTGACCTGGCGCCAAGCACAACTTCTCTGCCGTTCTTCAACCAGCGGCCAGTGGGCACTGGACTGCCGGATGCAACGCATTCCAATGTGTAGGGTCTGCCCAGCGGTGCGCATATCGTGGGCGACATCTGTTTGAGCCATTCGGGCTTAGCGCCGCCCATCTCTTCGCCGGTTCGCACGGGCGTTGTACAGCTTGATGGTTCAGATTTACCTATGGATTTATTCAAGTACCATCAACCCACAGGATTTCCTACACAACTCCTATGTGTTTCTTTCAAATTGCGTCTAAGTTGGCACTAAAATATGGTATTATAGCAATTTGAAGACGCAAAAGATATAATATAATAAAAAAAGTGTCTTCTCTCTATTATAATTCATAGTATTTTTATCCGCCAAGAAAACTTGCGATACTTTGCATAACCAACAATTAAGTTTCAAATCTAAGTATGCCTACATCCAATTTGTCAAGAAATATGTCTCTGGGAATCAATTCTACTAATTTCAGCAAGTGCATAAAAATGTATTTTGGAAGGAAACGAATTAAATCTTACTGAGAGGTAAGGAAGTAAACTTACCAGCAGAGTTAACAGCAATAATCCTGAACTCATAGTCAGCCTTTTCACTGAGATTGATGGCGGTGAAGCTCGTGTCTTGAACCGAGTAGTCGTTGGTCTTGACCCATACGGAGCTCGTGAGATCGCGGCGTTCGATGATGTAGCCGGTGATTCGTGAACCTGATACAAAATAAAACGTTTATCTTAAAGTAGAGTAGTAACTGGGAGCAGACTAGACGAATAGACATATTGGACGTTCCAGAAATAGGACCTTCTTGGACTAGACTAGATACGACTTAGGTATCTGATATTTTTGACGTCAAACGTCTTTAAAATCACACCAAAACATACGGGTGCAAGTCACAAAATGTACCGTAACGAAAAGGTCTATATCGTCTTACCTTAATAACTATAAAACTATAAGTCTTAGAAACATGAATCCAATGTCATTATTTAAAGTATACAGTCATATCGGTGCTGAGACCTTGAGTTTACATCGAGGCCGGGCGGGGCAGCGAGGGAGGGGAATTGCGTAGAATAACCGAAACTCGCAGATATAGATGTTTAACGTTAAAACCAACGGCAACGTGTGCACCGATACAGCTCGACTCGTTTTTTTATATATTTAAAAAAAGGTTTTTAATCAAAATGAGGTGAGATCGCAGTCAAAGACTATCTTGTCATGGAATAAAATAAAGAAATAAAGCTGTAAGAAAAGACACAAACCTCCATCAGAGGCCGGTGGATCCCAGGACAGGTCGACATAGTTCCTTCCAACGCGCAGCACACGCGGGGACCTCGGCGCGGAGGGCGGGCCCGCTTTGCCGCGAACCTTGAACAGCTGCGAGTTGGCCGAGTACTTGCTGAAGCCTGCCGAGTTCTTGGCACGCACGCGGAACTCGTATTCGTGCCCGGGCTCCAAGTTGTAGGCCTGATGAACGGAAACAATGTTTTAATTGACATTTAGGGCCTATTCCATAATACTGTTTAATCGATGAATGGAGTTGACTTCTCGGCAGTTTTTGTTTTAACAATGTGTAAAACTGTAAAATTAAATTGTCTAATAGACTTTACTTGTTGGAGCTGAAGTAGTGCCCACTCATAATGATTTATTTCTATTGGTCAAGACTCTTATTTATGTAAGACGTATGCATCATCAAGTCTAATGCCAATGATTTCTGACATAAATGAGGAGTTCTGTTCCTATCTCCAATATAAATTTCATCAGATCTTCACTTTATGACAAAATCTATCGGATAGTACAAAATTTCCATTAAAAGAAGAATTGTTCAAGTCGCTTCGAATTTTATGGAATTATCGACAACATAATGGAATTATAGTGGATGGAATTATGGAATTATCAACAAAAATTTCCATCAAATATTCCGGAACATTATCCGGCATCCTATTGTTTATCAGGATAAAATCCGCAGTATCATCTACCACTTTACCAAATTGAATTAAAAATTCAGGGTTATGCGCGCGTTTTGGTCTCTATATCGATAAAAATTTTCAAAATTTATCCACTTTTATAAGTATACTAGCTTTTCCCCGTGGCTTGGCTCACGTTAAGTTCGATTTTTCAAAAATTCTTTCTTAGCCTACGTCATAGCTATATTTATGCTAGATTTCAGCCCGATCCATCCAGCGGTTAGAGCTGTGCGTTGATGGATCAGTTAGCCAGTCAGTCAGTGCCTTTTGTACATTCAGATATTTACCTGGTAATTGCAGTCCTTGACAAGGTAGTCTGCACTGGCCCATATGTTGTCCTGTACGTCTCGGAACTCGATCTTGTATCCCTGGATGCGAGCGCCTCCATCGGATCGAGGCCTGTCCCACACCACGGTGGCCGTGGAACCGTCCCAGTCGATGACGCGCGGCACGCCCGGCGGGTCGGGAATCGTGAATGGGAACTAGGATAAAAAAATTAGGCTTTAGTATAGTTATCGGCAAACTTCTTGAGTAAGTGACCTTGGCTGCGCACAAGCGAATTTTAGGTGTCATTTGTGGTAAATAAGCGGGGTGTACAGTATCGAGCGCGTGATTGGTAGATCAGTCGACCTTTGCCGCCCGCGCCGTGTCCAAATTCGCCAAGCTTGCGCCAACTTACCCCCCCTACGTCACTTTATGTTCAAGAAGTTTGCCGTCAACTATAGCTGGCTACATCATCAGACCCGAGTACTTGTCAAGACGAATCAAACGAGTCCCAGCTCGATGGGATTACGCCATTTTAATACAGAGTTCCCAGAGCCATCTTCCGGCTTCATCCGAAGAGTATTGACGTTCTAACAGTTTTCGTATTGATATTCTGTCAAAACTCCAAATTATTTATCGGTTAAATGTTATTCCGCGCTTTAGCTGTTGCTAATTTTAATATACGCAATCTTTATCTGAAGCTAAATTGACTGCTTTATGTGTAGTGGCGTCTTTTTTCGTAAGGAAAATTATGAAAAGGATCGCACTATTATAAGCGTTTTGACAAATTGAATTAAGTAAAATAAAGAAATACATCATTAGTTTCCATCAGGTGTGATAGTGGTCAAGCGTGTGCCTATAATGTATAAAAAAATACATACCTTGGCAGTGACGTAATCATCCATAGCCAATGGTTCGGACACTCCGTACTGGTTCTCAGCGCGTACGCGGAACATGTACTTCTTGTTTGGCTCCAGACCCATGACGTTGTAGTGGCAGTTGCGTACAAAGGATGAGGTCTTTGACCACACCTGAGAATAAAAGAAATGATATAAAGACCTTGGATATCATCTAGAACCTATTCTATTTGTCAAGACGAATCAAACAAGCCCAAACTCGATGGGGTTACGTCGTTTTATTACAGTTTCTATAGCCACCTTCCAGCTCTACCATCAGGCTTTGAATATTATCTAGGACTAGAGTTCTTGTTAAAATGAGCCCAAATTTGATAGGTTTAAGTCATTTTATTACAGAGTTTCCGTAGCCAATTTTCAGCTTCATCATCGGATCAGCTCGATATATGTCACGATAATATTGCATTGTCATGCGATTGATTGAATATACATGTAAAATTTCAGCTCAATCGGAAACCGGGAAGTTTTGCAATTTTGCAACATAAGATGATGGCTGCGCCCGGGTGGACTAAGGTTTTTTGATTCCAGAGATTTTTTTTAATTTTGCGGGATAAAAGGTAGCCTGTGTTAATCCTGGGTATAAGCTATTTCTATTCCAAATTTCAGCCAAATCGCTTTATTCGTTGTAGCGTGAAGGATGAACAAACATACACCCACATATACGCACACACATACACATACAAACTTTTGCGTTTATAATATTAGTATGATAGTTTGATATATGTTAATTTTAATTATGGTCCACGAGGAACTCACTCCAGTATTGTCCAACTTCTCCACGATGTAGTTGGTGATCGGCGAACCACCGTCGTCTAGTGGCGGTTTCCATGACAACGTGCAAGTGTCCGGAGTGATGTCTGAAGCGTCCAATGGACCCACTGGCGGAGATGGCTTGTCTACTACAAGCACCTGAAATAAATGAGAATAAAGTTTAATGGCATCGGAATCAAAGAAATCGTATCCACCGATATTGTTATCATCGTTCTTTCTTTTCAGCTAAGGAAGGGCCACTTTATGTTGTATGTACGGTTCACAGGTGTTCTGACGTCATGGCTATTCCAATATGGCTGATGTACGGTTCACAGGTGTTCTGACATCATGGCTGTTCCAATATGACTGGCAAGACGGCTTATTGTTTATTAGTAACCAGTTTTTGTGGCTGCATCTTCGTGGAATAAGGTTTGAACCTTTTTTTTATCCTCACCAATATTTCTAAAGTGTGTTTGTTTGTTGGAATTGAACTGTTGGTGTATTGTTTTTTTCTCTAATCACGCAGCAACGGAGCGTAGCAATGAATAGTTGAGATTATTTGCATGGTTTTGTTATTTATTTACTAGGTTTTGCCTGCGGCTTCGCTCGCGTTATGTTCGATTTTTAAAACCCCTATTTTACCCCCTTAGGGGTTGAATTTTCAATTTCAGCTCGATTCGTCTCGATGTTTGAGCTGTGCATTGTTAGATTAGTCAGTCAGTTACCTTTTCCTTTATATATTTAGATTAGTAAGGATTTCGACTTACCCTGCAAGTCCCACTGTCTGATCCCTCGCTGTTAATCAACTGTACAGTGTAGGAACCAGTGTCGGAGCGCTTGGCGCACGAGTTTATGAACACCGTGTTGATGTCCGAAGTGTCGAAACGAATGCGATGATCCGGGAACACCTCTTCGTTGTTTATTATCCATGATACCTGTAAATATAAAGTAGGTTTAGGCACTGTAATTTTGTAACGCTTGGTTCTTTTATTCAATTTATATCGTTATCTAGCAAGTTATTGTCACCATAATATTTTACTGAGAAAGGATAATTCAGCTCACCTTCGGTCTCGGGATTCCAGTGAACGGTACAGTGACCCTAATCTCATCTCCGGCAATGACCGTGATGTCTCTCAGGCTGAGGTCACTGGTGATGCGAGGAGCAGACGGCGGGGCGCACGCGCGGATCGCGTCCGAACTCTGCGAGTAAGGCCCTTGACCCGCCGCATTCACCGCAGACACTCGGAATTCATATTCGTGGTTCTCGATCAAGCCTTGTACTTTGTAAGTTGTGTTTGGAATGTGTGCGTGGGACGCCTTCGTCCATTTGTCCTCAGTGATCAACCTCTTCTCGAGGATGTAACCGGTGATCGGTGATCCTCCATCCGTACGCGGTTTCGTCCAAGTAACCGTGATGGAAGATTCCGTGGTTTCCACTGAGTATGGTGTTCCAGGTGCGCTGGGCGGATCGAATGGATGTCTGGCCCTGATTGGCTCGAGAGTCTGCGCCGGATCTGATTGGCCGTATTGGTTCTCAGCCATAACCCTGAACTCATAGCTCTTGCCGACCGTCAAGTTCTTCACCCGCAAGAACGGTGTCGTGACGTATCCCGAAACTTTAGTCCAGGCAGGTGTGCGGGCTTCACGTTTCTCGACGACGTAGTTGGTAATCTCGCCGCCTCCGTTATCTTTGGGCGGATTCCAGTATAACGTGAGTGCTTCACCTTCGAACTCTTCCGCGCGCAAGTTCTCTGGTTTCCCAGGTCTGTCGAGCACACGTACGTTGATTGTGGCAGTGTCATAACCAGACGGGTTGCGTAGCTGCAAACGGTATTGGCCTCCGTCTGACCGCTTGGCATTCTTAACAACAAGCGATGCTGAGTCAGGTGTAAGCTTCTGGAATATTCTGGAGTCACCATCGACATCGAGCTGTTTGTCATCAGCAAACCACGCCGCAGTCGGTTGCGGGAAGCCGGTATAAGGCACGTGAATAGAGAAGTCCTCCCCAGCACGTACAGTTATATCCCTAACTCCGCTGAGATCCATGCATGGTTTGTTAGGTTGTTCGGCGATCGTGATATCGCTCGTTGGTTTGCTAGGTTCAGATTTTCCAATATCATTAACAGCGATAATCCTAAACTGGTATTCTGCCCCTTCTTTGAGATTCGGTACAGTGTGAATGAAGCTTGGGATGGGCACGTCGTTGACGTCCTTCCAGTCTTTGTCTCCTTTGCCTTTCTGTTGAATGATGTAACCCTTGATCTTGGATCCGCCATCGCTCTTCGGAGGTCTCCACGATAAGGTGACAGAGTCCTTTCCGACTCTATCCGGCTTGGGCGCTTCTGGTGCGCTTGGCTTTAACCTCGGAGTCTCTGCGACGATAGATTCTGTTGGCTTGCTCGGTTTACCGGGACCAGCTTCGTTGACGGCGCTAACGCGGAACTCGTAGCGGTTTCCTTCACGTAGGTCCTGGACTGTATAGCACGTGTTCGGTGTTGGATAATTGTTGATCTTAATCCATTCACCACCACGTTCTCTCTTTTCAAGAATGTAACCAGTAATGGGCTTGCCGCCGCAGTTCGCAGGCGGTTCCCATTCGAGAGAGCAGCTATTCGAACTGTAGCCTGTAATCTTTGGTGTATCGGGCGCATCAGGTGGATCAAATGGCAGTTTAGCAATAATCGGTTTGCTCTCTAATGGCTCAGATAGACCATATAAGTTTTCTGCGCGAACTCTAAACACGTACTTCTTGCCTTCAGTCAAATTCTTAACCGTAAATGAGCATTTCGGACAGAATCCAGCGACTGTTCGCCAGTCGTTGACACCGAATTCGGCAACTTCTACAACGTAGCCGGTGATTTCACTGCCACCGTCGTCAGTGGGTGGCATCCACGTAAGACTCATGGCCTCATGTGTGACTGGCATGCATGACAGTGGTCCTCTGGGTACTCCAGGCTTGTCAACGACGATAACTTCAATATCGGCAGAATCTTTTCCATGCTCATTGGTGGCAGTGATAGTATACTTGCCAGCGTCCTCCCTAGTGGATTTCTCGATGCTGAGTTTGGTCTCTTCTGCTTTGGTTTCAGCTGTAATTCTATATGAAGGAACAACCGGGATGGCTCCTTTAGCCCATGTGATAGTGGGTGTGGGGGCACCGGAAATTGGAATGTTTATATTGATCGGTTCGCCAGCCCTAACCTTGATTTTGCGACCGATGAGGCTGTCTAACCATAGCTTCGGTTTTTCCTTCATTGGTTTGGCGATGATTACGTTGGATGGGTCAGAGGGTTGACCAGGTCCAGCTGCATTAACAGCGGATACTCTGTATTCGTATTGATGGCCCTCTTGTACCCTGTCATCGTTATATTCGTTTAATCTGACAGGTTCTCTGTTCAGTTTTATCCAGCGACCGGTAGCTTTGTCTCTTCTTTCAACATCATAACCAAGAATGCTGGATCCACCGTTCGAAATCGGTGAAGGCCATTTGATCTTGATGTGATCTTTATCAGCGGACACGAGTTCTGGTTTGCCCGGTTTGCCGGGTACTGTGTATTGGTTCTTGGCAACGACAGGTTTGTCTGTAACCAATGGTTCGGATCGTCCTTGTAAGTTTTCAGCGAACACTCTGAATTCATACTTCGTGCCTTCTGAAAGTCTAGGTACAGTGGCATGGTTATACTTTGGGTTGATGTATGTGACAGCTGGTACCCAGCCACCACCATGCGTCAAATCACGTTTTTCAATGACGTAACCAGTAAGCTCACTGCCACCGTTGTCTTTGGGTGGTTTCCATGACAAGGTAACGGATTGGGCAGTGATTTCTTCGTATACGAATGGTGGTTCCGGTGGTCCAGGAACATCCAGCACAATCACATCAAAGCTACCTTCATCGGATCCAGAATCGTTCTTCAGGGAGAGGTGGTATTTGCCAGCATCTGACCTCTTGCAGTTTACAGTGTGAACGATAGTATGGTGACCTACTGAAGTAACTGTGGTTCTTTCGTTTGTTATAACCGGTTTGCCATCGCACGTCCATTTCACTTCAGGAATAGGTTCTCCAATAAAGTCAACATCGAAATGGAAGATAAGACCAGCCTTAATACGAATTTCTTTAAGTGGCGTTAGAATCTTAGGTGCTACAAATCTGTCCTTAGCTGTGACGATGTCTGAAGGTTCGCTAGGTTCAGATTGACCAGCTTGATTGACCGCAATGACGCGGAACTCATAATCTTGGCCTTCAATCAGATCAGGTACAGTAGCCTTGTTTTTGCCCGGTGGTACATGGGCAGCATTAACCCAGTATGGGCTTCCCTTTTCTTTCTTTTGAATAATATAGCCTGTAATGGGTGCTCCGCCGTCAGTTTTAGGCGGAGTCCATTGCAAGTCGACGTGATTCTTGCTCCAGTCGGTAGCCTCAGGTTTACCGGGAGCAGAAGGTTCGTCAAATTCATTCTTCGCAACAATAGCGCGATCTAATTCTAATGGCTCGGATTGACCGATAGCGTTAACCGCACTCACTCTAAATAAGTATTCCTTCATGTGGATTAGTCTAGTCACTGTGTGTGATAAGAACGTGCTCATTCCTGCATCTGACCATGTACCACGAGAGAGATCCATTTTTTCGATAACATAATGTAGGATTGGTGAACCACCATCGTCCAAAGGAACCTTCCAAGATAATGAACAGGAGTCCTTCGTGACGTCAGAAACGACCAGTGGCTTCTCTGGTCTGGAAGGTTTGTCCAGCACAGTGACTTGGGCACTCGCAGAGCACACACCAATATCGTTTTTCAGGGTCAATTTGTAAACGCCACCGTCGGAACGTACGGAAAATGGAATGTCTAGAATAACCCTGTTATGCAAAACTTGGATGTCGATTCTATCGGATGGGTGGACGAGTTTGCCGTTGATCTGCCATTCGACTGTCGGCTTCGGAGCTGCTTCTATCGGTATTTCATATTGTATTCTTTGTCCTGCTTTGACAGTCTTGTCAGCGAGGAGAGTTTTGTCAAAGGTAGGAGCGCAGAACCTAGCTTTTGCTACCTGTGAGGCAGATGCGTCAGATGGCTCTCCGTTGCCAGCCTTGTTAACAGCAATAACTCTAAATTCATATTCTTCTCCTTCCTGTAATCCAGGAACTGTGGCAGTGGTTTGGTTTCCTGGTACAGTGGCGGCAAGTTCCCATGGACCATACTTCTTCTTCGCTTCGATAATGTATCCAGTGATTGGTGAACCGCCATCCTTCTTCGGCGGCACCCATTCCAAGTCCATATGGTCTTTGTCCCAGTCTTTGACGACTGGAGTTCCAGGTTTGTCTGGGGTTCCATAGGGATCCTTTGCAGTGATAGGTTCGTGTCCAATGAGTGGTTGGGATTCACCGTGTCTATTGACAGCGCGGACACGGAAGTTGTAGTCGTGGCCTTCGATAAGATGATCAATACGAATGTTACAGCCTTGAACATCTCCCGCAGGAACCCAGCGAAGGTTTTCTTGGTCCATTTTTTCAACAACGTAGTGTGTGATTTCACTTCCACCATCATCTTTAGGTGGTCTCCATCTAAGCGAGCAACCATTTTTGGTGATATCATCCACTCTTAATGGACCTTCTGGTGGTAATGGAACGTCCATAACAACGATCTTAACTGTGGCAGAATCTGTTCCATTGATATTTTTCGCTTTGAGGGTGTAAGTTCCAGAGTCAGCTCGTTTAGCATCAATAACCCTGATCTTTGATGAATGGGTATCGTTGACGATCTTGATTCTATCTGTGTTGAGAACCATGTTGTCTCCGTTAAGCCATTCTTTGGTTGGAGTGGGTTCTCCGGCAACTGGAACATCGAGTTCGAAGTTCTGGCCGACCTTGATCTTGATGTCGAACATGAAGTTCCTGTCGATCTTCGGCGGTAAGTTCTTAGGCCTGGCCAGGTGCGGACCTGTTCCATCGCTGGGAATGCCCTTGCCGGCCTTGTTGACTGCACGAACTCTGAATTCGTATGTGTTGCCTTCGATGAGGTCTGGTACTTTGCCGGATGTGACGTCACCTTCAATCTACAACAACAAATAAATACGTTATTACCTCATATTATAATTATAATAATAAATATTATTTATACGTAAAAGCTGAAAGTCTCTTGCGAGGATCACCGCAGAAACGATCTTGAGTCACTTGTATAGAGTGCTGCTAGCGACTCCCTTAAAAGATGGTCCGTCTTCCTGGGCTTAACGCTGCGTTTCCCGAACAAATGCAATTTCGTTTTCTAAGCTAATAAATTCTACAAAATCAGTATATTCACCTGAGCACACTCCTCCCAATCGGGTGCAAAGCGGTCCTTCTTCTCAATGACGTATCCAGTGATGGGCGCTCCACCATCTGTGTCCGGCCTGGTCCATTCCAATTCCACGAAGTCCTTGTCAAAGTCCTTAACCCTCGGTGTGCCAGGTTTGCCGGCAACGTCGAAGGGATTCTTTGCCTCTGTGGCGTGAGGTGTTGTAAGTGGCTCGGACTTTCCTTGCCTGTAGATTAAGATAATATGACGGTTGAAATTATATCACTGAAACCTTATACATGTTTAATTAGGATATAGCAAAGTTTTTTGGTTGCGAAAAAAAAAGTACCCTTATAGGCCTACTCCATTGTCCGACTGTCTACCCATGTGTCAAGACGGCTTAAGATACTGAGTCGAAATTTATATGGAATATAAAGTTCAATGGTGTCTTAAGAGTCTGAAAATTTCAAGCTTCTCAAAGCTCTCAAAGTCAGTAAAAAGTTACAGCTTTCAAAGGCAATCTACGGTTGGTGTAGTTTTTAGATAATGGAGTTTTGGGATAGAGTAAATCTATTGGAAGTTATTTCTCACCTATTAACAGCCCGAACCCTGAACTTGTATTTATGTCCAGGCTGTAGGCCATCCACTGCGAGGCTGGTTTGTGGCCCGTCGGTCTCGCCCGCGTTGACCCACCGTCCCGTGGCCTCGTCCATGCGTTCCACAACGTATTTTTCGATGGGTTGTCCGCCGTCGTCGGCTGGTGGGTTCCATGACAGTTTCGCGCCGTTAGCGTGGACGTCGGATACCTGAATATAACAAATGAGTATGATTAGTACTATGAATTTAAGTCAATAGAGCATAGAAAAAAAAACTCGATATGGCTCATTCTTAGAACGGAGTTGTTAATCTTTTTGACATAACTCTCCATGAATTTAAGTCATACGATTTATTTATATAAACATCTTTATTACGAACGAACTGCGAGATAAAAGAAACAATTTTATACAAAAGTTATCACTAAGAGTGATCTCTGTCAGACAATCTATGAAGGAATATAATACAACGCTGTGACTTGTAAATAAACTCGTATAATAAGCGTACCTTCAAAGGTCCTCCCGGTGGGCTGGGCGCAGCTAGCACAATGACCTCCACTTCAGCCACATCCTTGCCATTGGTGTTCTCAGCAGTGACGGTATATCTTCCACTGTCGGACCTCGTAGCGGCCTTGCAGTTGAGCTTGGTGTTGTAGTCGGAATG
This sequence comes from Hipparchia semele, assembly GCA_933228805.2. Classification (NCBI taxonomy): domain Eukaryota; kingdom Metazoa; phylum Arthropoda; class Insecta; order Lepidoptera; family Nymphalidae; genus Hipparchia; species Hipparchia semele. Next base: position 3,644,414 of record OW121731.1, read on the forward strand.
CTGAACCTTCATATCACCTGAAGACTTCACTTCCCTCTTGCCGAGGAACCACTTCGTTTCTGGCATTGGCTCCCCAGTGACCTGTTTATTAAGTTTTAATGTTAAATGTGTGAATAATTTTTTTGGACAATATGGTTTAAGATGACACCCAAAGATTTCACATGTCGGACAACCCAGAATTTTCCAACTTCATCGCACTTAACAAATTCATTTACAAACTACTTCTTCTTCTAGTGCAGTCTCCGTCGGAGATTGGCCGCCATTAAGACTTTCTGTATTTTGGACTCTGCTGCACGGAATAGCGATCAGATACATTTTCCATGCCATTGGCATAATTTTTTAAGCCAAGAACTCCTTCATTCAATTTCATGTTTGCTTTACAAATGCTGCTCACCTTGACATCGAATCCGAACTTCTGTCCAACCTTGATCTTGATGTCAATTAGGTTCGTCCTGTCGATCTTAGGTGCCAAGTTCCTGGGTTTGGCGACGATGGGATGTGTGCTGTCGCTCGGTACACCAGGTCCTGCCTTGTTAACGGCTCTTACACTGTGGGAAATAATAACAATATAATCTTCTGCTGATTCAATTTTCACTAAGGCAGCTAATTTCAATGGAGACAACTAAGCAGGAGATGTTATAGTGCACCTATGTTTTTCCTGACTTAATTTCAATTGGGGAAGCCCATCTCAATAGATATAACTAAGCAGGTGGTAATAGTGAAAGAGCAACCGCCGAGTTTATTGCTGGCTCTTCTCGGCAGAAAGGGCATTCCGAACCAGTGGTGGATTCGTCGACGATTCAAAAGCACTTGTAAATGTTCATTTGAATAAAAAATATTTCTATTCTATTCTATTGTAGTGTTGCGGAAAGTCAGGTACATTGTCTATTCCTTTACAATACAAGTGGACAGACACCAGCAAAATCGATGGTTACTTCCCAACTCCGTGGAGCTATCTGAGAATTTGTTGTCTTAAACGTCAATACTTTTTTAAACCTATCCGTGGACTCGAACCCAGACATAATCAACAGCCAAATAGCTCGTATGACTTGAAGACCTACGAGGCCCATTATTATAGTTGTAAATGTTACATATCAGTTAATTGTGAAAACTGAAACAAAAAACAAAGAATTATTTAAGCTTACCGGAATTCATAAGTCTGTCCCTCTACTAAATCAGGAACAGTACAATTAGTTTTATCAGCCGGTACTTCGAGGGCCTTCTCCCAGTTGCCGAACTTATCCTTCTTCTCCACGATGTAACCCTCGATGGGAGCACCTCCGTCTTCCCTGGGCGGTGACCATTTGAGGTCCACGTGGTCTTTGTCCCAGTCGGTGACTGACGGTGTGCCTGGCGCGCCTAAGATGGGAAGAAATACCATAATTAGTTGATAGTTATCCTTCTGCCGTCAATGACAAGCTGCCTAGCGATTTAGCTTTATGAAGTTTAGAATCCGATTATGAAAAAAAAACAAACAATTTTTAATTAAACGCAAACCAAAAACCAGAAAAAACCAGCATCTACTTAAGTAGATGCTGGTTTCTGGTTTGCGTAACTACAAAAAAAAAAAACATTCTAAAGGCAAACATGGTGAGGAAACCTGCACGCCTCAAAGGTCTCCATAATGTTCTTAAAGCCGTGTGAAGTTTGCCAATTTACCTTGGGCCAGCTTGATGGCCTATAATCCTTCTCTGAGAGGGAGACCTGCTTTTAGAAGTAAACTATCTATTGGATACTTGTTGATGATGATAACCGACAGCAACAGACAGACTGGAGCAACCAATATTTTTAAACATCTTACCAGGTTCGTCGAAGGGATTCTTGGCGACGATCTTCTCTTCCGAGATCAGAGGTTCGGATTCGCCCTCAGTGTTGACGGCGGATACTCGGAACTTGTACTCCTTGCCGGGAGTCAAGCCAGTCACCTCGCATCCTGCGATTAGAAAGGATCTTTCAAGATATATTTTAAGATGTAACAGGTAAATTTTGAGCGTTTGCTGTTCCGGGTTAAGATGTAGTAATGTCCATCTTTATTCTATAGCAAGTTTGACGCGAATATTCATCTACATTTGGATCAATAAGACGGAAAAACCTTAACCTGTGCAAGTATAAACAATAAATAATTTATCAGGCATCGTATCAAAATCCTATTTTCTCGATTAGGAGGGAAACGACGACTTACGAGGTTCCTCAGAGCGGGCACACGGCACCCAGACACCGGTTTCGGTGTCGAGTTTGTCGACCTGATAGTATTCAATGGGAGCACCGCCATCGTCCTTTGGCCTCTTCCACTTGAGCGTTGCACCGTCCTTGTGGACGTCTGAGATCTGTGGGCAAAAGGAGTGGCTTAGTAGAGAATTTCATGTATTTTCAGTAATTTAAAAAGTTGCATGTGATTTTGTTGGCTGGTTGCACCGGAAGAATATTGCTAAAAGTATCCTCTAGGATAGAGCACAAATTATATTAAGAGATTTCTGGGTGTTTTAGGGTTTTTTCAAAACTATTACATGGATTATCGGGTGGTGCTGCAGCAGTTGGAGTTATTTTGGATATAAGTAACATTTTCAAGGATTCAAGGAATCATGTTATAAAGTTTGATCAGTCTTAATTTCCACTACGAAAGTTGTTAATAAGACTAAGAGAATGACATTATGGGTACGACTTATCTTGGAAATTACATGGGTTTCCATAGGTCAAAGAAGCTAGTATAAAACACTATACCTGCAGTGGTCCTTCAGGAGTGGCAGGCTTGTCGGTGACCACCACGTTGATGGTGACGGTGTCTTTGCCGCTGGAGTTGACAGCGGTGACGGTGTACTCGCCGGAGTCATCCCGCCGCACCGGCCGGATGGTCAGCTTCGTGAAATAGTCCGGGCTGTCGATTGTGACCGCCTTGGATGAGCGGAGTGGCATGTTCTGGTACCTGTGGAGTGATGAAGACGATTAGAAGGTGGACTAGAAAGTGACTTACGTTGAAGGTTTGGTAAAATACTATGTCAACTCAAGGAAACAAATATTTGTCGGTTTTCATAAAGTGTTCGTGAAAAATAAGTTCCCCTCCGTGATTCCTTACTTTCATCTTTCTTAGGTAGATTTTGGGTACATGGTCACAGTTATAATTGATTTATTTAGTTTTATCTTGAACAATGATATTTGTCATCAAATATTTTTTTTTATTCTTTGTTCGGCGTAAAAAAAAGTATTTCATCAGCTGAATTTTAAAACATCACTTCCACCTCCATTTCACAGCAACATAGAGATACTTAATGATAACTGCCCTAAGCTTAAGTGTGGATCCCGCAGACAAGATACATCAAGAACATGTCTCCTATCGATCGCCCGCGCGAGTAGGCGTGGTTTAGTCATGCAGTTCTTGCTAGCTTTTGAGGATTTTTTCTGATCAAATGTGTTGATCACATGATCTTCACCAGATCCATCGCTGACACTGAATTTCAAATAAATAGCTTCGTTCTAAAGATTTGGTCTCACCTCCATTCCACGGCAGGTGCGGGTTCCCCAGTGATAGCCGCCTCCAGCTTGAGCGTAGATCCCGCAGACAAGGTGACATCGCGAAGATGTCTCCTGTCGATCTTCGGCGCCAGGAAGCGTGGCTTGGCCACGAAGTTCTTGCTGGCTTCAGAGGGCTTACTCTGACCAGCCTTGTTGATTGCGATCACTCGGAATTGGTATTCGTTGCCTTCGATCAATCTGTTAAAAAGTGGAACATTTTCATCGTTGGCTGAATTGGCTGAGTATCATTAAAAGATAATAGCGTGTATGTAGAAACGAATGAAAAAATATTGTAAGTTACAAAACCGATTGAAACAATGACATTCAAGTTTCTGATTATGCCACTTCTGATGATCAAGATCCAGATCCAGTCCTGGACTTAACTTCTGGGTTGAGCTCTAAGTGTCATACTACACGGGCGGTTCTCCCGCCGCGGGAAACCGCTTCTGAACCGCTCTAGTCACAATTTAATATGAAAGTTGTATGCTGCATACTACACGGCGCGGTTTCCCGTCGCGGTTTGCAGGCGGGAGAAATAGGACCGCCGCATGCAGCGTCAAACCGCCGCTGATAACCGCCGTTTTAAACTACACGGGCGGTTTCCCGCTATTACGTCATTCTGCGCGGGATCTTGGCGCGGTTTACCGCGTAAAAGACAGCGGTAAACCGCGTCCCGTGTAGTTTGATGGTCTGCGGCAGCTTTGTCGAGCGGATTCCCGCAGCGGGAGAACCGCCCGTGTAGTATGAACCTTAATAAGTTACTGCACACTTTCTGACAAAAAAAAATCTTAGGAATTTGGCAACCATTAGAGCTATCTGCACCTTGAATTCTACTGCACGGAACAAGGATCGGGTACTTTACCTATATCATTGGCGCAGGTTTTTAAACCATGATCCTCCTCCGATCAAGTGGTCTTTGGCCAGCTATTTTGTATAATATTCTTCTACAATGTGGACTATATTTGTCCTTCTCTATGAGGCAGCCAATGATTGGTGACCCAGACCGATACCGATACTCTGAATTGAGCTGCACATGATATTGTGAAGGTTTACTAGGATACCCAATAAAACTCACCCATTAATAGTAGCTGAGGGTGTAGGCGTGTGGGTCTCCACAGCCTTCTCCCACAGCGGGCTGTATTTGTCCTTCTTCTCGATGAGGTAGCCAATGATGGGTGACCCGCCGTCCGATACTGGCGGCTCCCACTTGAGGTCCACGTGAGTTGCCGACCAGTCATCCGGTACGGGTGCTGATGGAGCTTCTGGTACGGCTGTAAGAATATTTTTTATTGAATTATCGAAAATAAATGGTGATTCGCAGCAGGAAATAGCCTATGAATGTTCCGTAACTGAGTATTCCATTTCTTCACAGACTGGTCAACTTCCAACGTTGGCGCAAATGTATGAATACTATTGTGTTCAAGGCCAATCCACAAACTTGGCAACCAGTATTGGGGGCAGAGTTGGGAAGCAAAACAATATTTTAAAAGCTTGTAATCATCTCTCCGAATCGCCAAACTGTCCAATAATACAAGTGCCGAAAGGGCGTGGGATGGGTAAGATGTTAGAGGAAGAATCAGCGCAAGAGGTTCAATAAAAGCGCAAGAGGTTCAATAAAAGCGGCTGATTGGTATTCAGAGCTGCAATATCTAAGGTTCAGGTTTCCAAAATTATCACCAAGAAGCACTATAAAAGGGAGAACTATTTAAAATCTCAAATTTGATACTTACTGAATGGATCCTTGGCGACGATAGAGCCAAAGGTTTCCAAAGGTTCGGATTCACCCTCTTTGTTGACCGCCTTCACGCGGAACTTGTATTCGTGACCAGGTATTAAGCCATCAACCTGCAAATATAATATAACAAAGAGTTCAGACACAAACCTTATTCTCTTTAAAGCCTCATGAAATGATAGGCATCATTATCTTTTTGTAGTACTGGTACTACAAGCTAGTTAGGAGCTATAGACTGAGCTACTAAAGCTAAGAGCTGTAAAAGTAATATTTAGATACGTCTGTGTGTAGCGTCGTATGAATTTATATGACTGTCAATTTCTCACATAATATGGGCTTATAAAATATTTGTTATAAGTTTTGCTAGTACAATGTGTGTAATGTATTGGAGGGTATAATAGATTATATTACTAGAGTAAGCTGTCAGACTATATTGCTGAATAGATCAGTGTCGAGTTGAATGCCATTAAAGTTTTACTTAAATTAATAGTGGTGCAGTGGGTAGGATTTTGTTGATATATCTATAACAATTAGAAATAATAACTTACCTCCATTTCAGGAACATTTCCAAGGGTCTTTCCAACAGGAACCCAAGCTCCTGTTTCTGTGTCGTATTTCTCAACCTGATAGGCTTCAATAGGTTCACCGCCATCGTCTTTAGGCCTCTTCCATTTGAGCGTGCAGCCATCCTTATGGACGTCAGACACTTCCAATGGGCCTTCCGGTTTTTCTGGTTTGGCTGCGAACAATATTATATATTTATAATTTGATGATATAGGCGTATATTGTTCGGCGAGAATAATTTTGGAGAAGTCCGAAAAGAAAGACTCGAAAAAAAGATTGCTTGAAAAGATTACTGGTTTTCTCGATTAATGGTTTGTGAATTAACTTGCCAATATCAGACCACCTTTTTGCTCTGCCGTAAGTACAAATTATTGTGTTGTAAAAAAATCCAAACTTAATAAAAGAATAACTCTGTTATACAAAAATTTTTAGCTAAATAAAGAAAAGCACTTTAAAATAGGTCTGTTAATTTAGTTTATTTTTCTAACTTACATGAACTACCCCAATACTTAGCTTAGATATTTTTGGCGAGAAACTCACCAATATAATTTCTTTACTACTACTACATACATCTACTAATTTTATAAAGTTCATGTGTGTTCCTCTAAAGAATTGCTTGCGAATTTATGTTTGCGTGCTACGATTACTGTGATTATGTGTGGTCTAATTTTGATTTGACCATGATCTATGACTGTCTGAAATATGTGTATAGAAACAAATACTTACACGTGACAGTAATTTCTAATTCGGCGGTGTCGGAGCCATATCTGTTGATAGCCTGTATCTTGTATGTGCCGGCGTCCTTTCGGCGCGGGCTGGAATGTTGGTACTTGCTCAGGTATGGAACGTTGATCACTGTGAGAAAGAAGGAATAATATTAGAGACATAATATGTAGGTGGAAACTTAATAGTATCGTGAGAAAATGAAATAGACCAAAATAAAGAGCCAAATATATACGCTAATTTATTTGATTTTTGAGGTGCCTTTATAGCATATATATGCTGTAAAAGCTTTGGAGAATTGCGTCAAAAACCTCGAACCCTTCGCTTTAAGACATTTCGATAAAAAGTCTTAACCTAGTTACATTAGCCTATTTTCTGTTCAAATGTTCTTCGCTTATTTCGCAGGCTTCCATACTCAGATTCTTTGTGCTATGGGAAGCCAGCCCAACCAAATTGTATTCCAACACAAAAAGACAGTTCATACAATATTAACGGTACAAAAACAATACAAAGATTTTTTTAATCGAAGCTCCTTCATGAAGGTTAATACTCACGTTTAAGACCATTGCCGCTGCTGACGGTCTTGCCGTTCAGGGTCCACGTGACGTCAGGTGCGGGTTCTCCCGAGACCTTGATGTCGAGGGCAATGGGCTCGCCTTCGCGTACTTTGATGGGCCGGAGGTTGCGACGGTCGATCTTTGGTGCCACTGTGAATGGAGAAGTAAACATCGTAGCATGAAACTTTCTAACGTGAAATATTGAATACAAGCAGGCGTTGCTTTGCGCAATCCCATGATAATAGGTTTAGATTTAGGTTTAAAGAATTTATTCTCAAAGAACAGTTTGTTCACTTACAGAGAACTTAAGACTTAATAAAAAGTACAATCATATGAAAAAAAAAACAAAATGGTGACTCCTAATAATAAAAAGACTAATTCCTAGACAAGTATTTTGAAAATGCATCTTAATTTTTTTTTAAGTTAAAAATGCCTTTTTACTAACAATCTCTTGATAATACTGAAAAAAACCAATATTTTGCTGTAATCCGCCAAATCAGAAAAATTCTGAATGGCAACACGTGCCGACCGCGCCATACACCGTCTTTTCTCCAGAATAGAAGAACCACAGGAACAACACAATACCAATACTCAGCGCCACACCAACTCCTTCAAAACACACTATAGTCTGATTTTTAATTGCGTGGAATTCTGACAGCTGTCATTTTGTAAATAGAGCGAGTTGTTTGTATGAAAAACAGTATTACCACCTGTAGTTTGATTTTACCCCGAACTATCTGTCAGGCAATTGTCATATTAAATATCTATGTGCGGCAATTGATTTTTATTTTTATAAGTTTTTTATTATCTTTTTTGTGGGATTTTTTTAATCTCTGGTAACATTAAAATACGTCAGAATTCCACGCAATTAAAAATCAGACTATAGACATAAGTTTCGCTCCGACACCGGAGCATCATCTGATGATGTTTACTCCACAATGCATGCATTGTATGGAAGTATGAAATATATTAGGAGCCATTTTTAGGACACTCACATTTCCTAGGTTTGCAAGTGACAGACTTGCTCGCGTCGCTGGGTTCGCTGGGCCCGGCCTCGTTGACGGCCTTCACCCTGAACTCGTACTCCGTACCCTCGTCGAGGTTCGGAACTGTCGCTTTGGTATTGTCGTTAGGTCCAACCTGTGTGAAAACAATGTTTTGTTGTGAGGAACTAAACTTTGGAGACAACCAAAAAGGTATAAATAAATTAACCAAAAATTTTTGGCAGTTCTATTAGTTAATAGTTTTTTTAATTTGAGGATCGACGCTCGGTCATCGTACTATCGCAAGTAGCGAAATCAGCTATGCATAGTAACTACTTAACTACTGTGCTACTTTTTGACTGCTGCAGATTTTTTGAGTTTATAGACTTTTCCTTTAAACACATATACCAACGCGAAGAAGCCTCAACAGCCAAATAATTAAAGATGCGACCTGAAATCTGAAAGGTTGTGGGTTCAATCCCTACCACTTCCTAACACAAACTTTACGTAGTTAAATCCGGCATGGCTAAGAAAATAAAAATAAAACGCTTGACACCTTATAGCAAGTGAAGATTTAGCCTAAGATGAACTGCTCTTGCCTACAAGATGCCTATTCACTCTTGACATAAAGGGTACCCAAGTTATAGTTATCTGGAAAAAAAGAAGCCGAAAGGGCATTCTAAATTGAATTTCAGAGTTTATGTTTAACAAATGTATTATTTCCTTACCTCACAGGCTTTCAGCCACTTGGTGGAGCCAACCTCCCTCTTTTCAATGATGTACCCGGTGATGGGAGCACCGCCATCTTTGATGGGCTTCTCCCATTTGAGATCCACGTGTTCTTTGTCCCAGTCAACTATTTCTGGTGTTCCTGGTTTGCCGGGCTCGTCTGTGGAATTAAAAAAAAATAATCTATTAATCTATACTCTATACAAATAAATAAAATTGAATTGTCTAGGATGAAAAGCTTTTGCTTCAGCAGCGTCTTATGGAAGGTCTTGACGACTTCCACATCGCGTGGCAACCTACAGCTAGCGCCATCTAGTTAACAATAAGTTTGTCTGGTGGGAGGTTTTTAACGAGTAGCCTACTGTTAAAGATGTGCCGGCAAGTGATTAGCGTTCCAGTACGACGGTGCGTAGAAGCCGATTAGGGGTATGTGTTGATTTAAAACTGTGGTCATCTAAATAAAATAACATGATCATAACGACTCACCGAATGGATTCTTAGCAATGATGGACTGTTCGCCTTCCAAAGGCTCAGAAACACCTTCGTTATTGACAGCAGACACGCGGAACTTGTACTCGTGTCCAGGCACCAGGTTCTCGATCTCCGCCTTGGGTTCCTTGGTCTTGAGAGCGGGCAACCATCTGCCGGTCTCCGTGTCTAGTTTCTCGACAAGGTAGTGGTCGATTGGAGCACCGCCGTCGTCCAGAGGTGCGTTCCATTTGAGCTGACAGCCTTCTTTGTGAACGTCTGAGATCTAAAGGAAAAAAGTAGTAGTGTAGCTGATACCATTTTTAGTATGAATAGTTAGAATACATATTCTGTACAGTATTTTAAAGATCCAAAAAACCCCTGTCCTGAGATGACCATGAAAAAAGTCATAATTGTGACTTTATTGTACGCTTATTTTTTTACTTAAATCTGCATACTGTCGCTCTTAATCAAGAGCCAAAAGATTTTAGTCAGCAGAAAACAAGAAAATCAGATCTGGAATTATTGGCGGCCAGTGGTGATAGCCTAGGGGTTAAAATTTCGGTTTCGTTTTCGGAAGGTCTGGGGCTTCCATCCCAGATACGAATCCCTGATTTTTTGGAGTTATGCTTACGTTTAAAGCAATTAAATAGCATTTTATTTAATCCTGAAGGAACACCTTCCATCTGTAAGATTCTCCAAAGTGTGTCTTCTTCTTTATCAACTGATAGACGTCTACAGTTTGACAAGGGGGATCTGCCACCGCGTTTCCCAGTGCGGGGTCGCCACTCCAGCACCTTGGGGCCCCATCGACCATCAGCTCTTCGAACTATGTGTCCAAGGTGTGTGAAGTCTGCCAACTTGCAATTGGCCAGCGTGGTAGAGTGTGACTCATTGAAAAGGGAGACCTGTGCTGGCATGGGTTGAATTGAATGGATAAGGCGGCCTTAAGTACATAGATAGTGATGATTACCTTCAGTGGTCCCTCAGGCTTGGCAGGCACGTCCAAAACTATAACTTGTATAGTTGCCTCGTCCTTTCCACTGCTGTTTTCAGCCTTCAGTACGTATGTGCCGCTATGTTTGCGCGAAGCGACCACCACTGAGAGCTTAGTCTTGTAATCTTCCACATCTACAGAGAGGTCATCGCGAGTGGACAAACGCTCTTTGTTATGGAACCTAGAATAAGAAAAATTGTGGTTAATTTTGTAACATTTCTGATATTGGATGGGAATAATGGGATGCAGAATTTAAACGACAATTCCTCGGAATCTTTACTATAGTCGGAATTTTAATTCGATTCCAGATTTGACAATTTCAGTGTTGCAACGTTATGACAAGTACTAAATAGTGACGTTGCGAAATTATTCGATACGGAAATGGAATATTTCCGGATCGATTCCTCTCGTTTATAGTAGTATATCTAAACAACTACTACTTTAATAGAAACTAAGTATATCAGAAAATTAAATATTTCTGAACGGATAATTTAGTTATGACGATTAATTTTATTAAGGATCTGAGAGTTTTCTTTAATAATTGTGTGTGAAATAAAAAAATGTGATCATGAAGGAACATGAGAAATAAAAGAAATAGAATATATATTATGGTAATATTTTATTTTATAAATCGTCGCCGTCATCGCTTTCTATCACTGTCACTTTCTGTAACATTTATTATAAATGGTATCTGTGATATTGTCAATTAACATATTATCTAGCCTACTCATTTTTTCCTATTCTTGGACAACATGGGATATATAGGCTCTTTTATTATAAGTTTTGTTTTTAATATAAAAAACAAAAATATTAACTTTTTATAAAATAAAGCAGCGGTTACTAATTAATAAATTATTATTATGAATGATTATGTATTTATTTAAATAAAAATCAATAATTTAGTCTTTAATTGGCACACCAATATTATGATTACATAAACATAAATCGCGATTGTTTATCGATTTTTGTGTTCATCACTACACTATTATATGTGGTATCATTATTTTACAAAATGACAGTAGCTAATGTCAAACGTGGAATCGAATTATAATTCCGAGTAAAATATTACAAATGCGAATGTGTTTTTTTAGTTAATTCTTCAATCACGCAGCAACAAAGCAACGGATCAAATCGAAGAATATCATTCTTTAGAAGTTTTTTTTTTCTAAAGAATGATATTCTTTAGAAAAATGCTCCTTCTATCCCTTCCAAACAAGCGGAAAACTTGTGCTAGGAGTAGGTAAGACAATAGCGCAATGAGTGGGGTTCGCAGCACTCACCAAGTCTTAGTCGGTGGAGGTTCGCCGGTGACCTTAACGTCCAACCTGATGTTCTGTCCGGCCTTGAGCGTGAGATCGCGCATGTTCGTCCTGTCGATCTTAGGCGGAGCTGTAGAAAAATTATCGACACATTAAAATAGTTTCGCCAAAGTACAGATAGTTCAATCCACGAAGACGCGCCCCACAATTTTTCGTGAGGGTTATTTATATATATTTCCAGTTGACTTTGAATCTCTATCTTATTAACTCCGTGTGCGTATGCCCACATCACTACAATAGTTGCGTTACAATAGCTTTAATAATGGTACGAAATGTGAAACTTACCAAACCTATCCTTGGCGAGCAGATTCTCGGACGCCGTGGAAGGCTTGCCCGGGCCGGCCTTGTTGACCGCCTTCACTCGGAACTGGTATGTCTTGCCCTCGATCAGATCTGGTATATGAGCTTCGGTTTTGTGTCCAGGGACCTGTGACAAACGAATAATTCCTTCGATATTCAAAATTTTCACGACAAATACTGCCTCTGTCCACTTTTAGCTAACGGTTAAAGGTTAAACTAAAAACCAAAATGTCAACGCTTCGATCTACTTTAGCGTTATCGATCGTAGTAAGAGACAACACCTTTCTACTAATATCAACGTGTAGATGGTTGCTTGTCACTTGTCACTATGCAGGGTAGTACTAAGTGATTAACACTAATGACGAATACTAAGCCCGTGTAAACAGGGCATGAGCAAATGACAAATTCAAAAGTAAAAACCGCCAATTTTCGACTTGCACGGTGGTGTTCGATAAGCGACGATATGTAGTTTGGTATTTAGATATACAGCAAAACTACACGAAAAAAATGTCCTCCCGGCCGAATCCCGACGCTCTCATAGTCCGATGGGACGGAAATCCGACACGACCGGAAAGGAGAGATCAGGCGCAGGACCGAAAGCTTTACGTGCTCTCCGAGGCACGGGAGGTGACTCACCACCAACTTCCTAACTCCGTGCTAGTACTGAGAATTTTTTGATAGAAAAATATAATACATTCAATACTAGATATAATACACACCTCAGCCGCTTTCACCCACTTGCCGGTGTCGCGGTCCTTCTTCTCCACGATGTACGCGGTGATGGGAGCTCCACCATCGTTGGCGGGCTTCTCCCATTTAAGATCCACGTGCTCTGCACTCCAGTCCTTGAACTCGGGCTTGCCTGGTGCGTCTGGTTCGCCTGGAGGACAAATAGAGCAAGTTGTGAAGCATATCCTCTTAAGGGACCTTTGAGATGGAGAAAAATAACTTTGCAGCACATATTATTTGCAATATTAAATCTACGAGGGACTGAACTTCAGCGTAAGTTATACCAGTATATTTAGGGTAGTCTGGTGGATTTAGAATAGAAAAGTTTTTATTCAAATAAAATCTCAAGAGCAAAAATTTACGTACAATATGCTTTCGAATTGTCAAGAGAATTTACCATCCATCACTTTAACATGCTTAGTTAAAATGGAAAGTCTAGTAATCTATACAGAGAGTGGAGACTCTGCACCGGAAAGCGCAGTGTTCGCAGACAGCTCACTAGGTGGATCGACGACTTCTGAAGGCTCAGGAAGCCTTTGAATTCAAGAAAAAGACCGAAGCCTGTGGGAGACCATGCAAGAGATCTTTGTGTCTGGCAGTGGACGCCCATCAATTTATACAGAAAAAGTAGTCAGTGAGCACCCTTCGGATAAAATTCACAGATAAATAACTTACCATAAGGATTTTTGGCAGTGGTCGCGGTTTCAGTCACCAACGGCTCACTCTCGCCCTCAGGGTTGACAGCTTTCACCCTGAACATGTAGTCTTTTCCCTCGTTCAGCCCAGTGACGTCGGCTTCCGGCGTCTTGGTGGTACCAACAGGCACCCATCTTCCGGATTCGGTGTCCATCCGTTCAACGACGTAGCTCTCCACTGGTTCACCGCCGTCGTCTTCGGGTGCCTCCCATTTGAGCTTGCAACCGTCTGCTTTGACGTCCGATACCTTTTGAGAAAGCACGAAGCGTTATCAGACTATTACGTTAATATTATAAAAAAGTTTGTTTGTGTGTATGTGTGTTACTCTTTCACGCAAGAACTACTGGCCGAAATTGGCTGAAATTTGAAATAGAGATAGGTTATAACCCTAGATTAACACATAGGTCACTTTTTATACCAGTAAATGAAATGAGTTCCCGCGGAGATCAAAAACTTGCATTGTAAGCTCGCAGTAAAAAACAAAACTTGCACTTAGATTTTGACGGCAACAAACTCAATTTCTGGTACTTTGAGAATTTTGACACTAATTTTTTCAACCTAAACTAAACTAATCCTTCAATTTTCATTTTTCAATTCAAGGTATTTTTGTAACTGGACATCTAATGAGTACCAACCTTCAATGGTCCCTTCGGTTTGGACGGCTTGCTGACAACCGTGATTTCGATTTCCACTGTGTCGGTACCAGAGTCATTCTTCGCAGTCACCACGTACTTCCCACCGTCTTCCCTCGTCACCTTTTGAAGGTTGAAAGACGTGTGGTAGTCTACATTCTCTATCTTCAACCTGTCATCACTCTTGAGGGTTTTGTCCTTGAACGTCCAAGTGATTGTTGGTTCGGGTTCACCCTTAACATCGGCTTCCAACTTGAGGAGTTGGCCGATTTTGACTTTACGGCTTTGCAAGTTCTTGCGGTCGATCTTAGGTGCCACTGAAAAAGAAATTCAATCAATTTGTACACCTTATGTTAATAAATAAATAAATAAATAAATAAATAAATAAATAAATAAATAAATAAATAAATAAATAAATAAATAAATAAATAAATAAATAAATAGTTCTTTTTTGAACTTTTCTAAGTTAACAGATGTTTTCGAAAGTTTCACAAATTTTTTGATATTGAAGATTTTCCGAGTTGACCCAGCACTACTATTATTTATATCTGGACAATCTGGGAATTTATAATTTCTAAATTATCTCTGGTCTGGTCTGGTGGGGAGGCTTTGGATGTGGCTACCTTACAGTCAAAGACGTGCCGTCAAGCGATTTAGCGTTCCGGCACAATGGCGTGTAGAAACCGATCCTTCCAAGTTAGCCCGCTACATCTGAGACAGCATCGTCACTTGGTAATTCAGGAGAGATCACAGTCAAGGACTATCTTGTCATCGAATAAAAAAACTTCCTATATCAATCGATTTGTTGGACGCTCGCCTGTTCTTGGTACTTACAGAATCGTGGCTTGGCGGTGACGGGTTTGCTGGGCTCGGAGGGCTCACTCTGGCCAGCCTTGTTGAGGGCGATGACGCGGAACTGGTACTCGTGGCCTTCGTCCACGTCCGTCACGCGCGCTGTGGGACGCTCACCGCTGGTGCGGAGGCAATCTTGCCATGTCCTGGTTCAAAAGAAAAGATAAACAAAAATAAAGATAAAACTATTTATTTTATTGCTTGGATACGTGTACAAGTACAGTGTATTAGAGAGCAAGAAAACAAACCAATCAACGTGAGGAACCAACTCCCTGCAACGTGTTCCAACAAATGACCAACAAATTCCTGAAAAGCCGACAACGCATTGTTGGTGCCTCAGGTGCTACAAATAAAAAATACTGTACCTTTCTCCCCTTTCCTTCTTCTGAACGATGTAACCAGTGATGGGAGCACCGCCGTCGTCCTTTGGCGCGGACCATTCCAGTTCCACGAAGTCTTTGTCCCAGTTACGGGGTTCTGGACGACCAGGTTTACCGGGCTCGTCTAGAAAACATATAACGATATAGTGTACTGGACAAACAGACCCAGGAACCTTTAAACAAGAAGAATCAGACAAAAATGCCACATCTCTTTGGGAGATCCATATTGAATGATCTCGGAGCAAAAGAGGTCTAAAAATTGCAGCAACAGTAAACAGTAGGGTTAGTATAAGATTTAATTCTATTGATCGTATTCGGTGATGTTAGCGTCACAGTAAAATGAACCATAACAACATTAAATTAAAGCTCAATTTCGTGCATGCATTACGCGTATTTGGAGCGTATACGGATATGCTCCAAATTAAAATTGGTTATACTGAATTTGCGACTTTAATAACATACAGTTAAGGTTCATTTTTACGCTAATGTGTTCGAATACGAATTCCCTCGGACACCTCGCTTCGATCGGCACTTCCGAATTACTCACCGAAGGGATTCTTAGCAATAATAGGCTTCTCAGTTTCCAATTCTTCAGACTCGCCCTCCTTGTTGACGGCCTTCACGCGGAATTTGTAGGGCTTGCCTTCCGACAAGCCGGTCACATTCGCCTTCGGTTCCTTGGAGGTACCACATGGCAGCCATTGACCTTGAAATAAAAGGGATAATGTAATCAAAGCCGTAAAGGTGCGGACTGAAAACTTCCAGGTCCCAGATCGCAGGTTCGAATCCTATCCGTTGCATTATTGTCGTATCTACTTCTAGCACAAGTTTTCCGTTTATTTGGAGGGGAAGAAGAGAGACAGAGAGTAATCAAATATGGTTGAGCGAAGCAATGGCTGGATCATGCGTCATGCTCGTGAACGGGAGCTACCAACGGGAATGGGTCTGCTTTGACAGCAGACATGCTTGACATGCGTTGGATTGGTGTACCTATACCTATTGGTATGCATTTTTGCATTTTTGAAGCTTTATTGTGGAAGCACTGTATAGAAAAGAGCAACTGCTGAGTTTCTTGCCGGCTCTTCTCAGCAGAATCTGCATTCCGAACCGGTGGTAGATTTATGACGTGTCATAAGAGCTACAAGTTAGCCTACATGAAATAAATAAATTTTGAATTTTGAATTTTAAATCAAAGCTGTATTTAAATTTTATGAAGTTGCAGAAGCATGGGTGCAGGTGACATAGGCTAGATTTTATACGAACTAAATCAATGCGACGGATGTTTAGCCAATAGAGAACGTTACTAAATATGCAAAATAGCTTCAAAATTTGTGAAACAGTAGAGTTTCTATATATGTAAATATATGTTTTTGTTTTTTTTTCATTGTCATTAAAAAACCAAGTAGTTATGATTTTACGGGCATTTAACATTCTCTCAAATATATGTGTTCATTACCACAAGTCATTTTCAGAATGGTCCGCTCACTCGCATTATTCGCAAGCGCTCATTTTAACATCCTATATCTCCGAAACTACTTGACGTATCAAAATTTTACGTGTATTTTTTAAGACTTTAAAAACGAAAACCTTAAGGACTTTTCAAGAACATTTTCCATTCCCGAAGTCGGGTTACACTTCTTAAAATTTATCAGCAACTCTTAAAAAAGTTGAATGTCACTTACCAGTAAGAGGATCCAGCTTCTCGATCTCGTAGTATTCGATGGGCGATCCCCCGTCGTCTTCGGGCTTCTGCCAAGTCAGTGTGCAGCCGCTCTTCGTCACATCTGCTACCTCCAGTGGACCCTTAGGCTTGGACGGTTTGCCTTTGGAGGAATTGAACCATTATAATATTGACGAGTACTGAATATCGATTTAATTGATTTTTTTTTATTTAAAAAAATGGAAACTGAAAGGAACGAATTGATTTATAAATACATAAAAAATAAAAAATTCCAGAGATATGGGTTCGAATCCCGCCGGTCTTGGAATTTTTGATATGTCTTGGAGTTTTTGATAAATCTATTCGGATATTTCCTTTAAGTGTAGGTTACACTTTAAAAAAATAAAAAAAAATTGAAATGGCAATCTCAAAATATGGCAATCCTCGAAAAATCTTACACTTTTATGGCAACCAAAAAAACTAGTTTGACCAACTTTAAAACGTTATTAATTAATGCCATCGCTTAAAAACTGTGTTTTTAATTGATAAAATAAAATTTGCCATTAAAAATATATATAATATGCAATAAAAATAGTGAACATAGTGAAGGGCATTTGTATAAACAAGCCTAAAATTGATAGTCAACACGAAATACTAACCAACTATGATGATTTCCACTTCAGCCTCGTCTTCCCCTACTTCGTTCTTGGCCTTGATGACGTATTTGCCGCTTTGCGCGCGCTTGCTCTTTGTCATCAGGAACTTGGTGTTGTAGTCCACGTTGATGATCTCCAGATTCTCCCGGTTGCTGAGCTCCTGGCCCTGGTAGTGCCAGGTGACCTTGGCTGGAGGTTCCCCGAAGACTTTGACGTCCAGGGAAACTGGTAACCCAGCTTTGACTGTGATAGGGTTCAGGTTTGTGCGGTCGATTCTTGGTTTCACTGTTGGAAGGAAATTATTTGAGAATTTTACCACTATTGGTGTTTCAACATTAACACTAAATATTGTCTAGAAATTATTATCCTCTCTAAAAGGCATCCAATTGCTATTTTGTTTCAAGTTGACAGACGACAGTTTTTTCAAAATAACTATCTTTTGTAAAGATGGAACATTCTTATTCGTACAAAACGCTTTAGTTCAAAGGTTTGGAACGCACTTCCAGCGCCTGTGTTTCTGGCCACATATAATTTGAGTAACTTCGAGACAAGAGTGAACAGGCATTTTCTAGGGAAGCGCGCTCCAACCTATGCTGAGATCTATAGAGCGTGCTTTGACTCAGCTCAGACTCAAGATAGAGGTTAAAACGAGACACAAATATGCTCTGACATAAATCTATCTCGTTTTAACTCTGTCTCAAGTTTGAGCTGATTGAGAGTGCGGTCTATAGATTTCAGTTTTAGACCTCATCAGTGTTTTCCATCATAGATCGTTGTCAAGCGCAAACCTATCTCGTAATAAATAAAAAATACTTACGGATTTTTAATTTTTTATTGAAGTGTTAACCTACACTTATAATCCTAATAGATTTATAAATACATATCAAAAATTCCGAGGCCGGCGGGATTCGAACCCACATCTCTCTGGGAATCGCGCCCGAGTGTGTTAAACGTTACACCTCGGCCGAACTACACGTCAGCCACGAAATTAGTGATATGTATCTACTTTTTTCAATCAGTTTTTATAGCAACTGTCAGCGACATCTAATTTTGATAATTGGAATTTTTGATATGTATTTATAAATCTATTAAAATACTTACAGAATCTTGGCTTAGCAGTATGCCATGTGGTGTTCTCCGAAGGTTCGGATTGGCCAGCCTTGTTGAGGGCACGCACCCTGAATTGGTACTGGTTTCCTTCCTCCAACTTTGGTACAGTTCCTTGACAGACATTGCCGTGAACTTCTGCGGCCTGAGACAATAAAAAAACCATAAGCTTCTAGAAAATAAAAATGTAACTTTTTTTTTAATATGATAGCGGGTCAATGAGCAGGTGGGTCACCTGATGATAAATGATTACCGCCGCCCATGAACACCCGTGTTTAAAATCCCCGAGGAACTCACTGATTTTCCTGGATAAAAAGTAGCCTATGTCATTCTCTAGGTCTACCCAACTACGTTGCAATGTGATTGAAGAACAACCAACAAACAAACTCACTTTCGCATTTATAATATTTGCTTACTCACATTCAAGGGAAGCTGGAAGAAATTTCTTTGTCTACTTCTAATATTTTTTTCTTGTAATTATTTTTAATAATATGTACCTAAAAAATAAAAATAAATAAAATAAGATGGTGGATTGAGTATAGGCATTAATGAAATTACCTTAACAAACTCTCCTCTGTCTCTATCCATGACTTCAATAACATATCCCGTGATGGGAGCTCCGTTGTCCCTGATGGGAGGCTCCCATTTAAGCTTGGCCGACTTCTCGTCCCAGTCCACGATGTCCGGCAGGCCAGGTGGCGCTGGTACGTCGTAGGGGTTCTTGGCGAGGATGCCGTGGTCTGTTTCCAAGGGTTCGGACTCTCCTTCTTCGTTCAGCGCCTTGACGCGAAACTGGTAAGTGCGACCTGGTTCTAGACCTATGAGACAAAATTATTTTGTAAATTATTTGACACTAGCTTTTTCCCGCGGCTTTGCTCACGATAAGTTCGATTTCTCCAATCCCTTTTTTATTCCCTTAGGGGTTGAATTTTCAAAGATCCTTTCTTAGTGGATGCATACGTCATAATAGTTTTGATTGATCAGTCAGTCAGTCAATAAACGGCGACTGACTAGTCACCTTTTACTTTTGTATATTTTGTATTTAGTTTTCAATGGTGGAACATGTTATGTTCCATGCTGATTTGTTTCAACACGGAACAAATTTCCACTGCTGAAAATTAATATAACCTTATAGAAATAGATTAGAACCTTGTAGAAATAGGCTTATACTAACCAGTAACGGTAGCCTCAGTGACGTCAGGGTCGATGGTTCCCGCGGGACTCCACTTCCCAGTGAGGGTGTCCATCTTCTCCACGATGAAGGCGCTGAGCGGCAAGCCCCCGGTGTGCTTGGGCTTGTTCCAGGCCAGCTTGACGTGATCCGCGTGGACGTCTGACACTTCCAGTGGACCTTCGGGCTTGCCTGGCTTGTCTGGAATTAACAAAAGTAAAGATAGACACTAGGTAACTAGGCTTAAAAGCCTCAATAGCCCAACGGTTAAAGGTGCAGACTGAAAACTGAAATTTCGCAGGTGTTTCTATTCGATGACAAGTTAGTCCTTGACTGCGATCTCACCTGGTGATAAATGACAATGCAGTCTAAGATGGTAGCGGACTAACTTGGAAAGGGTATGGCATTGTCCATTCAACCCAAACCCCTAATCTGTTTCTACACGTCATCGTGTCGAAACGCTAAATCGCTTGGCGGCACATCTTTGACGGTAGGTTGGTAACTAGCTATGGCCTAAGCCTCTCACCAGAAAAAGGTTCCAGCCCCACCCGTTGCTTTTCAAGCAACACAAGCTTTTCGCTTATTTGGAGGGCAGAGGAGAATATAAGTCAAGTTAACCATGGCAGTATCTTAAAAAAAAAAAAACTTACCGAGTACAGTGATCTCGACTGTAGCCTCGTCTACACCCGAGTCGTTCTCGGCCTTGAGCGTGTAGATGCCGGTGTTCTTCCACGAGGTCTCGAAGAGCTGCAGCTTGGTGTTGTAATCCTCGTTCTCTAATTTGACGCCTGGGCCGTTCTCGATGACCTGGAAATACGACCGTTCTTGAATCCATATTCATATTCATTTATTGCATTCCAATGTTATTACAATGATTCTTAAAACTAGAGGTCATTTTTTACATTGGAACCACGTTGGGGTACAGCAAAATATTGGCTTAGTCGATAGAGACGGATCCTTAATGGATTTCGAGGACGCATGCGGCGTGTCACCTATCGATAACAGCTTATTCAGCTTATTGATTCCTGACAATATTTGTTACCAACCAACAAACCAACCAACATTCTGGCATATAAATGGCGCTGGCGCGCGGTAATTTATAAATAAGTGTTGTTACACTGCAGAGTAATTTACTCTGAAAATACGACCGTGTTTGAATCCTTAATGGATCTTGAGAACGCATGCTGCGCGTCATTCATCGATATCCCTAACAATATTATTGTTGTCTACCAAGACATTGTACAAACATCCTGGCAATAGTTATTTGTTCAACAAGATAGCAAAGTTCATTTTTGTTGCGAGTGCCTAGTTTGAATCCCGAGCGAACGAAGGATTCTAATATAGAATCACGAGCGTAGCGAGTGATTCTAAGTTAGAATCCTGAGAGTAGTGAGGGATTCAAAGGCACAAGAAGCAAAAACTTTGCTATCGTGTGATACATACAATTTTTCACCTCAATAGCGAAAAAGTACAAGATGTAAGAGAAATATTTATTAAAACATAAAGGATATTTTAAAATTTTAAAAATTAGGTTTATTTATTTAAAAACTTTTCAATATCATGAGCGGTGAAAACTTTAGATTTTTTGGATTTGTGCCCCTCCGACTGTCTTTTCAAAAATACAATAAGTTTAGGATAAGTTTCAATGTGAACGTCGCATTTCAATTTGATTGTAGCTTTTAACATGGAGTAAATACTCCATAATGTAGATGGTTACCTTGTTTTAGACAATTCCATGAAATATGATAAAATCACAGTCTCTGAATAGGACTTCGCATCCTTAGAAAGTCGCCAATCATTAAATAATTCATAGGCTTTCAAGTATTTTTCACGAGACTATTCCGGAAGAAAGTTTAATTCGCGTTAGACACTAATTCTTTTAATTCTGAATTATAAGTAGATTCACTCATTTTGTTATTTTAAAATTCTTACAACAAATAACTTCTAAGAAATTAGTACCTAATTAAGATATAGAATAGAGTTAATTATTTTTTTTTTTGCCGCCATTTTATATTACTCTTTTGTCTGCGTTCGGAATTGTGTCATTCATAAAATAAAATATATTAATTAATTAATTTTAATTTTCTTTTATGTTTCATGTGTGTTACAGAATTATAAAGTCTAAAACACATTTAAAAAAAGTTAATAAGTAGTTTAAATAATAAAATAGAGAGTTAAAAAATTTTCTCGAAATAAAATGTATGGGGTATGCAATATTAGATACAAAATTTCTGAACGTTTCTTGAGACGATGAGTTGAAGAAACGCCAATCCAATGCGTTCTATATTCAAAACACTTTTTCTCACTGAGTGAGCAAAAACGACTTTTGCTCACTGGTTTTGGGCAGCAAAGGCGCCCCTTTTGAGCTAGAGAGGTGAAAATAAGTTTTACTACACTGCAGACCGACAATAAAATCGTAAACGTCTCGCGCCATTTTCCGACTCAAATGTGTTGAATTTTCCAACAAAATAATGTCTTCAATGCCTTCCGATAGCCGGATCAGACTATTGGAACCGACTGTCTGATGAAATCTGGCGTATATTTTAGGCCCGTAAGTGCGACAGAGAGCGTAATAGGCGACGTCCTGCTTCTGCTGCTTCCCTATTTTATTGCACCGCGGGCAGCGAGAGTAAAAATTTCTGTGGTGGTGTCGTGTGGTGCGGGTTGTTACGTTCCCTCAAATATGGTTGAGCGAAGCAACGGCTGGATCATGCGTCATGCTCGTGAACGGGTGCCACCAACGGGAATGGGTCTGCTTTTGCCTACCTGTCTTAACATGTATTGGATTGTTTTGCATTTTTGAAATTTCATTGTGGAAACACTGTATACCTACATAGCATAGTTTTGTTACCTATTGTAATTTTTTTTTTTTTTTTGAAAAGAGTAACTGCTGAGTTTCTTACCGGATCTTCTCAGCAGAATCTGCATTCCGAACCGGTGGTAGATTTATAACGTGTCATAAGGGCTACAAGTTAGCCTATATGAAATCAATAAATTTTGAATTTGAATTTGAAACTCTAGTATAGTTACCTTGTTGGCAAAAGTCCAGGTCTTGGTCGGTGGCGGTTCACCCTTGATGTCGACGTCCAGTTTGATCGTCGTTCCGGCTCGGACGCGGACTGCGACCATCTTGTCGCGGTTGATGTGCGGTTTCACTGCACGACAAGACAAATAATGTATTCATACGACGTAGATAAAGAAGTACTATAGACTTAATGATATCTCCTTTTCACTCCCACACGAAAGAGATGCAGTATGGCGATGTCAAACAAGATAGAATGAGACACAGCTATGTCTATATCCGTCCCTCACTGAGTGCCACGTTTTGAGTTGTTGCTCCAATACATTGTGAGGTGATTGTGAGCAACAAGACGCGTTTTAATATTGTATGTACTTTATTACCTATCCCTTTCGGCGACACGCTTGGTAGGATTCTAGAGGATACTCATTCTATGCATACGACAGACAAGAATTCCGGCATACATGTTTCCTGCCACGTATAATATTTTTTTTATTCGATGACTCTGTTTTCTTCTTTACTCCATCTTATTGGGATTCTGTTTATCTAATTCAACATTTTTAGCTTTTAATTAAAATTTTTATCATTTGAGTTTTGTTTTCATTTACTGCGTACAGCGTAAAGACACATTTGTTAAGTCATGGTTATTACAAAGTTAATAACTTTCTTAATGACAAAGTGGTACGGAATCAATCGGCTTGGCATCCAGCTACCCACAAGATAGTGTAATAATAAGTTATTCATTGTTAATAAATATTGTAATATTTTGTTATGAAAAGAGCAACTGCTGAGTTTCTTGCCGGCTCTTCTCAGCAGTATCTGCATTCCGAACCAGTGATCGAATCATGGCGTGTCATAAGAACTAAAGTTGGCCTACATGAAATAAATAAATTTGAATTTTACACATCTAAAAATTATATATCTACTAGCTTTAACCCGCGGCTTCGCTCACGTTAGGTTCGATTTTTTAACCCCCTATTTAACCCTCTTGGGGTTGAAATTTTCCAAATGTCTACGTCCTAACAGCTACCTGTATACCAAATTTCAGCTCGATCGGTCCAGTGGTTAGAGCTGTGCGTTGATAGATCAGTCAGTCAGTCAGTCAGTCAGTCAGTCAGTCAGTCAGTCAGTCAGTCAGTCAGTCAGTCACCTTTGCCTTTTATATATTTAGATTAATGTGAAACTCACAGAATCTGGCCTTGGCAACGTGCGGTTGAGTGGGCTCGCCTGGTTCGCCGGGCCCGGCCTTATTGACTGCGCGTACTCTGAACTGGTATGTATTGCCTTCCTTTAAATCTGGCACACGAGCTTTGCATTCTGGCGTCTGGAAGAAAAAAAAATTTATAAACTGTAATCCGGAAAACTGTCTATGGATAATATATGTAGCCTATGTATGTTAGTCCTGGGTATTGAGCAATCTGTATTCCAAACAGTCAAATACGCTCATTCGTTATGGCACGAAGGAGTAACAAATATCGCATTTTAAAATTCGCATTTATAATAGAAGTAGGAAGTAGGATAATAAAGCATAATCAATAAACTTAAAAAATCTTTTTACAAAACCGACTTCAAACACCACTACAAAGTATATCAATTGTGCCTATAAAATTTGAAGAGTTCCCTCGATTTCTCCTCCTGGAGAAATCGAGGGAACTCTTCAAATTTTATTTAATCCTCCCACCATCAGATCCTGACTTGATGACAATGGGACCAACTGGTAAGTAAGGGTGGTTTTCAAACAAAAAAAGAATTTTCCAAATCGGTCCAGGCGTCTTCGAGTAATCGAGGAACATACATAAAAAAAGATTCCGACGAATTGAGAACCTCTTCCTCTTTTGGAAGTGGGTCGAAAACAGCAGACTGTGAAGGTTTATAATCCACATTTCCCTGGTGTGCTTTGACCTCTGACCAATTCTATATCTAACTTACCGTTGTAACAAGAGCTTCCTGCCAGTGTCCGTACTTCTCCTTCTTCTCAATAATGTATCCCGTGATGGGCGCGCCGCCTGTGTTCTTAGGCGCTTCCCATTTGAGGTCCACACGGTCCACGTCCCAATCTTCGAGGGTAGGAACCGATGGTTTGCCAGGAATATCTGATAAAAATAATGAATTCAGGTCAAATGTTGCCTACTAGAAAACTTCAAAAACATTTGAGAAAAATGTGGATTTCAAAAGACCATTTGAAAATCTTCCGTTCATAAAATTTTCTCCACCACATCACTTTTATTAGTAATTATAACACCCAATTCCCTGTTCTGATTCTCTTCCATCTTCAATAGCCCTGACTCCAAAGTCAGATCTCCAGTACAGTTAGTTTCACTGATAAAAAAAATTCATAGTGATTCGTTACTTCCTCCAAATCTCTTTTAAAAACACCAAATACTGTACAGCATAATTTCTTCTTAGAACTTACTTTACTACTTAGAAGTAATATGGTATCCACCTCATTATTTTTATTAGAAACCCTAATATTACTTAGTCCAAACTCACCATAAGGATTCTTAGCTACAATGGAGTGATCAGTCTTCAATGGTTCAGATTCTCCCTCATCGTTGACAGCCCTGACCCTAAACTCGTATTCCTCGCCTTCTTGCAAGCCTTTGATCTCCATTTCAGTATCATCGGTCTTGCCAACGGGCACCCATCTTCCTGTTGCCTTATTGAGTTTCTCCACTACATAACCGGTCACAGGTTTGCCTAAAAAGTTTTGAGGGTTAGATTGATTTTTTTCAACAATTTGTGGCACTTTCCCAAAAGATCTATAACTAAGTCCAATTGAAGTTCCAAGTTGGAGTCGTTTACATACTATATTAAAACAGAGAAGTGTCACTTTGGTCATAACGCAAGGGCCACATGGGTGAAAACTGAAAGCGAATTCACTCTATGGTGTCAAGTTGAGCAAATTATATCTTTGTTCGTTAGCCTCAAAGACATTCAGAGTACATAATTTGTAGTCTACAAACGTTTCATTCTTTCTTGCTTTCTTACCTATGTCTATCAATGGACGTCTATTGGTTAAAAAAAAATGGATAACTTACCACCATCATCTTCAGGCTTCTTCCAAGCAAGTTTGCAGCCGTTTTTGGTGACATCGGTGACCTTAAGTGGGCCGCCAGGTTTGCCGGGGGCAGACAACACGGTGATTTCCACCTCCGCTTCGTCTTTGCCGTGTTCGTTGGTGGCCACAATTCGGTAGGTGCCCGTCATCGAGCGCACAGCCTCTTTGATGTCCAGTTTGGTGTTGTAATCCACGTTGATTACGTTCTCGGTAACCTGATTAGAGAATTTCAAGGTAATGTTATTAGTTTTATTTATTTTCCCCATTAGCTGTCTCATATTGATGGATGCAGTAAAAAGGACCTGTGTCTAAAGAATTGCTCATAAGAATAGTTGTGCTTGCCTCTACAAACCGATCCTGTGTCGACTAAGTGAAACTAAAATAAATCTTTTCCTTCCAACCCGTATATGAATTTAATGTACTCCTTAATATGGTTCTGTATTTTTGGTGTTTTTGCTCACAAAGGGAAACAGCTTTTCTAGTGTCTTATTAGATGGACTATAGGCCGACTTCTAAATCGCACTTGGATGCAATTCCATTGCTTGCACAATTGCCAAGCAATTGAGTATAAAAGTGCAGGAGTGAAAATGGCAGGTATTTGGAAAATAAACGTGCAACACTTCTAAGGTTTATTATAAAAAACAGTTATAAGGTGGCGTCAACAATCAGATAAGATGGCAGATATGTAAAAAGAAATCTCACCTCCTTCTCCTCGTTCTTCCACTTCTGGAACCATTGCACCTTAGGCGCTGGCTCACCGCGAACGTTCACATCGAAGAAGATAGATTTGGTTGCGCGAACTGCGAGCGCCTTCAAGTTCGTGCGGTCAATGCGGGGTTTCACTGAGGATGAATAACATTAGGTTTATTTTACTGTGTTGTGATATTGATCAGTAGATTGTACTGGTTAAGCGACTTTGACACAAGACAAGAGGTAATTGGATTGGAGACTTTGGAGGTCCGAACCAAGCATTTTCATCGTCTCCATGATTTGGTCCCTTGGTCTCGATTATATTAGTACTGTCCGACGGAATCTTCGGCCAAAAATAACACCTTCTGCAAAATGACATTGCCGACTCAATTATTTAACAATAGATAATGCCCACGACTTCGCCCGCGTGGATAAATCTTTTTTTAATATCTTAACTAGTCTCTAAGTTTTCTTTTAAGTTTCCTGTTAAACAAAGAGAGCGTTACTAAATCATGACATAACGAACGAGTAGCTCCATTCATTCACCAACACTAGGTGATCCGCCTGCTCATTTGCCCGCTATTCAGAAATAAAAAAAAAGAAGTAATGTCAGGTGACTTACGGGCCTTGTGGCGGATAGTCGTCATCTTGGTGGGCTCGGAGGCCTCGGACGGGCCGGCCTTGTTGACAGCGATGACGCGGAACTCGTACTCACTACCCTCGGGCAGGCCTTCCACTTTGCCGGACGTTGCCGTTCCGGGCACCTAAAACGCAATAATTTAAATAAAAATTCTTTTTAAAAAACCGACTTCTATCACCATTACAAAGTATATTAAGTTTGCCTATAAAATTTGAAGAATTCCCTTGATTTCTCCAGGATCCCATTATCAGATCCTGACCTGATGTCCGTGGGACCATCTCTTAAGCATCAAAGACAAAAGGCGTAAAGGAGACGAAGCGTCGGAACAACTAAGTCAAGTGTGGCACAACCCAGAATAAAGGTCCCAACTCAGCAAAATGCTGTATGCCTTGTACATGCCCAAGAGCATACAGAGCTGATTTTCAGCCAAGACCCTGATTAATAAGCACTTACTTCCGCTGCATTTTCCCAATCGCCGCCCTTAGGCCTCTTCTGAATGATGTATTTCTGAATGGGAGCACCGCCATCAGATTTGGGTGGGTCCCATTTTATATCCGCGCTCTGGTTGTCGTGGTCTGCGACCTCAACGTTTCCAGGCTTTTCGGCGACATCTAAGTAACACAAGTATAAATTAAAAATTCAAAATACCCTCATGTGGCCGGACTATGTAGTATATACCTGACATCCTGTTAACTAATTTTCTGCTCCACTATCATACTAAACAACAATACTATATTAAAATATGTAATCCGCCATTTTGTGGCGGCGGCCATCTTAGACCGAAATATCCTATATATTTTGGATTATTTTCAAATTCACATGTTGTGAGCTAATAAAATTTAATTTACTTAATAGAATTGAAAAAAAATTGTAACATTTTGAAGGATTGCTTGTAATCGCAAGTGCCACATAGAACTAAAATAAAGGTTCTTCTGTA
Source organism: Hipparchia semele (assembly GCA_933228805.2). Classification (NCBI taxonomy): domain Eukaryota; kingdom Metazoa; phylum Arthropoda; class Insecta; order Lepidoptera; family Nymphalidae; genus Hipparchia; species Hipparchia semele. Next base: position 3,672,523 of record OW121731.1, read on the forward strand.
CCAAAAAGAAAACCCAAATAAAAGTAGAAATAAAAGAAATTATACTTACCGAACGGATTCTTAGCTAGAATAGGCCTCTCAGTCTCCAAAGGCTCGGAATCTCCTTCGTCGTTGACCGCCGTTACCCTGAACTTGTATTGATGGCCTGGTTCTAGACCAGTAACTTCCATTTCTAGCGGTTTCTTATCACCAGCAACTCTATAGTGGACAAGAACACAAAATTTGATAAACATTTTTTTTTATTGGAAGATAACTACGTTACGTTTTTCTTTAATTACAGTTCGTACCTTTAACCGTTGGGCTATTGAGGCTTAAAATGTGAGGAAAAAGCATATTTTAAGTCTGGTGGGAGGCTTTGGCCGTGGCTAGTTACGAGGACCACCCTACCGTCAAAGACGTGCCCCGCCAAGCGATTTAGCGTTTCGGCACGATGGCGTGTAGAAAGCGATTAAGGATATGGGTTAAATATACACTGCCATACACCTTCCAAGTTAGCCCGCTACCATCTTAGACTGCATCGTCGCTTAACATCAGGTGAGATCACAGTCATGGAATAAAAGAAAATCACCAGGCATCGTTTAATTGGATCCTTTACTAACCTGCCAACACGGACCCATTTGCCGGTAGCAAGGTCCATCTTCTCGAGTTCGTACTCCTTGACAGGGGAGCCACCGTCATCTTCTGGCTTCTCCCACCTCACCTTGCAGCCTTCTGCGTGGATGTCGGTCACCTCCAGAGGGCCTGGTAAAGAACAGCAGCATTTATTTTTGTCATCAGCATCATTAGAAACTCATCAATCATTGTGGAATCATCTCCCTTTGACGTTCCCACTTAATTACAATATGGGGTTATTCAAGGGGCCCACACATTCCTGAAAAGCCGGCAGCCGGCAAAATTGGTAGTACCTCGGGTACTGCAATTGACGGCTTTGCATCATTGATCGTCGTTAAGCGTAAGCCTATCTCGTAGTAAAAGTGTGGTGTACTCCACAGTGTGGTGTTCTCCACAATGTGGAGTACACCACACTTCTTTTTTCCACATACTTTCAACATAGTTTACCTTTAGGCGAGCTAGGCTTGCTCAGCACAGTCAACTCGACAGTTTCCTCATCGAAGCCATTGCAGTTCTCGGCACGTAGGGTGTATTTGCCGGTGTCGCGTCGCACCGCACTCACAATAGTGAAATCGGTGTGGTAGTCTACATTCTCGATCTTGATGCGTTCTGTGGACACTAGTTTCACATTCTCACGCCATGACCTGTATGAATGGTAAAAGAACTTGATAAGTCGCGAGCGAGCAAGCAAGTCGCGACGCGAGCCTAGTCTGTAGGTGACGCGACACGAGCATTATAGGTAGGTAACTGTGCAATGTTAATAACTTATTACTTATTACATATTTACCATTAAGGAACTATTTACCACCAATAAGGACTAATAAGGATTTAGAATCTTTTCAATTCACGAAGGCATGTGGCTCATGGTTGTGTGTGTGTCGTATCTGTATAAGTGTGAGCAAGAGCTTGCTCGCGCTAGCCCGCTCCCACCTAGGCTCCTGACAGGCACGCACACTTACGCAATGTATATGTATACGACGCAACCATAAGTAAAGCTCACGCGCTCTTTGAATTGCAAGAACTATAACAAGTGGTAGGTAAGAATGGTAACGCGAAAATATGGTTGAGCGAAGCAATGGCTGGATCATGCGTCATGCTCGTGAACGGGTGCCACCAACGGGAATGGGTCTGCTTTTGTCAGCCTGTCTTAACATGTATTGGATTGTTTTACATTTTTGAACTTCATTGTGGAAACACTGTATACATAGCATATAACTTGTTACCTATTGTAAAAAAAATTTTTTTTTGAAAAGAGCAACCGCCGAGTTTATTGCTCGCTCTTCTCGGCAGGAAGGGCATTCCGAATCAGTGGTAGATTCATCGACGATTCAAAAGTACTTGTAAAAGTTTATTTGAATAAAAAATATTTCTATTTCTATTTCAAAAAACACGATTTTCTTACCATGTGGTCTCCGGTGGAGGTTCACCCGTGACGTCAACGGACCACTTGTGCGTGCGACCAGCCTTGATGATCACAGATTTGAAGGTGAGGCGATCAATGCGCGGCTTCACTGTTAGACACGGAGAGAGTAATTAAATATCTTCAATAGCTCAATGGTTAAAGGTGGAATGAAAAGTGAAAGGTCGCAGGTTCGTGCCTCACCCGTTGCACTATTGTCGTATCTACTCCTAAAACAAGCTTTTCGCTTATTTGGAGGGGAGAGCAGAATATAAGCTGTGTTAAGCTTGGCTAATATTCTTTAAAAAAAATATATATTAATTGTGACACTGAGCAAGCAGCTGATTTCTTAGACCTACTATCCGTTCACTTCAAATTGGCTGTCGTCGACTGTTACAAATTGAAATCATACTGGCACCGTTGATAAAAAATTATTGTATTTTTCACTGCAAACACGACAAAATTATTTATTTCATGTAGCCAATCAGTGACTCTAACGACACATTGAGACTCTACCATCGGTTCGGAATGCAGATTCTGCCGGGAAGAGCCAGTGAGAAAAACGGAATGGCTGTGATGAAAGTTTTTTTTTCTGGCAATGCTTTTCATTGATTTATTCAAATTGATCAAGCCGTTTTTGGGAAAACCCAAAAGTCTCACATGAAATAAATAATTTTGAATTTTTGAACAGTCATGGTTACAGTTAAAAATACAATTAATTTCGAGTTGACGATGTCAAGTCGAAGTGACAGGGTAGTAGGTCAAAGAAATCAGCTGCTATCAGCAGTGAGACTAACAGACAGCAATTAATTTTTAATAGACTAAATTCCCACTCTGAATAATACTTACAGTTCCTGTGCTTGCAAAGATGGTTTTCAGTAGGTACAGAGGCATCACCAACCCCAGCTTTGTTGTACGCCTTCACACGGAACTGGTAGATCATTTTCTCTTTCAGACCTTCCACTTTGGCTTCCGTCTTAATGTCTTCCGTCTTGAGCATCTAGATTTAATAAAAACAATATTATATTTCACTATTTTGGAAAATATTTATTTTATTTAGATTAAATTATTTTTTTTCCACTGTTTTTAAAATGAATGTGTTCTGTGAAATGTTAAATATGAAAACTACAAAACAAAACTGAAATAATACTGCTTTAAGTGTCTTTGTGTTTTAGGGTTCCATATCCGAAGAGTAACCAACCCTATTACTAAGCTTCTCCATCTGTCTCATGATCCTTAATAGGTAGACTGTTGAAATTTTCACAGAGTGTGTTTTTCACTACTAGCAAGGTGTGTTTGTTTTGGTACGAATCCTTCATATACAAGTCCGACTCGCATTTGAACGGTTATTAATGTTTATGCTTACTTGAACCCAATCAGCAGTAAACTTGTCCTTCATCTCAATGACGTAGCCAAGCACGGGGCGTCCACCGTTGTCAGTCGGTGCCTCCCACTTCAGTGTGACAGACATGTTGTCGTAGTCTATTATGGTGGGCTTGCTTGGAGCCTTTGGTGGGTCTACAAATAAAGTCAAAATTTAGCTTAATGTTTTAAATAAGTATTTATTTATTTATTCCTTATTGCACCATAAATACAGCAAAAAGTAAACTTAACAAAATATACTGTCAGTACAATAAGGTGGTCTTATCGCTAAAAAGCGATCTCTTCCAGACAACCTTTTTTTATAACACAGCCTCTGTACATACAGGTAAGATTTTTCATAAATAAAGTACCTATTCTATGGATTGTTACCTAGAAATCATAGTTATATTAATTAAAATTTAAATTGAACCACTACACATTTTGTTTCTTTCCTAATAATTATTCATTACTGGCCGATACCTGCTACTTTGTCCACTGGCTTTAATGTTTAAAATCCCGTGGGAATTCTTGTTTTCCGGGATAAAAAGCCTATGTCACTCTCCAGGTCTTCAACTATACCGATGCAAAAAATCAGATCCATCCGTAGCTCTGTGGCGGCATTGAAGAACAAACCAACAAACAGACCTTCGCATTTATAATATTAGTAAAGGCAATGTTCATGACTGACACAGCCGGCAACAACTTAAATTATGCTGTAAGAACTGTAGATAATTCTTTGTCATTTTCAGGTAAATAAACGGGGTCACTGGTTCTAATTTAATCCTGTTTCATGGATTTTAAATCCCGTAGCTCCAGAAATAAAATGAGGAATCTTTAAAACGTCATCTTAAACTTACTTACCGTTTATTTAAAAGCATTTTATTCCACATTTTTCAATATTTCTTATTTTATTTTAAGCCAGTGAAAAAGGAAACACAAACCGGTAAGCAAATAATTTTGTTTGTAAACAAACAAATGTCAAAACAAAACAACATGATTGACAAGTGACACAATATGGCAATGACATTTGTCACTGTCAACTCTCAATCGCGTTTTGTTTTTGCAATTAGTAAAATATGAAGATTCTTTTGTAGTACATATCTCGAGATTCCATGGAAGAATTTTTAATTTTATTAGAACGTACTGTTGTAAACTTTGCTACACGCTATAAATTATGCTATTGGCTTTCTAAATAGGTAATTATTATCCTGGCGGCATAACGTACCGTATGGATTCTTAGCAACGATCACTCCATCGGTCTCCAAAGGTTCGGACTCGCCCTCCTTGTTGACAGCTCGCACCCTGAACTTGTACTTGTGGTTCGGCGTCAGGCCCTTGACCGTGAATTCGGTGGGCTCAGGGCCACATTCACCGCATGGTACCCAGTTGCCAGTATCCTAGAAATAACAAAGTAGGTAATTCATGAGTCTTATTAAAAAAAAATCAAAATTATTTCTATCACGTAGGCTAAACGTTGATTCTTATGACACGTCGAGGTTCTACCACCGGTTCGGAAAACTGTTTATACTGAGAAGAGCCGGAAAGATATATGTATTATACATTGATGTTATGCCGGCCCCTCGCACATGTAGCCGTTGTCCTAATACAACGCGAATGCGCGATTATCGCAAGTTTGCGCGAATTTTACTCGTACGAACGCACGATCAAACATACTGATATCGAATAGGTGTCCTAATAGGCATTCGCGCGATGGTGGTACCAAGCGAAGTGGAACCCGCGGCCGCTCGCATCGCTTATTCGCGCGATGATCGCGCATTCGCTTTAGGCGTTGTCCTAATATAAAGCCTAACCTCGCACTCATGTGAGGACTTGCAGATTTCGTCACTTAAATAATATCCAAATATTATTTAAGTGACGAAACCTGCACACCTTAGTGTTCAACTTTGAGTTCTCCTCAGTGAACTCAAAGGAGTGTGAAGTGTGTCAATCCGCACTTGGCCAGTGTGGTGGACTAATATCTTCTTTTCCGTCAGGGAATCAAGGGAAGCTCAAATAAAATCGTTATTCTTACCAAATCCATCTTTTCAAGAGTGTAGCCGGTGATGTCGGATCCTTGGAAATCGTCGGGTTTCTTCCATTTGATTGTCGCCTTCTCGGCGCGGACGTCCACGACCTCGATCGGACCGTTCGGACGGTTGGGTTTGTCTGTGGAGTTCAATTTTTATTTTAACCTTTCTTTTTTCTTGTAGGAACTGATTTAGTATCAGGCTGCATCGTCACTTATCGTCAGGTGAGATCGCAGTCAAGGGCTATCATAAAAAACTATAGCAATATATACAAAGATTCCTGTTCCCTATTAACGCCATGTATTATTATCGTTGTAAGATATTTTGAATAAAATCAATTTTAAGTCTTACCTAAAACAACTACATCAGCAATGCTTTCACATGTGCCTGATGAGTTGGTGAGCACCAGCTTGTACTTTCCACTGTCAGGCCTTGTGGTCCTCCGCACTGTCAGGACAGTGTTCTTTTCGTACTTGTCAATGGTGATGCGGTCCCCGTCGTCGTGAACCTCCTATATGATCCCAAAAATGTTAAGGCAGAGAATAGTACAAGATATCGATAAGTTTAATGATCGAAATATCTTTGAAAGAGTACCTACCCTAATTTTATTCTTAGTATGGAATGTAATAAAAAAGTTATTATTCACACAAACTTTAACAAAGGGCTTTCGAATTGTCTATCACTAGTTTCGAATGCCGTTCCAATCAAAGAGAACCAGCAAGAAACTGGGTTTGCGTTATGTATTCAATATGATACTGGTACATTGTCGTTTAATGAATTGCTGGAGCAAGTAGAACCCCAAATAAGTCCAAAACTAGATCAGATAATATATGCAGATACCAACGGCCACGGGCCATGATTATAAAGAACTTATGCCCATGTAATATTTCGACCATTAAACATAGCAGCACAACATTGAGTGTTTAGTGATACAGTGCAGACATTGAATCATGTTAGACAGTAAAATAATAATGTGTTGAAAGTTTGTAACTTCTTAATTCAGACAGTGTTAACACAAAATCGACGGTACTTCGTACACTTTTGACCGTATAAGTGTCCAACTATTTTTTGAAAGTGATTAACATAATGTGACATAATGGATGCATTTGAACGAGATAACGTATAAAAATATAATAAGGCTAGCCACCGTTGATGTAATCATGCGAATAATGTATGCGGATAATGTACATGAGCCTGGAGTGTTTTATGTAATATAATGTTATGCTTCTCGCCCTAGTGCATCCATAGAAATAACTGTCACTGTCAAATACATCGAAAAAATCACAAAAGTTAAAAGTGAACTGTTCCAACTATCGTGTAAAGATCTGTAAGTACTTTTTCATCAAAAATATCATCTATTGCGTATTTTTTGAGGAATAGATGATATTTTTGATTAGGTATCACAATTATCGCATCTATTGCGACTTTAGTGTGATCATGTTTTACAGAATCATTAATATCGTTACTTTTAATTTAATATTTTATATATTCATTAGTTGTACTATAATTTTGCCATTGTTGTCAAAAACAGAATCAATGTTCTTGAAAACAGTAGACAGTAATAAAATATTAAGCAAATGTTTACTTCTTCTGTAAATCATGATATGGCGTAATTACAACATGTATTGTGTAATAGTGTTAGCCACATAATAGAAGTGTAGAATAGAGTAGAATGTATGAGTAACAGGTTTTAGAACATTATGACAACATTTAATTTCACCCATGCTGACCTTCTCCGTGTACGCCTTTGCACGTTTCTTTTTTTGGGACAAAAATAAAAAGTATTAATTTTATAGATCTTCTTCCTTTCAAACGTTAAAATTTTAACATCTTCAATCTTTATTTGGATGAGTTGAGTCATATTGTTATTCTATAGTGAGATCTGTATATATATATTTTGCGTAGTAGTATTTTACGTATATGTTTAAAGTATAGTTACCTCTTCTCCTTGCATCCATCTAACTTCGGGCTCAGGTTCTCCACCGTACTTTATGTCAAAGCTGATTACCTGTCCCTTCTTGATGATCATACTTTGTAACCCTTCTCCAATGATGTAAGGTTTAACTGAAAAATTTATTCATAACTAAGCACTGCATATTTCATGATATTAATATGGCTAACGCTGATTTTTAATTCAATGCATACTTGTATGATAGACGTCTTTTTAGAATCAGTAGCTATATTGTATTCTTACCGAATCTGCACTTAGCAACAATAGGTTTAGTTGCGTCACTAGGTTCACCAGGACCAGCCTTGTTAATTGCACGAACTCTGAATTCGTAAGTGCAACCTTCTTTAAGTCCATCCTGGGTAGCAGATAAAGCATCTCCGGGAACTTCTACACCTTTAACCCAGTCTTTGCCGAATTTTTCCTGCAATTATTCCATAATATTATATTATACTTGCATCTTATCATAGTAGTTGTCTTATATTGTAACTGTATGTTTGGAATTTTACCTTATACTCAATGAGGTATCCAGTAATAGGAGCACCACCATCGTTGTCTGGCTTTTGCCATTTGAGATCTGCATGATCTTTGTCCCAGTCTGTAAGCTCCACATTTTTCGGCTTTGATGGTTCATCTGGAAGATTTTGCACTATTGTAAAAACATGTCCATCCTAGATTATTTCTTATCGGGAATTTTCATGAAAAAAATAAACTTACCCCATGGATCCTTGGCCAAAACTGGTTTAGCAAATAGACCAGGTTCACTGGAGCCAATTTTGTTAACGGCGCGAATCCTAAACTTATAGGTTTTCTTTGCTATAAGATCTTCAACCTTGTACTTTGTAGGTTCACCATATGCTACTTCTGCTACATTATCCCAAGCAGCTTTGAGTGAGAGATCCTAATAAACAAAAATAGAGTTATGAGAACTCCCAGAGTGTACAAACAATAGTCAATAATATTTTGTATTATGAAGTATTTTGTTTTTACCTGTCTCTCGATAATGTATTTGATGATTGGCGAACCACCGTCATCTTGAGGAGTTTTCCATGCAACTACACAAGATGTCTGGAATACTTCTGTAACCTCAACGTCCTGAGGTGCTGTAGGCGCACTCTGCATAATGATGGTAACATCTTTAGAATCTTCTCCCTGGGAGTTTGAAAGCTTAATCTGATATCTGCCAGATGCTTCTCTCATTGGTTTCTTGACCTTGAAAAGAACTTTCTCTTGCTCGACTACTGCCTCAATTTCTTTGTTTGGTAGAGGTTTACCATCCTTGAGCAACTTAGCTTCAATTGGAGTCTGTCGTGTGCCAAATACTGAAAACAAGTATTTTTATAAGTATAGAAGATAACGATATTGTTCACCATTGCTTAGATTTTATTGACCTAAATTGCACATTTCCAATAATTTAAAACGACATAATATAATTATTAATTAAGAAAAATTCAATTCCATTAAGAAAAATTTAAAGAAGACGTAAATTTTTGGTAGCTATTATCAACTTACCTTTATAAGGCACTTCAATGACGAATGGATGTCCAGCTGGACCATTAAATTCATCAGGACATTCGATCTGGGGCTTGGACTCGCCCTTCTTCACTGTTAGCTTACAAGAGGAATTCAGTTCACCAGATTGACAAAGAATTTCACCTTCGTCTTCCATTTCTAGCTTGTTAAATATTAGTTGGTGTTTACCACCACCCAGGTTCTTGATTTCAATCCTATTGATAAAATTAATTCATTGTACATATTTACAAGCTATCAACTGCATAAATCGAGTACCTATATATTTTAAATAGCTTTTACCCGCGGCTTCGCTCACGTTAAATTTGGTTTTTTCAAATCCCTATTTTATCCCCTCAGGGGTTGAATTTTCAAAATTAATTTCTTAGCGGATGCCTATGTCATTATGGCTATTTGTATGCCTTTCAGTTTGATTCGTTCAGTGGTTTGAGCTGTGCGTTAATAGATTAGTCAATCAAACACCTATTCTTTTTATATATTTAGATTAATTAATTTGACAGAAAACTTACATTCGATATTTTAAAAATAATGGGGCATTTGCCCCTTCTCACTTTTCTGGCATAGAAAAAATTAATAAAATGCCTTACCTTTCATTAGGCACAATTGGTTCCCCGTTGAAAGACCAAACCGCTTCGGCGGTCTGATCTTGCAGTTCGATTTCGAGTACAACCTTGTCCCTTTCCACTGCCTCTGTATCCTTCAATTTCTTGTTGAAGCGATTAGAGTCTGCAATAAAATTATTATATTTGATGTTTTAGCAGATTTTCAATACGATTACTGTCAGAATATCTTATTCCTCGGTTAAACATTACTCCACGATTGTGAAAAAAGTAGTTTTTTAAACTTTTACAAAGTCCTATCGAATCATCAAGTAAATCTACCACTAGTTCGGAAAGCCATTTCGAACAACCGAAAAATAAAGAAAGAGGAAAGTTGTTCGGAATAAGATGAGCAATAGAAATACTTACATTTAACTGTCAATTCGCAGGCGGTCTCATCAGCGTTACTGACACACTTGAAGTTTCCAGCATCTGTTACTTTTGCATCTTTAATTACCAATTTTCGTTTGCGTCCTTCTTTCACTATCACAATTCGCTTATCTGGTTTTACTGGCTGATCATCTTTGAACCATTTAACATCACCAGCTGCGTCATCCAATTCACAAACTAGAGTTATAGTTTCTTTCTCAATAGCCTGTTGTGATTTTAGTACCTTGGTGAATTTATATGGGTATTCTGCAAGGAAAATTATTGATTTCATTAAAATTTGTATGTTATTGTTATTAATTAAATTTCTAAAATTTTTGATAAAATAGCAAATACTTGCCTACAATTTTAACAGTACAACTAGTCTTATCGGCTTGTTTTTCAATCTTACAAGAATATTTGCCTGCATCTTCCATTTTTGCTTTCTTGATAACTAACTTACAAATACCAGATAGATCTTTTGAAATCTGGAACTCTTCACCATCTTCCAGTTTTGTCTCTCCTTTCCACCAAGATACAATAGCCAAACTATTTGAAATAGCACACTCAAGAACGACTTCGTGTTTGGTATAACCAGTAAGGGCCTTCTTTAGATGTTTTATAAAGGTATACGTAGGATCAGGCTCCTCCACTTGCAAGAAGGCCGTGGAGCTAACGCCGCCGATTTCAATAGTAATTTTACCTGTATCTTCAACTTTTGGGTTAAATATGATAAGTTTGTACGAATCTTGCTCGTTAGTCATTTTATATTTTGAACCTGGGAATAATTCCTACAAAAACATTACCACAATTACAATATTTGCAGTAGAAGTGTAAAGGAAAAAAATATTAAGTGAATAATTGTTATTGTCCACTTACATCCTTACGGAAGAACCACTTCGGCTTTGCGTTTGGTTTTGTGAAAATAGCTTCAAACGTAACTTTCTTATCCTTGCCTTCCTTTGCATTTTGATCTATTAATGGTTTCAAGAAAGACTCTGGTTTCTGAAACATATTGTGAAATAATCAATATACCTGTAATCGTGTGAATATATTCCGGTGCAATAACAAAAAGTGCTCTTCAGACAAAAAGCTATGTGCGGACCAATTGTAACCTTGACTTTACATTTGAACACGTTGAACGATCACTCAATACGAGAAGTGGCACAGTAATAGAAATGCATGAAAGTGAATGTAACACTTGAAGTTTATGAGAGAACCGAGGCGTTAGATTCATCAGCCATCCTTTCATCGTCACCCATAATTTCAAAAACCATGCGTTTGTACAGAAATTGGAGTTTCCTTAATTTTGAAGAAGTGTGCAAAAAGTTTGGGAGAAGTGGGCGAATCTGAAGATATATTAATGGACAGTTTTATACACAACTGTTCAAAAATAATGAATTAATAACGTGACGTCCCCATGACTCTGTTCTGCCGTATACGTACGGCAGAACAGAGTCATGGGGACCGATTTACAAATTCATTATTTTTCAACGAAATTTTGAAACGTCCATAGGCACGGAAACCGCTATGCAATACCCGGTGCATAAATGCTTTAAGAGATATCGCAGAATGAAGAAGAGCCTCAAAGGGAGAGAGAAGAGAACAGACGAGACGATAGCTGTGCTTTTATACACTGTTCACTGTGATATAATAACGTCGCTAGAGAAATAGAAATGATAAGGTGCTTGCACTGATAACTAACATGGTCCGTCCTGTTGAACCATGAGATTCACACGTGTTTAAAAAGTCATCATCTCTTGACTTTGACAAAACACATAAGCGTTAAAATGATGAAAAATAAAAATGAAATGTTGTGAATTTACTCCTCATAGCCTTTCAAGTTTCATCCGTCTATAACAATGATGCATTTTAAATTATTTATAAGTAATCGCAAGTGTGTATTGATTTTATTTAATGCTGCATTCAATCGGCCGGTGCATTCCGAACCTATAACCGTAACTCATTCAGTGTAGCGCATAATTTATTGGTACAATTTAATATTAGATATCAGTGCAAGACGATAATTTCTAATCTTGCTGGACAGATTTATGCTCAAGTGTAGACGTGAAACATATTCTTGTGCGACAAAATTGCGTATAGTGGTACAATTCAAGATGCATTGTGTCATCCATCGACGGACAAACACGGTGTCAAACCTCGTTTCTTTTGAACGAGTGCAGCACCGGCCAATCCGGAATCAGTTCTGCTAGAGACGGTCTTCTATTTTTGGGTCTCTACAAAATTTCCACAAATCCTTAGTGATCTCTTAACGACTATTTTTAAAAAGTAATTTAGAATGTTTCCAATGCTGCACAGTGTCGACCTAATTCCCTTGAAATTGACGTATTGAATTTACTAACATAACATACTTGACTGTAGAACATAATTGACTCAAGACTTTTTAGACTACAATCTGCAATATTCTACAAAATCATCGGAAACGTAAATTTTGATCCCAACTCCCAACTTAATTATTAAAATTCCAAAATCTGCGTACACCGAATGCATCAAATAAAATTAATAATGGTTTAAATTAACATTTAAATGACATGATAAAAGCTCCTCAATCCGACGTCACAGAAACCTGAAATCAAATTTATTCGACCACAATCCAAAGAAAAGTGAATGGTCATCAAATTCATTCCATTTACATTCCCTGTAAATGAAAAGTAAGAAAAGATAGAAGTGAAGTGGTGATACAAAAACCTTGTGCTTGTTATTTTAAAATCCATTATTTAGGCGTTGTTTTTAAAATCACTCTCAACTACCAGTATCAATGATGATATTATTATTATAACATAAAATGAGTATAGGTACATCACTAGTACTTAATTAGAAAAGTTTGTATGATGTAATTGATAGTGATAATTCAGAGGATATTTTTTTTAGTTTTCTAGTTTATCAGTTTTAATCATTCCTTTTAAAGTAGAGTTTCAATCCTTTTGGAATTATTCATTGTTCAAACTCATTTTACTTTCTTATTTGGGAATTTTCTTATTTATGATTCACTTTAATTCCAATAGGAAAAAAAATCTATTAGTTTAGCTTTTACTTTTATTTCTCCTTTTTATCGAACCTTTATTTTGACAGCCTCCACCAGATCGGGCCAATCTGGTATTATTTCGGGAAGAGACATACGTCTCTTTATTTGATATATACCCTAGAACCGACAGCAGATGATTTACAAATGCCTCGTAAACTATATCACTTAGATAATGGCGAGAGCTACATTAATTGTAAGCGATGTTTAGAGTTGTTTAGAGAACGTAGTGAAAGTGTAGTCTGATCAATGATCACTAGCGAGTAGCTTCCCTAATTTTGTTAGAAGACCATAAACAGTAACAGTCATTAACTTACTGTATATATTGTTTTAATGCGAAATAACTCAAGTATCTTGCCTGTAAACCACCAAGCCATTAGAGAAAAGTATTTTTTTTGTATTTTTTCTTATCTTGAAATCATAAACAACTTCGTTGACCAAGCGACGAGTCACTTTGGCATGCTTTTGACAAATTAGCTGTCAACTACTTTCATGATATAAAAAATTATATAATTATTTTGAAATGTAGTAAGGAGGCCAGACCAGTGATTGTAAGAGTGTGAAAGAAATGTAAGATGGAATGAATAATGATGTGTTTCTGATGTTGAGGACCTTGAACCAAGACCAATTCGATGAATGTCGGCGCCTTTCCATCGGGAATCTATACATCTCGACACCTTCAGAAACGACCACAAGTTGATCTTCGTCCTCGAAATATCCAGTCTCTAAACCCTAAGAAGCAATTAAAACGATGCAAACGATGTTCTACAGTTTGAATTATAATAAGTGTTTAGGATTTGTTGATAATATTTACTCGTATTTTATGCGTATGTATGTAATGTCAAATTTTGAATTAGGAATTCTATATGAATTTCTATCTATAGATCTTTGCAGCTACCTATTTACATTAATATAAATCTTCCGCAAGTAGTATGTAGTAGATGAATATAATTAAGAGGATCACTAAGTCAAATTTATACCTGATGGAGCTGTCTATTTGTTTAATTAAGAATTCATCCTTAAATTATGTTAAGTTTCTTCTGTTACACGAGTTTTATTGTTCATCTGATTGGTACTATCATTAAAAGATTTAACTTTTTAAAACATAATTTAAAGATGAAGTCTTTTTAATTTTAAGTTTCTTTTATATGAGTTTATTTAATTTTAATTTATTATTATTAGGGTTTATATCACCACCTTCATTCTAGCGAACTCACGATACGCGCTGTTAATGCTCGCATCATTCTCATTAATAAATTGTACAGAGGAACCGAAATGTTATAATTGCCTTACCTTTTCAACCTTCTTTAGGGGAACGATTGGCTTTTCCACTTCCTTCAAGTCACCCCAATCCGGGTCCTCTTTCTTTTCACCCCATTGTTTGTATTTCCTCTTTTTGAGCATAGCTCTGAAGTCCATACCACTGGCATCTGTGTATAAAACATTTGTGTAAAATTTTAATTTTTAACAGCTTTTTAATTATATTGCCTTCCAGACCAATCCATCCATCGATTTAAGCTGTGCGTTGATAGATCAATCAGTCTCCTTTTACACAACTCTTTTTTTAGACTTAGATTTAGATTAGATTTGAATTAGGTAGATAAGGGGCATTAGAAAAAATGAGAACTATTACGGAGCAGCTCAGCCTTTTTGACAGCATTTCCAAAGGCCTGTAGAGGGTTATGTAAGGGGTCATTTACATTACTTTTTATCCCGAGTAATATTCATGGGACTTTAAAAAAACACGCAACATTAGCGAGTTTACTTCACTCACCTGACACATAAAGTGACATTTCAGCCGTGTCTTCTCCATGGATATTGCTTACAACAACCCTGTATGTTCCTTCGTCGATCGGTTTGACTTTCCTCATACAGAGTGTGATGAGACCTGTTTCGCCGTCTGTTACGAACTTAAAACGGCCACCCTCAATAATTTCGGATACTCCCTTGTAGAATCTGAATGTAGGTGCTGGGTTACCTTCGACTTGTATGGTAAGGTATCCAGTTTGATCTATTGACCACAAAAAATCACTTAATATGTATGTAGTACCTACTTTATATTACAATTACAATAACATAACACCGTTATTAATCTTACAACGTTATGAAGACTTAAAACTGAACTTTAAATAAGCTTTTTCATGGACGTTTTTATGTATAAAAGACACTTGCAAAAATGAGTAATATGTACTAATAAAAAATAATATAAAGTAATATTTATAATAGACTTAAATATCGATCGAATTATCAAAATCAGTCTAGTAGGTAGAATCCGAATAAAGATTCACATTAGGATGCAAAAAAGATACTTCGTATCTAGTTGTCGAAATTTGTGTTTTTATTTAAAACTAGCTGTTGCGCGCAACTTCGTCCGCATCAATTTCTGTTATTATGATCTCGATTAACGGCAGGATCTCCGAAAACAGCCTGTTTTTGATTCAATAGTAAACAATCAAATATTCTTTGTTTTGATAGGTTAAAAATATATGTTGTAGTTTAATACACGTTCTAAATTATATTACCATTCAAAAGTCCATATTTTTAACTTCACTCGATCAAATAATATTCCAAAAACAGTGTAGTTTTTAATTGTTTTTCAGGTTTTATTTATATTATATTAAAGTTAAACTAAAAAAAAAATTCAAATTCAAGAATATTTTACCGTTAATTTTTTTCTAAAAAAATTTTCTTTTTTTATTATGATTGTTTTACTTTCTTTATAATAAAGTGGCTCGTGTACCTCACTTCAATAGTTCGCAAGGTACTGCGGCCGAAGATCGTGCCCTTAAGAAGTTTTTAAAAGAATATATTTTAAATATGGATAATTTTCCCCGTTTTTGCAACATTTTTCACTGATACTTCGCTCCTACTATTGGTTGCAGCGTGATGTTATATAGCCTAAAGCCTTCCTCGATAAATGGACTATCCAACGTAAAAATAATTTTTCAATTCGAACCAGTAGTTCCTGAGATTAGCGCGTTCAAACAAACAAACTCTTCAGCTTTATATATTAGTATAGATAAAGGGTCAGACCTTCAATAGCAGAGTTGCTTTCTGGAGCGTCAATAATTTGCGGTGGTCCTTCATTTCCAATAGGCTTCAAAGGCACAGATGGTTTGTTGATCAAGTCTTCCAAGTCTTGAATGGATGGCCTTCTTACATCACCAGATTTTCTTCGCTATATTATCAATGTACCATTAATATAAGAAGTTATTCCAAATAATATTGTTAATCACGTTGAAAAAAACAACAACTTAACAAATATACATTTAATAATGATATTATGTTTAAATTAAATACGAGTAATGTTAGAAGACAAGTAGAATTCACAGAACCACAAATATTGTAGTTACGAAGAATATTTTGAAAAGTTAAATTCACATTTAAAAATGGTAGAGCAAAAATGTTATTTACTCGAATAATAATCAAAAGTTTAGGCAACTCTTCTGAAAAGTATACATCAACTTAAAGAAGTAGATAGAAAACTGGATCTTTTTTTCAATATGCCGTTAAATTGAAAAAAAGTTGTTTTTTTCATTAAAGTTAAAAATATATTTAGCAAAAATTTCATCATTAACTGTCATATTTTATGTATTTTTAAACAACAATCTGCTAAAATTAATTTTCATAATAGGTACCTATCATAAACTTTATGCCTGTATTTAACAACATACTGAAAAAAACACACATAACTTGATAATACGAGGATTCTAAGCGTATTAACAAGTTCAGTCATCGAGATACGTTTGAGACAATTTGGCTGCAAATAAACTGAGATTGAAAAATTATACCGTAACTAAATACAAGGTACATTAGTTGTGTTATGACAGATGCTGTGTATCATGTGCGTTCGCCAAATGACCCGACAATGAAGCCCTGGACTTCCTGATAAATGTAGCGCAAGTGTTAAAGTAGCTCTTGGATAATAATTATAACTGTGAATTATGGTGGCACTTTTATATTTACCAATGACGTCATTGATAATGTCATCAGCAATTAGTGGCAAGTGCACAAAGCGCTACGGAAAGAAGTAGATTACGGAAGATCTACTTATGTTAACACATGGAGAAACATTTCGGAATGTAATGACGTAATTTAATAATAATTGTGTTTCTCAAAAATTTAGGAAGTGAACATTGTCACTGGCATATACTCGTGTAACTTAAATAAACTAAGTGATTTGGTCGTGCAACTTAAATTGCACAATTTTCAAATATGTAGCTTTTCTCCTTAAGTTAACACTTATTATGTCTTTTCAATTCTTATCCCTTCTAGTTCAGAGAGTAAATATGTGATTTAATATATTAATTATCTAAAGAATTAAGTGCAAATTGTCTCTTAAATTATGTGATTTTAGCGCTACTTTTTTTTTTCAAATAATAATGTTGCTTAGTTTAATAAAATATATTAACTATAATAGCTTTATATATTTTATGAATTGCTCGCAAACGTGTATCGATGACGTAGTTTTTCCTAGAAAATATGTAAACGTTTCTAAATTGTAACATGCTTTTTTCTTTTTTACTTACCGGATCAACTTTAGGCACAGGCAACTTTGCCTTATCAACTGGAGGTTTTTTTGCTACCGCTGCCATTATGATTTTTTTTAATAGTTAAGATACCACAATACAATTTTAATACATGAAAAGACAGACATCAATATCACAATATTGTTTTACCACAGTTGCATTATCATTTCAAATTTTTATTCATTGTTCACGAATATCATCACGAAATTTTACATAGAAACTATTTTTATAGCCATTTTTTTCATTCGATTCACACATATTTCGAATAGTTCGGATTTCTTTTCTTATTTAAAACATTTTATTTTCAGCGTAACTTTTTTTTGAATGTTGTGATGTGAGATAGGTTTTAGCTTCGGGCAGTTCGATAAGTGTCGTTCCATCTAAAAATGGGCGCGAATCTCAAAAGACTGAAAGGGGTCGCGACACGCCCGTCTTGCTATGGAATAGGCGGGGACGGGGAGGGGTTTCTATTTGTGCACAACACAAATCAGCAGACCAATCCAATTAATTATTAGATTAAGGTGAGCATCTTCTGTACTTGGATGATGCTGTTAACATACGTGTGAAGTTGTCCTTAGTCCGCACCTATCATAATGGAAGCAATAAAGTGTAGTAGATTGCCTATTTGAGACTCACAAGTTGTAGCACTAGCTTGTGTTTTTATTAATATTTTTAAATCAGTCTTTTATTTTTTAAGTATCTAAAACATATTATATTAGTTCTTTTTCAATGAAGTGTGTGTTTACTATTCTATGACAGTCTGTATTGTCATGTATAAGTACATTTTTGGAAATTTCAGTAAAATATATAGAACAGTAAGTATTCGAATTTTTTGACTGCTATAGTTAATCAAACGCCTAACCAAAATCTAAAAGCTTTAAAGTTCATTGTGCCATCTCATCAAAATCTGAAATGTTCACTTTTTCTACGCTACATTATTTATAGCTTTATCTACTTTAAAACCCTTATTTAATATTATTATTTTATGTCTACAGGTAATTGGCCACACTGTTTTCAGGATGTATGATCAGAAATGAGATGAATGTTGTAACACCTGTCAAAGGTATTGATGTTGGAGCATCATCGCCAATACCTTTCAGAACTGTATCTATGCCAAGATTTCTAGAGATATCATTACAGCCCACGACTAGGGCGGACAGCCCACGCGCTTCGAGTAAGGTATGAACCTGCTCTATATCTATCTGTCAATCACATTTACATATATTCTTGTCTATTTGCAGCTTGACCTTGTTTTTAATAATAACATTGTTTAATTATGTGGCGCTTTGAAATGTGTACTAGAATTTTTAGCTCGGCCGCATTTCTTTGTCATTTTACTTGATGATTCATAACCTCTTCTTTACTTGTATATATTATTTTTAAAGTTGTGCTTCGTAGAGCGTCGTCTCTGTCTCGTATAGTGACAAAGCGATACATAATATGAGTGATAGAGACGAACTGTACGAATCCGAGCCTGGCTCTTTCTTTGGGGTCGGCTGTAGTACAACTAGTAACTTATTTTAAAAGAAAGTTCTAAGCTATTCTTACATTGTCTCTGATGCTCTGCCACAGGCTGCTAAACTTAGGAAGGTGCAAAACTTAGGTAACATAAATTACATTTTTCATGACATAGCTGAAAATAAACTTCTGTCTGCAATAAAAATTTACTGATGAATTACTTATGTTATAACTAGCTTTACCCCGCGGCTTCGCTCACGTTAAGTTCGATTATTCCAGCCCCTATTTTATCCCTTTAGGGGTTGAATTTTCAAAAATCTTTTCTTAGCGGACACCTACGTTATAATAGCTATCTACATGCAAAATTTCAGCCTGATCCATCCAGTGGTTACAGCTGTGCGTTGATAGATCAGTCAGTCAGTCAGTCAGTCAGTCAGTCAGTCAGTTAGTCACCTTTGCCTTTTATATATTTAGATTTCGTTTACAATAATCATGAACGAGATTACGTTAGGAGCAATAAGTCACTATTTTGGCATCTTGCAATTATTAAAGCGTCCTAATAAAGATGGACTCACCTTGGCCTTTATTATAAGAGTTACTATCAATCATTGGTATTCGCCAAAGAGCTGGCGTACCGTTGATATATTCTGTCTCGGATAGATTTACTGCACGCGGGTTTGATCCTAATCCTAGCAGCGTTTCATAATAAATCTTCGTTTTCTCTAGGGACGCTACCAATAATGCAGATTCCAGATATTCATTATTATTAGTCGTAAAATTGTTAAAATGTTTTCGAATAAATTCTTATTAAGTATAATCAAATTAATAAACGGCATGATTATGAATTAAATATCATATTTCACATTTGCATTGTTGAATGTATACTGACTAATTTTAAGACTATTATAATTAATAATTCAAGTATATTCAATACAATATTGATTATGCTGTAGAAATGACGTTGGCTCTACGCTAAATTCATTTGTTTATAATTATAGATCTCTGTTTTGCTTCCGCTTCTATATCTAAAGCGATTGAATAGGACATAATTAGACACGACTTGGTTTGAGAATGCAACTTGCGTATTTGTTTTGTGGCACCTTTATGAATGTTAGTAACGTATTTTTATCTTCTATTTTTAAAAGCAATCCATTCATCATTAACGGAATGACTATTTTAAAAGCATTTGTTTACCGTCTTGGAATGACTTTAGTACTCGTATATATCAAATAGAATACAATAAGAAATAAAGACTTTAATATTGTATCTTAATTGGATAGAAGTTTTTATTAGTTTCGAGTTATATTTTGTTAGCAAAAGTTACTAATAAAAACCTCTATAAAACCATATTTTTCTAATTATTCTGTAGCCTTATTTAATATGGCATGCAAAATTAGCTCTTTTATAGTGCAGGTTATGACTTATTTCAGTGAGTTTGCGGAATTTGTTATTGTGGATTTGATAGAAAAGTTAGAACGATATAGTATTAGTTGCTCTATTTGCTACTTTAGGTTTCTCTTAAGTTTCATTTAAGTAATTTTCATTGTTCTTCTCTCTTTCATATCTTCAGTGAAACGAATTATATAACGTTTTTATATCGTTTTATAATCAGTTTCGTTTATTATCACAATTTCTTTTATATTTTCTAAAACAGATATAAATTAATCACTGTAAAAAATCTATGTTAGCCACGATCTAAAAGATTTTTTTCTATAACATAGATAATCTAAACATATATTTTCACACAAGTATACCTCGTTCTCGACTTCACCAGGCCTTCCGGCGCGTTTCTTTTTTGGAAAAAAATAATTGGTTTAGTACAAAACATTCTCTGTTAACCTTGTGCAAAATTTAGAAATTTACCTATAGTAAAAATGAGTTGAATTTGTGTTTTGAGAAATGTTGAATTAGTGATAGATTGTGTGTGTGCTTTATGTACAAAGTGTATAAATTTTGTAATCGTGCTATAATATAAGCAGCGAAAATATATTACATAGCGGTAGCGTAAGTAAGATTCTAATAGAAGTGCTTAGATCTAGTGTTAGAAAAATTTAGCTGTAGAAGCAAAGTAAGACGATAGTTATGATGGAGCAAGTCTAGAAGTTGACTATAAAGCCTGCCAATATAAATTCTTTATCACGAATGAAATCGTGAAAATGGTAGGTTCTGTAATTTTTAAATAAATTAAATTTTAATCGAGTTATCCAAAACCTGAGATGTGGAATTTGTAACATTAAAAAATGTCCACGCTTTCAAAGCGGATTTTTTGGTTTATCGGACATTATGGAATACAGCGAGGGGAAATTATAAATATTTTATTTATTATATATTAGTATACTAATAAACTACTTGATAGTTGTTTAATAGTTATTAGGTATATATTTTAAATAATTGAAACATAAATTATACTGTTGTCTTGTTCCAAAAATTGTCGGGAATGAAATATGCAAAATTGTAGAGTCTTGGACAGTAATGTATTGTTGAAAAAGACAGTGAGATAAGTAGTTGTATTTCATAGAGAAGAAGTGAATTTACGAGTATGTGTATAAACATAGAAATATCGTCGTCAAAGTCGTGTGCGAGAAATTCGAAAAAATAAAAGTAAAACTGAACAAAATGCTTTGCGTAAGCGAGCAGCGACCACCTAAAACTGACCAGACCCAAACATCTCACCTTTTTCTCGTCTAAAACTTCTCCAGGACGTAATTTCTTGACCTGTTGTTAAAAAACATGGATAATAACCCCATTAAGGTACATTTTGCCTATCTGTGCTGCCGAACCTAATAACCCTACACCCTAAAGAATAAAGCTATCTATCGGTAGGTACATATTTTGTGTCGTATCTTGACCTTGTCAACAGTGCAGTAGTTATTTTCGTTATGTGTTGCATCATATAATTGTTAATATTTGTTTGTTAGTCTTTATTTTAAGCTCATGATACATAAGAAAAGTTTTCTTACGTTCATCATGTGCTTTCGTTATTAATAATAAGACCCGTATAATATGATTGACCAACAACTGTATCCGTTATTTTGTGCATACGTGCGTAACAAGCTGTGCAGTTTATTTGTGTGCTGTGTCACAAAAGTGTGCAATAGCTTGGTGCTCTATACGAGAAAGTGTCTTTGAGACAAGAGCTGAATAATTACATGTAACAAGTGAAACTTTGATTATTTGAAATTGTGGAAATCGTTTCAACATAAAAACTTTTCTTATGTTAATGTAATTATTCAGATTACTTCCCGTAGATGTAGTGCCTCAAAAAGCACCAGATACAAATGCATTAACATAATTCCCTTGAGAGAAGTACAGTTAAATTTTTGCCACGGCAACATCATAACGAATAGCATTCAACGTAATTCGTAGCATTTTTGCTATTACCTTCTTCTCTTCGATCACCTCACCAGGTCTTAGTTTTCTATTTTCCTGTGGATTACGTGTTTTACCATCTTAATATCTGCATTGATCACTATCTATATTTGTATTTGTGGTAAAACCTACAGTGTGAATGCTAAGTTCTAAAAGCCAGGAGCACGGGATTCTAAGCTTTATGTTATCTAATTAGGTCAACAAACCTGCATCATTATTGAAGCTAGGTTCACTAAAGCATCACCACGGTGATGATTATATAAGCGAATTCCAAAGGATGCTACGTAATAATATAAAGGTACTAAGGGTGTTTTATTGTTACGGGTTCGGCTTGACAGAATAGGGACTACGGGTCTCAAAATTTTAATTAGAATCACGCATTCATTTTTATTACCACTGAAAATTTTTTCGAATCTATTTCATCATTTCGATCTTTCAATAAATGCGCGATTCTAACTTAATGAAAAGTACTTATTACTACTTAAATAAAATCTACGTAAAAACTACTACTAAACATCCCATAAACTAGGTAATTCTTAAAATTATGGCTTATCATACCTTCAGAGATTGTAGATATCATTAAATTGAATTCAATATAGTTTTCAAATATACGTAAAAAAATTAGAGATCTATTTTCATTACAATCAACTAAACCTACCTCGTCACTAATGATAAGTGATGGTCGTCTACCCATTTCTTCTGGCGGTGGAATGAGGGACCCTCTCCTGCCGGGAGGTACTGGTGATAGAGATGGTTTTCGTGGTGCTTCCGGTTTCGGAGACTTTTCCCGTATGACCTCAATTTTCGGTGTAGGCGGAACTTCTTCTGGTGCCTTGATTTCTGGCACCTTTGGTTTTTCAACCGGCTAAAAAAATACAAATTGATATCGAAAGTTCGGAATTTTGGGGAAATCATACACTAGTTTTTTAGTTTTTGAAGACAAACACTAGTTTTTTTTAAATATTAATTTATAAGTGATTTATTAGGTATGGTTTAGCAAATTAGCTTTACGTTTTATTTTTTATTTTTTATTACCTTGTCTTTTTCTGGCTTGTCCCGAGTAGAGGGTGTGGGTGAAATTTTTTCATATTGTTCGAGATCTGGTCTATCATAGTCAGGAATCTCAGGTAAATCTTCGGCTTTCTTTATCTTAGGAATTGTGACTTTAGCTTTTTTCTCTTCGACCTCTACCTTTTTCTGTTCTACTTGCACTTTCTGTAAATTGAAATAAGTTTGATACAACTAATTTAAAGATTTTATAATATTATTTTCTTCTTCCTCCGCTTTTCTAAATGTTTATCTTCAATCTTCCCTGTATAATATAAGATTGCTAAAACAAATGTACTTATTTGTATTATACACAATACTTACTCATTACTTACCACTGGAGCTATGGAAAAAGATACACAAAAAACTGAAATATACGACACATATTAAGAAGCAGAAGCGAAAGCAGGGAAAATAAGTCTACATATAAAAGTAAAGATAGTTTATATTAACAGTGCAATTGACCACAGACGTCACTTGTAGTAAAATTTATTTATGTACAACATAGATTTTTTTTTCTTTATATCACTAAAGAAAAGCATGCAAACAATATACAGTACTAAAAATTATTAATTTTAATATGTACAAAATAATTATACAATCTTTAAGTTTTATATTTATATTGATACTTACTATCACTCTTAATTAAAACTCGATCTGTGGTGTTAAATGCTGTTTAGAATTTAGAAAAAATGTGAAATCAAATGTGTGAATAGAAACAATATTAACAAAGATTCAGAAGAAGAATATGCGTAATTGCGTAACTATCAGGCGCTGGTGCATGTGCAGGTGTTGAATTAAAAATATGTGTGAAAAATTTGTGCAATGTGCCAAATTTAGCGTAGTTATTGATGTATTGCCAATTATATACCTCGTCGGTTTGAGGGCTGCTTAAAGTGGGCTGCGGGATCCCTAAAGAAGCTGGTTTGTTCTCTTCTTTGCCCTGAGTGTCAGCCTATAGATTAAATTCAATTATTGGCGACCTTACGAAATTGTAATATTGTGTATGCAAGCAAAACTGTATTGCATTACGGAAATTGTGATTTTCAATATTTGTCAATATACTTGAACATTTAAAGATAAAATTCTGTAAAAATTCTTGGGAATGTAATAAAATATAGTTATTACAATTCTTATAATATGCAATACAGTTTAGGAATGATGTATGGTGCAAGTGCGTATTATGATTATGTTGTGCAAAGTAATTGTGTGTCATGAGTTTGTAAAGAGTTTTAGAAGGATGTGCTTGTAAATGTGATAGGTTGTGCTCTTTAGTTTATGGTCTTGTACCTGTGGAGACCTAGACCTCCTCCAAGGCACACTTGTGTCCTGTGTTTCGGTTAACGTAGGTTTATATTTATCCTCTAATTCCGCTGTTTGTTCAGCCTGATCAAAAACATCCTAATTAACTACTGATTTTATTATAGTTAAACCATTATAGAAATCATCACAATTAAGATATACCTGTGGTATTTCAGGAATAACTTTCCAAGAGAACGGCACCTCTTTTTCTTTAGTATCTGGCTCTGGTGTTATGAGAAGTGGCACCTGACAAATCCAGATTATAGTTATAGAGAGTGTAGGTATTAGATGAAAAATGTTTTGTCTAAGAATTTAAATTTACCTCTTTTGGTTTTCTCCATGGGTAAAGTGTATCTTGTTTTGTATCTACTAGTGTATCTTTTTGTGTAACGTCATCTGGTACCTTGTGCTCTTTTGGTTCATCCAATTTATCTTTTGGTTTTTCAATATCCTACGAGATAATAAATATTAAAGCAATGTATGGTTTAAAGGACCAAATAAAACAAATTAATGATCATCACTTTTCAGTGACTGTTTGACTTAAGTTTCAATTTATTAATTCAAAAAACTAAGGATAGGTTTACACTTCTTTAGGTTTAGTTTGATTGCGCCAAGGAAATGTCTTCAGTAGCCACTTCATCAATAAAACGAAAGTTTTGTATTAATTTGAAAAGTAAATAAAATTATTTTTATATTCAATCAACACAATTAATTATATGAATAGCATATAAATATTAAAGTACCTCTTTTGGCTTAGTTTGACGACGCCAAGGATATTTATCTTCCGGAGTTTTTTCTTCGGGTGTTTTTTTACTTTCATCGACTTTTACAGTCTACATATAAAATAAATATGATATTTTATTAATACTTCAAAAAAATTAAAAACATTAAAAACTTTATATGTGTATTAAATTCAATGATCTCAGGTCCCACCCTGTTTCAAAAATTTGTTTTAAGTTTTATATCACATTAAAACTTTTCTGAACAAACTATTTAACTCTTCGATCACAAAAAAATAAAGTCGAACTTTATTGGTTTATTAATTACTTAAAGAACATTTGTTTACTTTAGTGGGAGTTTTTACGTTCTTTTACATTGACAGCTTGTTCTGTACGCTTAGCCCACGTTCAGATATTATATTACAGATATATACTGATGTATACAGGTTATAAAGATAGTAAAAAATATATAATATAATGATAAGGTCAAAAATAATCTCAGTATGAATCTATCTTTGTTAAAATATTTCTTTTACCTCATCTGATTTAGTAGGACGATCTTTCAGAGGAATTTTATCAGTAGAAACATCAGGAATTTCTTTTTTATCAGGTTTAATGTCCTCTTCCATATTTTGTACGGTTTCATTTTCCTAGTAAAAAATATAAATTTTTAAACAGGCTTACGATCACTAAATAAAAAGTGAATGTACTCATACTATAGTTATGTATTATATCTAATATGTTTTATAGATTAATAAAGAGGGACATCCTAATTCCATCGTTTTATGTAATTTCTTTCAATAAATTAAAATATTAACTACGTCTACCTCGTCTGCTGTACTTGGTCTTCGCCAAGGATAAGTAGGCACAGTAGGACGGTCGACTGAAACCCTTCTTTTAACTTCCGTTTTTTCTGCTATTTCTGTATCTGGTTCATCCTTATCCTAATATAATAAAATATTCAATTATTTTCTCTATCTGGCTGTCACCACTTTAATATTTTGTTACTGTCTATTTTATGTCCTTGAAAATAGCTAACTCTTTCTACTTCCCCTGACTGAGCTTTTTCGCTTAACTTTTGTTTTTTCCATAAATTCTCTCAGATTCTTCCGAATCCTAATACAGTAGCTTAATGAATATCTACAGCATTTAATAAAGTGACAAAAAGTTTTAAAAATTTTGTAAATACCTCATCTATACTATGACGACGTCCAGTCTTTGCATCTTTTAGTTTTGGTTGATCTACACTAAGACTACGTTTTGGTTGAGTCTTTTCAGGGACATCCTAATTTGTGTAAAAATATTGTATGTATAAATGTATCATAATTATTATGTTTGTGTAAATATTAATGTAAAAGTGTGCATGAAATGTGTATACCTGGATGTTTGTTTTCGTAGGTCGCCGTGGTTGTGTATTTTCCTTATCCGTGTCATCATACTCAGTGCTTATCTGATCTTCTTTGTCTTTATCATCACCCTATTTACAAAGATTAGTATTTATCCCATGTGTTTACTTTTCACTTTTTACTTACATATTACTTTATGGTTTTAATTTTCTATATTACAATGTATACAACACAATACAAAACAATACGTATGTAAAACTATAAACAGAATGGACATAATATTTACAAAAGGAAAAAAGAAACGTAATAGGGTTTCTTTTTCATCTTTTTTCCTTTGACTAGATATTTGTAGACATGCATGATAGCGTAAAAGCAAACTCACCTTTAATCTAGTTTTTATTGCCGCTAACTCATTGACTTCTTTTTCTGGGACCAATACCCTGGTCTAAAATCAATTTATTTATCGATAAGCATAAGGGACAAATAGTCTAGAATTGATAATGTATTTGGTACCAATAGATTATGTAGTTTGTTTAATAAAATACCCAAGCCATTAACTAATTAAGTAATTAATTTTATTAGTGTCCGATCGAAGGTCCGCCCTTCGCCACAACCTTCAAACGAAGCCGAAGGATTAATAAGCTTGAGAAATTCTGTTCAAGATTGGCTATTTTAGCCAAAGGGTCAGTTTACACCAAGACTCAACGCAACGCGACGCAACGCGACGCAACGCGACGTTACTTTTGTCGATAGCGATATCAATATAGAACCTCTACTACACAATAAGTTATATCCAGTGAGAACGCGAAAGCGACCTAGATATGTGTCGAAGTACGGCTAGTTACGCCGTCGTCGTTGTCTAGTAAAGAAGTCCTATGTTGATATTGCTATCGTCAAAAGTACGAGCATCGCGTCGCGTCCTGATGTGAGCTGGCCCTTGAAGTGAATAATATAATTATTTTTAATTAATTACTTTGTAACTTATCATAAATAATAACACTGAAATAATGATTTTATTTTCCACAGTTATTTACTGGCGATCTTCTACCCCCCGCACTGTTTCGTTTTTTTGACCGAAGGTGATATTTTTGGCCGAAGGTGGCTGACGGTGGCCGAAGCTAAAGGTTCGGTCGGACACTATTAACCATGAATATTAAAATTTTTGGATACATTTTCAAATTCTAAACAGAATGCTTTAATAGTTAAGCATGGGAATTTGCATAAAGCTTTCGTATATAAAATTGTTATATTAATCAAAACTTGCCAAAGCGGAATTTGGTGTCGCTTACTACTGGACTTGTTTTAAGCAGCTAAACTATTACTCAATATCAAAACCACACAATATAAGTCTACAACAAAACCAGGATTTGCATTTAGGGCTTGCGTTTTGCATTATCACTGATAACTATAAGTTATGTAAACTTAAAAGTAAATTTTGAAAAATTTAATAGCTTGAACAGTTATCATAATGATCGCTTTTTGTTTTAATATCCTTACCTTTAGTCCAATCTTTTTAATCCCAACCTTTTCTTCACCAACTGACGCCACCGAAGACTTTCTACTCTCTGAAGTCTCCTTTGTCAAAGTTGATGTCTGTCAAAGTTTTTGTTATGTTAGAAATGAACGTGTACAACTTTAACAGATCATTTAGATTTAACAGATCAGTGTTACGAGTTAATTAATGATTTTTAAAATCTACTTCTATTTCTTTCCAGAAATTAAACTTCATCGTTTAGTTCCCTAAACGATGAATTTTAAGTACAACTTTCAGTTTGGGGCTATTTAAACCCATCCACTTTATTTTTATTTCGAAAACAACTCGAAGACGTACCTACTCTTGATTTTATGGGTGGAAAGTAGGTAGTCTTATATTATTATGAAAGTAGGTTACCGATGTTTATCTTAATTTAAGAACAATAAAAAAGCTGCAGTATTTGGCCAAAATCACGTCTGAATTTGGATACATGCTTATTTATTATAAGAATCTCAAATACCTAATGATTGCTTCGCTTTATTTTAAGCAGACCTCAGGTGTTCATTATTTAAAATTAAAGTAGTTGTTTTTAATTTGGAGTTCTTATTACTAAGTTGCACGAAGTTGATGAATTGTTATAAAGGCAAGGTCTTGCAAGTAGATATTTTATAAGGCAATAGCTATAAGTCACAAGATGTACTTTACCGGATGGTACTAATAGATTGGCAATCTATTCAGTTTCTATCGGGCTCTCCAAGGGAGCACGCGTTTTTTGAGTTTTGAATTAAAAAGCTTAAGTTCTTTGTCACTGAGTTGGACTTCTTGAACGAGACGCACGAGGTAAGTTACTTTAATTAGTTAAATACGACATTTGTTTAACGGATAATAAATAATTTACCACAAATAAAGAATCCAATGTAAAATTATTTTTTTACCTTCAGTCCTTTGCTTTCGATTGTAGAGCTCCTTCGGCTCTCAGTCTTGACTTCTGAGACCTAAAAGAAGTAATAAAATGGAAGAATGCACAGTTTATTATTATTAAATGAAAGATAAATCTCACGAAATACCGCAAATCGCTAATGCAGTAACTATAATAATTTCACATGTTATGAAATTTCATAATATGTGAAATAAAGTTTAAATTCTAGTCAAATTATAATCATTACAATAAGATATTATGAAAGTAAATAATCATTATGTTGTAAAAAAAGAAACGTATATTACAAATACCAACAATAAAATATAAATAAAAAAAGATAAATAAATACCTAATTAATGTTAAAAAAATTAACAAAATCCTAGCAAACCGTAAAGTAGATGATTACGAGTAAGTTAATGATAAAATTGTAAACAAAGCGTTATTAAGCATTGGAATGTTAACAAGGAATGAAATTACTTAGCAATTTTCCATCAGAAATTGTGATATCTGATGTGAAGCATTTTGAAGTTTGAACACTAGAAGCACTATCTTCGCTGTCTCATGCAAAAGCGGCTAGCACTATACACTATACATCACTAACGTCACAACACTTAGCACTAACCAAACACTCGACGAATGTACTTTCTCGCCTTTCACTAATTTCAGTTCGATCACTCCGTATCCGAAGGGATGACATCGTTCGAGTTTAGACTCTGCGACGGATAATCGCAAAGTAACACGCCTGCCAATTATGCCTCCTTTTATAGATTAGGTCACCTCCCACTCTATTCGTTTGAGGTGAACATTCTCCCTCTTTGAAAACTTAACATAAATTTAAAATTCGATACAAAAAAAATTAAAAAAAAAAATTGTTTTCTTCAGTCTCGTTGTCAATAGCTACTCACGCTTTACCGTCATTGTTAGTTAACTTTTTGGCACTAATTTCAAATACAAATCCCATTTATTATTAAACTAATAAAAAAAAACAACTACGGTTCGAATTTTTTCACACACACACTTGACGCGTCAACACTGCCACAGAATCCGCTTTAATTGCTCTTACACCGAGAAAAACTGGCAACAAACTAAAGTGGTCACTCTTTTAAAATAGAACGAGACAATGTAATTAGCATTCTGTTACGTTAATTTACCTTGAAGATATTATGCGAAATTTAATCTCATAAATACATCATTCTCTATCTCATAATCTTGTTTCATATATTTAGATAGCCATGCATTGCATTTAGAAGCATAAGAAAGGGTTTGTAGGTGATGATTAATTTCAAACTAAGTAATCAATATACACGGATAAAATATAAAGCATTCGATTGCAAACTTAAAAAAATACTTTTTCCTCATTGCAAATAATAATTATAGTACAGATCCAGCATTATTATTGATATAATATGAAAACATTACAAACTTAGATAAAGCATGCATCACGTACCTACGAATCTACGAAAGCTTAGCAGCTACAAGCGTAGCACTACGTAGATATTGAAAGTCTACGAAATCAACATTTTAATTTTCTCGTGTTTGTGAACTTTTCTATGCTGTCTCTTTTCTATAGATTTATAAATCTAAATCTAATCTGTGATATAAATCTAATTTTGATTGAACCAGAATTAAACAATATGTAAGTAAGAATTTAACAAAACACACACGCACACACAGCCGATTTCATGTTTTACTATAATTGCATTGCAGTTAGTTAAAAAATAAAAGCACTTAAAAAATCGATATAGATAAAATAAAAGAGATTTTGCTTTGCAGTATTTCGTGAGGAAAAGTTAAAATATTCATTATAAAATAAAATAACGTTAAACTTACATCACTTTGAATAGATTCCCTTCTGCTTTCAGTCTAGAAGAAAAAAAATTACATTACAAATAAATTCAAATTGTAACCGAATCAACGATAATAATGTTTAAAAGTATATATAAATAAGTCATTTCAAAACAAACATAAAAAGTAATAATGGTATGGGTATATAGGAAACAAAAGATAAGAAAAACAAATAATTGATAAAAGGGATTAAGAAAATTAAAAAATTACAAGAAGGTTCCCGTCGTACAGGGAAATAAAATAAATATGTAATATGGTACATTTCTATGCAATGTGCTAAAATATAAGTCCAAGTGCAGAGAATGTTTTTGCAAAAATGGCGTGAACTTTTAATAAGTATATTTAAAGTATAACAATGTCATTCTATTGACGGTTACCGTTGCAAAAAACAACAGAAAAATATGTAAAGAATGAAATTTACATTGTTTTATTCATTCATTATGACTAAATACATTTATATGTATTTACAAATGTCTTCATTCATATATAATGTTGGATAGTTTTGGGATAACCTTATCTGGGCAGTGGTGGAAAATAATATAAGACAGTATGAAGGGTCACGCCAGGGGAATTTTTGTACCTTAACGGCTAGATACTGTTGCTGTTGTGCGACCATTAGCGTCTGTTTTATTGAAAACAGATTAATTATTATTAAAACTTCTTAATTTCTTAATTTTCATTTAAGAATTTCTATTATCCAAGTCAATTTCATAGAAGAAATACCATGCACCATACTACCCTCACACATTATTTCACTCCTATCACCAATGGCTGCCTGGTAGAGATTGCTCTGTAGCATTAAGGCAGCCTTTGCATGCGTAATTTTAAGTTGTATTAAATTTTGTTTCTTTCTTTTGTGCAATAAAGTTTTTATCTATCTGAGAAATTGTATTGATTGCAAAATCAATTCTTAAGCTTTTACATTTTTGATCTAGTAGAAAGTTTTTAAGAACTCGTAACTGATACAACAGAACTTAAATAGAACTTCAAAAGTACAGCGATCATTCTAAAGAGAGTCATTAAAGAATAAGTAGGCTTTGTTTTGCTTAAACTTAGTGCTCACCTCTGAAGCTTGAACAGAAGTTCTTCTGCTGTCAACCTAAACAAACAATATAACAGATTGAAATAGTTGTTCTTCCATATAATATACTAGCTGATGCCCGCGACTTCGTCCCGTGGACTTAGTTTTTAAAATCCTGTGGGAACAGTTTGATTTTCCGGGATAAAAAGTATCCTATGTCACTCTCTAGGTCCGTAGCTCTGTTGCAGCGTTATTGTAGAACAAACCAACAGACAAACACATTTTCGCATTCATAATATTTGTAAGGATGTAATCCATCAAATTCAACCATACACATGTATAATAGTGCAAAAAATTACGTCGATCCGATTCATTTATATGCGAATGTCTTATTTAATATTTTATTTTAATTTAAAACTGACTTAATTAAACTAAATCAATAGGTGTGCAATTAGTTCTGTTCCTTTCATATATCCGTGGAGGAAAGTCTAGAAAACTACATCATTAGTTTAAAAATTTATTAAGTATAAAAAACTATTTCAAATAGTTAAATTTACTTAATGAAAAATTTTTGTTCTTACCTCTCCCTTTTCTTTTTTTTCTTTGACATACGGAGTAGGCGATACCTTTTCATATTTCTCCAACACGGGTCTCTCATAATCATCAACGAAGTCCAATTCGTACTGAAAATATTCAATTTTTATAGACTCAATTCGAATTTAGGCTTACTTTACAACGTAATGTAATGTTATACATTACGTTGCAACGTAATATACAACGTGTATTGAAACTCCGAAATAATACTGAAGGAGGTGAATGTGCTCATGAAACTGAACAACTTTCCCCAAGGAACATAGGTCGAAATATGAAAAAAAAATTTTTACCTCCCATAGTAAATCAATCAGCTGATCGTCAATTTTGTAAGGGAGGTCCACATTTTTGTTTCACATTTCGAACTATGTTCCTTGGGAAAAATTGTTCAGTTTCATGAGGACATTCACCTCCTTCAGTATTATTTCGGAGTTTCAATACACGTCGTATATGCAATAGATTTTTTGAAACGTTTGATTAGGTACTTACCAAACCTGAAAGAAATAACATAACATATAACGAAGACAAGCATGCGACCATAAATAACCCAAACAAGGACACCACAACGAAGATCCCGCTAGGCTTCGATCAAATTATAATGCCAATTCTTGTACTTTTCAAATTAATTTTGTGTGTGCAATGTTTATGTACATATAAATGTTAATAAAAGTGTAATACAATAACATATGAAAAGAGTTGGTGCGTAGCGTACGTGTACAAAAAATAAAAAAAGTTGGTGTTCAGAGTGTAAAGAAATAGATAAAGAGGAAATTTAACGATCACGAGTAATTATTTATGAACAACATAACGAAGCTTTGACAAAATTCTTTCACAAATATTATACAGTTGAAATAGTTGAGCATTTTCACATGTAGCAGAGTAGGTACAAACATAGGCAGTGTTGCTGAAAGTGTAAAGAGTGTAAAAGTACAAAAATAAAAGAGAAATAAGAGAATTCAACGATCACAAGAAGATAGGGGACGTCACGATAACATTTTCCAGTACTTTCAAAGTGTTTACCCCTTGAACTTTCTCTTCGTAATCTTCAGTCACAGTTGCCTTTTTGGGTTTTTCTGCGGTCTTCTTTACCGTTTTCTTTAGTTGTGGCAATTCAAATTTACCCCCCACGACTCTCAGAGGGTCCTAAAGATGTTGCATAAGTTAGACTAATTGGATTGTCTACATTATCAAAGCGTTTCGTCTAGTGCGGGGTGAATTCAAAGCGTTAGTGTGTTCTGTAAACTAAGTTTAGACTAACTATAAAACGTCGTGATTAATAGAAGCAATAAGTATTTCGGTTAAGTGTTAGATTATTTTCTAATTATCTCAGCTTATTAAAGAAAATTGAAAATAGTACAGGCAAATCGTGTCTACCTCATCTGTAGATCCTTTCTTGACCACAGCCGGTCTTTTGACTTTAAGTTCTGCGGCTTCTGAACCCTCCTATAATTTTTTTAATTATATAAAAAACAATATCGTAGTAATAATCTTTTGTATTTCGATATAGAAATCCGTTAATTTCAATTTACTGAGATAATTATAATATGTAAAATATTTTGTACCGTTCGTTTTTTCTGAGCAGGTTTCTTTTGCGTCAGAGAAGCCTCTTCGGGGGCGGTTGTCTTAGTTTTCGGCTTGGCAAGGTTTATAGATTCTTCAGTATCCTCACCCTAAGCCACAAATAATAAAAATAAGTGTAAAAAGCGAAACAAAAAAGTGAATATTCCAAAAGTCTACACAAAATTAAAAACACTTCAAAGTGTTCTTATTTTTCTTTTGTTAAAGAAATAGAAAGGAGGAAGAGAAGTAATGAATATAAGTAATTTTTATGTTTTAGTCATTAAAAATCTAAAGAAATTTTCTTGATAGATTGCTATTCTAGCTCATTCTGCTGTGTTTTCTATGGTGTAATTAGATTTCGCTATTTTTGATTCACCTAAGTAAATCAATGAAAGAAAGTTCGTGTGATTCTAAAAAATGTGCTCTACTAGTCCACAACTTTACAGATTATTTACCTTTACAAGAACTATAACTCTGTCTAAAAATGTTGGAATCGATAGCGGTATTTCTGTCTGTGAAAATATGTTTCTTTTTATTAATATTTCAACTTGCCCCTAAAATACCTTGAAATTCAGTATTAATAATCATACCTCGTCAACCTTGTCTTTTCCTGTAGGTAACTTAACAGTTTTAGTGTCAACTATTTCCGGTTTCTTAATTTTCAGTTTCGCTTCTGCTTCACCCTCCTAAGCAAAATACGTTTTTTAATAAATCGCCTTTTTTTAATTAAAAAGGTAATAAATATTATTTGAGTTAGATCTGAATGTATGAATACGAACCGTTGGCTTTATTTCAGCCGGTGTTTTGTGTGTGAGAGAAACGTCTTCAGGCTCTTGCCCTGGCTTTGCTGGAGTTTTTGGTTTTGTGAGACTGACACTTTCATCGACATCCATTGGCTATCAAAGAAAGGCATTGTGTAAAAATGTTGTTTTACGTTATAAAACTAAATAACTTCAAACAAGATATTTAACATATTATATGTATATGTACCTCAGCCTTTTGCCCTGGTTTCACCGGTCCTTTTGGTCTGGTGACACTGACGTTTTCATCAACGTCCATAGGCTATCAAAGAACATTATTCACTTTACTATTTAAAGAACTATTAACTCATATTAACTAGATTAAATATATTTACTTTACTATT
Organism: Hipparchia semele; assembly: GCA_933228805.2. Lineage (NCBI taxonomy): Eukaryota > Metazoa > Arthropoda > Insecta > Lepidoptera > Nymphalidae > Hipparchia > Hipparchia semele. The sequence continues at coordinate 3,707,733 of OW121731.1, forward strand.
TTATAGAAATAAGCAATATGTTTTAAGCTCGAATACTGAATACTGCTAATACCTCAGGTTTTTCTTTTTCTTTAAGTGACCGTCTTCTCTGAACAGTTTCAGTTGAAGACGTTTCTTCTTCTGGTTCTGGCTTTTTGTCCTCCTAGTTAGCATTTGTATCTCAAATTAATATATTTATCCCAAATATTCAAAACAAACCTTTTTCATCTTTATTAACTTAGTTATATTTATATTTATGATTGAAATTATAATTAATAATATATTAATTTAAATGATATTTATAAGCTATAGGTATTAATATAGAATATACCTTTTTCTTTTTCTCAATAGGTGTTGGTGTAAACTTTTCGTACTTTTCAAGGACTGGCCTTTCGTAATCATCGATGAATTCCTCTTCTTCGACCTTCAAAACCACGTAGTAAAAGTATAATAAAATTAATTACAATATAATATTATGCAAAAATTAAAAATGAACAAAATAATTAAGCATATTCTACCTGTTATACTCTGCAACTACCTTTGCTGAAAATGGTAAGCAATCAATAGAAAGCAAAGTTCTTTTACAAAAGCTTGTTATATTGTTAAGTGCGTCACCAAAAATTTATAATAATTAATTATTCGAATTAGATAAATCCTATGAGAGTGTCAGAATTATTATTAGAGCTTTATAAGAGTTGATAGAAGAATATTTGCGTAGTGCGTTTTAATTGGTCGTATTAGTTCGTCCAAATCGTGTAATATAGTGTTATTGTAATTATTTTGTAGTATGTTTAGTAATTGTTATGTAGTTTGATTCATATTTGTACCTCTTTCTTTTTTAATGAAGAACGTTTTTTAAGTTTTGATTCATCTTTTTTAACAGTCTTTGTCTTTGGTTTGTCATCTGGTTTTTGCTCCTCTCCCTAATTAAAATAATATATTCCTTTAGTTTCATTTTTAAAATTATTTGAAATTAAGCAATAACTTCTTTTTATCAAAATTATACCTTGTCCTTTGCTACTGATCGTTTCCGTAGCGTAGGGAATGCGGGTTCTTCTTCCATTTCCTTAGGTTTAATTTTACCTTTCATCATATCAATCTCATCCTTTAAAATGAAATTTTATTAATAGTTAATATTATTTGCGATAATATGACATTACAATTACACTGTTATATAAAATAGATACCTGTGTATCACTAGGTGTACGTTTTGTTTTAGGAGTAGGAGCAAGTTTTTCAAATTTCTCAAGTTCTGGACGTTCATAATCATCTACGAATTCAGGAGACTCCTATGAAATGTAATAGTGATTTAATGTTATATGATATTATAATTTAAATAAGAATTATTGTCAGTTCAATTTTATTAACATTATACCTCCTGGACTCCATTCTGTTTCTTTGTTTTTTCTAACGCCGTTGGAGACACTTTATCGTATTTCTCCAGATCTGGCCTTTCATAATCATCTACAAATTCTTTCTGTTCTTCGAGCTAAAGTAAAAAGTTTATTTTAGTTGTATCTTTGAACTAAAGTAAATAAGTCAATTTAGATTGGTATTTTTTATAATAAATTTGTCATTTATGAACTTTGTTTTTTATTACCTTTTTCATTGGTTTTTTGCTTTGTGCAACTTGTGCTACTTCCGTAGGCTCTTCCACTGGCTTGACTGGTGTCTTTCCTAATTTAACTTGCGATAATTCGTCAACAGGTTCCTCTGGTTTAGGAATGCCTTTTTTGATGCTTGGGCGCTTTGGCGCTTCGTCAACCTAGTTATATGTATATTAATGTTGCAAAAATTTAATTTTTCTTAAGTACAACTACTAAAAATAGTAATAATTTGTACTTAGAAAATAAATACAATGTCAATTACTTCTTATAGGTTAAATTAGTACTTATTTAATTTTTATCATTTTTACTAACCAAAAAATCTAAACAATTTTAATACAACGTTTGGTAAAAATTAATGTACCTTTTCTTTTGGCTCGACTTTTGTTTTTTTCTCTGGTGTCGGAGTGGCCACGGAAGGCTCCTCCTCATCACTTTCATCCGGTTGACTTTTTACGCTCTCCGTAAGAGAAGCACGTTTGGTCTAAATCAGTAAAATCTCAAATGAGATTCAATCATTCCAAATTTAGGAATAAGCAATAATTATAACGTAATTAAGTATTTAAGTTTTGTAGTAAGTGCAGTAAATATTGTTGTTTTGTGATTACCTGGGGCGTGTCACTAACTTTTGATCTCTTTTCAAGTGGTGTTGGTGTAATTCTTTCATATTTCTCCAATACTGGACGCTCGTAATCGTCAACAAAGTCGAATTCATCCTAAATTGAAACAAGTTTTAGCACATCTAAATGTTATCACAACACAAAAAAAACATCCAATACTGTTATCATTTATATAGAATGTAAAATATAGGTAGTACAGCATGTAATATTGAACTAGTTTCCACTAGGTATTACTTTAAGATATCCTGACACCTAAGTTTTTACAAAGAATATAGGTAGAAAGTAATACTTACTTCTTTTTCTTCTTTCTTTTGGGCAACAACTTTCTTTCTGACCACTTTCTTCTTTTCTTCAGTCTTTTTAGTTTCTTTTTTATCTTCTTCAGGTTTTGGTTCCTCTTTGGGTTTGACGGGTTTGAGTTTTGGAATGCCTTCAATTTTTTTCTCTGGTTCGGGTTCTTTTTCAGTTTTCTTTTTCTCAATTTTCTCTAAAAGTGCCTTCTTTTCCTCTTCTGTTTTGGCTGCCTTCTTTTCAAGAATTTTTTTAGCTTCTTCAATTTCAATTTCAGCTTTCTTCTGTTCTTCTTTTGTTTTTATTTTGGTTTCAACTTTCTTTTCTTCAACTTTAGCTTCTGTTTTCTTTACTTCTACTTTAGCTTCTGTTTTCTTCTCTTCAATTTGAACATCTTCTTGTTGAGCTTCTACTTTTAGCTCTTCTTTCTTTGAAAATTTCTTAGAGGCCATTTTCTTCTTTTTAATAATGGTCTTTTCATCTTCTTCCTCCTCCTCCACTTCTTCATCTTTACGTTTGAGTTCCTGTTTCTCCTGTTTTATATAAAAATAAAATTATTATTAAATAATTCTGAGTGACTATTGTGTTTAAGTAATAAAAACATATTTTGTTTTTTTTAGCTGGTTAAGGCTAAAGAAATGTTAAGCTAAAAATAAATAATAATCTGAAACTTTATAACTATTGACCATTAAAGGTAGAAAATAATATGGCTATTTTATTTTATTTATTTATTTTATAACTTAAAAAATGAATCAAATATTAACCTTTTTCTCATCAATGTGATTCTCTTCAATGACTGATTTTTCTTCAACAATTGACATTTCCTCTTCAGATTCCTCCATTACAGTTTCTTCTTCATCTTCCTCCTTTTTCTTTTTCTGAAAACAATTTGATGAAATATTTTTTAAACAAATTAGAAACACATAAGGCTTATCATCATTATAAAGCTACCTTAAGTAAGCAAATTATTTACCTTCTCTTCAACAATTGTCAAGTCTGCACTAGATTCATCCTCCCCAAATTCATTTTTGATTACTACCCTATAGTTAGCTACGTATTTCGATGTCACTTTCCTTATGATCAGTCTTGCACTTGTACCGTCAAATGACGTGTTAATTTCCGAGGAATCTCTGATCACTGTTGAATTTTTATACCAGGTACATCTGCATGATTGATCGGATGTCTTTAGAACTGCTACAAATTCAGCCTCCTCGTTTTCTTTTCTGGCCTAAAATATTTGTATTTAGTTATTAATTAATATTAAAATAATTTCCATTGAAGAATAATTAATTAAAAAGCATTCACAGTAGGTTTAATAAATGACAAGTGTATATTATCAAAAGCTAATGTAGAACCAAGAAATTGTGCATCTCAAATACGAGTAAAAACAAATATTGTGATCACTAACCAAACTTCTGAAGTGTTTGATAATTTGTGGTTTCTCTCCCTTTTCTTCAGGAATATCAGTAATTTCAACTTGTTGCGAAGTTGCTTCACCTTTCTCGTTCTTCGCGACAAGTTTATAGGAGCCTTTATCTTGTTGCGATATATTTGAGATCTCTAATTTTACTGCGAATTCACCCTGAAAAAACATAAAATTATTGAGAGGTTATGTGGAAGAAATATCAAAGATATTATATGATGATTTGGACTTATCTTTGGAGGACGTTTTGATACGACAATTTGAAAGTTTAAAATCGTTATATTTCGTGTCCTACGTTAGGAAAAATATTCATTATATGATTACTTACTTCTCTAATAGGTTCTATTAGAACAGTGTGCCTAGAATCTTCTTTAACAGCACTTGCTTCTTTGTACCATGTGCAAGAAGGTGCGAATTTACTTAATACTTTACATTCAACAATAACTGTTTTCCTTTTGATTATTTTTATAATCTTTGGCTTCTCTTTGATAACTGGAATGACTGTAATAAAAAAATATGTTAAATAATATTATAAAATCAAATATGATTAATTTCCGATTGTTTGAAATTAATAAAAAACTTACTTTCAATATTGAGCGTAAGATTTGCATTGAGCTCTCCAAGTTCATTCTTGATATTACATTTATACAATCCGGAGTCTTCGATACCAGGATCTATTAATTCCAAAATGATAGTGTAAATGTCTTCTTTTACTTCGACCCTGGTCTTTATTTTTGACGATTCCCTGACTTCTTTGCCTTCGTGGTACCACACAATCGTTGGCCTTGGACTAGCTTTTACTTTGCAACCCATTATTACAAGTTTACCATTTTCTTTTGACTGAATAGTAGGTTTTTCAACAAACGTTGGTCCCTCTCCTTCAGGTTCTGGTTCAGCTTCAATGTTTAAGTTTAGATTAGCATTGCTCTCTCCAAATTCGTTCCGAACATAACAGCGATAGGCGCCACCATCCGCTGCCGTTGGGTTAGATAAGAGTAATATTAATTCATAAACATCCTCTTTTATAACAGACGATTTGATTTCTATTTTACTGCTAGCCTTAATAACGTTTGTGCCTCGGTACCACGTGACTTCTGCCGCCGGCTTAGCTTTGCAGATACAACGCATTGTAATGAGTGTGCCATCTTCATTAGGAATTATTCGAGGTTTTTCAATAAATGATGGCGCGAACCCATTTTCGTCGTCTCCCCCTATGGAAAAAATTTGATATAATTCAAATTCTTTACTTTTTATAGTGAACTGCATGCAGCATCAAAAGCTTCAAGCTTTACATGCATTGCTACTGTATGCGTACTTTATTCACATTAAAATAATACAATTTTATGATAACCTCTTATTACCTTGGAAGTTAAGAGCAATATTGGCATTGCTTTCACCATATAAATTGAAAGCATTACACCTATAATTTCCCCCATCTTCCTTAGTGGGACCCAAAATTTCAAGGGTGAGATTGAAAGTGTCCTTTCCAGTAGCTTTTCTGGACATCTTCATTTTATTACCATCCCTAATTTCTTTATCCCCATGGAACCACGTAATATCTGGCACAGGATGTGCTTCAAGTATGCATTCCATAATTAAGACATCCCCTTCTTGTCGTATTGTAGGTTTTTTTGGAAACCTAGGTGCTTTCCCATCGGGAATTCTGTTTTAAAGATAAATATTTTAATAACAAGTCCTAATTTCTTTTATTTTACTTTAAAGCGATAACTATACATTAAAAAATGCTTACTTTGGTTTATCCCCACCCTGGAAATTTAAATTTATTTTAGCTACGCCTTCGCCGTGTTTGTTTTTTGCAACAGCCCTGTATTCTCCCTTATCCGAATTTTCTACGCCTATTATTTCTAATCGTGCCATATGATACAATATTTGGTCCTCTTCTAATGAAATTTTATATCTACTACTTTCTTTTATCAACTTCTTTCCATGGTACCTGTGTGCATGTGACAATATTAGTTCCTTAGTATTTAAATTAATCTCTTTTAAGGACAGAATATTTCTTTAAAACTTATCATGTCCTTACCATGCTACGGTTGGTTTCGGTTTGCCAACACATCGACATTCGAATGTGATTTTGGTACCATCCTCCGATTGCCTGATGACTGGTCTCTCCGTAAACGTAGGTTTGATAAAGTCTTCAGGCACGGGGGCTTCATCGCCTACATTAATTTTTATTAAATTAGTATACGCTAATTCTTAGCTTATTCTTAGTTTAGAAGTTTCACGAAGATTTGCAGCTTTTCATTGTCATGGTTTCGTATAAACAATTTAAGATGTTTTCTCATGATTCGTGTACGTATTAATTACAACGCAGCCAGGTTGGTATATAAGAGTTAATTGTGGGATAGAAAAAGTTAAAATATTGAGCAGATACATAAATAATATTATGTAAATTTGTATTACTTTTTGACTAACTTCCATCTAAAATAAATTTTCCACAACTATCAGTACGCAATACAGTTGCCATTGTTATCAATAGTTTTATTAACAGTGCATATGCAAAAGCCAATAACTAGAAACTTTTACACATTTAAAACTATGTAAAAATGCTGGGATGAATTAAGTTAGTAAAGCGTTTGAATAAGTGACTAATGATGATAAGTTAACGTAATAATTAAACGTAATAAATGTTAGTAAATGAGCAAGAGAACTTTTTAAACAATATTTTAAATGCTAACAATGTTGTTTGAGTGTGTGATATCGTGTATGTGAAATAGTCTGATGTTTAGTTACAGAAAATTTTTGTGCCACGGGCCCATTGCAATGGGCCTTTGCAGAAAACATCTTAAAAACGTGAAAAACTTACACATACAACGAATTTAAAATCTAACCATGTGTATTGTTGTGTAACTATTTAATTTTAAAAATTAGTTGATGAATACAATAAGCTATGCTGCAAATTCTACGTTCAAATTATGGAGTCTATTACATTTACTGGATTAGGAACACACAAATACAAATAAGCAACATTTTAAAGCTTTTTTTTTAATTTCTTGAGAAATTAGGGCTGTTAATTTTTGAAATGAAATATTTTTGTCAATTCAGTATTTCTTGTACAATTTCACTTTTGTATGAATTTTAATTTTCATGATTTGCTTTGGAATATTTAAATTCAATCAACGTGCAATTGTATCATGAATATGCTCTTTTTATTAATCGTATTTAAGACTGTCGAAAACTATTTCATTTCAACTTTGTGTATATTTTCTTGTATGTAATTAAAAGGCTTGTATTTAAACGCTTACCATAAATGTATGTATTATATCAAAAATTCAATGTTTCATAGCATTTACTTATTTAGGGTAGCAAAAAGAATACTTATATATTTGGAGTCAATATATTTTTACTCAAATTTTGTACTAATTTAAAAAAAAAGTACTTTGATGAGCGTTTAAATTATATCCATATTAAAATTAGATATTGCAATTAGTTATCTATAGTATATCTGAAGGTATAGTAAGTACCTTTAGGTAAAAAAGATAGATTTAAAATACTTTTATCATCTATCAATATATTATTCTTTCTTTCATTATTATTTAGCAACATTTCATCATTAATATTATTTATTTTATTTGATTCTTTATTATTATTATTTTCATGAGCTAATACGTCAATAATGCACTTACTATCGAAGTTCAAACTGATCGTGGCGTTGCTTTCACCGAGTTCATTCTTAGCGGTCACTCGATATTTGCCGGCATCCTCCACAGTCACATTGTTTATTTCTAACGAGGCGTGGTATGATTTACCATCCTTGTTCACCGATAACTGTAGAAAAAACAAAAAATAAATTATAGTTTAGAAACACTCATGTTCAGTTTTCAGTCCGCACCTTTAACGGTTGAGTTATCGAGGCTTTGAAAAATGAATATCAATTAATTTTCAGAAAAGGAAGCAATGATTATTTCAAAGTCTTATTTAAGGCTGAGTTCGAAACAGACGTATATTATTATCGTTCTATTTTCCTATCATGGACTCTTTTCGTTTGGTTTGGAAGTTAAGGGAAAACTGCTTTTGATTGACTAGATAAGGATCATCTAAGCCTAAAAAATAACTCAAACATAACTTGACGTAAGATACTTAATCAACAATATACAAGTACTTTGATGATTATTTATCTTTAGTTCCTTTAGTTCTAGTTTTTATTTAATTTATCAAACATATAAGAAGTACAGCTACTCGTAAAACATTTAGTTTCAAATATTGAGATAAAGCTTGTTTGCTTCTACTGACTTTGTAATAACAAGCAGAAGTTTTCACTGCTATATTTATATCAAGCGAATAATATCAGATAGGCTGGCTTCTATTTAGTCACAATAAATTTTAATATCTAAAACTAGGCCATCGGGTAAACACAAGACCTGCGCCCGAGTTGTAAGCCAATTATATTGAGGTCAAGGCCACACCAAATTTATAAGAAATAAACACCACGTTAACACGATTCTCGGAATTCCTTCTCTCGAAGTTTCTGCGAAATTACCTGTTCAAACGTTACATGGAGCCAATCATAGCTTTATCTGAAGATTTTAAGATCGATTTGATTTTTAGAACATATTGGAGGACTCTCAGCCTCCAATATGTTCCTCACGATGTTTTCCTTCGCTGTTAAAGCAAATGATATTTAATTCCTTATAATGAACATAGCTAGGAAAGGCGGGTTGACATCGTCCAAGCATCTGCTTCTGCATCTGCACGTGCCAACGGTTTTCGAACGGAGGGAGATCTTTAGATCGTACAAAGTGAAAGAAACTTAGGAAAATGGACGAGTGAGTAAGCTTGTAACTGCTTGTTTGACCATACAGATTTTTTTTTTAATATATAGACTAGCGCTTGGCTGCGATCACACATGATGGTAAGTGAAGATGCGGCCTAAGGCGGAACACGCTTGCCTAGAAGATGCCTATTCACTCTTTGATTTGAAGGTACCCAAATTATAGTTAGAGGGAAAAACGGAAGCCGGAAGGGCATTCCAAATTTTAGCGGTGCGTATCAGGAACGAGGAAGCAAAGCGCTTAGTGCGCGTCCTTGGGATTGCAACTACGTAGGGGTGCAGATCTTTTCTGTGCCTTGCGTTTCGTTGTTTTCTGTTGGCGGATTATAGGAAAATAATTAACCTTTTCTTGCTAAATTGAATAATTCTTGAGCACACGGTCCGGAATATATCAATTCGAGGGAGGTACACGTTCATGAGGTTACCTTGTGTCTGGAGCTCGGCTTGACCTCGTCGGTGTTGTGGAACCACACGACGGCGGGCACGGGCTCGGCCTCGATCCTGCACTCGAAGATGAGCCGCTTGCCGTCGTCCTCCTGCCGGATGGCCGGCTTGCGCGCGAACGTTGGTGCTTTGCCGTCTACTTGTCTGGAAAGTTCGTTATTACTGTTAATAAAAATTACTGACTTTTTACTATTACTACTAACTTTTAAACAAAAATTACTAAGTTTTTAAAATTCAAAAAAAAAATCAAAACTATTTATTGCATGTAGGCCAACTTGTGGCTTTTGTCAATGATTGAGAACCTGCCACCCGTTCAGAATGTTAATTCTGCTTCAACCAATTCTTTTGGAATCAAATTATAAAAGCAAATACTCGGCCTGTCAAAAAATCTATCGAGTTTTTCTGTCAATAAAGTTTCAGTACTAACTCGGAGTTAGAAAGTAGGCAGTAGAACTAACTTTGAAGAGCTCGCAAAGGCGTCGGCCCTGCGCCTGATCTCTCTCCGATCATATCGTATATTTCCATCACATCGGACTACACACACTACGTACACTAGTGCACTATACTATTTTCCACGCAGATGGATTTTACATAAATAAATAAACTGAATATTTTGAAAAAATAAACAACAATTTATTTTTTTGCAAACAGAAATCTTTCTCTCTTACGCGCCCGCGGTGTATTCACCATAATTTATTTCTTTAAACATGTTTTATTTATGGGTGTCTCTGCTTTGAATACCATTGGTCATTAAAGCAGTATTGTGAGTACTTTAATTTTATAGATCATTAAATAGTTTTTTACAGTTTGGTAGGCGAAGTAAATGAAGTAAATTGTTTTTGAAGTTTGGCTGACCACCTTTCTACTAGTAAGAATGATAATGTTCCTACTTGTGCAGTGTGTGTGTAGAAACCAGGTACACTCTCGATTCCCATAATCTCAGGCTGAAATCTCTCAGACTCAAGACACGGCTCAGACTCAAGACAGAGTTAAAACGAGATAGATATATGTCAGAGCATAATTGTGTCTCTTTTTAACCTCTATCTTGAGTCTGAGCTGAGTCAGAGCACGCTCTATAGATCTCAGCATCAGTCGGATGGGATCGCAATCTGGCAAGATCGGAAAAAATCAGGCACAAGAACGACGGCATTACTTGCTTTTAGGGGCATGGGGATGTAAGAACATTAATCACTAAACTCTGAGTTTTGGTTACTAAGTATTTCATGACAGAAAAATCAAATCGATTTTGGGTGCGAATTGTATTACTAGTAGTCTGCCAGCAACACATTCCAGAACCTATTTTTTTTTTTTGACCTTTAATCTACGATTGACATTGGATACACAGCTGTCATCCTTTTTTGGCGCATATTTTGCGCGCTGTAAGCAATTACGAGTGTCCGAGGAACTAAAATTAATAAGGGCACTGGTTGATAACTGATAGTAGATAATTTTGGCGCTTCCTGCATCCCGACATTATTAGTTCCAGAGACATTCGTATGTCAAATGTGGCACTTAAATTGATCATTCAATTAAGCTGTCATTTGTGTCCAGCTTCGATCACAGAAGAAATATTTTTTCTTCTGTGATCAAAGGTGTTCAGTGTTAATATGATTAACTATAGAAGTCCACCCCAAACGTTTATCGGCTTGGAACTATTACATAAAGAATACGGTTGTCTACTATGATTACTACTTAATTGACGTGCAGTAATTATATTTATAAAAATGGATGACTTACTTCTGTTTTTCTTCATCAGCGGCTGAAAATAACAAAAATTTCGTTAAAATCATTCTTCTCAAGTTCAGAGTTCAGCTAAAAAGTATACTAAATAGATGAGTGTAACTGTACATAGATAAATGTACAAATTATTATTAGATCTTACTCTGATAAATTTCCGGAAAAACCGATGAACATTTCTGACACTTATTGTATTGGATGGCCTATAATTCTTTGGATCCATTAGACATTTTTGCATTACAAAAAAATAAGGTTAATTATTTGAGTAAGTACTTCAAAATTTAATTTAATAATAGGCTGAACCTATCTTCTACCCAGTCAGGTTGACCTACATTAAATAAATTAATAATTTGTAACTTGAGCAATTTTTTCTGTTCGCGTTATCCACCATTTATGTTGAACAGTAATGTAGCGGTTTCTAATTTCTGTAGTTGAATGTTTACATTCACTAACATCATCCAGACGTAAATATTTAGAATCTCAGCATTCGCGATCTCAGAATAAATCCAGGTGTTCTATATTTCTAGTTTCTTGTAATTTGAATATTAAAATGTTAGTTAAATAGTTGTACGCATAACGTATATAGGTTTTTAACAACCAAAGCTTAGAATCGACACATACCAAAGTACCAGATAGATTTAATATAAGAAGTTAAGCAGTTGAATCTTGATATTTTATCTACTTCATTTTAAAACTGATCAATTTTCTTCGACATATTGTATTTAGCAAAATAGCCGTAATATAAGACAATATACATGATAATATGACGTGTTTCATGTACCCAATGCAGACTTTCGTCAGACGTTCGTCGTCATAATATTTATCTATATATTTTTTCGTCGTGAACGTGTTCTTTACGTCCCAGTTGACGTCGAAGAGATATATTTAGTCAGCTGTTTTTCGTTCATCGTAATTTATTTTTGTCTATGACTTTCGTACATGTTTTGTGTTATTTATATGTCGTATTGGATTACCGATGTTAATTTCTCCGTTTTGTTCTCAAAGGCAAATTTTACCTACATCATTATTTATTTTAATATTTCATGTTTCGCTTGATTCAATTCAATGTCTATCAGAATTGAGTTTTCGCTGACAGACAATTCACGTTCATTTCAACTCATCGCCAGTCAACTTCTCAGAACTGTTCTCTCGATCGAAAAGGGTTTAGGCGATAGACCATAATGCTAAGCAATTTCAAAGACCTTTTCCATCCTCTATTTAATCATCTTGGAATTTCAAAAAATCTTTTAGTGGGTTCATAAAAGGAACCTATAATCATAATTTCAAGTTTCTAACTCCAGTGGTTTAGGTTGTGCGTTGATAGATCGGTCAGTCAATCAGTCAGGACAAGTATTTATATAAGTATGGATTAGTAGCTGATGCTCGCGATTTAGTTTTCAAAATCCCGCGGGAACTCTTTGATTTTCTGGGATAAAAAGTAGCCTATGTCACTCTCCAGGTCCTCAACTATACTCACGCAAAAAAACTCGTCCAGCCGTTGCAGCGTTATTAAAGGACAAACCAAAAAACCGACAAAAAAAGGAAGTAAGGATAATATAGATAACTTATGTACACTTACGGCTAAAGTTAAGGTTAATAGAGGCGGCCACCTCGCCCATCTTGTTCTTAGCCTTAACTTTGTAGAGCCCCGCGTCAGTCTCGATCACGTCATCCAGCACCAACACCACTAGGAATTTGTTGTTGGCTATACTCTGGATCCTGTGGACGAATAACATTCAATGTAAATACAATTTATTGTATAGTTCTTATAATTCACGAGTATAGTTCTTAGAACTCACAAGTATAGTTCTTATAATTCACGAGGGCGCGTGAGCTTTACGAACCTACTCTCGCTCACACTTATACAGATACGACACACACACAACCATGAGCCACGCGCCCTTATGAATTGCAAGAAGAATACAGAACCATAAGGATCTTGATGCTGCAGGGGTACTGCCCCCCTAAATTCTGGGGATTTAGGAACTGTCGATTATGAATAGTTATTGTAGGTACCAAGTAAAGATTACATCGTTGAATTCCAGGACTAAACTCCTCAATCCTGATGCTGCAGGGGTTTAGCCCACCTAAGTTGTGGGGATTTAGGAACTGTCATTACTTAGTTCTTAGCATTAGTTATTCTTTCTTAAAACGGTTTAACTTGATTTTTTGCTTAATTTACGAGGTGTTTCAATAGTTGTTTCAGATATAAAAAAAATTGCTGAATTTCAAGAGGAAAAAGCTTATAGCCCCTTAGCGATCGTTTTAAAAACAATAAAAAATTAATCCTTTTTCAACCGACTCACAAAAAAAGAGGAAGTTCTCAATTCGTCGGAACCTTTTTCTTATTTTTTATGTATATTCGCTGATTACTCGAAGTTGCCTAGACCTATTTGGAAAATTCTTTTTTTGTTTGAAAGGATATACTTCCCAGGTGGTCCCATTGTCATCAGGTCAGAATCTGATGATGGGATCGTGGAGAAATCGAGGGAACTCTTCAAATTTTGTAGGCACAATTGATATACTTTGTATTGGCGTTTGAAGTCGGTTTTGTAAAAAGAATTTACGTTTATATTATTTATTCGTTTAGTCGGCATAGTTGCCGCCTGCCGGTGCCAAATGTGTCAACTTTCGATTGTGTTGGCTCCGATTAGCAATAAAAGGAGCATCAAGACGAACATAGCGTTAATGTCGCCTGTCGGGTCGGTGTCGATGACCTTATCTTTGTCACTGCTAATTGCAAGCGGGTTCACGCTTCGCACATCATCGCTTTCTGATCCCAACGCTATGTAGCATAATATAAACGTAAAAATTCTTTTCACAAAACCGACTTCAAACGCCACTACAAAGTATATTAATTGGATGGAACTGGGAACTTCGTCTTTTAGTATTGTAAATTAGCCTATGTCACTCTCCAGGTCTTAAATCATACCCATGCAAAAAATGACGCTACTCTGTTGCTCCGTGATTGCAGGACAAACCAACAAATCAATAAACAATGACACTTTTGAATTTATAATATGAAGGCATATCGATTACATCGATAGATTTCTTGAATCGAAACACCATAATGTCATGGCGTCGTCATCATCATTTGAATCAATCATGTGATTTTTAACAACTTTTTAATCCCCCCAGAAGGAAGAAGGGGAAGAGGGGGGGGGGGGGGGGGGATAACCCCTTGTGATATTTCGTGATTTTTCCGAACCCCCTCGTCCCCTTTCGAGCCTCACTTGATTAATGGATGACCCCCAAAGTATATTTTTATTCCCTTGTTTTATATTTGACAAATTATCTCTGAAGTATGTTTGTGTTATTCACACAGAATAGAGCATAAGCTAAGGGGCTAAGCCTCTAAGCCCCTAAGGTTAACGGTTTAGCCCCTTAGCTTAGAAACAACTGATGCAAGTGTACTCACTTAAACTGTGTCCTATTGTCCTCCTTGAGCAGTTCATCGCTGCGGTACCAGCTGATCTCCGGCTTGGGCGAGGCCAGCAGCTGGCACTCGAACACCAGCTTGTTGCCATCGTCCTCCTGGCGCAGCTGAGGCTTCTGCGTGAAGCTCGGGGCAAAGTCGTCGGTCACCCCCATAGTGCTAGCGGTTTGTCATCACTGCTTGAGAGAGTGGCTGCTCGCTACTTGAAAGGACGAGCTGTGATCCTGCGGAAGAATAATTATTATCTACAACTACCACTGAAGTAAATAAATATTATTTCTCTTGCTTGGAAATTTGAGCATTATTTTGACAACTTTCTTTGAGATAAATCGAAATTGCAATACTGGCCTACATGCAAACAGCGGCCGGCAAAAGTTGGATGAAAATCCATATCTGTCGTGGTTTAGCGGCCAAATAAATTACATAGTAAACTCATATCTGTCGTGTAATTTAAAAATGGAATGATCTTTTACTCTGAAACATGGCAAGAAAGCAGGTAACTTATTCTATTAGGTAGGTTATTTAAATTTCTAACTGGCTTGCAAATAGAAAGCTGTTTATTGAAAAACAAAAACAAATGAGCACTTTAACGTAGGAAAAATGATTGTGGTTCGTTGTTCATTTGATTTTGAAAAGTAAGTTTCAACTTCCGCGCATTATTTGAAAAAAGTAGGTACTAACTCACGGTTCTACTAACAATTAAATAACAGTCATGCTTAGCGAACTCCTAGAAACAATTCATTGTTCCTAGGCAAGTCGGTGCAATTACTTCTATTTTGCATAATAGCAAATATTGCCCTGCTAAACCTATTTGCTAGTCCATACTCAATATTCTATTTTCATATTATAAATGCGAAAGTTTGGATGGATGTATGGATGTTTGTTACTCAATCACACTGCAACGACTGAAAGAGATAGATAGACTGGAATAGCACATAGGCTACTTTTGATCCCGGAAAATAAGGGAGTTCCGCGGGAAAACAAAAAACCTCAATCAACGCGAACGAAGTCGCGGGCATCAATTAGTATATAATAAGACAATGATAACTACAGAATCTTTATGAGAATCGTTAATTAATCTAACGATAAATCTAACTGGTCAAATTAAACTAACCAAAGATTGTGAACTAAAATCTAAGTAGTCAGATTAAGTTAACCAAAGATTGTGAGTAAAATCTACGATACGTATGTATATGATAAGTAACGGGTCAAGGTCAATTATACCAGATAAAGGATAAGCTTGTTTTGATTAGACCTGTTGATTTGGTATTTTTTAACCCATCTCAAGCAAAATTTTCACTTTTTAGTAATTAAAAATGTTGTTTGAAATGGGTTAGTGTCGTGCCTTAATTTGTAGTGCGCGGGTGCAATCGCGGGGCCCTAGCTGTCATCTAGAATAGAATAGAATAGAATAGAATATTTTTTTATTCAAATAAACTTTTACAAAGTGCTTTCGAATCGTCAAATGAATCTACCACTGGTTCGGAATGCCGTTCCAACCGAGAAGAACCAGCAAGAAACTCGGCGGTGGCTCTTTTAAAAATAAAATAGTATTGTAGAAACAACATTAATATGTTGTGTACAATTTACGAGTTAGTTATGCTCATGTATTGCTGGAGCGAGTTATGTCCACGCTTTTTTATCATTTATGTAATCTTCAATTGTATAATATGCCTTCTTTATTAGATCCTATTGTGATCTGTCAACCTACATTCATAACATCACATAGTTCTTCCTAAAGTTGGGTTCCAACTTAATCTAAATAAAATATAAATGACACAGACTCCACGCATTCTTGTCTATCCAACTCCTAAAATTTTTTTGTTAAGGCCGAATCCATAAGCAAGTGTTTTGTCGTAGCCCGTTCAAAAAGCTTCACACCCTTTATCCCCTTGCTACTAAACGATAAGAAATTGGACAATAGTAGTTCTTCCTACATCACTGCTATGATATATCATAAAAAGCGTGCGGTAAATGAAGCGCGAAATGGCAGATATTTGTCGTAATTTGTCATGTTATTTAACAATGAAGTATCTATTATACTCTTCGTCGTTCGGAACAATTTTTTCGCTTGTTTTGTGAATATATCTCATCCCTAGTAGAATATTATAGCATCACTGACGTTTGGCCGACAAAACGGCATAGTTTGTCCCTAAATTGAATTTGGCTTCTAGCACAATGAAAAGAATTAATAACGTTAGGAGTACTTAGTTAGAATTAGTAGTAGTAACGTTGCATCAAACAGAAAAAGAAAAACATTACATAGAGACTAGATACAAAACAATACTGCTAGGGTGCAAAGACGGCCTAATAACTATATTGTAAGTAATCAATCTATGATATACTATTACGATTCTTAACAATTGTAAGCTTTGGTAAGAAATGAAGGCCGTTCACAATCTATCGTCAGTTTAAAACCTGATTGATCTCTAAATATATAAAAGGAAAAGGTGACTGACTGACTGACTGATTTATCAACGCACAGCTCAAACTACTAGACGGATCGGGCTGAAATTTTGCATACAGATAGCTTTTAGGACATAGGAATTTGCTAAGAAAGGATTTTTAAAAATTGATGCCCTCAGAGGATAAAATAGGGGTTTAAAAAGTCGAATTTAACGTGAGCGAAGCCGCGGGCAAAAGCTAGTTACATTATAAAAGTTAACGATATTTACAAATATTCGATAAAATTCATACTAATATAGTTATTCTATTACTAGTAGACCCGCCCCGGCTTCGCACGGGTAAGTTACAAAACAAACCCAACGGTAGGTACAATAGCTGGAGCCTGGAGTTCTGATATATTTGGCAATATCAATTAATAAATAATCGGCAGTTTCTAAATCCCATCAGTTTAGGTGGACAGTACCCAGCAGCATCAGGATTTAAACCCGGGACTTTTTTATACGACTGCCTGAAAAAAGGAGTATATTGTTTTCAGGGTTCATGTATATATGTATATGTATGTATGTGAGTTCCTATATTCCACCATAATTTCTATACGCCTGAACCGATTTTGATCAAAATGAGCTATCGTTAGAATCCTTAGCTTTTTCCAGGTGACATACACTAGTAAAATTAAAAAAAAAATTGATGGGGTGACCACGGTCCCGCATTAAAGACTAAAGTTGAAAAAAAAAATTCGAAAATAATCATCATCTAGAAAATGATGAGTAGATTCCAAAAATATAAACATTATAGTTCAATATCCAGTGATTCACAAAAAAAAATATCATTTAAAAATGTGAATAAGATTCCGAAGGTACCTAATGACTGTAGTATTTAACTTTTTAGTTCGTTTTTTGGATGGGCAGTCGTATTTTTTAATATTTTTAACTATAGCTTGTTTACGGGAACACTGCGACATTATGTATTAGTCCCTTCGATCACAGATTAGTCCATACTTGGTACCTATAATATTAATTCACAATCGACAGTTCCTCAATGTCCACTGTTTTTGGTGGGCAGTACCCAACAGCATCAGGGTTGAGGAACTGGAATTCAATGTTCTATTTGTAATTATTGGTTATGGTTAAGACCTTCATATATGTATGGTATGCATATATTAAAATCATTATTTCTTATATATGAATGAATTGCTGCAATCAGAGAGGAGTTCCGTCCTCTATCTGGGATACTGTTTATCAAACCTCCACCAAACCTGGGCAAAATATATTTGATTGTAAACACTTTGAAATAAACAAAAAATTATCAAATTCCCTTTAGATTTGATCAATCATATATTCGTAATAATTTTCGTTCTTTGTAATTAAAAATTGTTTGGGAGTACCTGATTTATTAACCAAGCAGTTATTGTTTGTTTTTACTTAAATTATTGTTAATTCATTCATGTGTCCAAACATGTGTCTGTTATATTCATTATCATGTTTTAGATACTAGACGTAGTGATGTACTTCATTTGTTGAAGTGACATTTCCATCAACATTCTGTTGTTCTGTCATCAATTTTCTCTTAACTTTATCATCATCAATATATTACACAAATAATTGATATGTCCTCCAAACTACGCCGGCCTGATAAGTCAATATAGAATTAATCATCCATGGAACTTATTTCAATAAAATAGTAACCGATCTCGTGTAACAAATCAATATAAATGTCACCTAACCGTAGATTTGGCTCGGTAAAGCTCTTTCAAATGAGTCATTTTCGTAGCGGTCAGCGCCATCTAGTAGCAAGGTGAAGTGTAAGTGTGTAGGTGTCCAGTGTTAGAATTTTCACAAGTATAAATGAAACGTCGCGTTCTATTTTTGTAAACGCTGAAGGCCTCGGAGTCATTTCGTTTTCTTATAACTTCCGATGATTACCTAATGTTGATTCGTTTGACCACCAGTTTACTTTAAAATCAACTTTTACGTTAATTGCAACTGTAACTTTATTTTTTTCAAAGTTAACGTCTTTTATTTAACCATCAAATAGCTATTCAAATACTTCAGCCTTTTTTCATTTCGAGTACAAAAAAGAAATCTATAACATTAAAATTAAAATTACTAGTATTTTTTCCAATTGCTAGTGAATGTTATGAACATAATTCAATTTGATTAAGATCACCAATCCAATCGATAATTCAAATTGTTGCACAATATTTAATTGAAGACATAATATATAATATATCAAATGAAATAAAATTTCAGTACATACCAACAGCCAATGGGTAAAACAAAATCCAATATCACAAAATGATCAATGCACAATCAAAACACAATCACACAATTAGTCAAAGTGACGAATATCGAGAACTTGATGAAGCTAATGCGAAAATGGATTCGAGAGAAAGGGGGAAATCGCCGGCGGCGGGACGCGTCGGGTCGTTTTCGAAATCGTAACTAAACTACGAAAAGTTGGCGCCTATCCCAGGCGGTGCGGGAATTCGCGTGGGCCGATGCAACCGGTTGGATAACCGACGTGACGTAGCCAGTGCAGAGGTGTTTTCCGTCAAACATGGAAAATGATCTAACGAATCTGAACCTACGGGGTGCGGGACACCAAGTTATGGTGAATAATGTTTTCGCTGCGTCACTGACGACTCATAAGAATACATTAGGTACTCACATATTTGTGAACAGTGGCGTGCATACAGCGTAGGTATTAAGCGGACAGATGAAATAAATTGGAGAAAATCTCCAGTACGAGTTATGAAAAATTTAAGGGTAGACATTCTATAAATTATAAAAAGTTTACCCTCAAGTTTCCGGACATTTTATGAGTTATAAAAACTGAAGTTTTTATAACTCATAATAATTTGTTCGCGTGGATTGGGGTTTCTTGATTCCCGTGGGAACTCTCTTATTTTTCGGGATAAAAAGTAGTATATGTGCTATTCCAGACTAAAATCTATCTCTGTGCCTTTCAGCCAAATCGGTTCAGTCGTTGCGACGTGATTGAGTAACAAACATACAAACTTTCGCATTTATCTAAATATATAAAAGGCAAAGGTGACTGATTGACTGACTGACTGACTGACTGATCTATCAACGCACAGCCCTAACCACTGGACGGATCGGGCTGAAATTTGGCATCCAGACTGGTATTATGACGTAGGCATCCAGTAAGAAAGGATTTTTGAAAATTCAACCCCTAAGGGGGTAAAATAGGGGTTTAAAAAATCGAATTTAACGTGAGCGAAGCCGCAAGCAAAAGCTAGAAATATTATAAAATAAATAAAAATTAATAGGATACAATGCCTATCCTTAAGTTTTTTATAACTGGTACTGGAGATTTTTTCCATTTTATATCACCTGCCTACCCTGTTGTACATCCTGAGCACGCCACTGTTTGTGAGTATTATTTTCTTATAAGTACCTTCTTGGTCTAATGGTTAGCCTACTTAGTTGCGGATGATGAGGTCCACGGTTTGATTTTTGGATCGAGCCAGTAAAATGTATTTCTGTTAACAAGTTCTCAGTCCAATTCGGAGTTAGAAGTTATCCTAGGTTAAATTATCTTAGGTTAAATTAAAATTGCCATTTTCTTTTCAGGTTGGCTCGCTTATATCTTAGACTTCATCGACACCAGTCACAGGTCAAGCGCTTACTGGCATTTACTACAAAAGAAATAACGCGACGATTTGAAAACCTCCTCCTCTCTTTCTGAGTATCTTAGTAAGTATCTGACACTAGAAAGTGCCACCTGTACTGTTCTACCCTTACCTATTTCTACACGCTTCAACATTAACCCCGGATTTCATATCGGACCATAATATGCTTGTACATTATAAAGTGCTTTATATGCTTTTCTCAAAGCACGATCCTTTTTCACCTTTTCAATACCCAATTTTCAGTACCTTCAGAGATTTTTTTTTCTGTGATCGAAGTAGTTAGTAGTCAGCTTTTAAATTAAGAGTACTATTAAACAGCTGTTGTTTACATACCTCTATTTAAGTTCATCGACCGAATTCAACTTTTTATACCAAATTATATGTGGTCCACCTATTTAGCATAATTTGGTATAAAAGGGTTCAGAAGGGAATTTTGTATGCTTCTAATTATATGTGGTCCACCTATTTAGTATAATTGGGTATAAAAAGGTTCAGAAGTTAGTTTTAGATTTTTCAAATTCGAAACTATTCCGAAATCCTATCTGATTAATAACACTTAACTTTTTTTTAAATTGGACACATCTGCTGGAGCTTGAATTTTTTATTATTTTCAAAACACTTTTCATTTTAACGAAATTTAACGAAATAGTACCCATCAAAAAGCACTTTTGTACATAAATCAGGTTAAATAATCGGCAATAAACATAAATTTAGTTTAACAGTACACAATCGTGAGAACATTTCAGTGTTACAGCCCTGAAATACCTGCTATAAATTAGTTACTTCGTAACTCTTGAAAACAAGTCCAGTGTTATTGGCGATGACTGTACACTCTTAGATTTTTCATTGAATTGCTTTTTGGCAACTGGAAACCAGTCAGGTGATTAATAAATCCACAGGTAAGTCGAAATAATTCTATTCATCATAGTTGAGTCAAAATCTAATAATGTATTTGAATTAGGAATAGCATGGAAACTATCATGCTTAACGAAATATTATCGGTTCAGCCAGGTAGTCTTAGGTTTTGTCTGGTGGAAGGCTTTGGCCGTGGCTTTTTAACACCCTACCGTCAAAGACGTGCCGCCAAGCGATTTAGCATTTCGGCACGATGGCCTGTAAAAACTGATTTCGGGTACGAGTACACTGCCACACCTCTTCCAAGTTAGCCCGCTACCATCTTAGACTGCATCGTCACTTACTATCAAGTGAGATTGCAGGCAAGTACTATCTTGTCATCAAATAAAAAAAAGTATTCCACTTTCGAGAAAGAGGTCAACCGCTGAATCCAAATACAACGGCTGAGTAGTGTTAGGGAAGCTTCAAGATTTCTTCTTATTAAAAATTCCACATTGCCTACAGACCAAAGTCTAAAAACAGAGTGTCAGTGATGACTTATAGACTCGAAACTTGGTTGTTTACAGCTGTGGACCTCATAATTGACGGCTGAGCTCGAAGTATCCCTGCAAGACCAAATCAGGAATGAGGAGATCTCTAGGAGAATCAAAGTTACCGACATAGCTCAGCAAGTTGCGAAGCTGAAGTGAAAATGGAAGGAACACGTGATACGAAGAACTGATGGTCGGGTCTCAGGATTCTGGAGTAGCAACCTCGCATCGGAAAGCGCAGTGTTGGCAACCCTCCACTAGGTACCACCAATGATATCAGACGAATCCGCAGGGAACCGCTGGATGCAGATGGCGCAAAATTTAGGCCTGTGAAGTCCATTCAAGGGAACGTTGTTCAGCAGAGATGCCTATCGGTTGATAAAGAAAAAGAATAGTGAGACCATTTTTGACAGGGTTCTTTTAACGATATGTTAAGAAGGGCTCTTGCCACCATTGACATTTCTGCGCTCACCGAGCCAGCAGGAATTAGTCAAGATGATGGCAAGAGACCTGATGGATTAACGCTGGTTCCCTTGGATCGGGGACGGACCCTAGTATGGGATGCAACATGCATCGACTCATTGGCCCCGTGTCATATCAGGGAGACAGCATCAAGACCGAAAGCCGCAGCTGAAATGGCTGAATCCTGTAAGCGTCGCAAGTATGCCTCTCTGATCGAGAGTTTCCTATTTGTTCCGTTTACTGTGGAGACCCTGGGGCCATGTAGTCTTACATAATTTGAATTTTCTTACACAATCGCACTGTAGGTATATCTGGTACCGTGTATCAATAGCAAGTCACAGGATATCTAATTCAAACAACAGAAGACAGAGAAACAAACCAAAATCCCACGCTATGGGTATTTTCGTTGTTAGGGACGTCATGTTTCCAACAAATAGCTCTAGTAAGAATACCTTGCAAAATCCAGACTACAAACTCAGACTGAAGCAATCTATCGAGCCAGTTTTTATTAGGTGTGTTTTTATATCTGTAGTTAAAGATTTATATTTGTTTAATGATTCCCCTTTAGTATTCTCGTAAAGTTCCAAAAATATGTATGAATTTCAAGGCTTTTTAAAGAATATTAGCCGTGATTAATGTTCCCCTTTCCAGAAAACAAGCAAATTAATTCCACATTCACAAATATTTAAAAGTTAAAATAATTTAATAACAAAGAAAGAAAAATATCTAAATAATATATAAAAGGCAAAGGTGACTGACTGACTGACTGACTGACTGATCTATCAACGCACAGCTGAAACCACTGGATGGATCAGGCTAAAATTTTGCATGTAGATAGCTATTATAACGTAGGTGTCCGCTAAGAAAGGATTTTTGAAAATTCAACCCCTAAGGGGATAAAATAGGGGTTGGAATAATCGAACTTAACGGGAGCGAAGCCGCGGGGTAAAGCTAGTTATTGATAAAGATGAAGAAGAAGAATATATAGAAACTGAAATTACTTCGAAGGAAACTATTAAACATGGTGCAGAATTCTTGGAACACAAGAACCACGTGCTTGTTCAAAACAAATCGATGATCAATATCATTTTTTTGGCTACGTGATGCATTCTTTCTAAATAGTGTCACCGGGACTTAAATAGGATAGATATTTGAATACACCTACATAAGATGGCATCGAAATGATACTCAATAGAAAATTATCGCGGTTCTAGAAACATTCTTTAAATATAATGAAGTACCACTAATAATAATAATATAATTAATGTCTAACTTTTTGAAGCAACGAGCAGGGCTCTGAGTCTGCTATTTTACATGTCATTGTCAGTGAACCGCAATGCCATTACAATTCTATTATCATTGGTCCAAAATTTCGTAGTCTACTAAATTCACAATGGTCGTTCGATGTTCTTGTAATTGGATTGTAATTCAATGATCCTCGGTATTGCCATTAGCTAAAAAAGTGTTCGCCGAAACGAGTTTATCGTTATAAAAAACGTTATACGCTATCAATTTATGTTTTTAACCGACTTAAAAGTGTCAGTGGCAAACCATCGGAAAACAATTGTGATGCCATTGAATTAGTAGACTACCAAAATTGCTAAAAGTAGCAAATGGGATGTCATTGATGGACAATTGAACTACAATTGCAATAGCAGACTTGGGCCCCAGGCGGGTAACCCGGTTTTAAGTGATTTCCACCGCCCATGAACATTTGTAGCAACTGAGGCACCACCAAAGCGTTGCTGGCTTTTCAGGAATTTGTTGGTCAGCCCCTTGAATAACCCCATCTTGTTGTCAACTAACTCTCACAATTTCATAATGAAAAATTACCAGTCTAGAGAAAATTTGTAGAAATTGACTTTCCAGGCCTGACTTATGTTATTGCTAGTGGTCACTTTGCCTAAGATAATTTTAAAAAATCCTCTCTGGAATCTGAAATGTAATTGACAAAATTTTCACGTTTAATATTGGTGCTTAGTTTAGAAGAAAAACTGAAAATTTAAGAGAGTTAAAAAGAAAAGAAGAAATATAAATAAGTTCTGTCATTCAGTGGTAATTAGCAAAAAAACTGAAAATTAGGGCAAACCTTGACTCATGAAACACTCATTTCTTTGTGTGTCAAGGTAAAATTTTGGCTAATTTAAAGTTGCAATAGTCTATTTCATGTAGAAGTTAATAACAATTTCCAAGTAGATGTTTTTTACAATATTTATTCTTACTGATAATATAATTACGAATTGGTTGGATACAACGAAAATAGTTACTGAAAGAATGATTACTTAGAAATGTTTAATTCAATTCGACACCCAAATAGTGGTATTTAGGCGTGCCAAAAAAATGTTTAAAATAAAGATTTTCAGTTTCAAAGCAATAACATGTGAAGTCAATTTGTTCATGCCTCTTTATTGTTAAATAGAAGAAGAGAACTAGACGCCGTAAAAATAGGAGACGATTTATTTTTTCGAGGAGCTGAATGGATTACTAATGGTAGAGCGCCGAACGCCAGCTTTACGCCTCAACAGTATAATGATCAATTACTCACGTCCCGTGATTTGGCTGAGTTTGAACACGCGCATCGCGATTCTAATAAAACATGTTAGTTAGGGGTAAAGAATGAAGGTGCCTGATTAGAAGCACGTACGCTGAATAAATGAAATATCGTACTTAAATTAAATACAGCGGCTACTTCGGTACAAACACTCACTTCTTTTGGTCACATATCACAGATGATGTGAACATCTAGTGGTTCAAGGAAGAGTAGAGGGTACAAGAGCACGCAAGTAGAAAGTGCCAGGCCCCCAAGGAAAGATCAGATTTTCGCTGGCATATAATGTCCTCCCAGCCGAAGCCGTCTGCGCGGGAGATATTATAGTGCACAAGTGTGTGCGCAAACACAGGTGCACTCTCTGTTCCCCTACTCTCAAAGTCCAACGGGACGGAAATCCAATACGACCGGATCAGGTGTAGGACCGACAGCTTTACGTGCGTTTCGAGGCACGGGAGTGACTCACCGCCAACTTCCTAACTCCGCGCTAGTACTGTGAATTTGTTGATAGAAAAACCCAATACATTTTATGGCCTGACCCGAGCATCAAACCCGGGACCTCGTCATCTGCAGTCGAACTTGTTAACCACTAGACCAACGAGGCAGTTAATAAAAATAAAGTCGCCGGCATATACAATGGATGTTAATATCGGTTGACACAAAAAAATGTATATAATTTATGGAAGACAGAAAAAATTGGAAATAAAGAAAATGACGTGTGGTAAACACAAACAATAAATTTTTTGATGCCTCCTTGGTGATAAACAACATAATAATGGAATTAACTTTGTTCTTTGGCTTTCTACCGTTGTTTTTAAGCGTATCCAATGCAGCGGCTAAAACGATTTTCAAAATAAATTATGTCTTAGTTCAAAGACATTATTATTAATTATTTTAAAATTAGCAAATGAAGTGGGTAATTTGAATTGCTTCGCGTAGGTCGTGTTCACGTCTTTTCTTTAATTGTAACTGTTACGTGTGACCTTAAAATAAACACAATGATTAATGTTTTCAAAATAATTAGAAGCATTTTAAGTATGCTATGTACTTCTTGATTTGCCAATTTCCATACATACTTGTAGCTGTACTTACATGACGACGGCAAGGATTTTGTTTTTAGTTCTTTTTTTTATTCGATGACAAGATAGCCCTTGACTGCGATCTCACCTGATGGTAAGTGACGATGTAGTCTAAGATTGCAAGCTTTATAAGCGGGCTAGCTTGGAAGGGATATTGCTTGGCGGCACGTCTTTGACGGTAGGGTGGTAACTAGCCACGGCCAAAGCCTCCCACCAGACCAGACCGGAGACAATTCAAAAATTATAAATTCCCAAATTGCCCCCGCCGGGAATCGTTCCCAAGACCTCCCAGTTATAAAACCACAGTGCTCACCACTGTGCTTCTTCGCTGACTTCGTACGCGTGGATTGAGGTTTTTAATTCCCGCGGGAACTCTCTTATTTTCTGAGATAAAAAATTGCTTATGTGTTATATCGAACTTAACGTGTGCGAAGAGTTAAATAAAGGGCGAAATTTGTATAAAAGTTCGTCATTGTTGAAGTTATATCCATAAAACTTGGTATTTGGGCTTTTTTTTAATTAAAAATGAGGAATGAACGTGTTTCTCAGTTTTCGAAAATTCCACACGGACGAAGCCGCGCGGCAAACACTAGTTATATTACATGAATGTCGGTATTAGCGTACTGCAGACGCGTAGGTGGATGCATTGTATGGCCAATTATTTTGGGTAACATAATGGTTCTCTAAATATATCCATATGATTCAGTTATGACGTTCTGGCACTACACAATAACGTCTATCTCGACCTTTGAGTATTTATCTCGACTTTTAAACGAAATATCGCATGAAAATTCAGCATTCCGAACTGGTAGTAGATTCTCAACTTGTCATAAGAGCCACAAGTTAACCTACGTATAAATAATTTTGAATTAATAATTTTTTTTTTGAATTTTGAAACCAGAAGTAAGATGGCTAAAAAATATTGTAAGTATATTTTATATACTTACAATTTATTAATTAATATATGAATTTTTCTTTCTCTAAAAAATCAAGCACTATGCAAAATTATGACTTTCCAGATGATCCCATTGTCATTAGGACAGGATCTAATGATGGGATCCCGGAGAAATCGAGGGAACTCCTTTGTAGTGGCGTTTGAAGTCTGTTTTGTAAAAAGAATTTTTACATTTATATTATTTTTTTGAATAAAGTGTATTAGCTATTCTGTATTTCACTTATATTCC
This sequence comes from Hipparchia semele, assembly GCA_933228805.2. Lineage (NCBI taxonomy): Eukaryota > Metazoa > Arthropoda > Insecta > Lepidoptera > Nymphalidae > Hipparchia > Hipparchia semele. Next base: position 3,734,775 of record OW121731.1, read on the forward strand.
CTTTTCCCCTCCAAATAGACATTTAGGTTTCTGTAGGCTAAGATGTCTTTATAGTTTTGGGCTGTAAGTTGTCTATCAATAGTGGTATTGGTTTATACGTAGAGATAATTATTTAGGATTCGAGACCTATAGCTTTGGTACATTTGTTGAAATAATTATATAATATATACAATATCTGGTAAAGGCCAATCATAACAAAGTCGTAAATTAGGTATATTATCAAGAACGATGCTATAACACGCAATATCAATAACATTGTAATATCTTAAGAGTTGTGATTTCCTTCACGCCTTTTCAAAGCGCAGATGTTTTGAGCAAAGCAACGGTGACTCACATAAGTATGTATCGTACAAATCATATTATTAAAAGGATGCACTCAATGCCGTACTCTAGGTCAAGTTTGTAAATTATATAGTTCAGAGATTTATCTGGAGCTTAGATAAATAAATAGAAATAGGTAAAGTTATGTTGTTATGTTGATGTTGTTATCTCTAAGCTAATCTAAATTGAAAAGATTAATGGTGCAATTAAATGCACCGTGCATCTCTTTCATAACCCATCTTACGGAAAGGTGATAAAATAAGGATTTAAACGTATGAAAGTCCGTCATTTTTCAAGTCATGTGTATAAAAAACGGTATTTTATCTTTCGATTAAAAATAAAGAAATACGTGTGTCACAGTTTTTGAAATTCCACCTCAAAACCTAATTCCACGCGGACGAAGTCGCGGGCACGATCTATTCAATAATATTGAAAATCAAACGAAGTCCATAAGGCGAAAAATAAAGCGTAGAAGCTGTAGAACCTCCCGTAGCACTAGCGTAGCAAGCACAGTGTTTGATAGTTGTTGTAATTTTACTACTTTTTGCGTAAGATTCTTGTAAAGTTGTACCTACCCTACATTACTCAGCTATGAGATTGTCTAAAATGTCTGTTTGGTGGGAGGCTTTGGCCGTGGCTAGTTATCACCCTACCGTCAAAGACGTGCCGCCAAGCAATTTAGCGTTCAGGCACGATGACGTGTAGAAACATATTAGGGGTATGGGTTGAATGTAAACCTCTTCCAAGTTAGCCCGCTACCATCTTAGACTCCATCGTCACTTACCATTAGGTGAGATCGCAGTCAAGGACTATCTTGTCATCCAATAAAAATAAAAAAGTTACTCACTAAGATAAATGAGGTCACGGGTGACCCCAGTTGTTCTTGCCAAGATTGAAATAATCCACATTTATTGTTTCATAGATAGTGTCTGGACAACATTGCACTTCATATTTATTGGTGTTACGCTGCCAAGGGTGCTCAATCATAACAATAACCTGTCATACTGTAACGAAAGCTTTACCCAGTGGTGCAGTGGTTTAAACTTACAGCATAGATTCTGTTTTTTTTTTTTTATGTATATACCTGATGGTAAGTGAAGATGCAACCTAAGATGGTGCGTTCTTGCCTAGAAGATGCCTATTCACTCTTGATTTAAAGACCACATTATAGTTAGTTGGAAAAACGGAAGCCGGAAGAGCATTCCAAGTTTTTGCGGTGCGTATTAGGAACGAGGAAGCAAAGCGCTTAGTGTGAGATCGTGGTATTTCGACCACGTAGCGGTGTAGATTCGTACGATGCCTTGCGGTTCGGTGGTAGAAAGGTGATGGAGGTACTAAATTGAATAGTTCTTGGGCACACTCTCCGAAATATATCTTGAAGAACGCCGAAAGACAGGCAACCTTGCGCTGATGTTCCAGACTTCGGAGTCTGGAGTTAAACAGCGATTCGTTGCCTATGAGTCTTCTGGTACGTCGATCCACCATTATTCCTCATCATCAAGAGTAACCATTAACGACTCACCACTGTGCGCAGGTCTCTTCTCAAAGAGAAGCCTCCCTGGTGCAGTGGTGAGCGCTGGTGAAACTGGGAGGTTTCGAGTTCGATTCTCGGTGGAGGCAATTCGATATAACACATAAGCAATTTTTTATCTCGGAAAATAAGAGAGTTCCCGCGGACGCGTACGAAGTCGCCGGCATCAGCTACTCTCTAGCGCAGTGGTGAGCGCTGTGGTCTTATAACTGAGAAATCTTGGGTTCAATTCCGGGCGGGGGCAATTTGGGAATTTATAATTTCTGAATTGTCTGGGGTATGGGTTGAATGTAAACCTCTTCCAAGTTAGTCCGCTACCATCTTAGACTGCATCGTCACTTACCAGTCAAGGACTATCTTTCATTGAATAAAAAAAAGTTTCTCTGTTTTAAAATCCTATTTTCACGTGGAAGAAGTCACCGGCAAAAGCTAGTTAATACTGTATTTACAGTGTGTATTTATAATAATAGTGTACTGATTAAATACAAAGTAAGTTTCATTGATACAGCGATTACGAAAGCGCGATTTCAACTTTGTCAATATTAATAATAATATAAGTTTTCATAATTAGATTTTATATTTCACAACTGACGGTTTGGCAGGTGGCCATCGGGAGGGAGACGGCGATGGTTTTACGCATGAGTGGGAAAGGGACAGGTGATAATCTTGTGTGAAAAATATTTATGCTAAGGCCTTCTGTTGCTATGAACTCGACTAGGAATAGTCGACGGTTGTTTATTTTTGTAATACGATTTGAAGGTTAACTGAGTTTCAACTTTGCGGGAATTTTCTGGTTCTTGTTTGAACCAGAGCACTGATATAGGATAATATTATTTTTATACGACGAAAATGAGAAGAATAAGGCTAAAATCTGAAGATCGCACTCTCACTCCGCTCAGACTCAAGACAGCGAACAAAACGAGACACATATATGCTCTGGCATAAATCTGTCTCGTTTTAACACTGTCTGGAGTCTGAGCGGAATAAGAGTGCGGTCTATAGATTTCAGCCTTAGTTTTTCACTTTAGAGGCTGTGTTTGTTCGTTTTTGTTATCATTTTCCTAAAAAAGTACTGAACCGATTTGAATGGCAGTTTTTACATGAAATTAATCACCACGGATTTAAGAAAAATTAAGCAGACTTTATGGTACCGAAATAAAGAATAACTGCAAAGAGAAAAGTGCCCATATCTTGACATATTGTGTTTCGACATACATACACACATACGTACATACATACATCATATTAGTTTTCTTCATATGAAATGTAGTCTATGTAACCCGAACCATAATAACGAATCGATTGACACCCCATTTATCAAAATCGGGTCAGTATTTTAGGCACTACCTACATACATGCATAGGCTGATTAGGGGGTATGAATTGAATCTACACTGCCATACCTGTTCCAAGTTAGCCCGCTACCATCTTAGACTGCACCCTTACCATCAGGTGAGATCGCAGTCAAGGACTATCTTGTCCATGAATAAAAAAAAAATTATAATGCCTGTTAAAATGAGCAAAATAATAATCCTTTCAAGTCAGAATTTTCCAGAGAAAACTTCCAGTTTCTCGACTAATTGAGCAATTAGTATTTATTGTCTTTATGTCAAACGAGGCAGAACCGTGATATCTCAACGGATGGCACATTGTTTATCTGATCTGGCACAGAGCGTGCCGCCCAAAGAAATATTTGTTTTAACTTTTCCCACGCAAAACGTTAGTCTGCCAGGTACATGTCATGTCGCATAAACCTGTGTTTTTTTTTTAAATATTTTTAGCGAGCAAACGAGCAGGCGGGTCACTTGATGTTAAGTGATTACCGCCGCCCATGAAAAGTAGAACCTGAGGCACCACCAATGCGTTGCCGGTTTTTTAGGAATTTGTTAGTCCGCCCCTTGAATACCGAACCAGCGGTAGATTCATTTGACGATTCGAAACCACTTTGTAAAAGTTTATTTGAATAAAAAACCATTCTATTCTATTCTACTCTAAGAACCCCATGTTGTAATTTAGTGTACGTTTTTTTTTTTTATTCGATGACAAGATAGCCCTTGACTGCGATCTCACCTGATGGTAAATGACGATGCAGTGTAAGATGGTAGCGGGCTAACTTGGAACGGATATGGCAGTGTAGATTCAACCCATATCCCTAATCGGTTTCTACACGCCATCGTGCCGGAACGCTTAATCGCTTGGCGACACGTCTTTGACGGTAGGGTGGTAACTAGCCACGGCCAATGCCTCCCACCAGACAAAAAAAGTGGAAAAAAGTTCTGGCACATTGGATGGTCGAAGTGCTCCAGGCACCCAGGGTGTATTTAGATACTTTTATTCTTCAACAAGTTAAGCCTCGACTGTAATCTAACCTGATGATAAGTGACAATTAATGGTATTTTTCTATATAAATCCCGCGGGGACTCTTTGTATCCCGGGATAAAATGTATACATATATATCATACTCCAGGTCCTCAACTATACTCAGGCAAAAATCCATGTCAATCCGTTGCTTCGTTACTGCGTGATTGAAGGACAAATCAACCGACAAACACGCTTTCGGATTTTATAATATTTTTAATTTTTAGTCGATTAAAAATTACAAAATAGTCTGCGTGAAGCTTGGTCAAAAATCTCCAGCTCCATCGTTACGTGATTAAAGGATCAACCAGTAAACGTACAAACAAACGCACTTAATTAAGGGTTATAGTAAAGATATCATACAACATTTACCCATTGTTTACAAGCCAATGACTCAAGTCATAACTCATAAGATTGGCTATCAGTAGGTACCTATTTCTTTGTTTCAGAATTCAGATATTAGAATCGATTTGGGAACATGCCAACCATTCGTACAAGTATATAAATATAATATACCTAAGCATATTTCTTATATTTTAATCGACATTGATTAGCGCATCGAAAGTTGTACTCTCACTATCGTATGCCCGATACAGTGTGTGTGCCCGACGACGCAAAGGAGGGTGATGTGTTTATCAGTGTGTGTATGTATGTATGTGTAGCATACAGAGGGTAGTCTGTGAATATTGGAGGAAACATGTTACAAATACAGGCGCCATTAGAGTCATTAGTCAGTCGTGCTGGGACCACGGGTCGGATAGCACGTCGGTTGTGTAACACACATTATATGTGCCTGGAATGTGCATTGGTATATACGGACTATATACTTGACTACTATATACGTGAGTGTTTGAGTATACTACAGTATGTATGTAAGTATGCACGCAAAGTTGATGAACTATGCTAAGTGGGTATCGTTGAATAGGTATTTGAAAATCATTGTTAGGTTGGAAGACCTAACAATGAAACCGTAAAATATAAAGTAAATCATTTTTCAGTTTGAATGACCGTTTACGATGTACGACAATTTAAAGTTGGTTTAAGATTGCGTTTAATATCTTATAATCCTAACTTAAAAGTGTAAAATAAAATATTAAATTTAAAAATCAAAAATTCGACTGCGTAAATGAAATCTGAAAAGGAAAAAAGCCTCAATAGTCCAACGTTTAAAGGTGCGGACTCAAAACTGAAAGGTCGCAGGTTCGAATCCCACCCGTTGCACTATTGTCGTACCCACTCCTAGCCCAAGTATTCCGCTTATTTGGAGGGGATAGGAGGATATTAGTCAACTTCAGCTTGGCTAATATTCTTTAAAAAAAAAAATCATTTTAAATCTAGATCGGTTTAGATCTTCCCAATAATGGTTCCCGACTGTTTAAAAGTTAATTTAACAGTATTCTAGATTACTGGACTTATTTTTTCTTTTTCAGATTTCATTTACGCAGTCGGGTTTCTGTTTTTTTTTTTAATTTAATATTTTATTAGAGTTGGGTTGGTAACTGACTGACTTACACCGAACTACTTAATTATGTTTTGTTAATCCAATCCTATGATCTATCCATGTGTTCAATAAACGTGTTACTATATGCATGTTGAAATTTAGGTAAGTACACGTAATACAAGAAATCCACAAGTAGGTACCTAGTATAGGATGTATTTTAAAGTTCAAGTTAAACTGTTACCAGTAGGGTTAGTATAAGATTTAATTCGATTGATCGTATTCGTATTCGATGACATTAGCGTCAAAGTAAAATGAACCTTATCTGTACCGCCTTAAAGTCACAAATTCAGTACAACCGATTTTAATTTGGAGCGTATCTGTATACATAAACGTATGAGAATTCGTGCACGAAATTGAGTTCTAATTCAATGCTGTTAAGGTTCATTTTGCTAATGTCATCGAATACGAATGCTATCAATCGGATTAAATCTTATACTAACCCTACAGTGCGACATAAGTTAAAAATATTGTCCAATGTCGAAAACATAGTAAAACTGACATAAACTTGTTTTGGTTCCAAGGGGTCGTAAACATTTATCGCCCGTGTGACACATAATAATGGATGTTTAATGACTGTATTTCTTAGTTTTACAACGTAGGTACCTAATTATAATTTTGTTTATGCGATAATAATTGCAGCTTATTTCATACCTATGATCCAGTTGCGCCCATAAACAAATTTAGTATTACTTTCTATAATTATGCTTGCACCTACATTACGTACCTAGTTGTTTCACATAATACATGAAAGTACAGGTACATAAGATTCACTCCGCATTTAGATAAGCTTCGACTCTTGCTACCCCACAATAAAGTGCAATTCAGTTCGCACAGCACTGACTTATCTAGTTATATTCACCTAGAAGTTCCTACCTTTCCATCGCGTAATTCTTATTCGTTCGGACTACTTTAGCACATAGAATTGACCCGACAAATCGAGCCGGGTATTTGTATGGTATACTTGTTGGTACAGATTAACTCGATAACATTAGCGTAAAGTTAACCTTAAACGTATTGATTTAAAGTCACAAATTCAATACATCCGATTTTAATTTGGAGCGTATCCGTATACATCAACGTATAAAAACGCATACAAGAAATTGAACTCTAATTCAATGCTGTTATGGTTTTTACTTTAACGCTAATGTCATCAAATACGAATACTATCATTCGGATTAAATCTTATACTAACCCTACAGACGATACAGATGGTCAGCCGTCGAACTGTCGACAATGTAACTGTTGATCAATGGTAGTAGCATATCCACTGGGATATGCTACTACCATTGATCAGCGTCACGAATACGATCACAATTAATAATACTCGTACTAAGCCGTTCTCAGAACCAATAGCTCTGTCTATGCATCATTAATTAGTTTGTTAATTGTAAATCTTTACAACATTTAAATTGATGGACTGGATTAGCCTTTGCTCGCGTAAGTCTGCGTGGAGTTAGGTTTTAAAAAATCCCGCGGCAATCTTTTTTTTGCGGGATTCAAATAATAATGTCAATCCGGCCACGACGGCCAATCTCCACAGAGATTAGCCATCTGCGCGGGAGATATTATAGTGCACAAGTGTGCGCGCAAACACAGGTGCACTCTCTATTCGCTGGGACGGAAATCCGACCCATAGTTCCAAGATTTCAACACCAAACGACACAAATATGAAATTGTTCTCTGTTTTCTTTTTGGATTGGAATTTTTGAATGAAATGTTTAGTTTTTTTTTACAAGAATACCTATTAGCCAAGCTGAACTTGACTTATCGCTGATTTGCGACAAGGGTGACATAACTCAAAATTCACCAATTTTAGTGTCGAACATTTATACTTTTTGCTATAAAAACAACATTACGCTAAGCACAAAAAAATAAGAGCGAGAGAGAAAACATTATTTTCTAACGAGAGAATTCTCTCATCGTCGATTTTGAATTATGTCACTCTTGTCGTAAATGAGCGTTATATTCTCCTCTCGCCTCACTAGGAGTGGGTACGACAATAGTGCAACGGGTGGGATTCGAACCTGCGACCTTTCAGCTTTCAGTCCGTACCTTTAACCGTTGGGTTATTGAGGCCTCAAATTAGAACGGATAGCAGTTGTTATTATTGATGTTAGAGGTTTGAACTAATTATTTTGATTACTTTATTCCAGATTCGAAGAAGACGTTTAACTAGTAAATAATTTAATGTAAAATTTAGTGGAGATTTGTTTACCGTTTATCAACGCTAAAAGAGGATGATTCCGAGAAGTAAGAACATCTTCTGATGACCTATTTCACGGTAAGTCTTGCTCTAGGAAGCTTACTCGTGAGGTTACCATTCCACTTGCCCTAGCAATGGTAACCTCGCGAGTCAGTTTTCACAAAAAAGATTTTATTAGCACATTAAGTGTGGACCTATTCACTTGATTATTATTAGATTATTACATTATTTCTGTTATAATAAATTATAGATGTAAAAGTGTGTTTGTTTGTTGGTTTATTGTCCACAGCAACAGAGCAACGAATCGATGTGATTTTTTGCATGATTATAGTTGAAGACGTGAAGAGTGACATAGGTTATCCTTTATCCCGGAAAAATAGGAGAGGGTTCCAAAGTTAGTCAAAGTCACTAAAAATTGTAGAACATGTACCTACAGTAAACTAGCTGATGCCCGCGGAAATTCTTTAATTTTCTGGAATAAAATGTAGCCTATGTAATAATATCTACTAGGTAGAGTAATAGTACATATAAGTGTAAAGTGTAATTATACACTGATCATTTTAATAATGTTATCAGCGATTGAATTAAGTAGGAATAATACAAAGGTACAATTAAAAAAAAATGATCCATGCATGCAAAATTTAAAAGACGTCGATGATACATTTTTATTTAGATAATATCCAAGATATTAATTAATAAGGTATTAATAAGTAACAATTTTCTAACAATACCTATGTTTATAATTTTCTGATAACAGAACATTTTCTGAGCACAAAAGACTTGTTCACTACTCAGTTTCACGTTATTTTTGGCGGCGTCTCACCCTAATAGATGGATGCCATAAATTCTCAACCAGTTAACGTATTGACAGGAACATGAGGAAGTGCTGGAAAACAGGGCACGGTCTGATATTTCAATGTTGGCGTCCAAGATTGTTAGAGGGCTGTTACTGTTACAAATGATTCATGAACTACAGAAGATTGCACTAAAACCTTTTGTTCTATAACAAAATATAATTCAAGAATTTTAACAGATATCAGGGAGGAATACAGATGTAGATTTTTTTTATTGGATAGAATAAAATGGAATAGAATTATTTTTTATTCAAATAAACTTTGACAAAGTGCTTTCAAATCGTCAAATGAATCTACACTGGCATGATGACAAGGTAGTCCTTGACTCAGATCTCACCTGATGGTAAGTGACGATCCACTTTAAGATGGTAGCAGGCTAGCTTGGAAGGGGTATGGCAGTGTAGGTTAAATCTATCAGGGGTATGGGTTTTTCAACCCATACCCCTGATCTGTTTCTAGACGTCATCGTACCGGAACGCTAAATCGCTCGGCGGCACGTCTTTGACGGTAGGGTAGGTTGTCTTTGACACTATATCTGCTGTAAGTTGCTGAAGAGTTGGGTATCCCGCAGACTAGTTTATGCTGCCTAAGGCCTAACGTTACCATACCTTGGCAATAGTCCGAATTAACAGCACACCAAATGTCAAATCAATCGCACCAGTAAAAGTTTATATGACCCTTTAATCAAGTAGGGAATGAGCTAATGATCTCCAACCACCTGAGCAGATCTTCATAAATTACAGCTAAGGTCCATCTCGATTACATTAGCTTTCAAACAGAAAAAACCGTATAAAAATCGATACATTCGTTAGGGTGCTACGAGGAAACAGACAGACACACCGATACACACATACACACTTATAACACCTCTCTTGTTCCGTCAAATGTTAAACATATTAACGAACCTAACCTAACATGTTCCAACTAAATCTAAGTGGGTCAGAAGACTTTGTTGACTACAAGATGTCACAATTAGGTGGAGGTTGGACACAAATTGGGAACTTTATAGCTATGCTATCGCAAGGTCGAACAATACAGTGCCAGAAAAAGCAACATTTTTAACCGACTTCAGGAAGAGGAGGAGTTATTCGACTGAATTGAGAACCTTGTTCTTTTTTGTTTGTTTTTTTAATATTTAGGTTAGCGCTTGATTGAATCTCACCTGATGGTAAGTGAAGATGCAACCTAAGATGGAGTGTGCTTGCCTAGAAGATGGCTATTCCCTCTTGATTTAAAGGTACCCAAGTAATAGTTTTTTTTTAATAAAAGAATATTAGCCAAGCTGAAATTGACTAATATCCTCCTCTCCCTTCCAAATAAGCAGAAAGCTTGTGCTAGGAGTGGGTACGACAATAGTGCAACGGGTGGGATTCGAACCTGCGACCTTTCAGTTTTCAGTCCGCACCTTTAACCGTAGAGCTATTGAGGCTTCTCTTATATCCACGGTGTTATTTTATTCCCCGTAAACCCTGAAGGAGGTGAATGTGCTCATGAAACTGAACAACTTTCCCCAAGGAACATAGCTCGAAATATGAAAAAAATTGGACCCTCCATACAAAATTGACTATAGTTATAGTTTTAAATTTTTGCGATTTTTGCGGTTTTTTATGCGATTACTCCGCCAATTATGAATTGATTTTTATGAATCTTGCACAGCTTTGGAACAGCTATTTTATGTACCTGATTAGCGCATTATAGTTAGGTATATCGTTAAACCATCGTAATATCTAAGTCTAAAATCTCACATAGGTAATATTCGAGCAGCTATAAATCAAGAGGTATGTGACATAACCGACATTTTGTCAGCAGCTATAAATCTCGTGAGAGTAATATCTCTCCGCTCAGTTAAGTTATTTTCAAATGATATATGTATTTGGTTTTCCGTAATTACAAATAACTTATAAATTATATGTGTGAGAAAACAGAAATTTATTTATAATAAATTGGGCGTATAAAGCTCATTTTACATGTGTAAAGTCTGTTTTTCGTGAAAATATTACGAGTTGGTATTGAGTACTATGGGTTGTAGTCCAATCTCTGAACTAAACTTGAAAATTGAAAGGACGTAAAGGATGTAGTGCTATTCTTTTTATAATACTTGTTTGATTTGGATAAGGAAAGTACTACATTCAACAGGATATTCTACTTCGCAATATAGTTTAGTTAAGAAAAGTTTACGACCAATCCAACACCATTCTTATGAGAACTCATGATTTATGAATCTGAGTTTACAGTAGGTACAGGCGATGAATAATAGAAAATGGGGCATGCACTGCACGCATTTCATTAGAGTTCTCGCTGACCTCTTGAACTAAACTTCAAAATTGAAAGGGTATTAAAAATTCTCTCAGTAATGTCCAGTCTTCGCCATTTAGTTTAGAGAAGTGTAGACCTAATGATCGCCATTCTGACGAATCCTTGAAAATTGAAAGAGTTTAAGGGATCTAATGCTGTCCTGTTTACGGTATTCCCTGCGAATAATGATAGCACTATGTTCAGACAACAGTTGCCTAAGCACGAACATTTAAACTTTGTAATAGTAATGTAAAGGTGAAATTAACGCCAATGTATGACTCCTGTCATTTTCATACAAAATTTCTTGCTAGCGTTAACTTTACCTTTGCTATTCGAAAGTTAAAATGTTCGTGCTACAGTTTAGAACAGTGTTCGACCAAATGAGCGCCATTCTCATAAATCCGAGTTTACCGGACGGGCGCCGACGTCGACCGCTCTGGCGGCACAGCCGAAATATCCCGCCGCGGTTCAAAAATAGTCCGCGCAGACCGACTCCGGGCTGCATACAAAAGTGGTCTGCCGACCAACATATCGCCTTATCAAATTTCCCAGCCCACGCCCAGTCGCCCACGCACCACTCAAAATTCCCATTCCGATCCCAACCCCCGCCGAGGGCGGTCATGCATTAGTATGTTAGCACAGGCCTGTATCCCTCCGGCGACGGCGACGCGAGGCACTCCGAAGCATTAATCGATTAATAAGCGCACTAACTTACACTCCTGTCGCACTGAAACGTTCGCGAACCGACACACGCGTTCGGCGCTAGCCGCTGCTGAACTGAACTGAAGTCTGAACCCGCGGGAACTCGCTCCCGAAATACCCCTCATTGTGTGTACATTCACTACACTCATAATGCCTAGGCTTTATAAATCTCCGCCTTTATAAATAGTGTGGGTTAGATACCGCTAAGGTATAAAAGCTGGATGCAGTGGCAGTTGGTGCTATTAACCTACATCGTCTAACCTGGATCCGTGTGGCAGTGCGCGCTTAGACAATATGACGTAACCCTCATGAATGGGGATCTTGGGCGCTTTGAAAAATAGAAGGAAGAAGAAAGTTCTTAGTGTCTTTTCACCTGAACACATTTTCTTTATATTTAAATGAACTTTAAAACCTTTTTCTTTTTCATTTTTCTGATAAAATCATTACGACGTGTACTTACTTATTTCTGACCGAAAAACCGAATTAAGTGATATCCATAGGCCTGTTATTCAGATAGCACTGCAACTTGGATGCCATCATTGCTTTCCACCAGCAAGGTTCTTGTCTAACTAGGTACACATATTTCGGCCTAATTAGGATTTTTCAAAGTTTGAGGGAGCCTTGACTCGAATCCCTGGGACTGCCCCGCTATCGCCTTGTCATCTTTTATCGATATCTGTTAAACGGTTAAGATGTGAAAAAGTTACAAACAGACAGACAGAGTTGCTTTCCCATTCGTAGGTATAATAATATTTATTATAGTATAGAATATTAGATGATGCCCCCAGATCGTCCACGTGGATTGAGGTCTTGTAATTCCCGCGGGAAGTTTTTAGTTTTCCGGGATAAAATGTAGGCTATGTGTTATTACTGGAATAAAAAATACTATCATCTATAGTCTCGAATAACAAATAAGGCACAAAGGTGCCTTTCAGCCAAATCGATTTAGTCGTTGCGTGATTGAGTAACAAACATCCATTCATTCATCCAAACTTTCATTTATAATGTTAATAAGATTAGTACGGTAATAGAAAAGGTATATATTCCATATTATCATATAACATAGCGTAACTGAACTGAAAATCGGCGGGGTATATAGGTCGTTGAGATCCCAAGGTGCTGGAGTACCGACCTCGAACCGGGAAGCGCAGTGTTGGCAGATCCCCACTAGATGGACCGACGACATCAAACGAATCGTAGGGAGCCGCTGGATACATTCGAGCAAGATCGAGGCCTGTCGAAGTCCATGCAAGAGACCTTTGTCCAGCTATGGACGTCTATCGATTGAGAAAGAAGAAGAAGTATATTATCTACGTAGCATATACATACCTACCTCTAGGTACTTTTGTACTGCCTAATAATAATAATTATTACTTATTAGTACTAGTTCTCCGCTAATACGTTAGAGCGATCGGAACCGCTGCGTCTCAGTATAATATTCCGTCTATTTTTGTAACTTTTATTGCCCCGCTACTATTTCTGTCTAACTTTATAGTGAAATTACGTTTAACGCCTGCCAAAATTCACACTTTCTATGTTGCTATACATCGGGAATTAGCACAACGAACGTTTTCTTGGAACTCGGAGATTAAATTATTTACTAACTGGTAACGGAAACGTCGGTTTGATGTGTTTGCCTATGGTTAGCCTACAGGCATGTTGCTGAAATAATACAGGGTGTAAAACACCATAACGAAAACTTTGTGAATAGGTTACACTGAGGTTAGGTTTAAAGAAATTTATTCTCCAAAGAACATTTTTTACTCACTTACAGAGAACTTAAACCTAAAATTTATATAAAATTACAAATCATATGAAAAAAACAAATAAATGGTGACTCCTAACAATAAAAAGACTAAACACAAGTATTTTGAATATACATTCTAAGTTTTTTTTTTAAAGTTACAAAGTATAGTAGTGTAGTTTGAGCTACACTCTCTTGAGGCAGACTATTATATACCTAACACTTAATGCCTATAATGAAATTACAAATATCTATTGCTGCAGAGGCGGCTCTAGCCCATGTAGCGCCCGTGTGCAAACAATATCTAGGCACCCTCTAGTAGACGCGCGGCTAAAATGGAATACTTACAATACAAGAATGTTTGACTCACAGTTATATTTTCACCAGTGAAAGGAAATTCAGGTGCAAAAAATGGTGCAATTTTAATTTTGTCGGGAAGCAAGCAAGCGCGGCTCGGCGCGGCGCCCGGCCCTAGAACCCTGCGCCCGTGTGTGGTGCACACCCTGCACCATAGGTAAAGCCGGCACTGTATTGTTGTCTTAGCACCCCTAATCTTAACTTCCTAACTCCGGGCCAGTACTGGGAATTTCTTGTCAGAAAAACATTTTATGGCCCGCCCCGGGAGTCGAACCCGGGACCTCGTTATCTGCAGTTGAACTCGCTAAACACTAGAGTTAGACCAACGAGGCAGTTAAAGTGCAGCAATAATGCTGAGCCGGTACATTTTTACTAAGAAGACATGTGTGCAAAAACCAATAATTAGAAAAATTATTTATAATTACAAATTATTTTTCTATTATTGTGTATTTTTATTGTATCCATGTGTGTGTATTTTGCAAATAAACGTATTTTCTTTCTTTTTAAAGATGTGTAACTTTCTTAATGACAAAGTTGCATGAAGTCAATAGACTCTATCCAGCTGCCCACAAGATAGTGTACAAACTTATTACATTGTCATATTATAATACTGTAAAAATTTGTTATAAAAAGAGCAACTGCTGAGTTTCTTGCCGGCTCTTCTCAGCAGAATCAGCATTCCGAACCGGTGGTAGAGTCTCGACGTGTCATAAGAGCTAAAGTTGGCCTGCATAAAAATAAATAAAGAATTTGATCCTTAGGTTTCATTTTAGCCAATATGAGGTATGTACCTAATTCTAAAAATGCTTATTATGAAATCATTATATAAACGGATTATCCATTTTTTCTTAATTTTTTTTTCTATGACAAGATAGCCCTTGACTGCAGTCTCACCTGATGGTAAGTGACGATAGCGGGCTATATTGGAAAGATTGTAGCAGTGTAAATTTAACCCGTACCCCTAATCGGTTTCTACGCGCCATCGTGCCGGAACGCTAATTCGCTTGACGGCACTTTTTGACGATAGGGTGGTAACTAGCCACGGCCAAAGCCTCCCACCAGACCAGAATAGAGACAATTCAGAAATTATAAATTCCCAAATTACCCCCGCCGGGAATCGAACCAGAGACCTCCCAGTTATGAAACCATAGCCTCTACGCCAGGGAGGTCGTCTCATTTGTCTCGAGTTTCTATTTGTCTCGTCAGTCACTCCTAGATGTTGAAATATTTTTGTTTCAGATTTATTTCGGAGACAGATTATTTATGAATACTTGTTTTGAAGCGAATGTTTTTGCGGTTTGAAATGACGAAGTTATAGACAATCAAAGTGAATGGTGCTCGCGGAGCGGGCATGTGACGTCACACCTCCATTTTTCAGTCCACCGAGCAAAACGTTAAAGTTTAATATTTTTTCACTGTAGTAGTATAATTTTGCTTTAATTTTAATTTATAAAAAAAACTAGCTGATACCCTCAATTTCGTTCGAGTGAATTAAGATTTCTTGATTTCAGCAGGAACTCGCTCTCGGGATAAAAAGTAGCCTCTGTTCCAAATTTCAGCCAAATGGGTTCAGTCATTGTGACGTGATTGAATAACAAACATACAAACTTTCGCATTTATAATATAATAATAGGATAATAGGATTAATAGGAAATAATAGGATTATGATTTTCTACCTTCAAATCTTGCGTTTTTTGAAAGAATAATAATTTTATTATTGTTTTGTTTTAATGTGGTGTGCATAAAGTGTATTCATTTCATTTATTTATTTTCCCTATTGTGTTTTATTTTGGCTGATAGTAGGTAAGTGACTATGCAGTCAAACGCCTAGTACTTATTTTCAATCTATCTGTAATCTGTAGGTATCCACAGATTACAGAAGCAGATTATCTAGCAACCTTGCTATTTGTCAAGAAACGCTTACTCCGTTGCTGCGTGATTGAAGGAAAAACCAACAAACCAACAAACAAAAACACTTTCGCATTTTCAATATTAATAAAGTAATTAGACGGATGATTTAGCTACAATAAACATTTGGCAAATATACTGTGTATAATTTCATAAATTATAGATTTATTGCCACAAAGTCCGCTATAATAAGTCCTTGATTAACTCATAAAACCAGAGTGGATTTGGCAATAACTTTCCTACGCTGTGGCCTTTGCCGTGGCCTAACAATATTTACCATATAAATCTTTCCAAAGAGAATGATCTCATAGTCTCAGATAGAGTGGCATTATTTAGCTCAGCAGGGTACAGGAAGAATGAGAACTGACGCAAAAGCTTAGTCCATCACCTTTCTCATCTGTATGATACCTCACCTACCTTTAAACGATCAGCTTTTTTTATGACAAGATAGTCCTTCAATCCTCACCTGATGGTAAATGATGATGCAATCTAAGATGGTAGCGGACTTACTTGGAACGGGTATGGCAGTGTACATTCAACTCATACAGCCCTAATCGGTTTCTACACGCCATCGTGCCGGAACGCTAAATCGCTGGGCGGCACGTTTTTGACGGTAGGTACTGGAGACCCATTCGTGATTCTTTATTTTTTATTCTGGTGGCCCATGTGCTTACTTGAAGAGATACCTTCACTGCGATAAGTTACTTCATTGTAATGTGTACGTATGTATAGAGCACAACCTTAAGCCCATATTTGAAAATGCATTCCTTTAACGTATGGGAGCGATGCGGGTGCGTTTATCTCACGATTGTGGTTACGTCGTGTACATGCACATTGCGTAAGTGTACGTGCCTGTCAGAAGCCTAGGCGGGAGCGGTCTGGCGCGAGCAAGCTCTCGCTCACACTTATACAGATACGACGCACACACAACCACGAGCCACGTGCCGTCATGAATTGTA
Source organism: Hipparchia semele (assembly GCA_933228805.2). NCBI lineage: Eukaryota > Metazoa > Arthropoda > Insecta > Lepidoptera > Nymphalidae > Hipparchia > Hipparchia semele. The sequence goes on from OW121731.1 coordinate 3,751,507, forward strand.
AGAACTATAATTTTCATGTATCCACGAAAAATGCTACGGTCTTACAGTTGTCTCTTTGTCTATAATTGTAGTACCAAACTATTTTCTCGAAACTTGAAAGAACTTCAAAGAGTTTAGTAAAATGTAAAGACAGATGACAGGAAAGAACAAATCAAACTTCATAACCTCATATGTGACATATCTCACATCAAAATTCACTGTAAATAAAAACCAAAAAAGAAGGAAAACAAACACCATGTGAAACAAAGGGATCTTAGTATGATAAGTTTCAAGGGGCTGATCTCGGTTATGTTGAGGAGTGCTTTCATCGTCGCCTTTCTCAGCATCCCGCGACCCGCGGTCTCCCTTACAGGGTTCAAAAGCTGGACAAGAAGGGCGTTGTACCACAAAATCGACCTCTGCACTCAGTCCTGCTACAGCGAGATCATCCCAGGCCTATATCTGAGTAACGCGCGAGCCGCCGGCGACCGAAATGTGCTCAAACACCTCAAAATCACGCACGTCCTCACAGTCGAGACGCGTCGCCTCCCAAAATCCACTTTCGCCAATACCAACATCAGCTACCTCTTCATCAGGGCTTTTGACACTCCTAACACCAACCTACTGTCTTATTTTCCCATGGCCAACTCCTTTATAGAGGAGGGTTTGCAAAAGGGCAATGTTCTCGTCCACTGCCACTTTGGAGTGTCCCGTTCCGCCACTTTGGTCATAGCTTACCTCATGGAGAAGTACAAAATGACGTTCGACCGAGCGTTTCAATTCGTGCGTCAAAGAAGGAAGTTTATTAACCCGAACCCTGGCTTCGTTGCTCAGTTGAAAGAGTACCAGAGGATGAATTATGATGTGAATGGTTTCCAGAGGTTCGAAGCGTTCATGAACGTGAAGGCAAGGAAGTATAGATACAAGATCGCGTCATTTGCAGCGATTGTGGTGGGATTGCTAGTGCCCCTCGTTCTTTTGGGTGGTTAGCCATTTGCAACTCATTATATAGTTAGTATTATTGTAAAAATCGTGTAAAAATAGAATAAATCTTCTTAATCAAGAATGTTTCGTGTTGGTTTTGATGTTAATTCTCATTTACAAGTACTTCAAACCACATTGAGGGTCGAACGCGACAGCTAAATTGCAGTTTTGTCAACTGCACTAAACCGGATCCTAACTGCAATTTTGCTATTTTCTTCTTAAGTCTGGCTTCCGTCTAATTTAACACTAAAACTAGTGATAACTGTGAGATTCTATTTTGAATTTCTAATCTTAGAATCTTTTTATTCCACACGTTTTGAACTAGATTCATCTCCGCTCTTTAGTAAAGCATCACAAAAAATTAAAAACGCAGAGAAACCAGTTTACCTAGTGTAATCATATGAAAAATTTCCTTTTAAATCCTTGTACCCTTAGAACCTTGGTTAAAACCTATCTAAAAAAATCCCACTAATATTAGGGTTCCGTCGCCAAATGGCAAAAAACGGAACCCTTATAGATTCGTCATGTCTGTCTGTCTGTGTGTCCGTCCGTATGTCACAGCCACTTTTTATAAATGCGAAAGTTTGATGTATGGATGTTTGTTACTCAATCACGCCGCAACGACTGAATCGATTTGGCTGAAAGGCACAGAGATAGATTATGGTCTGGAACAACACATAGGCTACTTTATATCCCGGAAAATTGAGTTTCCGTGGGAACAGAAAATCCCAATCCACGCGAACGAAGTCGCTGGCATCAGCTAGTAAGAACATAATTATTATAGACCTATATTTTTTATTAAATTAGGGCAGAATTTATCATCGAATTAATCCAATCTAATGCTATTGTTTTAGGTTTGTATTTATTATGAAGAATTATCGTAAAGGTGATGCCTACCTAACGTAATAACGTGACCTCCCTTACGGTCTGGAAGATTCGATTCCCCGTTGGTGAAGTTTTCTACAATCTCCAAATCCCGAAGCCGCAGCATTCAAAAAGCAATTTAATTCACTAAAGACCTGAAATCGGGCGTGAAATCATAACACCCACTAAAACAGTTCAATATTATTTATATTACGGTCACCTCCACGCGTTATTCAGAAGGATGCGAAGAATTACAATACCTACTATCAACTTCTCAAATATACCTACGCTAATAGCTTCTGATAATATGAATCAGAATATATCTTAGATAATCTTCATTATGTATAAATTATTATGAAAAAAAAGTACATCAATTTTTTATTTTACTATCTCTTTAAATCATAGAATCCCTAAAGGTTCCCTATGGAGGAATTTTCTGAAATTCCATTCCAAAAGGCACCCTTTTTAGGTAACCATTAAGTAGGTAAGGTAAGTTACTACCTACCTACTACCTACCTTAGGTTTGACCTACTGGTCAAAGTAAGGTTCCCCTTTCCCCTCCAAGTAAGCGTTAAACTAGGAGCTAAGAGTGGGTACGACAATAGTGAAACGAGTGGGATTTGAACCGTTGACCTTTCGGTTTCCGTCAACCGCTACAACCACTACGATACTGAGGCTAAATCCATGCCACCGAAGCCGCTAGAATCGGTTAGTATTTCTATACGCCAATAGGGCTAAGACGCGCGCCACGCCACTTTTTTTTTTAAAGAATATTAGCAAATCTGAAGTTGACTAATATCCTCCTATTCCCTCCAAATAAGCGGAAAGCTTGTGCTAGGAGTGGGTACGACAATATAGTGCAATAGCAAAGGGTGAGATTCGAACCTACAACCTTTCACCGTTTTGAGTTGAACTTTAACCGTTGAGCTATTGAGTTTTATCTAGACTTTACTCGGGAATCTCTATAGAGATTCAATTAGAGATTACGAGTAAAAGTGTAGACAAAATTTTCTCGTGGCGGCATCTAACCCTACTGGTGGTCGTACTCCGTAGTGACATTTATTTGACGGCCGAAACATCAACTACGAACATTAGTTCGAGTACAGGATTTCAAAAGAATTCTGTTCTCTTTTTTCCCCACAATTCGCGTTTTACATGTTCGCCTGAGTGCCAAGTGGAATGGGCAAAAACAGCGGAAAACTCAAGGTTGTTTACGCCAATACGTGCTTTATTGTTGGAGTGACAATTGCGAAAATACCGTGTCATTTTCCAGTTCAATGTCGCAGTTGGGAATGCAGATCTTTGTTGTTCTTGCCGGACTATTAATTGGTCCGGTATTTTTGGTCGGGCTATATTTAAATCAGAGGTTACTGCTCACAGGTGCTACGGCTGACAGTGTGGCTCAGTTATTATGATGAAATACAGATGTTTAAATTGTAAACAAACGGATACGTATAATATATCATAATTTTTTCTTTTTTCCACTACTATTTTACCAGAACATAGCAAGTAGTAATGTGAAAATTAAAAATATCCCATACTAAAACTAGAGCAATTAGCAGTTCCGATAGAAGACGGACTCATAGAAGTTTCACTCTTATCCAGATTTTTATCTGGATAAGAGGGATTCGTTACCCGTATTACCACCAGTCTTACTAACAGTAGTAACACGAATAATTTTGTCCATATTACTCTATGAGTCCGTCTTGCCCGCTGGTGCCGTACTTCGTCTGCGTAGATTTAGTTTTTAAAATTCAATCTTTGATTTTCCGGGATTAATGTCCTCCCGAGCCAATCCGGCCACGGCATCAATCTCCGCAGAGATTAGCCACCTGCGCCGGAGATATTTAAGTGCACAAGTGTGTGCGCAAACGCAAACACAGGTGCACTCTCTATTTCCTTACTTTCATAGTCCCATAGGACGGAAATCCGATATTATCGGAGAAAGATCAGGCGCAGGACCGACAGCTTTACGTGCTCTACGAGGCACGGGAGTGACTCACCGCTAACTCCGGGCTAGTACTGAGAATTTCTTGACAGAAAACCCAATATACTTTATAGCCCGACCCAGGAATTGAACCCGGGACCTCGTCAACTGCAGTCGAACTTGCTAACCACTGTACCAACGAGACAGTTCAGTTTTCAGGGATTAAAAGCAGCCTATGTCACTCTTTCAGGCTTTTGCATGTTGAGGAACTATACCCATGCAAAAAATCACGTCGATCGTAGCTCTGTTGCAGCGTGATTGAAGGACAAACAAACAACACAAACACACACTTTCTCATTTATAATAATAGTACGGCTAAAACTAGACTAACGATTAACGAGACAGTCTACTCCAGTCGATTCTACTTAGTATGTATAGAAAATTTTGCAATATTTTTTCCGTTCAAACTCGCAGGAAATTCTAATGACAACAGATATTAATTTACCAGCTGTCCGAATTTTTCTAACGTTTTCATCACAGAAGCCATTATTAAGTGCTACCCATTAACAGATATGTTATTTTTTTAAATTCTCATTTTATTATGCTTTATTTATTTTCATAGTGGAAAACTACACCTTCGATGAGAAAATAAATAATTCATATTCTCACGACTGAATTACGATCACAGCATCCAATCAGTCACTAGTTAAATCTCTATATTATAGTGTAAAAGAGTGTAGGCAAACGAAACTGAAATCTCCATTCCCCCTCTCTCATAGCCCGATGGAAAGACAATCTGAAACGTTCGAAAAAGATACAAACATACTAAGACAATATTAGGTATAAGTTTATAACCCTTGACTGCAATCTCAGCTGATGTCAAATGACGGTGCAGTCTAAAATGGTAGCGGGCTAACTTGGAAGGGGGTATAGCAAGTTTAATCAAGCCCATTCCCCGTCAACACGCCAACGTACCGGAAAGCTAAATCGCTTGGCAGCACATCTTTAACGGTAGGTATCTACACCTAATTTACGAACACTTGGCGAATGCTTTATCAGTCTGCAGATTAACAGGGTAAGTACCTACCTAGTAGGTAGTTATTTATTTAATTATGACTGTACCCAGGATGCAATAAATTTCAATTTCAATTTTTGTATTTATGTTTTAATATGTATCCTAAGATTAATTTATGTACCTATGAATTTCAATCTGTTTTATGAAGCATGATATCAAATTTGTAAAATATCAAAACTGAATCTTCGATCACGAAGAGGTCCAACAGCTAAAACACAAAATCTAACGATTTTAGCTTAGCTGTTGGCAAAATCCATTTGTATATGTATGATATTTTTGGATGAATAAATGATTTGAATGATTTTGAATTTAAAAAAAAAAAAAAAAAAAAAAAAAAAAAAAAAAAAAAAAAAAAAAAAAAAAAATGCTAGCCTAGTGGTTACATTTTGTGGGGGGTGCACATGTTCGAATCTCAGGCTGTAACCTCTTAACTTTTCGGAGCTAACTATGTGCTGTTAAAGCAGTTGAATATCACTCGGAAAAGTCAGAAATGCGTGGCCGGGATCGAACCCGTGACCCCCACAAATAGGACACCACAGTCCATACCACTAGGCTTTTACTGATACCTAACTCAAACTCAAACTCAAAATTATTTATTTCATGTAGGCCAACTAACTATGGGCCTCATAAGAAGGCTCAGGATAACTCAGCGGGCGATGGAGAGAGCTATGCTCGGACCCTGTGAGATCAAATCAGGAACGAGGAGATTCGTAGGAGAACCAAAGTCACCGACATAGTTCAGCGAGTCGCGAAACTGAAGTGGAAATGGGCGAAGCACATAGTTCGAAGAGCTGAAGGTCGATGGGGTCCCAAGGTGCTGGAGTGGCGACCCCGCACCGGGAAGCGCAGTGTTGGCAGACCCAGACAGAGTCGCTGGATTCCGGCGGCGCAAGACCGAGATCTGTGGAGGTCCATGCAAGAGACTTATGTCCAGCGGTGGACGTCTATAAGTTGAAAAAAAGAAGAAGAAGTAGGTCAACTTGTGGCTCTTATGACAAGACGAAAATCTACCACCGGTTCGGAATGCTGATTCTGCTGAGAAGACATAGGTACCTACCTACTTAATACACGATTTCACAATATTTTCTGCAAAATATGAGACCGATTTTTGTTACGTTTTAAATTGATAGTCCGCTGGCAACATATTCCAAAATAATCGTCTATTTTTGCGGCGCCTGACGCGATTGCGCGGAATGTCCAAGATAAAAGGCGAATCTGCACAATATATCGTCATCATCTCATCCGATAAACGTCCTCTTCTGGACTTATGCCCTTGCGAGATCTTTTTTTTTAAATAATATTAGCCAAGCTGAACTTGACTTATATTCTTCTCTCCACTCCAAATAAGCGAGAAGCTTGTGCTAGGAGTAGGTACGATAAGCGCAACGGGTAGGGTTCGACCCTGCGAATTTTCAGTTCTCAGTCCGCACCTTTAACCACCTTTAACAACCTTTAACCTTTGAGGATCTTGTGCCGCTTGTATCCACCGATTTGGTGAATGAATTCGTTCGAAGGGAGGCAGTCCCCAATTTTTTACAACACCCAGACGTGAATCCTTGCTACTTAATACGGTCTTGTAGGGTAAGAAGAGATTTTCATGCGCCGAACAGAATTATACTTAAATTGTATAATAATAAAATTGAAGTTTCAATGTGATCATCGTAGTCATCGTGTGTCAAAATGACCTACGATACTATATCCACGACGAGAGTAGTGACACCATTTTTTCTCTATGACCTATGCAAAAAAAACTTGTCTATCCGTTGCTTTGTTGTGGCGTGATTGAAGGACAAACCAACAAACAAATACACTTTCGCATTTTTAATTTTGGTAAGGATTAGGGGAAGTCCCGTAACGCCGGACGGCACCTAGTACCGGACACTCGTACTATCTCGGCGACTAAGCAAGCGAGCGATTCAAAAACGAGTTAGAGGGGTGCAGGGGGATGTAGCAAAACTAAGTCACGGGACCCGGTTTGCCCGTGACGCGCGCGACAACAGTGGGAGTAATTGGTTGCTGTTTTTGGCGGGACGACACTGCGTTACGTAAGATGCAGGTGAGTGTTACAGGTAAGCACCAGGTAAGTATCTGTTATTAGTTGTTTACTATATTTGTTTTTAATAAAGTAGTGTTTATTGTTGTTAGTAATCAATAAAAGTTTTTGAGAATTTTGATAATGGGTTTGATATGGAATATATATTGTGACCATTCTCTGTCCCTTAGTACCGGACACAAAGTAGTCCCTTAGCGCCGGACAGTGAATGAGTTATTATTTCTTCTCAGTATGTATACTTTTCTTAATAAATGTTATTCGATTTTCAGATGATAGAAGTACAGAATAACATTGAAATGGAAGAGAAGAAAAAGAAAGGAAAATGGGACCAAACAAGTTTACAGGGGTTTGCTAGGGGTTCCAAGTGAAGTCTGTCCGATACTAGGGGCCAATTCCAGAGATTGCGTTTTTTTCACCAAAGTTTAATTTATGTTTTTGAATATATTTATGCAGAAGTTGCATTTTTGATAATTGATATTGATTTTATGTTTTGTTGACTAATATAAGACGTAAATAAAGTAATATTTTTCTAAACAGGTTTTTTATTTTTCATAAAAACCTTAAGTGTCCGCCACTAGGGGACTTCCCCCTATGTAAGTAGGTATTAGTAGTATTTCCTACCCCTAGGCATAGAGGATAGACAAGCACAGTAAATGAGGGATTATTATAAAAAAAAGCTTATTACAGATCATAATAAAGATTTATTCGATAATTTCATTAATAAAAATAGGGCTCAAAAAGTTTTACAAAATTATTTTTACAATCAATAATTTATTACATAATACATGTCTCTACTTTCTATTACACGTTAGTTTTGTGCGTTATTCATTTATCTTAAAATAATTTAAAAAAAAACATTAACAATTAGATACCTAAATCTAGTAATCTCAGAATAAACACTAAAATAGGAGATTCGATGTCAACGAAACGCTGCTTCGTATTGCAATATAAAACTAAAACTACATTATAAAAATAGTTCTTAACAATCCGAAACTAAAAATTAACATTTGTAAACATTCTAAAAACCATGTCTAATTTGTACAATTATTGTATAATCTCAGTGGGAACTTAAATTTCTATTTTATAAAAATGACAAATAATATATCTACCCTCTAAACACTTACAGTTCTTGCATTTCAGGAGGGCACGTGAGCTTTACTCGTAGTTACGTCGTGTACATGAACATTGCGAAAGTGTGCGTGCCTGTCAGGATCCTAGTGGGAGGGGTCAGGCGCGTGTTAGCTCTCGCTCACACTTATATAGATACGACACACACACAACCATGAGCCACGCGCCCTCATGAATTGAAAGAACTATACGTATCTAAATGTTAACAAAAACTATAATTATTATACTCCTACTAAATGCCTAATAACTTGCAAAACTTGCAAAAGGCACCAGAGAATTTTGTTTTCAGCTAATCTAGGTATATTAAGGCACATGATAATTCCATTAATAACATATTTATTTTACAACTTTACAACTTACATAGTTTAGCGTTGAGGCACTTAAATCACATAGAAATGCAAAATATGCAAATGCAATATTCTTTTATTGTACTCACTTATAAATGTTGGAAGACATCAGAGTAAGTTTGTAAACGTTATTATGTACAAGGATTTCTAAAATGCGTCCTTAAGTTTGTCTTTTTCTTGGTTCCATTATGAACTTTAACAACATAAATTTAGAATTTAAAATTAATCAGTCTCTTGGAGCGATTCATTAAACAACCTGCTTCTGCACCATTCAGATAATATTAGTAAACTGTGAATCATAACAATTAAATTAACTTAATTATTACCTATGTACATGAGCGATTCGTAATGCTGCAATACCTAGGTGAAAATAAACCCAAAAACTTTTGGGGGTTTATTGCCGATTTCGCGTATAGTTCTTACAATTCACGAGGGCGCGTGAGCTTTACTTGTGGTTACGTCGTATACATGCACATTGCGTAAGTGTGCGTGCCTGTCAGAAGTCCAGGTGGGAGTGGTCACGCGCGAGCAAGCTCTCGCTCACACTTATATAAAGAATACGACACACATACAACCATGAGCCACGAGCCGTCGTGAATTACAAGAACTATTACGTCAAGTGACGTTTACCGAAGGAATAAATTGGACGTTTTGTCAATTTTTATCAATATAAATCAATATAATAATCCGAGCGTAAATTTAATATTTTAGCATATTTTCAATAAAATATGCCAAAATATTAAATTTACGCTCGGATAAGACTTATTTTCAAGCTTAAAGAGCTTAAAAAACGTTATTGAATCATATCAGCTCGGACAAAACTTATTTTACGTTAATTCCATGAGTATAGTTGAGAAACTAGAGACTACAGGCATAGGCTACTTTTGATCCGGAATTTTTTTGAAAACTTGATTCGAAAATATAGTAATCAAGTAAAGCATGGCGAAATCGCTCATCTACGAAGGGAAGAAGCTTAAAGAACTTAAAAATGTTATTGAATCATCTGCAAATATTGATTTTCTTCATAAAACGAAGATAAAGAAGTTTGGAGATCGTTCACAACCATATTGTCGCCGCCCTGCAGAGGATGTGTACTGCTGGAAACCATTTCGGAGCTCTTCCAGTTCTCACAATTCTCCACGTATTCCAGAGTCCTCTGGTATGTCTCCTGACGCATTGTGTTCTGGTTTTTTTTCCTTCCGTTTGAGGCCTCTATTTGGGACTGAGAAATATCCCAAACTTGAACATCAGCTTGGTTGTTCTGGCTTCGCAGACTATTCATACTGCAATCGGCTTGTTGTTGTTGCTGTTGCTGTTGTTCCCCTGGATTTTTGGCTATCTGATTGCAGTTCATGGATATTCTCGCACCGTTGATTGGTTTTTGACTACCAGTCGACATGTTCACTGAATTTTGCACGGATTTTTGGACATTGTGCTTGTTGAATTGATTGCCCGGATAGTCCCATTGATTGTATGATCTTTGATGGTTGTAGTATTGATTGTTGTTCATCATGGCTTGGTTGTATTGATGGTTATTCTTTGGTGGTGGTGGGCCCATTACATTAGCTGCGTTGGTAACGGAATTGTAAGGGGGAGGTTGAAGATATTGCACGTTTTGGCTATACTGAACGTTTTGCATTGCAGGAGGACATACATTCTGCTGTTCACAATAACTGTTCATTATACTACGGCTCATGTTTCCACTATTGTCTACACTCATAATAGAAGATCTGGACAACTGCATTGGATGCATTTGAGTATTTTCGTTCGGATAATTCATCTGCTGTACATAATTTGTCATCTGGTTATTATAAACCATGTTCTGATGATTGTTTGGCATCATGGGTACCTGAGATTGATTCTGATTATAATGTTGCATCATCTGGTACTGCTGACTATTTTGGTTTCTTGTGTTAATATTAATTTGTTGATTTTGCATAGGATAGGGTGGTGCTTGTGGGTAGTTATGGTTTTGGTATTGATTAGGAACATTATTAAAGTTTTTGTTAGGATGCTTTGTGGCACAATTCTGGCGATTGTTGTATGGAGGAACCGGGGTCATCTGCTGAGGTTGATTCATATTGATCATCATGTTTGGAGTTGAATTTTGAACTGGTTGCACGTTCATTGTCATATTGGACATGTTTTGCACCATGGGACTTGTTATAGGACTTTGTAGGCCTGGATGCATTGGACTAGGCATGCCGTGACTCATCGGACTTGCTATATTTTGAGTCATCGGGCTAGCCATATTCATCATAGGGCTAGCGATATTTTGAGAATGAGGGCTTCCAATATTATTATGTCTGGGGCTCATCATCATTTGATTTGGCATCTGAGGGCTCAATAGACTTTGCATGCTTTGGGGGCTCATTGCGTTATGTTGTGGGGACATAACGCTCATTACACTTTGTGGACTCATCACATTGTATATGCTCGGAGGACTCATGATGCCTTGAGGCATATGCTGTGGACTTCTCATGCTCTGTGGACTCATTGAGCTATGCGGTAAACTCTGGGGGCTTAGCATACTATGAGCTAAGTTAGGACTCATGATTGTCTGAGTCATGACAACCGTTTTCGGACTCATAGCAGGCTTTTGAGGTAGGGGGTTATTGACTCTCATCCTTGTAGATTGCTCCGTTTGGTTCGCCGTCATAGTTTGTAAGGACTGTAAAGGATTGCTCGTAACTACATTACTTGTTGGAGGTTTTGAGAATTCTTGTTCGCATTTTTCTGGAGTGACTTCAGGAATGGTTTGTTCTTGGAGGGGAGTATTCTTATCATCTAAAGACTTGGAGGCTAATAGAGAGCCGCTGTTTCCAGACATACTAACATCTAATGACCTTAAATCAACTTGAATATCACTTATGTTGAGATCACTTCCTATGGCACCTAGATTTTTGAGAAGGGAATCATCACTCGTCGCGACATCACTGATTTTGTCATTGGAATTGTTCGCGTTCTGTATTTCACTGGATAAAATGTCTTTGGTAGTATCTTTTTCTTTGCTAGCTTCTAGTTCGGGATTGGTGGAGTCCGTTTTGGCCGGTGTTACCGAGTCGGTTCCCAATATTGATTGGTTAAGATATTGCATCATTTCGTCTGGTATCACCAGCTTGTTCTCCACCATCTCTCCTTCAGCGACCTGGGAAATAAATAAAATGAATACGAAGATACATATTTTAAAATCAATTTATCCTTTGGAAACAGAATAAATGATACTGAAGATTCTAGTAGGATTACGGTTAATAGTATATCATCAAGTACCAATTCAATTACCTGTTCAAGATTAACTTCTTGATTGGGGTGATGAACTTGCGCTGTGGTGACTACTACAGTGTTAGTGGAATTGGATCGAGATTCCTTGTATGTAATTTCGTGGTCATCTTCTGTCTTGAATGGGAACGGAGCATCGCCCTGCAAAAAATATCAATTCTTCGTTAGTTTAAACTGAGATTATACAGGAATTTGTTGACTGAAAAAGGAAAGAAGAAGACAAAAGACAACAGAAGAAAACAAAAGTTAACGTTTGCAAAAATTATTCCCTCACTCTCATAGCCTGATAGAATGGAAATCCGGGCACGACCGGAGAGATCAGGCACAGGGCCGATGGCTTTATGAGTAACACGAGTAACACACCAATTTTGTAACTCTGAGCTAGTATGTATCTACAGTATTTCTTGACAGAAAATACAAAAAACTACATACAAATGCAAAATAATAAATAAATTTATATTAATATAGAAATGGAGAATATATATTTTTGGACTGAACCAGGAATCGAACCTAGGACCTCACCATCCGCAGTCGAACGCCCTAACCACTATACGAGCCAAATAGGCAATGGCGGGTCGAAGAGTTACTAGCTACTGAATACTTGCCACGTCATCATTGTTGCAAGGATAAGGTTGGTAGCCCTGTGCTTGGTCGCTGAGGTTAGACTGCTCCGACAGCCTCCTCGCTTCCTCCTTCACTTGCACGTTAGGGTCCAGCTCCAAAGCCAACTCCTCCGCCCTGACCTCCGAACACGTCACACCTCGGAGCAGAACAGCCTGAAAACATTTGACGAACATTATGGAAAATTCCTTAGAAAATACAAAACAGATTTTTTTTTATCCGAAATAGGCTTGCGCTTGACGACAATCAATACTGGATAGCACTGATGAGGTCTAGGATGGAGCGCGCTTGCCTAGAAGATGCCTATTCAGTCTTGCCTTGAAGGTACTCAAATTATAAGTGGCAGGAAACATGGATGCTGGAAAATTGTTCCACACCTTAGCGGTTCTTGTCAGAAACGTTGAATTAAAGCGTTTACACACAGTTTAGTGCGATTCTGATAGTAGAAAATGGGTAGCTAGATTCTGGCAGCTTCATAGAACACTCAGTGCCACCTGCATCCAGTAGCTGCAAGAGACTTTCTTCAGATTTTATCCGTTCGTCTAGTTGGAGGTCGACCGACGCTACACCTTCAAGTGCGACATCACCAGCACCTTAGAAACTTAATGTCCGTCGGTTCTTCAAGTCCTATGCCTCGCCATTACTACTTCAGATCGATAAGCTATGTCGGTAGTTCTGATTCCCCTACGGATCTCCTTATTTCTGATCCCGCAGGGATAGTTTGATTTCTCTCCACGGTCTACTGAGTTACCCTGAACCTTATCATAAGGCCTTTTTAGTTTCAGATCCGTAAGCATCCGTAAGGGCATCATCCAGAATGGGGTAATTACCTGATTGCCCTGAGAGGTTCTGACAGCTTGCACAGCGGCCAGAGCTGATGACGGCGGCGGTGCGTAGCCCACGCATGACACTTGACTAGATCTGTAAGATGACATGAAAAGGTTTTAAAAAATATTAGTAGCTCATATTGTATCACACTTATTACCTGTCGCCTATGTGTTATTTCAGACTATAACCTATCTCTGTATCAAATTTCAGCCAAATTGGTTCAGTCGTTGCGGCATAAATAAGTAATAAACATCCATCCATCCATCCACACTGGATATGTAGATAGACGGATGGATGGATGGATGTTTTTTGAAATTTTCGCATTTAAAATATTAATAGGATTATTCTGATAAACACCTTCGACTGCTATCAGGAGACAGCTGATCGTATATGGCGGTGTGCTGTGAGACCAGCCGTTGCTGCCCAGCCATGCCTGTAGTGGTGGCCACGGCACCCGACACGACTGATGCTTGGCTGCTCTTCCGGGAGATGTCTGATGATCTATGGGAGAAACGAAAAGTAAGTAAGTAATTAAAAATAATGTAAGTAAATAAAATTAATACTTTAAAAAAATCACGAGATTCTGCAGCATACATCAAATCGGTGTAGTTTCTCAAAAGTTTATCAATAGCATAAGGCAAACTAAAACGAACTTCAATTTCTGTCTGACTGTTCCTTAGAGTAATATTGCTGACCTACTAGCAGGTACATTATAGGAAGCAGTGATAGCGTACTGATTAGGATTGTGGTTTCCTATTCGAGGGGTCACAGTTTCTAACCCGGACATGAACCTCTGATTTTTTGAGTTATGTGTAAGCAATTAGACACATTATCACAAGCTTCAGGGGTGAAGAAAAACATTGTGAGGAAACCGGCACACCTGAGAGTTCTCCATAATGTTCTCAATAGTATGTGAAGTCAACCATTTCGCCACAAGGTCCAATAGATCTCCTCTTGGAGTGCAGGTCTCTTTAGTCTAGACTATGGCGTATATCCCTTCTCCAAGAGGAGACTTAATCAGTAGTGAGACGCTAAAGGGTTGGTCATGATCATTTGAAGTCTCGAACATCACAATGAATTTTGGGATTTAAAGTTTGGTTTTCAACTTTTCCTTTCATTTGGAATTTTTTGAAGAGGTAACGGAAAAAAAATACTTACCGTGCACTGTACAAACTGCTGCCGGAAGAAATTCCAGAATCTCGCCTCGTGTTGGGAAGCGCAGATTTTAGTTCTACGGCTACATTTGTGCTACCAATTTCCGTTCTCCCTTGAATACCACCTGAAATACCAAAATTCACACTTTTAACTTTCAAAAAGGCGTGTTACCCGTCTGAAAGCAATAAAAAGTTTATTTTCTAATTGATGTTGTGCATTTTTTTGACAACTTGCGAATTCATGCGAATTATCCAAGAATTAAAAAAAAATGAAAATGCAAAACAGTGCATAAATTCGTGATGAGAGATTTGAACTGATTATTCACACTCATTTTATAATAACGAAAGGGTATGCTGAAAGTAATAAAGGTAGCTCATACCCAATATTAACACATAGGCTACATTTTATCCCAGAAAATGAAAGAGTTCCAGCGGGAATTAAGACCTTACGAGGTCGCAGGCATCAGCTAGTAGATAACAAGTAATCTCACCTCCTCCAATATCAGCCCCGTGCACCGGCGGCATCAGTCTTCCCACCCCCACCTTGTGGCCGAACCGCGGTGCGTGGTGGTGGGCGCGTGGCTCACCAATGGCTACCATCGCACGCAGCATGAGCGGTAGCTGCCCCACCTCGCCCACCACTTCCTGTTCCACCTGATACAAACAAAAAAGTATTAAATATGGTTGAGCGAAGCAACGGCTGGATCATGCGTCGTGCTCGTGAACGGGTGCCACCAACGGGAATTGTCTGCCCATCTTGACATGTGTTGGACTATATGTACCTATGTATGCATTTTTGAAGCTTCACTGTGGAAGTACTGTATACAGCATAGTTTGGTTAACTATTATAAAAAAAAAAAAAAATTTTTTTTGAAAAGAGAAACTGCTCAGTTTCTTGGCGGTTCTTCACAGCAGAATTTGCATTCCGAACCGTTAGTAGATTTATTACGTGTCATAAGAGCTACAAGGTGGCTTACATGAAATAAATAAATTTTGAATTTTTGAAATTTAAATAAACTTTAACCGACGAACACAGTTGACGTTTTCGCAGTTCGACGTAGTTACAATGAGTTACATAAAAAAGTTCCAACCCACAAAACTTGTCAGTCACTAACCTCTATAAATCATAGATTTATAGATCGGCAGGAACGGCATTCCGAACCAGTGGTAGATTCATCGACGATTCAAAAGCACTTAAATAAATTTATTTGAATTAGAATATTTCTATTTTATTCTATTCTAGTCTATTAATTGTAGAAGTTAGTGTTGTCAATACAAAAGTTAACCAGTAACCTTCAATTCTATTATAATAAAAGAAGGTGTATTTAATTTGACAAATGTTTTGCGGGTTGAAAACCACGTCCAGTCTTTGTATCCGTTAAAATGACATTTTTTTCAGTTCTTGGCGTTGGTGGTATAGACCTGTAGGTAGAGAACCTGGCGAGTGTCATAGCGTACTATTTATACTAGAAAAATACAGGATTCCCGCTAGTTATTTCACACTAGTTTTTAACAAATCCCATCTGAAAAATATATTCAACTTGTGAGGAGTAGTTTAACAGCAATTACCTCGCCGTCTAATCTGAAGTAAGGAGCGCCGTTCTCGTCACTGAACCCACCGAGACCCGACCCACCGAAGTCCAACTCGCCACCACACTGTGCTGACAACTGTATCGGAAACAAAATAATAGTAAATGAATAAACAGGTACTTCAATTTAATTATATCCTTATAATTAATTAGTATAAAATGTACTGTTTGTAACACTAAACAAGAATAAATGTATTTCTTTCTTTCTTTCAGATGCATACACGAAATTGAGCTCTAAGTCAATATCGTTACGGATCATTTTACTTTCACGTTAAGGTCATCGAATTTCTGAAACGAGTGTCTGTAAAGAAATTTGGTTAGTGGGGCGGTCTGACAGGAGACCTGCGCTCAGTAGAACTGTAGATTGAATGCTAATGACGATGATGTAACATAATATATGATATTCCTTATAAAAAAAAAAAACAATAAAGGTAGACTCGTACCTGATGAGCTGGCGTATGTAGACCATGAGGTAAAGGTGACGCAGGGCTCTCGCTCTTGACGGAGGCGGAGGAGGTGTGACCCCTGACTCCCAAGGGAACGCCGCCTTCTTCTGAACGGGGAGAAGATCCCGCTCCACCACCGCCTGATTCCGCAGAATCATCTCCACGACTGCATCCTGAAAATGACAATTTCCATTATTGAGCATTATAGTGCTTGAGTTGGAATAAATTTGGCAGGTATCAGTACTCGAGTGAAGACTACGTTTCAGCAAGCGGGCAATCCAACTGGTACGCTAGCAAGTGAGAGTGGCAGCCAAAGGTCGGCTAATGGAGCTCCTAAAATACCGCTGTATGAAATCGATTGGGCTCTTCATGTTTGCTTCAAAGCTGAAGTCTGCGATATAAAAACCACTTGTTGATCATCCGAATCGAAAAATTCAGAAAAATCTGTAGTGAATTCAAAATGTTTTCAAAACCAGCGATAATTTAAAATTCAAATGTTTTCAAATTTCATAACAAAATTGCGAACTGTAAATAACCTCCAGGACTGAGAGTTCTCCATAAAAAGACTGCCAATTTGCATTAGGCCAGTATAGTAGTAGTAGTCAGTATAGGGCCTTACTCGTATTACGCTTCTTTGGGAGGAGATCTGCGATTAGCCCTTGATGGATAAATATCAAAAGTTTGTAAAAAAAGTTTACCTTTATGCTTTTTACTGGCGTAGAACTCGGCTCCATGGACTGTTTTCACATGCTTGCGAAGGGAAGATGGATCCGTGTATCTTTTCGTGCAACCTGGAGCTTTGCAAACATAGGGTTTCTGGAAATAGATAATTTACTTTGAATGTCCAAAATTACTCAGTGCTTCTTCGAACAGTTCTTGTATTATGTATGAGTCTTAAAAGAAGGCTCAGCATGCGACGGAAAGAGTATCCTTGAGAGGTCAATATGAAAATAAGGAGATCCGTGAAGAACCAAAGTTAGTGACACTGGTCAAGTCGCAAAGCTGAAGTGGTAATGGGCTGGGCACATAGTTTGAAGAACTAACAGTCGTTGGGGTCCCAAGGTGCAGGAATGGCGACCCCGCACCGAAAAACCCAGTGTTGGCTAATCCCCCACTAGGTGGACTGACGTCATCAGACTAGTTGCAGGAAGCCGCTGGATACAAGACCAGAGGCCTTAGGAAGTCCATGCAAGTGATTTTTGTTCAACAGTGGACTTTCGGTTGATAAAGAAGAAGATTTTATTCTTTAATCATCACTTTAGGCTAAGAATTCATCTAAGATTACTTACTTCATTACTATGCGTTCTGTTCTGGTGCTTCGCTCGATCACTGGCGTTGGAGAAGGCTTTCGCGCAGCCAGGATATTCACAGGTGTAGGGTTTTTCTCCAGTGTGACTCCGTAAATGGGTCTTCAGATTTTCGAGCCGCGAATAGGCTTTGCAACAACCTTCAAACTGAAACAGAACACCAGATTAAGTTAAACTTCTATAGTTGAAGGTCATTCTCGCACGAAACGTTTCAGTTCAACGTCCCTGAAATGAACTGCTATGGTGTGCAACGTTCTTCCGGAATCCATGTTTCCTGCCACGTATTATTTGAGTATCTTCAAGGCAAAGGCGATCTAACCTATAGGTTAGATCGGTAAGGTATACCTCATCAAAGCTTTCCATTATCGTTTGTCGTCAAGCCTGATTTAAATTTTTTTTAAAGTTGTGTTTCGTTGCTCAAAATCTATCCAAGTTGTCGAGAACTGCTAACCCATATTAAAGGTAGACGACACAGTTATAGTTAATGATTTTAAAGAAATTTTTTGGTCTAAGATGTCTGATTGTCAGAAATGAATTTTATGATGATATACTTACAGTACATTTATGAGGTTTTTCACCAGTATGCCGTCGCATATGCACCACGAGCATGTATTGAGCTTTGAAAGGCTTTTCATCTCTGGAGCATCCAACCCAACGGCATACGAACGCCTTCTTACTGGCGTGAATGTGGTCCGTGTTGATATGCTTTACCAAGTCGTCTTGGGTAGGGAACTCTAATTTGCAGTCAACCTGTAGCAATGAAAATTTACATTTAATTATCTACATTCTACATCTTCTAAACGTTGCACAAAATGGACGTGGAATTAATTATCAACTTTATTTTCTCGAAACCACGAAATCCATAAAATACGCAAGCATAACTTGCTAATACAATATTGTTCTTTCCGTCACACCACGTTCACATTTTAGGCACGCACCAATTCGCACTTAGCCAATGAAGTGGACTATGACCTAAACCAGAAGGATGTTTCTCATTAGAGAGGAGAACTGTGCCCAAAATGCAAAATGGCGATCAGTTGAGATGAATGTATATTCTAAAGGTGATTAATGCTTACCCAATGGCAGTTGGTCTCAATAAAATCTCCAGGCTCGTCCTTAGAATCCAAGCCGTCGTGAACTGTGCTTTCTGCGGCTGCAGATAGCGGTTTATTGCTGTTGATGTTATCTCGATGCGATATTAGGACCTGGGGTGACTTGCGTTGATTCATAGCTGTCGATGCACTGAAAATGACGTTCAATTTTTACTGGAGTACATAGTAGGTGCGTCCCTAAAATTAGTGAAATAAGCTAAAATTGCTGCTGAATTTATTGGCCTTACACTGCCTACTATAGAAATATAAATTGGCATGAATTAAAAAAATATAGCTGTTTAACTTAGTTTTTAAACTCAGGTCTTTTTCTGTTTTTGTTTGTTGCTATAAAAATTACAATCACACAGAATCACATTTCTGTAAATTTTAAAATCTGATTGAATTTGACAGGCTTATGAACCCGCGCTTTCTTGTAGTGTAGGGTCTCTTTATGTGCGATTTTTACCCACTAAAACTCTCTCAAATTTTGCAATGAAAATGAGTTATTTACCTATCAGCCTCCATGACACTGGTGATTTCAGGTTGCTGAGGCGGTTGCTGCATATGCTGAGGAGGTGTTCCGTCGAGACCCAGACCATTTCTTACGTCAACCGGACCACCTATTAACAACTGCGTCGGCGATGATATATGAGATCTGGAAATGAAGTAAAATTACGTAATTAAGTTTCAATGTGTTCTCTTAGTCCAAATAGGTCTAGCTTACAATAATCTAAACTAATATAATAAAGTGCAAGAGTTTGTTTGTTGGAACTATCAGTCGGATTTGAAAAATTCTTTTTGTGTCTGATAGCCCAATTCTTGAGGAAGTTTATAGGCTATTCAACATCTCGGTACGGCTCTTAGAAGCCGAGCATAAAGAAATAATGGCGCGGGCGAACAATGCGATGCGGTGTGTCGGTGGTCGAGGGCAGTCACCCGACGAGAACCGAACAAGAACCGAACCGAAGACTATTTATTAATCCGGAAGATCAAAGCGTTACCACGGGATTATTAAAAAGTAAATCCACGCGGACGAAGTCGCGAGCAACAGCTAGTAAGCTTATAAAGAGATAGAGTAGCCCAATCAAACCTATGGATGCCAGCCACAAGGTGCGCATGCGCGGCATGGTGCGCGGCCGCCGCTGCCGCCTGTTGGTGCGCCGGGTCCAGCAGAACCCCGCCGGGGATGACGCCGCTGCCGCCGCGCGCCAGCAGCTGCTGCGCCAGCGACGCGTGCGAGAGAGATAGCGCGGGGGATATTGCACCTGAAAACAGTGATTATGTAAGAAAGAAAAGAACAGTGATTATGTAAGAAAAAGCCAATCCAATAAGAATGAAGCTTATCATAGGACCACCGTTTCTTTGAGACGGTTCCTGAGCTTGATGCGCGGTGCAGGAAGGGGATTGACCTAACATTTACCTGAACTGGCTCCTATTCCGCCACCTAACCGTTAATGCTTCTTTACCTGTTACCCCTCTCAAACCAAGCTCTTCCTCAGGAATCATCTCAGTTAGGCATTTAGAATACAGATGTACGTTGGTACAACGCCAATGTAACGATATTCTCACTAGAATAGATTATGTAACTCAACGAAGTCTTAAAACTTAACAAAGTCGAACTACTAAATAATTAAGTATTGCAGTATGAAGCTATGTCGGAAGTAGGATAAGCAGGTAGGACGTAGGGATAAGCTTTCCAAAAATTTTCTTCATAGTTATCAAAAGAGATATATTTACTCCCAAAGTTTACACGTAGTTATTAATCCAATATTAGAAATATGGATAAAACGCAGTATATCCATTAAAAATGTCTGTAAAAACTGGTGGGGAAATCGATATACCTACCTGCACTAAGGTGTCCATAGCTGCCAGTAGAGGCCGCAGACGGCGCTCTAACAGCTAAGCTGGCGGGCGACGCTCGTATCACAGCTGCCAGGTCGAGAGACTCCGCAGAGTATGGGCTCCAGGATACTGCCCTCTTACGATTGGCAGACGCTCCTATCGCTCCACCAGATAGCCTTAGCCGATTTTGGGATGCTATCCGAGAACCTGCAACAATATAATATTTATTGTTTAACCAGAAAAATTAGTACACAAGAAGCAACTCAGTAGTAGTATGTGCCTAATGCCACTTCAGCTTTGCGATTCGTTTAGCTATACTAGTGACTCCGGCAGGGCTATCGGCTAAAAATATATGAATCCTTAAAGGACAACATCAATGTCAAAATATGGTTTTTAGCCAATGGGATTGGCCAAAAGCCATATTTTGACATTGATGCTGTCCTTTAAGGATTGATATATTTTTAGCCGATAGCCCTGCGGTTTTACAATGGATCCTCTACTCCTCTCCTCCTCTTTTCTGATTTGATTACGTTGAATCAAGAAATCAAAGAAGATTCAGAAAACTTGAGCTATTGTTGATGTTTCTCTTAAGTATAGAGAAAAGCCAAGCATAGCTCACGTTACAGCATATTGGGCGACGAAAAAAGCAGTGTTAGCAGATCTACCACTAAATGGGCAGATGACATGAGTCGCATCACTGTTTTCAAGTGCGCAAGGCATATAGAATTCCCTAAAAGATACCTTTTGTTCGGCAATGTTGACGAAGAAACATCAGATGATAAAGTTCAGTCTGTCCTTCTAGACATTGACAGAATCAAAATTATCAAGAAAATATGAAATCTGCATTGATTTTAGGGATACTACTTTTGTCTATTTGATGCAAGAATAATGGAGTGAAAATAGCTACGTGCATAAAATTTTACAAACCTTCTAAACTTAATTGGAAGTCCTGACTGGCCAGCGTACTGCCCGCATGAAGTTCGGGATGCAAACTTCTCGCTGCACTTAAATATTCTAAGCCTGAAAAGAAAAAACAAATTTATTATAAATTGTAACTAGTTGACCCGCACCGGGTTGCATGAGTGAACGCTAGCACGGTTGGACAGGTGCATAGTGGCAAGTGTAATTGCAATTCTAACTTTTTCCTTAGATGCTACTTGCGTTAAAAAAGTAATTGGACTGAAAATGTTAACTTTCATTAAAGGAAAACTATTGCACTAACTTAGACTAGCCCTGAACTACAATCTCAGCTGATGTTAAATAAAGATACAGCGTGGATGTAGATGGATAGATGGACTTGATTAAAAGGTACCCAAGTTTTAGTTAGTTGAAAAAACGGAGGCCGGAAGAGTAATTCATTAGGAAGGAGGAATAAAAGCGCTTAGTGCGAGATCGCGACCAATTAGCAGATCCACGCGATGCCTTGCGATTCAGTCTGGAGGTCAATGGTATAATGAAAGGGTGGAACTAAATCGAATATTTCTTGAGCACACTCACCGAAAAATATCATCATTGCTCAATACAGACTAGATGATCAGGTTCAGAAAAATCTTGAACATTGTGGAATCTTACAGAAGTCTTGCTTAAATATTTGGAAGATAGACAAATTGTGTGCTTTGTGAAAAGCACTCTACCTAAACTATTGGCTCAAAATAATATAGAAAAACTATTAATTTTATAACTCAGCAACTATGTTGAAAATATCGAGCCATCTGTTTTTATCGAAGTAAAACCTGTACCTATTTCAATACTCGATATAATTATCTACAGACTCTTCACGCATGACAAATCCGAGACCATTTAAATTCAGCTACATATCAAGTTTATGTTAGCCATTCTATGCCTTAATATCTTAAGATTGAGATGTCAACAGTAGACCACTTTGAATATAAAGTGTCCACTTAGCGATACAAGTGATTAATAAGGCCGTAGACATTTACGAGCTATTTCGCTGAATCTCATTTTGCGCTCGCTAAATTTGGCGCCATCCAAATATGCCTCGCCTAATTGGCAGCCCCTAACTTCGATATTCCAATGCTGATATTTCTCGATTGTAAGAGAATTTTTATGACTTTGGAATATGTTAAATTAAATCGTAAAGGAATTGGTTCATTTCGAAATTTCAAAGAATTTTTATTCTGTGGTAAAGTTTTATCGCATTCGAGGTACGGGACAATTTGGTCTCGGGTTACAATAAATTTTATAAGTTGTAGAGTTATTTTTTTTATCAAATTATAATTTAAATAAATACCCAATGTTGGTTCTAAATTAACAAAGGTAAAATAATTAATAGTAAAACCACTCGAAAGAGGAAATGTGTCCAGAACGCTAGTTGCGTTACCCCACTTAATGTCTAAACGTATACGTTGGCCAAGGTAGGTAGGTGTCCTCCGGTCACAGTGGATGAGACAGGATGATAGATCCCTAAAAAAGGATTTCGCGTTCTCGCCCCATAACCCAGGAGTTTCAACACAGCATAAAAGCCCATGTCATATTTAATATGAAACCATCTCTCTAACTCTATGTTTTCATATTTGTATCGCTTGGCCCTTTCTGCCTTACTTAATTTACTCGAAATAATATAATTATCGGATGCCAGTGTTTATTGAGTACACTTTATAACGACTTATTTGACGTGCTTTTTGTTACAAGGTATACGCCTGGACGCCGCGGCGCAAAAACTGTTCAACGCAAAAAATGGAAGAACAAACTCGCATATTTTACGCGGCTTAATTATAGTGTTGAGCAAAAACGGTCTATTACTTCACCGTGATTATTTAGTTATTAATCAAACATAATCAACTTAAAGATTCGTCGTGAACGTTATTGCGATACCCCATTATAATTACATGGCTTATACCTTCAAAAACAAACACGTTTTTAAGGCGAAAAAAAGGAATGAGACCCCTTTGATTTGTTGAACGCGCTCGTTCGAGGCAAGGCGGGCGATTTAGGCCGAAATAATAGGCTGAGGCGAAAAGCACGCTGGACCACCAATTTGGCGGACACTCAAACAAGAAAACGAGCGCGATTCCGAAAACCTCCCGAAATATTGCATGTGGTCTTTGACGCGCCGACCGACTACCAACATTTTTATGTCTTCATCCTCCGCGAGACGGTTCTCACATCGATGTATCGAGCGATAGGGAAAAAAGGCGAGTCGAGTTCATCAATCGAGTCGATAAGCCCGTCCGTTTCGAATTCCATACGACTGGTCACCCTAACGACATTCGTGTAACCGCGCGCAAAAACTTTATACGAATACTGACTTTATGTTCTTTTTTTGATCGTTGGAATATTGAGCGATCGGGCGGATCGACTGGGTCGCTTTTTGCTCGTTCGATTATTCAACTATCGGTATCGGTTTGGGCTGATGTATTAATTTTTATCGGTTTCGATTGAGCGTAAAATTGGTCCGGATGGACGACATCTAGCGGGTGTCGCGGTCGGGTTGGCGTTAAAATATGAATGTCAATAGCTTTGTTGGTCGGCACCTTTGGCAGTGACTTTGTAGCGTCGTACCGACTATTGTCGTATACTAATGAGGCTGGCCGTAAGTTATGTGTTTTTAGAGACGCGGCAAGATGAAGGCGTTGCGAGGTGAATTTGTAATGGCGTGGGCTAACCTTAATGGGTCACCTTTTTTGAATATTGGCCAATCGATAAGACATCGCATACTTATTGATACTTAAAGTAAATTAATGAGCTTCGAACTTACAAGCGTGAAGAGAATACAGCACATCATCAATTTAATGACTCACTACAAGGTAGAATTATTTTTCGCAGAAATCGTTATAAACTATCGGATATTATCTATACAAATAAATTAATTAGCCAACTACTTTATTCATGTCGCTTAAGTTTGGATTTGAATTCTACAGCTTTTCATCATAAGGGCTCTTATACACTGGAAAGCCATTGCGACGTCTCGCTTGCTACGTAGCCATGGCTACCTCTGGACTACCGTAGGTAAATGAGGTTGCCAAATATGTAACCAGTGGCTACTGACTCTCGTCATTCATTCATTGGATTTCGTTCCTGGCGATCAGATGGCCACTGAATGAGGCAGGCGTAAGTTACTTCTATACAAAATACTGGCGACTTGGTTACGCATTGCCAGTTCGCCAGAGTATCACTCTCCACGTAAAAGAAAAGCCGGCCGGTCGTGGCTACGCTTTCAAACTGGCGACGTTACTAAACCGTAGCCAAGTGAGTTAACTGTCATACATTTCAATACGATGGTTTGGATACGTAGCCAGCGATGTCACCATGGCGTGCCAGTATAGGAATAAGCGCTTTAATTTGATTATAATCAACTGTAATATCGTTATGATACTCAGGAAGGCTATCACAGAAGTTGTCATTGCGATCATTGTTATTATAGCTGAATGTATTGCAACTTCTACAATAACTAAATCTTACGTAGGGTATAATTTTAGGTAGGTAACTTAACCTACCTATATCAAATTGGTAATTTAAATAACGCTTAAAAGACAGGCCACTTATTTGTAAAGTTAACTTGGCACATCCGACAGATCAACGCATTACTACCGAAAAAAACTTAATTTTAATGCAGCGGTAGGTATCAACCCCGTCGAGAATTTTATACCTCGTTTTTCCCCTCACGAATTCTTAGAAACACCTGCGTTATAACCTCACACTACCTGTTACCTTTGATTATGGTATAAAAACCTCGTTAAGGCTTTTTTTGCGGACCCTACCATTCACTAATCGTTTTATGACAACTGATGTTTTAATGAGAATATTGCTTTTAGGTTTTTCAGACTTCAATTTCCATGTAACGTTCCGGCACGATGGCGCGTAGAAACCGATTAGGGGTATGGGTTGAATTTACACTGCTATACCCCTTCCAAGTTAGCCCGCTACCATCTTAGACTGCATCGTCACTTACCATCAGGTGAGATCGCAGTCAAGGGCTATCTTGTCATAGAATAAAAAAAATAAAAAAAATGTAGGTACGCTGCAGTCGAGTATTGTGTATTCTTGTACTTCTTATTAAAATACTCGTAATAATTAACAATGTCAAAGTGTGTTTGTTTGTTTGTTTTTCCTTCAAACACGCAGCAACGGAATATCGGAGCGAAGTGATTTTCAACTAACAAAAAAAAGGAAAGAGGTTGTCAATTCATCCACCTAGGCTTCTGACAGGCGCGCACACTTAGGTACGCAATGTGCATGTACTACCTAACCACAAGTAAAGCTTACGCGCCCTCGCATATTACTATACTTGTTTCTATGCTCGGTTAATACCGTTCAATAGTTTCATGACAATAACTTCACCTAACAACAATCTCTTAGATAAATATCAAGATTGTTGCGCGCTGTAACAGATGAGTGGTTTTATTAATTAATTTCGACATAAATATAAATTAGGTATTTAACGACACACCGAGTCCTACCGCGCCGATCAATCTAAGCTGACGTGTAGGTACGAGGTGAGACCTGCTTTATTCCTATCTAACCCTTTGAATAAATAATTACCGTCTTTTAAACAATTTCTAAATAAGTCAAAAATTTAAAAAAAATTATCTAATACATAGTAATTTTTTATCCGACTTCCAAAAAAAGGAGTTTCTCGTCGAAATCTTTTTTTTTCATGTATATTCCCCGATTAGTCGAAGACGTCCGGACTGATTTGGAAAATCTCAGCTATAAATCTCAGCATAGATCTTGCGAGAGACAGTGAAACGCAATTTCGTCAAGCTCTTTCCAACCAAATGGAAAAAAGGAGAAGGTTCTCAATTCGTCGCGTATATATATTTTTTAATCTTTACTCATAAACCAAATATGCCAAAGAGGCCACTAAAAGTCTAAACTCTAAAGAGCATACGTAGTACAAGAACATTAAATTCAAAATTTAGATATATTTACCCATTAATTGTACAGAAATGAACTGTCGCTGACGTGTGCTAGGATTTATAAGCTTAGGTGATTTATTTTATGAACAGCCGACGAGCGTAATGGAATGGCGGACTAATATAAGATATATTTGATGTTAATTTGAGAACTAATTAGATTCACCAGTACTTTTAGATCGACGATGTTTTACACGTCAGTGGAGTTGGTTATAAAAGCCTGATTTAATATTTTGGGATGACCCATTTATATAGTAAGACATTAATATAGATGGATATTAATATATACCCATATTAAATGAGCTTATTTTTATCCATCAGTACTTGAAGACCAAAGTCTTTAAACTGTCCGTGCGAGACGTAACTACCGTATCATAAGAAAGAATAAAATTCAGAAAAAGACACACTTATTGAGAAGTGTAGAAAACATTTGAATGAGACATAAAAGGAAAAATAGAACCTATCTGGATAAATATTGATAACATGCTAGCATCACGACGATAGCAATGTACATATACCTACAAAAAAGTTATATTAATAAGAAAGTAGCTATAAGAAAATTCAGTTTTTTGATCCCTCTCCTCCTTGATCTCTATTGAAGATACGATAAAAGACCATTTACCTTTGTATGAAAAAAATAAAGCGATATACCCTCTCTCTATTTAAAGTACGATAAAAGACCATACACCTATGTATGAAAAAAATAAAGCGATAGACTCTCTCCTCCTTGAGCTCTATTGAAGATACGATAATAGAGCATATACCTATGTATGAAAAAATAAAGCGATAGACCCCCTCCTCTTTGATCTCTGTTTAAGGTACGATAAAAGAGCATACACCTATGTATGAAAAAAATAAAGCGATAGACTCTCCTCCTTGAGCTGTATTGAAGATACGATAAAAGAGCATATATTTATGTATGAAAAAATACAGCTATAGACCCTCTTCTCCTTGCGCTCTATTGAAAATACAATAAAAGAGCATACACCTATGTATGAAAAAAAAAGCGATATACCCTCTCCTCCTTGATCTCTATTTAAGGTAAAATACAAGAGCATTATATACCTTTGTATGAAAAAAATAAAGCAATAGACTCTGTCCTCCTTGAGCTGTATTGAAGATACGATAATAGAGCATATACTTATGTAGGAAAAAATAAAGCGATAGACCCTCTCCTCCTTGATCTCAATTTAAGGTACGATACAAGGGCATATATACCTTTGTATGAAAAAAATAAAGCTATAGACCCTCTTCCCCTTGCGCTCTATTGAAGATACGATAAAAGAGCATATACTAATGAATGAAAAATTAAAACGATAGACCCTCTCTTCCTTGATCTCTATTTAAAGTACGATACAAGGGCATATATACCTTAAAAAATAAAGCTATAGACCCTCTTCTCCTTGCGCTCTATTGCAGATACGATAAAAGAGCATGTATGTATGAAAAAAATGGAGCGATAGACAGTAAACTTTACGTCCCAATCCTTCAAGAGTTGTAAATCTTCACGCCCAAGGCTTAACACCCCAAGGGCTTAAAAACAAACCGAACTATTCTGAAAGATAATTAAACCACAGTCCCTTTGTAATTAGTTGCCGGAAGGACATGTGGCCGCAGCTTGGTATCCGATACCTTCCGATAATTGCTGCTGGGGACTGGCACTACCCCTCCCGTTATGTGTTTACGGCTTATCTATTATTTTTATGTTCTACGTTCGTTGGGAATAAATTAATTAAGTGCACAATTTAAAAAAGTCTAAGGTTTTGTCCACCTATGTCTTGGACCGCAGTCACAATCACGAATTAAAGGTTTATTTTCTGAACTATTTTTCTATATATTTTTTTAACTTCATACTAGCTTTTGCTATAAGATAGAATGCGAAAGTGTGTTTGTTTGTTGGTTTGCAGGTTTTTCCTTCAATAACGCTGCAACAGAGCAACAGATCGACGTGATTTTTTGCATGGGTATAGTTGAGGACCGGCATAGTGACAAAGGCTACTATTTATCCTGGAAAATCAAAGAGTTATCGCGGGATTTTTAAAACCACGCGGACGACAAAAACAACATTCATCACTCTTTATGCAATTTACCATCTTTTAAATTATTACGATATACTTAAGCAACAATGCCTAAGTTTAGATCTACCTAAATGTGAATTCTAAGAAACCAGTAGGTGCTTTTAAATTCATATTTTATTAATTGATCAGAAACTTTTTAAAGGTAAGTAAGTACAAAAAATTGCTTCGGTAGAAATAGACCTTTTCCCACGAGTCAGGAAAGTTGTCAAAGCCAAGACATCAGTAATAGGAGCTGATGACATTGGAAACCATATTGCTTTCCTAAAACCCAACGTTCATCAAAACACCACATGGTAGAAAGAATTCGCATATTTGTGCATAAAAACACGTGTTAACTTGATAATTGGCTTTCTCGGAACTATAAAGCGGGGTGTCACGTTGGTATCATGTGATTTATACTTCCCTGACTGAAATGTGACAAAACATAAGACGTCTATTTATATTGACGTTAATTTTGTTTCACTAACAACTGAACTTAATAATGAAGATTGGATTTAAAAATAAACAAATTCTTAAACTAACAAACGAAGACCAAACCCCTTAATTTTTTTCATCGGCGTTCTCTTTGTTTTATTAAAACTAAATAAGTAGTTAGACATGACCTAATAGGTAGTTTAGTAGGTAGGTAGGTAGTGTAGGTTAACACTTCAATAAAAAATTAAAAATAGTTAGACATGGTCAAAAGATAAAAGATAAAACAATACATACAACTGTGTTGGAAGTTGCAATACTTAGTGTAAATTGTGATGCAAATGCACTTATTTAGGTCTTCAAGAAAGGGTACAAGTTCCATTTAAAGCCAAATAAAAGTCAACCTAAAGTAGACACCAATACTTAAAAAGAACTTGTATGAAACACAATCATACAGAACAATATTTTAAATTGTCTATGATTATGTAATGTCATGAATTAACAAGGCATTTGAAATGATTGCTAACTTTACCCAATCTCCATACGTTATTCGATAAAGTTTTAATCGATTTGATCGAATAGCAAATTGTTTTCTATACTATAATAACAATTTTTAAAATTGATTACATTAATTCATTACTAGAACAATTTTTCCGAACACATCATCATCCAATCAAGGAACGGAAAGAAAAAAATAAGATTAACTATTAGAAATAGTTAACGGTCACCGACCCTATTGATTACAAGTTTATTACTATAAAGATCGCTCTAAACAACGTCTTAAATGGAGTCCGTTGAAATCGATTTCCACACGCGATACGATTGTATCGATGTATCGAATCGTGCGTTGGCGAAACGCCAGGCGCATTAGGATTAGACCCTCGTACGGCTAACACATGAAGTAATTACGTTTTCTATCGAAGCAGGGTTTAAAAAACTGGAATCAATGTTTCTGAGAACAATTATGTGCGTGTGTCGTGGGCGGAACCGTTTGGTGCGAGTCACAAGAAAAGGCGTTTTTTTATTTATAATAATAATATAGCTGTTCGGGACACTGCGTGCCACCGAACACTGCACCGTCAGCAGTCTACGCCGTCGTCGGGCCGCGCGTTACTTATAGACAGTGCACCGCGGGCTGCCCTACGACGCGCTCAACATATCAATATCATTAAGTTTATCATATCAATAAATATCATATTATCACTATCAATATCATATTATCATTATCAATATCATTAATTAAATAATACAGTCCACTAACAACTATCAATTATATCATATATCAATTATCAGTAGGGATAACACCCTACAATAGCTATAATAAATAAAAATTAGGATAATTAAGATGATAAAAATTAAGTAAATTATGATAACATGGATAAAGAATAAATAAATATTTATTTACTTCTATGTGAATTTTGTGTACTCATTCAAAATATGTATTATCTGTTGAAACGAGGTTAACATTATGTCCTTTACTTATATAAAATTACAAAGATACATTTCTTACTCACATTATTGTTGTAAAAATACTTTATGGCTATAAACTATTTTAACTAGCACAAGTACAATAGTTTTTACAAGTGCAAGCCAACAAGTTCTGCTATAGTACCTTTTCTGTTATTTTATGATGATAAATCAAAGCTTTACGGTTAAACAAAACATAATTAGGTGCACAAATAAATACGGATCGCAAAACTCTAAAATCTAGACCTACCGCATCTATAGGATGGAAAGTGTGAAAATTCATATTCTTATTAAACTCGTCCAAGCATGTTCTGTAGAAAGAACAAACTTAAGTAAAGTGTGCAAGTAAAAGAAATATGTAATACTCAAATCGCTACGTCTTATCCCTTAGACTCTTTTCAAGCTTACACCAATACGATGGAACTCGTTTCAAAGATGTCTCAATCTCGATACAGACCGGATCAATCGTTGCCGACTCACGGTTTTTTTATCGGACATGATCAAACAGGTTTTACGAAGGAAATTATTGAAGACTATTATTCAAAACCTTTTTTTAGCTATTACTTGCTTGATTGTCTTTTATTTTCATGGGTTAATAGAAAAAATGTATTAACATGGAAGCTGATTTAAATTCATAGTAAATTAATATGAAAGTGATTCTAAACCATTGAACCAATTTTTATGTGGTAATTCACTTGAAAGGCGGGCGGACGTCTTGAATATCTTGATTTTGGCTATGTTGACACTTGACAAGTATGCTCATAAAAATGAGTACAAACTAAACTATCGCTGGTTCAGACCTTCAGACCCCACCCGTTACATTATAATTGTTGTATCTACTACTATGACAAGATTTACCTACGCTTAGTTGGAGGGGAAAGGGGAATATTAGGCATGTTCAGTATGATTAATATATTTAAAGAAATAACTGCCTTTGTAAAAAGTATGGTATGATACTCATTAATGACCTTAAGTCTAAATATCATGCTCTTGTCATGATGATTAATTATTTAATTCTTAAAATAAAATAGCAAATAGCTCAAGCATGCGAGTATTATGATGTCAAGGCTTAATAACCTATTGCCATACGTATCTGTTATTTTCAGATTGATGAAAAACTTAGAAGTGAGAAACTTAGAAACTATTTCGTCTGAAACAACGAAGTTATAACGATAGCAAGCTAATAACCATTAACCAGCTAGCAAAAAGAAGAAGAAAGAAAACATGCAATAAATAATCATAATAATACTAACTCGATAAGTTTAAAGAAATTATCGCCATTAAACCGCAGAGAAAACGTATTTGTTAAATGGTTTCACTCTCAGACCCGGCATGTAGAGCTATCATTTATGGACGTCGTCAATCATATCATGGTGAGGAATGATCACATCGGGGGCTCTTGAGACCGTATCGAAAATAAAATAGAACAAACCGATAGATCAAGCGTCGGCTTTCAACAAATTCAAGTTAAAGGATAACATTACGTAGGTATGTACAACAAAATATCATTTGTAAGTTAATCTTTATGATTTATTAGATCAGGATGATCTACTTGTAACAAATAATTATTTTGTTGAAATACTTTGGGTCTCCAAGTTCTCCAACACATTTACAACACAACACGCAGTGAGCGTGAGAATTTCTTTAACCTCTTAATAGTAAGACAGTTTTGAAATTAGCATAAAGTCTTTCCAAATGTCCAAATCACCCCACAAACTATTATACATTCTAAATTTAAAAGACCCAAGAAGCAACGAATTTAATACAAACCATTTCTTGTACCCGTGAAGTCGTTCCAACCTCCATTTCGATGAAACGGAATAAAAAGTCATTCAATTAAAGGACCTGAGATCAAAATTAAGCCTTCCACGTTTAAAATGCATTAATCCGGTCACTTGTCATGCTCGGGCGCAATCTCTGCGTCTCACTCTAAAACCCGTTCCGGTTCACCGCTCGCTCCGGCTTGACAAAGATTAGGGTCCAGGAACGGAATACTTTGACAAACCCAATTAGAAACATAGACAAGTGGCAGATCTACCATTGGTGTTCAAGCTTCAGCAACCACATCATTTGAAGAATCTACAATTGATTGTAAATTGTTCTCTACCTCAGCAATTTCAATTAACCCACTCTATGGTCCATTAACTGAAAGACATTTTTCAATCTATCAATATCATTGTCCAGTCGTTTGACATCTGCTATCATTCTTTCTCTTTTTATATCGACGTGTGCTTTTTGTCTTATTTTAATTTGGGAAGTAACATGAACTCTCAATCTTTCGTTCACAGTTTTTACGCTCGGTTAACTCGGAGTTGGCCCTTAATTTACGATTATCGAAGGTTGAAGACGCTCATATCGGCTTTGAGAATACGAATACGCTTATAATAATTTCTCGGTGTATCGACTTTTACGAGAGCAGCTCTCGGCGATTTTATAATCTCACACTTGCCACATAAACAGTTTATGGCTTTAAAAAATATTGCGAATCGATACCACTTGATTGCGAATCTCAGCCACTTTTTTTAGTGTTGATGTTAATAATATTTACCCGCAGTGTTCTCGATATTCCTTATTACCGACTGTGTCAGTACTCGTGTTTTGCATGCGGAGGTTTATTAAATCGTTCTAAAAATTGCTCTCTCAGAACCTGTCAGGTAGATAAAGCAATTAAGGTACCACCAAGAAAACTCTTTAACACGTAATGAAGGGGATCTGTGTAAACGAGTCCATTAAGGCAAATACGAGAACTTAATCAACCGTGCATGACCGGGTCTCCTTGAAGGCTTTAAAAATAAAAATCATAAACCAGGACCTTGTAATTTTCGTCAATGTTACCGAAAGGCAAAAAATCGTTTAAAAATGTGCCAAGCCGTTTATAATGTGTCAAAAGATCTAACATAGGTTTAAAGCGATCTACGTGTGTGGATTAAACATAAAAAAGTAGTTGCTCATGCTCATTAGCATCTTTTAAGTGGTAATTTTGCTTTTTGATAACTTAGCTTTAACTTGTAATAATATGCTGAGCTTACGCTTAGTTTCTCTGCGCTGTTATTATAGTCAATGAATCAACATCTTTATAGCAGTAGCTTTTAGGCTCGTGTTCTTTTGTTTTTTGCTTTTTGTCATGATTTGTACCGTGAATCTATGCATCGTCTGTGGAACTTTAAGCTCTCTAAATGATTGCTAAGGCTTGATTCTCTTTGAGTTTTGCGTTTGTGTGCACTGTAATTATTTGTTTTAAAAGGACTTTATCGCAGCACGTAGGCTCGATTTGAATAAAAACACAATTTATATGTGTCGTGGAGTTCGGCACGCCAGTGCAGTGTAGGGTTACCGAGCCGGTCCGACGAGTCGGCTCCCAATTTGTTGGTGAATTTCTGAGTAAGTTATTAAGTTTCGGCTTGTCACTTCGGTTGCAAAATTTCGCAGTCCACTGATGATGGTTAATATTTTGCATAAAGGATCCGGTTTGGTGGTGCACTAGAGGTTTTTGATGTTTTTTGACCGAACTACGCGACTTTTTTTGTTTCCGTCTGCCTGCTTCTGATAAATACTTACCTAATAGTTCTAAAACTTAGGTTCTATTTCTCAATCGCCTTTTAGTGTTTAAACGACGGATAAAGTTGTCGTTAGTGAATTTATTTATCACCATTACCCCAACAGAATAAATAATAATAAAATTCATTGAAATTCAACATTGTATGTAACAATTTAAGAAAATAAATAATTTGGAATCTGGATCTGATTTTTATTCTTTTAAATCTTTTATTTATCACCAGCATCACTTATTCTAGTATTGATCTAAAAAACTATCTAGGTCAACTTTGAGACCATACTTAGTCGGTAATGAAACTTCGATTGATCATAATTAAAATATTCGATACCTAACAAGGACTTCAATAAATATTCAAATACCAGGTTTATATCTTTTTTACATTCATTTTGAACTAACTATAGAATGCAGCAAATTAATCGGAATGAATATCAAGTTAACTGATCGGTAGCTAATTGATATTGAGTATTAGTAACATATTAATTATTATTTCAAATAGAAAAAAAAACGGAAATCTAGACAAGTAAAGGTTAAATGTAATTAATAATACCGACATTGCAGGTATCGGTTGTCTAATCGATGCAATCGTGTATGAAAAATCTGTCATTAACGATTCTATTTCAATCGGCGTCGAAAAATATAAAGCTACATACTAAACACCGAACTTATAAGGAAACCCACCCACCCAAGGAGATCAAAGTCACCAAGAGGTCATAGAAATAATAAAATAAATTGAAAGTAAAAAACTTTTTTTAAAACAAACTTGGATCTTCCGCCATATTGGATTTAGAACGACGTCACACAGCTAACCATGCATTTTGCAATCGGTTGAAGATATCTGCTTCAAAATTGAGTTGCAAGATTCTACCCGAACAAACATAGTTACATACATGACATACATACATTGTAAATTAAATAAAAGCTTGTAAAAAAAGAAGAGAAACCTTACTTTAAAACCTTACCTTACTTTACCTTACTTTAAAAGACCTATACTCGTACACTTCGTCAATATTTGAACCACATAAAAAGAAATCGGTAAAATTAAAAGTCCGAATGTACCAAAAAGGGATGCTCAAGACAGAACACCCAATAAGACAGAAGTTAAACAGACAAAAATCTATTCGAAGAAGCAAACACCACAGCCAGCAGTTCAGCCGCCTCAGCCCTATTACAAGTGTTTCGTCTCATTCTACAATCGCTCACGCTAAAGCAGGGGCTCCCAAAGTTTTTTTTATCGCACGTCCTGTCCTTTCAGAAGGGAAGCGTGATAAAAAAACTTTCGGAACCCTGCTTTAGCGTGAGCGATCGAAGACAGAGACGACACGTTTGTAATATGGCTAAGGCGGCAGGTCTAAATCTCGTACTATCTCTTTCGTAATTCTCTTTGCAGCAGAAAACGATAACAATAGATTTAGACCTTTCAATTTTGTTAAGTTTAAGAGATTGTGTAGGTACTTCTGTATATTATTAAAAAACGTCCAAAACATCCAAAGCTTATAAAAATAATAATAAATATGAGTATGTATATCATTTCCCATCCAAAAAAGGTTTCAAATATCACAATTTCGGTTATTAA
This sequence comes from Hipparchia semele, assembly GCA_933228805.2. Lineage (NCBI taxonomy): Eukaryota > Metazoa > Arthropoda > Insecta > Lepidoptera > Nymphalidae > Hipparchia > Hipparchia semele. Next base: position 3,786,982 of record OW121731.1, read on the forward strand.
AGTTCGAACAAAGAAGAATTCATAAAACAAAAACCCTTTCACACGCAAGAAATCCAACCCTTCACGGTCGGAGTTATTTCTACGTCGAATCGAAACTGTTTACGGTTAAAGGAAAAAATTGCAATCGCTATCGGATTACTGCGGGCCGCCGGAGTCTCTACACGTCTTTAGATAACGCTCAATTAGGTGCCATTTTTTCATTTTGGACGGGCTTATGCAGCAGCGCGAGCTTACATTTCAAGGTTCCTTATATGTGATGTAGATATTTTAGCAGCCTCAGAAGGAAAGTCTGATGGAGAATTATGTCCGTTTTCACCATATCCTAAGTAGAAGTCTCTTTAAGTAGGTAGCCCCTTAAATATTCTCCCATACCTAAAGAGCAACCGCCGGTTTTCTCGCTGGTTCTTCTCGGTTGGAACGGCATTCCGAGCCAGTGGTAGATTCATTTGACGATTCGAAAGCACTTTGTAAAAGTTTATTTGAATAAAAAATTATTCTATTCTATTCTATTCAATGTCATTTTCACCTAGGTAGGTATTCCCTAAAGGTTCGTGAAAACGAAATCGACAGAAAGAGTCACCTAACTAGCCTAGCCCGTAACAGTTAGAAAATGTTGGTAAAACGGGCATTAGATTAGGTCACATAGATCATCGAGTCGCGAAATTAAAGTAACTAGCAATGAGTACAAGGTACGTACTTAGTTCGAAGAATTGATAGTCAAACCAAGATGCTGAAATAGCAACCTCGCATCGGAAAATATAGTGTTGACAGACTCCTTAATAGCTGGACGACGAATTTAAATGAGCCGCAAGGAGTCGCCAGATAAACAAGAGGCACAAGACCGAAACGTGTGGAATCTGGATAAAGCTCTCTTGTAGGGACCTATATCCAGATGTCTATCAGTTGATAATGAAGAAAATAAAAAAGCTTAGTTATTATAGAACTATAAAAAAAGAGAATTGTGCAAATCGCCAGCAAAAATCAAAACAGAAAAACTTAATAACCCTAATAATAAGGTTTCGAGAAAAATAATCTTAATTAATATCAGACCTACAGCATACATCACTGAAGCTAAATTTAAAAAGCTTTTTGCTGTATTAATTAAAATGAGAGAGAATCGCACAATTAAATAAGTAAAGTGGTTTTACACAAAGTAATAAAATTGTACCTTTTGAACAAATACGTTAGGAATTTCAATTGTTCTTCATTTTGCGTTGAAATACTTCTAACTAATGGCTTCATTGTAAATCTCTGTCATGTTTTTTGAGACTTTCGAGTTATTACAAAAATTAACTGGCATTGCTGTTACTGCGTCCACATTGTATGTACGCTAAAGTATTTCAATTAAATTGTTGCGATTGATTTCGCGAAAGTCCTTTTTTTGGCTAAGTACTTCTCTTTCACAATCAATTTAAATTTTTCAAAATTCTACATCTTAATTGTATCGAGTCGAACTTTTTCAGCTACGTGTGACCAAAATCATATTAATACTAAAAATGGGAAATATTACAAAGCAACTAAGCAACGAATCGTTTTGATTTTTTGAATTAACATAGTTAAAGACATAGTAATACATAAGATATTTCATATTATATTTATCCCGAAAAAATGAAACGAAAGATTTTGTCTATAGAAAGTTGCGATATTTGTTACTCCTTCACGCTACAATAACTAAACGCTAAAATAACACATGTAAAAGTTTATTTGAATAATAATAGACGTACTGTGGCACTCGGGGACTGCCGCGGTAATGCATAGCAATTTTTTATCAACGCCATCTAGCGGTGAGAGGAGTCCCGTGTAGGTTATTTTCGTTACGGAATTTCTGGATTCGGTCTCCACGCTCAAGGCCCGCGATAGAAGCTATGCAATAGCTTAAAAAATTATTCTATTCTATTCTAATTAATAGATAGTTATCCTGCTTCTGTCGTGCATGTAACGACCAAGTGTAATGTATTGTTTACTCAGTGACAAGTGGTCGATTATTTTCAATCCGCTTCTTGGGTTTCGTGCACCGGATGGACGGTGTGCCCTATAAACTACAAACCTACTGAACTACGCAACTGTTGCCTGTTTGTCCGCTTCATGAAACAATAACACGATACTTGCTTGGAGGTGAAAATTAAAAAAAATTTGTTAAAAACCGTTCCTAGTACAAAACTAGCTTCTGCCCGCGCTCGCGTTAAGTTCGATTTTTCAAACCCCTTTTTTATCCCCTTAGGGGTTGAATTTTCAAAAAATTAAAAAAAAATCCAAATCGGTCCAGACGAAGTAGGTAATCGGGGAACATACATAAATTTTTTTTTTTTAATCCGACGAATTGAAAACTTCCTCCTTTTTTGGGAGTCCATTAAAAATGTAGTCTATGTCGCCTAGACCATCATAACGAAGAATGAATTGACACCTCGTTCATCGAAATCGGCTCAGTAGTTTATTCACCTGGAACATTTGTAAATGGCAATACATACATACATAGATTGCTAATATCATAACCCATATTTCTGGCTTTACCGCACTCGGGTAACAAGGAAAAACAGCCATGAAAAGCCTCTCTCACAACCACTAGAAATGCTTGCATTCAGAAACGCTGAGCACAAACTTAATCGTATATTCACCCAGCAGAAACATGCACGACGAATCGCTAATATGCACTTAGAAGTAACTAAAGTGTACAAAGCAGATTTACGATGATGTCTATACCGCGCTGTAAAGGCCGTAGCGACCATTTACGACGCAAAATACTATTGAGTTAAGAGACTTATAGAAATCACTGTAAGTTATTAGGTACTGATTACGTTGGGAAGGACGTTCTTGATCAGAACTGAGGAGTTCCCTATGAGAAGCAAAGTTAACGGCATAGCTCAGCGAGTCGCGAAACTGAAGTGGAAATAAACAAGGCACATTGTTTGTAGAACTGATATTTGGTGGGGTTCGAACTCTCCAGGTGCTGGAGTTTCTTAGCCTATCATAATCTGGACCATAATAATAAATCGGTTGACACCTCATTCTTCAAAATCGGCTCTGTACAGTTAAGGCGCTTCGGCGCGGCGGAACATAAGTAAATAGTCATATGCATACATACATACATAATGTGCAAACCATCTGCGCGGGAAATATTATAGAGCACAAGTGTGTGTGCGAATACGGGTGAACTGTAAATTCCCTCACACTCATAGTTCGGTGGAACGCAAATCCGGAGAGAGAGATCAAGTGCAGAACTGATGGCTTTACGTAATATACTTTCCGAGGCATAGGAACATAGACTAACATCATAAACCTTCCTTTTGGCTTAGTGGGGTAAAAATCCCATACGGAATGTGAATATCTTACAGAAACCCTACAAACGGCACATCCGAACAGTATCATCGCAATTTATCTATACACAGAGGTGTTAATTAGGATTTGAACTCACGACTGCTACTATTCGTTCCTAACTCCCATCGATGGAAAAAGAACCCTTTGCTTTCGACGTTAAAGATCAAACTGAGCCACAGGTCACTACGATGTCAGATACGTAAAAGGCTATTAAAGGACACAAGGTGCTTAAGTCACGGGTTGAAATTGGCATGAGTTTGTGGAACGAAGGGTTGGGTATACGACCTTGGAATGAAGACATTTTAACGAGTATTAGATTATAGTACAGGTAGTGGGTACTTTTTACTACCTTTTACCTGAAACTACGTTAGTGTTTTTAGTATTATTATGAGATAGGCTTTTGCTTGACGACAATCATCAATGACGGAAAGCATTGATGAGGTCTAGGTTGGAACGCGCTTGCCCAGAAAATGCCTATTCACTCTTGTCTTGAAGGTACTAAGATTATACGTGGCCGGAAACACAGAAGTTGGAAGTGCGTTCCATACTTTAGCCGTACGTTTCAGAAACGTTGAACTGCAGCGTTTCGAACGAGTAGGTTGAATTTATGAATGCCATCGCTCACAATTTTACGTTAGTGTGGAGATTTTAAAAATCCCGCGGGAACCCTCTGTTTTTTAGGAATAAAAAGAAGCCAATATCACTTTTCAAGTCCTTAACTATGCCTATGCAGAAAGTCACGTCGATTTCATTGCTCCATCGCTGTGTGATTTAAGAACAAGCCAACAAACATACTATCACATTAGTTATAATATTAAATAATGATATTCGTGAGAGTAAGGCTGCAATCTATAGACCTCACTCTCACTCTGCTCAGACTCAAGACAGAGATAAAACGAGACAAATTTATGTCGGAGCACATTTGAGTCTCGTTTTAACTCTTATTTTGAGTCCGAGCTAAGACAGAGCACGCTGTATAGATCTCAGCTTAAGACTCGCTATAGTTCTTGTAATAGCCGATTCATCAAGAAGATTATCTATAGGTAATTTTACAAATGATAAATTCGAAGAAATGCCAACCCTATTTGTAAATAAAGAAGACAACTAACTTGATGACGCATACGCTGAAGTGCGAGACGCGAATCGCGCTATTTTACTTTCATTATCTGCATAGCGTATAATGTTACACCGTTATCAGTGCAGTATAACGTTACCGAGTTATAGGAACTGCATTTGAGAACCGATTAGAATCAACTTTCGTTGTTACCATTGAGGGAGCTAAGACCAGGTCAGGAAAAAGTGCGCAAAAATGTTCACTAAACGCCTTTCGTGTTTTGCTTCCTTATATGTAGTCATTTCAACTATAATTATTAAGAAAAAAGAAGATGGTTATTGAGATCCTATGATGCTCGATTAGTGACTAAGAACCCTACACCAGAAAGTGCAATGTTGGAAGATCCCCGTACAACTTCCTGTGACGTTCCCACTAAATTACAACATGGAGTTATTCAAGGAGCGGATCAACAAATTCCTGAAAACCTGGCAACGTATTGCTGGTGCCTCAGGTGCTACAAATGTTCATGGGCGGCATCACTTAACATCAGGTGACCTGCCTGCTCGTTAGCTCGCTAAAAATATTTGAAGAAAAAATAGTGGTCGGAAGATCTTTTGAGTCGCTGGCAGCTGCTTTCTTTCTAGCCCAACTGAGATGTGGCAACAATACATTGTACTGAATGGAGTATTGGGGTCATCGGGTGATTGAGGGAAGCTTACCTCTTAAAGTGTTAGCGCCGTACAATGGATGGTCGTACGGCACGGGTCGGTAGGCGGGATGGAGAGCTGCGAGGTAGCTCAGCTCGCTGGTCGCACCAGCCGCCGCCGCCGCCGCTGCCGCCAGCCTGTGTACAAGAAGGTCAAAGATAAAGATCATAAGCAACCCATCAACGGCTCACTACTGCATGCAGGTCTCCTCTCGGAGAAGACTTATGCTTTAGACCACCACGTTGGCACCAAAAACACCAAAGTTCATAGAACCGATTTAGTTTTTTTAAATTTTAATAACGCACCTAAAAGATTATTTAAAAGAAAATATATTTTACAGAAGTTTGTTGCTTCTATTGGTTACAGGGCTAGGTGATTTAGCTGGCAAATAGCCTGGCTATTTCGCGTAAAATTATTACAACATTACAAAAAATATCCCAGAAGAAAGATCCATAATATCAATAAAGTATAATCTGGAGAAATGCGTGTCAAAGAATACTAGACATCCATATTATGATAGGGATAAAGTTTAGCTTAAATATTTCGAAGAAAACGAGCCAATATGGCGTCAAACGTTTAACAGTTCTATAGATACCTTTCGTGTAAAAGAAGACATACAATTAAAGAATCTAAAGAATCCGAGCTATTTCCAACCAATTTACACCAAAGACAGCAATTCGTTCATTTGCAATCGAACCCCCATCGGCAATACTTAAAACAACTCCTCCTAAATTCCATTGACTTATACATAACCATGAGATTTGGAATCAATCGATGACCATGGAATCTGACATTCCAATTTCTTCTTCACAACCAATTATACAAGTTTGGTCACAATGGATCTGACAAGTCATAAAACTTCTGCAACACAAAAGCCAACAAATAAAAAAAATGTTTGTCCTATTCATAGCATTCAGATCGGTGAAGATCTCAAGGCCTAACAGTTGGGGTCCGGGTGAAAAAGTCGGTGAAGCATGAATTGGTTGAAAATTTTTGTGTTCAGTCTCCATCTCGGAATCTAGAGCATTTATTTCGCTGATACCCTTTTATTTGTTAAAGTTTGCATCTTTTGTTAAAAATAGATTCATTATCTGTGAGGAAACGAGTCTAAACTTCTAGCTAATTACTTTCCTCCTTATTCTAGTCCGTGAACTCTAAAAGTTATATAATGTAGTTGGGTCATCTTCAGTAAACGTTACTTCTATGCTTCAGGTAGACTCATTTTTAACCAACAGAATCTGATTCATTTTCCTTTAAAAGTTCTTACTTTTTTTTAAAGTTGGTGTCATTTAAAGATGAAGATCCGATTAAAATATATAAAGATCATGGAAGGTAATCCTCAGCAGACAATAATAAATTGCTCACAATCAGTTATAACGGAGTTAATTTTAAAGCCTTACTAGAAAAAGGTCTGTTTTCAAGGGAACCCTAAGAAAGTTACAGTCGAAGATATCCGTGATGTTATACGTCTGGACATTTGATTAGGGTATTAAGCGACGTCTGGGCGACATTTTTGGTGCAAATTAGCGGACAGGAGGAAAAAACGGGAATTTTGCACATTTATTTGCACACAAGTAAATATTTTTCCTTGATTGCGACAAGACAGAAGTTTCGAACGTTTATAATGGGTCTAGAAGTTTTTGTAGGATGTAAAAGATGATTAACATTGTAAGAGCGAGATTTTAGTAAAACTAAACACGGAATAGTGGAAGTATACGGAGAAAGACTCGACGCGCTCGTACATGAATCAACCTTAAAGGTCCATACAGACAATTTGTCTTATATATTAATCGGTTAAAGATCTGCAGATAGACCAACAATACGAAAACAGTAATCCTTTCCCACGTTTATGTAAAAAAACGAAATCAAATAAAGCGGCTTAAGCGAATCGCGAATAAAAGCACAATAGACCACGCGCATGCGCAATGCGGCCGGCCAGTAATAAAATTATTAAACAAATCAAGCTCATAATGCAAGAAAATTGTCGGGTGGGCTCGGAATAAAGAAATTATCCAACTTACTGGCCAGACGATTGCGCCCCTCGAACAAAGACGTAGCATTGAGAAACTAAAGAAAAAAGAATAAAATATGGCGGCTAACAAAATAAATAAAACAAGTGCAAGAACACGCGCGCCTGCACCCCGCGTGACGTCTTCATGTAGGCTGTCTTTTTCACCCACCAGATTAGAACCTTTCGACTCCACAGGTGTGACAGGGACGAAAATAAGCAAACAGTTTGTCTTATTAGGAAGAAAGTTTAAAAACAGTGCTGGATGTGAAACAAGTTCTACAGATTTCGCGCAGACGACCTGCTTTTCAGTTTGATGTTTTATTTAGGGTCATTCAAAAAGTATAAGTTATTCAACATAATTGAACGCTGACAGGACATTGGAAAATTTAAATTTATTAAGTTATGGTTCCTTAATGTGTAACCTTAACGTGTTCATATTTCACTGTGATTTATTTAGCAATGGTTAATTGAGGCTTTTGGTGGCTTAACCCCAAACAGTTTTAAAGTAGAGAAAATTGACTTTGTATCTTCAACAACAGTAATATACATAGAATGAGGGCAGCTGCTTCGTATGTTTGTAAAAGCAAACCTCAAAAAGTACCAATATATAAAAGTATTCTTGGAGATGGCCTCTCTATACATATTTTAATACTACGAGGCAGGTTGTTAAACATAAAAGGCTTCGGCCGTGGCTAGTTACCACCTTACTAGAAAAACTTTGCCGTTATGTGATATGGTATTTAAATTCGATGCCGCGTAGAAACCTATGTCAGAAGTTCGAAGTGGAGGAGAGTTAAGTTGTAATTCTAAGTAGGCCCGGTTTCATCTTAGACTGCATCACCGGTTAGAATTATATTAGAACACAGTAAAGGTCTAACATATAGTAAAATAAAAAAGAAATGCCAAATAGATGACCTCGACAAAAACGCAGATAATCTAAGCAAAATCGCGGGCATCAGCTAGTTATAAAAATATGAAGAATTAGTTCAATAAAAAACTAATTAAGGAATATTTAAAAGTATAAGACCAAATTGGCTTTTACAACGAAAATTATATGCAATAAACAAAGGTATCCTTAGTGATCGGACTTGGCGGTATTCACTTTTTTTAATACTATGTAATTACTACTGTAATACACTTTAATGGTGCATTATTAAAATCTATTACAGCTAATAAATGTTACTGAGTATAATTAGGAGCAGGAACAATAACATCGATGGAAAAATTCTGTTGTATATTTTAGCACTATAGCCTAACTTAAAGAATTGTCAGTCTAGATTTACTTACAATATTCTATTTCTGGTCTTTTTACAGTGTATTAAACTAGAAATGAAAATTGTTTATTTGCTAAAATATGTGAGTAATAAATAGGCAGTAATGATATTGTACTTTCGTATATGTTTTTTTTTAATTTATTTTCGCAAAAACATCATTACATATATTACTTTTCTTATCTTTATTATATTATATGGAGTTGTATACTGTTACATTTATCATTTTATTTATAAAACCACAAGAGCTTAGATTCCAATTCAAATACTTAAAAGCAAAATTGCAAATATAAATTTTTAATACTCAACACATTTTTACAATTTTACACCATAATGTTCACGCCTCGTTTAAAAGTACAGTAAAATATTCGAATATGGAAAAAAGATGTCCATTTATAAGGATTTTCTCGTCAAATAATACACAGACTCAATTTTCAAGTCCTTAAACCGCAAACGAATGATTTATAGGGGTCTCGAAAGCTGTAAAAATTTAGCTTCTAGAGCCACTTATAAGCATTAAAGATTTGATTTTTATTAGTTTAAAACGATTAGTCTACATTAAGATTAGCTTAATAGTCGGGAATATTTAAAGATTTAAAATGTCTAAATGTATTTGTTTCAGCATCATTTATCTATTTCTATCTGACTGTTAGTTGATCTATCAGTTTCTTTTCAATCTATACGTTTATCTCTCTATTCGATTAACTATCTATCCGTCTGTTTATTTGCCAATTAGTCTCATCACAGTCAACTATGCCTCTGTTAAACTAGGTTTGAACTACGACACTTCGGTGTTAGGTGTATACTCTACCAGTCAACATTTACATCGAGTGTCTGAGCTCGCGACATTTATTGCGACACCTCGTTTAGTGACACAATCATAAGTGTCAACGGAATAGACATTTATGTCGCAATTTATGACAGTCAATTCGAACTGTCTAAATCTAACCGTACATTTCTTGATGGAATTGTGCATAGGTAAGTTCGGAAAAAAAATACTCTACCTTTCCTTTTACTAACTTTTGTGCCTTGTGAATATTTATATCTGTAAGATTTTTTATTATTGTCCTAGGTATATGTTGTCTGTCTTTGCATCAGTAAGTAGTCCTACTGTTCGATTGTCTAAGGTAAGTTAGCTTTTTGCTGATGAATCTTCTTTAATTTTTAATTTTTTTTTGTCGCTAACAGTTGCTATAAAACTGATTGAAAAAGTAGATACATATCACTAATTTCGTGGCTGACGTGTGGTTCGGCCGTGGTGTAACGGTGAACACGCTCGGGCGCGATTCCCAGAGAGATGTGGGTTCGAATCCCGCCGGCCTCGGAATTTTTGATATGTGTTTATAAATCTATTAGGTTTGAATCTTCTTTATTTTACAAGATATTCAATTTCATTTAATTCTGATTATAACATATTTATTTTAATGCATAATTAGCTTTATTTGGCAACAGTCCCACAAGCATTAGTAGAAATTATTAAACAAATGCTTAAGAAATTTACGATACTTCAACATAAAAATTTATGCATTCTGTGAGTAGCAAGCTAATAGTGTGGTTCAGTTTAGTTAGCCAGTACTTGTCAGAACTGCGCTTTGTTTATTTTAAAATATAGTATGTGCTGAGCTTAACACGACAGTTTCATATCCCCACTATACAGGTTGATTTATTCTTAGACCGAATATTATAAAGGATTCTTGAAATATCCCTAATAGCTCTCACGATCAATGGTGCGTGCTTAATATATTAGGGAAGATTTTTCTTTCATCATCATTAAAATACATTGATACGAAACGATTTTTTAAGTGTTGAAATTATCTAAGACTTTCTAGATTTAACCAAATACCTATCTATCCTTTTTAAAATTTATAAATCTTGCTCATCGCTGTTTTAAGTATCTACTTTTGTCTTTTTTTATTTTAAGCACATGGGTGGTAATACTGGTAATTTATTTATACCACGTATTTCCACTTAGAATAACGATTGTATGTATTAAATTATGGTAATTTTATATTTAAGTTAATTAGGAGTATCACTCTTATCAGATAAAGCAATATAGATTCAGACAACCACATTCGTTTTGTTAATTTTGGGGATTAGATTAATATTTTAAAAGATTTTAAAACTGTTATAGGTTTCTATAGAGGTGCCAACCAGTCGTTGTGTTGGTTAGTTGGATAGTCGGCCCCAAAGTCAAAGATGCTAATGGAACAGCAGGCTGCTGTGCTGATAGGACATGTTGTTACTATCTAATATCTATCTTAGTATTCTTCTTAGTATTAGTATATTATAGTAGTAGTATATCTTAGTATATCGACGACGGTATATCTTAGTATAGTAGAGTATATCGACGGCTACATTGTGAAAGTCAAAAAGATCTTCAGTGTATCAAGTAATAATATTATGTCTCTAGTTTACCAACTGACCAGACTTTTTCCATTGTAGACGGTTGGATGTTGGCATGTCTGTAGATGCTGCAAAAACCCTACTCAAACAACAACAAGTTTAGGTACAACCACTTAAAGTGCATCCGTGCACTCAGCTTACATTTATCGAAAATAAATGATTTAATTATTTAAATCAACCACCGCCGAGTGCTCAAAATAAGCGTGACCTCACTGAAAACGTTTAACTAATGGCCGTCGCGGTCCCCCGTTGAGTGGACACTGGATTTCGGATTTTTTTCAACGTCCCAACGACAGCTCAATTAAAATAAATGAAACGAAATATGAATCACCCCGTGGTGTGAAGTCGCTCTTCGGAGAACCCGGCCAGCGGGTGACCGACTGCGTCGATCATAATTCATGCCTTTTCTATAGTTTTACTCGAGCATTATTGGAAAATATATCTGAGCAAATAAAGCCTCCTGTTGTGTTTAAAAATAGAGGCGAGCGCGAATTGTTGGTGTAGAAAGTTGTTTTTGAGTAGAAGATTTTTTTCACTGTCACTTATTTCATACGATTTACGTATTACATAAGAAAAGTATTGCATTGCGCGTCCGGTTTATATTCGACATTAGAGTTCGACATTTCAGCATCTTCGAGAACAGAATAGAATAATTTTTTATTCAAAAAAATTTTTACAAAGTGCTTTCGAATCGTCAAACGAATCTACCACTGCATGAATTTACCACTGACAAGAGATAAAATTATCTTCTCCCTATGCTAAAGCATAGTGACAGGGGAAAGGAAAAGTATATCCCTATTTGACATTACAAGTGGAGCAACTTCCGCTGGCTAGAGTAGACATAGTAGAAATGTGTACAAAAATAATATGAGACGTTAAAGACGTGCTGCCAAGCGATTTAATTTTCCGGCACGATGGCGTGTAGAAACCGATTAGGGGTATGGGTTGAATTTATACTAATACAGTCCATACTCCTTCCAAGTTAGCCCGCTACCATCTTAGACTGCATCGTCACTTACCATCAGATGAGATCGCAGTCAAGGACTATCTGGACATCGAATTAAAAAAAGTTTAAAAAAATATACTTCCGCCCCGGAAAATGGCCTTTCACGGTAGACAGTAAAGAGCCCGAACACTCTACACATGTTGTACCTTACGATTATAAAATGTAACTCTCAAGGACCCCACTAAACTAACGCGTGGAGAATTAATTGATATGTGTAACAGTTTAATTGGAGCTTATTTTTAGATAACATCCATGAATGAATTGTGCTTGTTTAATTTTATAACTATTATCCATCTTCTATCCCCTTCAGACATTTATCTATATAGGTATCTGGTCTTGCAACATTAACAAGATTCTTAATTCGAGTTAGGGCTGCACATTGCACGGTATTCATCGATGGTAACGAAACATCGACCCTTCAATGATGTGTGCATAAATACGAATATCGATGTTACAAAATTAACATAACAATCAAATCGTGATTATAAAACTTTTTCTGAATAATATGAATGCACATTTTAAAAAAAATGTAAGAAGCTTATTAAAAATTAGAATTTTATAATAACTTACAGGCTTAGATGAATAATAGAATCTACCAGAACATAGAATTCTTACAATCTTGCAATTGTTTTCTTGCTTTAATATTTTTCTTAGTTTTTATGCTAAATATCACTGTCGTTCTAAGTTTTGCAAGAGTTTTGATTTTACTTTAATTTCACGTACGGCACCAAAACTCTAATTGTTTTGTGTTTCATTTTTTTCATTTCATTTATTTCATTTCAATAGTGGTCATCCCTCAATTCTAGTTCTACTTATTGGTCAAACAAAATGCAATTATCTTAACTCGTTTAACTAACAAGATGGAGTTTTTTTGAGTTATCTAGCGACCTCAAAGGCGACAAGTAATTAAGATAGCTGAGGTTATAGATCGGAACGTATTTGACCTACATCCCACATGTTTATTCATTTATCGATTGAAGTAAAGTTTGGTACGTAGGTAGGTACCTTATCTTCTATGGATTTTTATTTTCTTTGGCTGCTCTATGAAATTGACTTTGACCGACCCCCGACATGTGAAAATTAAAAAAAAAATCACATACACACTCACACACACACGCATATGCACACGCACGCGCACGCACGCACACACACACATACATCCACACGCACACACACGCCCGTCGTTTTTGCATCGGGGGTTAACAATACCTACGAATATAGCAGTGATAGTCTATTGGTTTGATCTGTGGTCTCCTATTCAGGGTTCAGGGTCGCGGGTTCGATCCCAGGCAGACACCTTTGAATTTTCGGAGTTATGTACGTTTGAGCAATTAACTATCACATGCTTCAAGCAGTATACAAAAACAGGATAATAATAATCTTTGTCATTTAAAAAGGAAAATATTACTTATAATAACTATACTTACATGGAAAGGGGAATTCTTTAGTCATGTTCAACATTAGTCATGTTGATTAAAATACATATTTCCTTCCTATTCTTTAAAAAAATGTTCAACATTTAGTCATGTTGAACATAATTAAAATATTTCCTTCCTATTCTTTAAAAAAATTGAATACCTGAATATATTCTTACTTCTTAAACCACATTATCATTAACAGAGCTAGTTCTAGAGTGTAAAATTTCTCCCACAATTTTAAGTGGTTTAATTATTGTTCACTTTCACTGTAACCCGATACAAACCGCAAGTGCGCTCGATAAGTTTAATTGACCACACTAGATAAATGAGATAAACTATCTAAAAGATTTTTCAGTGATGCGTTTAAAGGTTAAAATCTCGCTAAAGTGATAAAAAAATCAAAATTATGACACGTCGAGGCTCTACCACCGGTTCGGAACGCGGATTCTGCTGAGAAGAGCCGGCAAGAACCGACAGCTGCTCTTTTCATAGAAAATATTAATGTATAGCTACAAAATATTACAATGTAATAAGTTATTACACTATCTTCTAGGTAGCTGGATGCCAAGCCGATTGATTCCATGCAACTTTGTCATTAAGGAAGCCAGTAACTTTGTAATCACATCTACTTAATAAATGTGTTTTTACGCATTATTTTTTGGCGACTATTTATATCCCAAAGTTAGGCCGATAACCACTCTGTCATAGCTAAGATTTACTATACAGTGCACTGCCGGTTACACATAAAAAAACCAAAATACCTACTATTAAAATTGCAGTTATTTGTTTTATCTAGATAAAATTTAAAAATGTTATAGTTTTTGGAAGTTTATTTATTTCTTTATTTTATGAAAACACACAGTATTTTAAAAGATAAAAGCTAATACAGATATATGATACTTAATCCTTAATTGTCTCCAATGAACAGATGAATACACTTGCATAATAAATTGTAATCCGAAAACAGAACAATCGAGTATACCTAGTATAGCAGCATACGAAAACAAGAACGATAGGTTATAACTATTGGTAATAAGTTGGTGACAATTTCTACGTCATTTAAGATTATTTGATGCTTTTTGACTAGGTCAGGATTGGATACTTGAAACTCATCAACTTTAAAAGGACCAACGAGATTTGTTAGCTCATACTATAACAACTTGTTATGGTTAGCTTATCGACTGAGCGTCTGACATTATATTTTATAGACTGATATTTTCCTAATCATAAATAAGGTTGTAATGACAATTATTAATAGTTATATTACGCGGCTGTTAAAACGTATTAATACTCTACTTACCGATTAAATCATCGCTGATATATTAATAAATCATGCGTTTATAGTTCCCCTTTCAAGGCACTATTTAGGTCCGCAACTTTACCAATTATATATTAGAGCTCTATTTATTTGGCGGCGTCTTGTTCGACATCACAAATGGCCAGTAGAATAGGTTTAATTGGCCTATAAATTAGATGGAACTCTATTTATATGGTCACAGCTTTCGCAATAAGTACGATATAATATATCAATAATGCTCTCCCTGTTATCTTTAGTTATTTGATGTGTTTACATTTCCTGGTATATTGAAACACAAAAATGATTTAAAAATCTTCACAATAATCGTTTGTTCGTGAAACTTTGCATTTCTAAAGTAAATCTATACTAATATTATAAAGCTTAGAGTTTGTTTGCTTGAACGCGCGAATCTCAGAAACTACTGGTTCGAATTGAAAAATTATTTTTGTGTTGGATAGCCCATTTATTGCGGAAGGCTTAAGACTATATAACATCACGCTGCGACTAATAGGAGCGAAGCATCAGTGAAAAATGTTGCAAAAACGGGGAAATTTATCCATATTCAAAATATATTCTTTTAAAAACTTCTTAATCGCGATCATAATAACCTAAATTGACGCGGACGAAGTCGCGGGCAACAGCTAGCTTATTTATAAGTCGCAAGAAGTTTATTATTCATATTTCATTGTAAAAAGAAGAACTATAATAATAATATTAACAGTGCGATTAAGTAATCATGCTATCGTGATACTATTGTCTATTTATACTTTGAGAACTTCACCTAAGAGCATTAAGGAATATGAACTTTATGGCTACAAGTAGATAGTTACTGGCTAGTTAGCATTTCCAGAACTACGTGAACCCAACGTTTAATCTATTTAAATGAGCTTTTAAAACACATTAAGGAATAATTTAAACTATGACTGTGGGTAGCTCCATTTCCTCACTAATATCCTTACTAATAGATATTATAAATGCGAAAGTGTTTGTTTGTTGGTTCTTCCTTCAATAACGCTGCAACAGAGCTACGAATCGATGTGATTTTTTGCATGGGTGGGTATAGTTGCGGACCTGGAGAGTGACATAGACTTTTTATGCCGGAAAACCAAAGAGTTCCCACAGGATTTTAAAAACTAAATCCATGCGGACGAAGTCACGGGCATTAGCTAGTTAAAAATAAATAAGTAGCTAGTACTCTGAGGTCACTGTTATCAAGAATATTTTACTGGTCAACGCAGAGTTCACTTTTCTAAAACCCGGGGCTGAAAAACTGTACAACCAGGTTTTGGTACTCAATGGTAAAGTCGTAGACGCTTTACTGGCTTATAATAATGATACGGCGTAGCAAGTAAACTATCAGCTGTAAGATCTTAAAATTGAATTCCCTCAGCCTACACAAACAAATAGCGTTGTAGCCAGACCTAGTAATTTTCCTAAGCAGGCCCTAAGCGATAAAGGCCAATATCTTAGTGTCTAACGTCATAATTCACGTGCGGAGTCCGATGACCCCACCGGAAGTGTGTACTGTATAGCCGTGCACCGCGCAGGGCGAGAGCGGGCGCAATCATATAATGCCAGATGATTTATTTGTAAACAGACACACGTCAACGCGCGAGTCCAATATTGTACAGCATCTAGATACGCAGAGGTAAGACTGAGTATGAATTAGAACAGAATAGAATAGAAATATTTTTTATTCAAATAAACTTTTACAAGTGCTTTTGAATCGTCGATGAATCTACCACTGGTTTGAAATGCCGTTCCTGCCGAGAAGAGCCAGCAATAAACTCGGCAGTTGCTCTTTTAAAAAAAAATTTTTTTACAATAGGTAACAAAACTATGTTATGTACACAGTGCTTCCACAATGAATTTTCAAAAATGCATAAGGCCTACATTTGCATGTTACAATCCAAGTCGGGCAGCCATAAATAATTCACGTTTACATTCATCTGGTTTTTTTTATTCGTTGACAAGGTAGTCCTTGACTGCGATCTCACAATATGGTAAGTGACGATGCAGTCTAAGATAGTAGCGGGCTAACTTGGAACGGGTATGGCAGTGTAGATTCAATTCATACCCCCTAATCGGTTTCTAAACTCCATCGTACCGGAACGCTAAATCGCTTGGTGGCACGTCTTTTGATACTAATAACTAGCCACGTCTACAGCCCACCAGACAAAAAAAAACATCTTGATTTATATATTTACATTCATAGTTATCCTCCAACATTGTATCACTTCCTACTGTAAGGTTGTCTTCTGGTTTTCTTCGGCTATTTTCTGTTCTTATTCCTTTGATTTTTGTACCGCGTACATAAATCCTTAATCCTTAGGTACTAATATTATAAATACGAGTATGTGTTTGTTTGTTGGTTTATTGGCTTCAGTCACGCAGCATCGAATGATTGAATTGATTTTTTGCGTGGTTATAGTTGAGGACTTGAAAAGTTATACAGCTTTATATATAGTTATATATATATAGTTATATTTATAGCTTTTTATTCCAGAAAAACAGAGGCATCCGCTATTTTTTTTAAATATAATTCCCCGCGGATAAAGCCGAGATCAGAAGCTACTTTTTATATACTTATAAGTAAAATTGAAGGTAAATACATACCTAGTATTCATTCATAGAAATCGAGCCTTGCTTTTCTAGACCCGAATTCTTTGAATGAATACTAGGTATTCGTTCGTGGGGGAATGGCAACGCGGAAGTTCCGTGAGATTCGAATCTGAATTAGTCTATTGATGCAACTACCGGATCTTTGTTTTTATAGTCCATGGTATCTACAATAAAGTCAAATTAAAATATCCGTTCACACATCACGCGCATCCTCCTGCGCGTGCGCCGGTCGATTGTTTACAGTAGCCGTACTGTTTATTTTCGCTTCATATGGATTAAAAAGCTTCCTAACACCATTTTAGGCATTTAATAGATGTTTTATTTTAAACACTGTTCCGCATCATACCGTTTCTTCGTTTGCTTCAAAAACGTCAGTAGTTTTAAAATGGTCAACTGTTTTTTTTTATCTATAATAGATTTTCCATTTAATTTTGCTCTAGGCTTCAGTTTTCTATTTCTTTATATTAATTTTAATTTCTCTCCATAGTGTGATTTGCTTCAGTTATTGGAGATATCTGGAATTATGTATTTGATATTGCATTCTTAGGTTCAACTTATTGCTGATCATGTTAAAATATACATATCTTTAAATAATTTAATACTCCATTTTTGTGTGGTACGTATAATGGACGTGTAAAAATAAAATAATTAACGTTATTTATTGTAGAGTTAAATATAATGTTCTGCATTGTTAGTTTCGTTGGGGCATAGTTGAGTATAATTCTTGCAATTCACGAGGGCGCGTGGCTCATGGTTGTGTGTGTATCGTATCTGTATAAGTGTGTACACACTACATACACTTACACTATGTGCATGTACACGACGTAACCACAAGTAAAGCTGACGCGCCCTCGTGAATTGAAAGAACTATAGGAAATCTCTTATTTTACTAAATCTACACAAGAGTTTTTTCCTTTTGCTAAATCTTATTGCTTCCCATTAAACAAATTAACAAAGTAACTATGACCCGAGCCCGACCCATCACATAATAAATGAAAACATAAAACACGAAATGGAATCGTAAATTTTATATCAACTATATTACAACAAATTTCGACACGTGTCCATATGGAGCTATAAATCTATTATTTTTAGTACTTCTCTCTACAACCACAGTGTTTTTATGGACAATTTTAATTTTGTAGGTTTGTTGATGTCATAAAACTTTGATTATGAGGAAGGGAATTGTGAAACTGACACCTACAAACGTGGGATACAAGCGATAACTGTTATGGGTGCAACACTAGTTCTGGTTGCAGTGTAAGTTATTTAGTGCGCTATAATTCTAACATTTGAACATAGCCCGTCATTTTTGATAAGTTAAACTGCATTTGAAAATTTTAATATATGTAATATACAACATACAAATTCAGGGATAAACATTACTATAATTAGACGTTTTTGGCATACTGGACAAACGTCCCGTAAGCCAAGAACATGTGAAATCCAAACGGGTTTCACACGTTTTTACCCAACACGTTAACCCAAATAGGTTTAAGGATAGATAGATAGATTTCAAACGCAGTACACATAGTAAAAAAGAAAAAGTCAAAGCTTTTCTTCATGATAAATGAAGCTAGTCTGTCGATTAAAGTCGATTTATATAGTCATAGAATCAAGCCAATCGCAGTTATTCTTTAAATCACATTCCCTAGTATAAATATTTCTTAAGGAACTTGAAAGTGCAATTAAGTTGTATTTTAATAGAATGCCGTTACTATAATAAAATTATAATCAATCAACTTGCAATAAGTAATAAATGATGAAAAGAAATTAATAACCCTCAGAAATAAGTATGATTATGAAGAAAACGAAAACACGAGTCTTTGGTACAGTTAATTATTCAGTAATCATTATTAATACTGGAGGCTATCGTGACATGACCTGTGATACAGTTAGTAATGTAACAGACAATTTGATTAAAGTTTAATATTATATTACTAAGAGTGAACTTTGTCTGTCCATTGAAGCGTAATGGAATCGAAAAATATTCGGTGAACTAATCATAATATTGAAAGAAATGTATGATCGGATCGGTGTGTTGGCAAAGTCTCCACTTTCGTAGATAGGTACTATATAATTCTTACTTGAGAATATCAATATAAAATAGAGACTAGACAACATCATTATATAAATTGTATTTTATAAAAAATATAAAATATAACATTTTATAATACGCGAAATTTTTCTCCGTCTCACCCCGTTCATATCATATCTCACATTTTCGTAACGTCACAATAGAAAATATGACATATTTGAGAAGAATCAAACAAACGTTTTTCTAATTGCAGAATACTGCTACATTATCCTATTAGACCTATCCTGACCATGAAGAATAAATTAAAGCAGTCATTCAATTTTTTTAACCATAGAAAAATAACGTGGAAAGTAAAATAAGATAAAGAACTGAAATATATGCTGTTAAAGGTTGAAAAATATTGTGACTTTTCTTAGCTATAAAGAACATAAGCCAGAAAACCTATAATATGTTGCTTGATTATGAAAAGAAAGTCAATAAAATACACCCTGTACAATGTTTCCTGTCAAATCTATCTTCACTTAGATTCGATGAAAAGTGCATTCACCGCAAGATGTTAATAGTATCTACTAGGGATGTGACGAGATAGCTTCGCTAAAGTTGAAGTCGAACTTTGAGATTTAACTATATCTAAGACTAATCGGAAGTCAGATTTCGTTCAAATCAAAGGTTATGTTTGATTAGACAGTATTTGGATATTCTAGAATATACAATTAAGCACTTATAGTGCAAGCCCTCAAAATCAGATAAGCTAGATTGGAAGTGGTCGAAAAATCCTCACAGTGTCTCTCTTGTTGTCCTTCAGTTCATCCATCATCTTTGAGAATAATATAAACATAAAAATTATTTTAAAAAACCGACTTCAAATGCCAGTATAAAGTAAATCAAGAGTGCCTATATAGAAGAGCTCCCTCGACTTCTCTAGGATCCCATCATCAGATCCTGACTTAATAACTATGGGACCACCTTTTTTTTCAATCAAGAATTTTCCAAATCGGTCCAGGCGTTTTGAGTAAACGGGGAAAATACCTAAAGATTCCGATGAGAACCTCCTCCTTTTTTTGAAGTCGGTTAAAAATAGATATATTATTCCAGACTCTTCGTATCTAAATGCGTTTAGATTACAAAAGAAACTAAATACGTCACTAAAAAGCTGTAGTCATGTATGATAATCTGAGGTGCGTTAAACCGGACCTTCTAAAGTCGAACATGCAACTAAGCTACATCCCTATTGCATATTGATAGTTTCGCCCTTGTCCTGTCAACGCACATATTAACCTCTCTTGTCCTCACAACGGACTCTGTATGCAAATGTAATTTTAGATTGAAACAGCACGCCACTTTCTACGAGCAGATGACGTCATGTCAACGATGAATTATTGAGCAACATTTTACTCCTTTTGTTTACTGAGTAACAATGAATCTATTGGGTACCTAATACTCGTATTATGAGAGCAAGCCAACTTCACTCTTCATTAGAAAGTGTTTATTATTTCTAAGAAACACCTACTCCCTAAACCGTCGTAATTTATTTTTCGTCGTCATTATTGTCGTATACAACTTCTTTTTTGTATATTTTATTATTTATTTTAATTCTTTTTGAAGTCATAAAGTAAATGACGGTGCTACCAATTTATTAAATGTCGAAATTATTATACCAACAGCTTACCAACAGAGATTAGAGATCAGACCATCATAAAGAGTTGTGAAGGTTTAAGATGAAGAAGAATTTAAATAAATTCTAGAAAATCCATATTCTGTCAGTTTGGAAGGCAACTATAATTAGTATCATTCTTTAAGAAGATAGCCAAGCATTTATATACCAACACTAAGTTTTTTTGATGTTAAAGTGTTATACTAATTAACCGACTTCCAAAAAGGAGGAGGTTATCAATTCGGCCGGTATCTTTTTGTATTTAAATACATACGTCATTCATACGTATAGGCCATAGAAATTTCTGACACCAGCGACACATATTTTTTCTGGCAGTACACATATATAGATCAGCGATGCCCATATATATAATGTAAGTAAATATAGGTATGTAGTATGAATATATACTACTACCTATCAGTTTTTTGCATAATAATTTTAATATTCTGTCATTTATTGGAGCCCTAGTTAAAACGTCGATTGATTTACCATACGGGGCCATATCGAACCAATAACTTTAAATAACGATAAAACCATAAAGTTGTTTATTGGAGGATTTAAATAAACAACCGAACCATAAACAAGAAATGCCCAGAGACAGCGCCAGTCAGTGTTTAAGGGACAATAAAAAAGCGCCAACTAATTAGGGGCGCGTAAACAAACGAGCCAAGTTCCCTGGCCCTAAATCCCCCTTATATTTAGGTGTTTACTAAAAATATATTTATATGTATAGGGGCGATATAAAACTCCAAATGAGTCGTAAAAGCTGGCCGGTTGCTGCGCTAGAGCGTATTTTTTATTGAGACGCTGGGATTAACGACCGCCAGGCAGCCCTTGCAAGGCTTTTGACCTTTAACAGCAACAAATAATAATGGGTAAAGCCATGCCGAGGAAACACTCAGAAACAGTACCAGGCTATCATAATACAAAGTCAGGAAAACCTACTTATATAAAGTCACAATAGGCCCTAAAGCTTCAAGAAGGCCTCGAACTATTTTACAGAATAACTAGTCTGAGAGGATACTAGCAAAAAACTCTTAATAGAATAGAATCCTAAAGATAGTAATTATCACACATAAAATTAATATCAAAGAATATAGATATACACAAAGACCTACCTGCTACACCACCAAACCTCTTTCTAATAATTACGAGTATGTCATTAAACCCTGATTAAACCACATAATAAGTATACAATTTTTACAATTTTTATGGCTCTCTTAAAGATTTTTAGCTACTTTTTCCTCAATGACAAACTGAAACAAAAATTAAACTAAATTTTAAATAACACCTATGCACTAATATTTCGTCACTGGTAGGTGACATGGGTGACGTCAGATTGGGTATGTCAACTATAACTTATACAAATTTAACCTTTGACGCATCAGCGTTTGTTAGTCTCACTTGTTTGGTACAAGTTATGATTCTGTCTTTTGTAAGCTTTTCAATTTTTTTATAATCTCTAAGATTATTTATATGTCTATAATATCTTATCTTTTTCTAGTAATTTTATTGACTTTTTGACAATTAACAAAGTTGCTGAGTAACTCATCGTCATATTATTGTTCTTTCATTTCGCGAGGGCTCGTGGCTCATGGTTGTGTGTGTGACGTATATGTATAAAAATGTGAGCTAGACCTCGCTTGCGCCTATAGGCTCCTGACAGGCACGCACACTTACGCAATGTATATGTACACGACGTAACCACAAGTAAAGCGTCTGTAACTTCGTGAGATAAACGTACTATACAAATAGATTGAATATAGCAACCGTGCTTCAAAAGACATTATGTCCTGACATGCAGAGAGGCCCTAACTCCGTTTTGCGTCCGAATTTGAAGGTAATGCTTGAATCCTTAGATTCGTAAATCGAAACCTAAACGCTGTCATCTCATAACTTAAAGAACATGTTTTTGGTATTAAAGATAATAAGATGTTGTCATAGTAAACACGTGAACAGGTGCTGCGTTTCCGAACGCGTCTTTGATAGCGTATTGTGTTACAAGCAGCATTTTGTTTTACATTTCTACAGCTCCGTATTTACTTTACCATTTTAGTTCTACCATGTTGGGTTGAGGTATTGTCAGACTATTGGTTAATCGAATTTAAAACTATCTATTTGTGTATTCCCGGAAAAGATTTTTTTGCTGTCTAAAGTTTACAGCGTTTTCTAATGTATGAGGTAGAGAGCAGAATTTAAATCAGTTGCAAACAAATTAGAAGAGTTTAGTGAGCCAACGAGCAGACGGGTCACCTGATGTTAAGTGATTACCGCCGCCCATGAACATTTGTAGCATTTGTAGTAAATGATTTTTACTTACTTTAGTAATTAAATTCAAGACTTGGACCAAATTAAAACTGTACGTAGGTACCTACCTACTAAAGCGAAATCTTAAAACAATATTATAACATTTTAAACCTAATAATCTCAAACGAAGCATAACAATCGAAACACAGAATTGAAAATCAATAAACACAAACATCGAAACGACAGATCAGGAGGAGGACGAAAAGAGGAGGAAAAAGAGGAAGAGGAGAGTCTTGAGATAGAAATATTACCGTAAATCCTTTTAATACCCTCATAATAAAAATACTACACTTTTACAAAATCCACGACCATTCAAAATTTAAGGCTGTATTAACGCGAAATTGAATCGGGAGGTTCATATTTAAACCTAATAATCTCGACTGTGGCATAAATAAAAATCGATAAACAAAAACATCGAGAAGAAAAAATCGAGCAACAAAAAGCGTATCATGCAACGTTGCGTGCGCACAGTAGCTAAACAATTGCCATGCAGGTCCAGTTCTCATTAAATCGTGCGTGTTAAGTTTCTGATCGCTTTTAATAGCTTCAACAAGGTATTTATTAGGAGATTTATCAATTTCTAATACTTGCCATATATCTTTGAGTTTATTTCCTATTACTGTAAGGTTTTGTTTATTGTGTACCAGTTTTGGGCCGCGGCTTCGCTCACGCCGTCTAATAAAAGTGGATTACTTTTACATGGTGATCTATATATATAAAATTCAAAGTCCTGACTGACTGAGATATCAACGCACAGCCTAAACTACTGAAGTTAGAAACTTGAAATTTTTACAGTTGGTTCCTTTTATGACGTACCTAGGCGCACACTAAGAAAGGATTATTGGAAATTCCACCCCTAAGGGGTTTAAATAGGGGATGGAAGTTTATATGAAACTCCGTCATTTTTCAAGCTGTTTCCATCAAAGTTGGTATTTGAGCTTTCAGTTAAAAATAAAGAAGTACGTGTGTCACAGTTTTTGAAAATTCTACCCCAAAATCTAATTCCACGCGGACGAAGTCGCGGGGGCAAAAGCTAGTTTTATGTAAAATTGCTTCTTGTACCTCTTCTTCTTCTTCTTTATCAACTAATGGACGTCCACTGCTGGACATAAGTCTCTTGCATGGACCTCCACAAGCTTCGGTCTTGCGCCGCCTGAATCCAGCGGCTCCCTGCGACTCGTTTGATGTCGTCTGTCTACCTCTACTTCATTAATATGTACACAATATATATGTAATAAATAATCCTTGTTATTGGCGTATGTTTTTGTACAAAATCGCTCTAAGTTCTACTTGCAATCGCAAGTGTGCACGATCCTTTACTTCTAGCGCCCAGTCCCCAGATTAAAGAATTAAGTAGCCATTTTCATTATACCACTGTACCGCGTATAACTACTGTATTACGGAAAAAGGTATTAAACCCATGAATTGTTTCTTTCTTTTCTGCTATGAGAACTTTTAATGCGACACAGCACTGGCAAGAAACAATCGCGCGTAAATCGAGAGCCCGATTTATTGTTTAGGTCGTTTAATGTTATAATGGGTGCTTTTGCATAAGTAATTAAAAGTAAGTTGCTGAATAAGTACCTTGGTGTGGTTTAAGTTTTTTTTTTCTTTTCTATATGTTTTCCAAACATTATTGAACCTAAAGGGTGTCAAGTTTTCTATGGTTTACTTGGCTTACTCCGAATTATTTCATTTACCTATATATTATATAAAATTCAAAATCCTGACTGACTGACTGACTGACTGAGATATCAACGCACAGCCTAAACTACTGACGTTAGAAACTTGAAATTTTTACAGTTGATTCCTTTTATGACAGATTTTTGAAAATTCAACGCCTAAGGGGGTAAAATAGGGGTTTGAAAAATCGAACTTAACGTGAGCAAAGCCGCGAGCAAAAGCTAGTATATTAATATAATACAAAATAAAATATCAAAATGTGTTGAAAGCTTTTCTCTGGTGGGAGGCTTTGACCGTGGCTAGTTACCAAAGACAAATCAGAGACGTACTGCCAAGCGATTTAGCGTTCCGGTACGTGTAGAAACCGATCAGGGGTATGAGTACACTGCCATACCAAGTTAGCCCGTTACCATCTTAGACTGCATCGTCACTTACCATCAGGTGAGATTGCAGTCAAGAACTATCTTGTCATCGAATAAAATAAAAAAGTGTTCTCCGCTAAGACGTGTTCTCGAGGACGCGGCGCAAATAATATTTGGGCTAATCGCTTTACTCCCACTTTAACTAAAAATAGTCTAGAAGTATTTTTGTTATTCAGTATGGTAGATAGAATTATATTTGTAGACTTAAAATTATGTCCGTTTTCACCAACCTATTTAAATCATCCCCTAAGAAGGAGTCTCTTTATGTAGGTAGCCCTTAAATACAATCCCTTACCCAATGTCATTCCCACCTTCAGGTGTTCCCTAAAGGTTCGTGAAAACGAAATTAACAGAAAGAGTCACCTAACTTACCTTAGATGACGACATCGCGAAAATGTATTTTTTTTATAATTCACCCAAATCTCCAAATTATTTACAACGGAAGCGGGAACCCTAATAGCACCCGTCTATTTATAAACAGTTATGACAATAGCTTCACTGCAGCAGGATGCAGGGAATGACCAATTTATGACCGGAACTGGTTTATGGGCCGATTGACCGATTGGATCCTTTTTTTATTAAGGGATGAGGGTTATTGGGCAAGATGGTCAGTTGGGTGTTTTGAACACAGGAATTCTGTTATGTTGCTGTGGGTAATGTTGGCTTTTAAATATGTGCAACTTACCGACAAAGACCAAGGGAATAATTCATAGGAAATATGGTCGAACGAAGCAACGGCTGGATCATGCGTCATACTCGTGAACGGGTGCCACCAACGGGAATGGGTCTACTTTCTGTCTGCCCGTCTTAACATGTATTGGATTGTACGTATGCATTTTTTAAACTTCATTGTAGAAACACTGTATACATAGCATAGTTTTGTTACCTATTGTAAAAAAATTTTTTTTTTTTAAAGAGCCGAGTTTATTGCTGGCTCTTCTAGGAAGGAAGGGCGTTCCGATCCAGTGGTAGATTCATCGACGATTCAAAAGCACTTGTAAAAGTTTATTTGAATAAAAAATATTTCTATTCTATTCTATTCCATTCAATGGGGCGGCAATGTGACACGAAGTGGGTTATTCTGTCAAAAAATTCCTCAGCACTGAGTTGGGAAGTTATTACAACCCGTTTATTGCAAGTTGGCCGCTCCCTCGCCTCGCACTTCCACGTACCGCACCATCAAGTCAAACCCGCCCAGTACAGATAGCAAAGTAACGCTCGAGATTGTCACTACTGAATTTTTTTTTTAAATTTTCTTCTTAATTCTATTGTTCGCGTGCCGTTTTCTACGATGAGTTAAAAAAGGAAAGGTTTTGTGCAGCGCAGAATATTTATTAGGTACTTTAATGACTTTCTTTAAAGATGAGAAAAATCACGCCCTTCGACATTCAAGACGTCATTGCCATGAAAAGCATTGCCAGAAGAGAATCTTCCGTCACCAGTATAAGTCCTTTATTACATCTAAATATATAAAAGGCAAATTTGACTGACTGACTGACTGACTGACTGACTGACTGACTGACTGACTGACTGACTGACTGACTGACTGACTGACTGACTGACTGACTGACTGACTGACTGATCTATCAACGCACAGCTCTAACCACTGGACCGATCGAGCTGAAAATTGGCATACAGAGCTATGATGACGTAGTCATCCGCTAAGAAAGGATTTTTCAAAATTCAACCCCGATGGAGGTAAAATAGGAGTTTAAAAAATTTAACCTAACGTGAGCGAAGCCGCGGGTTAAAGCTAGTCCTCCAATATAATATGAGTAGTGTATTGGTGGTCATAACTTTCATTACCGCTGAGTTCACAAATAGACCACGTTTACTGCGTTTCCCACAGGTCGTATGTCCAATTATTATTATTCTTGGAAACGCAAAAACTGACCGTACAGAATTTAACACGTTTCATTTTGAGTGATTTATATGTTTGTCTTGAAGGCACGTCTGTTACAAAAGTTGTAAAGGTATAAACATAAACGTCGAAAAATTAATGAAATGATATTCCTATAGCGCAATACGGATCTTATTAGCCTTAACTGCAAGGACTGTTTTTAATTAACTGTTATGTGTTTTAATAGCTCCTGGTGGCTTCGGCCGTGGCTAGTTGGGAACCATAGTCGCAAAGATTACGCAAAGTGCACAGCAAATCGCAAAGAAACCGATTAGCTGCTATGATAGTGAGTAGTCGGTCCTTCCGACCGATAGTGGATAGGATTTCCAATGTACTCGAAAGGCGACTGTAGCTTTTGAAGATCTCATCAAGAGTGTCTCTGGAAGACGCTGGATATAAGCGGCACAAGATCGTGTGTGTGGCGATCTTTGCTATTTGTAAGATAAGTACCTATATCCAGCATTGTATGGAGTCATAATGACATTTGTTATAGAAATGCACGAAACATAGATAGACACTTATAAGATTTGAACCGATCTCAATTTTTAATAAATCCCAAGTCCTGACTGTTTAACCTAAACTCCGCGTCGCGCAGTTGGGTAACAAGAAAATCGTAAAATTACAAGAACGAAATCCCAATAAAGAAGCAAGTGTCTAATTCCCGACACATGTTACACAATAGTTTGCCACACACGATGAATAATATGATGATAACGCTTTTGTTTTAAAGATCCTATTTTGTATTTTGCTCTCAATGATTTGTGAGGACAGCGCGTACAATGGAATCGGGATGCGGGCCGGAGAATGGGATATTGTGCTGTGGAAACCTTTGTGGCGACATGTGTTAGATGAAAGTTCCCGTAAGTGTCCTTTATAGTGCTTTAAGTGCGTGTTTATGCGCGAGAAATATATTGTTTTGCGCGGAATACGGGTTAACATACATATGTAATTATAGTACTTGCCTACTACCTCGTTGGTCTGTGGTTAGCATTTGACTATGAGCCACGTGCCGTCGTGAATTGCAGGAACTATACATAGTTCGAATTTCTACATTAATTTTAGTAAGTAGGTACCTAAAGTACGGATGTATAAAGTAAGTATTGATATAAAATCTAAATCAAAATTTATTTATTTCATGTAGACCAACTTGTAGCTCTTATGACACGTCATAAATCTACCACCGGTTCGGAATGCAGATTCGGCTGAGAAGAGCCGGCAAGAAACTCAGCAGTTGCTCTTTTCAAAAAAATTTTTTTTACAATGGTTAACAAAACTATGCTATGCACACAGTGTTTCCACAAAGAAGTTTCAAAAATGCACACCTACCATAACCTAGTATATAATAAGTAAGTATACATATAATAGTAATATAGTGATAACACCGCACCGCCAGTATTCAACTGCTGCAAACATTAATTTATTTATCAATTAATAACAAAAATCGCAATAAAAATTTTTATATGTCGTAAAATAGGCGTGGTAATTTATTTTATATAATCAAAAATAAAATTAAGTCCTGATAATACAGTGCGCATTTAATTTTTTATTTAATTTCTTTATCGCCCTCATCAAAACACATTTGTATTGAAACGTTTTATATTTGTAACTGTTTTTGTTTTATCAATAAATTTAATGCCGGTTTACATTACAGACGCAGTAAAACATTGCTGAACAAAAATAAAGCTGTGAAAACTATATTAGGTACACTGATTTATATCCCTGTATAGAGTTTCATATACATAGTTTCATTTCATCAAA
Source organism: Hipparchia semele (assembly GCA_933228805.2). Classification (NCBI taxonomy): domain Eukaryota; kingdom Metazoa; phylum Arthropoda; class Insecta; order Lepidoptera; family Nymphalidae; genus Hipparchia; species Hipparchia semele. The sequence continues at coordinate 3,815,848 of OW121731.1, forward strand.
GATGTCGATATCGATATAAAAACATCTATGTGTAGAGAGGATAAGATGAGATCATCTTCATTGTGTTCCATACAAATGAATTTAATTCTATTACGAACAAATTATTGAAAATGTACGGTCTAGATATTAATAACAGCATCTGCAGTAGTCTTTGCTTAAAAAAATGTAATTTGAAAGGCACACGGACTCAAATGTTTCTAAATTTTTTTGGACCTCTATGCCTTTGAAACTACATTTTTTCCGGGATTTAGACAAGTCAAAGACAGTATTACGTTTAGAAATTATCTGAAAAATTCATTGACTTTGATTAGCTAATATTAAAATAAGAATAAAAACTTCTTTTGTATGAGAGGCGGTCAGGAATGCACGAGAAAAACTCCGAAAACATATTGTAGAAATAAACGGTTCTCTTCCAAGAACTTGTTAGGTAATAAATTATCAGCTAAAATAACTACTTTGATAAGTCATTAAGGCATTCCCCACAGAAGCTGATGCATCAACAGAGAAAGACATTAAAATACCAAAGCACGAAGCTAGCACTGATGCGAAACTAAAAAGGTTTTATGAATTAATAGGCGAAGTGGCACGCGATGTAGATCCATCAGCTCAAAGGTTTCCAGTTAATGAATCAAACGACAGCCGACCCGCAACACCTCTTTTGTGCCGGGACAAAATTGACTTTGACGAGGCGAACGGAGCCAAAATAACCGATCGTGTCCAACCCATTGTGCGTGATATAATTAGAACGCTTGGAAATAAACACGTGGTGGCAATTATCGCAGCAGCGGGTTAAATGAGGCACCGTGCAGTCGTTAATGGGCACACTCGGCCCCGCTTCCGGCGCAAAACTCCCAAACAGAAGAGACACTGGACATCAGAGAGAGGAATTCCAAAACCATTACCATCAATCGTCTCTGGATAATATGCTCTGATTTTATAAATACGTTACCTTATAATTGCTATAGAAACGGATTTATTAAACAGGCTCTTCTAAAGAGCGTATATAAATTAAACAGCATAGGGCTACATGCATCTTCTCGAGGATGATTTAAGAGACTTCTTCATTTAACTCTACTGTAATTTGCAGCACGAACAAAGCCTCTATTGATTCTTGGAAGCGTAGTAATAAAGTAAAAAGTATTGGAGTCGTGGCACATAGGTGTTTTAACGTCCCATTAATCAGCTCGGTAAATTCGTAAGCGTTTAGTAAATTTAAGTTGAAAATTTTACTCCTCGAAGCGTTCTACGAGATAAAAGCATGCGAGACAGTGGGAACATTAATCATCTCAGTCGGCCGAGGCAACTCTGCCTCTCCATACATCACATATCCTTTGACTGCGGCGAGTAACTCATTTGTTGAAACCCACCGTCCTGCTTTTATTAATGTCCGCCCTAATATTGTAAACGTCTCAATTCCTTTGATGACTTCCTGTTTGTCATTTGTTAGGGGCTCATTGATTCAGCATCGATCCTTTTTTTGTGCAGCCATTATGTCCGGTTAGAGGAGATTAATGTTGTTAATTCAGACTGGCACGTCCGTTGTTGCAATAAATTACCATTAAGTAACACCTTGTCTCACGTGATCGTTTTACGATCTAAGCCGTAGCACTGAAGTTTTATGGCAACCCTTATCCGAGGATTTTACCTGCTCCCAATATAAACTTTTTGCACACATGGTGTATAGCATACTGCACCCCGGGCTTCCATCGAGGGTAATCAACTACCATATTAATGAGTATGTGTAGAATAAATTTTGTGTTTATTATCCGTTACAAAAGCTGAGAATATTTAATAGTTTACACAACAAAGTTCATTGTAAAATATTAATAGGACATGAAAAGGTAGCTGATGCAGTTATGCAATAAAAAGCCTGGCAGTATAAGGACAAATGCTTAATGAACCACTCTATTTTATGGACTAGTCCAATAAATGGACCTGGCGTTTTGGAACGAGCCGAGTGCATGAAACGGTCGTAATACTAAAGGACACTTGACTTGCAGGCAAATATAATCAAATTACGCATATAGATGAATTCATCCGATACGAAAATACTCCGCCAATTCGGTAATAACTTTAGCAAATTATGGCAAACAACAAGCTATTTAACTACCAATAAACTGTTAATGCACTGCAGATAACACTAAATATGCTTACATTTTTGAATTAAAAACTGACTGAGAAGCAAAAATAACGACTAAAAATTATTTTTTGCACTCGAATTATGACTATAATCTTGTGAAGTTAGCTTTTAAAATAAAGCAATTTATGACCATATTAGATTGTTAATAATCTTGTCAATATCATATTATATTGTGTACCTAACCCTTTCTAAACTGCTAAGTGGTTTTTTGTATTACGAACATTGCATCTAAACATGCACGAGCACAATAATATTTTGACGGAACTTAATCATTTAACATTTGCTAAGTTTTTTTTACTAGTTACACATATTATTTACTCCACATATCCATGATCAATTCATTTCATTGTTATATAGCCTCTTATTCACTTTATGTGGTGCTACTTTAACCTCCTTCATAATATCTATGCTTAATCTCTCTCTCAAGAAGATACCTATTCTAGAAATCATAAAAAAGCCGCAAAATGTTGAAATTGAAAAACCTTAATCTACGCGGACGAAGTCGTGGGCATCATCTAACTCTGGTATTATATAAAAAACACTTACTGCGCATGATGATGATAGTGCGTGGCGTGATGCATAGCCGTTGGTGCACCAGGAGGGGTTGTCGCATGAAAAGCAGCGAACGCTGACGGAAACTGTAGCGGTAGAAAGCCCCCGCTGCCCGCAGTCCCAGGACCCCCTACCGACTCCCGATCAGGCATTCTTCAAACTCCTTGCACTATAGCACCATCTAGTTCCACTACACTAATATCTTTACCAGTTTTAACATTAACATCACTAATATCACTAAATAGTTCGTTTACAACTTGTTCAGCACCATTAGAAATAATCTTTATCAAGTCAACTCTAATCTGAGTTTATCTATTTTCTTTTTCATCATCATGATTGTGTTAGCGTAAACTTTGTTCAACGTATTCATTTAAATAGCCTTTTTAGCACCATCAAATCCCACAACATTATCTCTATCATCAGTTTTATAATTAACATCTAGTTATAACTTTTGTCAGGTTAACTCTAATCTGAGTGTCTCTAGTTTCTTTTTCATCGTCTTCATAATGTTAAAGTTCAATTCTTTCATCATACTCAATTAAACTGACTTGCTTTGGATATTGCGATCTCATTTTAACGCCTTTTAAATCTGAAACAAAAAGAAAAATTAATTTAATTACATGTTTCAAAAGCCCCTAAATAAATATAGAAAAAGTTACATGTTTCGTTATCGTCGCTTGAATTTGTCGCGTTTTTGTTTTATTTTTGCGAATAAGTTAATGCAAGGTAAGTACAGTGAGATAAAATTTTATGTTTTGCATCCAATTTTGGACCTCTTCAGAGGTCAGTCTGACCGAATGTAATGCCATTTCACATAACTGACAGACATAAGCAGTGAAGAATAAATTGCTTGAATCTGTCAATACCATTTTAATGAAAGATTCAAGCAATGAATTCCTATTTGTTTACTCAAAACTGAATTGGAATGAGTGTTAATTAACATTTAGGCCCAGCACACATGGTGAAACGCAACTGCAACGAAACTGCAACTACTAGTTACTTTTGAGTTTCATTTGAGTTTATGCCATAGATACCTTTGAGAGACAACACACGTCGCAACTAGTTTGAAACCGTTTTGAAACGCGTTGCAGATCAGTTGCTTTGAAATCAGCGTGCAGGAAACTCGTGTCGAATTTGGCGTCTTTTCTGTTCGACAAAATGGCTGACGACGAAAATAAAAACATTCAATTCGTATTGGAAGTTGAGAAGCATCCTTGCTTGTACAATACAACACTTTCAAGCTACTCTCCATCAAGCTATTCTTCTCAATGTAGGGATGCAACCACATACTTCTTCTTTTACGCCTCCTTCTTTGTCGAAGATACAAATACAGAACCACAACTTCTTCATCACTTGAACTAGACATTTTGGAGACGTCTGTCTGGTCTCAAAATCGGAATGATTGTGACTAATTTCATCATATTTAGGTTGCGGCGTGTGTGGAAAACATTTGAAACTGGTTTCAAACCTATAATTTCAAAAGGGTTTCGTTGCAGTTGCGTTTCACCATGTGTGCTGGGCCTTAATCTTATCAAGTCGCGGGTGCAGCAAAAAATCAGGCGACTAATTGAGCGACCAGTCGACCGAATCGTCATTATCACATACAACGAAGTCGGTTACGGCTGTCGCCGATTAAATTGTTTATATTATTTTTTTTAACTCATAAAAATTATCACGTAGGGACAACGTGACTTTCTTTTTAATTGGTTTTTATAAGAATGAGCGAATTAATCAATTAGTTTCTTACCTACATTTCAATTAAAGTGATTAAAAGTTTATTAACTTTCGAATTGATTAGAAAGTATGCCAAGAAAACTAATTCATTTTATTTCAAAAAGTTGATTGGTGTTTGTTTATCTAATACTGTCAAAAGAAAAATAACTGAAGATTTGAGATTATATCAATATGTACCTACGTAACATCACATAATACTATCACATTATGGTGGGATTTCTTTGGGATAAAGGTACGATACGCCTTCCTTCAAATCCTTCCGCACAATCAGCTGAATCTGCATCCCGACTGGTGGTAGAGTCTTGGCTAGTGTAAACTAACTTAACTGTTAAAAAAAACATCGTGAGGAACCCTGCATGGCTGAGAATTAGTATATCCATAATGTTCGTTGGTGTGTAAAGTCTGCCAATCCGCATTATGCCAATGTGGTGGAATATGACTAAACCCTTCTTATTCGAGAGGAGATCTTTTCCCTTAGTGGGCCGGCAATGTATTGACTTATAAATGGAATTAATTAGTAGTAATAATCAGGTAGGTAATTACATTAAAATGCGATTGTCGTCCGATATTAATATCGGACCGCTTAATATAATGAAAACGCTGCCGAAGTTTAAAAGCGTATTTTCATCCACTTGATTACGAAATATAAACTCCAGTCGCATACCACTTAACAAAACAAATAAAGAGAATATAATTTATATTATTAAACTTTCTTCGAATTCCAAAAATGGCAAGAATTATGAAATCATATCAAGATTACCAAGTAGCCAGCCACTGAGTATGGTGAACATTTAAATTCGACAGGTTTTTGTATGGACCACTCCGCTTTTCTCTCTTAACTTATACCTACCTTTTCGAGAAGCGCTATCACGGAAAAATTCCTGCGGTAATTAATGAAGATGTGATTGTTTCAAACTGCTGTACAGTGTTCCCTAAAGATGGCATATCCCATAGTTACGTATCAAATAGTCCATATAATCTGTATCGATATCGATAATGTTTATCCACACAGCCGCCAAAGGGCAATGCAGTACGTTATCATTTTTGCACTAATTAATACGTAAATGGTTTTTTTTTTTCAAAAACAGTTTTCAATACCTTAAAATCATTAAATTTGATAATTTCTTATTCAAAGATCGAGATGACTACACGTATTTTATTTTAGTTTTTATTTTTTTTTAATTTTTACATTCCATGTTCGAAAAATATTTTTTTCGAACATGGAATGTAAAAACGGTAAAAAGTTTAAACATATAACTGTGTAATTGTGACACACAGACCTAACTAAAACAAATAAAAAGGGATAAAGTGTTTATGTGAAGCAGACGAAGTCGTGGACGTCAACTAGTAATCCACTCATTTTCAGCGAGAAAGATTTACGATGTTTTTAAAAGCACGGAATTGCCACGCCTCGAATGTCGACTTTTATCGTCCATTCACAAACCGTATTGAATGGGCTTTGATATATTTTTTTAATCAGCCAAACGCAACGGTGTCAAGTGATTTGGAGTTAATCTTGCGCAAATCAAAGCGTATCTGCAAACAAACTTTCCTTTACAAGATCTCTGGTTGAGAATTTAGTACGAATAACTAGTTCAGCGTATTTTACCCACTTGCAGTGTTCTGAATTAATATGCAATCTTGTCACGATTAAGTGTTTCGAATTAATTGTCACGGTTATGTAAACTGTAACTGTAACAAAAACTAATTATAAATCTGTTCTAATCATTAACTGGACTCCAGCTGCAGCAATACCAAAGCTCGACAAGATAATAACCGCATCACTTATGTCGTGCGCTGTCCTAGCAGGAATTCTGCCCCTTGACTGAGCAGCTGAACAAAGAGACTACGAGATGAAAAGGAGCAAGTTTCTCCCAGATCTACCACGATGACAGATGGAATCGCCGATTAGCCATTTCAGTTTACTTCACCCAGCTTCAAGAAAACGATTGGCGTTTGACACCATCAACAACGTAGAAGAATTAGAGGTAGTAGAGGATGACTGGCCTAAAATATAGACTGATGAAAGCAAGATGGGGGTGGGGGGTGGAGTTGGAGCAGCTGTAACTATATGGAAAAATAACGCAGAAATGCATTTTATCACCATCTCGCTTCCCGAGTACACCCAATAATAACTTACACCCACTTGCGTCAGATTTTTTTTTCAGATTCAAAGAAAAGTGGAGCGGAAGCAAGACTTCACTGGGTTCGGGTACACGTGGGTATTCCAGGGAATGAGCGCGCTGACGAAATAACCAAAGATGCAGCTCTAAACCGCAAGTATGCACCCACCTACGACCATCTCCGTTTGTCCTCAACCAAGCGATTTATCAGAGGCCCAACATTTGAAGGCTGGCAAGAAAGATATAGTACAGATGCAACTGGAGCCCTTACGAAATTATTCTTCCCAGAAGTTCAAGAAGCCTTCAAGAATTTGAGAAAGATTAGACTCAATGTCAAAGAAATTGTAATAAGTATATTCAATTAATTGTAAGCGATAAAGCTTGCTACAAAAGAAAGTAGCAGGAATTAAAATTATAAAAAAAAAACTAAACAATATCGTGGTACTTGACATACCACACACACACTACACATACCTAATATTTATAATATTAAACCACGAAATGGACCAAAAATTTGTAGTCCATTAATTAATATCGATATAAGTATAAAATCATCGATATTAACCCGTCACATCACTACATCCCAATGCGCTGTAATGCGCCAGACTCAGGCCCGCTGAATACGGACTTTAATTACGATTTAATTGTTTTTTAGCCGTCGAATTGTTCCGATGTCTTCTCGGAACCCTTTGGGAGTTATGGTGTTACGAGGCTCGCTTCGTTATTCTAGATTTCTCCATCGATGTTGTTTTTGTTTATTTATCGATATCGGGTCGATAAACTCGGTTGTAACTGTACGCCAATTGATGCATTATTATATTGTAAAATGTTAATGATAAAATGAAGTTAATATTTTATGAGGTTACGATCTCTTGATAGCTCTTGAGATCATACATTGAGTGGCTTTACATACACCCTTTCGTGTCGCAGAAACATTTTAATAATCTTTATTTAAATATTTAATGTAAGTTAAGTTGAGGTTTTAAGCTTTTTCTCACTACTCTTACTACTCGTAAGTAAACTAAGATTAATTTACACTAAGTCTTAACTTAGTGTAAACTAGCTTTTGCCCCTGCGACTTCGTCCGCGTGGAATTAGATTTTGGGATGGAATTTTCAAAAACTGTGACACACGTACTTCTTTATTTTTAACTGAAAGCTCAAATACCAACTTTGATGGAAACAGCTTGGAAAATGACGGAGTTTCATATAAACTTTCATCCCCTATTTAAACCCCTTAGGGGTGGAATTTCCAATAATCCTTTCTTAGTGTGCGCCTACGTCATAAAAGGAACCAACTGTAAAAATTTCAAGTTTCTCACTTCAGTAGTTTAGGTTGTGCGTTGATATCTCAGTCAGTCAGTCAGGACTTTGAATTTTATATATATAGATTAAGCGCGGAAGAAGTCGCGGACATCAGCTAATAAAACTAATTATCAAATATCCGCTGTCCGCACTAAATCAATTTTGCAACTACGAGTAGCATAACGAAGCATGTCGGATCAAAGTGTTCTTGAATTGATATTCACTAACAAATCACCGCCAATTATGCGTCGGGCTGCAACCAAAGATCGGTATAATCGGCCATTAGAACCCTCGGTCACGGACTCATTCCCCAACACTACATATAAGTCTAGTGGACAATAGAGACGTTTGGCACACGTTTACATTGCGACAACGACAGCCAATTGAACGAATGCGACAAAAAAGTATGCGCAATTTTCTTTTCGTATTCGTTTTTAGTTGAAAATGCCCTTTTTAATCATGTTTATTTTGATTTTTCATTTCCTCGTTCTTTATTGTTGGTTTGGATGAAAATTCATGTTTAAACTGTTATTTTTTGATGTTTAAGATTTTAATATATTTTATTAGCGCTGTAGTATTTTACATTTTGTGTTTGGTATCTCTACTTTAAGGCGAAATATTATGATTAAAATTTTCTTGTATGTATACATACAAGAAAATTTTCATATTTCGTAGTATCGTTCATAGTCGTTCATATTTCGCTACAACATCGGTGTGCCGTACCCAACTGTAGCTGCAGAAATATTTTGTCTACACAAATTATCATAGTCAGGAACTTTAAACCTTTACGAGGAAATTCAAATTAATGGAATGAGGTAACAACCCGCAATAACGAATAAATAATATTTGCGCAAATAAAATCTAAACGGAAAGTTGTCCCAAACGCTATATTATTAGACAAACAATCGTAACGAAATTGCAATTTTTAGAGAATAGTCTCAATATTTACAATTTATTATTTATTATTTATTTATGACTCATAACTTTTTAACAGTAATTTAACGTGATACATGAGCCACCCTTTACGAACTATAACTATTATGGGAGGATTGACTCAGCATACTCCACGAAAATTTTGTGCGACACAAGCATCTTGATGTCGCAGTGTAAACCGGCTCCTATTTACTTCATTTAAGCATCGTACAAGTCGTACATATAAGTCAGTGGACAATAGTGACACTTATACCCTCATCATTAGATATGGCCTCTACTTGACGCGCTGCGGATTGCACGCGAATTGTCTTATTAAATGCTTGTGGTCACATTAGACATGCAAGCGGACACGTGTAGTCCCCATGCGAAATGACGCCACTTTTTTGTGCAGTCTTAATAAACCATCATCATCCACCCATCAACAGTTCACTACTGAATGCAGGTCTCCTCTCAAAGAAGAGTTGACAACAAGATGATGCCCGCGATTTCGTCCACGTGGATTAAGGTTTTTATTTCCCGCGGGAATTCTGTTTTCCGGGATACAATGTAGCCTATGTGTTAATCCTGGCCATCTCCATTCCAAACAGCAAAATTGGTTCAGTCGTTGCGGCGTGAAGGAGTAACAAACATTCATCCATACATCCATTCTCACAAAATTTCGCATTTATAATATTAGTAGGATAGTCCACTACGCTAGCATAACTTCGTTGCACGTCGTCCTTCAAGGGATTTTTAACCAGAAAAGTACCTAGGTAGATACTAATTGCTAATTCCCCAAGCAGGAACATCACGATTTTGGTTATGAACTTGATTATTTCAAGACGATTCAGAATCACCTACAGTATCTACATTTTAGTGTACACCCTTCCCTGTCTATTGTTTTACATACTTCTTTCTCTTTCCATGGGTTGCCTGGAAGAGATCGCTTGTCAGCGATAAGGTGCCTTTTGTACTCTGTGTTGTTCATATGTGTTAGTAGTGTAAGTGTTTATTTGGTGTACAATGAAGAATACTTTTCATTTTATTTTCATTTCAATCACCCCCTCTTTACTTGTAAGAATACCTCCCCAAAATTTTCATATCCTTATCTCTATTTAAGACACCAATTAAAAATGGTGAATTGCACAACTTGACTAATGACTTAGAATGCCTCTGATGAGTCAATGAAAATGTACCTAATTAATTAAAAATTGATGCCCGTTGCCAAGGTATTTTAACAATGCAAATTGTCCCTGAATCATCACAGAAACCTTGCCAAGATACTAACCCAGAAATAGTTAAGCTGGTATTTCACCATATAAGTTTTTAGTTGCGAAGCGGTAAGATATATTATATAGGTATACCAACCTGTGATATCGGATATTGGATTTTCTTAAAGTTCATCTTAACTCTAGTGAAAAAGGTCCGACTCCAAAAAAAGCAGGAGGTTCTCAATTCATCGGAATCTTTTTTTTATGTACGAGTATAGGAACTCTACATTAAAACTGCGCGCTTAAGCTGGTCATCTAGTAGATACCTACCTAATTTACATAATCCACACAAGGTTCGGAACCCTCAGAACGCGAGTATGACTCGCACTTGACCGGTTATTATTTATTTATTTACTTAAATACACTTACAATATACATATAGGACATTCACAAAAATATTTACAAAAATTTTAATACTCACTGATATGTATATCAATTACAAGTGTATATAACATTCGCTGATTGTCTTGCAACCAATAATGATAATGATAGTTAAAAAAAAATTAAAGCTAACGCGACTAATACATAGAAAATATTAACAAACAAAAAATAATTGGAAATGAAAGTTTTACAATTAATAAAGACAAATAACGTATATTACATTATCTACAATAAACATTACATGGTCCGATTATTCGAAGACGTCTGGACCGATTTGGAAAAATCTTTTTTCCAAATCGGTCTGATAATGAGATCCTGGAGAAAGCAAAGGGAACTCTTCAAATTTTATAGGCACAATTGATATATTTGTAGTGACGTTTGAAGTCGGTTTTGTAAACAGAATTTTACGTTAATATTATATTCTATAACTTTTATAAAGTGCTTATGATAATTTGATTTTAGGTGGGTTTGATTAGCATAAATTAATCATGCGCCAGATTGCCTACATCTAACCAATGCATGATGAATTCAATTGAATAGAATTTATTCTACAGTTGTTTTTAATTTTTATTGCATTTTAGTGTTGACTACTTAATAGCTTGACGCCTTGATTACAAGCTTAACTTTGCATCAACTTAGACATCAATGGGACCCTAATAGGTTAAATTAATGATGGTTTTCGTTTGTACCTTACTTTAAGAGATGTAAATTAGATGTTCAGGTATTCCGCTCGTGATTCTTACCACGGTCGAAGGAAGTAAGGTATAAAACTGTCAGACTCAAATTCAAAGTTAGGCACATTGACATTAATAAGTAAAGATACCTCCACAGTTCTTGAAAGCCGTGATAATCTATGGTTTAGATAACTTATTGTACGTTTATCTAACGAAGCTACGGGCGCTTTAGTTGTGTGCGTACCTGTTAGGAGCCTAGGTGGGAACGATTAGGCGCGAGTAAGCTCTCGCTCACACTTATATAAATACGACACACACACAACCATGAGCAACGAGCCCTCATGAAATGAAAGAACTATAACATTAAACAACTTTTAAAAAAAAGTGAAGAGCTCTTCACTAGTATCTTATCTGAGTAAGTGACTACGTAGTCTTAGATGGAAGCGGGACAACCTGCAAGGTGTATGTAGGCTATAATTTAATGAAACCTAATCGATTTCTACACGGCATTTTATCAGAAAGCTCAACCACTAGATGTTCCGTAATAGTGTTAGTATTAACATCTTTACCGGTAGTTTATTATAAAATCTACTTAACCAAGGACAGACAAAGAAATTTTTAATTACACATAACCACTCACTTATCACCAATATTAAACCAGCCTCTTTTCATTACTCTAATTCTAAGCCCGTTTTAACAACGGTTTACTCTAGATTTTCCCCCATGTGAAACTGTGTATCTTGTGTATCTTGTATATCAATGGCGAGACAGTAAAGTTTGTAAGGTGAAATTTATCACGGTTACGGCTCACCTACCTACAACTTTTATGCTCTATTGGAAGTGATCTGGCTGATTTATTGCGGGTCCGATGGACAGCCATTTTGAGTTTTATTGTCAAAATAATACCTTTTTTATTTGTTTTAATAGAATCGGGTGATAAAACTTAATATTATAGGTGAGGTTGTTGATGGTTTTATAATAAGGATATGAATAAATACATAATTATGGAAATTAATTTGAGTTTTAGTTTCTATGAGTAAAAGTTAGTCATACTGGTACTATTTTTGACCTGGGATAGTAGTTTAGGAGTGGATTCGGGGGTCGCGGATTCGATCCCAGCTCCGCTGCCGTGCCATGACAATATTATACTGTATCTAAAAAAACAAGCATTTTTCAGAAATCGCGATTTTCTGTTTTTTTTTTTTTTACCATTATGTTCAACGAGATACAGTAGTGTATTTCCATTAGTATTCGTATATCTGAATATTTCCCACATGATCTGCTAAATAATTCCTTTTTTTATAATTATATACTTATTACCTCTGCATGTTCTCACATTCAAGAGCTGGCGTTGTGCACGTCCTTTATAGGGTTATGTTTTTTCAGTTTTACTGCTGAGTTTCTTGCCGGCTCTTCTCAGCAGAATCTGCATTCCGAACCGGTGGTCGATTCATGACGTGTCATAGCATAGTGACCTGTAGCTCTAGGTTGGCCTATATTATATAAATAATATTGATTTTTTTTTCTGGTACTAAATGAATAAATAAATAAACGCAGATGCCTTCAAAACAAAAGTGAACAATCAATATTAACATCATTTTGAGTGTACCTTAAGCCGTTTCATTTGTAAACAAGGCGTTATTGTGTGTAAAAATAACTGAATTATGTGCAGTAGCCGTAACGACCTACGGTGAATGAACGGTCTAGCTTGACAAATCGTACAGACATCTCGCTAGGTGTGTGCTCCAGTGCATGCTACTGCTACGCTTTTTTTGAGACTTGTGTAGCTTCAACTTAAAGTGAACTAACTTCTGTGCATTGAGTTAGATTTTCTTAAAATATAGCGGGAACCCCTTTTCTTTCTGGGATAATAATTATGTAATATATTATGTCAATCTTCAAATTCTCAACTTGCAAAAAGTTATGTCGAGCCGCTGCTCCTTTGCTGCGTGATTGAAAGACAAACCTAAATTCGAAATAATTGATATCATTTAGGCCAAACTTTGGCTCTTATGACACATCAAGATTCTACCACCGCTTCGGAATGCACAATGCAATTTGCACTGCACGAGCCTGCACGAAAATAGGCAGATGCTTTTTTCATAACAAAATATTCTTACAATATTAAACCAGCAAATTAGTAAACAAACACACATTCGTATTTATGATTAGTAGGAATATCTGACTCGGATCGACTTCATACGGGTGGGTTTAGCTAAACTATGATAAATAAATTATTATATTAAATAGTGTTATTACAAATGACAGAGTACAAATTATTATATTAATAACCCTATATAAATGTGTCAATTGATTGGGAAAACCCACAAACATATAAGAGTAAGCAGACCTAACATAATTTTCACAACTACATCTAAACGAATAAATAATATCTTCGCTTGCTTCTCTCCAACAAAAAATATATGATTCTATCTCTTTTACTTCTGTTGTTGCAACACTTACGCACTCATAGACATAATTGAGCTTGAGGCAATTCGTAAGCTACAAATAAGAGCAGTATGGTGCAATATGTCAATTTGTCAAAAACAACAACATAACCTGCGAGTTGTTTATTCTTTTAAATTTGCTTTAAAATCGAGTCTAAAGAATCAAAAATTCTGAAATAAAATGGTGAAGTGTTGTGCACCTCTGTGTGGCAATTCTCCGTATAGGAAAACACCTGCAATTACTTTTCATCGGTAAGTTTTGATGTGCTATAGACTCGTAATTTGGTTATATGCTTACTGTGTGATTATTAATAATCGTTCGGCATTTTAGAAGCAGTCTCTAATTATTATATACGCAAAACTCGTAGACAGTTATAGTAATTTTGGTTCTAGTATATTCCTGTTGCAATATTTATCAATTAATTAATATCAGGATCTTGTTTGTCGTTTCATATACTTGTACAATTTGACAGGGCCGTATTCAGGCGCAAGTTTTGTTTAGTGGGTATATTTTGATTAAATAATTAGTCTGTTTTTGCCTGCCTGTTTTAAGATGTATTGGATTGTATTAATTTTTATTTGTATTGTATTGGACTTAGGAAAATTAATCGTGGAAGCAATACATAGCATAGTTTAATTAAATATTGTAAATTTTTTACTTTTTTTTGAAAAGAGCGACCGCCGAGTTTCTTGCTGGCTCTTCTCGGCGGGAAAGGCATTCCGAACCAGTGGTAGATTCATTGACGATTCAAAAGTGCTTGTGAAAGTTTATTTGAAATAAAATATTTCTATTTCTATTTCTATAAAAGTAAGGATAAATTATAAAATTAAATCATTTTTCAGCTTTCCAAAGGATGAAAATATAAAAAATGCCTGGTTGATGCAGACGAATAAAAAAAATTGGCAGCACAAAACATCGAGTGTGCTATGTTCTGAACATTTTGAAGCACATTTAGTGGATTGCAGTGGTTTTCGTACCGTCCTTACTTCTAATGCAATCCCAATGATTTTTGATTCATCATTACAAGTAAGTTTCTAGTTGTTCTTATATTTAGGTACCTACCCAAAACATCTTGCCATTTAAACGTAAATATTGACAGCTATACCCATATATATATAGCTGTGTACCTATTTGTATTACCTATTAAATTGTTAATACTAGACAACTGATAATAATTTATTACTCTTGTTTTCAGAATATATCTACATCATCAGTAAAAGGTCCAGTAGAAAGAAAAGCTGCTGGAGATCAAGTTTTGATGGACTTGCAAAATTTACAGCCTAGTAATACTACTAATAAAGAGTATAGAGTAATACTATTCCTTATAACGTTATTGAAAAGACTGAGACATATGGTTTATTTTGTTATTTTTATAAGTTTAAAATGTGTAATACTATTCTAATAAGGTTATTGAAATGAGTGATACAGGCTGAATAGAATGTAAGAGTTAATTAAACTACTGTTGATGTTATCGTATTGTCAGTGTTTGTATTTCTAAAAGATATTAGAGAAAAAGTTGCTTTTTGATTTTGTTTTATTTATCTAATAGATATATATCTTTTGGGTAGATTTTGTAAATCATGTTTTGTTTTGATTTTATTAAATATTATTTTGTAACATTATTACTTGTTTGATTACAAAACCGCGAAACTTAGCACATTAGAATCCATTTTCATAATTAAGAATTAATTTATAGAATTAAGTTTACAGAATGTAAAATAAGGGTTTAACCTACAATTTGATGGCAACTTTCCGTAGTTTCCATATTATTTCAAATTACAGATATTAAATACTCTCCAGTCCCTTCAACCTCGCTGAACCTCGCTTTTCGAAGTCCGGCTCTGTTTACTGTCAATGTGTGCGTGAGATTTGTATGTAGGCGTAATTGGAACGCCAATTTTTTCTTATGTTAGGTCTGCTTACTCTTATATGTTTGTGGGAAAACCTCAAATTGAAATTCATTTTCATTACAAGTTCTCAGGGAACACATATATTATACAGGTTGGGAGTCTGTTTTATATAATTGAAAGTTTTTTAATTTGTTTGTCAGATATTTAAGTCTTTAATGTAGAAATATAAAATTTAAAACTGTTGGATACTAGCGTAAAAGTCAATTAGCATAAAATAAAATAATATACTGTAGTGTCTAAGTATCGTAAAACGCCCGTAATATTATTCTATTAGACTGGAGTAATATTATTTATATTCATAATAATAATGTCGTTTAATACATTATAGCACTATAAAACACGTTCATATAATATTACCTCTCGGGTACTCTACCTACTATGTAGTCTACTACATACTGCGTGTAGCTGGTTAATTAACGATAGATATAAAATACCGATAATATGGGAATAAAACGGAATATACAGATCGATAGAGAATTGAAAACTGAGTAAAACAGTGTCTAAAGGTCTTTACGACCAAACGTCCTTTACGACCTTTGAGACCAGTGTGGCGAATCTCTAAAAATTATTGCATCAGTGTAACGATCGCAATGATCTCTGATTGGCTACTAGGTACAAAATCCTACTATTGGTTAAAATGTATTGATGCAGCAAGAACGCCATAAATTCCGCCAATCAACCAATTAAAGCCTCAATAGCCCAACGGTTAAAAATGCGTTATAAAAACTGAAAGGTCGTAAGTTCGAACCTCACCTGTTGCACTATTGTCGTACCCACACCTAGCGCACGTTTTACGCTTACTTGGAAGGGAGAGGAGGATATCAGTCAACTTCAGCCTGGCTAATATTCCTTGAAAAAAAAGGCCTTTACGACCTTTCAAATTCAAATTCAAAATTTATTTACTTCATGTAGGCTACCTTGTAGCACTTATGACACGTCATAAATCTACCACCGGTTCGGAATGCAGATTCTGCTGAGAAGAACCGGCAAGAAACTCAGCAGAATAGAGTTATCGATAGTATCGTTCAGCCAGTGGACAACATGGCGGATTCAGCCGGACGGGCACGTATCGCCTCTTTCGGCCAGGAGCCGCACAGTCCAATAGAGTTGAGACTCATTGTAATTTATGGATGTCCGCACGCACTGGCCGCGAATGCTAAGTCCCCGATAAAAGGTTTAGCCGCGGTCTCCAGTACCCCGTGATTTATTCAAACAATCCAGGTTATTGTCTATTTGTGTGTCAACTTGCAGACCGTAGGTTATTGCTGGGTAATTATACTGACTAGTTAAAGTGTAAATTGAAAATTTAAAACCCCCGACATTAGAAATTAAAAAAAAAAATATGTAATTTGCCATTTTATGTTGGGGGCCATCGTGGACCGATTTTCATCAAACATAGTTAAGAACACTCCCGACTAATTCACCTTTCACACAAAAAAACTAGAGTTTTTTTGTGTGAAAGGTGAATTAGTCTAGTCCACTACCTTACTACCTACAAAATAGTCTTACACTGCATCGTCACTTACCATCAGGTGAGATCGCAGTCAAGGACTATCTTGTCATTGAATATAATAAAAAAAATACTTAAAAGTGAAGAAAAGCACGATCGCAATACAAATGATTATTATTATCGAATTCTTATCAAATGGATTTCAGCCAACACAAAGGCTATTTATCGATGCCCACTCAACCCCGACGATCTGTTTATATCCTGTGCATTTATTTCTTGTATAAATAAACCATTTTTATTTCAAATCCGATAAATACGTCTTCACTCGAAAGCAATAAATATTTTCGTTCAAATAGATAAATGATTGTTATTCATGAAGTTGTTTTGTCTTTATTAAATCTTGAGTGCTTCAGTGCATCAAATCGGTAATAATCAGAGGTAGGAAAATAATTTAGCCTAGCGGATGCCTTCTCGTGCGGATTTAGATTTTTACCCACTTATAAGTCGGCAATGAGTTGAGATGAATGAAACGGGAAGCTATGGGATTAAGTAAAAAAAATGACTTGCACGCCGAACTTGGCAGGATTATGTAGAGAAAGAGACTGTATTGTAAACTCAATACCTATGTAAATATTATGTAGAATGTTGCATGTACCAAAATGAATAATTATGATTACGATTAAGTAGTAATATTATTTTCCGCCGAACGATCCGGTCACGGTGGCCAACCTTCTCGGAGATTAGCCCTATGTATGTGTGCAAACACAAGTAAGTGCACTCTCTAATCCCTCACTCTCAAGTCCGATGGAACGGAAATCCAACACGACTGGAGAGAGTTCGGGCTCAGGACCGACGGCTTGTGTTCTTCGAGGGTGGGATACCGCCAACTTCCTAACTCCGGGCTAATACCTACTGAGAATTTCTCGATAGCAAAACCCAATACATACATTTATTGACCCGACCCAGGAATAGAACCCGGGTCCTCATTGTCATTTGCAGTCGAACATGATCACCATTAGACCAACAAGGTATTTATTTGATTTATTGGATGACAAGATAATCCTTGACTGCGATCTCACCTGATGGTAAGTGACGATGCAGTCTAAGATGGTAGCGGGCTAACTTGGAAGGTGTACGGCAATGTACTCATACCCCTAATCGGTTTCTACACGCCATCGTGCCGGAACGCTAAATCGCTTGGCGGCACGTCTTTCACGGTAGGGTGGTAGCTAGCCACGGCCAAAGCTTCTCACCAGACAGGTAGTTAATGATTAAGTAGTAGGTATATAGTTATAGAAGAAAACTATTAATTTATTGACCACTTTTCTCAATTCAACACTAGTTGAACACCGCCAGCCGCCTCGCCGCATATTCATCGCAACTGCGGTTAACAGTTTCACGGTTAGTTTGAAGACGAGGTTAACAAAAAAACTTGTAAACTTAACTCATTGTACTCCGGGCTTGACCGCAGACCTAAGCATGCGCGCCTTGAATGGTGTTACGTGGTTTGTAAGGGAAATTGTACGGGTTAAACTATACAATTACCTGCTAACAAAATCCTTACTGATATTATAAATGCTTACTAATATTATAAATGCTAAAGTGTGTTTGTTTGTCCTTCGTGTGATGCGGGTTGTTACGTTCCCTCAAATATGGTTGAGCGAAACAATGGCTGGATCATGCGTCATGCTCGTGAACGGGTGCCACCAACGGGAATGGGTCTGCTTTGGCCTGCCTGTTTTAACATGTATTGGATTGTATTTATTTGTATTTGTATTGTATTTATTTTTACTTGTATTGTACTCAGGAAAATTCATCGTGGAAGCACTGTATACATAGCATAGTTTCATTAACTATTGTAAAGTTTTTTTTTTTTTTTTGAAAAGAGCAACCGCCGAGTTTTTTGCTGGCTCTTCTCGGCAGGAAAGGCATTCCGAACCAGTGGTAGATTCATTGACGATTCAAAAGTGCTTGTAAAAGTTTATTTGAATAAAAAATATTTCTATTCTATTCTATTCTATTCTATTCTTCAATCACGCCGCAACAAAGTAAAGGATCAACTTGATATTTTGCATATTATGGGTTGAACGGCTAAGGTATGAAACGCACTTCCAGCTTCTATGTTTCCGGCCACGTATAATTTCCTTAAAGACAAGAGTGAACAAGCATTTTCTAGGCAATCGCGCTCCAACCTAGATCTCTTCAATGCTTTCCATCATTGATTGTCGTCAAGCGCAAGCCTATCTCATAATAACTTGAAGACCGGGAGCGACATAGGCTACTATTTAACCTGGAAAATCAATGAGTTATCGCGGGATTTTTGAAAGTAAATCCACACGAGCTAAGCCACGGGCATCAACTAGTATCATTTATTAATGCGAATTTGAATGGCCCAGTTCAAAAGATCTATAAGTACATTTTTTCTTTTTGGAAAAATGGACTTCAGTTCTAGAAAATATGTTTGCTACTCAATCACGCCGCAACGACAACCGATTTGGCTGTTTGGCACAGAGATAGATTATAGTCTGAAATGACAAATAGATTTTTTATCCCAAAAAATAAGAGAGTCCCCGCGGGAATTAAAAAACCTCAATCCACGCGAAGTCGCCGGATATCATCTAGTTTGGAATATTTCTATTATTATGGAGCAGCTTGATAGAGGCACAGTAAATTATAAGGATACCGGATATCCTAGACACCGAGACACGCCGTTGGTAATCTACAATCGAACGGAAGCCTTGCGCAGATTGACTGTTGATATACTCTATGTTTTATCTATGGTCTAGCCTAGCATTTTGTCCACGATTCATACTCATACATATATTACTCCTTTACTAGCTAATGTCGGTCATTTGGACTGCTTGGTTTCGATTTTTTTGATCCCGTGAGCATCCCGTGAGGTTTCGACTTTTTGAGAGGAAAATCTACTTCAATTTTCGAATTGCATATATGTATACTTATAAAATAAAGGTTTTTAATTTACATTTTTTTTATAAAATTAAACTTTTATTCTCAACACTCCCTTGAGGAGGGTTGGATCCTTAATTTGTAATTTTTTTTTATTACAATGAAATGAAATGAAATGAAATGAAATGAAATGAAATGAAATGTGACTTTATTGTACACCACATAAATACGGAAACATAAATATAACTTAAAATAAATTAATGATAGCACAAATGGCGGCCTTATCGCTAATAGGCGATCTCTTCCAGGCAACCATGAAGCAACAATCATAGTATCTGAAGCATAAACCCAGTTTCAAGGAACGTCAAAATCAGAACCTGGGTATCCAAGCCTCTTAAGACTTATCTGCTGCCTTGTAGCGTACACTTAAAGTTCACAAATAATACCTGCAGTATTTTTTTAATAAATTCATAGTAATATAACAAGCATCTCTTTTTACCATAAAGGGATGTAACACAATCCCCGGCCCCGCTAGTGACTTGTCTACTTTAAAATAATCCAATAACATACGGTTCACGCCAGCCAGCGACACCGCATAATGTATTGTTCGCATTGTTAACTCCACGTGAGGCATTAAGGCGAGGTATCTCGTTAAAAAGAATTTATTTTATAGAATCTCTTATAGCAGATTTCAACACAGACGGTATGAAAACTACTCTCCTGTACCAACATCTAAAAGTATAGAAATTATGCACTGTGCGGTGACGCAAAAGAATATACACACGCATGATCGAATGCACACACACGCACTCGTACATATACGGCACAAGCGCACATACGCAGCTACGCACACATGCACGCACATTTATACAATCACACACACTTACACACACACAAACACATATCAAACTGTCGATCACTGACGTGTACTTAATCCCTACTTGATGCATTAGTTTTTTGGATTTATTCTTGAATCACGCAGCCATGAAAAAGTGAAATACTACTTTCAATTCCGGAAGAGAGCTACTTATACGATGAAAGAAAATTTTCATTATTAAACTTGTATAAAAAGTTGGAACGTTAAAATTTTAATTTATTGTATATTTTTTTGCCAATGATTATTAAATTTATTTATCTATTAATCGAAAACTTCACCTTAATAAGGTAGCATACAAATCGGTATGCGCGTCGCGGGCGCACTTTCTGAGAAATGAGATAAATACCGTCGGCGACACCGCGTTTATTGTGCCCTACGAATAATTTCCACCTTTTTTAGGGACCCTTAACGTATTTAAGAGATCCCTAAAAAAGTTCATTTAAAATTTAATAAATGGGTAATCCAATCCCTGCGTGCATTCACGATGCGTGTTGCGAGTGACGACTTATGAATTCAAAACCTGGCTTATTACCACTATCCAGAAATATTATAGAAACGCAGGAAATACCACTGTTTCAAAACTAGCTAAAAATAATTTAGATAGATAAGAGATATTATACAACCTGTGATTGCCTTGTGGAAAAACTTTTTAATTGTGAATTTCGTTTTGATATTGAATAGTAATTCTTATATTAGACATTTCGATTAGGATCCATCTATGTATTTAAAAAAAATTATTAGGTGATTAAATTTCTTTTTGAGAAACTTGGAACCATATTTGGGTGTAATACTTTTTGTGTAAGATCGAAATGAATACGCGCTATAAATATTCAAAATTTTTAAAATGTTTTTATGAGCTTATTCAATTTTAATGTACGGAACCCGCTTACTTTTTGAATGGTTTATTTGTTCTGTATCCTTTTTCCTTTAGCAATGTAAACAGGGAGATTCGATCATCAAGGGGTTACAACGCTAGAATATATTTCACAGGATTATAAACAGTGATGTTACATAGCTTTAAGCAAGTTTGTATCGTTCATATCTATTGTTGAGGCCTTAACGTCTTTAATGGAAGATTTTAAGATAGTTTGAAAGGCATTTTCTTTTAAAAAAATAATATAAACGTAAAAATTCTTTTTACAAAACCGACTTCAAACACCACTAAAAAGTATATCAATCGTGCCTATAAAATTTGAAGATTTCCCTCGATTTCTCCAGGAGCCCATCATCAGATCCCGACCTAATGACAATGGAATCATCTGGGAAGTATACCCTTTCAAATAAAAAAATAATTTTCCAAATCGGCCTTCGAGTAATCGAGGAAGATACATAAAAAAAAAAAAAAAATTTCGACGATTGAGAACCTCCTCCTATTTTGGAAGTCAGTTAAATAGCTTTTTATCACATTTCTGCGTGGGCATAGTTAAGGACCTGGAGAGTGACATAGGTTAGTTTTATCCCGGAAAAACAAAGGGTTCCCGCTGGACTTAAAAAACTACACGAGGACGAAGTTGCGGGCATCAGCTAGTAATAAATTATTTTAATTTTTCTTTAATTTCACCATATACATGCCATATATAGATTTTAACAACATTTCCCGGCCACATATAGATTTTAACAACATTTCCCGGTAAAATGCTTAGTAAACTGCTACTAGTAATGGAGGTAGTAAACAGTAGTGGTCAGTAGCACGACGTGACCAGGATAACATCTGTCGTGAGAACTTGTATCTAACGTGAGACAGTGATACACATACAAACATAAAAAATGACAATAAAAAGGTTCGACGAAATGAGTTCGCCTTACAAATTTAGCATGCAGTACTAGGATATACTTGGCTTTTGCCAACAACTTCGTCCGCATCGAGTTAGGATTTTTAGCATCCCGTGGGAACCCTCTGTTTTTTCGGGATAAAATCTAGCCTATGTCTCTCTCCAAATCCTGAACTATTTATTATTATTAAGCCTTTATTTCTTTATTAAGTAGTCACAGTTAAATTATTAAATCTAATATTAATAGCCGTTACATATTTAATCGCTTAACTTAATGTTAGAATTATTTATTTGTGAATTACTATGTAACATAATTATTTTACAAGGATCCCTTTAATTAGGTATAAGCCTGCCCCAGTTTCACCATTTAGGTTTGTTCCTCAATGTACCCATGCAAAAAAATCATGTCGATCGTCGTCTTTGATTGAAGGACAAACCAACGAACAAAATTTCGCATCCTTACTAATACTATAAATGCGAAAGTGTGTTTGTTTGTTCCTTAAAATAATGGTGTAATTCATACCAAAATAATTACTTTCTTCGAGAAGTTCCGACTGAAATCTTTGCGTGCATTTAACATTAATTTCCCCAACGAGTAAAACAATAAGAAATAAGTGAGTGCTTGGTTTTATTTACCAAAACGACAATAAAAGCTACGGTGCGTGACTAACTGGACTTGAACCGTTTCTGGACGCAGTACAAAGTTACAATAATTCAAAAATACGCCAGCTACATGGCGAATTGGATAAACAAAACGCCCTACATTGTTATTGCACAAAGCCATAATAAAATGCCTTAAGTTTCGTTTAATATGCGGCGTAACCCCAGTGGCAATGACTTTTGTATGAAGCTCGTTGACTGCGATCTCATCTGATGGTGATGCAGTCTAAGATGATAGCGGGCTAACTTTTAAGAGGTATGGCAGTGTACATTCAACCCATATCCCTAATCTGTTTCTATACACGCCATCGTGCCAGAACGCCAAATCGCTTGGCGGCACGTCTTTGACGATAGGGTGGTAACTGGTTACGGCCAAAGCCTCCCACCAAACCAGACCAGAGACAACTCAGAAATTATAAATTGCCATATTGCCCTGTCAGGAATCGAACCGGAGACCTTCCAGTTATAAGACCACAGCGTTGACCACTGCGCTAGAAAGGTCGTCTTTAAATTAAGAGAATTAAAACTTTTAAAGCTTCAGACAAATTAGAAATGAGGGGATCTGCAGGAGAACAAGGAGTTACAGACCATGCTTATCGAATCGCTGAGCTGAAATGGCCCAAGTTCTGCTTTACCAAACCACCCAACGGTTCTGTGCCCAGGCACATGCTTTGGGTTCCCAAGTTGGTGGAATGACGAGCACGCAATAGGAAGCGCAACGTTGGTCGACCCTCCACTAGGTGGAAAGACGATCTTACATTTGTTCGAAAAAAAATTAAAAAAAAAATTATCTTTTCTCTTTTCAGTCACCTATATAAAAGATCAGTTACTCTGCAGTAATTACACTTTTATTCGGACACTAATTAAGACAAGCGATAACTTAAAGTTAACATCACTGACATGCTACGATTCGGTTGGTTGACAGGCAGGTGATTCGATATGCATATAAGTTACGAGTTAAGTTAATGCATAATAACTTCCGTAACTTAGTTAACATGAAGCCGCCTCATTAAGTTTATTGATACATCGTAAGTTATCCAAAATTTATATGATAATTGAATAGGTACCTCTATAATCTAATAGGTACGTGATCAAACGAAATTTTCAAGCGAAGTTCGATCGATACTATATGAGTAGCTTCATTCAATGATAATACAATAATTGTGCTCGTTTGATTTCGTCTTTATAGAAGTCTACCGCTAGGAAAAGGCCTGTCTCTCATAGGGACTTCCACTGGCCTCAAGTCTGCATGATGCCTTGATGGTGTGTGGCTATCAATTGCAACAAGCAGACTTGTCATGCAAATTGATAGTGGTTTAGTTGAACCGTATGTAGCCTCCCTAATACAGTACCACCCTAAGACTCGTTTTAAATAATCTCTCCACCCAATAGAGGGTCTGCCCACACTGCGATTTCCGGTGCAAAGTCTCTTTGAGACTCCAAGGTTTATCGGTTCATCGAACTATTTGCCCCGCCTATTGCCACTTGAACTCAGTGACTCTACTACATCTACCGATCTCCTCTTTTAGTCTTGTGTAGTCTGCGAATGAACTAGTTCGGAAGAGCACTTCCATTGACGAACTACGCGAACTAGTTCCCAGGAACCTCGCTCCTTAGCGCGTGAGTTCATTTAATCCTTTTCTGCTTTTCAGAAGACCCAAAGACCCACTCGTATGAATGCGGTGACATTAATTTAAAAATTGAAATACTTCGAGTACATAATAAAAAACAATAGTTGAATTGTTGATATCGCGAGCGAATGCTCTGTCTTTCCGGAATTTGAGATGGGAGCTAACGAATTAATAGAGCAAACTAATGAGCTGAGAACTAAACTGAATGCTTCTAGTCCCGAACTATTATGCGCAAGACTATCTCCTCTTCTCCCCCTCCTCTTTCTCCTCCGCACACCTCTCTCTATCTCCAGCTGAGTGTCACTTCTACATGATTGTTATTGAAGGGGCGGATAAACAAATTCCTGAAAAGCTAGCAACGCATTGGCTAGTACTCTGGAAATATTCATGGGTAATTCCTTAACATCAGGTGATACGCCCGCTCGTTTGCTCGCTATTCTATATTTAAAAAACTCCCTAGTTTTTTTGTAAGCAGGCAATTAAATACAAAGGGTAAAAAAACGCAGTAATTTATAATTTATATTACCGTCCACAACTTTGCCGACGGCGCGACGGTCTTATTATAATTAATTCCTATACGCATCACCTGATCATCTTATCGAAAAGGGCGATTGAAATTCGCATTACTTTTGCAAATTGCCGTGTGATAAATGGCGCTAATTATTTATGGAGTACGTGTGTTTGGATAGATGGATACAAGCTCATTCCTGCAATTCTTTTTAAAGAGTATTAGCCAAGTAAACACTTGACTCATATTTTCTTGTCGCTTCTAAATAAGCGGAAAGCTTGTATTAGGAGTGGTTATGATAATATGCCTTAATTACCGCTGCGGATAGAACCGTTGACCTTTCAGTTTTTACAAAAAACAAAGGAGGGTCCGATTTTGATGATTCTTACGTCAATCGATTGGTTTCAATCTTGCAAGTGTCACTATATTATACATGACAGTAATCAAAATTTATTATGGCGACCCCCAGACTCAATATTGTGAAAAAGAAAAAATGTCAGTCGACAAACTATGTTAATTGGCGTATCATTGAATAAGTATTTGAAAATCATTTACAGGTTTCTCCTATCATTTTTCATTTCGAACGACTATTTACGATACTATGACAATTCAATGTTATAGATTTTCAGTCGATATTGTTCAAAGCAGGCGGATTTTTTATTCTGTATTCATTAAAAAAAATAAGAACTGAATATCGCTCTTAATCTAAGTATGAAAGACAATACACAAACTGTACTCTTGCACAATTTTTTTTTTACCTTTAGTAATTTTAATGGCATAAATATACTTACGCACTGCATTACTTTCAGAAAACATAAAAACTGTAATTTTAACAACCTCGTAAGGTAGCACCTGCTAATATTTATTTTATTGAAATTTTATCTTTCCTTTAATGATTTTCGAAGTCGTAAATCGGAAAATGCACTTAACATTTCATTTACGGTCAGGTTTTTAATGAAGTGAAATAATATTATATTTACTATAGTAAATATTCTTAGTGTTCTTCAAATAGATCATCACACTTATAAAGGCGAAAGTATTGTATTGTAAGTAAGTAAGTAAGTATTGTATTGTATTTGTGTCTGTGTGTATGTTTATTACTCCTTCACGTCACAACGAATGGACCGATTTGGCTGAAATTTGGAATGGAGATCTCACAACCAGGATTAACAAAAGGGCTACATTTTATTCCGGAATATTAAACAGTTCCCGCGTGAAAAACTTTCCCGGACGAAGTCGAAGGCATCATCTAGTTTTTTATTAAAAAAATAAATAAACAGGGCTGATACTTTAATGAGAAATAGTGGCAAAGACATTAATGATTTTATTTATGAAAACCGACATGAGAAGTTAAATATGAGCTAATATTTTAATAAAAAAAAAAAAACAATAAAAAATTACCTTGGAATCATTGCCGTTACACGTTTGACTTTTCATCGGTAGTTACGATAAGTTATATTGATTGGCAGGTGCTACCTTAATAAGTTTTTTATTTATTACACTTCATTACGCGGGAATAAAAGAAAGGCGCCATTTTGAAAATTAATGACGTAATTGGTGGTGGCGCGTTAGGACTGTCGCGGGCTAATTAGTAATTTATGGCAAGTGCTAGTGCATTTGTTTCTTAAATAAATGTTTAATTTATTATTTAATTATAGTGGATCGTGAGGAGACCGGCATGCCTGATAATTCTCCATAATGTTCGCAAAGGTGACACACACACACATCTCATCCCATTACCGACCCACTATTGGATAAAGGGTAATATTTATTTATTACGTGAAACGAATTGTTGGTCTCTGGTTTAGGCCATAGGCCATCACTTTGATTGTCAGACTTCACACAACTTTCACACCACACAAAGTTGTGTGAAGTCCGAAGTTGATCCGCCCTCAGCCATCATGCTGAAGTTTGTAAGTCTGAAGTATGGCCTTATAACCCTTGTGATTCTGAAAAAGACCCGTACCGAATATTGGACTGACATAGCTTGAGGTGATCACGGCAACTATAGATCAAATTACCTAGTCTTTTTTGAACCGACTGAAAAATAAGGAAATTTTAACTTTTTTTTAATTGTAATTAATCGGCAAGCTTGTTTTAAGAATAGGTAAGGTAATAGTGTAACGGGTGGGGATCGAGCCGTTGACCATTCAGTTTTCAGCGCACCTTTAACCGTAAGGCGTTTGAGGCTTCAAAAATATAACAAATAAGTATAGTTCTTGTAATTCACGAGGGCACGTGAGCTTTACTTGTGGTTACGTCGTGTACATGCACATTGCGTAAGTACGCGTGCCTGTCCGGAGCCCAGGTGGGAGCGGTCAGGCGCGAGCAAGCTCTCGCTCACACTTATACAGATACGCACACACACAACCATGAGCCATGCGCCCTCGTGAATTACAAGAACATCTTGTACCGTCCCATCCATCTTTATAAAAACTTGAAAATAATTACAGAGAAGCTCTGAAATAAACACATTATGTCCCCAACTATTAAACTGTACTTTAAATTAAATGTAACCTAGATATGACAGGAAATTAATCATACCCTTCTCCCAAGTATTAACATGTCATTTACAATGATTGAATGTTGATGATTGCAGAATTATTAAAATGTCAAGTCCCAAGAAAATCACGAAAAAAAAAACACAAAATCTTACCGAATTCACCTTACACGCCCGGCATCTGTAAATAAAATAATGTATTTATAATTATTTAAATTACTACTTTAATTTGAATACAGTACTTAATGGCATGCGTAGATTGGCGGGTATGGCTTTATTGAGACACTTAAGGTACGCCAATGATAGTGCTTTTGCTAGTATGTCATATGATATTCTAGTTCTATATTCTGTGGTATAGTTCTTGCAATTCACGAGGGTGCGTGAGCTTTACTTGTGGTTACGTCGTGTACATGCGTAAGTGAGCAGTCAGGCGCGAGCACGCTCTCGCTCCCTCTTATTTGTATACGACACACACACAACCATGAGCCGCGTACCCTCGTGAATTACTATACCCTATAATTTCTTCTCACTTCTGTAGTAACAGCACCACCTCGTATCTGATTGGCCCATACAAAAACAACCGCTGACGTGTGCGTTATATTTGACCAATCAGAACGTTTACCGCGATGACGAATGACGACCAGAACATGGGATAGAGGTCGTGACATCCAGAGAAATATGATTTTACAAATATTTCAGACATTCATTTTATTGCGACGAGCAGTCAAGTAAACTCGGGTCAAGAGTGGAACTATAAATAATTGTCATGTGTAAAAATATTGTATAAATATATTGTTAAACAAATAAGTGATAACTACTGTCACAGACACACACATACACACAGTTTAATTTCCGAAAGTAATAAATAAAAATTAAACACATTTGCCCAGGTCTTCCACTATACTCAATACGAGTACTCATACAAATAAAGTAACTTGTGTCACCTCTGTACACATAAGTTACAGTTTTTTTTTTTTTCGAAAAAAGCATTAAATTCCCATTGAATTTTTAAAAACCTATCTCCACGCGGTTGAGGTTGCAAATAAAAGATGGTAAAACATAATGTTAAAATATTTTTGACATTGATTTTTAGTACCTAGTAAGTATCAACTTAACCTTGTCAACCGCAGGTCAAACTAAAATGAAGACAAAATAATCACTCGGTAACTTAATGAGGGCCCAATTAAAAACAAATCGCTAACACAAACCAGTGACATTTTTACAGAACATAACTTTTTTTTACATTTTACTAATAAGCTAAAAATTACGATAACAGACTTTAAATCAATCGGGACAAAGTATACAATGCAACTTAACAAAATGTTATGTCAACTGCACTCCAGTCGTAGGGTTGTCAAAACCTGTTTTCCAGATTGAGAGTTTTAGTTCAATTTTCTTTTATTTTTTTTAAGTATACTTTTCATTTATTGCTCAAGATCTTTGTTCGAAATGTTTCAGTTTTACTTTGTCAAAAGAAAAAATTTCCTCACACATACGAGACTCACAAGTTCTATATTAAGCATCTCTGTTCTCATACTAGCATCGGCTATTCTCAACTATTTGCTTTACCTAATAATAAGAAGCAAATTATTAAAATAGAATAAAAAACCCGACAGCATTAAACAATATTAACTGATTTACAGCCAGTGCCACTCGAGATGATGTAAGGATTCTAACGATACCCCATAAATCCAAATCTGTTCAGGCATTTAAATGTTAGGGTGGGATAAAGAAACTCTATACATACATGGACCCTGTTATTATGACAAATACGGGATCAGACAAATAATTTGAATTTGAATTTACACTCAAAACCCGAAGCCACCGAAGTGTTAACCACGAGGCCGTCGCGGGTGTAAAATGGCATTAGTACAGCAAACATTAAAATGACAATTTAATGATGAGCCAACGCAACTATTCCGTGTTAATGGAGCGGGGGCAGCCCTGCGGTACTGACCGCGGTCACGACAAAAAAGCTCTCACGCGCTCGCCTTCTCGTCGAGTCGGGCTTCTCGATTATTCATGCGCTACGGTGTCGCGATGATGGCCTATCCCATGGAGCTGATATTACCCCTCTTTTTAAGAACCTCGACGACCTCCTTACCCCAATGATGAGAGATCTCAGATTTTTCTGTGGTGGTGTGAGGTGTCGTGTGGTGCGGGTTGTTACGTTCCCTCAAATATGGTTGAGCGAAGCAACGGCTGGATCATGCGTCTCGTGAACGGGTGCCACCAACGGGAATGGGTCTGCTTTGACTGCCCATCTTGACATGCGTTGGATTGTTTGTACTTACGTATGCATTTTTGAAGCTTCATTGCCGAAGCACTGTATACATACGAGTAGCATAGCTTTGTTACCTATTGTAATAAATTTTTTTTTTGAAAAGAACAACTGCTGAGTTTCTTACCGGCTCTTCTCAGCAGAATCTGCATTCCGAACCGGTGGTAGATTTATGACGTGTCATAAGAGCTACACGTTAGCCTATATGAAATAAATAAATTTTGAATTCATTTGCCAAAGGGACCAGTTTAAGAACCCTATATTCGTATTAATGTGAAAGTTTGGATGTATGGATGGATGGATGTTTGTTACTTAATCAAGCCGCAACGACGGAACCGATTTGGCTGTTTAGCACAGAGATAGATTATAGTCTGGAAAGTCACATAAGCTACTTTTTACCCCCGAAAATAAGAGAGTTCCCGTGGGAATTAAAAAACCTTAATCCACACGAACGAAGTCGTGGGCATCAACTAGTATCCTACATATCTAAATATATAAAAGAAAAGGTGAAAGACTGATCCAACGCTGCGCGATTGAAGGACAAACCAATATATAAACATACTTTCGAATTCATAATATTAGTAATGATATTGACTCTGATCTGGTATGACGGTAAGCCATGCTGCCCTCGTAATTGAAAACACAGTAAGTTACATAGAAGTTACCTTTAAGTTACTGTGTTTTCAATTACGAGGGCAGCATGGCCTTGGCTAGTTTTTACCCTACTAATGAACAATATAACTACAGTCACTTATCTGGCCCGGTGGTCAAAAGTGAAAGTAATGAATTTTTGAATTTATTTATTTATTGCCAACACTAATTAATGTGATAACAGCGACGCTGTCACCGGGCCAGATAAGTTTGTGGAATTGTACCGAGCGATTTAGGGTTCAATTACGAAACTAATCAGGTGTAACTTGATTAAAACTCATATACCTTTTAAGTTAGCTCTGGTCTTAAAATGCATTGTCATTTTCAATGGGGTCACAGTCAATAACTATCTGATATTCGACAAAAAACAACCTCGTTATTTTGTCCCGATATGAACTGTTTATTTAACATTTTTACATTAATATCAACCCAGTATTGATAGGTCAGCTTCGTAATTCCATGTCACTTTTAAATTACAACGGAAATCATTTGCTCGCAAAAGCTTTAACAACTTTTTGCCCTTTCTCTTAATGGTTGCAACGTCTCCATATAAATCCACCCCACATAATCAAGTGACGGCTGATAGAGTCAGTGGAGATAATGACATCTGCGGTAAAAACTTGGACGGTTCGTTATTTATCATCCCGGGCTGTTTAATTATCGTGTGTGTGCGCCTTAACGACAGTGTGGTACCGGCTTTACTAGATATTAAGGACGCGAGCTTTAAAATAAGGGCGCATACAGACTGAAATGGGCACTGCAATAATCTTAGCAAAGATCGATCTTAGCCTTGCTAAGAAAGATTTAAAGAGATAGGCATTCTTACAGTAGCTTCACAATATATTTATAACAACATAATATTTGTCAGACAAAACATTTTGAGTTACAAAAAAAAGAGTGATTTGTCCGATAGACCAAGTAGAAATCCAAATAGGCTCATGTTTCCTGGGCTGCGCCTCAAGAGGGTCCAAAAGACATTTGTGAGAATGGGCGTGACGTTTTACAATAAAATTCCACAGTCAATCTTAGACTTGCCTCTACACAAGTTTAAGAAATCAATTAAATCTGCTCTCATGAAAAAAGCATATTATACAATTGAAGACTATGTAAATGATAAAAAAGCGTGGATATAATTCGCTCCAGTGATTCATAAGACAGTAATAACTATCCTGTGTAACATGATTTTATTGTATTCTGTTCCACGGTGTTTCCACTTTATTTGTCTCAGTCATGTCTTAAAATGAGTAGTTTAATATTAGTATTCAATTCGATGCCTTAGCATGGGTAGCCTAAGTATGTCATGCTCTCTTTAAAGTTTCTGTGGTGGTGTCGTGTGGTGCGGGTTGTTACGTTCCCTCAAATATGGTTGAGCGAAGCAATGGCTGGATCATGCGTCATGCTCGTGAACGGGTGCCACCAACGGGAATGGGTCTGCTTTTGCCTGCCTGTGTTAACATGTATTGAATTGTATTTATTTGTATTTGTATTGTATTTATTTTTACTTGTATTGTACTCAGGAAAATTCATCGTGGAAGCACTGAATACATAGCATAGTTTCAATAACAATTGTAAAATTTTGATTTTTTTGAAAAGAGCAACCGCCGAGTTTCTTGCTGGCTCTTCTCGGCAGGAAAGGCATTCCGAACCAGTGGTAGATTCATTGACGATTCAAAAGTGCTTGTAAAAGTTTATTTGAATAAAAAATATTTCTATTTCTATTTCTATTTCTATTTAATCCTACTAATACGAGTATTATAAATGTGAAAGTGTAGATGTTTGGATGTTTGTTACTCAATCACGCTGCAACGACTAAACCAATTTGGCTGAAATTTGGCAAAGAGGGAGATTATAGTCAGGAATAACATACAGGCTACTTTTTATCTCGGAAAATGAGAGAGTTCCCGCGGGACTAAAAAAAAACTCAAAATTCTAAATTAATTATAAGTCTATCACATGGAGGAATCAAATTTTATGTTTGTGATCAAGGTCTATCAGGATAAACTGAATGTAGAAACCGGACCGGTCGCAAGTAAATAATAATTAATTAATTATTATTATTTTAATAAGAATATTAGCCAAGCTGAATTTGACTAATATCCAAATAAGCGGCAAGCTTGTGCTAGGAGAGGGTACGTCAATAGTGCAACGGGTGGGATTCGAACCTGCGACCTTTCGGTTTTGAGTCCGCACCTTTAACCGTTGAGCCATTGAGGCTTATAATTAAGATGACAAGGTAATTTCGAGAGTTGTTTTAACCCCTCTCAGTCATTAAGGATTAACTGTTAACGTACATTTTAACGCAACACACACAATAATTATTTATTAATTAACTCGTTCGCTAAATTGTTATTTAATCACATTAATTGCTTCTACAAACTGAGAAGTAATGGTTGAGTGATTAACGCGAATGGATTACGAGTGAATGAAGTTTTTTTTTTAGCAAAAAACGCCCTTAATACGGGCAGCTGCCATTTTTGTTTCTCATTTAATTTAACCGCATTTGGTGTTATAATCTGAGGCTCTAGTGTAGTTTTCCAAGTAAACGTTTACTGTGCGTTAATACGTTGTTCAGTATGGAGATTGCAAATAATTCTACTAATATAAAAATATAAAACCTCAAAATCCCAACGGTTAAAAGGTGTGGACTGAAAACTGAAAGGTCGCATGTTCGAACCTTCCCGTTGCGCTATTGTCGTACCCACTCTTAGCACAAGCTTTACGTTTAGTTGGAGGGGATAGGAGGATATTAGTCAACTTCAGCTTGGCTAATATTCTTTAAAAAAATAATTGTGTTGATGTTTGTTACGCTTTCACGCAAAAATTAAAGGATCGATTTTGGTGAAACTTCACAATACACACAGACATTAGAATAGCACATAAGTTACAATTCTCGGGAAGGTAAACCCTAAACCCGCGTGGGCGAAGTCGCGGGCATTAGATAGCAATAAAATAAATAAATAAATACTTTTTATTCACGAACTAAACAAATATAATATAGAGTTGAACATAAATAGACAAACACATTTATTTTTTTAAAATTAAGAATGCCCACCCGGATGGCTGAAATTATACAGGATTAATTAACACCTTTTTACGATGCTAATTTTGACCAATTTAAGTTTTAAATACATTTTAAGTTAACTTGAAAAGTTACTCTCAGAAATTAGTAATGTCTCGATACTTTCAATCAAATTAAGCAACTTTTAATAAATTTAAAATTCAAAATTTATTCAGAATAAGCTTTTCAAATGTAGTATACTTACACACTTTAATAGAAATATAAAACACTTAACACATTAAAAACTCGTATAAAATAAAATTACACAAATACGAAATGCAAATCATCCGCACAATAATAACATTGCCGAATTAAAAGTTAATCAACTATATATCAATTAACCTCGATTCGAAATCGATTTTCGACTCGTTTCATAGGTAGGTATATGGTATCGAGATATATCGAGACACGCGGTGGGGTAATAAATCTGGGAGGGTTAATTAACTGCCAGCACAATGCTTTATTAGTGTTTAAGATGGTGTATGGAATGGGGGATGGTGTAAGAGGCGATAAAAAAGATCCATTTTAGTAATACGCATGAGGGCAGTTAGTCACTTATTCTGTTATAATATTTTTTCTTATAATGTATAGTTATATTCTGCATGTTTCTTTGTTTGTATGTTGTTTCTTATGTTAGTATAGTTTTTTTTAAATTCTTTATTAAGTAAAGGGTTCGTTCATAATGAACACGTTACCCTCATAATTTAAATCAGTTTTATTTACATATATGTACATTGTACATTGATCTAGGCTTAAGGGCTACGTTTACACAGCATTCCAATTGGTATTATTATAATTTTCAGTATGATGTCACATGCAACAAGAAGCCTTATTTCTTGCCTCTCCACTATATGAGGTTGGCTGTCCAAGTCCTTTACCATACGAGAAACTTGTGCTACTTTGGCTTTTCACGTCAAATCGTGGAATATATCTAAGCCACGAATTCCTCCTTATTACTGACGATTCGGGTAACTTGAAGAAAATATTCCTATTCTCTTTTTTGATGTTTTTTTAAGGTAATATTAAAGTATTATGTCAAATGTTTGCCAAATAAAGCATTCTTGAGCTTGACGCCTTTCTTTTCATTTCCGATATCATAAATGGCGCAGTGGATGAAAAATAAGGTAGTATAATATCGGTAAGTTGGTAAGCTCAAAAATTCAAAAGAGCCTCTTACAAGCAAGATATCATAGCTTGGACCACAATATAGAAAAGCGCTAATACCACTTGTAATTACAGTTTATAAAACCTGATCCTGGCAGATTAGTGACCAGGAACTTGTAGGCTAAGGTGATGAATAATGAGATAATTCAAGTTGCTTGTGTCACAACTCACAATTCAGAATAACTTTGGATTTTTCATTTGCCTATCATGTAAATCAATCTTTTTTGTGATTCAGAAAATAATTAAAACATGATCAAAATATATAGTAATAAAAAAAAATAATAAATAAGTACAAATTTTAATTCACAGTAAGAATCAACACAAAGAAGTTAATATCAATAATTTACTCTTAGTGCCAATTTCACCAATGTCGATTAACATTTAACCGAGGAGTAAAATAGTAGTTCTAACAGTTTTTGTATTGAAAATCTGCCAAAACATATTTCTTCTTCTGTATAACGTTACTCGGCGATGGTGAAATTGCTCACTCTGATTGATCAGAGCAAGTCGCTATTGACTTAGACCACAATAAAAAACAAGAAACGCGCTAAGACACCTCACGATTAACGTCTTAAAACTGATCCTTGCAGAGTACAACCCGTCTAATAAAACGGGGCTAAAACGGGCTGAAACGTGGACACTGACAAAGGGCTAAATCCACCAATTCAGAGTCGCTCAGCGAGCTATGGAGAGGACTATGTTAGGAGTTTAGTTTAGGAGTTTAAAATTCGCAATGAAGATATCCGTAGGAGAACCAAAGTCACTGACATATCCCAAACCATCAGTAAGCTGAAGTGGCCATGCTTGTCGCAGGAGCGATGGCCGCTGGAGCCGGAAAGTTCTGGAGTGGAGAGCAAGTCGCTATAGACTTGGACCACAATAAAGAAACGCGCTAAGACAACTCGCGATTAACATCTTAAACCTGATCCTGGCAGATTACCGCCTATCTGGTAACACGGGCCTAGGCGACAGGGGCTGAGTAAAACAAAGTGGACACATAGCTGTTGGGTATTGGCGCATGTTACTAAACACGATCCTCTGGGAACAGTATTCATAGTATGAGTTAACACGTCTCAGAAACGTTGATCGATTACGAGCATCGGAACATTTGATTGATGATGGTGATGATGATAACTTCAATGCCGATTTCAACAACAGCATCTCTGTTTGTTAACTGAATAAGAGCTCCACTCGTGTGCCCTTAATCCTGATATACCCTATTTTTCCATGGAATAACCGCGCACAATGAGGATATGAATAAAAGCATAATAATGTAATAGATCTTAAACTGCCTACTTTTAAAACTCAAATTGTCCATACACCCACAGCGTCAAAAGCAGACGAACTATAAAAATTAAAGAAAGATAAAATTTCAGGTTAAAGAATTTATTTTCAAAAATCCAGAAACGATAACGAGACATACCAATTCATGCTAAGGGTGCGGAACGCGATGGATCGAGAGACCTGTATTCTTATATTCAAGATTCTTATTTTAAGGATCAGTGTTGTGTCTTTGGTATTTTTAGTGACTCTCTTATCGTCATTGTATCAATAAAAGCCCTGTTTCTAGCCAAGAAAAAGCTATAGAAGTATCTGTTTTTCTGTAGGGACAATCTTGTATGTTAGCGTTATCTCAATCTTCGGCTTACTGACTCTGATTTACATTCCGAATCTTGACTTGTCATAAAAGTTTTAAAAATATTTCCTCCAAGGTTTACTAGCTTTTGTCGCTCAAGTTTTGTTCGACTTTTCCCCTCCTATTTAACCCTCTTAGGGCTTGATTTTCAAAAATCCTTTACATAGCGATCCGTCCAGTGGTTTGAGCTGTACATTGATAGATCAGTTAGTCAGTCAGTTACCTTTTATAATATTACTAGCTTTAACCCGCGGCTTCGCTCACATTAGGTTCGATTTTTTAACCCCCTATTTAACCCTCTTGGGGTTGAAATTTTCCAAAATCCTTTCTTAGCGCATGTCTACGTCCTAACAGCTACCTGTATGCCAAATTTCAGCTCGATCGGTCCAGTGGTTAGAGCTGTGCGTTGATAGATCAGTCAGTCAGTCAGTCAGTCAGTCAGTCAGTCAGTCAGTCACCTTTGCCTTTTATATATTTAGATGTATTCAGAGAAAATATGAGGTGTTACAAAGTAGCTTCTGCTTAACAAAGTAAGGTCACTTTAACAAATGTTTGTCACTCGTTAATTAAAGCTCGCATCTGCAGCCCCGCCTACTGCGTTTTCGGTGCTGATCTTATCTGACCGGGTTCATTAATATCCCCGATCTCGCCTCCTGGCCGTGAGTGCAAGGCCATGGAATTACTCAATTTTCCGTAATATGATTGTTATAAAATAATACGAGTACGTACCACGGTAATTATTTGAGTTGGGATTGTCGATATTTCAATCCAATTTAGCCACGGCCAAAGCCTCCCACCAGACAAAATCTACAGACAGACGGACGGACGGACGAACGAACGGATGGACGACAGCGGAGGCTTAGTAATGGTCCCGTTGGCACCCTTTAGGTACGGAACCGTAAAATGGAAATTTTACCGCGAGACATCGCACGAATCTGCACCGCTACGTGGTCGAAATTCCACGATGCCGCACTAAGCGCTTCGCTTCCTCGTTCTTAATACGCACCGCAAAAATTTGGAATGCCCTTCCGGCTTCCGTTTTTCCAACTATTTATAATGAGGGTGTCTTTAAATCAAGAGGCATTTAAGGCATCTTCTAGGCAAGCGCGTACCATCTTAGGCTGCATCTTCACTTACCATCAGGTGAGATCGCAGTCAAGCGCTAGTCTATATATTAAAAAAAAAAAAAAAACTCCAAATGGGCATGCTAGGAAACATCCCCAGTATTCAGATGTAAAAGGAAAGGCAAAACAAAAATAGTGGCAAGTGGCAACGATGCACATAAACGCACCACCTAGTCAATTAGCGAGGCCTGACGTGTTGATACGCGCCCCACATAAGGGCCCAGTTAATGATCGCTCGTGTAGAGACTAATTACTGATACTGTATCTGGAAAAAATGGAGATGCGACAGATATGGAGATAAAAGATACATAAAAATTTATACTTTGTTTAGACAGTAACACAGTAACATGATATCCGTACTACTCGTTATATCCTTGGGGCCAACCAACAAACACATTTCTCATAAAATCTTCGTACATTATATTATGAAAAATGTATTTGCTAGTACCCTTTCCTTACTAATATTAGAAATGCGAAGTGTTTGTCCTTCAATCACGCCGCAACAAAGCAACGGATCGACGTGATTTTTTACATGGGTATAGTTGAGGACCGGGAGAGTAACATAGGCTACTTTTTATCCCCGAAAATGAAAGAGATCGAGCGAAGCCGGGGGCTTCAACTAGTTAAGTACGATATGAAAAATGTCTTTGCTAGTATGTAGTATCCGTAGAATAACAAGCTGTGAGTACAACAAGTGTGAGTTTGGTATCTAGCTGCAGGGAAAAGGATAAAACGTTTATCCCCTCGCTTAGCTTTATCCACCCGTCAAGCATGGGCACAGCGGTGGAAATAACACTCAGTGGATATACTTATAGAAATATAAATCGCTTTCTCCTCTGTTGCCATGCTTTAGCATAGGAAAAAGATAATTTTATCCCCTGTCAGTGGATAAAATCGGGGAATAAAACTTTTATCTCCTGCCTATGCTACCAGTGCTGGTGATTTTTATAATAAGCCCTAAAATATGCTCTGACATAAATCTGTCTCGTTTTAGCTCTGTCGGGGTGCGTAGTGTTACTCAAATTTTGTATCTTTTTATTTGTGTAAGCTGAATAAATGTTTATTTATTTAAAAATGTGGGAAAATTACTTTATTATTCTAATTAGGCTAGAAGGTTGCATGGGAACGTTCAATACCCAGTACTCTAGATTTAAAACGTATGGAAACTCTGTTCGGAATATAAATCAATTTTTCCAATGCATCCCCATTATTCACGTGCATGCACTTTCTGAGTAATATGTAAAGTATTCGCGGGAAAACAATGCAACTGTATGTGTATGTATTCTAAAAGCGTTTTGCTTTAGTTTTGACTCGAATGATCTTGTTGATAAGAAATAATACTTTGTAATTTATTTATTTGTTTATTTCAACTTAAATAGGTACGTAGAGTCACCTTAAATTTTGCATGCGTTCCTTTGAAAGAAAGAAAGAAAGAAAAAGCATTTATTTTAGACACACACAATCACAGTTAAAGACACAGAGAGACATAATATGAATGAATGAATGAATGAATGAATGAATGAATGAATACTTTTATTGTACACCACACATATTATTATAAGAACAGACACAAAGAGCTTAATAAATAGCATACAATTTGGCGGCCTTATCGCTACATAGCGATCTCTTCCAGGCAACCAATGGTGTTAATAAAGAACATAGCTACAGAATCTAAGAGGTAGGTGGTGCAAATATGTTAAACAAAACAAAAATAAATAAATATGTGTAGTCCCAAAATGGACTCCACTCAGCATATGCTATCCCTGTGGTGAAAGCACAGGCATGGCGCTGGTCTTCCGTGGATCCAGAGGTATTGGATGAGTGTTAGTCACGATTAAAAATAGTGCGTAGCAAATAGTTAAAATAATAACATAATAAAAATAGTAGTGGGTAGAAAATAGTTAATATAATAAAAACTGAAAAAGTATCTAAGTAGGTATATATATAAAATTCAAAGTCCTGACTGACGGAGATATCAACGCACAGCCTAAACTACTGAAGTGAGAAACTTCAAATTTTTACAGTTGGTTCCTTTTATGACGTAGGCGCACACTAAGAAAGGATTATTGGAAATTCCACCCCTAAGGGGTTTAAATAGGGGATGGAAGTTTATATGAAACTCCGTCATTTTTCAAGCTGTTTCCATCAAAGTTGGTATTAGAGCTTTCAGTCAAAAATAAAGAAGTACGTGTGTCACAGTTTTTGAAAATTCCACCCCAAAATCTAATTCCACGCGGACGAAGTCGCGGGGGCAAAAGCTAGTAGTTAATATAATAAAAACTGAAAAAGTATTACGTAGAAAATAGTTAATCCTTTGTTGGTTTGTCCTTGAATCACGCAGCAATGAAGCAACGGACCAACGTGATTTTTTGCTTGGGTATAGTTGAGGACCTAAACAGTAACAGGCGAACGTAGCATGAATAGAACGAAGCTAAAAGAAGGCTGGGCAAAATAAAAGCTATCAATCTGACAATGTTCTCGATATTCCTATCAGTAACCGTGCGGTCCATTCGATCGACGAATGGATATCTGCTATTATCTCGAAACTCTTCGCGCCATGTTTACTTTGTAAACCAACGATTTATAAGTTAATCCACCGGATTATATCGATACAAAAACAATCGAGACGACGCCAATCGATTCTCATTCGATAGTCGTCACGTGTGGTCGATTATGAGATCGGAGAAGCGATATCGCGCGTATACGCCATTATCTTGTGTTAAGGATTGTACAGGTTGCTAAAGGTGGTTTTTAGATTGTTGTACGCGATTGCACTTCATTGCCAATGGGTGTAACGACTGTAACGATATCATGTAAACTATTATTTCAGCTTCATGGAGACAGTCTTAAAAGGATAGTGATTATACCTACGGACAAAATGACCAGCGAGTCGATTCTCAAAAAATGATTGCATCAGTGTAACGATCGCAATGGCCTCTGATTGGCCGGTACCCTCCCGCTATTGGTTAAAACGCATTGATGCAGCAAGAACGCAATAAACCTTATGTGCCAACAAAACCAGCTTCCTATTGACTCTATCAATAATAATATTTAGTTTTTTTAAGCTATTACATAGCTTCTATCGCGGGCCAGCGTGGAGACCGAATCCAGAAATTCCGTAACGAAAATAACCTGTCACGGGACTCCTCTACGGTGAGCCGCTAGATGGCGCATTTTTTATCAACGCCATCTAGCGGCTCATCACTAGAAAAAATGCTATGCAATAGCTTTACCGCGGCAGTCCCTGAGTGCCACACGTCTTTTTTTATTTGTTTTTCTTTATTGGTAGAATGATTCCTTCTCTATCTTGTTTAAGTATATTAATTAATGGAGCACCTAATAATGATAATAATATAAATAATGGTCCTACTATCCTTTCCTATTTATCCCACTTCCTTCTTATAATTATTGTTATAAATGCGAAAGTTTGTGCGGATGGATGTTTGTTACTCTTTCACGTAAAAACTACTGGACGGATTTGGATGAAACTGCATAATGTAATAGTCTATGAAACAGAATAGCACGTGGGTTATATTTTATCCCCGCAGTAAACAAAAAATCTTAATCCGCGTGGACGAAGTCATCGCGGGCGACGTGTAGTAATTTATATTTTTCATGTTATGTTATGTGACTTTTCTAGTCTCCACCGCAGGCATTATTTTGTCGAAACTGAACGATTTATAAGTTAATCTCTCCCACTGATATGCCGAGACCAAGCGAGGCGATTACGTAGCTTTTTATTGGCCTCCTAGCCTGATTTATTACTAGGTAATTGAAGTTTCTATGATCGGTTTTATTTATGAGTGTGCCACCTACAGCATGTATTTTTTATTGGTGCCTCGGTCTAGTGTCAATGTTTTCACGCTCCTAGTTCTATCCTAGTTTACTTGATAATTTGATACACCACTTATATTATGTTTTATTGATGCACACCGATTTCATGCCTCTTTTTCTTTACTACCATTGTATAAAACAAAGTCGCTACTCAAGTATGTCGGCGCGCTCATTTAAATTCCCCGCCAACCATGAACGCTCGTTCTTCTTCACTACGCAACGGGTTTTGATACAGTTTTCACACTCATATTATATCTTCTTCGGAAAGATTTATTACATGTATAATAGTGGCAAATCGCTCATTTGCGACAAGGGTGACATAATTCAAAATTCACCAATTTTAGTGTCGAAAATTTATACTTTTTGCTATAAAAACAACATTACGCTAAGCACATAAAAATAAGAACGATAGAGATTGTGACTTAATGCTCTATTGCTTTGTTGGCCGCTGTGTTGTTTCGAGACCGCAGCATCCACAAAACATTACTCTCTAACGAGAGAATTCTCTCATCGTCGATTTTGAATTATGTCACCCTTGTCGCAAATGAGCGAAATCTTAAAGGATAACTTAAAATAATAAGAAAGCTATTTCTTCTGAGGTAAATCTTTAACAATTGGTGGTTGGCATACCCCCCACTAGGTGGACAGACGATATCAAGCGAGTCGCAGGGAGCCGCTAGATTCAGGCGGCGCAAGACCGAGGCTTGTGGAGGTCCATGCAGGAGACTTATGTCCAGCAGTGGACGTCCATTAGTTGAAGAAGAAGAAGAAGAAATCTTTAACAAGTACTTATCTAACTTTTTTTCACGATACGACCTAACGTATTAGGTCGTATTGTAAGACACTTTCTTTACGCTAAATAAATACAATGATCTCTCTACCAGTTTATACCACAGCACCCGACTATGAAGTCATATAAAGCGCCCACGTGCAATAATCATAATAGCACCCCGCCTTTATTGAGCGCTCTACGTTTCAATTGCTCACGATCCTTTGAATACTTATCACGGATGCATCATTGCATGTACGGCGTTTACTGTAAATAACTGTAAACACAACGTAAAACTTACAAAAATAGTATATATTATAGTATATGTAGTGATGTATACGTCTCTATAATTGCACCTTACTCACTTTCAAGGGAAGCTGGAAGCTTTTTTTTAGAGATAAGCTTCACCTATGTCTACTTCTTCTACTATATGTTGTCTTGTTATTCGTTATATATATATATGTACATAAAAAATAAAAATTATGTCCAAATTTCAACATGTTCCTTTATATTGAAGGTTAATAATGCTTACGAATTTTGAAAAAAATCTTTCTAATATTGTTACTAATGCGAAAGATGGTTTATTTATTTAAATAGATAATTCGCCACCACAATATGGCGAATTAAATTTTTTTTTAATAGGGGTTTTTTAAATTTATTCTTAAGTTATATTTTCGATTATAATATTTTGAAGGACAAAATTCGCAATGAAGAGATCCGTAGGAGAACCAGGGTCACTGACAAAGCCCAAACCATCAGTAAGCTGAAGTGGCAGTGGGCAGGCCATGCTTGTCGCAGGAGCGATGGCCGCTGGAGCCGGAAAGTTCTGGAGTGGAGACCGCGAACAAGTAAGCGTAGTGTGGGGCGCCCTCCAGTGAGATGGACCGACGACATAAAGAGAGTGGCGGGAAGTGGCTGGATGAGAAGGGCTGAAGACCGGGTGTGGTGGCGCTGTTTGGGAAAGACCTATGTTCAGCAGTGGACGTCCGCAGGCTGAAATGATGATGATGGCACATTTTGACAACAGTTAAATACCCAATTGGCTAGCGTGGTAAACCATGGCCTAGACTCTTCTCGTTCTGAGAAGCATCGTCCACGCTGGCCAAGTGCATTGGCAGACTTCAAATTATTAAATAAATAATATTCGCATATCTCTTATTTCCGCAATATCGAATTATTGGAAATAATTTATTACCACGATGCCACGGCGCACCTAATTACAAGGTACGAAGTAAAACGGTCGCGCTTCTACTGAAAGAAACTTTTTATATGGCACGAATCACGATATTAATACCGAGGTGTTGCGATTTATCGTATAGTGAATTTTTAACAATATTATATTAGAAAGAAAGAAAGAAAAAGCATTTATTTAAGAAATTGTATTAATTATTTTTCTTTTCATTTAGGTTCATTATTACGACAATGTTAATACTTTTACAGATTGGAGCATTGGCACACGACAAGGTCAAAGAAAATGGATCTAAAAACTTGATTTTGAAGTCTGTAATTATGAATTTTTTTGCAACGCTTTTACTTTGGTTTAATACTACCCTGATACTCTTTTAATAACTCTGTCGAGACGTG
Organism: Hipparchia semele; assembly: GCA_933228805.2. Lineage (NCBI taxonomy): Eukaryota > Metazoa > Arthropoda > Insecta > Lepidoptera > Nymphalidae > Hipparchia > Hipparchia semele. Next base: position 3,859,703 of record OW121731.1, read on the forward strand.
TAAATCCTCGCCAAATTTTCTATAGTCTTTTAAATATTTAAGACGGTTAACATCGAGTAATAGATCATCGAGAAACCGTAGCGAATACGTTAGATTTCAATCAATCGTATTCGTACGAAACACTTTAGTTCGTTTGTGACACGAACCCCTAATATGTGGAACGCACTTCCAGCTTCTGTGTTCCCGGCCACTTTGAGTACCTTCAAGACAAGAGTGAATAGCCATTTTCTAGGCAAGCGCTCTCCAACCTAGACCTCGTCAATGCTTTGCATTCAATTCAATTCATTCAAGCGCAAGCCTATCACATAATTTAAAAATATTATAAAGGTCTCACTGAATGAAATCTTGAACCTTCTAATACTTTCTATTTCTATTCAAATTGCTATAAAATACGGTTGGTTACATTTTATCAAAATGATTTAAATTAGTATCATCCAATAGTAGATACGATTTGTCGTTATGAGTAAAATCGATTTCTTCAAAACCGAATTGAGGGGTTATTCTTCAACGAATTTTCAAGAAAACCTGTCATTATTTGGGACCGTTGGGAGACCCCCGCGATTGCAAATCGGCAAATTAGTGACGTGACACTTATTTATCGATTAGTATCGACACTCGAGAAAAGCAAGAAAATAACTCTTTGTACCTGTGAGAGAGTAGTGTTGTGAAACTTGAAAGTATCGATAAAATCGACAACGAAATGGAATTCGCCAAACAGGTGCAACTACCGAATAATTTTGAGGCAGTTTACATGAATTTTATAATATTATTTTCTTAAAAAGGCACACGTAAGATAAGTATTCGAAATTGCGAAGGTAACTTATAAGAGACGCCTGAAAAATCACGAAACCGCACGCGTAATTACGTAATCACCAAGATCACTTTAACGATTTTGATTGTACGCTGTCAGAACTTTAATTTACATGTCAAAATATGGAACTAAATTAATAAGACTTACTTTAATAAATGATGTTGTAAATTATTGTAATGTGTGTTTGTTACTTCCTTGCACCATATTTATATGTAGGTATATTTTTTTTTATTCGATGACAAAATAGTCCCTGACTGCGATCTTACCTGATGGTAAGTGTCGATGTAGTCAAAGATGGTAGCGGGCTAAGTTGAAAGGGGTATGGCAGTGTGGTTCAACCCATACCGCTAATCGGTTTCTACACGCCATCATGCCGGAACGCTACATCGCTTGGTGGCACGTCTTTGATGGAAGGGTGGTAACTAGCCCCAGCCAAAGCCAGACCAGAGACAATTCAGAAATTATAAATTCACAAATTATCCCCGCCAGGAATCGGACCCAAGACCTCCCAGTTAGAAGACTACAGCTCGCACCAATGCGCCAGGGAAGTCGTCAAAAACTTAATTTATAATTTAATTTTTTAACAAAATATTAATGTTTTACTGCTTCTGGACTGGACTATGGCTTTTCCAACCCTTCTCATCCAAAAGGAGACCTGTTAATAGAATTTGAATAGCGATGGTTTGAAATAAATGAATGAATTGAATAATTTTATAATCACATTCATATGTACACGACCTTCAGCAATGAATTGTGCGACCAAGAAAAAGAATAAGTAGGTACATCACTAGCTGATTGACCTACATAAAATCCTATCCTATTATTTATTAATTATTATAATATTACAAATGCGAAAGTTTGGACGTTTGGTACCTACTCAATCACGTCGCAACGACTGAACCGATCTGGTTGAAATTTGGAACAGAGATAGATTATACACTGGAATAACACATAGGCTACTTTTAATCCCGGTAAATAAGAGAGTTCCCGCGGGAATAAAAAACCTTAATCTACGCGAACGAAGTCGCGAATATCAGCTAGTATGAAATAAATATGTAATTTTGAATTTAAATAAGGATGAAAAATAAAAGGTAGACCACAAGCAAAGTCTGCATTTAACACAAGTGCACGATCTGCGCTGCAAAGGTGGTTAGTTTCGCGGGCGGCACGGAGCTTCTTTTCCGAGATTCCGAGTGGTATAATGAAGCCATTACCCCCAAGAACAAGAGAGGGCAAGCACATCGGTATGAGAGGAAAAAAAATACCCAAAATCGCCCGGAGCGACCTCGTGCGCCGACATGCTGTCTTGCTAACGTGAAAATAAAAAAAAGGCATCCCGAGTTCGTTAGGACTCGTTTCGGTACCGCTTTCGAGCGTTTAGATGATTCTTTTGTTTCGGATTCCTGACTTCTATGTTGGGTATTGTTTAATGGTTCGGTTCGCCGAGCCATTATATCATTGTACAATAGTGTGGGTGTGTTGCAGTAAGAGCCGTGATATGGCTATATCCCTAGTGATATGGTTATATCCCTAGGGATATGGTTATATCCCTAGGGATATGGTTATATCCCTAGGGATATAGCTATAGCGAAGCTTTCATATAACTATATCCCGTGATATAGTTATATGAAAGCTTCGAAACTATCTTACTAGACTAATCTAGTGAAATGATCATTTCACTTCATTTTTAGTAAGATAGTTAAAACCCGGATGACACTGAAATATATTTTTAGACCTAGATTACTCTTGTAAGATAGTTATGTCACAGGAAATAACTATATCACGGCTACAGCCATCTTACTGCGACAGATACACATAATGATATGCATATTTGAAGACTTGGAGAGTAACATAGGCTACCTTATATCCCGGAAAAACAAAAAGTACCCATCCCGAGAGATTTTAAATATTTACTCCACGCGAACAAAGTCGCGGGCAAAAGAAAGTAAACAAACAAACAAACAAACATTCCATCAACTTCGAATATCACGCAATATCTCAAAATGTTAATTAATTACCGCCTCTCAAAGGAATAAGCAATTCACGTCATTAGTGCTCCAGTGTGTCGATTCTCTAAAAATGATCGCATCAGTATGACCGGTGATTGGCTGGTACCTACCCTGTCGCTATTGGTTAAAATGCATTGATTTATTTATTGTTATTTATTTATTACTTGGACAACCAACAAAATTACTTGTACCTAAACTGGATTTAAACAGATAAAAATAAGGTAGTGGGACACAAGTAATTACACTTTTTTTTTTTATTAAATCTCAAATATTTATAGAGGGTTTGTTCTATGAACATGCCACCCTCATCGGGCCCCATCTTATAGACCTACTGCCTACGTTTTACATGTAATTTGTAAACCTCGTAGTGTTCTAGCCTCCTTCGATAACGGGCTGGCTAGAACACTGTTAATTTCATTTAAGGGCAGCCACATCATGCATTTATAAATAGGTCGGTTTTTAAAAATATTTTTTATTTATTTATATATTATTATTAGAGAATCGACACGCTGACTCCGCTAGATAAAGAATTTGTGATGACAAAGCGCATTCAGCGGAGGCTTGGTTAAATTATTTTGTAATAGATGAGAGTACAGTTACGTTGGTTATAAGAAATGTTTGTCGGCGTTCGGATGGAAAAAAGTGTTCATATTAATTCTCAAATAAGTAATGAAAAATCAATCAGTTATTAGATTGCTAATTGATGGATAGATGTAATTATTTATTTAGCTATGTTGTTGTGTTAATAACTGGTCTGCTTAATTATGGGTAGTCTTTGAATCTCTAAATATATAAAAGGAAAAGGTGACTGACTGACTGATCTATCAATGCACAGCTCAAACTATAAGTATTTAATAAATAAATGAAATTAATAACATATGATCTTATCCAATAACCTCTGCAACAGTTTAAGAAAAAGATAACTGGCTGGAAAAAGATGACTGGCTAATGGTCCACCAATTTTATTCAATTCGAGATTATTAAAATTATTCACAATACTATTTATTTAGGCTTAAAAATTGTTTATTGTTTTATTTTATTAATAAGTAAGGTCAGGGGGAGTAAGAGAAACGGTGGGGTAAGAGAAACACAAAGCCATATCTAACAAACTATGCAGTTTATCGATATTTGCTCTCAGTCGATAAAAGAGTATTGACGAAATGGTATCAATTTTTTAACATAGATGTTGCTGCGATAATTCTACACGGTAATATTTAGGAAAGAAATTTGACATTTTTCAAAACTCAAAACACGAGTTAGACGCGGTTATATTTATTGCTTGTTTTAAAGTGATTTTATAGAGTTTTCAAAAGTTTTTTGCCGTAAGTACCTTGAATAAGGTATAGATTTAATGTTCCAATTGTATTTTTTGTCTAAAACGTTCAGATTATTAATTTAAGACATGGTAAAGATTCTAGTCACTAAAAGTTTCGAGTGGGAAAGTGAAACAGAGATGAGCGGGGTAAGAGAAACATATGTTTCACATACCCCATGTCAGAGATTACCAACCTTTTTTAAATCCTATCTTATTTAAAAAAAACTAATATTTGATTTGGCCGTCTTGTGTCTGACACACCAGTCATTCTGATTGTTCGAGCGTCATTCAAAAACAACTCGACTGATTTTGATGAAACTTATCACATATATAGAATATATCTGTACATAATATTATATTCTTTGTATAGAATAAATTTATGTTTTTATTGACAGACTTAGTATATTTAATTTTATTCCCATAATTATTTTGATACAATTTGAGGGAGCTGCTAGTTATAAAAAAGTTATTCTATTAAATATAATATATAAGGAAAAGGTGACTGACACTGGCTGACTGATCTATCAACGCACAGCTCAAACTACTGTACGGAACGGGTTGAAATTTTGCCTACAGATAGCTATTATGACGTAGGCATCCACTAAGAAAGCAAGAATAGAAGAAGACGTAAAAATATTGTAAACATGGTGTTAGCTAACTAATAAAAATTTATAACGTACCAATTTTATTTTTGGTTTACTACCCCTGACTGCTTGACTATGTTTCTCTTACCCCATTTTCAGTTTTTTCCTTTTATTTAAGAAACTAGACCACATAGCCATGCACTGAGACTCGTATTCGATTGAAGCAATTAAAGATGTCATTTTAGTCCTTGAAATAGTTCTGTAGACCTTATATTAGCAGCATACTGATCATTGTTTCACTTACCCCATTTTGAGGGTAAGTGAAACGAAACCATGGTCTACTTTTACTTAGTAATTTTATCGTCATTTGCACTAATAGAGGACCTAAAGATCATGTCATAGAAAGCCCATTTAAGGAAGAGTACTTTGCATTGATCGTTATTTAAATTGACATTTTTTTTATTGACTTAGAGGTCATTTTGTAGAAAAAACAGAAAAGTATGTTTCACTTACTCCCCCTGACCTTATGACTTTTTTTTTGTTCTTACTATTTTGATAATATTATTATAACTGATTGACATTGTTTTTAAGATAATACTAGCTTTAACCCGCGGCTTCGCTCACGTTAGGTTCGATTTTTTAACCCCCTATTTAACCCTCTTGGGGTTGAAATTTTCCAAAATCCTTTCATAGCGGATGTATACGTCCTAACAGCTACCTATATACCAAATTTCAGCTCGATCGGTCCAGTGGTTAGAGCTGTGCGTTGATAGATCAGTCAGTCAGTCAGTCAGTCAGTCAGTCAGTCAGTCACCTTTGCCTTTTATATATTTAGATGAACGTTTATGACATTGCCTAGATAAATCGTGATATATGTAATAGTACGTATAATTTAATGATCATAATTTAATTTAATGCACTTTTAGTATTGTACACTTAGCACGCCATTAATGGCAGATTGTGACATGTACCTATCTAGACTTATACCATATTTGTAACATCTTACTTGTAGCTCACAATCATGCAATAAATTAATTGAATTGAATTGAAATGAAATGAAATGAAATGAATATGCAATGATCTAAAAAAAAAATTAAACCACGTACAACGTATTCAACTGGCAACATTAAAAGGATTGTATTCTAAAATCTAAACACAATCAAGATTCGGCGTCGTCATCCGCCGACACTAGCCCACAAAACATGTTAATCCGAGATCATTAAAACGATAAAGACATGCGGTGATTACCCTACAATGCGGGTTAAAAAAAGGCCGTAATCAATTCAAGAGGGCCGTAAGAAAGCGACGAAATTACGCCCACGATCCGGCTGCAAGGACCAAAATAATAAGGTAATTTGTAATGAGAAAAACCCCTGAAGACATTATTAATGAAGTCTACCGCCTCTATTTATTAAAATTATTCATCCACTAGCTGATGCCCGCGACTTCGTCCGCGTAGATTTACGTTTATTCCAAGAGGGCCTTAAAAAAGCGACAAAATTACGCCCACGATCCGGCTGCAAGGACCAAAATAATAAGGCAATTTGTAATGAGAAAAACCCCTGAAGACATTATTAATGAAGTCTACCGCCTCTATTTATTAAAATTATTCATCTACTAGCTAATGCCCGCGACTTTGTCCGCGAGGATTTAGGTCCCAAAATCCCGTGGAAACTCTATGATTTTCCGGGATAAAAAGTAGCGTATGGCACTATCAAAGTCCTCAACTATACGCATGCAAAAAATCATGTCGATCCGTAGCTCTATTCGAGCGTAATTGAAGGACAAACCAAATAAACTTACAAACAAACACACTTTCACATTTATAATATTAGTAAGAATGTGGCATTAAAATTAAAATAGCGCTTAAACATTATGAATTATGTTGAAATTACGAGTATAAACATTGTAATAATAATAATATTTAAATTCATAATTATTTTGAGTTTATAGACTCTGTGAACCTTCTGTGGACGTATCTTAAAATCTTTAGTGGCATAATAAAGTGTTTTAAAATACTAGATGTTTCACTGCTGTGATTTTTAAGTACCAATATGGTGGTTCAACCCGCTTGGCCGCTTGATCGTACGACATAGTATTACAATAACTCTGCCAGAAGTCAGACTTAAACGAGCTCAAACATGGACATAAAATGTCACTATGACTAGGGATAAAAAGCTAAGATAATGTTATAAAGTTGTCCATAATGTTCTCAAAAGTATATGATATCTACCAATCTGCACTTGGCCAGCCATGCTGGACTAGTACTTTTCTTTACCGAGTAGGTATGCCTATTGCCTCGGTAATACATATACGAACCTAACGGTACTCGTTTGTGCAGTTTCAGACTTAAATAAAACTCCTGAGAAAATTATCGATAATTTTCACTATAAACAAATCAATTTCACACATAGATCGATAAAATTTTACATTTTAACTTGACCACTTGGTCAAGTTGTCAGTCAGTATCGGTAGTTGTAAAAGGCTGGTCCCGTTCAATAGAATAATCCTGTCGGTTTAGGGTTGTGATGTGATATTTTATGCTGTTTTATTATTTCACGAAGCATTTGAATGTGCGGTTAAAAAACGTCTTAATGCAATTTTCGCACGCCAATTCGCGCCTTAATGCTAGAAATCTTTTAATTTATGATGTGTTAAATCCTAGAATTGTGTGTAGACATTATAATAAAAATGAAATTAATAGCGACATTTCCCTCCACGAAAATGTTACAAAAACCCTTGGATACCCCATGTTCTCCCGGGATAAAAAGCGCTTTTCGTTGAATTTGATCTTCTCCAAGAAATCATTGATTAGACAGATAGATTAAATCTTTATTGCAAAAACTAAAAACAAAAAAAAAAACATAAACATTCCACTACCCTACAACCCTAGTACCATCCTACCCTCACACCTAATTTCACTCCTGTCACCGATGGTTGCTTGGTAGACATTGCTCTTTTAGCAATAAGGCCGCCTTTACATGCGTACTTTTTAAGATGTATCCAATTATGTTTCTTACTTATGTGCAATAAGGTTTTTATTTATCTATCTGTCTATCAATAAATTGCGCAAAGGCGGCCTTATCACTTGCAGCGATTGCTTAAAGCTTACAAACAAACCAACAGGTACCCATTCGGGCCGTAATGTACTTTGACCAAAAATATCGTCACATTAATCCATACCGACACTTCTAATCGTCAACACTTTTTTTAACACAATAAACCAAGACGGAAAACTCATCTTCTAAAAAACACCGCCACTCAACACTGGCCGTATCAAAATCACATTAAGACATTCAAAAACCTACCACATTAAAATCCAACCAGTACTACGCGTTTCCATTTGTATCTTTCCGAGGCACTTCTAATAACTCAATCCTTACTAAATTATATAGAACCGAGAGCGGCGCATCACTATCATTAAAGAACATTCAATGTAATGTGGTGCGTCTTTTTAAATTACCTCGGCGACGTCACAAGTTAATAATGTGTGGAGAATCGTGTAACGAGCTTGGGAAGTGTTCGAAGGCTTGACGATCTTTATATATGCTCTGGACTGACCTTTGTTTGTGGTGGAGGTGACACTTATGTGAAATGTCATTAATGTTTTTATCGTACACGTAAGTCACATCACTACAGCCCCATTAATAGTTCTCTAGCCATTGCCCGCAGCTTCGTCTGCGTGGAGAGAGGTTTTATAAAAATCCCTTTATTTTATTTTTATTTTTTATGTGAGTACATAATAATATAAGGAATTACAAGACAACGTAATACCTATATTAGAAGAAGTAGACAAAGGTAAAGCTTATCTCTAAAAAAAATTTCTTCCAGCTTTCCTTGAAAGTGAGTAAGGTGAAATTATAGAGTGGTATAGGTCAAAGATGTACATCACTACATATTCTATAATACCTACTTTATAATATAAATAAATAATAAACTACATAAACTTTAGTAGATCTAGTAATCCTTTGTTTTTCGGGGATAAAAGAAACTTACCACGATTAAAAGTATGTAAACCATAGATTTAGGATAAAATCTATGGTCTTAACCTTCCTTACTTACATATATACATAGCTGAAAGCTTTTATATGCGATGGTAAGAAAGGATAAATCAATATCGGTAATTATCAAAAGCTTTGCATGAGCAAGACTAGCAATCGAATATTTAAATATACATTAAGTGGCGCCGATTCATAGTGTTGCAAACATAATATACCTACATATCTATCGATAAATAGTAATTACTTGTTCAAAAATTTTTGAATATTAATTTATTTCGTATCTATTTATTTCACGACATTAAATATTTCAACATAATACAATATTTTTATACATAATTAATCAATCATGTAGAATATAACATAATAATAGATATATAATGTTACGGTTTATTTGAACCCATTTGCAGCGATGAAACTTTTACAGCCTGAGAAATATTGTCAGTTTCTCATAAAGGTTCAGTAAAAAATCCATTAAGACTTAATTGGATCAAGCAAATGAAATCAAGTCCTAGGATATATAATTCTTTTTTTTATGATGATGGATTCCTTACCAACTAGAAATCGTATTTGTACAAGTTACCTTATTCAAGTACTGACGTGTAATGTATAATTCAATACAAGGAGCCCAATCACTTAAAAACGTATCAGCTTTCGTTTGCCAACACCTATCATTTCGCGCGCACACTACACAGACCGCGTGTACGCTATACACATATTCGTCACGTTGTAATAACAATATACCTGTTTGTGCCTTGGTCAGAGAGCTGTTCTATTACTAGAGGAGAGAAGGCACTACCAGGAAACAAATTTGGCATAACTGCATTAAAATGTGGCCAAACTTACTTACACGCGCAGAATTGGAACACACAAAATGACGCGTGCTCATTACAAGTTTATAGACATTATCTTTTATATTGGAATCTGCTGCAACTTGCTTGTGAAAAATAGAGCATTATGTCAATTCTTAGTAGTTTTAATTTTTGATTTGAAATAATAATTTTTCACTACAACGCGAGAGTGTCAATAAATCAGAGGTGTTTGCGATACCCATAAATTACTCAATGACGCTGTAACGACTGAACCGATTTGACTGAAATAGATTCACAGATATAGATTATAGACTGGAATAGCAAATAGAGTACAAAATTTTCGTGCTAAGTTAGCAATTAGCATATCTGCCTGCCTGAAGATTACTATCTGCTTAAGATTATTGTGCGAAAAATCACTACCTCTAATAGTAAGGCAACTCCCTGGTCTTGGTCTTCGTTTTGTGGCTGCACCACGCCCCGACCATTATTGTCGAAGAAAGCATAGGGATGTTATCGAACGTATTGATATCCTCGCGTGATATTATTGTGCTTTTGTTTCGTTCGATGTAATGAAGTGTTCTTGTTTGTTCGACCCATTATTTCGTGTAGAGTTCGATTGTATAATTTGTTTTCTTGCCTTCTCAATAACTTATGTAAAGGAACGTACGGTCACTACTCGTAGGTATGTATGTACTGTGAGATATGGTCTGATCTTAAGTAAAGATTCTTCGATCTAACGCAATTGAATAAAAACGCTTAAGAGCCTGTGTATATTTTATATAAACAAATTGACATGGCCGTTGACCTAATGCTGTCACTTTGTATCAGTTATTCTGTCACTTTTACCTAGATTGCCACTATTTTTTTGGTTCACATTGTATACTAGTTTTGTATTTTACTATTATATTGTCAATTTGGGTATATAGGTTTTCTACGTATAATATTATCTAATTAAAAAAATTATAAACGTTGTACGTATTTTCAAATTATGTAAATCTATAATATACTAAAGATGTAACGCACCGTTTAAAATATATGTAGGTTCTGAGAATTAAAAGTACAACAAAATATATTTTAAGTATAAAATATAATGGATTTACGTGATAACATCTACCCACTGGGCAATAACAATAAATATTTTATCAACTATTTATATTATTTCATTGCATAAGAGGTCATAACTCACACCACCACATTTTACAAACTCATGTACAATTCACCACACATTTATCTCAAGTTCCGCCTCTTTCTTGTCTATTTGTATTCGTTTTACTTTGATAACTAGATCGCTGCATAATATCAGACCAATAGTCATGAATATTTACATTCAATATTCGATAATAAATTTTAAAGTCTCATAAACACCTGTCAAATACTAGAAAACCGAACATAGCTTGTCATATATTAATAGCGATTACTTATGCATCATAATCGATAAAGAATCATCACTACAGATTTATATTTATTACTACATAGCATTGCTTTTTATTTACACGGGTATAATATACAATTTAATAACGTGAATAAACATTATTTAGTTCATTCGATATAAATGTATGATGTTGGATATTTGCTCTGTGGAAGTTATGTATTTTTCTTCTTCTAGCATCCGTGTTTCATGTAATGCAAAAATAGAAATAGAAAAGTTTTCTATTCAAATAAACTTTTACAAGTGCTTTTGAATCATCAAGTGATTCTTGCTTTCCAACAAGCATGACGTCAAGAGCAAACCTATTTTACATTTAAAGAACTCAGGTAAAAATAATGAATGAATGAATGAATATACTTTTATTGTACACCACATATATTAAAACAGCTAACACAGTGAGCTTAATAAATTGTATACAATTTGGCGGCCTTATCGCTACATAGCGATCTCTTCCAGGCAACACAAAACAATGGTGTTAAAGGACATAGCTACAGATACTAGAGGTAGGTGGTGCAAATAATATAATATACCAACTATATACATATATTCTAGAAATAATTTCTAATTAACATTATGTATATCGATATCGATATTTATTGGCAATCCCTAGCGGAGCGCGTTTTGCGACTTTATCACCCGGGGACTTAGCGTGCACTCGGCGCTTACTTATTAGCTTCTATTTATTTATTTCAATGCCCTAAAGCCTTAGATTCTTATTATTGGGAGTTGAAAACAGTATCTTCAGGAAACGTTGTATTCTAAGAAATAATTACATACCCATATAATAATAATATTACTAGCTTTTGCCCGCAACTTCAGCCGTGTGGAGTTAATCAAAATTCGACCAACATTGTTAAATTGTTAGGCAAATTCATGTTACAATATAACATTACATACGGAAAGTAATCTTTTCTTCTCCGCGCCATTAAGCGGTTTTTCCAAATTCCTGAAAAGCCGGCAACATATTGGTTGTGCCTCTACTACTAATGTTCATGGGCGGTGGTAATCACTTAACATCAGATGACCCGCCTGCTCGTTTGCCCGTTATTTATATAAAAATGGTCTTTACATGCCGACTCGGAAAATTGGATATAACATGCGTCATAATGATTTTCTTCGTATAAAATGTAGCCTATGTCACCCAGACCACAATAATGGATCACTTGCCACCTCAATAATCGGTTCTATAGTTTAGGCACTACAATGGAACATACGTACATAGACTGCTAAAATCATAACCCTTCCTAGCTTTTAGCCGAATCAGGGTCCTGGCTGAAAATCAGCGCTGTATGCTCTTGTGCAGGTACAAAGCATACAGCATTTTGTTGAGTTGGGACCTTTTTTCCGGGTTGTGCCACACATGACTTAGTTGTTCCGGCGCTTCTTCTGCTTGACGCCATTTGTCTTTAAGGCTCAAGTGGTGTGGAGGCGCCGGGACAACTTATCTAGATAACTTACCTAATCTAGGTATTCGACCATTATCCAGGACTTGGCAAGCGCTCGCATTCCCCTCTGCCGAAGTACATGTACAAACGTACGTGTTAGCTTATAAGTGTGACAGCTTTTGAGTTAGTGTGCGTTCATAGAGATATTGAGTTTTTTATAAGAGTGTACGGAAGTGAGTAAATGTGTGTGTACGTAGGCTATACGTGATTACCTCACCTCCCGTAGAAAGTGGCAGAATATATTCAGTACTAAATCTGCGTAAAGGCTCGTCCCGGCTAAATGGTCGAAGACCTAGTATACCTATTGGGTGATGTGTGGCACAATTTATAAAATAAACGTTTCTTTCTTTCTTTGCAGTAGTCGGGTAACAAATAGATAAAAATGTGCCTCCTCAGGTTGGATACCAGGGCACCATGACCGATGAGAGATGACAAACAGGCAAATGTTTGCGGAGGCAGTTTGCCTTGACGCCTCGCTGCAGCTTACTGCGCCAGTCAATATTTACCTGCGCCCGCGCACGCAGGGTTGACAACAAGTTGTTTTATCTGTTTAGTTTGTCTGGTGGGAGGCTTTGGCCGTGACTAGTTACCACCCTACCGTCGAAGACATGCTTCCAAACGATTTAGCGCTCCAGCACGATGGCGTGTAGAAACCGATTAGGGGTATGGATTGAATTTACACTGATATACCCCAAGTTAGCCCGCTACCATCTTAGATTGCATCGTCACTTACCATCAGGTGAGATCACAGTCAAGGACTATCTTATCGTCGAATAAAAAAAGAGTTTTAATTTTAGATAAAATGATGGGTTATTTCCCAACGTTTTTTCCAAATGATCGAAAGTGATCCATCATTTTTCTGGGTGGATGATGGTTATATTTCGTTTTGTGAAAATTAAAAAGAGTGAGTAAAATAAGAGTTTCGCCTCAAATTATCGAAAATATATATCCCACATAAATGTTATTTTTTTTATAAATAATTAAATATACTGCTCACTGTCAGTGCCAGCCCTAACCAACCCAAACTAACGAACGTGAAGCTTTTATAGCGCAAACGTTACAAGACACCCTTTCCATTGCTCTATGAAAACATTGAGTTTGCTTTATAGCGCATGTTTACCAATCATTGGATGCTGATGTGATAAGGCGAATAAATATGTCACTTGGTAAAACAGAGACGGAATAATTTGACGACACATTTCATATTTTTTTATTTGAACAAGTTTATTAGGGGTTATCTGTAAGTTAGTACTTATCGTGCTACAATTTTTTTATTATCTTTGAATGTATCTTTAACTGTTTGAGTTGGAGTAAGTAACAAAGAAGATAGATAAAAACATAGGACATTATTTAGTTTGCTTCCAGTGATCATAGTAATTACTCGAGTAATCCCTATTTAAGTAAAAATGTGAGTGTGTAAATCACAAACTTTGTGCCTTTTATCACAAAACTTTTTCATGAAAATTGAAAAGTGTTTCGTACCCATAGGGACCCTATTTCTAAGTCTCCGCTGTCCGTCCATCGTCCGTCCGTCCGTCCGCGTCCGTCTGTCCGTCCGTACTCCGTCCGCGTCCATTCATCCGTCTGTCTCTTCAATTTTCTAAAATAAAGAGTACCTAGGTACTTTATTTCAGAAAATTGAAGAGTTTTCAGGGAATTTTAAAAACCTAAATGTACGCAGACGAAATCGGTATCTATAAGTTCTTTCATGAAATAATAAATATAACTTACCCCTAAAAAGTAAGGGTTAAACGAGGCAACGTCTTGAGTTCTTGACATGATGTCAAAAATCAATATTGACCCACGTGATCCAGAATCCATAATATCAATAAGCTACCGTTTGCCTCCCGGCCTCGCTCGGTCAATATTGATTATGCTTAAAGCCTTTCCCGGTATTACATTTAGTAGCCCTGCTATTGGGCAAACTGAGTAACAGTAACACGGAAAAATAACCCTTAAACCAATCTCTATAACGTATACAGAATATTCGTAGGCGTTGATGCAATAAGGCCAAAGTTACCTACCCATAATTTAAACGTTGCAACTAACGCTTTTAAAAATTTTGAATTAATTAGTACCTACAAGAATTAGCACTGTGTAGGTTTGTTACTATAATAGGTATAGTACGTTTATCTTACGAAGTTACGGACGCTTTACTTGTGGTTACGTCGTGTACATGCACATTGAGTAAGTGTGCGTGCCTGTCAGGAGCCTTTTCTTTTAACGTTGGGAAATGCCTTTACGCATCCCGCCCATCTTGACAACAGGTGGGTATGTGGGACTCGTTGGCACTGCCAAAATACCCACTAACAACGGGTCCGTCCTCGCTTTTATAGGAAAGCCACAGGATCGCTGCTCGCATTCAACTGTGGCATTCCAGCGGTTTCGACCGATCATCCCGCCATCCTACGGAGCTCCGGGGGGATGAAGGCGCGCATATTGGCGCCTTCTTCTCTGTGCCTGTCAGGAGCCTAGGTGGGAGCGGTCAGGCGCGAACAAGCTCTAAATTACACTTATAGGTACAGATACGACACACACACAACCATGAGCCACGCGCCCTCGTTGAAAGGACTACCAAAATATCAGATAAGGTTTAATACCGACTATTATGAAAGGCAATACATAGGTAGGTACGATCCAGGATAAATGAATATTATATATTCATTATAATCATCAACAAAAGACGTTTTACACCTCATTTGCAGTTCTGAAGAGGGATTTAGGTAAAGTATGTACTTATGCAGCTTTGTAAGGATTGTTTGAACAAGTGCTGTCCCCATTCGACCAATTTTTTTTCGAGAGACGCCTTATTATTGAATATGACAAGTTGAATATTTAACAATAGGATGTGGGGATTAGTGAACTTATTGGGGATACATTTTAAAGTAGGTAGAGATGCTCTAACAGGAAATGTACGGATATTATTTGATGGTTTTTTTCATCCGTACCAGCCTTTGCCTGAAATTTTGCTGAATTCTTGACATTAGCAATGTTTTTTGGTACACGATATACGAGGTTCTGGGTTCTAATCTAAGATTAAACAATTTAGGGAAATTCGTTTTTTTTAATTTGGTAGGAAGTTAGTGTTGTCTGTAGTTAGTTAAGTTAGCAAAGATCGATTTATTGGTTGCCTATGTCACTTTCCGAAAAAATCTTTTAAAAAATTACATCGGTCCGTTCTCCCGTTGCTACATGATTGAAGAACAAACTAACAAACCAATAGACGTAGTGAAACTATCCTTACTAATATTATAAATGCGAAAGTGTGCCTGTTTGTTAGTTTGTCCTTCAATCACGCCGTAACGGAGCATATAAATCGCCGTAATTTTATGCATGGGTATAGTTGAGAACCTGGAGAGTGACATAGAAATTCTTTTTATCCCGGAAAATCAAAGAGTTCCCGCGGGATTTTTCAAATTAGATCCACGCGGACGAAGACGCGGGCATCAGTCAGTGTCTACCAAGATAAAAAGAAAGTTAGAAATAAGTTAGAAATCATTGAGTAAGACTTTAAAGTCGATCTCATGGTTTATGTGGGTGTTATAGCCGTTCAAAACTTTATACCTAAGGGTATATCCATAAAACAATGGTTTGTAATTAATGCTTTAGGCGCTCGGCCGGCCCAAGCACATGTTATTATCTTGAGTTTCGAATAGGCATAATAAAAACGTACGTAATCTTTTGTTTCGGAACTCCTTAGAGCAGGGTACGGCTGACTGGTTATTCTCAGAAGTAAATTGTTCAGCTGATATTAATATTTACAAATGGTTTAAACTTTAAACCCGTTTGCATAACACAAACTAGGATCGTAAGATGGATGATGGATTTTTTAAACTATTGCATAGCTTCTATCGCGGGCCAGCGTGGAGACCGAATCCAGAAATTCCGTAACGAAAATAATCTGACCCGGGACTCCTCTACGGTGAGCCGCTAGATGGCGTTGATAAAAAATGCAATAGCTTTACCGCGGCAGTCCCCGAGTGCCACACGTCTTTTTTTTCGTCCGTGTGGATTTAGTTTTTAAAAATCCCGGGGAAACCTTTGATTTTTTGGGATAAAAAATAGCCTATGTCACTCTCCAGGTCCTCAACTATAGTTATGCAAAAAATCACGTCGATCCGTTTCTCCACTGCTGCGTGATTAAAGGACTAACCAACGAACCAACAAGTAAGCACACTTTCGCATTTATAAATAAAATAAATAAATAAATAAACATTTATTCAGCTCACACAAAAATTAAAAGTAGGTACAAAGTTTGAGTAAAACTAAGTGAGATCTATCTTAAATTAGTAAGAAAAGTAAGGAATAGTAAGGAAAGGATTAGTAAGGATGCTAAAGGTCTGTTTTTCCTTCAATCACACAAACGGAACAACGGATCGACATGGTTTTTTGCATGGATATAATATAAAAAATATGTGTTAAGGACCTGGAAAAAACCAAAAGCGGAATTCTTAAAAATACAACTCAAAAGCAATAGGTAGTTGTCAGAACTTTGTCCAGCAGTAGACGTCTCTCGGTTGATAAGAAGAAGAAATTAAAATCAATTTCGAAAAAAATTTTTGAAAATCTTTTGATATTATATGAGATGTTTTTATTTATAATTACCTGAATGTACTTATTTATCTAATATTTTGAAAAGTTAGCCTTACAAACCCTTTCCTGCAGTAGATAATATTATAAGTTATGCTGATGCATTCACATAACAACTTAATTCAAGCATAAAGTTATCACTTAATGGTGCATTTCTATTTTCTAGTTGCATCATATTGGGCCCGAAACATTGCTTGTTCAAACACCCGGGAATCGAAGTCGCCCACTCGCATTCCAAAAACTGGTTTCCTTGTGGAATTAGCTATTAGTGCATTGAGTTTTATAGCGCGACCTAGGGTCGACAGCGTTGCACTAAGAATCGTTGTAAATGACAGCACTTAGGTAAACTAGTTTATTACTAAGTAGCCATTTAGAACACTAGACCTACAGGAGTAGCGTGGAATCTATATGAATAAATCTTCTACGCCAAGGATAAAGAGGATGAGTCAACAAACACACGTATTTCCATCCAACTATAACGCTTAGAACAGAAGTTTCTAACAGAGTTCCGCTCCGAACGACTATTGAATATGTTAGGGCCGTGTAATTATTTTTAACTTCTAGTACTGATAATAATAGCCTCAATAGCGGTTATAAAGGTGCAAACTGAAAAATGAAAAGTCGCAGGTTCGCATCCCACCCTTAGCACTATTGTCGTACCCACTCCTAGCACAAGCTTTCCGCTTATTTGGAGGGGACAAGAGGATATTAGTCAAGTACAGCTTGGCTAACATTCTTTAAAAAATAAAAAAAATTACATTTTTGATGGTTATTGTGATGAATACCCTTTCACAGCACAGTTTGTCATTTTTAAATAATTTTCTACGAGGCCATGGTACTAACGCGACGATACTGCGTAGTCGGCCTTTAAAGGGTTACTAAAAATGGCTTATCGCTACGTCGATTTTTGCGCTTCTAAGCGTTATAGTTCGATACATATTTCGTTCAGCTTAACTTCCAATCTTACCGTTTTGGGTTGTCCTTCAATCACGCATATTTACACGCAATTATATAGAAAAAGCAGAGGGTTCCTACTTTCAAATCAAATAAAACTAAAAATAATAACCTCAGTTTTAAGTTTAGTTAGTGTTTAGTTATTATTTTTTAGTGTAGTTTGATTTAGTTTTAAAAATCCAGCGGGAACCCTCTGTTTTTCCTATGTAACTAAACTAAAAAATAAAGTTAAATATTATTTTTTAATTTAGTTTGATTTAGTTTTAAAAATCCAGCGGAAATCCCTAGGTTTTTCCTATGCAATTCTCCAAGTGATCGACTATACCAAAATAAGTAGGTATACTAGTACAATTTTTTACTAACGTAGCCTGTATCACAAAATTAGGGGCATAAAAAGTTTCCCCATCCCAAAAACGAGTCCCTGAACGAAGCAACGGACGGGATGCTGTAGGAATCTCTCTAAAAAGCGCCTAAATCAACGCAGAGAGATAATAATGTCCAAATATTCGGGAACCTCGGTAGCTCGCACCGGCACGCTAAGTGACAGGGCAAACTGTTATTATCACCTTCGGCTTAGGGTAATGTGTTTGGTTTGGCCCTATGTGCTTACGGCTTTAGGTAGCTATGGCGTTCGTATATGGAAGCGGACTCTTAGATAGGAGTTCTCTTTCTTGTGTGACATAGTAGAAGCCATTGCTTCTACTATTTTTCCTTCAATCATACATACAGGAATTAAACAACGGATCGACATGGTTTTTTGCATGGAACGCCATTGCGTTCGTATATGGAAGCGGACTTTTAGAATCTTTCTCTTTTCTTATGTCACACAATATACAAAACTCCTAAGTTTTCTTTATTGTGTGACAGTATGAGCTATGGCATTCGTATGTGGAAGCAGACTCTTAGATAGGAGTTTTCTTTCTCGTGACATAGAATGAGCTATGGCGTTTATATGTGTAAGTGGACTCTTAGATAGGAGTTTTCTTTCTTGTGTGACATAGTATGAGCTATGGCGTTTATATGTGTAAGTGGACTCTTAGATAGGAGTTTTCTTTCTCGTGTGACATAGTATGAGCTATGGCGTTTATATGTGTAAGCGGACTCTTAGATAGGAGTTTTCTTTATTGTATGACATAGTATGAGCTATGGCGTTCGTATGTGGAAGCGGACTCTTAGATAGGAGTTTTCTTTCTTGTGTGACATTGTAATATTAAATTTTTTTTTTGGTAAAAAATTTTCCTAACCACCATTATATCTTAATGCCATACCAATATAATGTCAGAGATAACCATAATATTATAATGACCGAAATACAAGCCACTCACATTATGGTAATATTGGTAATCCAAACGTTTAACATGTTGAACCTCAAGCTCGTACCAAACATGAACTGTATCAGTTTCATCATGGCATTAAGCAATCATCCATGTAACGAGCGAGCTCGGGATCTGTCCGTCACGGGAGCTAACGCAAGCATCCTGTCCGTCTGTGTGTCTGAGATAAGGTTATACACACTCGCCTGTTTAATACCACCGCTTATAACGTTTCCGGTTATTTGATATGGCTTTACTTCTTATATGAATCTCGAAATTAGAATAGATTTTTGAGTCATTACTATTATTTAGTCATTTTTTAATATTCGAATATTGGCATCTCCTCATTGGCATGCCACATAGTTAAGTTAGATTTTAAGTAACTTAGTATGTGTGTATGTTTAATTGTATTTTTTTTGTGTATAATGTCAATGAATAAACGATATTATTTTCTATTCTATTGTTTTTTTTAATTCAATGACAAGTTTGCTTGTTGTCATAAGCTATCTTGTCTTCTTGCCATAGTTTAGTTACGATGCTACTGTCAAATATGGCGGCGCCAAGTATTAATTGGGTAAGTATTTGACTGTTGTCAAAATGTTAATATTTTATTAATTTTAATCGAAATTAAGAATAACATTTGTAAAAAAAATTGTAACTCAGAAATGATTTTTAAGTCATTACGTCATATTGGTTTAAATATTACATTTAAAGAATTTTTATTTTAAATTCGATGATAAATAAGGTAGCTCTTGAATGCACTGAAGATACTCTCCTTTTAAATTAAAGTTTAAAATATCAAAATTTAAAGAAAATTTCGAATCATAAATATCCACTTTAATTATGAACATTACATTAATCTTCACTCAAAGACAGGATTCCATAAGACTGTCATTTACACCCATTTTATATCCAACACAAAAGGTATGGATAATTCCTGCATCTACGAGATGTTGGCTGAAGACGCTACAGACACCTTAAAAGTAAACATCTGATCTATCACCCATCGCTATAAATTACACCCCACTTGACAGCTAAATGCACCTTTCATATTGTTTCGAAAAACAGGTAAGCCCATTGAGTTAGTTTTGACTATGGAGCAACAGATCCCACACATTAGACGCTGGAAATCGAACCCGGTTCATTAAAAACATTTCTAAAAATACTCTTTTAACGGTACACATAAAAAGTCAATAAAGTCAATATCTATTGCAATTGAATAAAACAGACAAAGAAACTGCCAAGAAACAAAACAGGCGCAAATTAAAGAAAAGATCTGATTTGTGAACTATGAATAGCTTGATTACAAAATTGTAAGGTTAGAAATCGGTACTAGTAAAATTTGAAACAAGTGTCTATCTATTTTACTTCATGATATTATCGCAAACGTATTTTGCATAATATGATAAAAACTGCTTCTTCTATGTCTCTCAATAATATGACAGAGTTAAAAATAGTTCCAACTTCAATTTACAGAATCATAGAAAACACGATGTTAAAGTTATCCAACCCTCACGTTGCGATTTTAAGCGGGACAATGATACTCTAGTTATGTGACAACTCTCTGGTTAAGCCTAAATGCCATGATATTCGCAGAATAGCCGACGAAATCGCCAAATTGTGACGAAAAAATCATTAAGGCGCTCCAACAAAGGAAATTGTTTTGTGTTCCCGAAACTAGTTTCACAGATATATACCAACAAAAAAGTGTATTTTGATGTCTAAATAGACTCGTCAACGCAGGTAGAAGGGACCGTAACCGACACTTGCCCGGTGAAAGAACAGTCATTAATTTTAACCAACCGAAGTCCGGATCGCAATTTGTACTAAACGTTTTATATTTTAATCTATAGTATATCTATATACTGATATTTTTCATATAAAAAATAATGGTCTCGATTCCCTCAATGACTGACTCTTCAATGCACAGTCTAAAATCCAAAAGCTGTGCACAGCTTACCATTATAATATAGGCAAGGAATAAGGCCAGATTTTTTGAAAGGGATAAGAAAAAAGATGATTTATATTTGAGCTGAAAAGTAATATTATTTACGTAAAGTATAATTGTTAGAGACTTCACTGTTGGCATGTTATTTTAACCACTTATAATTATTATCACTTATAATTATTTTCAGGAATTTTTGAAATTCCCTCGGGATGAGATTAAAGGAAATTGCCATAAATTCTAATTCCATGCCAGCGCTATTGAAATAAATATCGACATCGAAATAGTTTTTTTCAAATTTGATCTAGATGAAAAATATGAATAGGATATTTTTTATTGGAATCGATTTTTGAGGAAAGTTTCTAAAGATGATTCAGAGAAATGAATTACATGTATAACGTTTAAATTTATTTATCATTTAAACTTCTTCCCAAATTCGGCAATTGTGAAAATAAATCAGATCATAAAATGCATAAGGCTTCTTCGTTGATTCAGTGATACACGTTCACTGATGAATATATTGGTAGAATTCCACATTTCACCGTCTAGTGCCGCTTTAGATCAGCGTTTATCTTCAAAAAAACTTAATTTGTTACGTGTAAAAGAAGAAAATGAAGATAGCTTTTATAAGAAATCAAAAACGCTTCGTAAGCTAAGTTTGCTCTTAATTATGGTCTTTGATTAAGCCAAAACGCGCCAACATCCAAAAGTTTTTTTGTGAGGGATTGCGCTCACGGAAAGCTGTGCATTCATTGAATTTATTACGGTGAAATCCTAAAGCATTACGTCCTAATGGCAGTCAACAATAGGGAATTTATTCTACCTGAATGTCTGTTCTCCGGGCTATTGTTCGGGCAACAAATTCGGGCACTCTTGGACTTTTTTCAAAACCCTTGTTAGCAAGTCCTCGGATAGATCTCTTTTGTGCGGACAATAGCTTTACATATTTATAAGTGGGTAGGTCGGTACAGGTGTTTCTACATTCTTCTACAACCTTAAGAAGTTAATATTTAGAACACTACCTCGAAAGTTCTTGCTTTATTTCAATCTATGTAACTAAATTTTATCTAAATTCATCTTTACCAAAACCTTTGTAAAAAGGAATATTGAAGGATAAAATTCGTAATGAAGAGATCCGTAGGAGAACCAAGGTCACTGACATAGCCCAAACTATCAGTAAGCTGAAGTGGCAGTGGGCAGGCCATGCTTGTCGCAGGGGCGATGGCCGCTGGAGCCGGAAAGTCCTGGAGTGGAGACCGCGGACAAGCAAGCGTAGTGTGGGGCGCCCTCCAGCAAGGTGGACCGACGACATAAAAAGAGTGGCGGGAAGTGGCTGGATGAGAAGAGCTGAGGACCGGGTGTGGTGGCGCTGCTTGGGAAAGGCCTATGTTCAGCAGTGGACGTCCGCAGGCTGAGATGATGATGATGATGATGAAAACCTTGGTTGGTAAATCTTCTATTTCCTGTCTTGAGAGAAACAAAATTTTCTATGTTAATTGTACATTAGCTACTGATATTAAAAATATTTTTAATGCCAACACCAGCTGTATCATCAGCTTTTTCACTAAAACCATCAGATACCTCTTAAGTTATTTAAAGTTTATAGCTAATACCTATCTCAGCGTGACTGTGTATTGGAAGTACCAAATGCTCGAGCGGTCAAGTTATTTTTTGCCCCAGCTTCGGTGGGTCTATCAAATGGCGTAGGAGCACAACAAATAACTTTTTTAACTATAACCGACGAACACCAATTAGTTCTACCCCAGAAAGATGACTCTGTCGACGCTTGAAGATCGCTTTTTTATTTTTTCAGGGTTCGGTAGCCCCGGTTATCAAAAAATAATTTTTAAGGTCACTCTTGCATCAGTTTTCTTGTATAGTAATTTGACGCAGCAAATTGAGGTTATTTTTTCCACTTTTCTTCCGTTGCGAAAACTTCCTCTACACTAATCCTGTTAGGAATTATTTATTTTATAACTTCTAAAGCACTATCAAAAAGAACTTCTGTGACTTTTTACACGTATCTACTAACAGTTCTAATTCCAATCTGTTTTCGCAATTTGTGAACTTTTTTACATTATACTATAAAATATTTAAATTAAATTTTCGATCTGTAGATTTTGGATTAGATAGGTTATCAAAAACTAGCCCTGAGTCAATATTGGTTTTTGTCCATAGCTATCAAACTACTTCAACAAATTCATTGTCCATTAGCTTTAGAAAAAATAAGTCAGCCATTACGCATACGGTACGGAACCTGCATTACACCGCCGGCTCGCTCTTGAGTGTTTTTTTTTTCTATTTGGAGAGGTCGAGATTTGACTCGCTCCTGTGTGTTTATTACTTTGCTGACTGTACAAATATTTTGTGGCCGCATTTTCTGGTAATGTCACGGTGCCTGGCGCAATTCCGATGGATTCGAAACGTACTGTTGGTTTTGATTTTTGTGAGTGTAATGATTCTTTTAAATGTTTGAATTATGTGTATAACGTGTATCTATCTATCTTTTTAAACCATATGGTGTATAATGTATATATCTACTTCTAATGGATATTGAAAGATTTTGAAAAAGAAAAATTTTTTTTCCAGCATTGATGTTTGTTTGGCTACTGAACGGGGTAATGCAGGGACTGATTTTGGCGCAATTTTAAATTATAAGAACTGTCCTTAAATTAAATGAAGTAATTGAAAAAATAACACTTATTAAAGAACTTCATTAAATTTCTTCTCACAGTCAAAAGAATATTGATAAAAGCGGTCGAATTAATTAACAACTGTTTTGTGTGAGAAAATCGACAAATAGGGCCTAGGCATTTTATCACTAACTTGTTAATTTGATCTTTTGAAAGTTGGAATTTATCTGTAGGGTTCAAATTGCATTAAAACAAAGTTTTATTATGGAGACCCTGTAGACTATGACCTTAGAAAATTAACTACATATATTTACTGTATAAATTTATTACTTTGGATGCATTTAATAAGTAGAGGTTATTATACAGTTAGTGAACTTCTTAATAACAAAGTTGCTTGCAAGCAATCGGCTTTGCTTCAGCTGTCCGCAAAGTAGACAAGCTACACTACAAATTGTAACATTTTTGTTTTGAAAAGAGCAACTGCTGAGTTTCTTGTCGAATCTTTTCAGCAGAGTCAACTTTCCGAACCAGTGGTAGATTCTCGACTGGTCATAGAGCCAACATTTGACCTTTTAGATTTATGATAGAATTCATCTTGGCTGATATACTGAAGTTAAGAGCTGCAAAGAAGAAGAAAACACCATGCATATTAATAAAGTATTAAGTATTCTCAGTTTCAGTAATTTTTGTGCCAAATGTGACAGGAATAAGAAATTCAGAACAAGGAAATAAGAATTTGGTGCCATTGTGTAATCGTTAACTCACTCAGGAAGAGATTCTCGGAGAGATTTGGGTTGGAATCCCAACGAATCCGTAATATGTATGACGTATTTGAAATAACTTCCAAAGTGCTCATCAACTGTAAGTAAACACAGTAAAATATTTTAAGACTATCCTAAAAATTGGATGGTCCTTCTATCTAATGTTTTGACGTGTGTTTATTTGCAGAAATTCATGATACATATATAAAATGAAACCATTAACGTCTCACTACTGAGCGCAGGTCTCCTCTCAGAGAAGGATCAACCATAGTCAACCACGCTGGCCCAATTCGAATTGTTAGACTTCACACACCTTTGAGAACATTATGGAGAACTCTCAGGCGCGCAGGTTTCCTCACGATGTTTTCCTTCACCGTTAAAGCAAATGAGATTTAATTGCATGTGCAATATGAACTTGGAGAGCCAGATGAACTTGGTTCGAAAACAAAACTCTACCGACAAGAGAAAACCATTGGAATAAGTATATTATGATATTTTAATTTCATAAGTCAATACTCTAATAATATCTATATATATAAAATTCAAAGTCCTGACTGACTGACTGACTGAGATATCAACGCACAGCCTAAACTACTGAAGTTAGAAACTTGAAATTTTTACAGTTGGTTCCTTTTATGACGTAGGCGCACACTAAGAAAGGATTATTGGAAATTCCACCCCTAAGGGGTTTAAATAGGGGATGGAAGTTTATATGAAACTCCGTCATTTTTCAAGCTGTTTCCATCAAAGTTGGTATTAGAGCTTTCAGTTAAAAATAAAGAAGTACCTACGTGTGTCACAGTTTTTGAAAATTCCACCCCAAAATCTAATTCCACGCGGACGAAGTCGCGGGGGCAAAAGATAGTATATAAATAAAACTTAAATAAATTAAAACTACTACTAATTAATTAATATATTTCCAAAAAATATACTCCGTCCAAGTGGTCGTTTATGGGCATGGTGCCCAAAACACTGGCGCTATTCCCTCGCTGGATAGCGAGGCTTAGCCGTTGGGCTAAATAAGCGCTAGCTCTTTAGTCACCTGAGGGTCAATACTTAAGCAATTAAGTATAGTACGTAAGACAACGATCATATACATACATAGTATCATAAATATACATAAGTTGTTTACTACCATGCGCTTCACACTGCCTTCCGCCTCTAGAAACTCGAGAAGAACAGGATTTCTCTAATTCGTTGGATTACAGCAAAACTATTGCTTTTTGAAAAAACAAGAGAAATCCTATTTTATCTGTGTAAATTGTAATGTTATGACCCCAAGCTTCATTTAAAGATTCTCGCTGCTGGTCCAGAAATACCTTTATATAAGTTACATATTTTTCTTTGGAACGCGTACTTGTCCATTATATTCGATACACAGTTCACTTGGACGGTAAGTAACGATGTAGGGACAGTCAGTCCATCAATTATTGTTTCAACGGACGCCACACCATCAATAAAAACGTTGGCTTTATCTAGCTTGTACGTATTCTTTACTTCTTTTACGGTTGCTTTGGTTTTCTTTTTATTTGTTGTTATTAAGCTCGGTAATATAGTGTGATGAAAATCAATCATAATGTGACCAATTCTGTAGTACAATATCTAAATTTTTTTTTATACATTAAAGGCAGACGCTTGACCACTATCACACCTGATGGAAAGTGATGATTTGGTGAAGTGGTAACGCGTTTGCCTAAGAGATGCCTATTCACTCTTGTTTTAAAGTTTTAAAGATGCCCAAATTTTATGTGTTAGGAAACACAGAAAATTCAACTAAATTGACAGTTCTACTTACCTAATGCTATAGTATTGTGCAAAGTTATTACTTAGCTTATTATGAGTTTGCTTGTTTGTCCTTCAATCATGCTGCAACACAGCTGCGGATCGAAATAATTTTTGCATGGGAATAGTTGAGCACCTGGAGAGTGACTAATTTAATCCCGGAAAATCAAATAGTTCCTGCGGGATTTCAAAAACTAAATTCCCGCGTATATCAGCTAGATTGATAATAAAAATTAAAAGGCAAAGTCAGTTATAGAACGACTATGAAAGCACGTTGTTTTCAACTTCACAAACACTAGACTACAAAAAATCCACGCGGTCGAAATCGCGGGCATCAGCTAGTAATAGAATTAAATAGTTATATTATATAAAAACATAACTTATATGAATTCAATTTAGTTTGAGTCTATCAGTGCCTTCAAGTAAGATAAATTATTGTCAGCCAGCAGGTAAGTAGGTAGGTACCTAACAAAGTAATAAAATTTTATCGATGAATTTAATAAGCTGTATCGAGTATAAATAAATAAAAGAAACACACGCCCCGCAGTTTCATAATACTGTAGCTATATCTGTAAGGTACATCACCATCGCCGGCGGCTCGGTCGGTCGTCGACATGCGCTCTCCCGACCGCTCTATTGATGATCAATCGACTTGATTAAGCAATTACCGAAACCATACGTTTCTATCTCATTTGAGTTCCTCTTGCCGATGAGTTTTAATATGCTTAATACAATGAGTTTAAATTGAAAATATCAAACACCCCCGACTTGTGAATATATTATAACTAGCTGTTGCTCGCGACTTCGCGTGGATTTACTTTTCAATAATCCCGTGGTAACGCTTTGATCTTCCGGATTAATAAATAGTCTTCGGTTCGGTTTTTGTTCGGTTCTCGTCGGGTGACCGCCCTCGACCACCGACACACCGCATCACATTGTTCGCCCGCGCTATTATTTCTTTTTGCTCGGCTTCTAAGAGCCGTAGAGAGATGTTGAATAGCCTATAACCTTCCTCAAGAATTGGGCTATCAGACACAAAAAGATTTTTTTAAATCCGACTGATAGTTTCAGAGATTATCGCGTTCAAACAAACAAATTCTTCTACTTTATTATATTAAGTATAGATAATAATAATTTAATATTGTAGCCAATAGACCTGATATAGTGCTAGTTGACCGATCAGCGCGTCGAGCGATAATTGTCGATATCACAATTCCACATGATGATAATCTGGTGAAGGCGGAAAAAGAAAAATTATCAAAATATTATATGTTCGAAACCTTGTCGAAACACACTATAGTCACTTCCTAAGGAGTTAGGTATACCGCAGACTACTTGAAGCTGCAGCATCAGCCCAAGGTAACCATTTCGTCTCTTCGTGATGTTTTCCAGTTACATGAAGCAAGTGATTATTTATTGAATTGCTCAAAACGCACATATAGCACCTTTATCGTATAGGTATGTTTATAAAATTACTTCGAAACTGTGGAACCAACCCTCTGCGACGGTGTTCCCACTAAATTACAACATGGGGTTATTCAAGGGGCGAACCAACCAATTCCTAAAAAGCCGACAACGCATTGGTGGTACCTCAGGTCGGTGTTCATGGGCGGTGGTAATCACTTAACATCAGGTGATCCGCCTGCTCATTTGCTCGCTATAAATGTATAAAAAAAATATTTTATAAATAATTAGCTTATAGCCGCGACTTCGTACGCGTGGATTACACACACAGGAACTATAATTTTTTTCGCGATAAAATCTATGTTTTAATCCAAGGTATAGTCTATCTCCATTTTAAATTTCAGCCAAATCGGTCCAGTAGTTTTTGAGCCAATTCGTTACAAACATACTTTCTTCCAAACCTACCTACAAATCTTTCCTTTTTATAATTTAAGTATAATTAAATAAAATTATTGTAAAAAAAAGTAATGATTTGTCATAAGAGTTGGTTGGTTCTACGTACCGTACCGTACATGGGTTACTTTGCTCCTGGCTTACAGGTTTAGATTGCAAATAAAATATCTTGCCATGTTTCCACTGAATGCGCTCGCAAGCTTGTATCTTTATAGTTAAATCTTATATCTTCCTCAGTATTCCACCGATAGAGCGATTTAAACGAATCAATGGAGATTCGTGATCTGAGGTCAAATCTCGGCGTAGCTCGTGATACGGTATTGTATTATGTCTTTCGTGTTCCGGATCGTTTTTATGCTAAATATACCAACTTACTTGTAATGTAGATAAAATAAAGTAACTTTTAGAGTGGCTATTTGAGATAGACACACACCAGTACTGGTAAAAAGTAGGTATGAGGTTCAATTTTTTTTTTTATTCGATGACAAGATAGCCCTTGACTGCGATCTCACCTGATGGTAAGTGACGATGCAGTCTAAGATGGTAGCGGCCTAACTTGAAAGGGGTATAGCAGCGTAAATTCTACCCATACCCCTAATCGGTTTCTACACGCCATCGTGCCGGAACGCTAAATCGCTTGGCGGCACGTCTTTGACGGTAGGGTGGTAACTAGCCACGGCCATAGCCTCCCACCAGAAAAACCTTCATTTTGGTGAGTAAATATCTATCTATCTATCTATTTTTTTAAAAGCTTGGTCACTTATGCTGTGATCTATAGAGCGTGCTCAGACTTAGCTAAATATTAGATAGAGTTAAAACGAGACATAAAATATGCTCTGACATAAATCTGTCTCATTGTAACTCTGTCTTGAATCTGAGATAAGTGAGAGTGCGGTCTATAGATTTCATAGTCTTAGTTACAGGCAGTACAAGTTCTGTTTCAAGTCTGGAACATCGGTGCAAGGTGGCTCGGTATCCTACAAGATATATTTCGGAGATATTGCTCAAGAACTATTTAACTTAGTTCCACCATCACCTTTCTTCCATCGAACCGGAAGGCATTGGAATCTGATAAGTGGTCAAAATTACATGATCTTGCACTAAAGGCTTTGTTTCCTCGTTCCTAGTAACGAGCATCGCAAAAATTTGGAATGCCTTTAGTTTTTCCAACTAACTATAACTTTGGTATCTTTAAATCAAGAGTGACAAGGCACCTTCTAGGCAAACGCGCACCATATTTTGCTACATCTTCACTTATCATCAGGTGATATCGTAGTCAAGCGTTAGTGTATAGATTTAAAAAAAAGTCTTAAAAAATCTTTTAAATTTTAAAAATAAATCATACATAAATATGTAAAATATTTGTTAAAATAATGTAGGTAATTATGTATTTTTATCAAAGAACACAAGAAACGTTGTCCAGATATTTTGTCTTCCGATCTGCCAATGAACTTTATGTTAATCTACACCTACGCACCTATCTATGAAACAGATCCGTGACTGCCTGATTAACAGTCAGCAAACGTAAAGACACTAGACACAGCCTAAGTAGACCTAGAAATTGTTTTAAAACCTAAATCGCGCGGACGTAATCATGAACAGGAAGTGAACAGGACCTAGCTAGTATCTCCATTTATAAAGGTAGAGAAAAAGACAGAGATGGAAATGCTCTCCAAGCATTATTTTCTAACTTACTACAAAAAGATAAACTCTCAGTGTTTAAAACAAAAAAGTTTCCACATGTTCGTAACACCCCGCTAAGCTTCTCAGACACGTCCACTAATAAAAATGCAACGTCCACAGGCGGTTAGGTGGTAAAACAAAAAAAAACCAGCAATTCCCGGGAAAGACTAAAAACGTGACTGAACTGCAACACCGGACGGCGGGCACCCCGTCGCCGCTGGGATTGCTTTGTTTTTGAAACTTACAAAAAGTCAGCCCCTTCGCGCTGTGACCGAAGCAGGTACAAAAATATTATGCTCTCAGGACCACATGTTGGGACCTTTGCTAAAACGAAAACTTGTCACTTGACTCGAAAGGACGAGTTTTAAGGTCCGTGCAACGGAATTCCGAAAACGTTGCAGCGCAACCGAGAAATGGGACTTTTTGTAAAATGTCCGTTTTATTAATAACGTGAACTAAAGTTTTAAACCATTTTTTTTTTATTTTAAGCAAATTCGTCGTAAGAAAGAATATCATAAAGTAATATTTTCATAATTACATCGGAAAATTATTGAAATCGTACAAATTATTTTTGTTTTTTTATTATAAAGCAGATATATCAGTAGCAGATTAACTTACCGATATGCTGATTGGTCAGGTCATCTCGTGTCAAACTATATTGTAGCAGCAGCAATCCATTCGCATAATAAATACAACACAAATAAACACCAGCACACTTGTCAAATAATTCCTAAAAACTCGATGACACCAAAATATTGTTATCGTATACCCAGTCACATACACTGTCACCCGAGTCCTCAAAAGTAACTTTTTGATTCATAAATAAAATAATAGAGCGTTTATTTATTAATAATATGCAAGAGGGAAAATAATAATGTTACGAACGTCCAACGCCGACGCGGCGCACACCGGTATAGAGGATAGGAGGACACGGATAGCGCTCGGCCAGCGATTTCATCTCAATCTCACCCGTCGAAACGAGACAGTAACATGACAATAAACGACTGTAAAACGTCAAGAGGAAAAGAGACAACAAATTTCTCATTATGCGCACTCCGATCCTGACATTTCAATAGCCCCATCCCACTCACACGTAAAGTTATTTCCGTACAATTTATATGCGGGTGTATTTGTGCTGCGTCCCACTCGGACGCGGATAGTGGTAACCAGATAATGTCTTAATCGCATTTTCTTAGCGCTATGCTGACTGATGCACTAACATAAACAATGATAATTCACGGATTTGCATGAGCGATAAAATGTTTTTAATGAGGCAACTCCGATGGATATGTATAGACGTGATGGGTGGGCGGAGCTATAAATAAGTATTCATGGCAACTCTTTTTTTTATGAAGCATTATAATCATAGGATTTAAATCGATTGGACCGACAGGATGGAATGGTAGGTACCTATTTATTATTTCTAGAATACATTGATCATGCCTGTCATGCAAGCCATACAATTTCTAAGCTGTTCAATAATTAATTATAATTTAATTCTATTTGGTAACGACATTTTCCAAATTCCTTTAGGTAAGGCTGGAAATATTCAGTAGTTTTCGACTGAGAATCTTCAGGCTAATGATTTCATAATTTTCAGTCATGATGTCATAGCAGATCCTACCAATAAAAAAAGATAAAATCTATTAAACATGCTCTACCGTTTACATGTCAGAAGAATTGGTGAAACTGCAGTCGAAATGACTGCAATTAGATACATCTTTAAAACAATAGTATTGTGATGAAATGAATGAGATCTTCAAGAATCACAAAATGTAGGTTGGGAAGATTCTTAGAAAGACTCTACGTCATATATCTCTATTCAATGATAAGAAAACTTTATATGATGAAGGTTCATTATGTATATGTTTCAGTAAATAAACTGAAGAGCATATACAAATGCAATATGCAAATCAGAAATTGAACAGAATAATTATCTATTTGTTAAGTGGAGTGCAAACACTCACCGCGGCGTGTGTTTGCCGCGTTGACTGCTATCCAAATGTTTGTTCACCGATGACACTGCTGACGACTCAAGCAAGACCAATTTTCTGGGAAACTCTACAAAAATTCCTTAACTTGTACTTACGGACTACTTTCCTTTGCGTTGTGGCAAAGTTGAAGCAATTTAAGTTAAATTAAGTTAAATTTCCGGAAATTAAGGTAACATTTAACAAAGAAGAAAAGAAGCAACGTGTGATTTCTTGCCAGCTCTTCTCAGTAAAATTTGTTTTCCGAACCTTTAATACCTACTTTAAGAGTCTTGATTAATTATGAGAACCACATGTTGGCCTTATTAACAATCAAAGACCTTGCAAGTTGCAATATAATATAATAAATTAATAAAATAGTAGTTTGTGGCTTTTTAAGTTTCTTTAAAATAAATTGTAGTGTTAAACCATATTAATATGCCCGAAAAATAGGTAATTAGGTACCTAGACAAAGCTAGACTTGAACTCTCGAAAATTATTAAGTGCACAATTATAATTTTTACAACCCAAAATGATGATGAAGAAGGTGATGATGATGATGATGATGGTGATGATAATGATGATGATGATGATAATGAATCAATAAGATGACTACTAAGGAAGTAATACCATATTAGCTAAATAAAATTCAATCGTTACCATCTAAATCAGTAAAAGGTATGCCCTCTCAAATATTATATGAACCACAAAGCTTAATTGCTTAATTTGTAGTAGTCTGAGAGCCTAGACGTGCCTAAAGCAATAACAATTAAACTTGAACACTGAAAACGTCAACGCAAACATCTTGCGTGAAATCACATCACTCGCAAAGGATTTCGTATGAATCATGCATGATCCGACTTGGAAAACGAAGGTACAGTGCAATGTTAGTATGTCTTAATGCACATCCAACAAAAAGAGAAAATCCACATCTCGCATCGAACGTGACAATAACATCTTAACGAAAACATTCCCAACAACCTATCTTATCAACAAAATAACTATAATTATAAACTTTAAATCGCCAAATGTAAGGTTGGGTTTTGTATGCGATGTGGTGGCTGTAAGAAGTTTACAGAATTGAACAGGTTTTCGTTACGAATGAAATGCTCCAAGAAAAGGGACGGGACTACAAAAAGCAATCGCGGTAAAGTAACTAAACTCGAAAGCTCAAAGGACTTGTGCTGTATTTTGTTTTGTCTGAGCGAGATAACTTGATCATCCGTTACATTTTAAAAACGATATAAACAACAAACCCTTTAAAAAATTTCCAACCTTATATTCCAAGAGATAAGAGTTTTAATCATTTGTAGAATTAATGATATAGTACGTTACCAACCGGGTGTTTCGTAAAAAGAACAATTTACAAGTTCGTCTGGAGCAAAGAAGGACGGATGTTGATACTGTATTACGTAAGAAAGGGACAAAAAGCAGCCTCTGACCGCAGTTAAGGCTGTGTATTTTTTCTGAATTATTATGCCGGTTTTCGATCTTAATTAAGACATTTGTGCATTTATAATGAAATAACAATATGCGTCAACTTAACGAACACCTAAACTTGTGAAATATTTAACCTGAACCACTTTTTTATAGTAAGCGTATTAAATAGGATCTTTAAATTAATTTTACTTTTTGTGGTCATTATATTACCTACTTTATAGTGACTAATGAGCTAGAAAAATAATTAAATTTTATGTTTAACTATTTTTTTTCGTAGTTAGCTATTTACATTGGTATTTGATAGTTTACATTTTTTTTTAATTTTCTTCTTTCAGGCGTGCAATTTCAATTTGCAACTTGTACTGCATAGGTCAAAAAGCAATTGCATTGTGTAAAAACTGTCTGCCTCTCAAAATATGGACCTTGGTCTAATACTAAGAAAATACTAGGACTTAAATGTTAATATTAAAGTATCGGGTTACGAATACACTGGGAAAGGTGGCCAGAGGTTGTGAACCTTTGGTGCAACATATGATTTTTGTCTGTCCGGTGACACAGGAAGCGAACACTCCGACTGACAGTTCTTCCCTAGGACAGTGGTACCTGGTCTTATGAGACTGCCTCGTTGGTCTATCAGTTAGCAAGTTCGACTGCGGTTGACGAGGTCCAGGATTCGATTCCTGGGTCGGGCCAAAAATGTATTGGGTTTTTCTGACAAGAAATTCTCAGTACTAGCTCGGAACTTGACGGTGAGTCACCCCCGTGCCTCGGAGAGCACGTAAAGCTATCGGTCCTATACCTACCTGATCTCTTGACTACGAGAGTGAGAGTATAAAGAGTGTACCTGCGCTTGCGCACTCACTTGTGCACTATAATATCGCAGATGGCTAATATGTGTGGATTCGGTCGGTAGGACATTATTATTATTTTAATTAATGTGACACTGATGTTCTGGGTTTCCCCATTTCTACACACTAATAGCATAAAATGATGACTTACGGAGCCGGAACATGTTCTTTAGCTATGGGCCTCTTAAGAAGGCTCAAGGCACTCAGCGGGCGATGGAGAGATCTTTCCCTGCGGGATAGTGGAACCAGAATTATCGACATACGTAACTCATCGAGTTACGGAGCTGTTATTTATTATAATGCATTGAACTTCAAAGGTTTGTCACCTCTGGCAGAGTGCGATCGATGTTTCTGATGGGAATAGAATTTCTGAATCTGATCTTTTTATTAGTCATACTGTTTTTATGTTTTAAAATGTTATTTTTTTTAGTAAATGTACCTATCTAACTTACCTTTTCCTATGTACCTACCTAACCGATAAGTTGTATCTAGAGACTACAATATAGCTATTTATGCAACTGCATCTTAATGAGTAATTACATACAGTTGAATAAGTACAAGATTTTATCTACGACAAAGAAAACAAAATCATTAACAAAATTACGTCGTCTTTATAATTTTTTACTTTCCTTTACAATTAATAAAAAAGTCAAATCAACCAATGTTTTTTTATTATGACTTTGGGTGAATATGTACGTTTTTAAATATTTTTTTAATTAAAATTTAAAAAATAATTAAAAATGTACCCATGTTATTTTATGATTTCATTAGCCAATAATGATGTGAATCGACGCTAAACAGCTAAGTAAATGAAACAATATCTAACTACATATTATCAGTGCACGTGCAGATTAGCTGAGTAATGAATGTGTATCACCCACCGGTTGAACTTTGAGAACCGTGCGAAAGTTAGTTACGGGTACACTTTGTTTATCGTTAAGTTATGCTTCCTGAGTATTTCTTTTATTCGATGACAAGATAGTCGTTGACTGTAATCTCGCCTGATGGTAAAGTGACGATGCAGTCTAAGATGGTAGTGGGCTAACTTGGAAGGGGTGTGGAAGTGTACTCATACCCCTAATCGGTTTCTACACGCCATCGCACTGGAACTTGGCGTCACGTCTTTGACGGTAGTGTAGACCATCAGTTCTTTGAACTTTTTTTTTTTAAATATATAGACTAGCGCTTGACTGGGATCTCACCTGATGGTAAGTGAAGATGCAGGCTAAGATGGTACGCGCTTGCCTAGAAGATGCCTATTCACTCTTGATTTAAAGACACCCACATTATAGTTAGTTGGAAAAACGGAAGCCGGAAGGGCATTCCAAATTTTTGCGAAAAACTAGGGTATGAATGGCTTTAATGAAAATATTATCCTCTCCAGAATAGCCCGCTTCCACTTTAGACTGCCTTACGTGGTAGGTATACTTTTGAGCTGCAACCTTAAAAGTGGTAAAAACTTGACAAACGTGGCAAAAACTTAATGTTAACTTCTTAAAATCAACACATTTACCCAAATAGGTAGGTACATAAGGCCGTAACGATTAATCGAATAATATTCAATCCTTAATCACTCCTTTACTCTTTTTATTCTTCCATATAGTCACCACGCAGGTGCCTTAACCTCTATTTTAGATAACCGATCATTGGGAAGTTACAGTTTTTTCCTTTCTTGGGTTCCGTGATAGGGTTTGCCTGATAGGAGGCTTTGGCCGTAGCTAGTTACCACCCTACAGTCAAATCGTGCCGCCGTGCCTTCCGGCACGATGGCGAGTAGAAACCGATTAGGGGCCATACCCCTTCCTAGTTAGCCCGCTACAATCTTAGACTGCATCGTCACTTACCATAAGGTGAGATCGCAGTCAAATACTATCTCGTCATCGAAAAAAAAAGACGTGTGGCACTCGGGGACTGCCGCGGTAAAGCTATTGCATAGCATTTTTTATCAACGCCATCTAGGGCTCACCGTAGAGGAGTCCCGTGTCAGGTTATTTTCGTTACGGAATTTCTGGATTCGGTCTCCACGCTGGCCCGCGATAGAAGCTATGCAATAGCTTAAAAAGATATCGTGATTTAAAATGTGACACTTAGGCTGACATCTATATATCGCACTCTCACTCTACTCACACTCAAGACAGAGTTAAAACGAGACAGACTTATGTCAGAGCATATTTGTGTCTCGTTTTAACCTTTATCTTGAGTTTGAGCTGAATCAGAGCACGCTCTATAGATCTCAGCATTAACGGGTCAGGCTTTTTTCTCATAAATGGTCCTCGAATATAGATCTTGACTACTGGACAGTGGACATAGGTCGTTTTCAAGGATCGCCACAGAACACTATCGTGTGCTATTTGTTTCCAGCCGTCCAGCGGCTACCAGCTAACACGCGGAATAGTTTAGTAACATTTAGTGACACAAATAATCCTTACTATCCTTATTATCCTTACTAATACATAATATTATAAATGCCAAAGTGTTTGTCTGTTGGTTTGTCCTTCAATCACGCTTCTACAGAGCTACGGATCTTTGATTTGTTGAATTGGGTATAGTTGAGAACCTGGAGAGTGACATAAGCTATATTTTATCCTGAAAAATGAAAGAGTTCTCGCGGGATAAGAAGACCTAAATCCACACGGACGATGTCGCGACAAAGAGCCGCGAGCATCAGCTAGCAAAAAGCTTTACTTATTATTACTACTTTATTACTTTTCAGCCTGTATTTTAAAGCTATTGCATAGCTACTATCGCGGGCCTTGAGGGTGGAGACCGAATCAAGAAATTCCGTAACGAAAATAACCTGACACCCCACGGACACGGACTCCTCTCACCGCTAGATGGCGTTGATAAAAAATGCTATGCAATAGCTTTACCGCGGCAGGCCCCGAGTGCCACATGTCTTTTTTTATATTAATTTTTGGAGAGCTGCGACTCCTTTCTGTGAAAGCTGCGTCAATCATTGCTATAATATTGTGATGATTGGCTGAACTTATCGCGTTACTAGCTGATGCCCGCGACTTCGTTCGCGTGGATTAAGGTTTTTTGTTCCCGCGGGAACTCTCTTATTTCCCGGGATAAAAAGTAGCCTATGTCACTCTCCGGCCCGTAAATTAACCCTATGCAAAAAATCACAGCAAGCCGTTGCTCTGTTGCTGCGTGATTGAAGGACAAACCAACAAACCAACAAACCAACAAACCAACAAACACACTTTCGCATTTATAATATTAGTAGGGATTTCTGCAACAATGCATTTTAGCCAATAGCAAGTGAGCATGGTCAGTCAGAGGCGATTGCACTCGTCACACTGTAGCTAGCAATCTGTTTCAGACTGTTTTAGAGAATTGACCACTGGACTTATGCCTAATATAATGTAATGGCACGGAACCCTCTCAGGGAGTGAGTTCAACCCGCCCTTGGCGGTCCCCTTTTTTTATTAATCTCGATTAACATAAATTCCTTAGCAAGTGACATGCGTTATCGAAATGTTTATTTTTAACTTTTACGCCGGGTTAATAAAACTGATCACTTATTTTCGGACCGGTTTTGGTCCAGGATTGAGAAGGTACCTACTTAGTTGAGATAAACACATTCTGGGTAATTATACGATGGCTATCTAAGAGTAATTATTTATTTGGGGAAATGAGTTATCAATTAAGTACTTAAGTACTTTTTTTTTAATCTTTTATTGGAAGGCTTTTACGTTAGGACGTATGCCAGCCTTATCGTACCCCGAACAAAATATAAAACTAAAATACTATTTACATATGAATAGACTCAACAAACTGCACGCTTCGTCAGAATTTGGGTTTGCCAATAAATTGTGAAAGACACCATCGTGCAGTCTTAAATCTTCCATCAACCGGATTCTAACAGATTGATACCGGACACAACTTAAGTAGGTACCTACTTACTTAAATTATAACGGAAACTTAAAAGATATAGGTACTATGACAGAATAAGGCCCTTTATTCCTTGATCTTAGAAATGGTACCACAGTATAACGAGTGGAGTCCTTTAAGAAAGTTTATGGTAGAGAAATAAATATGAACTTTTCTGAATTAAACGGCGGTGTTAGCAGTGTTTAGGTAAAGACATCAACTTCAACAGACTGGCAGTCAGACAGACACTTTTTAACCGACTTCAAAATAGAAGGAGGTTATCAATTCGACGCGTTTTTTGTTTTGGCGACGCGATAATTCCGTAACTCCATAATTCCGTCTAGAAACAGATTTCAATAATAGGTAGTGCACCTATACAAGGAAAGGACCCTATAGTAGCCACTCAAACGTACAGTGCCCACTGGCCAGATAGGTAGGTAAGTACTTTTAATAAATTGACTCACATAAAATGAATGTTTGACTTCGCAACCGCCATGTTAATGTATTTTTAATAACAGAAACGCAATTATTCTTAGTATTTTGTGATCACATTTTATTTACATCGCCAGTTAGGTACCACCTGTTCAGGATCATTTTACTAATACTTAGTAACCAGATGCACCGTAAACGAGCAATTTTTCAATTTATTGCTAAGTGTTAGGTATGTAGGTACTAGGTACATGTAATCCTATGTAACTCATCATCATTATGTAATTACTAGCTTTTGCCCCCGCGACTTCGTCCGCGTGGAATTAGATTTTGGGGTGGAATTTTCAAAAACTGTGACACACGTACTTCTTTATTTTTAACTAAAAGCTCAAATACCAACTTTGATGGAAACAGCTTGAAAAATGACGGAGTTTCATATAAACTTCCATCCCCTATTTAAACCCTTAGGGGTGGAATTTCCAATAATCTTTTCTTAGTGTGCACCTACGTCATAAAAGGAAACAACTGTAAAAATTTCAAGTTTCTAACTTCAGTTGTTTAGGCTGTGCGTTGATATCTCAGTCAATCAGTCAGTCAGGACTTTGAATTTTATATATATAGATGTAACTGCCTCGTTGGTCTAGTGGTTAGCAAGTTCAACTGCAGATGACGAGGTCCCGGGTTCGATTCCCGGTTCGGGTCATAAAATGTATTGGGTTTTTCTGTCAAGAAATTCTCAGTATTAGCCCGGAGTTAGGAAGTTAGCGGCTGTCGTTACTGCGCCTGATCTCTCTCCGGTCATATCGGATTTGCGTCCCATCGGACTATAAGGAGTGCACCTGTGTTTGCGCACACACTTGTGCACTATAATATCTCCCGCGGAGGTGATTGCTCGTCATGGCTGGATTCGGTCGGGAGGACATTATTATTACAAGTTATTAAGTATAGTATAAAAGGAAAAGGTGGCTGACTGACTGACTGATCTATCAACGCACAGCTCAAACCACTGGACGGATCGGGCTGTCTGGCATACAGATTATTATTATTAGAGCTTTTATGGAGTAGGCATCCTCTAAGAAGAGATTTTCGAATTTTCAACCCCTAAGGGGATAAAATAGGGGTTTGAAAAATCAAACTTAAAGTGAGCGAAGCCAAGGGCAAAAGCTTAAAAGTTATCTATATAGATAAATAAACATTTATTCAGCTCACACAAAAATTAATAGGTAGGTACAAAGTTTGAGTAACATATCCTCAACATATAAGTATATCCTTACTTAGGTCCGTTGATGAGCTTCAGATTCTAAGCTATAAGGAGTTAGGGTTGGGCCTCAACGGAACCATTTCTTTAATTCCCATCGGATTTTTTAAATTTATAAACCACACCAAATAGCCCCATTTTTCATTCCTTACAAGCTTGACAAATTTAAATCCTATACCCTTACCATTTAACTAAATCATATTCAAATTTTCGAAAAATCTCACAATTCTCACAAGAAATCCTCATGCTTGAACGAGACGCAAAATAGATAAAGGGCGTATGAAAGAGATGCAAGGATATAAAGTCATAAATATCGCACAGCTGGGTGTTTCTTACCCGATACTTTTTTCTCCAAAAACGAAGATCACCTCGTCGTTTACGAGTAAAGATAGTTGCGCACACAAGTGTTCAAAAGATTTCAGATTTATTTTTTATTTAAGTACCTTAGGTTTATTTTACAAAATCTACTAATATTATAAATCCGAAAATGTGTTTGTTTTTTTGGTTTGTTAGTGTCCTTCAATTCCCGCTACAACAGAGCTACGGATTGACTGATTTTTTGCATGGGTATACTTGAGAACCTGGAGAGTAGGTAATACAGGCTACTTTTTATCCGGAAAAATCAAAGAATTCCCGTGGGATTTTTAAAACTAAATAAACGCGAACGAAGTCGCGGGATTCAGCTAGTCACAATATAAACACCTAAAAGTTGTAACGAGGAAATGTAAACAGAAAACTGGCGTATTAGGTACCTCACTGAACACACTGAATATACGAACAGCCAATCCAAAAAGCCCTCCGGTCACCGTGGATGACAGATCCTTTTAAAAAGGATCTAACTTCCTCGCCACATTACCCCCAGGGTTTCAACGATCAGAATAGGAAAATACTTTTGTGAAATTGACTAGAGTGTCTGTCTATTTTACAAAATTATTTAGGGTAAGGATGCCGAATATGAGATGGTTGCCAAATATGAGATAGTTAGGTTTTGGCGAAACTAATCGCCGCAGCTATTTGGCGATACTGTCATCAGAAGCCGCGTGGCAACAGACTGAAACATGTGTTGGTGCTTCCCAGTTCGAGGCGAAGTCAGGTTGTGTACGTGCGGATTTTTACGAAACCACAAAACCCGATTTTTGACACCAAATATTAACGAGGTATGTTACAACTTTATAGTCACACTAAATGATTTAAATTTACAGTCATTGTATCAGTTATATGATTAATTTTACAATGCATTTGCAGTTTAGTTGTATTTTCTTCGTCAAAAAATAATAGGCAGCCTAGTTTTTAAATTTGGGTGTTTTCCTAATATGAGACACGTGGGGGCTCCTTAAATGAGATATCTCATATTAGGATGTATAGAAATAAGACTATTGAAAAACCTCTTTTTCTAGATCAAAGAAGTCCTAGGACCACGATGCCTTAATATGGGCCGTGAGTGCAGTGCGAAGCAAAAAAATACGTTACCTAATAGCGTCAAAACTTTCGATGTTCCTAAGAGTATCCTAGAACGTTATGTCAAAAAAGATGCTAATGCAGAAGTATTTGTCAAGGTTCATGGGAAGACCTCCAGCTTTTTCTGACTATTTAGAAGAAAAAATAGAAAAATATTGTAAAGTTGGACTAACGATTTTATGGGTTACATCTACATCTGAAGAACATCAAGCACTTGGCACAAGCACATGATAATATATTATTAAGTTGTTACTAAAACCTTTTTATTTAGTAGTACGATGTTGTAGATTAATAAATATCGCCAATAAAAAGTTTTTTTGAATTGATTTCTTTCCTTTTTCTCAAATCTATACTATCTCATATTAAAAACCCTTGGTATCTCATAATAGGAGACCATTTCCCTGAGACGTAATTTCTGACTTTCCTAATAATATCTGATATAACAAAAAATCTATTATACCTAGCACTAAACGGTCTTTCAAAGATAAACTTCATTAAATACTTATCGAATATAAGTGATTTTCATAGTCATTAGTGCAATAATTTATTTTTTATGGCCGAATATGTAAATGGTATCTCATATTCGGCATCTTTACCCTACCTATCCAGTTTGATGGTCGAGACTCATGGCTTCATCTACTTTGATTTAGTTTTTAAAAATCCCTTGGAAACTTTTTCTTATCTTCATATCTCTATTATGTGAGATGAGTATCTACGACCGACTGTATCATTTTTAACCGATTACGAAAAAGGAGGAGGTTATTAATTAGGGCGATATCTTTTGTTTTGTGTAATTTAAGACAGTAATAATGGACCGTTACATTATCACTTGCTGTCAAACATCAATGCACTGACATTGACGCTAGGACTCGCAGGCTAGACAATTATTATTAATTTTATTAATTAAGTACTAATTTTATAAAGTGAACAAGTGTAAAAAATAATAAAAATACCTACGAAGCATATTTTATTAACTCCTAAGTAGATACACAGTATGGTGCTATCACTGTTATCACAAAATTCTTGCGACCCTTTATGTTATGTTAACAATTTTCCCACCGCCAGTACAATAAAGAGCAAGCTAATAAATTCAAATAGGCTTTATTGGAAACCCTACGGCATCCGACACCGGTCGTATCAATATAGTGTGTTTTATTAATTCCACCCCCCCTCCCACCATTACTCACTGCGATATCAGGTTTAGGAGTTATTCGTATTGGGTACACGATGGACGATTATTGTTTGAGGACGCTTCAAGAGTTAAGTGGAGATTGAGAAAATTCCTTTACTTTTTGATCGAGACTTACCTACGCTGAGATCTATAGAGCGTGCTCTGGCTCAGCTCAGACCCAAGATAGGGTTAAAACGAGACACAAATATATAAACAGAGTTAAAATAAGACAGATTTATATCAGAATATAAATCTGTCTTATTTTAACTCTGTCTTGAGTCTGAGCAGAGTGAGAATGCGGTCTATTTTCAGCCTTAGTCCGCGTGAAGTTAGGTTTTGAAAATATCCCTCTGGAACTTTTCCGGGATAAAAAGTAGACTATGTCACACTCCAGGTCCTCAACTATAGTCATGCAAAAAATCACGTCGATACGTAGCTCTTTTGCGACGTGATTGAAGGACAAACCAATAAGCACTCCTTCGCATCTAAAATATTATTCTAGTAGGGATGAATTATGACACCCTTTCACAACACAGTAGGTACGTTATATTTTAACTAGCTTTTGCTCGCGGCTTTGCTCACGTTAAGTTTGATTTTTCAAACCCCTATTTTACCCCTTTAGGGGTTAAATTTTCAAAAATCCTTCCTTAGTGTGCGCCTACGTCATAAAGGGAACCAACTGTAAAAATTTCAAGTTTCTAACTTCAGTAGTTTAGGCTGTGCGTTGATATCTCAGTCAGTCAGTCAGGACTTTGAATTTTATACATACTTATAGATAATAATTTTCCGCGAGCTCATTGTAAAGCGATGATACTCAATATCCCAA
The DNA here is from genome assembly GCA_933228805.2 of Hipparchia semele. Lineage (NCBI taxonomy): Eukaryota > Metazoa > Arthropoda > Insecta > Lepidoptera > Nymphalidae > Hipparchia > Hipparchia semele. The sequence goes on from OW121731.1 coordinate 3,902,900, forward strand.
TGGTTAAGGATGCGAACTGAAAACTGCAAGGTCGCAAGTTCGATCCCCAGTCCCCATTAGTTGCACTACTGTATGTCGTACCCACTCCTAGCACAAGCTTTCCGCTTATTTGGAGGAGAGAGGAGAATTATTCAAGTTCAGCTAGGCCGATATCCATTAAAGCCGGCAACGCATTTGTGGTGCCTCTGGTACTACAAGTGTTCATGGGCGGCGGTAATCACTTTACATCAGGTGACCCGCCCGTTTGGCCGCTATTCAAATTTTTTTTTAAACTTTTTTAATGTAAAGTTCATTTTAAAATGGTCGCTTTTCACGTGGGTGTGATTTTTAATATCAGGGAATGCATCGGGCACCGGCGGGTTCCATATCTACTAATTATCACGTCTAAGCCGATAGATAGAGATATTTTTGTTTCTTTTACTCTTCTGCTCACCCACTTAATAACATTCTTCACGGTCAGAACAGAGAAATCGTAGAGACGTTATTAGTATTTAAATAATTTAAAGTTATGTTTTATGATTTAAAAAAAAAAACTATAAAAATACCACTGATACACAATACATATATTAAAATACTTATGATGATAATTATCTTAGAAGGTAACGTATTATTATTATTAAACGTATTTAAATTAATTTAAATGCCTACATAACTTATATACGTAGTACGTGCCGTGTGGTCCCGGCAGAGCAGAATGTGACCACCCCATCTCTTCCCATGGGTGTCGTAAGAGGCGACTAAGGGATTCCAGCACCTCAAATCTGAAGGTGGCGCAGCAAGGTGATGTGATGCGCCTTTAAGGCCGTCGACCCTAATTCAGATCTATTTAGCTTTGGCGACCAATTCACTGCATCCCTGCTACCACCAGTCGTCCCGGGCAACCGGTCCACTGGATCCTGGTAGCATGGGACGAGAGAGTGGGTTTGCAGATGCGCAACTGTTTACTCACTTAAAACAACTCCCGCGCAAAAGGACCTTGGCTAGATTTTGGATTTTGAGCGAAAGTCCTATGGCGATGGAGCGATGGCAGTGGGAACTCGGATTATAATGCATTGGGCCAGTTACACTGTGCCCCGTGCAACCGGATCTTCCAAACCAAATTTGGTTTCGCTAGCCATATTCGCTCTCATAATCGGTTCTAGCCAGGACCGCCGTTGACGGACACGTCAAGGAGGATCATATATACGTGCCTACCATTGAATCAAGAGAGAGTAGGCATATTTTATGCATCAGGTGAGATTGCAGTCTGGCGCAAGTCTTTATATCTACCTACCCATTATTAAAAAAAAATATTTTTAACAATATTAGTGAAATTTTGTAGACCCGCTCTAGAAAGTAAGATATGGATATACCTAATGCTGAGATCTATAGAGCATACTCTGACTTAGCTAGGACTTAAGATAGATTTAAAATGAGACACAAATATGCTCTGACATAAATCTGTCTCATTTTAACTCAGTCTTGAGTCTGAGCAGAGTGCGAGTGCGGTCTATGGATTTCAGCCTGATTTAGTTGCCCAACTTGAAATTGTAAGTCTGCGGGTAGTGTTTGTGTACAACAGAATTAGCAACAATGTCGTCTCTATGTATTTCTCTGTCGAATTCGCCTCGTAGTCAGCGGTCAACTCTGGCGGAAGTAAATCTAACCGTTCAGTTTTCCTCACAAACCTTTTTTGGGTTCCGTAACCTAAAGCGGCGATCCACCGCTATTGGAACGGAATCTTCTGTAGAGTTATTAGATTAGTAAACTCGCTTTTTTATTTCTAGCCCCCGCACAAACGTATAAGACTTCCCCTTCACACGTGAAACTTATAACCCTGTGTGCATGTGTGTCTGTGTGTCTGTAGGTCTGTCTGTTCCCTCATAGCTCTCAAACCGATTTTAATGCGGTTTTCTCTGTTTGAAAGTTGACGTGATCGAGATGGATCTTATCTACAATTTAAAACATGCTCAAGCGTTTGATGATCATCAGCTCATATTTATTTATTTATTTCCGTTTCGTACGGATTCATGCAAACACTTCCACAAACAAAGAGTCTAGCGGGAACGACTGAGCAAGCAAAAAGAGCTCAAAAAGAGTTAAAATGAGCTCGATCAGACGTGTCACGTGGGTATAAGGCAACTTTCAAAACTTTTTGTTTGTGTTTTTTTTTATGTTAATTTTTTTTGTGGAAGGTTAAGCGTGTTTTTTAAAAGTGGCGTTTCGACCGGAACCCTTTGCATGAAAGTGCGTTTCACACTTAACTATTCTTTCCCTTAGTGACCTCCTCCCAGAAAGTTTACGATTTTAAAAAGTGACACAAAAAACGAAAAAATAAACAAATGGGAATCTTTGGGAATTGGGAACGGTCTCGATTCCCGCCTGATTGACTTATCCTGCAGTATTTTAAAAATGAATTAATTAGCACTTAAGATTTAACAAAGCTGTGCTATTTAAACAGTTTTTTATTATGGTATAATAATATAAAAAACTATTAGATAAAGGAACCAATAAAGGAACAGGTACCTATCGTATTGTTGAATTTATTGCGTAGTAAAGTACGACTAAGCTACAACATTAATTAATTATAGTTAGCCACTAGAATGAGCACTCATGCTATAACATTAACATGATTGTTATTATAAAAGGATCTAGCTCATTATATAAAAAAATTATTCTCAAATATAATTTTAAATTTTTACTTTTTGGTATTAAAAATCGAGTAGCGTCATCTATGAACATTCGTCTGAACTACAATAAACTCTATACTGTAGCGACATCTAGTTGTAAATGTAAGAACTACGACACAAAATGCAGGGTGTAATGTAAACCTACGGTGTAATCCAACCAAGAACCATCAAACAAAATGATTCATCAAAAAGTTACTAGGTTTCTCAACAGGTGTCGCAGATATAACACGGTTATAATGAATGTCCACCAAAAATAAGAGATTACCTAGCACTCAAATAGCATTTCTATTTTGCCGGGTAATACAGAAAGTAAGTTAGAAGCGGTAAAGTCAATACAGACAAAGCGCGTTCTTGTCTATGGCTCCATGGATTTGTTCCTATATTTCCTTCAGTGTTGCAAACATAGTAGATTTTCCACTAAAACTGGTGGTTCCTACCTCAATTTTAGAGACGAAATACCTATTGCTTTTAGTGGCTGACGGGTTTTCTAGTTACTCGAATTACGATCTAAATCGAGTGATGCATGCGAAAATGCGAACACTCAACCAATAAGCCACTTACACGTTTTGAAATATAATTTTATATCGAATGGAATGTTATAGAATATTTTTCTAATCAAATCGGCACCTACCAAGGAATGATATCAATTTGAAGTCAACGATAATGGTGCAGAAAAAAATTATTAATTCCAAGAACACAAGTTAGATTAGTTGTATTCTATCATTTATTTATTTAATTATATTAAATGATATATATATATAATTTATTCATTATTATTATTAAACAATTTTAATGTTCCGATCTCGAATAATTTGTTGATTTACTAATTACTATAATATTGTTTTTTCTTTTATTCTAAATTAAAACTAAAACCTAAATATCAAAAATAAAAGCTAAATAGGTACCTAAATAATTAAAATGTAATGTAATGTAATATTATGTTGATTTATTTCTAACAGTTAATATTTTATTACGTAATAAAGGAAAATTACAAATGTTCTTATTGTTTTCTTTCGTAAAAACTATGTTTAGTTATGTGGTTTTAATAGTTGAAACTATTTATGGTAGAGGGCTTAACAGTTAACAGTGTTGGCAACACTGATTTCCTTTGCAGTTTGCTTTGCCTTTCTGTCAGTTTGTAATCGCTTCTGTTCGAAGCTGTTGTGTTAATTGAAAGAACGAATTTATCGTGTATTGCTAAATGTTTTTTTCAATGTTGTGACTGACATAAATTCGAAATAGTGTGTTTGTTTATCGTAAATCGAAGTGCAGTGGTTTCTGGTGTACGTGAGTTACGGATTTTGTGTTAGAATCATGATGCAGGGGACGTAATTCTTGGGATTACACCAAGTTTGCCGGCAGAATTTTGTAGTGAGTACAATCGATATTTACCCCCTTTTATTCCCAATCCACCGCCTATTGGGCTTTTAATTTACCGCGCTTTATTATAGTACACGATTTACAAAAGGTACTATAAATCTAATGTGAGCAAACATAATTTGTTTAATAAGGTGTCGAAGCGCATGATTTCTTTTTATTCATCGACGTTTTTTACTAGAATAGTGACTTAAACTGTTAAAACAGTCAAGTTATTTCTCTCTTTTGCATTGTAATTAGTTCTGGCCAATTAGATATCTAGTTGGTCGGCAAGTAACAAGAAAGATCGCTCATCACAGCATAGTTATGTTGATAAACTTTTTGTTTCTGTATTCCAGTTAGAATTATCTAGGTACAAATACAATACATAGTTACCTACTCTTCTCATAATGGGTAACTGTAGTCCCTCTACCTTATATGTCTTAGGTAATACAGTAATAAGATTTTATAGCATAAATGTAAAAATGATTGCTTTTTAATGAGTTATTTTTATGAAATTATGTTAAGCAGTTACCATAGGTAAATCAGTGTTGAGTCATCTTCATTTTATTACTTACTAAACCTTTTTTAGTTGTTAGTTATGAGTATAATAGTCTCCAAAATACAAATTTAATTGCTGAGCTGAATTTCATCAACATTGATTCAGCAGTTTAGGTGTAAAAGTTCTTATTCAACGAACATGAATCTATTCAGATAAATGAAAGCTGAAAGATATTAGCATCTTCTATTTCTGTTTCAGATTGTTGCTTAGTTTAGTAGCATATAAAAATTAAAAATAGTGCAAAATTTTTCTCAATGTTCCTTGTGAAAAAAGACAGCATTACATTTAAAAGCTGACAATTTATTTTGCAACAGCTACTGCAAAATTGACAGGTTGATGCAGCTACAGGATTGTCTCAAAATTATTTCTACAGTGTGACAATTGCAATCACCTCTGACTGACTATGACCATCTCTCGCTATTAGCTAAAATGCATATAAATTGATGACCTCTCTAACGCAATGGTGAGAGCTGTGGTCTTATATCTGGGAAGTCTCAGGTTCGATTCCCTGTGGGGCAATTTGGGAATTTATAATTTCTCGATTGTCTCTAGTCTGGTGGTCTGGTAGCTGTAGCAGTGGCTAGATGCCACTTTATCGTCAAAGACATGCCAAAATGCGATTTAGCGTTCCAGCATGCAAAGACCGATTAGGGGGTATGGGTTGAATATACACTGCCATACCCCTTCCGAGTTAGTCCTCTACCATCTTAGACTACATTGTCACTTACCAGTGGGAGAGCTCGCAGTCAAGTACTATCTTGTCAATTAATAAAAAAAAAACCAGCTGAAAAGTGAATCAATCACAGCAATGAGATAGTGTTGAGGCCAATCATTCAATTGGATCTTGCGGCTTAGTTAATATCACAATTCTCATGCTATACGTAATTCTTTGTCTTTTAATTAGTTGTATATTATGGCATAGTTTACCACACTTGAACTTTTCCATTTAAAGAATTACCGTGGGATTATGTAACAAATTCTATTAACTGGATTAACAGTAAACCCTGCTTAGTTAGCGTCATTCAACACCTTCTTTTTTTAACATTTAACATTTTGTATTTGGTTTATTTTAACACCCTGCCAGTTAAGGGTGAACTGTTTATTATTAGACCAAAGAGATGTTTCATGATCAAGGGCTGAAATAAACTTAGAACTGACACTGGTAGAATTTAAATAAACTTTTCAATTTTTTTTTCAAAAAACCTGCATCCACCAAGTGCCGATTTAGGATTGTAGACCTATCCTAAATCTATGGTTAAATTGGTAGTTCTATATTGGTTGTGTTATGGAGTTTATTTTATCTAGTTAGGTATCTTTTAGGGAAACATCTTTGACTCCTTAAAACCAAAAAAAAAGTCAAGTCAAGCAGCAACCTTTTATAATTTTACTAAAGAAAAATACAGTTTGTTAGTCAAGATCTGAAATTGTAGGTGATAGTTAGGTACAATTGACCAATTGACCTTGCTGTGTTGCTTTGTAACAACTGCGCCAGTTTTTGTGCTAGCGCAGTCTATTAATAATTATGCACTTTGTATTAAAATTATGATTAATCACTAATTTTGTTTTTTAAAACGAAAGAAAAAATACCGATTGTATGTACCTACGGGTAAGCTTAGACCATTGAATGGTTTAAGTTCGTAAGGTCCTGAAAAAAATCACTAAAAACCATTATTACCATTTTAAAGTAAAAATACTCTAAAATGGTAATGACTTTGCCCTATGGTGTTAGGGGTCATTTCTCGTCTTTATAGAATTTAGACGTTTTGCAAGTAAACCTGTAGTGTACCTACCTACTCAACTTAATAGACAAAATTGCGTAAATGTAAACTAAAGTTGTACTTATCTATATTATTACCCGCCATTACTCCGTGTTGTATCGCGAACGCGTCGAGGAAACTAAGTAAAAGAAACCCAAAGTGCAGTAAAAGCCCCTGATTTACGATTTAGATGTGGGGCAGATAAAAGACGCTCACTGTATCACACGACTGTCTACTCGGCAATAATAAATGAGTAGTTTCAGGCTTTGAAATGTTCTCGACGAAAAAGTAGACTTGAGTGTAATAGGCCCTAAGTTAAGACTCAATAGGGTAGACTGGGTACGGTTGTGCCAGGGTACGGTTGTGACAGTCGTCATATTAGCGAAACTGTAAGGAATACCGGGGAGAGTGCAAGGGGAGAGAGGAGCAGTGTGCCCGTCTGAATGTGTTTCACAGTATTACGTCAGCCATTGCGCGACATTAACGCTAGCAGAGGCCTATATTACTTTTTAACAGTCAAAAGTAAGTATTCTTATTCGATATATTTTAATAATTGTTGTTATATGTGTACAGATATAGCAATGAGTGTTTTTCTTCACGAAAAGTGAAACATTAGTAGTTATTTAGCTGTAATTACTTTCTACATATGTTATGTTGTATTGTCATGGCAATTGTTTTTTCGCGAAGGAATGCATTGGGTACGGTTGTGACATATTTTCAGGGTACGGTTGTGACAAAAGTAAAATTGTTATTTTTGCTTTTAGATGCCTAGGAAACGTTTGAGAAAGACCGAAAGAGGGCTGCGTGATCCAACCACAATATGAAGATGCTTATAAAGAAGTGAAACGCGGAATTTCTTTACGGAGAGCTGCGGAAATGCATGAAGTTAATCGCACCTCTTTGTTGTGATACATTCGTAAACGTAATGTAATATGAAGACTGTTATAATAAATCTGTTTTGTTGTTATACCGATTAGATTGTAATTAAAGACTGTTATTGTACTCGTAACTGTCGACTGTTGTTTTAAACCAGAAAAGTGTTCCTAGACTTTATTTCTTTTGTTTCGTTAATATTAAATTTTCCAGAAGAAGATTTATATTGCCTTATGTAAGATATTATCTGCAATAAAAGTGATTTTAGACCGTTTTTGTGTATTTTTGAACCAGTCACTACCGACCCCAAGCACTGTCACAACCGCCCCTGGGGTGTGGTCGGTTGTGACATTTTTTCTTTTTTTTCTGATGTGCTCGTGTGAATTAACCATTGTACTTAGGTGCAAATTTTTTGTATTTTTACGTAGATAAATGAATACTTTACCATAAAAGACATCTTTCTTCCAGTTAAGTGGCATACTAAGAAAATTATCGTCGATCTATTGAAAATTGTCACAACCGTACCCAGTCTACCCTATGCATGTAGTTACTTGCCATTAGCAAGTTAAGTTGATGTATCTTATTATTAAGTAGAATTGTAGCAATACTTTGTTAAAATTCCAAAGGAAAATGTGCTTTCAAATAGCGTAAGTTACGGTGTAAATCATTTTAAAGTCTACGAACTGCTGCGAAATTAAAAAAATCTCTACAACTCTTTGGCTGGTATGTACTTGTTCGGTGAGGACCAAGCTTAGGTACCTACCTAACAGATTAGGGGTATGGGTTGAATGTATACCGCCATACTCCTACCAAGTTAGCCCGCTACTACCATCTTAGATTGCATCGTCACTTACCATCAGATGAGAGCGCAATGAAGGATTACCTTGTCATATCCATCGAAAAACAACACAACACCAACACGAAGCACCACACAAACTCCTTGTTCCTGTGTTTCTTCTATTCTGGAGAAACGACAGCGGTACGGCGCGAGCGGCGCGTGTTGCCCTATAGATTTTTTCTGCTTTGACGGATTACAGCAAAATACTGCTTTTTCTTTTGTATTATGACGGAATTCCGCAAAGTTACACCTGTATTATATCCTGTATTATATCTGTAGCTACTCATGTATGACGTAATCGTAGTTTCAGTTCTGTCGATAGTTCCCATAAGTTTTTATTTTCAGTAAAACGTCCACAGGTTTGATCGAATAGCGTACTCTCTAGCAACTTCATAAAATTAACCTACTTATTTATAAAAAATCTATACATCAACATCCAAGACCGCTAAGTAACTAACTAATTACGCCGAACCGGTAAATAAGAGAAAACAGTCTTTAGATACCATGTAAGAGATGATCTAAAATTAGTATTCCTTTAGCGCGCAGAGCAACGTCCTAAGCTGCTTTAATATTATTTTTTTATTTCTGACACATGCAGTTCAGACCATGTTTACGTTGAACCTACATTAATACGTAGAGGCTTGTTCACACATGTAAACGTTTTCTGGAGATTGAATCATTTTTATTTGGTAAATAAAAATGATTCAATCACAGGCTCGCGAGTTGTTGAAACGCGATTTGTGTGAAAATGGACGATAAAGAGGTTCATAGTTTGGGTGAAAAAATATTTCGGCATAACTGGCTAGTATTTTTAGGGTTCCGTATCCTAAGGGTAACCAACGGGACCCTATTACTAAGCCTGCGCTGTCTGTCCGTCCATCCGTTTGACAGCCCGCTGTATCTCATGATCCATAATAGGTAGAGAGCTAAAATTTACAGAGAATGTGCATTTCTGTTGCCACTATAACAACAAATAATAAAAATAAAAATAAATTAAAACGTGACGTAACCACGTAGAGTATAAGAACTACTAAAAACGTGTTTTTTCCGTCTTTTTTTTGTACAGAACCCTTCGTATGCGAGTCTGACTCACATTTGACCGGTTATTTATGTATTATTTATTGCAGAATACACAATATGCTTTTCATTTTCAGGATATATCGCATCGGATAGTAGACGTACTTAAATGAAGATTCTTATGCTGAGATCTATAGAGCGTGCTTTGACTCAGCTCACACTCAAGATAGAGGTTAAAACGAGACACAAATATGCTCTGACATAAATCTGTCTCTTTTTAACTCTGTCTTGAGTCTGAGCTGAGAGAGAGTGTTTTCTAAAGATCAGCCTAAGGGGTCGTTATCTACTATATAAAAATAAGTCGGGTTTTCCTTCCTGACGCTATAACTCCAGAACGCACGAACCGATTTCCACGGTTTTGCATTCGTTGGAAAGGTCTCGGGCTCCGTGAGGCTTATAGCAAAGAAAATTCAGGAAAAATTTCAACAATTTAAGAACGCGGACGAAGTCGCGGGCGTCCGCTAGTATCGTATGAAAAAACATTATTTCGTACGCGGCATCTAATCCTCCGCCTTGACACATTCTATTGTTTTATTTATCGTTCTTCAGTAGGTAGGTATACTAGAAGAACGATAGATAATACTCCATTAGGGGGGTAGACGACTTCAGAGAGTCTAAGCTGAGTGAGAGTGCAGTCTATAGATTTCCTCCTTAGTCCCTAGTAAGTAGTAAAATAAAAAGGTCAACGTCCGCATCCATTATTTTAACCAAAAAATAAACATTTTGTAATATGGTGCGAACGACGAAAACGGAAAGTTCGTAAAAGGCCCGGTTTTGTTTACTATATCCTTTTACGATGCGGTTAATTTCCTAAACTTTAAAACAGTAATACCTTAAAAAGAATAGATGTGAATTAAAATGTAGAGCAAACTTGTTCAAAAAGAAACAGTGTGTCTATACCAGAAGTTTACTTATAGTCCGGGAGCCCGAACATTGAAAGCCCGTCATGCGTAATTGTTTTTATGTGAATTCACATTAGACGAATAAAATAAAATGCTTGATAATTATGCGTTACTTTAAAAATCGGCCAAGTGCGATTCGGACAAGCACACGAAGGGTTCCGTACCATGGTGCATTGTAACAACGATTTTTAAGATCGACCAAAAAAAGCCAAAAAAAAACACGTTTCTAGTAAGCCCCCTTACTAGAAACGTGTTTTTTTGCTTATGGTTTGTGTAGTTTAGCCATTTGCGCGGAAGATATTATATTATACTGTACAGGTGTGTGCGCAAAGATAGGTGCAACCTCCATTCCCTCAGTCTCATAGTCCGTTGGGACGGAAATTCGAGGAGAGAGATCAGGCGCAAGAAGTTCTTCTTGCTTTACGTATACGCGCTTTCTTTATGACACACCGCCAACTCCAGGCTAGAACTGAGAATTTCTTAATAGAAAAACTTTTAACAGAATACATTTTTTGGCCCGACCCGGGAATTGAACCCGGACCTTGTGATTTTTTTTATACATTATAGGCACACCTTTGACCTCTATTACACGTGATGGAAAGTGATGATGTGGGCTAAGGTAACACGTCGTAGAAGATTCCTATTCACTGTTGCTTTAAAGATACCCAAATTGTACGTGTTTGGAAACACAGATCTTGGAAGAGGATCCGTAGTTGAATATGCTAACCACTTAACCAACATGGCAGTTAGAGGAGAGCAAATAACATTGCTTGCAACTTGCAAGGGCGACCTCTTTCGCGTAAGCTCTGTGAACTAATGGTGCACTATCAAGATCCGAGAGCCTATTGTATTCAATTGTAATCAACTCGTGGAAGGAACTTACCCACGTTTAATTGGTATGTTTAAATAGGTAAACTAGCTTTTGTCCGTGACTTCATCCGAGTGGGTTTAAGGTTTTCATAATCTTTGATAACCCACTTTAACTGAACTTTTTTATTCAGGATGAAATAATTTAGATCATTTCTTGTATAACCATGACTGGTATAGTCCCGAAAATAATCCGATAATAAACCAATCAATAAACCAGAGACAAATGGACAGACAAAAATTTTAAAATTGGCTTAATAGTATGTGAACGGCTTTTTTTTAATTATTGATATTTATTAATTTATATTGTATTTTTCATTATAATTTGCTCTGTGTATTGTGCTATGAAGTAATGTATGTATTACAAGTTACAAGCTGTTACGAGCTTAACGAAAACCAATAAAAATCTTAAATATTTGACTACGATCTCTTCTTCTTTTCTTAAGTATGAGGAGAGTGTTCATTTTATTAGTTAAATTCTCAATTGGGATCCAAAACGCCCACAAAATCATGTCCAACGAAAGGTGAAATTAAGGTCTAAGTACTTAGTACTTAGTGTGCTCCTACGCTTATTGCTACTTTGTTTGTAAATGTGTGTGGCGTTAAAGCTCAAAACTAAGTGGTCCAGGTGTACAATCTAGCCAATTAAGCATGACCCACGCGTTTCATACCCATAATTAGATTGGATTCGCTTTACAGAGCTCTATTCAAGATTGTCTAACGAACAATAACAGTGCAACTGTAATAGCTGTTGCATCATCGGACATTCAATTGTGCTGTGCTCTGTGTTATGTGACTCAGTTTGTATTGCCATTGACATTCGATTTAACTGTGTTAGCTTATCGAGGTTTATCTTGTATCTAGATTATGTGGGGAACATGTGAGGAGCAAGTTGTTGAAATTCTTTTGTTATCAAATTGTATCAATAAAATATGATTGTCTAGGATATAAAACTTTAATATAATCTAAGAAATTTTATAGACTGGATTAAAGAAACTAAACGAAAAAGCCAACAACTTCTTATAATCCTTACTAATATTATAAATACGAAAATGTTTTTTTTTGTTGGTTTTTAACGGAACAACGCATGGACTAAATATTGTCATGGATCTTTCCTTTCATAATCTTTCCTTCCATAATTATTATGAAGGTAGTACAAAAAGTTGCGAATACATAAAATATAGTACTTAATTATAAATACTAAATACTCAAGTTAACGTACTTACGTAAGTATCAACACGTAATATCGATCTCTCCGTCAAAAATGTTCGAATGCCCACGAATTATTATGATCAGATTCCTAAGATCTTATAAAGCTTTACAATGAAGGAAACGGGTAGGTGCGCTGGTATATTTTTTTGATTAAATATCCACTTGATTGAACAAAGAAAGATTTCCAGGCAAATATTCATTTTACCTTTCTTACTTCGAGCCAAAAGAAACATGTTTCTAGAGGATGGGGACATAATTGGAAAAGTTTACCTTACCTTGACTAATAAAAAATTAGGCAAAAGGAAATTCGAAATAGAAATTAGAAGAGAAAGAATTACTTATCGAGTTCGTACAGTTACATTAACGTGGAATAAAAAAATAATTAAGTAAGTTACTGAATTATTGATAAATTCTAGCGAAGCCCGAGCAGTGTTTTAAAACTTCTGGGAAATAAAGTCGCAAGCAACTTTTCTGCAAGTACAAAAGATTGAAAGTATTCAATACTTATTTTGACCTATATTTGACCTTTCATAATAAAAAAAAAATGTTCTTGTTAAAGGACAAAAGGTTTTTAGTAAAGGAAAAGTTAAATTTTAGTTGATTAACATTCCCCGATATTTAAAGGTTAAAGTATGAAAGGTTGTTAATTGCTATTACTATTACTTATTTCAGAATAGACTCCTCGACCATCGATAGACGTCCACTGAGCTGAACGTGGGTCTTTTGTGGTACTTACACAGGCAGCTGAAATTAAATTTTGGGGTTAAAATGTGCCAATTTGCATAGAAGCAGGTACTCCAGAGATCTAAGACTCTCTTCACTTTCACAAAACTTCGGCTTTAAGCGCAACATCGCGTATATGTTTAACGCGTATTTGAGAATCCCTTCGGCTGCTGCAAAGGGTCGGCGACAAAACTAATCTAGACAATTTTCCGGGCCAGTAGTAATTCATTAGGACACGCTTATCGGGGTCAGTGGCTGACCAGCCGAGCCGAACAAAAATCTTTTGACACTTTTGAGTGTGGGTCCTATATCCAAACAAAGTGACGTGTGCGTGATTATGGCTCTTTTATAGGTTACAGTTGCAACACGCAATCTCAACGCGTAGCCACGTCAAGCTTGTTATATAAAATCGTAGAAAGTACTTCTTTATCAACTAAAAGACTTCTTAGACAACTAGGAGATCTCTTTCTTAGGCTTGTATGCATCAGTCTTGCACCTCCGTATCCAGCGGCTCCCGGCGACTCGTCTAATGTCGTTGGTCCACTTAGTGAGGTGAGCCAAAACTGCACTTTCCGATACGAGGTCACAACTCCAGCACCTAGGTATCCCAACGACCAGCAGTTCTTCGTTCGAGAGAATACGTACATAGTAAATAAGTATTGTCTATGATTAGAAATACTCATGTACAACACACCTTATAAGTTTTTGATCTTTCAAAATACTACAATTTAAATTGACTGCATAACTTGGCGTGTACGTGTAACAATAAAATTGGGTTTCCGACATCAATGCATGCATGTTTACGTCATAGATTGATAAGATTTGGTAATCGATTTATTGCCAATCTCACTATTCTTACAGACGACCAAGCGAGAGCTTAATAAGTAGCGGTTCGTGATCAAAGAAAGTGAACTTCAATTACTTTCCCAGTTTCATATCTGGCTGACCGAGTCTCGAGGAACGGATCGATTCTTTCCGAAGATGTGACGGCCATTAGTTACTAAACTCTAGCACTTAGACGGTCATGAGCTCTAAGTAACTATTATTTATTAAGTCTGAAAGGACATTTCCCAGTTCAGTATGGAGGCTGGTATTTCTTCTTCTCTGGAGAAATGATGGTGTACGGCGCGGGAGGCGTGTGTTGCCTTACAATTTTTTTCTGTTTGGCGGATTACAGCAAAATATTATTTTTTCTTTCAGTGTTATCATGGAATTCCGCAAAGTAACGCCTGCTTCTATCCAATATTGATAATGAATCATTATGTGAAAGAGACAAAAGAGGAACTTGTTCAATAATAATTTCACAGCATTTAAATTTTTACGCGAATTTTTCTTATTGGTGGTGGAAATTATTTATTCCTTCTAATTTTGGATGGAGTTTTCTTAACAGTATCCGCAAATCATTGGGCCATTTGTAGTACAAATTTCACAAATGCCTTTGCAGAAAATGGCCAGCTATTAGATCGCAATAATTTGCTCACCCGGGTGTGAAACAAGTCGGTCGTCTGCAGCTGTGTCACAGCTTCACTTCTTGTGCACAATATGAACGGATGACTATAAGAGTTTTTAAAATGGACTTAGATCTGACCTTCATTAGTGGATCTCAAGACTTTTCATCATATAACAACTTCTTATTCTTATTTCCTCAATAAATGAAAACCAAAACTTGCCAAAACATTCAGAAGATCTTTCTTGTGTCCCTTGTGCTGTCATAATCACTTCCGTAGTAAGAAACCCACAAGCTCTTAAAAAAAGGGATCATTCAATTGCCAGGGACATAAAGGACTATAAAGAAGATACTTTATATTTAGAAGTACTTACATGAATAAACCAGTGAAGTGAGGTGGTGACCGACGCACGACGGTTTCACACTTCAGCGCATATTCATCACGAGCTACAGGAGAGGGTATTTTAAGAGTGATATTTTTAAGTAACATGATTATCTCAGTCCTTATGACTCTCCCGCAAGCTCGAGTGAACTCGTGTTTCCATATATTCGTAGTTTTATTTTCATTTAGAAAATGTCGGGTTGATATTAAACTTTACAAATGCTATTGATTGAAACTTACCGAGTCGTAAAGCGCGACAAAAGCAAATGTTTACTAGCGCTATTTATTTTTTCACAACCACAATCAATCTCGAACCCGATATATTTTCAATTTGCAATATCAATCCGATATTGTACAATTACTCAATATTTGTATGAGATATCCAGTGGGTGTTAGTATTCAGTTGTTCACTAATAACATGAGTTTCGCTTACGGTACCCCGAGAAACCGTGTTGTCTTCTTTTTGTGACGCACATTGTGAGGTCTACACAAATACTTAAGTGTAGCAAAATATGGTATGAATTAACAACCTACTACATGAAGACCGAATCTAGACTACGAAGTAACCTTGTAAGTTGTAGGAGTTCAAGATATTATAATTATTAAAACACTGGAATTTGAATGCTTTGATATCGTGATACAAAACCTTGTAGCGCCATCTAGTATTGAGTGAAGAAACTTAAGTTATCATTATTATCGTATGTGAAACCCATCACCAGCCCGGTCGGGTCTTCTTTCAGAATGACAAGGAATTACGCCTTCACGCTCGGTAAGTGCGGTTGGCAGATGCCAAAACCTTTGAGAATATTATGTAGAACTCTTACGGTTCCTTATGATGTTTTTCACCGTTAAAGCAAGTGCTATGAAAAAGTTTATAACGCAAGGATCCCTGCGTCAGGTCAAAAAGCAAAGGTCAGGTGCGTCCCTGGGATTCGAATCCTAGACTAACCGAAAAGGAAGCCGAAAATCAGTATTCAGTGGTTTTAAGGACCTTATGAAAGATACTAGCTGATGCCCGCGACTTCGTTCGCGTGGATTGAGGTTTTTTATTCCCCCGGGAACTCTCTTATTTTCCGGGATAAAAAGTAGCCTATGTCCTATTCCAGACCATAATCTATCTCTGTGCCAAATTTCAGCCAAATCGGTTCAGTCGTTGCGACGTGATTGACTAACAAACATCCACACTTTCACATTTATAATATTATTAGGATTAGGATTAGGATTACTCTTGGTAGGTACAAGTAATGCCCCTTATTTGTGATTGCGTGTAACGCCAAAATCTAATTTCTCAATGTCATCGTTCTAGCTTAAGCGTTCGCTGAAGGCTGTATTGAGTAATATTTCTCTAAATTCTGCAATATTTAGAGGCATTGGCCATAATGACTCCGTAATTATACCAGATTTGACCGCGACTTTGACGTTGTTTGTAAAAATCCCGCAGATCCCTCTGTTTTTTTTTTTTTCAAGATAAAAGGAACTCTTGTCACTCTCTTCAACAATACTTATGCAAAAGATCACGTTGATCGGTTGCTCCGATACTGCGTGTTTGAAGGACAAATAAACAAACAAGCTAACACACTTTCGCGTTCGTAATATTGTATTAGGTTGTCATAATATATCCTGCACAATTTAAACAGAATGTTTGAAGGTGGGTGTATATTATAAAAAATAAACCGCTAATTAGTTAATTATGAATCTTTGAATCTTGATCAACAGTTAAGCGAAAGGTAGCAACAATGAGTTATTGTTATTGCTGTTAATACGGATAGGTGGTGATGACCTCAACATCACAACATACAGGATAATGTTATAGTACTTTACTTTTAGGTCGTCCACGCGTATAATAGTTATTTGTTCAACAAGATAGCAAAGTTCATTTTTGTTGCGAGTGCCTAGTTTGAATTCAAAGGCACAAGAAACAAAAAATTTGCTATCGTGTGGTTTCAACTCACTACTAGCAGTAGTAGTAGTAGTAGTTAGTTTTTAAAATTATATGTACAGAATAAATAAATAAATAAATAGTTCAAATAGGGCGCCTTTCCTGTCTAAAACCAGTGAGCAAAAGTCGTTAGTGCCAAGCTAGTGAGGTGAAAAGAATTTTTCAAATATCGTTGGAACTCTTGCTGTTCCGGAATAATAGGTGTCCGATATCCGTCTACCCAAAGCAATCCATCTTTATGCCTTTTGCCAAGATCGGTTTAGTGGTTAGACGATATTATCCCTAATATCAAAAGATTTTTTTGTGAAGGTATTATTTTCGACATAAAATGTAGCTTTAATCCGTAGGTAAATTATTTGGGTATATTATGTATCTCTAGTTTAGCCAATAGGTTCGATTTCGGTCTCATACGAAATATTCTGTGCACCCTCGTAATATTTTCGAGCACAAAGCTATTAATTCTTCAAATACATTAATATACCTAATGCATTTCTTTTCCTTTTATTGTACCCCTCCCCTTCTAATAGCCAGTAGCTACACCTCTGGCGGAAATTTAATCATCTGCCATATTGGATTTAGAGTGACGTAACAGAACCCATAGCACGCTTTTCGACGAAATGATCGATAGACAGACACCTCATTCGTCAAAATCTGACGTCTTTCCCGTCTTCTAAGCGTTAATTACTACTGGCATACTAAAGTTGGGTATTTTCTTCGTTATTTTTCATAATGTCCAGCGGCATAGATTTTAAATGAACTCTGGTAGTCAGTAAAGAGCATCAGCTCTGATTTAAACTGATGAAGCCAATTCTTCCGGCGTTTCCAATTTCATAAACTCAGTTTCCCTTGATCGTTTTCTACTTACCCTCATCTCAACCTATCGCCATCTCACTTCTGGGCCTAAGTCTCCTCATAGAATGAGAAAGGGTTAGGTTAGAGCACAGTCTACTACTCTGACCAAATGTAAATTGGCAGACTTCTCTCACCTTTTAGAACATTCAACTTTCCTATTTCCTTAATTTTTTTTAATGTTATTTATTCCTCACAATGTTTTCCTTCACCTATATCTTTCGCTTACCTCCCCAAAAGATTGGTAATATACTGTCAGCGAAATATAATAATTAAGTTCCTGAAAACTTCATTATAAGTTGTATAACGATAAACATATTTCTTTCAGTGACTAAGTAGTCTTTCATCACCGATCCCAAAATAGCTAATTATACAGAAATCATAAATGATTCGTTCAGTAAAATCATCTCGCGAAATGTCCAAATCAATTCTTCACGTTGGTACTCCGTTTTTAGATCTCGATCGCCCCACAGACGCTACCAACAGCCCTGTATTCGTCATCTGAAATAATACTTGGTATTATTGAATACTTGAAAGTTCGGCTTGTAATTTGGTGGGCTTGTTGTTCTTCTGAATTCAGTGTTTGAACTAACTTTTAGGTAAAATTTTGTTAATCGATAAATCTTATCTATTCGCCATCTGTTCCATCCATCCTTATTGTAGTATCTCCAATAGCGCCGCCCCGACACTGGCTCGGCAATGCACACGAGCACCTGTCGCACGTCTACTCGCACCGGCGGTTCGCGTAATACTGACGTTGCAACATTGCTCATGAACACACGAGACAGTGTATAGTGTATACACTACATCCCTTCCACGTTAAATAAATAAACAACTAAGATAATTTCAAGAGTTCACTTCTATATAATAATTGCCGGTATCACTAAATCCTCAAATCATAGTAGTGACATGAGTTAGACTATTCCAAAGTTTTGGTATAGTTATCTGCACGATACAGCTTTAGAATATCAGCACATATATAATAAATCTCAAATTCAAATTCATAATTACTTATTTCATGTAGGCCAACTTGTAGCTCCTATGACAAGTCAAGAATCTACCACCGGTTCGGAATTATAATAATATTTTCTAATCACTTATTCAATCTTCCCTCAGTTACAGTTTATTCACTGATTCCATTACTTTGTCTATTCTTCTCATCCTGATCTTTCTCCGGTACTGTTGTCCACTGGCCTTCAATCTTTTTAAGATGAACTACATTCCTTAACTAACTTAGTCACCTTCATTTAGTGTCGATTCTGTAGTTCCTCTCCGCACTCTTTTCCTTTCTCTTTCTGAGTGATATCTCGTCGATTCTGTAGTTCCTCTCCGCACTCTTTTCCTTTCTCTTTCTGAGTGATATCCCGTCGATTCTGTAGTTCCTCTCCGTACTCTTTCCCTTTCTCTTTCTGAATGATATCTCTGTTTCTCACTTCAGTGTCTATTCCTAATCAATCTATTTTATCCACAATTGTTTAAAATATTTTTTTTTTTTTTTTGCAGGATTTCACTAAATTTTTGTCATCTATTTTTCCGCGGCCACTTTACCTTAGAAAATAATCGACCCTTCCTTACGATCCCGGAATGGCCTTTGCGTATGGCATCTATAACATTCTTATGCGACTTCTGAGGTATCACCATCCGGTTACCTCTGAGCAATAAAGCATAGTTCGACCTCAAAAAATTTGTTATTCTTTACGAATTCATCCTGGTTGCGCTCATAAATTCATTTTCCAGTTTAGTGGTGGTCGCATGACCAATAATATAATTTTTCCAATATTTAAAATTTCCGATTTAATGGAGGCTTATTTCCAAAACCACTTTATATTTCCAATTTAATGGTGGTTGCATGACCAATAATACAAATATTCTTATACTTGAAATTCCCAATTTAATGGAGGGTTTTCCAATACCACTAGATGTTTCCAATTTAATGGTGGTCACGTGACCCGTAATACCAATATTCTGGTTTTGAAATTCCCAATTTAATGGAGGTTTATTTCCAACACCACTTTATATTTCCAATTTAATGGTGGTTGCATGACCAATAATACAAATATTTTCATACCTGAAATTCCCAATTTAATGGAGGTTTTTTCCAATACCACTAGATGTTCCCAATTTATTGGTGGTCACATTATCAATAACATAAAAGTTGTTATATCTGAAATTCCCATTTTAATGGAAATAATCTTCAACAAGTGCTTCAATATAAAAATACTAAAATCACACTCAATGTGTCCATTTTAACAAATTATAACCTTTTTCTATATACAGAAACCAAAAGAAAATCGACCTATATTGATTTAATTGTAATTAATTTTATGAACTCATCTCCTGGAATGAATTATCTGGCTTTGTCAGATCATAAAATCGCACAACACTGTCCAACCAATAACTTAATCGTCACATTACCAAAGTAATCTTAAACTGACAATACTACACCAGAAAATCAAATAGAAACAAGAAATACCGATTGACGGTTGACAATACACACGTTGCGAGTCTCATTTTAATGGACCGAACGAGCGAGGAGCAATGGTGTAATGCTCAATGAATAGTAATACCAACTTTATAAGACTACCGTTACTAGATGGCACTTTAAATAATAATCACTTTAATTTTAATCTCCGACACGGCCAGAACTGACAATCACACGTTCCCGTGTGGCAATGCACTTGTTGACAAGGAAAGGAAACATTTGAGATATACTACTTATAAGGTTCGGACTACCTGACATGTTATTTAAAATCAAATAACTCAATTTAACTGTAACCCATTAATTAATTGAAATCATAACTATCCGAATGAAAAGTTCCCACTAATTTAAATTGATCAATATCTCGGTCACACATCAATACAGAATCCATTAAAGGGACCAGTAACTGCTTAGTCGTACAATTTTAGGACCGACTGCCACCTGCAGCGCGTAACTACAACAGCGACCATCGGTCACGCAAGTTAACCAAATAAAATCAAATACACTTGTATACCCACAGGTATTCGGGTTGCATCAAATTGCCAATTGTAGTCTTCTCAGAACCCGAACCACCCTAGGCCAAAACTGTAGTTTCCTCAAGACTCGAGTTTCAAAGCATAGTCGGACGCTCATTACACCAACACAAAGTGGAAGCGATACGTCCGATGTCTGCAGATACGTCCCGCCAATGCGTACGTTTAAGCATCTTTATCAATATGATTGTCACTATCGTTATCTAACTTTAAGGGAACTTCACATCCAGGCTACCTTCGAAATCTATCGTGAGTGTACTTGTAAGTACGCTTATTGATCAATGACTTCAGAACATGTCAGTCTTCATCTAAGATTTCTGTTAATTTAAAGAACCTTTAAACTTTGGATCTAACTTAAAATGGAAACTTCATTTAAAAATGAAAACTTAAATCTCATCAGCTCAAACTAATGGACTCTATTGTCAACGGTACTCAACATAATCACTCGTAGCGTAACCCAAACAAACAAATTAAGGTTTATTATTTTGGTAAACTCTTTATTGCGACGTCTGTTCCGTCACAAAACACTTATACAATTTCCATCCAGTTACTAATACACGTAACCTCTATCCGGTTACTGCAATCCATAACCTCCATCTGGTCATCGACTTAACCAAACCAAACACCTCTATTTGGCGTTCTCACAGAGCGGGAACGCAAAACAACAAAACAGTAACAAATTTAGCAATGAAATAAGTTTTCTCGACAACTTACAAAATTAGGCATTACTCTTTTATTTATACGTTCTCGCAGTGAACATCAACGCAATATCCTCTAGTTAAGATCACTACCTTCTATAATGACTACTGCGGCTACTAATAATCAACGCAATACATTTAGTCTGAGCATGTTGCCCTCAACCAAGTTACAGTCCCACTTTGATCTCATTTTAACTCAGCATTAATCTCAACTTCATTAACTAAAAAGTCTCAAAGATCATTGAACAAAGAATAATAAACACGGAACCCCTTAAAGAATCATAGCATTGATATACATTACTGTTGAATGACTCCACAAATGTCGCAATAGCTGTGCCTTCTTAACCCCCTTTTTCCTAATTGCAACCCTCTCCTATTATATTCCATGTGCATACATATTTGTCTGCAGTCTGTGGTCTGCTGTCAATATCAATTGTTATTATTACACTGCTGTGTTCTGTGAATTAATTAAATGGTTGCTTTATTTAGTAAAACGGGTTTTAATATTTATCAACGTCTTAATTCTTGTGTAACTTGTAAAACCGTGAAATATCTTACACGCTAACTGGCTATGGAATCGCCATGGCATCGATCATCCTCAAAGGATCTCTCTGATCCATGCATCCACGTAAACATAATATTATATTGGTTTAGTTTATTTAAATATTAGCATGTAAGTTTATCTTTTTATTATTGCAACACCTCCTGCTGTTTGTTTATTTTTTATTTTCCTTAGCTATAAGGTTGTTTGGATGAGTTCGCCTTTTAGCGATAAGGCTGCCTTTTTATATCAACAATCGACATAATATATCTTGTTAAGTTTACTTTTTTTCTGTTGTGGTGCAATAAATAATAAATGAATCGCCACTATTCACTGTGCATCCACACACGGGATCGCACACCACCCCTAGTTTCCACGAAACTACTGAAACGTAAGCTGACCCCACAGAAATCTTAATTTCCCATTTACCTTAATAATCAACAATGATTCTATGTTACCCTTCTCATAAGAGGTTAGGAAGAGGTTTCTAGCTAACGAAACTAATGTGGTCATAAAATCATATCCCATGGGATGAAGTCATGTGGGTATAAAATTCTAACGTGGCATGAAGCTACATCTGTGGGTATGAAATTACCATCTCACTTTTGATGACGACAAAGGCACCTCTGGCCGAACATCAGAAACAAAACGGAAAAAATTAAACTAACAACCATACGACTATAACTGAGCATTATTAAACGTGATTATCTCATGAAGGAGACGATACACCTCACCGAGCAACTAATAAAAGAAATCACCAACTATCTCGATAAAATAACTACCCGCAGTAAGGTTATATCGTAACCATTGCGTAATAAACACAAAACCCAACATTTCCATGATTGGTTGTCTAAGGGCAACTCTTGGCAAAACTGATTCCATACTAACTAAAATATACTTATTTAGTTTTACTTCCATATTAACATCCATGATCTTTAAAATGTTCTTCCACAAACAAGTATAAAGCATAAAAGTACTAACTAACTGTTAAACTGTTACCTTAACTGTTTTGTTGGGATAAGAAAAATAATTTAATATTTTCTCCACTGAACTGGCGAAGGCGAAGAACAGGCTTATATTAGGTTACTTGCAAGGTGTAACAGAATTTGTTAATGTAACTTATTGCTGAGCCTCATGAATGTCCTGACTGTGCGTTTTAGTTTTGATATTTTGAATAGTTATTAGGTACCTACCAACGGCCTTTGTTCATGCGACTCGCATAGCTACAGATTGTTTATTTTAAACGTTAGGGGATCGTATTAACAATATGGAGCTTGATAAATAATAATTTCCTTTGTGACTTTTCCGGCGTCACTTAAGGTAACTTTTGTTTGTATTAAAATATGATCAATTGATTATTGTTACTTGAGGCCGGGGTTCCTATATTCCTGACCGGCACCAGCAGATCTATTGTAAAACTTGGCGCGAGTACACGCTTTTTAAATACACCAAATTAAAGTGAAATACGAAGTTATTTATTTAACCAACCTGACCCACTTCCTATTACAAGGATTTTACCTATGATATCATATTAAGTCAACCATAGCCCGAAATACAAATCACATCATGTAATAACAACGATATTTATTATCTCTACGTCATTAACTCTGACCGTTTAAAAAATTATCCATTATCTATGATTAATAAAATATATGGGTATTGTGAAAAATAAAAATTTAACTCAGATTATTTTATAATAAAGACATTTTCTAACCGATTTGCCTTTACTCCCTTTGTAATTTTATATTCTGTTTCGTTGCGTTGTTATAATAACAATTCTCGAAACTACCCGTCTGAAATATCAACTAATTTATAACCAATAACGCCTGCCATATCCTTCCCTCCTTCCTTATAAAAAATATTTTTTCCACTTACCTTTTTTCTCGTCGCCAATGTAGTATCTCCAATAGCGCCGCCCCGACACTGGCTCGGCAATGCACACGAGCACCTGTCGCACGTCTACTCGCACCGGCGGTTCGCGTAATACTGACGTTGCAACATTGCTCATGAACACACGAGACAGTGTATAGTGTATACACTACACTTATCAACATCCATCCTCACAAACTTTCGCATTTATATTGTACTAATATTATAAAAGCGAAAGTTTGGATGTATGTATGGATGGATGGAAAGATGTTGTTACTCACGCCATAAGTACTGAAGCAATTTAGCTGAAAGGCACAGAGATGATAGATTATAGCCTGGAATAACACAGGCTTCTTTTTATCCCGTAAAATAAGAAAGTTCCCGCGAAAATTAAAAACCCTTAATCAGCGTACGAAGTCGCGGGCATCAACTAGTAATTGAATAAGTTTGTTATATAAATGTCATTAATATATTCTCCAACCTAAGACTACGACAGGATAATTCTCTCCACCCTCTTCCAAAAATAAATCCGGCCCGCCTATATGATATCGCGGTCTAATTCGATCAGCGCGATGCACTTGCACTTGACAGAATGAGTCATGGTCGCACACGGGCACTGCACCCGCTTTAGAGCAGCCACACACGTCCTGATCCACCCACGATTTACCTGACTTATTTGTCATGACCAGTGATCGGCGTAGGCAGCGCAATTTGGGAAGACTTACCTTAAACTATATCATAGTATGGATACGACAGCGTGATTACTAGCGGGAATATGATCCCGCATTCTCTCTCTCTCTCTGAATTCGTAATTCCGAGAATTCATATGATCTTTTTTACGATCAGAGGTCAAATTTTTCCAATAATGATTTGTGAAGAGTGACGAACAACTCTATCAATTTCCTTCATCCCTTGGACATAAAAAGTCGAACTTCGATGAACTGTGTGAGATTCTCTGTATTCTGTACTCAGTACTCACTTAGCTTTAAGTCTCTTCTACACTCGTTATTATGGGAATCTATATGAACAATTTTGCATCAATAAGAGGGATAGTGAGATAGATAAACTTCGATTTTACTTTTGTGTATTATTTTAAATATTGACTCAGTTATCATTGACTAAAAACTGAGAAGCGTCAGTATGTATACCAATTAGATTAGTACGTGTGTGTCTTGCTTAAATAACTTGAAAATTTTGATTTAATGATCTCATGTCTTTTGTTTTTAATTACTGTACTAAAAGGTTAAATTTGATTGTTTTAGTGTAATTTTTTTAAAGAAATTGTATTGAATATATTTAAGAAGGCATTGTTTTCGTTATTTTGCAGTTAAAATTAGGCCACTGTGTGTACGACGCTTTCGTTTGTGCGCTGCATTCAAATGCATTGTAAACTTTTACAAAAAATAAGAACCAACAACCAGGGCTGCCAACAATTTTCTGACTGTAAAGTATTTTTAACCGACTTCCAAAAAGGAGGAGGTTATCAATTCGGCCGGTATCTTTTTTTTTTTTTTTTTTTTTCTATGTATGCCCGCCGATTACTCCGGGGTGTCTGGACCGATTCGAGAGATTTTTTTTTTAATCGACAGAAGAAGCTCGCGAAATGGTCCCATAAAAATTTTTACCTTCAACTCCTGAAGCCTGATGCTGCAGGGGTATTTCCTCCCTAAATTATGAGACTTTAGGAACCGTCGTTTACGAATTGGTATGCTTAGCTCAAGCATATACTAGATCATAGAGCTCCAGGTCCTACTCCTCAATCCTGATGCTGCAGGGTACTGCCCATCTAAATTATAGGGATTTAGGAACTGCTAATCATGAATTGTTATTGTATGTAATAAGCATATACTACTCCATCGAAGTCTGCGTTCTAGCTCTTCAATCCTGATGCTGCAGGGTACTGCCCACTGAAACTGTGAGGATTGAGGAACTTTCGCTTAGGAATTGATATTGTCAGTATCAAGCATATTCTACATCGTGGAGCTCAAGGTCCTAGCTCTTCAATACTGATGCTGCAGGGGTACTGCCTACCTAAACTGTGTGGATTTAGGAATTTTCGTTTACGAGTTGATATTGTTGGTACCAAGCATATACTACAGCATAATGCTCAAGGTTCCAGCTCCTCAATCCTGATGCTGCAGGGTTGGAGGAATTACGAACTGACGCTTTCGAATTGATATTGTTGGTGCCAACCATGGACTACATCATGGAGCTCCTAGTCCTAGCTCTTTAGAAATTGTGTATTGTTAATAAGTACTGTAGGTATCAAGTATAGACTACATTAGTACCGTAGCGTTGGAGGAAGGGGAGAAAGAGAGCAGGAATAAGCTACACTAAAAAGCTTAAAATAAAAATTCTTTTCAAAAAACCGACTTCAAACCCCACTACAAAGTATAAAAATAATTTTATTTTGTACACGTTTGTTGAAGTCGGGCGGGCTTAACTAGAAACGATGAAATCAATGCGCGACGCTTATCTTATGGTGACATATAAGAGACACGCTTATTGAAATCGGGCGAGCATCGCGTATCGGTTTCATCGTTTCTATTTAAGCCGCCCGACTTCAACAAACGTGTACAAAATAAAATTATTTTTATACTTTGTAGTGGGGTTTGAAGTCGGTTTTTTGAAAAGAATTTTTATTCAGAATAAGCTTGAAAAATGAAGTACTTTTATTTAACATAGGAAGAATAATAAATTGTAAAGTTATGTTATGTATTTTTATGTTTATTTTGTTATGAAAAGAGCAACTGCTGAGTTTCTTCTTAAGCTTCTTAAGCTTCTTGTTAAGCTCTTCTCAGCAGAGAAGAGCCGCCAAGAAACTGCCAAGGATCTGCATTCCGAACCGTTGGTAGAGTCATGACGTGTCATAAGAGCTACAA
Organism: Hipparchia semele; assembly: GCA_933228805.2. Taxonomy (NCBI): domain Eukaryota; kingdom Metazoa; phylum Arthropoda; class Insecta; order Lepidoptera; family Nymphalidae; genus Hipparchia; species Hipparchia semele. The sequence continues at coordinate 3,929,355 of OW121731.1, forward strand.
GTTGGCCTACATGAAATAAATAAATTTGAATTTTAATATGAAAACTAAATATTTAATATACCTATAGGTCTTTTTGCACTTTAAATTTTTGACTACAATAAAAGAGGCATCGCATTAAATTTTTCTACAAGTGCACAGAACTGCAAAAAAAGGATAGATCCATCCACCTAAAATATTTCTTCTAGTGTAAGTATACGTAAGGTACGAAGACCCGAAATAAAGAAGGCATTATATATCGTTTACGGTTCAGTTTGCAACCCTAGTATAAATCTACTAACTTGGATACGTTTTTATTCTGTGCACAGAATTGCTTACGTACTCGTATATTGAATCGAGCTTCTTATTAGTAGATAGTTGAATTATACCATTAAAGAGGCTCTTTGTTTTGAGGTCGATTCTGTATAAACATTAGCTACTTGTAGATTTTTATCTAAATGTCTATCACATGTTTAAAACATCAACAATAACAGATGGCTTAGTTTAGAGCCTCAAGACGTGTACAGATTAACTGATTACTTACATAAATAAGTGTAACGCGTTATGTTCAAATTAACAGGTGGAACATTGAAATTGTTGACCTTCTTGATGTTAATGTAACTTACTGTAGCAATTGCCGCTATGAAATCACTCGTTGCAGTTTTCTTCTCTGCTATTAATAGATACTTATTTAGTTGTCATTGGATTTCTTTATCTTTATTAACATTTTTAGAAACGCACTAGGTAACGTCAGCGACTTTGTTCGCGTAGATTTTTGTTTTGAAATGACTTGTGGGTACTTTAATTTTCCGGGATAAAAGCGAAAAGGAGCCTAGGCCATATAAACCTCTGCCCTCCTGTGAAAGTCCCTTTAAAATCAATTCAGCCGTCCTGAAGCACGTCAAACATTGGTCGACAGAAATAAAGGTTTTTCGGTTTAGTAGAGTTACTTTCATTTTAGCAACCTCAAAAGACTCACTAAAATCATAGTGACAGCCTCGTTGATCTAGTAGTTAGCAAGTTCGACTACGGATGACTAGGTCTCGTGTACGAATCGAAAAAGTACTAATAAGTTTTTCTGCCAAGAAATTCTCGGTACTACCTACTAGTTAGGAAGTTGGCGATGATACACCTCCATGCCTCGGAGAGCACGTAAAGCCGTCCTGATCTCTCCTCCTCCTGGTCCTGCGCCTGATCTCTCTTCCATAAAAATAGAAAATAAATAGAGTTATTTTGTAGACTTACCAGAATTGATCGAAGGCAGCCCGTACAGGAAGAGCCGCCTAACACGTTCTATTTTAACAATTTCTCCTTTAACAAAGCAGGGTTCAAACAGTATTGATTGGCACCCGTCACGCCTTAACGCCTTCAAAGATGCACGATAAATCAAGTTCCACTTAAATAGTTAGTTAGTCTTTATTGTTCAACGGTTGCACAGAATAAAGTATTACATTTCGGATCAATTGAGATAACCTTAAAGAATTATTATTGCATGTTTGACCATACAGATTTTTTCTGTTGGCGGATTACAGCAAAATAATTCTAACATTTTTTGTTAATCATGAACTTCCGCAAAGTAACGCCTGATTCTATCCAATATCCAAACCTTAAAGAACTTTATCGTACTTTGTGGCTAGATGTGGGAAGACTCGTTTTAGAAGTATTCGCTACATCAATCTTAAGTAAATTTTTCTTTTCAAGGGTAGGCGCGTGGCTCATGGTTGTGGTTGTATCTGTATAAGTGAGAGCTTGCTCGCGCCTGACCGCTTCCACCTGGACTCCTGACAGGCATGCACACTTACGCAATGTGCATGTACATTGTACACGACGTAACCACAAGTAAAGTACACGCGCCCTCGTGAATTGAAGGAAATAAACCTATACTAATTTCTATATATGCTACATCGAAGACAAACTCGTAACTGTTAGAATTTGTCCACCAAAATACGATTAACTTTACTCGGATAGGGATTATATTAAACGAGATCGGACGTATAGGGATTAGATAACACAAGGATTTATTGTCAAAGCCCATTTTGCGAGATATATTATTATGTTAAGGGAATTTCCTTTATTACATAGGAAATTACTTTGTTGATGGTAACTCTCCTACGAACTTGGGTTGTTTTGTTTGACTTCTAAAATAATATCTTCTAATGATGGAAATCGTTTAGAATTTCGTTAGCTGTAATTTTATTTATCTTGACTTATTAATGTCCTTCCTCTAGTAAGGCATGTTTTTGATGAAAACTAAAAATTATTGTGCTACGAGTACATATACAAACTAGCAAGTACAGCGTTGTTCGTAAAAAATATTCTTTTGTTTCATTAATATGTATTAATTTCGATAACCGAGCGTATTATCTTTGACAGCTAAAAATCATTACTTTCCTTGTTCACAAAAAAATTTACGGGTGATTTTTGGAACGGATCTCTTCATCATTCGAGGAGATTTGATACTGCGTCTGCAAGGTGATCAGCGATAATTGCTATCAAAATTAAACGTAAAAAAAAGGTATTTGACGTTCTTGAGTTCACTTAAAAGTCGATAGACTGCTGGGCACAGTTTTTTTTGCATAATTCACCACAGAATACTATCTTTCGTCGCGTGTGGCCACGCCATCGTATCGGAACGCTAAATCGTTTGGCGACAAGACTTTGACAGTAGCGTGGAAACTAACCACTTCGCGCCAGAAATGCCAGGATGGCTTTCTTTGAAACATGTATAAATTGTGTTATATTTTTCTTACTTACAAACATCCCATCTGCTTGGCTTCAGAATAATTTAGGACACACCCGTATGCTTTAATAGATGACATAACGAATCTGGCTGAGACTCGAAACCGGTCGTATCTTGTTTCCTTTTAGGATATGACTAATCTCTGAGATGAGCAAGTGCTATTTTACATTTTAGGCCGCTAACTGACTATTCAATAGCGCTTATTTCCATTTTTGGATACCAGCTATTTTAATAGCACATTTTAATTTAATTTAAGCCTCAATAGCCCAAAGGTTAATGTGCGGACTGAAAACTTAAAGGTCGCAGGCTCGAGCCCCACCCGTTACACTATTGTCGTACCCACTGGGGAGAGGAGTATATAGGTCAAGTTCAGCTTGGCTTATATTCTTTATTAAAAAAATGATAATAATTATTTCAAAACAATTTTTCCCTTTTCCCTGTTCGGAAAGCAGTCAAGCATAGAAACAATTTTTGCGAATAACGGAAATTTTATCAATGGTATGTGGGAGTTAAATAAGTTGGTACAGGACTTGAATTTATTTAATGTAGGGTCTTGTAAACACTTGAATAAATTCAACTGACCTTTAAGCAATTTAGGACCGATTTCAGCAACCTAAAATAAGTCTTATCCGAGCGTTTAATATTTTGGCAGAATTTCAATACAAAAACTGTCAGACCACCCAATTTATTCCTCGTTTAAACGTCAGTCGACGTTAGTGAAATCGGCACTATGTAACACGTGATTTAGCGATGAAGGAAAACCTCTTGAGGAAACCTGAGAGTACTTTAGCCTTCTCTGAAATATTTTTTCCAACCATCAATCAAAAACTAAATAATTGCAAGGGGGTTTTTTAAGCAACCACAGCGAATAAACCCTTCAGTGCCGTCCTTTCAGATCAAATTGACCGTGAAACTTTTGTTGCCTCCCTTCGCAGCGGCTATGTTTTTCAGACAATACCCTCTGATCGTGGTATCGACTCAATAAACTGTATAAAAGTACAAAGTTACAGCTTTTTCCTATTGTTGAGTCGAGGCGTACTTTTTACTGGAGGAGTGATACTAGAACTTGGATCAACAATGTTGATAGCATAGAAAAGGAAATATATTCTAATAAGTGGTGAGAGGCTAGTGGTTAGTCCTTTTTGTGCGTTCGGGGTTTAACGCTCATCTCTGACTTTTTCGAATTATATATTACATAAGTATGTGAGTTTGAGAAATTGGATGCCACTTGCTTTAACTGCAACCGTGAAAGAAAACTACGTGAGAAAACCTGCATGCCTATGAGTGCCTCTTTAATGCATAATCCTCATTCGAGGCTAGATCTTTGCCCATTAATGGGTCGTCAATGGATTGAGTCGATGATGATGATGAATAAGCTTGTACAGCTGTAGTCTTATAAATGGGAGATATTGGGTTCAATTCCTGGCGGGAGCAATTTGGGAATTTATAATTTCTAAATTGTCTCTGGTCTGGTCCGGTGGGAGGCTTTAGCCGTGGCTAGTTACCACCACCTACCATCACCTACCAATGCTATCATCACCTACCATCAAGTGCTATCATCACCTACCATCAGGTGAGATCACAGTCAAGGACTATCTTGTCAACGATTAAAAAAAAATCTATGTATCAACGGCATCATATTCAAATACCTTTTGTTGGTCAGGTTGGTGGTCCAATTTTAACCATTGCACTTTTTCATTAAAACGGACGCGAACAGCACATCTTAAAGATCTGTTCAAAGTAGTTTGTTGAAACTGGCAGTTCGACTAAATAGCTTGTGTTTTCTTTACGATGAACATGACATTTTGCTACTTTACCCTATCTTATCTACGAGTATGAAACCGCGTTTTACGATACATTTACGACATTTCGTGACACCGTGTTTATTGAGTCATGTTTCACTACTTCACAGCCTGACAGATGTTCTCGACAGCGGCGAGTTTAGTTTAAGCAAGTGTCTTGAAAATCTTTCTGGCCATAATATCCTCTAATGCTTTTTTCTTAAGCACCACAATTATGTGCTTTTATTGTAACATAAGCAATACAGACGGCATCTATACTGCGTCATAACGCTGTGCGGTGGCCATTGCCCTCCTTTTCAGGAAATCAATACCAAGTTCATGGGAAGGTTCATCGCTAATCGAACAATGTCAAATGGTTCCCTATACCCTTTACGCGCCACCGCTCTCTCGATCCCATGAGGAGATACATGTTAGCGATACGGTCAAAGGTTGTAAAAGTACATACTATTGAGTACAAATGCGCTTAAAAATTTATATTGTATATTATTCCATCTTTGATGAAATAGTGACAAAACCGATACTTAATACTAAATCTAGAGATATAAGCTAGAGAAAAATCTGGATGCTGTAATAAGTAGTATCTTATAAAATCCAGATTTTTTGGCACCTGAATATCACAGTACGCTGCAACAACCAGATTTTGTAAGCATACAATAAAAGTACCTACTAAACAACCACTCGAAAAAACCCCTTTCAGAATAAGTTTAATATTTTTTAATATTCATTTAATTAATTAAATAAGTACTACTTTACTTTTTATTGGTAATCAACAGCGTTTACAACACAATTTTACAAGATTATTATAGTCCTAAAATAAAGCCAAAAATGATTACATAATTAGGATACATTAAAAGTACCTAATTCCTTTTTAACAAATATGAAATATCCACTCAAAAAACCCCGGCAAGTAATTACTACTCCGGTTAATAAATGAAGAAAAAAAACAGATCACGCAATAATGCATGTGAACACGTGGGCCTGGCTCACAGGAACCCTACGCGTAAACCCCATCATTAAACGTAAATCTGTTTTGACCTTTACTACTCTAGGAATAAGGATCAGAAGAAATGGTCACAAAAGACCCCTCGCCAGTAAATCACTTGAAGCAGTGCAATTGCAGCGAACGGATCGATAGCGCGGCGAATTTGGACACAAAATTTAAGTAAAAGCAGACGGACTTTGAGACATAGGTTAATTTAATAGTAGTTGCTGCGACTTGTCCGCCTTGAACTTCTGTTTTCCAGTGGAAATAAGATATTTTCCAGCGGTATATAAACATGGGACTTTTAAGTACAACGTTTTAATTCCCAACATCATAATATCAGGGAAGGGTTTTCGTAAAATTCTTTCATAGTTTACGCCTTCGTTCGACATGACTCAAGTCTTTTAAAAATGAATCAAGACTGAGTTCTTGAGTTGAGTCAGAAAATCTTAATTCCCAAAGTGGAGCACTTGCTAGAAATCGAACCCGAATCCTTTCACTGACATACGTGATTCAACAGTTAAAAGTTATAATCCGAATCAAATATGTATTTAACTGTGATGGCAGTGTCAGTGATGCTTCTAACATTAATCCTTTCAATTGTTACGACACTAATCCTATATATCCTTGAAACAGAAACTCGACGTTTAGATCCGAATTCCGTACCTATCCAATCTGTATAATTAGCTATCATCGATTCGTATCGGGAAAGCAATAATTTAGAAATTGGTTGATTCCCATTAGACACAAAGGATTAAGTTGACAACACCCAAGAGTCTTGTCTGCCTTATCATCATACGGGTTAAGTACAGGTGCTTTAATATGCCCATCTCTGGTCAGTAGTCCCCAAGCTGCCGAAAGAAACAGAGGGTTGACATCGCACAAGCAGATGCACGTGCCAATAGTCTTCGAAGGGAGGTTGATATAAACGTAAAACGGTGGGAAGAAGAAGAATCTACTTTCTATAAAGGAGCAGGTCTATTCGATATTTTCATTTCACGCCCCAAATTTCACTTAAGTCTATTATCAGTACGATTATTCTCCCTTATCTAATATTGTGCAAGTAGCTATATCAAGATTACCACTGTAGATATTGGAATTCATTTCCAAACATTAGATAGACTTGGAAAAGATAAGCTGGTAACTAAACGTATTTATTACAATAAAGATAAAAAAGGCTCTCTTATTGATATGTTATATATGTTTTCATAATAACACAAACTGAGCTACTAATGATGTAATTAATATTGGCCATGGAAATTTCTGTCCCATCCAATGGAGAGCGATACTTGAGGCTTTGATCAAGCTTATTTAGCAAATATTCAAACTATTTTACTGTTGCTCGTATCGGAGAAAGCTTTCACTAAGGTTGATCTTGTCAGAATATTATTTTTGAAGTTCCAGTGCTAAAAGTAAAAAAGCGAAGAAGAATAATTTGGGGCTCGAGCACAAGTTTCAGAAAGGTTTTCTGTTTTAGGTAGAGTTTTGTTTTCGAACCAAGAATGAGGGATTCTTGGTTCGGAGTTAATCTGGCTCTCCGCAATATTATTTGCACGTGCAATGAAATTTCACTTGCTTTAACGGTGAAGAAAACATCGTGAGGACACCTGCACGCCTCCATAATGTTCTCAAAAGTGTCTGAAGTCTGCCAATTTGCATTGGGCCAGGTTGAGGGACTATAGCTTATAACGCTTCTCTGAGAGATTTTCGCTCAGTAGTGAGCTGTCGATGGGTTGCTGATGACGATGATGATGATTATGAATGCATATATGCATATTAGAGAGAAATTGCACAATTCGTAGAATATACTTCCCTTTCTTTTATCAAGTCGACGACCTCCTTAACGACGTAAGGTGTTGTATTATTTCTACATATTGTGTTCCCGGCCCTTTGTAAATTTGTAAGGCGTGACTAAAAAGCCATTGTTTTGTGAATGAGAGCGTTGTCGTTATGTTATGTTATAAAACTGCAACCTGTGTTAAGACTGGTCTCGCAATAGACATTCACTTTCCTTCCTAAATTAGTACCTGGAAAATGATAGTAATATTTTTTGCTAGTCCTTGTTTATATTGTTTTCTTTTGTCTACACTATGAGAAGTCAGTGCGGCTAATTTTGTTGTACCCTAAGCTAAACTAAAATGACAAGTCTAAATCTATTGCTATTCTTTTCTGCATGGAGCAATATGAAAGGGACATGAGATTCAAACCTGCTCTTTAGATTAGTTTAGAGATTGTTTACAACAAAATAAGTCATAATTACATAATTATACTTAGCGTATCCAATCTAGTTTCCTATTATAGATTGTCCAATTCTTTATTTTCTTTTTGGCAGATCAAGAAATTTTGACTTTAGTGACGCCTTCACACGTTACCGATTCGATTTGAAGTAATAATCGATTTTATTTAAGAAGAACTTTCAATCGATTTAATGAAATACTTTTTAATTTTGATTTAACGTACTTATATTTTATTATATATTTTTAATCACTTAGATAAATTAATTTGACATATGTTTGCGGTACAGACAAACAGAAAAAAATAATAAGTTGATTTGGGTTCTTTATCGATAATAATAATAATTAAGGTTTTCTTTCAAAATATGTTTAACTAGCGACCTGCCCCGACTTCGTCTGGGTTGAAATATTAAATATTTGTTTTTACGGGGCTGCGATCGCACAGAGCTTCTTATAGGAAACGATTGTTAATAATGTTACGGCCACTCAACACTAGATGGCGTTAGTCTCGAAAGTGTTACGACCACACTCAACTCAACTCACTCGACACTAGATGGCGTTAGTCGCGAAAGCCGGGTACGCGAACTTACCAGAACTATCCGACCCGGCTGATCACTTCCGCGCACGTTGGGAAGATTCGAGAAAGGAACGTTCTGGAACGTCTCGGCTCATATAAATAGCCGTAGAGAGGCGCCGGAGTTCAGTTCAGTTCGAGCAACCGTCGAGGCGACTTCGAAGCGAAACCTAGTGATCAAAAGTGCTACCAGTGAAACCTACGACTTGGCTACGACCTAGGACATTGTGAGTGCTTAGTGTTTGGACCTAGTGTTTTGTAGTGCTAGTGAATAAAGTCTTTCAAGGAGTCAGCAGGTCTTTCTTTCCAAATCCAGCGAACCCTAGCACGTAACAACTGGTGTCGGAAGTGAGATTTGGAGATGCCATTGACTCCGAGAGAGGACTTCAAGGAGGGCGTCAGGACAAGGGCACAACGAGCTGCGGAGGCCACACCCAATGGGGACCAAGCTCCACCCACTGGACCCGCCCATCAGGCTCCGCCCACCGACCACGCCCCTCAGGCCCCGCCCACTCAAGGTCAGGCTCCGCCCACTTTGGCCCAAGCCCCGCCCACCGGCCCCACCCACCAGGCCCCACCCACCGACCACGCCCCTCAGGCTCCGCCCACCCCGGTTCAGGCTCCGCCCACTTCAGTTCAAGCCACGCCCACTGGCCACGCCCACCGGGCTCCGCCTACTAGACAGGCCACGCCCACCATCGGCACCGCAGCTTCTACAGCCCCTCAAGTGGCCCTTCAATTAGGAAGTTTAATTGAATTAATGGAGCTGCAAAGGGCTGAAATCAGAGCGATTCGAGAATCACAAGAGCAACAAAAAGACCTCCAAGAAAAAGCGCTTTGGGCTATAAATGATGTTAGTGACACGGTGACTAAGCTTCGGAAAGATGTTGACGTAGTGGAAGAACGAGTTACCGGGTTAGGATTGGATGTTGAAAATGTGAAAACCGGCCTTACTGAACTACAGAAGAAAGTAGTGCGCCTCGAAACCACGGGAGTTGCGATGTCCAGTGGAACCACCGGAGTGGCGCAAGGACCAAGAGTGAAAGTGCCGCCATACGACGGCACTACTTCTTGGAGCGCTTATCGTCAGCAATTTCAGACTGTTGCTACTGCCAACGGATGGACGGAAGAACAGTGCCTGACTGCTCTCACTGTTGCGCTCAGAGGGCAAGCTTTGTCAGTCCTGGAAGCACTGCCACATACAGGGAATGGGTTTCAAAACCTGATGGAGGCACTTGAATCCAGATACGGGGAGCGACACTTGGAGCACGTGTTCCGTGCTCAACTTCGTGACAGAGTTCAACGCTCAGGAGAAGGACTACAACAATGGGCGTTGGAAATTGAAAAACTCGTCAGGAAGGCACATCCAGGAGCCGACTCCAAGATGGTAGACACGAATGTTGTTCAAGCATTTGTCGACGGAATCAAAGACCTGGAGGTCAGGGCTGCAGTGAGGCTTCGTCACCATACCTCGCTAAAGGAAGCATTGGCGCATGCTTTGGAGGTCGAGGCTGTTCGCCATGACATACGGCAGGCCCATAAGATCCGCGAGGTCTCTGAGGAAGTCAAGGAGGTTAAGGCTCCTATGAAGAAACGTTTTGGAGTCATGTGCTACAAGTGCGGCGAGAGGGGCCATCTTCAGCTCAACTGCCCGCAGAAGGAGACCCAGATGACAAGGATGAAAAGGATCGAGGAACAAATAGAGGAGCTGAAGAAACAAGGGGTTCCGTCCCCTGCCCGGGATCAGGGAAACGAATAAGAGCCAGTACTAAGGGGCGAGTACTGGCTGACGCGGAGGGAGCCCCGACAACTGTTATCTCCCAGGCTTGCAGCGGGAATAGTCTGGCGATTCAGGGGACTATTAACGGGACGGATTGCAAAATGACCCTAGACACAGGAGCCTCTAGAACAATAGTGAACCCAAACCTGGTAAAAGCCGCAAGGGGACACAAAAGGAGAATTAACTGTCGGCTTCTTACTGCCTCCGGCCAGCCAATACCCGTCCTGGGAGAAGTGTCAGTTACGATGTATGTAGGGGAGTCCTCATACTCTCATGACGTTATCGTGGCTGAGATTATGGATGATTGCATCTTGGGTTTGGATTTTATGAAGAAACACAACTGCAAAATTAATGTCGCTGACGGAGTCTTCAAGTGTGGTGAAGAAGAAATCTTCATTCTTGGAGGTGCCTGCGGGAAAGTCGCATGTGTAAAGAAAGTGATTATACCTGGACGAACGGAAGCTCAGGTACTGGTGAAACTGCCGCCAGCTGGAAAGAAAAAGGCAAACAGATGCGTGTTGATCGAAGACACACCTACCAAGACATCGGCGCAGAAACTGATGACGGCGAGAACCCTTGTTAGTGGAAGCAGTAACGCTGTAGTCAAGGTTTTGAATCTTGGTGATCGCGAGATCTGCTTGAACAAAGGTGACGTCATTGGAAAGTGCGAGGAAGTTATCTGGATGAAAAAGTGTAGTTCGATGACAGGCGCAGACTCAGCAAACAGCAACAACTACGGATTAGTGACTGAGTTACTCGACGACTGCAAGAGTAATCTGACTTATTCGCAGGGCATGAAAGCTAAGAAGTTTCTACAGCGCTACGCGAATATCTTCTCCAGTCAAGAAGGGGACCTTGGAAGAACGTCGATGGTTCAGCATAGGATAGAGACCGGAAGCGAGAGACCAATTCGTCAACGAGCAAGACGGATACCGATTGCAAAGGAAAAAGAAGTTGAAGGCCTTTTGGAGGACATGAGAAGGAATAAGATTATTGAACCGTCTGCAAGTCCGTGGTGTTCACCTGTTGTATTAGTGAAGAAGAAAGATGGTAGCACGAGATTTTGTGTGGACTATAGGCGTCTGAATGATGTCACTAAGAAGGACAGTTACCCGTTACCGAGAATCGACGACACTTTGGATACCTTGAGTGGCATGAAATGGTTCTCGACCCTAGACCTGAAATCTGGATACTGGCAGGTGGAAATTCATCCAAAAGACAAGGAGAAGACAGCTTTCTCGACCGGCAAAGGTTTATGGCAATTTAACGTCATGCCCTTCGGATTGTGCAACGCACCTGCCACATTTGAGCGACTCATGGAGTGTGTACTGGCAGGCTTAGTTGGAGAGGCTTGCTTAGTCTATTTGGATGACGTCATCATTGTCGGCCGTGACTTCGAGGACCATTTGCGAAACTTGGAGCAAGTTTTCGCCAAAATAGAGGGAGCCAAATTAAAGTTGAACCCGAAAAAGTGTCGTTTATTCAGGAGAGAGGTCAATTATCTCGGCCATGTTATCTCCAGTGATGGAATCCAGACAGACCCGGAGAAACTGGAGGCAGTTCAGAAATGGCCTACCCCTAAAGACAAAACCGAAGTGCGGGCATTCCTCGGCCTATGCTCATACTATAGGCGTTTTGTCAAGGGATTCTCAGAGATAGCCAAGCCATTACATCGGCTGACAGAAGATAAACGACAATTTAGTTGGGATGGGACTTGCGAAGATTCTTTCCAGAAACTGAAGAAGCATCTGTGTGAAACACCAATCCTGGGGTATCCACAAGCTGAAGGTCAGTTTATAGTCGACACGGACGCAAGCAACACGGCCATTGGAGGAGTGTTATCCCAAAAACAGGGTGAAAGAGAAGTTGTTATTGCATATTTCAGCAAATCTTTATCCAAGCCAGAGAGAAACTACTGTGTGACAAGAAGAGAACTCTTGGCTGTTGTAAAGACGCTACAACATTTCAACAAATATCTCATCGGCAGACAGTTTTTACTGCGAACTGATCACGCAGCCTTGAAGTGGCTACTGCAATTCAAGAACCCAGAAGGTCAAGTAGCTCGATGGATTGAACAGCTCCAGGAGTATGACTTCAAGACTGAACACCGCAGCGGAAAGACGCATGGGAATGCCGACGCACTCTCACGAAGGCCGTGTTCAGAAGACTGCAAACATTGTGTTAAACAGGAATCCAATGAAGAAGCATTAAAGCTAACGAGAACAAGTCCTTTGGGTCCCTGGGAGAATGATGCTATGAGGGAGGCTCAAGAAAGAGATGACGACCTTCGGCACATCATCACATGGAAGAAACGGGGTGATGTAAAACCAATCTGGAGTGAGGTTGCACCCACTGGCGCTGTCACTAAGGCGTACTGGGCGCAATGGGACAGTCTGATACTCCAAAACGGAATACTCTACCGGAAATGGGAGAAGACTAACGGCAGAGAGTTCCATCTTCAGATAATTGTCCCAAGAACGAGAGTACCAGATGTTCTCCGTGAAATACATGATGGCGTATCAGGAGGTCATCTAGGTGTCAAGAGGACGTTAACAAAAGTGCGAGAACGATTCTACTGGTTGCATTGTCGAGATGATGTACAAAATTGGTGCCGCAAATGTACCACTTGCGCTGCTGTAAAAGGACCACAGACCAGGAGCCGTGGGAACCTGCGGTTGTATAACGTCGGTGCACCATGGGAACGAATTGCAGTTGACGTAGCTGGGCCATTTCCTGTAACGGAATCGGGAAACAAGTATTTTATGGTCGTCATGGACTACTTCACCAAATGGCCGGAAGTGTTCGCCATACCAAACCAAGAAGCTACAACAGTCGCTTCTAAGTTAGTCGAAGAAGTGATATGTCGCTTTGGTGTGCCTCTAGAAATCCATTCAGATCAGGGCAGGAACTTCGAATCGCAAGTATTCCAGGAAGTGTGCAGAATTTTGGGCATGCATAAGACGAGGACCACTGCGTACCATCCACAGTCTGATGGAATGGTGGAGAGATTTAACCAGACCCTTGAGAGGCATTTGGCGAAAGTGGTAGACGACAAACAAAAGGATTGGGACAAGTATATACCACTCTTCCTTCTGTCGTACCGAACCGCCGAGCATGAGAGCATAAAAGCTACCCCGGCGTATGTCAATTACGGTAGGGAACTACGAATACCAGTAGACCTATTGACAGGAGGGTCACCAGAGGAACCAGAGACCATACAAGACTATGTCTGTGATTTAAAGGAAAAAATGCGCTATATACACGCCTTGGTTCGGGAAAATGGCTTACAGTCAAGTGAGAACATGAAAACCAGATACGACCGGAAATCGAACACGAGCGGCTTCGAGGAAGGATCACTGGTGTGGCTGCATAACCCAACTCGCCGGAAAGGGAAATCTCCAAAGTTGCAGACCAAGTGGGACGGTCCATACAAAGTGGTGACCCGACTGAATGATGTGACTTATAGGATTCAAAAGCATCCAAGGGGGACATTCAAAGTGGTACACATAGACCGCCTGGCGCGTTACCATGGCAGTAACAACGATGCTCGGGACGAGCATCTCTAAGAGGGGAGTAGTGTTACGGCCACTCAACACTAGATGGCGTTAGTCTCGAAAGTGTTACGACCACACTCAACTCAACTCACTCGACACTAGATGGCGTTAGTCGCGAAAGCCGGGTACGCGAACTTACCAGAACTATCCGACCCGGCTGATCACTTCCGCGCACGTTGGGAAGATTCGAGAAAGGAACGTTCTGGAACGTCTCGGCTCATATAAATAGCCGTAGAGAGGCGCCGGAGTTCAGTTCAGTTCGAGCAACCGTCGAGGCGACTTCGAAGCGAAACCTAGTGATCAAAAGTGCTACCAGTGAAACCTACGACTTGGCTACGACCTAGGACATTGTGAGTGCTTAGTGTTTGGACCTAGTGTTTTGTAGTGCTAGTGAATAAAGTCTTTCAAGGAGTCAGCAGGTCTTTCTTTCCAAATCCAGCGAACCCTAGCACGTAACAATAAGATCACCACAGGAACCACAGGAATCTTCCGCGCCGATACATGCCACCGTGCCCCGCCGCACCGGCTGGCACCATTTTATTATTTTATCACGCGGAAATATTCATTTTCTGATAACTCCGATATTAATTTAAATTGTATAGTGTATATAAATCAGATCAAGTTATTTATACCTTTGCCTTAATCCTTACCTAAATAAATGATTTCTCAAGCAAGGCAGTTTAAATACCTGTAAATTACTTTTTAGTTTATTAAAATCGGACATTCCATTCGAAACATATTACGAGTTTAATAAAATTGCTCAGTGAAATGTTTTTAAAAATTACGCGTTGATGTCAGTTGTCCTGCATTTACTGTACGTTTATGCCAAAATGTTTAAAAAATAAATGTCCAGCCGTGCGAAGCCAGGACGAGCCGCTAGTATTTAATAATTTTACTTGTTTCATTTGTATACCCAATTAGGTAGCTAGTTTGTTAAATAAATAAGTAGGTAGGTATGTGATTTTCCAAGTATATTTGCTCATAACTCTTGATTTAAACTTGGTTTAGACGTTATTAACCACGCGTTTTGAAGTTAACTCACTTCACTAACGCGTGCATAGTTACATTTTAAGGCAGCCGTCAAAAAATAAATAAATGAAAAGAAAAATTTCTTTACTCTTGTAAGTTGAAATCTTGGAATTTAAGTTCACTTAAATTCCAAGATTTCAACTTAATTCCTTGCAAATATTCAATATTGGAGTCATAGTTACTATTTTTATTTCCTTTTTTTATTAAATTTACAGAAACAATACTTACACAAAGTCAAATTATTTTTATCATAATCGTGAATGATTTATCGTCTTTCAAGAACTGTGTTATACTCTGTGGTTGTTTGTTATGCACAGGGCACTTCACTAAACGTCAATAAAGTACGACATTATTTTAGTACATTATTCCGAAAACAAAAAAGCGGTAATTTATAGGCGTAGGGTATTTGGCAGATGCCAAAAAGAAAATAAAGGCTTGGACAACGTATAATGCATCGATTCCTTTACTTACACACAAACTCTAAAATGTCTAATAATTCTTGAAGGTAAAGAAATTGACATGAAATGTCTACGAATAGCTATTGTCAATGACAATCCGTGATTTAACTGTATTCACGCGTTTTAGTATCCCATTAATGCTCTACTGCGTACCCCATGTGTCTCCGTTCATTAATGGCCCTATAAAGCCATTCATCTGATCTCCGAATGACACACATGTTCTTAGTTTGTATAGATAAACCGCGTCATTTACATGCATTCGATTGAACGGCGTCGTAAGTCAAATGTGTTGTTAGTTTTTAACGTACGTACACTAGCGTTTTACTCCAATCACATCTAAGATTTTATATACGTATGAGTTTCGTCTTAATTTGATCTCTACACCCGTTCAAATCTTTTTGGTAACATTAAAAAACTTGCAAAATTACATGCGGTAACTCTCAGTTTTATTTTACCAGCTAGAAGTTGAACCCTAAGCACTGCCTCGCTTGAGGGTAGGTCGGGGTATTTGACAAATTGCCCGAAGGCCAGACGGGGGGCCCCTGAATGGGAGCACCGGCGTTGTAATGTCTGCAGGGGTGCGCCGTGCGGCCAATATGATGTTTGTAATTTTAAATCAATAACGTGTTTCGACTTTATTAGATGTGGGGGACTTGTTTTGATGGAAATAAACTGTTTTGTTTTTGTCTACCTGCCATTGTTACTATAGAAAAACTATGAATTGTTTACTTTAATCACAGTCTACACCGGCGTTGTAAGGGTGCGCGGTGCGGTCAATATGATGTTTGTAATTTTAAATCAATGACAGCTTTCGCCTTAATTAAGTATGAGGACTTGTTGTGATGGAAATAAACTATTCTGTTTTTGCTTACCTGCAGTCTTACTACAGAAAAACTATAAACAATTACTGTTTAGTTACCAAATAGTGCCTTTTAGGCGTGCTGGACGCAGATTGTTTCACCTGTGTCGCGTTGATGGAAGAAGTCACGATGAATATTGAACGATTAATCAAGGCTTACTTTAAACACAGTTTGCATCTTGACAGATTCTTAATACAAAAACAGTCAAACATTAAAACCACTCATCAGTTCTCTGATGATCTGTTTTCGGTTTGTCGATTGAGTTTTTCCATAGTAAAAACTGCGTTTTGTTATCTGAGATGCGGTGCTCTGGTGAAGTTAGGTCACATGGCCGTCAACATTTTTTTTTCCAATTTTATATTTAAAGTTTCGTGCTCTATACTGGAGTTCGTAGTTTATTAAAATGCAGTACAGTACAGTAAAGTGTTTAGTCTAGAGTCTAGACACAAGCAATTTTATTCATAAGTGTCTCATCATCTTATGTAAACTTCATATACAGAACCAAACGATTTCTATATCGATTCTCAGTTAAAGTGCCTTGGCTAGCGCAATCCCCTAAAGCTTTGCCTTTACCTTCACGCTTCCGTTATTTCACTTAGTGCCTTGAAGTTTTAGCCATAAAATCTACTTTTCTTTGAGTCCATTCTTTATTTAAATGTGTGTAAGATACAAGGGATTTTCATCTCTATCAGTGTACAAATATGATTTGTTTTTAAATTTTTAAAGATGTTTGTTTGATTATGGTTATGGGTCTACCGGCCCCATGTTGGGCGCCAGTTATGAGATGTCATGGGACAATTTATGGGATAAAGTGTTTGTTAACACTCGTACCCCTTGTTAGAGGTTTCTATCGTTTACTGGAGCATCTAGACCAGTTGTGTTGAATAGTTAAAGGAAAGTTGGCGTAACTAGTAGTGGGCACTTGGGAATACAGGTAGCTTCAACGTTGCAATATTGAACAAAACATGCTCTAACCTAATAAGATTTTGCCAAGCTCTTTCCCAATTCGTAACTTTGTATTCGCAGTTTATATTCCGACTGTAACATCAATAAAATTTGCCTTTTAGACTGCTTTTAGGGATATATAAATATTTATAAAGGAATCATTACGCTTATCAAGCCATTTAACCTTCGCCTACGGTTACCGATGGAAACAAAGGTTTCAAGTACCGACAAATATGAATAAAGAGCATTGACGTTATTAAGCAAGTAAATGATAAGCAATGATTCCACGAAAGTTATATCAGTCTTCTATCGGATATACTTACTTTGGACCTTCACAACCTTTTGCTCCCCTCACCGTTTTACCACAGAACTTCGAGAAATCGTGAGCGATGGCACCCATACGTGGTTGAAATTCAACCTACTTGTATGAAACACTTTAGTTCAACTGAAACGAATGGCTAAGGTATGGAATGTACTTCCAAAACCTTCAAGATAAGAGTGATTTTTCTAGGCAAGCCCACTCCAACCTAGACCTGATCAATGCTTTCCTTTGATTGTCGTCAAGCGCAAGCCTCATCTCATAATAAAAAAAAAGACGTGTGGCACTCGGGGACTGCCGCGGTAAAGCTATTGCATAGCATTTTTTATGAACGCCATCTAGCGGTGAAAGGAGTCTCGTGTCAGGTTATTTTCGTTACGGAATTTCTGGATTCGGTCTCCACGCTCAAGGCCCGCGATAGAAGCTATGCAATAGCTTAAAAATACTCTAAATATAATACTGAAAATGGAACCATATTTACGAACTGAGTATCCCATAACGTTGTTCTAGCTAATATGTCTGTGTGTGTGTCTGGATATGATAAATCAAGCGATGCTGTCATCAGGTAACTAAAACGTGTGTAACTGAAAACTTCAGCAAATGAAGTATAATTGGTAACGTCCGGCACCCGGTAAATAGTCATAACTCGTTAGGTAATTTACAAATGTAGGTAACTTTTATACTGTGGCAGATCGGTAATGTGATAATTCGTCTCAAGGTTTTTCGCGAACGGCCTTATCTAATAACCTTTATTACGTAAAATCTATCTACCACACTTTGATTTTATTAAAACTCCAGACATTGATAATTTTTTTTAAAAAATCAAAAAAAATCAAAATCAAAATTTATTTATTTCATGTAGCCGAACTTGTAGCTTTTATGACACGTCATAAATCTACCACCGGTTCGTAATGCTGATTCTGCTGAGAAGAGCCGGCAAGAAACTCAGCAGTTGCTCTTTTCAAAAAATTTTTACAATGATTAACAAAACTATGCTATGCACACAGTGTTTCCACAAAGAAGTTTCAAAAATGCACACCTACCACAACCTAACACACGTTAAGATGGGCAGACACAAAGCAGACCCATTCCCGTTGGTGGCACCTGTTCACGAGTACGACGCATGATCCAGCCATTGCTTCGCTCAACCATATAAAAACAATATTAGCCAAGCTGCAGTTGACTAATATCCTCCTATACCCTCCAAATAAGCGGGAAGCTTGAGCTAGAAGTAAGTACGACAATAGTGCAACGGGTGGGGTTTGAAGCTCTCAAGCAAACAAGCTCTCGCTAACACTTATACAGATACGACACACACACAACTATGAGCCACGCGCCCTCGTGAATTGCAAGAACTATACTTAGTAGTTATTTAAAGGTTCTACGGTGCCTTTGAAATTCAAATTATTGTATGAGTTGAATTGAAAATATCTTTGTAATCGCCCAAAAGGTTTCTCTGTGTATAATAAATATAACGTCGCTTGAGAGTTGAATCTCATTATGAAAATAAAGTTATGCTTTTCAAGGTTGGTTAAATATGGGTTAAATACTTTTTGAACATCTAAAGGTACAATGGTACTAGGTACACATACACTTTTTCGGAGAAGTTTATTTTTAACTAGCTAATGCCCGCGACTTTGTCTGCGTCCTAAGAAATCTCATTCCAAAGTTGGCGTCATTTTACTAGAGTCGTTTCAACGTAATATGTAATTTAATTTCAGAAGACCCATGTTTTGGAGAAAATCATAAAACACTTCACGGTCTTATAAACGTGGCTACTTAATGGGTAAAGAGATTTACGTAAAGGATAGAGCGGTAATTATTTTCATAGTAAGATTTTATTGTTGTAATGTAGAGACATTGTGCACTCAATCTTGTAGTATCAGGGACAAGAACAAACTGTTATCACCATTCCTACATTTTAAGATTTCATTGCACACAAGGTAAGGGCCTACTACATAACACCTACATTTATGTATTATAATATGATCAAGGTCCATATTTTATTCGGACATTGTACAGTTTGTAATCAATATGAATCTTATGTTTTGTATCTAGATGGCTTTTAAAAAACTATCTTTAGAGCAGGAATAAATATAAAGCTAATGGCGATGCTATTCAATCTTTTGTCTCTTTGCAATAGTCGTATCGCTCATGTTTGCGTCTACTGCTGAAATATAGGCTTTTCCGAGATCCACACATGGTTCTCTACCTTAAGGTCATAGTTTAAGTTTCGGGGCTGGGCAATGGGAGATGGTCACTTGTGTTTTTCGAGAGGCGATTTCCATGAGATATTGCGTCCAATTCCAATTTTATTCAGCTTGATAATGTAGGAATCTGACATCGAAATACTTTAACAGAGCAGCAAGACAGCGTTATGTGAGCAGTATTCGAACAGAAAGCGTAGCCACAGTACGTTCAAATAGTAGCAGTACTACTGTTACTACTTTTTTTTTTAATTTATTTAATCATTATAATATTACAAAAATATTACTATTTACTATCTTACCAAACTGTTGGGCCAGTTTGTTGGCGAGGTGGCGCTCTTATTAATAATCAACATATTATCACGCTAACTAACTTGCTAACAAATATAAATATAAGGAAAAATCAAACAAGCATTACTATCCCAAGTAGCAAAATTTGTCATATAAAGGCTAATAAGCCAAAAAATATATGTCTTATAAGAGCCATATTATCGTTAATAAGTGTGGGTTTGGGCGCAACTTATAAAGCTAACAACTATATAAGTGTCATATAAGTACTTTATTATAAGCTAAGAATTTCTTATACATGTTTTAATACGGCTAGCAGTAAGTTTATTAAACTAATATCTGCTACATTAAAATCGCTTACAACGGCAATGTCCTTATAATTGCTGTACCTAATCCTTTAATAAGGGCAATCATTCCTATAAGCGACGCGACGTAGCGATTTTCCAGCAAGTATTATTTTCATGTTTGACATATAGCGTGCCGGTGATAAGAGTATAAACATTATTAAAAAATATGGTCAACCATTTTGGTAAACAAGGTAAGTACTTGATTTGTTCATTAAAAACCTGGTTTTGTGCTATTTAAATGTAGAAAATTGTGTGGAAATTAATTTTTATGAGAATGTATGGTATGTTTTATGATGTATTTTCAACGCCCCCTCAAAAATAGGCTTTTAAGTGTGAAAAAAGTAATTAATTATTTTTTCTTGTCTTTGTTACCGCTACTATAAGGGCAAAAGTAACTTACACAATACATACAAGGGTTCTATAAAACTAACACCTTTATAAAACTCATATTCAATGCCATGTGTTTGACATATTGGCCATATTGGCATATTTTTGGGGTTCCTTAGTGATCAAGTAATACCCAAATGTACCTACCTACTAATAATTTTTTTTATCCGTAGAACCGCTGAATACAATAAAATGGTTGCCTTTATGGACGTAGACCGCTTCCTTAAAAGAGAAGACTTTAACTCATTACGTTATTCAAGATGGCCTTGGCATAGCACCACTTTTATTAGGGCGAACCACTAGGTATAATAAGTATGACAAGTTCCTACTAAATTTATCTTAATAAGACTGTTAATTTAATTATGTTCCTACAAATTACATACATCTCATCCAAATTAGCTGAAATAAATGAAACTAAATTAATATTTTGTGAATGAAACGAATTATGTAGGTAAATGAATCTAAAGAAGTCTTTCATAGTGAAAGTATTTTTTTTTACTATACTTTTGTACAACAGTTTCAGCTAATAATATTCAGGATTGTAATTTATTAAAGATGATAAATAAAGCTCATGATTCTATGATATTTTGTTTTATTTTTTACAAAGTGTGTATTAGAGTTGTGAAATATATTTCAGAACGGTATTCTACTCTTAATACTTTACATTTTATATTATCACAAATAGCATCCCTTTCCTCATAATTTATACAATCATTATTCATTTCTGTGTCACTGCTGTATTCCAAACATTCTTCTTCGGAAAATATATGTGACTGTTTAGTCATCTTCATTAAAGAACTTAATTGTACGGAACCGCTATCACTTTCGACAGTTTCGTTGTTATTTGATAATATTCCAGTTAATGTTATCAAAATGGCTGACTTGGTTATATAAAACTTATGAATATAATAATCTTAAGAATCATATTCTTATAATTACTATATTAGTGATTACTGATTACTTGGAGTTTTTTAAAAGCCATGTAAACAACAAGTATTCATTTATTATATAGACGCTTTTTAAAAGACTTTTATACGGGTAAAATCTTCATAGCTACTTTAGATATTACTTTAATAAGATTAAAAGACTTTGTTAAAACCTTTATGTGGCCATAAATATTATATGGCTAATAAGCAATGAAACGAACATTTATAAGAGTAATCTTACTTCAAGGTTTTATAGTAGTCATATTATTTGGCTGTATTAACGCGTACCTTGCTAACTTATAAGAATGATCAAACTCTCTTATTATGAGCCGTTATAGGGTTTAAGGATATATTCAATGCTATTTTAGAACGATTATAAGAGGTCTGGTGTTATAAGAATTCAACTTTGCTCCTTGGGATTGGTATCACTAACATAAACAAAAAAAAGAAAAGAACATCATACAAAAAAAAAGAAAAGAAAAAAGTTAATAATCATAAATACACAAGAATTATTTCATTATCCATTCATTCATTCATTCATTCATTCAGTCAGTGAGGGAGTCCCTAAGTAAGTGTTTCGTTCACTTTTTCTTAAGGACTCCTTCACTGACCTTTCATCCTCCCCAATCCAACCGATTGTATTAAAGATTATAGGGACTATATAGGAACTTACCCGTCGGCCATAGTAATTCAACAATTTTGGTAAAATACTTATAGACACTTGTAAAAAAAATATTTTCGTCCCTTTTTCCTATCTGTCACAAAATGTTTGACTAAATATCTCAGGCCATGGGTCAAACTCAGACTTTTATCCCGCAGAAATTATATACAAAATCCGGTTTGATGTCATGGTACGGTTCATCCAAATAAAAGTATGATGCTGTTGCATAACTTTTATGAGTTTTATGGACAATGAAAGTGGAAAGCAGCGTTATATGAATAGAATGTTGATTAAAATTGCAAACACTTAAGTCTTAAACGTGTTGTTATACTCTTTTCTCTTTCTTTCCTTGTTGAAGACAACAGCTCCATTCTTTTGGAAGGGCTCCTTTATTTTAGTCACGGCTAGCGCACCTAAGTTGAACGCCAAACTTTCTAGAATGGAGTAGAAAAGTTGTTTATTTAAATAGTTCTCTATGCTTTTACAAAGTGCTTTTGAATCGTTAAGTGAATCTACAACTGGTTCAAAATGCCGTTCCAGTCGAGAAGAACCAGCGAGTAAATCAGCTCTTACTACATACATTTGTCTGGTGGGAGGCTTTACCCGTAGCTAGTTACCACCCTAACGTCAAACAACGTGCCGCCAATAGATTTAGCGTTCCAGTACGATGGCGTGGAGAAACAAATTAGGAGTATGGCTTGAATGTACACTGCCGTACAAGGCCATACCCCTTCCTAGTTAGCCTGCTACCATGTTAGACTGCATCGTGACTTACCATCAGGTGAGATCGCAATCAAGGACTATCTTGTCATCCAATAAAAAAAAACGTGTGGCACTCGGGGACTGCCGCGGTAAAGCTATTGCATAGCATTTTTTATCACCGCCATCTAGCGGCTCACCGCTAGGTGGCGTTGATAAAAATGCGCCATCTAGCGGCTCACCGTAGAGGAGCCGTGTCAGGTTATTTTCGTTACGGAATTTCTGGATTCGGTCTCCACGCTGGCCCGCGATAGAAGCTATGCAATAGCTTAATAAAACATACGGTACGAAGAATACCTACCTTAAATAAACAAAATCATCAGGTTTTCCATTTACCTCGCAGTGTTGAACAATTCGAACTCTGGCACATTAAACATCGTGAACACATCACAAGTTTGCACACAAACTTTTAACCAAGTCTTTGTCACTCGGGGCGTGTCGATCAATCCATCACGCTTCACATCGATATAAAGTTCAGCGAGACGTGACAAAGAACTCCACAAGGTGTAGAAATGTATGAACATTTGTATGGAATCGTAACTGTGATATGTGACACACTGATTGTCTTGTGTGACACTTTTGTTAATGCTGTCTCGACATTAATTCGGTTGCGATTTGTGATAATTTAATTAGAAAGTATACTGTATAGAATAGAAAAGTATAGATAGCTATTAGAATAGAATAGAATAGAAATATTTTTTATTCAAATAAACTTTTACAAGTGCTTTTGAATCGTCGATGAATCTACCACTGGTTCGGAAAGCCCTTCCTGCCGAGAAGAGCCAGCAATAAACTCGGCGGTTGCTCTTTCCAAAAAAATTTTTTTTTACAATAGGTAAAAAAACTATGCTATGTATCACAGTGTTTTCACAATGAAGTTTCAAAAATGCATACCTACATATAATCCAATACATGTTAAGACGGGCAGACAGAAAGTAGACCCATTCCCGTTGGTGGCACCCGTTCACGAGCACGACGCATGACCCAGCTGTTGCATCGCTCAACCATATTTGAGGGAACGTAACAATCCGCACCGCCCGACACCACCACAGAAATGTTTAAAGAGAGCATGACATACTTAGGCTATTAGGACGTACGAGTATGCATCCGCTAAGAAAGGATTTTTGAAAATTCAACCCCGAAAATCGTACAAAACGCGAGCGAAGCCGCGTGCAAAAGCTAGTTCAGATATATACTCGTATATATGCAGTCAAGTAGACTGAGCAATTGAACATAATCTAACCAAACCAAAAGTTGAGTGGCGCATGTCACAAGGCAAACATAAAACGCCAATTAGTGCGACCCCGGGGGCAATCATTCAATTTAAGAGGTACAGATGCGCGCGCGCAAGCCATTCAGCGGCGCTATTTATTAGTTATGTTGTGATTGAAGGAAGTAAGCGATCTCTTTTTTTTTCTTTTGTTACTTAAACTTAGCGTACGTAGGTAACTGTTTCGTTGGTCTAGTGATTAGCAAGTTCGACTACAGATGACGAGGTCCCGGGTTCGATTCCCGGGTCGGGCGAAAAATGTATTTGGTTTTATGTTAAGAAATTTTCAGTAGTAGCCCGGAGTTAGGAAGTCGGTGGTGAGTCACCCCCGTGCCTCGGAGAGCACGCAAAGCCGTCGGTCCTGCGCCTGATCTCTTTCCAGTGGTGTCGGATTTTCCGTCCTATCGGACTATGAGAGTGGGAGAATAGAGAGTGCACCTGTGTTTGCGCATACGCCTGTACACTATAATATCAAAAAATCAAAATCAAAATTTATTTATTTCATGTAGGCCAACTTGTAGCTCTTATGAAACGTCAAAAATCTACCACCGCGCAGATGGCCAATCTCTGTGGAGATTGGCCGCCGTGGCCAGATTCAGTCGGGAGGACATAATTTTTTACTACTTAGCGTACCTATAGTTTTTATAACAAACTTGATCAAGCTATAATTTTTAAGAAAAATTAAACCGATTTCAATATACCACTAGTGGTTCGCCCCGAACTGAGACCTCGCGGTATCCCATAATTCCCAAAAGATAGTTTTAATTATATATTGTAATAATTAACTTTTAACATTAGACGCAATAAAAAATAATAATAGTTGACGCAAAACTGTTTTACTGATACAGCGCCATCTATTAGCATTATTGTGAAGCTATTAGCATTAAAAATTAAATAATTTCGTTTCTTTATAATATTTATCTAATTTTAGTATTTGTTGTTCAAGTACAGGATATAACTGAATTTTCAACAAAGTTTCAGGTTCTAATATGCAATACTTTTTGACATATGGCTCAAATTAAATTTCCACTTAAAAGTTAAATAATTTCGTTTCTTTATAATATTTATCTAATTTTAGTATTTGTTGTTCAAGTACAGGATATAACTGAATTTACCACTAAGTTTCAAGTTCTAATATCTTGTCATTCTTGACATATGGCTCAAATTAAAATCTCCACTTTGAAAGCCCCCCATTTCGTCCATTTTAAGGGAAAAATTAAAAAAAATATATTTTTGTACTCTGTTCAAAGTCCTCTTTAAAAAGATATATCGCAAATCTATGTAACGCAACAAACAAGATTTTACTTCAAACACGCTTCTATGAGAGCCCCCCTGCAATAAAGCTTTTTATATTTTTTTATACAATGTTAGGCTGAAGGCCATCAGTTTACATATTAGAATAGAATAGAATAGAATATCGTTTATTCATTGACATGGATAACAAAATGAAATAATAAATGGATACAAATGAAATAGGTACACTTAAGACTTACACATTACAATTTCTTAAAATATAACTCAACTAGTAGGTATCTACTATGTATCATGCCAATGAAAGGGTCCTAGCTCAGCTCAATATTGTGGATACAAATATGTAACCACAATGCTGTTATTCTGCTAGGGCCCGCCCGAGGGAAGTTCATGATTAATTAAATAAGTACATAAAAAGCGAAAGTGTATTATTATCCTAAAATATTATTAAGATGTTCTTTACTTTTGGAAGGTTTTTTTATTTTTAATTAAATTTTACTTAAATTTTAGTGCCACGGCTAAATATCTGATCAATCGTTTTTTTGTATGTTTAATAAATAATTTCGGAATAGTTTTTTGAAAGTTAATTTTGTCGTTAATCGAAAAGGTGGAGGAATGTCGTTCCAGCATTTCGTGGCAGCATATTTAAAGCTGCCACGAAATGCTGCAGACCTGTGGCGTGGCATCGATAATGGAGGCACTATTGTCCTAAGCCCAAAACTTGGCGCGCGCCAGTTCAGTTTAGTGTACAGATATTCTGGTTTTTGGGATTTAATAACACCGAATAATAAAGTGCCTAGAAGTAAATTATATCTATTTTTGATTTTTAACAGATTGTGTTCATTTAGAAAAGGAGTAACATGTGATCTTGGTGGAATGGGAAAACAATAACGAGCACATGCATTTTGTACACGCTGAAGTAGTCGCCACGATTTACTTAACAAGCATGGACCATAAACAGTCAAACAGTAATTTAATTTTGACAAAATGAGTGTATCGCAAAGTTTAATTCTGAGGTTAACACTAATGTAAGGCCTAAGTTTGTACAGAACTTTAAGTCTATAAAAACAGTTCCGTGCAAGATCAATTACATGGTTCTCGAAGCGTAAGTTTTCATCCATACGCAACCCAAGATTACGTGTTTCATGTACATGTTCAATGTTTACTCCATCAATGCATAGTTTTGGCTGCTGAACTAGTATTTTACTGACCTGCTTCTTAGTACCTGTGACCATAAATTTAGATTTAAGGGGATTAAGGATAAGAGCGCTTTGTTGGCACCATTGTGAAATATTGTTTAGTACCTTGTTCATCTGGTTAACTGCATTACTCACATCTTGGTGATCAACAGATACATATATTTGAAGGTCGTCAGCGTATAAGTGATAATGACAATTTTCAATGCAGTTGATTAGATCAGCAGAATATAATATAAATAAAAGAGGTCCCAAAATGGATCCCTGTGGAACCCCTCTATTAACCGCTTTATTATATTTAAATTTGAAGTAATTACGTTCAGTAATTCAGAAGTTATAGGGCTCTGACAGACATTTGGACGTACACACTTCTCTGTCCAGTACAGACAAGCGCTCTAGTTGACTCAGAGAACTCGCTTCGCTCGTTCAAAAATAAAGAATAACTGAAAAGGGAAAACTGGCCATATCTTGAAAATTATTAAACCGATTTTGATGAAATATTTACTGTTCCCTAAGTTGAAGTAAATGTAAGCAAACATAAATAGGATGGTTATAATCAGATTAATAGTTTCACGATTCCGATTAGTAGACAAAAAATCTTGTTTAGAATCGAATCTAGAACGTTCCACTCAAAAGACTGCAACTGTACGGTCGAAATCGTCTCGTGAAAAGGTTTTGCACGTTTTAGCCTAATGCTAGGTTTGTTTAGCCAAAACATACCGGACTGTGTACGTGTTTTTCATGCAACTTGCTTAAATTTGTATGTACCTACTTGCTTTCTCCTCTTGAAAGTTTGTTTTAAACAGCTCCCCGGGCGTCTTTTAAATGCGTCCACACTTATAATATTTATGAAGGCAAGTCTGAGTAGTCCTGCTTCCATGGGCTATTCAGCTAAAGGTTTAGAACCTTTAAAAGGTTCAGATACTACCCTCATTATCCGCCAAATATCAAGTCTCGAACAAAAGCTTTGAACTATGTAAAGGCGGGAATAAAACGACTATTAGTACCCGTAGTTCAGCTGTCAGAAAGAAGGACATCCATATTTTACGTAAAACTTGAAAGTAGGTACCATGTTAGCGCTCTAAGGTCCGTTGACGGTAGTTTTCATTTTTTGACTAGATGATGTCCGCGTGGATTGAGGTTTTTTTATTCCCGCGGGATTTCTTAATTTTTTTTTTTTACATAAGTACAGTATTTTAATTGTATTAAAGCTAAAAACAGATTTATAATTCTTAAACCGGGATTCTTTTCCGGGATAAAATGTAGCCTATGTGTTAATGTTGGGTATGAACTATTTCCATTCCTTTCAGTCAAATCGGTTCATTCGTTATGGCGTGAAGAAGTAACAAAAATACACCCACAACAATTGGCACACAAGCATACATTTTCGCCTTTATAATATGAGTGTGATAATTAACACATCTCTTATTTTATTATTTACTCTCTCTCCTCCCCTCTCTTTCTCTCTCTCTCTTTCTCACACACACCCTTCTCTTCTTTCACACCTACACGTAATGTCGCACGTCTTGTTCTACAATATTGTTATGCAATAAAGTTAGAAAAAAATATATGTATATCTTTATCGATTACATTTCTGTGAGGAACAGAAATTTAATTAAATCTAATAGATTTAAGTGTAGGTTAACACTTCAATAAAAAATTAAAAAATTAATTAAATCTGTCCATATTAAGTAAGGTTCACCAGATTGATTCCAAGAGGAAAATGTTCAACGTAGCCTGAGTTTGTACTCTCAAGAGATCAGCCTTCTCGGAAGTTCCTCTACGTAAGTTTGCAAATTATTATTATTAAACCTTATCCGTGTATTGCAAGGAAGACTAAGTACATAACAAACTATTTCATATTACCTCCTTCCGGAAGTTATATTAATCCTAAATCATATTATATATCAGGGTTTAATCCTATTCCTATTATTATCATAATATTATCCTACTAATATTATAAATGTGAAAGTTTGGATGTATGTATGTTTGTTACTCAATCACGCCACAACGACTGAACCAATTTGGCTGAAATTTCGGCACAGAAATAGATTATAGTCTGGAATAACACAAAGGCTACTTTTTTATCCCGGAAAATTAGAGAGATCCCGCGGGAATCCAAAAAAAACTCAGTCCACGCGAACGAAGTCGCGGGCATCATTTAGTGTTAAATAAATTTACCTAGACTGGGTTTAGTGTCACACTAGATTACCTTAATCCGTGATTCTGAACGTTTTATTACACTAATCAATAAGGATTGCTTAAAAATCCTATCTCAGGAACACTCAGCCAGCGATGGAGAGAGCTATGCTTGGTGAATCCCTGCGGGATCAAATCAGACATGAGGTTATCTCTAGGAGAACCAGAGTTACCCATACAGCTTGTCGAGTCATAAATCACAAAGCTGTTCTTTCTCGCTGAATTTTCACCAATATTAAATAAAATAAAATGTTAAAAAAGAAGACACGCTAGAGAAAGTCTCCGCCCGTCACATCGGAGGATTTCTGACTGTTTGAGGGTAATTTACATTCAATATTAAAACAAACTCAAAGCTGAAGTGGCAATGGGCAAGGCACGTGGCTCGAAAAATCGGTGGGCGTTGGGGTCCCAAGGTGCTGGAGTGGCGACACTGCACCGGAAAGCGCTATGTTTGGAATTGGACCTTCCGGGCAATAAGGAATTAATCGATTATCCCAATACGATATTGAAAGTTGAATTGAGAACTAGCAAGATAAAAAGTTTAGGATGTCAACTTTAAACTCTATACTTAAACATTTCTGTGGTGGTGTCGTGTGGTGCGGGTTGTTACGTTCCCTCAAATATGGTTGAGCGAGGCAATGGCTGGATCATGCGTCATGCTCGTGAACGGGTGCTGCCAACGGGAATGGGTCTGCTTTGTGTCTACCCATGTTAACATGTCTTTGGTTGCGGTAGGCGTACATTTTTGAAACTTCTGTGTGGAAACATTGTGTGCATAGCCTAGTTCTTTTTAACAATTGTAAAAAAAAAAAAATTTTTTTTTGAAAAGAGCAACTGCTGAGTTTCTTGCCGGCTCTTCTCAGCAGAATCTGCATTCCGAACCGGTGGTAGATTTTTGACGTTTCATAAGAGCTACAAGTTGGCCTACATGAAATAAATAAATTTTGATTTTGATTTTGATTTTATAAAAAAGTGTATAATATAATCAGGTGTTATACACTTATAAAAATTTATTTTCGTATCGTTATACGTCGTTATGCGTGTAGCAGTATAGGCGAAGTACCGGTGTATGGCGGCTTGACGTCACTTCCGCTCCTGCACGTGCCCATATGACGCTAAGGGGTCTCAGAGACAGGTGATTGATTAAAATATAGGTGACGTAGTTACATGCACTCCGTCCACGTGGAGTTTGCAAGTGGCAACTCTGATCTCCTGTAAGCTAGAGATGTATTCGGAAAAGTATCCTTTATGCATCTCTAGGAACCAAGGCTCTATGCCTTTGGTCAAGATTGGTTCTGCGGTTTCGTCGTGAAAAAGTTATCGACGGACAGACAGACTTTCGCATTTTTTTTATTATAGATTCAAGGTTCAAAGGAACTTCTCGACGTGGAATACTGTGGACACGAGAATTTTATATATCAGATACAAATCTAACTGTCCACTATATAAGATAAACAACAATGTAGGAAAATGACCTATCATCCCATATCTCATTCAAAGATTTAAGTCTTTGATCATAGTGATTAAATCATTATGATCAAAGAATTCTTTAAAAGTAAAAAATAAATATTTAAAAACATCGACGTTTATTTTAAAGAGTTCTAATTTTATACGTATAATTTGGTGGTGTTTATTTGATACTGTTTGTTTTGGCTTGTAGGGTGCTAATTACAGACGACCTTCCGAAGTTCTAGCAAAATAAAATAATTACATAATTATTACCGTTCAACGTCCCACTCACAATCTGTTGGGACGTTTAATTAAAAGGGAGAAAAAGAAATATGCCACTATTGCTTTGATGGTAAAAAAAACTTGTTTAGCTAGCAAAAAATTAATGGAGAGCTATAAATAATTTGAATTCCACTAAATCTTTACTAAATACACATTATGAATGATAAAGTTTGTGAGGACGGAGGATGAATGTTTGTTACTCCTTCACGCAAAAACTACTGGACGAATTTTGATGAAACTTCACAATGTAATAACTTGTACATCACACAGGCCTGTAAAGTAGATAATGTTTAGCGCTTACTAACAATTAGAGGTACTCTAGTTTTAAGGGACCCTCTGTAAAAAAAACAGTAGGTACCTTTAACGACACCTTTACCTACCTTAAAACATAATATCTTGTTTGACAAAATGTGTCCTTTCTACACTCCAAAATCAAATAATTGAATCGTCAAGTCTACTTCAAGTAGGTACATTGATCTAGGTTATTTGAATATTTGTGTAGGCTTCTTTATTCTCATTGCACCATTACATATTAATAACTTACGATCCATTTTATTTCAATACTAGCTTTTGCCCACAACTTCGTCCGCATGGAGTTTAGTTTTAAATTCCTTCAAGAACGTCTACTTCTTAAAACTCTTGTTCTTCTTCTTTTGCTTCGTCTTCTTCTTGTTATCTTCTTCTAAATATATTTAAAATGAAAATGTGACTGACTGACTGATCTGTCACTACACAGCTCAAACCACTGGACGATTGGGCTGATGTTTTGCACACATATAGCTATTATTACGTAAGCATCCGCTAAGAAAGGATTTTTGAGAATTCATCCCCCAAGGAGGTAAAATAGGGGTTAGAAAAATCGAATTTAGCGCGAGTGAAGCCGCGGGCAAAAACTAGTCAACCTCTAAATATCCACTAGGGGTACACACTGCTACAATATCCAGTGGTTCTTATACTAGTCTGCTGTCTGATGTTGTCGGTTCACCTTCGTATAGGCTTGCCATCACTGCGATTTCTGGTGCGGAGTCGCCAGTCGCCAAGCACCTTGGAACTCCAACGGACATCAGTTCTCCGAACTATGTGACCCGCCAATTTCCACTTCAGCTTTGAGACTCAATTCTTATTAAGCATATCTTTAGGTCATAATTTTATATCCATTCAAAAACAAGTTGGATTGAATTGCTATTTTTTGCGTTGCTTACAAACAGCAAACAAACACACGGTCGCATTTCGAATAGTAAATGATCAAAAACAAGATTTATTGATCGTGGGAGTAACATACGAGTATATTTTTTAAACACATAGCTTCAATGAAAACGATAGTAATTTTTTTCCTTTATCCAATCATCCTGAGAGTTTTTTGTGTGGGACGCTGTAACTAACGGTACGAAAGTAAAAGCGATATCTGCCCACGTTTTCATTTCCATTTACCAAATTATTCTAATAAAATAAGTCATCTGAGTAGTAATTGAAGTACCCCCTACCTACCTACAGTATTTGTACTATATTATTTCTAGTTTCCCGCGCTGTCTCTCAGAGATTCGCTTGTTTATCTTCAATATTCATTAAAATAAATACTGTTTAAAAGTTTCTTGTTTTTTATATAGCTAACTTATCAAAAAATACGTGTTCCTTATTGATGGTAAATTCCTCGCTAGGGCACCTTTGCACATCGCTGGTGGAAAGGCAGAAATCGATTTCACTGAACCTGCGGAAACACTCAAAGCGAAATAGAATGCTGAAAATCTTAACCCTTTTGTACTCGGGACTGAGTAAAAAAGGGGCAATAATACGCCTTGTTCAGGCCGTGCTTATTCTCGGCCGTTATTGATGTCTCCCACGCCGACGCCCAGTGGATTCTCCTTTGTTTACTTTAATAACGTTATGGCGTTCCATTTCACTTGTTGCTTTGTAATTTTGTCGAACTTTGTGCTTTAATTCTGTTATTATGTCCCTTTTAAGATAATTTTATGGTACTCGATCCGAGACATTTACAATTTTACTTTCAACATCGGCTACTTATTTTGTATTAATTACCTTGCTTCTTATTTCTTTTTATCCTGGATTTTTTTTTAAACTAAACTTTAGTCGTCCATTTTATGTTATTCCACTTGTACAGCATCCTTACGACTCCAACTCTTAATTAAGCCAACTCTTAAGCCAACTTAGCTCACTACAGAATCCATGCAAGCTTTCCAGATTAGTGAGTATTTCAGGAAGTTGTGTTCCAAGTTAGTGGTTTTACGTTGTTAGATTACACCCCTGCATTTAAGCAGTACGTGTACTGATGTTTCATCGTCTCTGCATTGAGAGCTGTCGTTAATATCTAGTATCTACCCAATTCTGCCCTAAGTTTGCCATGGTTCAGTTTTAGTAGTTTCCTCGTTAGGCGTTGATTGGGGTTAGCTAGCTAGCTAGCCTCCTCTGTTTGTCTACTTGCCATTGTGTTTGTCCATAATTTGGCATGTGTGTTTACTGTTTATTTATGTAACCATGACTTGTATTTAGTGAAGGATATGGGAACGATCGGTTCCGTTCTGATCACTTTCAGGGTTGATACCTTCTAGCTTATAGCAGTTTGATACTGAAAACTCGGAAAATGCTGGGAAGTCCCCGATAGAGTGACCGCAGACACACAATTTAAAGTTGGTTGATTGATTGGCCTATTAGTATACTCTGCGATTTAGTTGCCCAAACTACAATTGCAAGTCTGCGGGTACTCTTTATGTTTAAACGCAATATGATCCCTTGGCAGGCTTACAATTGACCGCGACCTGACATATTTAGTGTGACCTGATATGTCTCATCCCCGCAGTGGAATATGGGACACCTTAACCCAGAAGGTCGGAAGATAGATCAGTTTTATATACCCATAAGTGATGTGAGTGACTCAGTGTCGAAGTAAAACCTTTTCAGAATTAAAGGTTCCAAAGAACCGCAGACGTTCGTGATTCGAACATAAATAAAATCGAGAAGTTGCACTAGTTCAACTTGTTTTAATGGTCTAAAAATACATTCACCAATTTGATTTCACCAATTCTCAGTTTGCGGTAAAACCATTTGGTGTGAAAATTTACTTTGCAGACAGCGAGCGAGATCTTCCTGGAATGCACCCCCACCCTGTGGATATACCCCCCAATATCCAACTGTCTACATTGTTTCCTGATTTACTTCCGCAAATTGATCTGTGATTGGAAAGTTTACGCTTCCTAATGAATTTGTTATTTGAACAACTGATTTGGTATATCGATGCAGATCTAGGTTTAAGTTGGAGGGTACTTGTCATCTAGGGCAGATGCCTATTCACTATAATCTTGTAGGTACTTCTATTATACGTGGCAGGAAACAAGGACGCTGACTGACTGACTGACTGACTGAGATATCAACGCACAGCCTAAACTACTGAATTTAGAAACTTGAAATTTTTACAGTTGGTCCTTTTATGACGTAGGCGCACACTAAGAAAGGATTATTGGAAATTCCACCCCCAAGGGGTTTAAATAGGGGATGGAAGTTTATATGAAACTCCGTCATTTTTCAAGGTGTTTCCATCAAAGTTGGTATTTGAGCTTTCAGTTAAAAATAAAAAAGTACGTGTGTCACAGTTTTTGAAAATTCCACCCCAAAATCTAATTCCACGCGGACGAAGTCGCGGGGCTAAAAGCTAGTCCGATATAAGAAGAAAGTCCTTGCGTCGGTGCTGTAAACTGAGTATTAATATATTTACGGTATAGTTGAAAAACTGGAGAGTGTCACATGCTTTTTATTCCGGAAAAACAATGGCTTCCCGCGGAATTTTTGAAAACCTAGCTCCACTGGAAATTGTGGTCAAAAGCTACTCGTAGTTACTTATAATGTTACGTAATACTAAGCCAGGTGAACCCGTTTCTCACGCTGCGGCCGGCAGTAGGTTCTGTTATTGACATAATATAAAATAATATGGCTCGCGGAATCACACGTGTCTACTTAGTTCATGGAATTCTTCAATGCAAATATCTATGTGTTATAGTGTTTCAATAGTTGATGATTGGCTATCAG
The DNA here is from genome assembly GCA_933228805.2 of Hipparchia semele. Lineage (NCBI taxonomy): Eukaryota > Metazoa > Arthropoda > Insecta > Lepidoptera > Nymphalidae > Hipparchia > Hipparchia semele. Next base: position 3,963,868 of record OW121731.1, read on the forward strand.
ATTTTCCAACCTTCTTCTATTGATTTGTTGGCAAATTTAGAAGAGAACGCACGAAGGAATTGAATCAGTAAAGCCTTTGTGCCTAATGGATTGTGTTTATGCGAATCTAGTTAATTTAAAATAATATAAAACAATACAAATATTTGCATGCCTCTTATTAGATAAAACATTTGTTCTAACCCATCCAACACCATAATTAAAAATTCACAGGTTTTAAGCAAATAAATTGAAAGAAATTGGGCAAAAAAGGGCCATGACACACGGACAGACATACGGTCAATGGAGCGTTCCATTTTTTTTTTGCGAAATCTTTAAAATGTCGCAAATAAAGGTATTTCTATATCCTATCCGCAAGAATGTGCCTTAAAACAAAAACACTCCCGCATTAGTTACCGGGGACTAGAAATAAAATCCGCCAAGTCCTAGTTATGTGATAAATTTCGGGAAAGCTTTGCGTTGGAAGGGATTATGGCATGGCGTAGTGCCAAATACGTGGCACGCTTTCCCGTTACCTATTTTCTTTGTGTTAAAGGAGACTCGAGGAGCTTTTCGCAGCTATTTTCCCACTGAACTGAAGAATATGAAAACCCAATACGTGTTTTATTCTCTTGCAGAAATGTGTCTTTTAAAACCCACATTGTACAGGGTGTTTGGGATATGCTAATGAAAACTGAAACAAGGAGTTCAGTACATGATTCTGACGTTGGGGTTTTTATCGATCTTTGACATGACTTTTTTGTAATCAATTACAACATGGAATCTTTTTTTTTTAAATGAAGTTGAGATTGATTACGTAAATTAACACAATGCAACATTTAAACTTCCATACGCGCGCGATCAGCTGTTTGTCAAAAGTTCAAAGCAGTTAATGAGTATGATGGTTTGTTAGTTGCTGTGTGGTTGAAGGACAAATCCTTCAATCACACAGCAACGGAGCAATATTTTTTTTGCATGGTAATACTTGAGGACTTGGAGAGTGACAAATGGCTGGCTTTCGGTACCGGAAAATCAAAGTGATCTCTACGCGAACGAAGTTACTGGCAAAAGCTAGTTCGATAATCTAGTCACTATTCTACAAACAAAGTTAACCCAAGTTAATTTACATTAAGTTACTAATGTGAAATTATCTTAATCTTAGACAAATGTTGCCTACAAAGCTAGTAACTATTTGATTCCCCTCAAGATTTACACCAAGGTTCTCGCCCCCCTTCATTGAAAATTCACTCGCAAGCTATTAAGGATCAGGTGTTTGTGTTTCGGATACCTTGTGTATCTTACATTAGGTTCTATCTAAGTGGCTGTAAATTACCATTTACTACAGCCCTCTCTGGGGTAGTGATTCTCGCCTGAATGCTACAACTTGTATAGGTATGTATAGACAACTGCCTTGTTGATCTAGTGGCCAGCATGTTCGACTGCGGATAACGAGGTCCCGGGTTCGATTCCCGAAAAATCGTGTTTCTGCTTTGAATTAAGAATTTCCACGAATAGACGGTACACTCGCTGCTTAGACCAATTGCGATTCGCCGTCGCATTTCGGGTTTAGCCGTTTAGTAAAAAAAAATCCGAGTTTTTTCACAAATTTGCACATAATATCTAGTCATTTATGTGCATAATATATATAATAGCCTATAACCATCTGGAATAATGTACCTTTGAAATGGTGAAAGAATTTTTGAAATAGGTGCGGTGATTCCAAAGTTTGCTCCGGACATACATACAAACTCACAAAATTCGCGTTCTCTCTTTATTATAATAGTATAGATTTACAGAATTATAAACACTATATACACACCGCATGATAAACTCCGAACTCACAAACATCAAATGCATTACGCTTTGTTTCCAAAGATTTATTGTAATGATTTCTAAATCTGTGGTGGTGGAACGAAATGTACAAATGCCACTCTACGCCGCTAATACATTTAAATTTAGTTCAACAATAAAAATGAGATAACAATAAAAATTAGCTATTATAAAACTATGTTGCACAAGCTTCCAAGATTTCCAAAGTTTTATGTAACGCAATAAAATTTTTACGCCTCGAATTATCATACAATTTTATACAGAATTTGGTGTTATTCTAACTTGCACAGTTGAACATAGAGCAAAGAACACGGAAGAAAGATTCTATTATTTATGCTAAAACATTGGAACAGCTTGGAATGCTGCCTCAATGCTTGGACTCCCTCCAACAAGGTTACAATAAACTGTACTTAGAATAATATTTTAAAAAGAGCAACCGCTGAGTTTCTTGCAGGTTCTTCTTGATTAGAAGTTGGAACGGCATTCCGTACCAGTGGTAGAGTCACTTGACGATTCAAAAGCACTTTGTAAAAGTTTATTTTCATAAATAACTATTCAGTCAGTCACGGTACTGTTTATAGGCATACGCCCAACTAGCAAAGTAGGTAGTCCTATAAAAAAGACTACAAGGCTATCAATACTAATAAAGTTCCTATAAAGGCATTGTATTACACTCTTTTACTTATAATAGCATTTTTCAAGCACAAGTAGACTATAAGTAGATTATACGATCGTTATAGAAATAAATGCTCCTGAAACTACGGCCAAATCCACCTTTATAGTATGCTACAAGTATTTTTTAAGTGTAAAAAAAGAAGAAGAAAAAAGAATATTTTGCTAGTTGGTTATATTAAATCTAGGTGAAATCACAAACCTCTAAACAACAGAACCACAGAGCCCTAAACACATTCTAGGGTATATTTCAATCTAATTTCACAGACATCATTCAGATGAGCTGTGCATGGAAAATCTGCGTTCAAAAGGGACTTTTCAACTCGTCAAAGTAGTGAACGCTTTGTATTTGTAAAACGGGTCACGACTAGGTTTGCCATTATAAAATACAGCGGCTAGATTTTTCCTGATCAAAATTCGTCTACCTGCCTCAAACCTTTTTATCTTGGAGAATTTGTTAAAGCCGTGGAGACCCTGTTCCTACATTGAAGCCTTAATAGTCCAACGATTACAGGTGCGGACTGAAAACTGAAAAGTCGCAGCTCGACTTCGTCTTAATTGTAATTGGTTTATAACACAAGATATTAGCGGAAACCAAAGAAAAAAAAAGCAATCCACAAATTATTCAATTACAAAATATTCAGAGTGACTAAGTTACAAGTTTTAAGTTATCTACAAGTTACAACCAACTTCTTAAAGGTGCCTATACGTGTGGAAAAAATATCAGTTTTATTAAAGTGCTCGTTATATGATTGCTATATGATCGATGTCAGTGTTTTGTTGGTAAATGGGACTGACTCAGAAAGTCCAAAGTATTTTTGGTGACTCTAGTCACGACTTACGATCTCAAAGACAAAAGCAATTTCAAAAGCAATGCGTGGGTCAGGTAATACTGAAGTGCGGTTTGAACGGATAACAAACGACCGTGCGGGATTCGATGTGGTCACATAAATAAAACACTTCCACGCGTTGAACAGTTGCTGGAATAGCGTTTTGCAATACCCGCAGATACCCGGTAGATTTAACTTTCATTTTTTTGACAATCACCTTAGCACCGGCCGGCCAAGTTTTTGAATAGCTGCTGAAACAGCGTTTTACAATGCCCTCAAATACCCGGTAGATTTAAGTTTCATTGTCTAACGATCACCTTAGCATTTTGAATATGTAACCAACCTTAGCATCGGCCGTCCGAAGTTTTTGGACAGTTGCTGGAACAACGTTTTGCAATACCCTCACTCTCAGATACCTGGTAGATTTAAGTTTCATTTTTTAACGACCACTTTAGCATGAAGCTGAAGTTTCTGGTCAATTCCGGAGATTTCTAGCACGAAATTGAATGAACCGTTACAAATGTGAGAGGTTGATGGAAGAGAAGAAACGATGCTCGGGGATCGCCGTAGATAATTAAATCAAAGCAAAGACGACTTGACGACTTCCGTAGCGCAGTGGTTAGCGCTGTAGTCTTATAATTGGGAGGTTTCGGGTTTGATTCTCGGCGGGGACAATTTGGGGATTCATAATTTCTAAATTGTCTCTAGTCTGGTCTTATGGAAGGCTTTGGCCGTGGCTAGTTACCGTCAAAGACGTGCTGCCACGCGATTTCGCATTCTCGTACGATGGCGTGTAGAAACAGATTAGGGATATGAGTACCATAACCCCTTCCAAGTTATCCTGCTACCATCTTAGCCTGCATCGTCACTTACGATCAGGTGAGATCGCAGTCAAGGACTATTTGTTATCAAATAGAAAAAAAACAATTTCAAAACAACCACAAATGTTCATATCATTATATGCAATTTTGCCTTTGCTTCATTAAACGGCAGAATATGATTCCTCAGTTTAAATGGAAATGAATGTGTGGTCACAAGTAGTTATTTTATATCCAACGTACATCCCAGTTCGTGTAATGAAGTCTGTTGGAAGAATAAATTGGTTCGTGGTTATCGGAAAATGATATTGAAACAATCCAATGTTTCTTTTCAATTCATTGTACGTAGAGACGTTATGTGGTTTCGAATTGGATTGACTACTGTAGGGTTAGTATGATTTAATTCGATTGATCGTATTCGTATACTGTGACATTAGCCGACAAAGTAAAATGAACCTTAACGGTATTGGTTTGAAGTCACAAATTCAATACAACCGATTTTAATTTGGAGCGTATCCGTATACCTAAAAGTATAAAAATGTATCCACGAAATTGAGCTCTAATTTAATCTAGTTATGGTTCAGTTTGCTTTGACGCTAAAGTCATCGAATACAAATACGATCAATCGAGTTAAATCTTATACTAACCCTACTGGTGAGGACTAAAGGTCGTAGTTCAAATTGTGAGAAAATTGTGCTACAGCTTATATACTCGTACTGCTTATTAGTTTTATTGCTATACGACATACATATTATATACCTACTTGTAATTAATAGTGAATTTTGTTTTGTTGCAGGTAAGTTACGAGTGAAAAATGGATGCTTAGATCGTAAAGGCGTATTTATAATTATATTAAAATTGTGAAGAAACTGACTGAGTACGTATGTCTGACTAGGTAGGTATGTGGCGAAGTAAATATTAAGGGGCAAGTCTGGAAGAAATGCGCAAATAGATACTTACGGTTTAACGCAAATTAAAAAACTCATTGAATTGAATGACACCACAAAAAAACCTCAATTGCTTAATAGATGAGGCTATAAGTACGCCACGAAATATATCTAAAATAAATCTCAGTTTTTGAGAAAAAAAATCGGCAACATTATCAAAATCACCGAAATCGACCTTTTCTATTTAATACATCTTATGCTATTCCGATGTTATATTTGGAATAATTTTTGGTTAAATCGTGAGAAGGAAGTATAGAGATTATTTTCACCATTAAAATTTTATATTAATTCAAACCAAAAAGCAATAATATAAGACTAAAAATCATTAATTTTGTAGCGAAAATCGTTCCCCGTTGCTCATACATTTTAGTATGAAGCAGTAGGCGCCCGTAATTCGCTTTATATTACAGTGTTCAACCAGAAATGAATTCAATCGCGTCCCAATATTCAAGGTGATAGCACGCTCGTTTTCGTAGAGCACCGCAACTCCGGCGACCGCGATATAATAATTGTTTCGACGAGCATTAGGGTGGGTCGCGAGTGTCGGAAACGACTGCTAATTTTATTTGCATTCTTCGAGTACGTAGTAAGTATGTGAGTTTTATCATGTATTTATTTAATCATCAAACACTAATTAATTAGCAAACACTAATGTACTCATTAATATCGTAACTTATTTTTCTTCTCACTTCAGGTAGATATGAAAAAGCGTAAAGGAAATTACTAAAAACACAAAAAAAAAACAAAGGAAGATTTAACATAAAGCTGTAAGTACTTATAATGTACTCATCTTTTTACCCGACTTTTTTATTTTTATCGTTGACAAGATAGTCTTTGACTGCGATCTCACCTGATGGTAAGTGACGATGCCAGTCTTAGATGGTAGCGGACTAACTTGGAATGGGTACGGCAGTGTAAATTCAACCTAAGCCTAATCGGTTTCTACAGGCCATCGTGCCGAAACGCTAAATCGCTTGGCGGCACGTCTTTGACGTAGGGTGGTAACTAGTCACGGCTAAAGCCTCCCCCCAGACAAAGCTTCGACTTCGACTGTGGCGAAGCCCAAAACATTGTTATGTTTTCTGGCTGAATGTTTGTTAACCTTCAATAGTATATTTTGATACAAATGCGGAAAATCGAACTTTCCGCACGAGATACAGCTACAAAAAGCTCTTTGAGCAACCGTATTAAAAAATTACTTTAAAATGGACTAGCTGTCTTTATAACCCTACAAACACTAAACCGATTTGGCTGATACATATTTTGGAATTCAGATAGCTTATACCCTGGATTAACATATAGGCTACCTTTTAAACCTTTAAAATCTAATTGGGGTTTGCAAAAAATCTAATTTAATTAATTATATCCTAATTTCTAATAAATACCTTATTAACTATATTGTTTTAGGAAACAAAGTGTCAATTCTGGAAAACAAAAGCTTGAAGGATGATGCGTGCACTGATGTTGAAAAAGCAACGAGAGTTCTATTTCAGGAAATAAGTACAAAACATGCAAAATATAATTGTAAAATGACAAAGTTACTTGGAACCAATCTGCTTGCTTCAACTGCCACAAGATACATAAGCTACATATTGTAACATTTTTTGTTTTGAAAAGAGCAACTGCCGAGTTTCTTGCCGGCTCTTCTCAGCAGAATCAGCATTCTATATGAAATAAATAATTTTGAGTTTGAGTTTGAATTATTTAGTGACACTTGTTTTGTCTAAACTAATATCATAAAGATGAAATATTTGCTTATTTGTAAGTTTGTAAAATTGTTTGTAATGGATAAACTCAAAAACTACTACTTAAACGATTTTAAAAATTCTTACACTCATGGAAAGCTATTATTCCTAAGTAACATGAGCTATATTTTATTTAAAAAAAATTAACCGTAACTTCGTGAGATATACGTACTATACATGTTTGCAATACTCATAATTACCTACAAGCACGTCCGCGGGTCTATATATTGAACTATTATAGTTGAGCAACTGTAACCCCTTTTTTATTCAAATTAGTCTGTTGAAACATGAGTACGAAGAAAAATGTTGACGTTCTCATCATGATTATTTAGTAATCTTTATCCAATTACATATTTTTGTAACTATAATTGACTATGTATTTGGAAATTCCTCTTTAAATAATTCGAATCGGACCTCTTATTTAGAAGTTATTCATTCACGCAAAAGTTACATGACAAAACGCGTGCACTGTGACCCCACCCTATGCCACCGGCTACTCACTACCGCACGTCGCCGCCCGCGAACTAAACAAAACGACAATCTAATGGTTAAATACATTGCGTATTTTCTGTGAAATTCATTAATATCCTACTAAGACGAACGCGTGATGTACATTTAACTTGAGGGAAGCGCCAAACGTAGATTGTTAAGATTGTTACTTTCCAGGGTGCGTATACTAATATTGTATGATATGTCTGTGTGAATAGAAATTATCAATGTGGGTGTTCAATCGCAACTTCCCACGCGTCCAGACTGCAGGCTTAATATTATAATATGATTTACGTGTTATTATCAACAACAATTATTGAATTGAATTCATAACAACAAGTTCAGAGAAACACTAATCTCAGACATCGAAAGAATACAAAACTCTGATAATAAGAATTTATTTACTTAAGTACTGTTGTCTGAAGAGAATCCTACTAATAATATAAATGCGAAAGTTTGTGAGAATGGATGTTTGTTACAACTTCACGCCGCAATGAATGAACCGATTTGGCTGAAACTCGGAATGGAGATAGCTCATGCCCAGTAGGCTACATTTTATCCCGAAAAATTAAGGAATTCTCGCGGGAAACAAAAAACTTAATCTATGTGAAAAAGTCGCGGGCATCTAGTTGATCAAAAGGTTGATCCTAATCCTAAAATAAACTCTAAAGGAGGTAGGTACTTACCTTAAGCCTTTTTTAACTCTTCAACCCCGCTGGTTAACGCAGTGGACATTTTTATTTAGGAATCAAATCGCAAAGTGACGAAGCAAAATCGCTAACGCTTTGGATGCATTAAAATTTAAAAAATAACTCTCGCTGAAAGGGGCCGGCAACATCAAAGCGTGGGTCAGGCGGTTTTTATGCTATGACGTCACAGCCAGCCAGCCAGCCAGGGTGCTAATTACTGTATCAAATATTCAAGAGGCGTGAAACTTTGAGCAATTCTATATAAAAAATAAAACATAGCTCTTTTTAAAGAAATAGTAGATGGAGCTCTTTGACAGTAAACGCGTGAAACTTAATAATCTGTGTAAAATTGTAGCGTCTGTCTGTTATTTCGCTTATTAAGCTCATACGTCTGTGTGTCTGTTTTTTAATTATTTTCGGTTTTGTAATATTTGTATCAATCCCGGGCAACTCTAACTTCGGAGTTATGTGCGTAGACTTACATTTTCAAGTTGGACAACTAAATCGCTGAGCACACTAGTAGTGGTAACTACACATGGCACCCCGCACATCTTATCCAACTAGATCGTCGATCAATTCTTTGTCAACATAGTTATCTTCGATAGTCGGCCAAAGCTAGTTTAAAAGATCCATGGGTATAGTGGAGGATCTGGAGAGAGATTTAGGCTACTTTTTATCCCGGAAAATCAAAGAATTACTGAGGGATTTTTATTGATAACTAAATCCACGCGTTCAAAGTCGTGGGCATACTAAAATAGTTTCATAATAGCGTGACATATAACAGCATACTAAAATATGTAGTTTCATAATAGTTCATATAAAATTCAATTTAAATTTTCTATGCGCTATCGGAAAATTTTCGGTGGTGAAATTATTCATTGCGCTTCTACATATACTACCCACGTGTAACTAGTCGATATATTTTCATTGTGTTTTCCACCTACGGACACTGCGTCACTGTGTTTACGCTCTTGTAAGTTTAATAGCTTTATGTAGCGCTATAGTTGAACACTGTGCTCTGTTTTAAAGCCTTTGGGAGTAAATATAAAGCCTTTAAAGGCCAACGCAATCTCGTCATAATTGATATTTTGTATTAAATTAACAGATAAGAGGAAATAGGTTGTTTTTTATTTGTTGTCAAAATATCTTACAAAAAAAGTATAATTACAACGTCACAGAAGTCTGGGCAATGCGGCACATCTACATAATTATATATAATTCACTTATTATTTTAATTCTATTACAAGAACTTGTCTGACTTATGAAGAAACTCAACTGATGACAAGTGACGATGCAGTCTACTTGGATAGCAGGCTTACTTAAAAATTAGGTTAGGCACCCATATCCTTTATCAGTTTTTACACTCAATGGTGCCAGAACGCTAGACCGCTTCAGAAGAGACATTTCAGAAATTGAAAATTTCAAAATTATCCTTCCCTGGGAATCGAAATCGAAACGAAGAAAATTATCTCGAATGCGAGCGGTAAGAAATAGTTTGTGATTATCCTATGCGAAAACTTTCCGTACAATTTTCGCTCGCGATTATACATTGGATTATTTATTATACACTAGCGGCCCGCTCCGGCTTCGCACGGGTATAAAATATATAGCCTATGTCATTCACTGTTAATGGATGTTATTAACCTTCCTCTTTAATCACTCTATCTATTAAAAAAAACCGCATCAAAATCTGTTGCGTAGTTTTAAACATTCAAGCATACATAGGGACAGAGAAAGCAACTTTGTTTTATACTATGTAGTGATGTAGTGATTATGACAAAAACTCTTATCAGTTTAAGCAATGCAGAAAATTTTTCTCGCATTCGAGAAACTCTTTTGTAACTGAGTCATAAGTACCAGGGAGGTCATCAAAATCCCCGGTAAATTTCGCCACGCGTAATTCAGGTTGCAGGTCGGCGGTCTGCATCGACCCTCGAGTGTGAGCGAGAGGGTCCTTCCCCGTTGCTCTCTCGCTTCCGCTCGGTACTCGGTGATTGGACAATTTTTGCGATGAAATAAATAACAGGTTGTTTTTTTTTTGTGCAACACATTTTAAAACAGCTTTATTTATCGTTTTCTCCTCTGTTGATTACATATTTGCTTTTCATATTTTAATTAACGCCATAAAGTTCAGTTGATTGCATTTGTTTGAAAAAAATCTGTCATGATACATTGCAAAAATTTTTTAGACCGGAAGGTGTATCGCCGTATTTTCGTGCAGCGTCTGATACTCACAATCAAATCTGATTGGTTGAATATATATTCAATTATTCTTGATTTGTGTTTTAGCCAAAAGTGAGTGAATGCTAATTAAACCCTTCTTCTACTTTTTCTTCTTCACCACAAATTTTCAAAGTTTTTATGTTATCACTTGTCAGTTGTCATACAAAAACAATTCTTTTTTACAAAGAATTTTTATAATTCGCTTAACAAATTATTATGTTGGTTAAGTAAGGCGTATAGTAATTAATCGCTATGTAGTATATGGTCACAAATCACCACTATAAAATGATGCGTGAAAAATGGTCATTATTATTCTCGCATGCCGTAGGTGGCCATATTGTGGAATGGTGACATAATAGATGTTGTTTCCCCTCATGACTCATTTGTCGCTTTCAAATGATAACAGATCACTATCACACCTGTAATTCGCTTATTACTTATTTATTTGAATAGCTGATGCCCCCAACTTCGTCCGCGTTATTTGGTATTTAAAAATCCCGTCGAACTCTGATTTTCCTGGATAAAAATGAGCCTATGCAACTCTCTAGGTCCTCAACTATACCCATGCAAAAAATCACGTCAATCCGCAGCTCGTTTGGGCGTGATAGAAGTACCAAACAACAAATAGACACATTTCGGCATTTATAATATTAATAAGGAAGTAAGGATTCTATTATTTATACTCTATTCCCATTAGCTTTTTTGACGACCTCCCTGGCGCAGTGGTGAGCGCTGTGGTTTTATAACTGGGAGGTCTCGGGTTCGATTCCCGGCGGGGGCAATTTAGTAATTTATTATTTCTAAATTGTCTGCGGTCTGGTCTGGTAGCTTTGGCCGTGGCTAGTTACCACCCTACCGTCAAAAACGTGCTGCCAAGCGATTTAGCGTTCCGGCACGATGGCGTGTAGAAACCGATTAGGGGTATGGGTTGAATTTACACTGCTATACCCCTTCCAAGTTAGCCCGCTACCATCTTAGACTGCATCGTCACTTACCATCAGGTGATATCGCAGTCAAGGGCTATCTTGTCATAGAAAAAAAAAGCTTTATTCAGATTAAAATCGGAACGTGTGCCCTAGAAGTCAGGGAATGTCATTGAAAACATGCATACAATTCTTAAGAGCATCAAAAAAATAAAAAAATTAATAATATATGCGATATTGTAGCTTCATTATTATTAACTGTATTAATAAATGAAACTGGTTGTAATATGTAAACGTGAATCTCAAAGGCATGCGCCAGGTGCGCGCGCGCATCTGCTTGTCTTCAAATAGGCAGGCGTATATATGTGTTCGCGCACGTGCTCTTTACTTAGCACTTACCTGCTTTTGTATCCAAAAAGGCCTACAAGTAAAAAGTTTAAAAACTGTGTACAAAGAATTTGGTATAGGTACTTAACATCCCTTTTGTTTTTCCTTGATTCTTGGACCCTCCCCCACCGATGTAATGCGAATCAAATAAAAAAAATATTTTTAGAAAACCGACTTCAAGCGCCACTTAAAAGTAGAAAATAATTTTAGTTTGTACACGTATGTTGAAGTCGGACGGGCCTAAAAAAAACGATGAAACCGATGCGCGACGCTAGCCCGACTTCAAAATACTTAAATGATTTTAGTTTGTACATGTATGTTGAACTCGGACGGGCCTAAATAGAAACGACGAAACCGATGCGTGACGCTGGCCCGACTTCAACATACGTGTGCAAACTAAAATTATTTTGTACCTACTTTCAGATTTGACGGAGTTATGGAGTAAATACGCGGCGTATTGAGAACCTCCTCTTTTTTTAAAAGTCGGTGAAAAAGAAATGGACCTATTTGACGTCGCTAATCCGTTGTTGTTAATCGGTTCTCCGATAGAGTTTAAGTAAAAATCGATACGTGTGATTAGGTATCCTGCGTCCACTTTCCAGTCTAGTGCTTCGACACCATAACAAAAGGCCGGTTCGATGACCCTTGGATTAGGATTTACGAGCCACATCCACAGTTAAACTTGTACCTACCTACGGCTACTTGATAATTGGGATGTTGCCTTTATTAACAATGTACACTACATTAAAATTTTTAAACATTTCCGACATGTAAAGCTATAGCCTGGCTATGTATGATATACCCAAAGTCCTGCTACACAGTTTTCTACTCCTCAACACACAGCAGCAAGGTGACCATGGTGGTCTTGAAAGTAGTATAACAGCCCATATAACGCTATTTATAAAGAATATTATCTCCAAGTTAAAGGTTTGACCACCTTTTTTGTTGTTGGGATAAAAGGTAATTATTCCACCTTGGGGTGACATAAATACGTCTCTACTATAATAATTATAATATATAGTAGAATTATTGGACTTGTTATAATTGCGAAAGTATGTTTGTTTCTTGGTTTGTCCTTCAAGCAGCAAAATAGTAACGGATTGACTTGATTTTTACATGGATAGATCTATTTGAGAATTTAGACAGGGACTACTACCTATGATCCCAGAAGAAAAGAAGTTTCCCGCGGGACTATTAAAAACCTATCTCCACTCGGACGAAGTCGCGGGCAAAAGCTAAGAAACTTTGTAACTTCTAGTTAACATTGATTGATTAGCGTCAGACACATTGTTTTACATATTTAAAACTAAAGTTTTGATAATAGAATTCTAAATTATACAGTATCTTTTTAAAAATATTTAAATTTTTGAAATCAAAACTAGTATTTAAACAGTATAAGATTAAAATTAGTGCGAACAAAACACTTTTCTGTATTGAAATGCTTTTAATCTTATTAATGCGAAACACGTATTTATCAAATGCATCTAGATTTTAAAACGGTCTGTGTTCCGCTTTTTTATAATCGAGATGATTGTGCTTAGTACCCAATTGTTCATTTTTTATAAGAATAAGAAGCAAAATAACATTATTATGTGATTATCATTAAAATATATGAATACGTAAAGTATGTTGGATATTATAATATGAAAGCAAATAGTATTTTATTAAGTTACTAGCTTTGCCCGCGACTTCGTTCGCGTGGAATAGTGACTTTTCGGGCAGCATATTTTGAATTACATATATATACCGTCGACGCTCAGGCGCGAGGCGTGTAGTACGTACTCTGTACGTTAAAAATGTTCGCCGTGATTCTTTAAATTGACATAACTTTTTTATTTATGAACCGATTGACATGAAATAAACACTAAACACAAAAATGTTAAGTGAAGCTTACTACAATATATTAGTGAAAACCGTATCTAAATCGAATTAGCCGTTTCTGATATTAGCGTGCACAAACACACAGACAAACAGATAAAAAAAAATTAATTACAATTTCGGGTTCGGCATCGATATAATAACAACCCCTGCTACTTTTTTTTTATATATTTCCATTGTACAGACACTACTTTTCTACAATTTTATTATATGTATAGATTGCAACTGACTGCTAAGTTATTTATTTGTTTAGCCTAAAGATTATTAAAAAATTTCCATTATAATTATTACTGTCCGTTGAATTTATTCATTTTATTAGAAACTAGCGGCCCGCTCCGGCTTCGCACGGGTATAAAATATATAGCCTGTCATTCACTGATAAAATGATTAAAATCAATCCAAACAATTTGATTTATTCATTACTGCCCGTGGCCCGCACGCGTTTTTAGAGTAAAACAATTCTTCTTTCCCTAAACCATGAAGATTTCCTGCTATTTTTTAATATATAAATTCATACACTACATTCTTACTTATTTACTTTTTACATTTTTACCTATTTATTCTATTTTTACAACAATTAATATTTTACAGAATGTCTTTATATACAACGTTCACAGCTTTCTTGTCATCTATACAAATAAATAAAATTGAAGTGTCTGCTTGTACTATCAAAAGAACAGCTTTTTACTAACTGCATACGAAAGTAAATACGATACTTATACCAAGAAAACAATTTTTAAAATTTTTGTCTGTCTGTCTGTCCGTCTGTTTGTCTGTTTGTTACCGCTAATCTCGGGAACGGCTGGACCGATTTTGACGGGACTTTCACTGGTAGATAGCTGATATTATCGGGCAACGTATACTTTTTTAACCGACTTTCGAAAAAGGAGGAGAAGGAGTTGTGTTTTTCTACCTCTGCATATCAATGTCTCCGTGATTTCTTAACCAATTTGCGTGAATCTTTTTTTAATCGACATAAAAACTGTGCCAGATGGTCCCATAAAAAGTTCGGGTTCCAACTCCTCAATCCTGATGCTGCAGGGGTACTGCTCCCCTAAACTGTGGGGATTTAGAAACTGTTGATTATGAATAGTTATTGTAGGGACCAAATAAAGACTACATCGTTAAATTCCAGGACCCAACTCCTCAATCCTGATGCTGAAGGGGTTCTGCCAACCTAAACTGTGGTGATGTAGGAACGCGGACGAAGTCGCGGGCGTCCGCTAGTTAGACAATATATTTTATAGGCACACTCCGGCCGCCCGGGCCAGCCGGAACCGCCGCAAGCGCTACGTCCCGCAATTTTTAAATCTGTAATATCTTCGAAAATATTCATTTAAATCATATGCTGTAAAGGGCCATATAGATCTATATTAAATCAACAATGTATTTAAGGTATTTAATAAGATAAGGATTAATGCTGTATTGGTTAAAATCGCTTCGAAAATTAGCCATTATTTGTCGTAAAAATTAATGACAAAAAAACGTTATTGTGGGAGATCCATAAGAGGTAGACATATACCATCGCGGAGTTTTCTGTAGACTTTTTCAATGTGTACAATACTTAGTACATTATTTTGATAAATCTCGTAGGGTTCAGCCTGCGTTTGCAATGAAAGCGGAAAAAATGTAATTATTTACGACATCACTTTAGAAAACTCAAAAATAACAGTATTTCTCTACTATTTCAAGGATGTTATTATACATATAAACCTTCCTCTTAAATCACTCTATCTATTAAAAAAAACCGCATCAAAATCCGTTGCGTAGTTTTAAAGATTTAAGCGACCAAGGGGAAATAGGGACAGAAAAAGCGACTTTGTTTTATACTATGTAGTGATAATATTAGAAAACACTTTAGAAATGTTATGAGTATCAATTCTCAGACAACTTTTTGTTTGTGTTTTTTTTTCGGTTTAGTGGTAGTGTATTCGACGTACAAGATAATATACAAATTGTGTTCTATTTATTCTGTAATTTTTTTTTAACCTTTATCCCATGTGTTTACAAGTACATATTTGAAAAAGGTTTTGGAAAATGGATTCAAAGTTTCATAAAAGTAGCAATAATTTTTTTTATTCTATGACAAAATAGTCCTTGACTGCGGTCTCATCTGATGGTAAGTGATGATGCAGTATATAAGATGGTGGCGGACTAACTTGGAAGGGATATGGCGGTGTACATTCAACCCATACACCCATAAGCGGTTTCTACACGCCATCGTGCCGGAACGCTAAATCGCTTGGCGGCACGTTTTTGACGGTTGGGTGATAACTAGCCACGGCCAAAGCCTCCCACCAGACCAAAATCATTTAGTTTTATTTAAAATATTTGCAGTAAAATTGCAGACAGGTTTTATTAATGAATAAAATTTACATGAAGTAATTACAGTGGCCATCCGAGCGAGGGTGGCGTTGCAAAAGCGTAGGTATCATAATATCTACTTCCGGTATACATTTTATATAAACTATATTACATATTACATTAATCTAGATAGATGATGATAACAACGTTGATTTTCCCCCCTAGCATGGTAATTGTAATTATTACATTGCTAAATACAATCTCAATGGAAGTGATTGGTTGGATGTATGGAATTCTCGCTGAAACAGTGCATTTTAACCATTAGACACTAGATAGTGAATTTCAGTCACTAATACATTTATATGTAAGGTGCCACATTAAGGATTGCAACACCCACGTCTTCTCGAAGTTCTTTGGTAGACTGGTGAAGGAAAAACAATGTTTTCCGAATGGAAAACCGATGGGCTAGGGACATTTTTTTTAAAGAATGTTAACTAAGCTGAACTCTCCTCTTCCCTCCAAATAAGCGAAAAGCTTGTGCTAGGAGTCAGTACGACAATAGTGCAACGGATGAGGCTCGAACTTGCGACCTTTCAGTTTTCAGTCAGCACCTTTAACCGTTGGGCTATTGAGGGTCATTACTTAGGCGTGCTTATTAGGTATCTCGCGACAGGTTGCTACGTTCCCTCAAATATGGTTGAGCGAAGCAATGGCTGGATCATGCATCGTGCTCGTGAACGGGTGCCACCAACGGGAATGGGTCTGCTTTGACTTCCCATGTTGACATGTGTTAGATTTTATATGTATTGTATTTTTGAAGTTTCACTGTGGAAGCACTGTATACTTAGCTTAGTTTTGTTACTTATTGTAAAATTACTTTATTTTATTTTTTGAAAAGAGCAACTGCTGAGTTTCTTGCCGGTTCTTCTCAGCAGAATCTGCATTCCGAACCGGTGGTAGATTTATGACGTGTCATAAGTGCTACAAGGTAGCCTACATGAAATAAATAAATTTTGAATTTGAACAGGCTTGCGACAAGGTAGGTAAATCTCGCGATCGTTGCTGTCAGACGTCACTTCTCACCCTGATTACGTAAAATTTAGCACACGCGCAAGCAATAGACGTGCGAGTGGCTTCGATTTTTAGTTACATTTTACGACCGATCGCATAGCGATTACTGTCGCGTTGCTATTGCTGTCGCCACTGCAAATTTTTAAGTAATTAGGGTGCAGTTCTGTAATAGTTATACTTACAAATCATTAGGTGCTCACGAGTGCATAGTTACCCTGTTAGTTGGAGATAGAATTCTATTTGCGGACATTCTTGTCAATTGAGTTATGAGGGTTAAAATAACAAGCAGAAATGATTTATTAATGTACCGACGAAGAAAACGCTTGTTATTAGATAATTAAGGCATTCCTAATTATGTTTAAATTACTGTAAACAATCTTAATTTCGGTCTTAATTGAACCCGAAAATTATTCTGTATGCCAAAAGAAGCCAATTAAGCTTTTTGGTACTAAGCTTTTGATAAACTTCTGGTACAGTTGTTCGTTTAGACTCTACCTACTAGAAGTCCTAATGTCAGTTCCGGGTCAGGTCAGTATGAGTTTCTGAATTATTTCTCGTCTGGACTCTACTTGTAAATGTGATAAAATGCAGATACGTCTTTTTTCTACGATCATCTAAATAGATAAAAGAGCAAAGGTGACTGATTGACTGACTGACTGACTGACTGATCTATCAACGCATAGCCCTAACCACTGGACGGATCGGGCTGAAATTTGGCATCCAGAGCACTATTATGACGTAGGCATCCGCTAAGAAAGGGTTTTTGAAAATTCAACCCCTAACGGGGTAAAATAAGGGTTTAAAAAATCGAATTTAACGTGAGCGAAGCCGCGAGCAAAAGCTAGTGATGAAATATTACTTTTTCTTTTTTAAAATTCAAAAATTTATTTCATGTAGGCCAACTTGTGGCTCTTATGACAAGTCGAAAATTTACCACCGGTTCGGAATGCTGATTTTAGTACTATCGATGTATTTACACGCAGGTAACTAATCTTAAAACAGCTGCAGGTTGCCAGATGTTATCATCCGACTCTACATGTGGTAATAGGTGGTAAGGTGTTCGCGGTCCCTTCGCGAGATGTGAACGACCTACGTTCAGACCTTATCGTATAAGTGAATCACGATTCTCAAACCACGTTTCTGTTTTGGTTTATATGTGGCGGTGATTGCTTTAGGGCAAAATAGTATATTTATCTGACTGTAGTGAAGCCAAAAGGTTTATGATTTTATCTATAAAAGATTTTGACGACCTCCCTGGCGCAGTGGTCAGCGCTGTAGTCTAGTTACTGGGAGGTCTCGGGTTCGATTACCAGCGGGGGCAATTTGGAAATTTATAATAAATTCTAAATTGTCTCTGGTCTGGTCTGGTGGGAAGCTTTGGCCGTAGCTAGTTACACTTTACCGTCAAAGACGTGCCGCCAAGCGATTTAGGGTTCCGGTACGATGGTGTGTAGAAACAGGATTGCCATACCCATGAACATTGCCATACCCATTCCAAGTTAGCCCGCTACCATTTTAGACTGCATCATCACTTATCATCTTGTGAGAACGCTGACAAGGACTATCTTGACATCGAATTAAAAAATTCTATATATGTATGTATCTCTTTACGTAGGTATGTTCCACCGTAGCGCCTAAACTAATCGAGCAATTTTGATGAATTATGTGTTAATCCATTGAAACTCAAACTCAAAATTATTTATTTCATGAATTTGTTATTATAGTCCGGTTGACATAGGCTACATTTTATAATGAACAAAACTTTTATAACATTTTCCATAGTCGGGCTATGGAAAATTGGATGTAATATCCGAATGTACAGGAAAGATCAAAGGATCTATTTATGTAAGGATATTTAGCCGACTTCCAGAAAAGGAGGAGGTTCTCAATTCGTCGGAAACATGTTCCCCGATTATTCGAAGACGCCTGGACCGATTTGGAAAATTGTTTTGTCATTTGAAAGGGTATACTTCCCAGGCGGTCCCATAGTCATCAGGTCAGGACCTGATAATAGGATCCTGAAGAAATCCAGGGAAATCTTCAAATTTTATAGGCACAATTGATATACTTTGTAGTTAAATCCGACTTCAAAGTCGGATTCGTAAAAAGAATTTGTACGTTTAAATTATACTATAACGTTATTCTTTATCGGTTAAACATCCAAAAGCTATTAGGTAGGTATGAGTACGTGAAGTAGCAAATGTTACTCGTTAAGTTAGCAGTTAGGTTCTATTACCAATAAAAGTAAGTTCAAATGGTCCCTTTTTCATACGTACCTAAACGTAAATGTCGGCAACACTCTTGATAGTCCTATCGATATCGAAATACATATTTAACAGGGCATGTTGAATAATGCCCAAAATCGGAGATTATTATTTTTAAAAAACCTCTGAGTACCTTCTCTATATGTTACTGTGCACAGATTTAAACAATGTCATTAAAATTTTCATCTTGTATAAATTTATTAACTGTATAGTAGCACTTATTTAATAATATTGTATATAGTTTAGACTTTGAATGTTTATTATTAAGGTTTTTCATGCGGTCTGGTATCTTATTATAAAGGCTAACAGCCATGCAGTAAATTTTTTTTAAAAATAAATTAAGTCTTTGTCTTGGTACTATGAGCTTAGTTTCATATCTATTGGACCTTATAACTGTGTCAGCTATACGTGGAAAATAGTCCCGATGCTTTTGAACAAATACTAAGACTGAAAACGGACTGAAAACTGAAAGGTCGCAGGTTCGAATCCCGACCGTTGCACTATTGTCGTACCCACTCCTAACACAAGCTTTTCGCTTATTCGGAAAATATAAGTCAAGTTTGGCTTGGCTAATATTCTTATTTAAAAAAAACTTTCCCGCTATCATTCTTTTTCTTCTTTCTCTCTTTTTCTTTTCTTTTTTTGAAAAAGAATATCAGCCAAGCTGAACTTGACTTATGTTCTTCTCTCCCCTCCAAATAAGTGAAAACTTGTGTTATGAGTGGGTAAGACAATAGTGCAACTGGTGGGGTTCGAACCTGCGACCTTTCAGTTTTCAGTCCGCACATATTATTGGGTTATTGAGGCTTAAATCATTTTCAGGATATCATTGGAGCTCGGAAGCACTACTACATGTCTAACAACTAAATGTCTTCAGTCAAAGCTGCAAAGTAAAAGCTTAAAGCGAAATGAAATTAGCAAACAAGGTTTGTAGCGGCCATTTTGGGTGCCGTAAAATAACTTCGGAAATTAAATAAGCAGCTGTAAAATAAATTCGTATGAAAACTTTCCGCCATGTCTGCCGGAAACTCTGCGGGGGCTGAAAATGTTTCAAATGCTAAGCGATATTCGTTTTAATGTTTCTGGTAAATTGTTGCTTTCTTAATTATTGTGGAAATGGACTCTTTTTTTTAAATACTTGTATATAGACTGACGCTTGATTGCGATCTCACCTGATGGTACCTAAGTGAAGATGCAGCCTAAAATGGTGCGCGCTTGCCTAGACGATGTCTATTCACTCTTGATTTTAAAGACACCCACTCGACTCTCGCTTTTATCTTGAAAAAGGAAAGGTTATGAGTTTAGCAGATTATGCAGCGCCTAAACTACTCTGCTGATTTTGATAAATGAGAGTACCTAGTCTATGTACGAGTATGTACTTACGAATAATTTTTTTTATTTTTTTTACACCAACAACTTCCATACAAAAAAGTCTAACAAATTCTATTACATTAAAGTATATCAGTATGAGACTTATGTCCAGCAGTGGACGTCTATAAGTTAATAAGAAGAAGATATCAGTTAGGTTGTCAGTAACTGGCGTAAAACAAAGATTTTAGCGACTAAACTATACTGAGCCAAGTTTGATGATAGTTTTCCACCAATTCTTTATTATGGTTCGGGTGGGACATAGATAGATATGGACAGGGGATGCAAGATAGGTATGGGCATAGTTACATTTTATACGAACCAAATCCATATGACGAATTTCCACAAACAATTTTCCGTACCTAGTCGGATTACGGCAGGTTGCGGGTTCGATCGTGGACTACCTAACTTCTCGGATTTTTGTGCGTCTAAATAAGTAATTCAATATCATGGCTTCAACACTTGTGAGAGAACCTGCGCGCCTTAAAATTTGTTCGTAGTTCTCAAAGGTGTGAGAAGTCTGCTTTGCATTCAGTCCACGCAAAACTTTCAAAACATAAAATGTTCAGTTTCTCTTAATTTGTAAAAGCAGCAGTTGATCAATACTCAAAATGGTCAATACGCAGAATATTAATTGCGCAAAACAACAACAAGATTAATCAATAAGCGAAATAGTCAATAGAATTTTCAATACGCAAAATGGTCAATATGAATAATGCTACATATTTTACATTCGATTCTTCAATTAAGTATTCCAAACACGTGAATCCAAGTGATCAATCAATACCGAATAAGGTCAAGTAGGCCTTTTGTGCCAAAACATACTCTATGTCAGTGGTTCCCAAAGATAGACTAGACTGCGACTCACCTAACAAAAAGTTCCAAAATCGGCACTCACCTCCTGGCTTTCATGAAGTAAAAGGGATCATAACTATATGAATGAAGGATAGTCCTTCAAACAAGAAAAAACAAACTAACAAAGCAACAACCCCTAAATAAAACACACTTTCGCATTAATTATAATATTGCAAGATATTTTGTCATTACGCCTTAGCATCGCAATGAGTTTGATACGTCCAATTTATTTCGCTTTTTCCCCAATTTACAGAGCCCAGCCAATATTCGCTTTCGACCCACCTGTGGGTCGCGACCCATACTTTGGGAACCTATGCTCTATGTGTTTACGGCCTCTGAATTAATGTTCACGTCATATTCATTGTGGTCATATCAAAAGGCTCACTCTACGCGAGAACGGCCCTGAATGTCGGTGAATTATTATGTAGACGCTAAAGTAGACGTCGAATAGTAACAGTTATCTCAGTCTATTGATATTACGCTCCTTTTGAAGGCAAATCGTTCCACTTTCGTAGTTGAAAATATGACTTTTGAAAGCTCTTTTGAATTATGAAATATCTTTGACTTTGTATTATCGTAGAGATCTGCTATAATATATGAAAGTAGCTGATTCCCGCGGGAACTCTCTTATTTTCCGAGATAAAAAGTAGCGTCTAGGTTATTCTAGAGTCCAGACTATAATCTATATCTGTGCCACAGCCAAATCGGTCGCTGCGTGATTATGTTACAAACATCCATCCATCCATACATCAAAACTTATAATATTAGGTAGTAGGATTATTTAGAACTACTAATACCCCAAATAAGGCGGCCACCACCGATTAGCCATGTGCCTGGATAATATTGTAGTGCACATATGTGTGTGTGCAACAAAAAGTGCACCTCTATTCCCTCTGTTCTATATTCGCTCACTCTCATAGTCCTTCAGGATGGAAATCCGACTGTTCCACCTCCATCATTAACAATGTATTGCTGGATATAGTTTTCTTGTAAGGTTCATTACGAAATCAGGTAGCCATAAAGGCGGTTGTGTGATGCTCTGATGGTATCGTGCAAATATCGATGCCGCAAATCTAAAGTGAAAACAAATCGAAATTACCAATCAACTAGACGATGCCCGCGACTTTGTCCGCGTGGATAAAGGTTTTTTGATTCCCGCGGGAACTCTGTAATTTTCCGGGATAAAAAGTAGCCTATGTTTTAATCCTGGGTATGAGCTATCTCCATTTCAAATTTCAGCCAAATCCGTTCATTCGTTGTGGCGTGAAGGAGTAACAAACATACACACACACACACACATACACATACAAACTTTCGCCTTTATAATATTAGTGTGATGTTGTCCTTCATGAATAATGCCGTTCGTTTTGCGGTGACCATCGATTTTTCATTTTCCAGAACTTACTTTAACTTTTAGAAATTCAAAATGTTATTTCGTTGTGATTGATCTCTCTGTTGTAATCATCAGCATTTTATTTTACCAAATCAAAGAAAACACGAACCGGAAGTCCCTGTTTCCTGAAACCTGATTTGTTATTTTAAGTAGAGACGATTAAACTGTGGTATTTGATTCAAAAATAATGTTCCTTCTTTAGAACCTTCGAGCCGGCAACGCATTCGTGGTGCCTCTGGTGCTACAAGTGTTCATTGGCGTTAATTACTTAACATCAGATGACCCGCCAGATCGTTTGGTCGCTATTCATATATAAAAAATGGACCAAAAGCAAATTAAAAAATTTCCATTACCAAAACCAATCCCATCGTCCCAAGTCTAAAAGATGTCAAAATAGTAGAAATGTGGTCACACTGTTTCGGAAAGAACAGTACGCGTTAAAATTTAAGGGTGACGTCAGAGCAAGTGCAAAAGATGTATTATGTTTTTGCATTTGTATAGTTGAGGAGTTGCATGGGCTACCTTTTATCCTGAAAAAAAAAAACAGAGGGTTCCCGCGGGATTTTTAATAACCTAACAACGCGCGGACAAAGTTGCGGGCAAAAGCTAGTCTTATTAAGATAGATTAAATTTTGTTTGTAAATAAATAAATAAAAAACAAAACAAACTGTCCTACGTTCGATGGACCTCATGGCTACCCGTTCAGTACATTGGGGTACACTTTTACTCGCATTCCTAATACGTCTGCAGCGCAGTTTCACTCGGCACGCTAAAGGCATACCGACTGTGATGTATCTGCGCTTGGGTCATGAAACAAGCGAGAACGTCTACGTGGATTTAGCTGAAACTATCATACTCCACATCATACTCCAGATTACACTAATATTATAAAGGCGAAAGTTTGTATGTGTGTACCTGTCTGTATGTTCGTTACTTGTTCACGCAAAACCTATTAGACGGATTTGGCTTAAATTTGGAATGGAGATCGCGCATACCCAGAATTAACACATAGGCTACATTTTATTCCGGAAAATGAAAGACTTTCCGTGGAAATTAAAAACCTTATCCACGCGGACGAAGTCGTCATCTAGTAAAGCCATAAAGCATACAAACACACATCTTTAACAAGCTCCTAGCCGGCTGATGTATGGATGCGTTGGAAATATTGTCTGTCATATATTGAGGTTTATTCACCCTGCCTGCTAAACGCTGATAGAAAAGTGCAAGTAATACACTGACAACATTTTTTTATTATATCGAGATCAGATACTCTAGCTAGAGCAACTGTAAAAAATGCACCCGGATAACGAATGCCAAAAATGAAGAATTGTGTGGTTAGCTGTTTATAGCTGTTGTCTTATAATTTATACCAACCCGATAGGCACATCACTAATCATCTGTGACGTAAACAAAGCGCCCACTAATGGATGCAAAGGTTTAAAAAATTCATTAATTATTATTGATCGCTACGCTTATGCTTAAGATCTCTCCGCTTAATGCGGAGCCGAACAAACATAGCGCCATAGGAAACATAAACTCTCGTTATTTGTTAACTTTGTAGTGTGAAAGTAATTAGTGCTGAAACTTGAAACGCCGACTAAGTTTTAATATCTCGACCTAATTAAGTATTCGCAACTTTGAAAGTTAGTCTTCTGAAGAGATTTAAGTAATATAATATAAAGGATGAAATTAACAACCTAAGTACAAGTGTTCACAATGCTCCTAAAATCGGCTTAACCTCGGTTTAATCTCGGTTCCAACTTGAGGTATAATAACACATCGTTATTGGCATATGAAAATTATTTATTTTTATTTTAAGTTTTTTAATGTATAAGATCAATCTACAAATCCTCACCTTAGGGGTGGTATTTTCAAAAACCCTTTCTTAGCGGAAGCCTACAAGCTATTTGTATGCCAAATTTCAGCCCGATTCGTCCAGTGGTTGATGCTGGGCGTTGATAAATCAGTCAGTCAGTCAGTCACCTCTTCCTTTTATAAACGAAAAAAAAAACAAAACATAAACGAAAGTAAAAAAGCACGGATATTTTTCTTACGGTCAACGGAGAAACAAATTATTTTACGTCGATGATTATTTTCCAATCAAAGTTGCCCCACGTTTGTAGCCTTAAGCGTAAAAGCTTTTAGAAAATATCGTATTTATCAGCCCTGAATTTTCCGATGTTTAACCAGAGGTCGAGAATTTGATTTTCATTCTTATCTTTTATCTAGAAAATAAATAAAAGGAACTCTGTATTACCAAGAATTAAAACGATGCCAATGAGAAGAATACTGTACAAATTTAAGAGATCATTAAGATCATTACCAGATACCAAGCCCAACTGAATGTTGGACCGTTGGGCCAGCACTCCGTTGGGCTGATCTTATATCTTTGGACTTTAATTGTGAAGGAAAACAAGGAAATGTGCATGCCTAGTTCTCCATAAGGTGTGTAAAGGTGTGTAAAATCTACCAATCCGGACTTAGCCAGCGTGGTGGTTGACGCTGACCAAGTGCGGATAAAGCAATGCACGATTTTTTTTATATCTCGTACCCGTTTATAACGTAGAGTCGGAATTTGTTAAAAAGAGGTTTTTTATTCGATGACAAGATAGCCCTTGACTGCGATCTCACCTGATGGTAAGTGATGATGCAGTCTAAGGTGGTAGCGGGCTAACTTGGAAGGGGACAGCAGTGTAAATTCAACCCATACCCCTAATCGATTTCTACACGCCATCATGCCGGAACGCTAAATCGCTTGGCGGCACTTCCTTGACGGTAGGGTGGTAACTAGCCACGGCCAAAGCCTCCCACCAGATAAAAGTTTATTTTTATATAACAAATTTCCAAACCCAAACCATGATTAGTGGTCAGCATCTGATTCCCCTAATCCCACATGGCGTTTATGGTCGTGTAAACCTTAGATTTATGGCGTTCCCTATAAAATCGACAGCTCTAAGCCAATCATGGCGGTCCGGATCGGGAATAATTAATTGGGTGTAATTAAAATTTATTATATGGGCCACCCACTTCTGTTACGCGTTCTTAAATAGATCTATTGTACAACAGAACCCAACGCAAGCCATCGTTTCTTTATTAGTCTTCTGTAAAGTTAGCCCTTGACTACGATATGGCCTGATGAAAAGTGAAGATGCACTCGAAGATGGAAGTGGTCTAACCTGGAGAGAGTATAGCAGACATGATTAAATCCATACCCCTAACGTTTCAACAAATCGTCGGTCGACTACTAAGCACAGCTTTATCATATAGGGTTATAATCCCTAGTCCACCACGCTGACCCAATGCAAAATGGCAGATTTCTCACACCTTTGTGAACAATTTGAAGAAAAATCCAAAAAGACCAAGAAGGCGGGTAGATAGATTCTACCCATGACAGCTTCAACTTGACGTCTCGCAACACCGCAGTCCCGTCGTGACCACGGTCCATACAACTGGATCGAAACATCGACAGTTCCAACTAAAACAATTACCGTGGTACGTACTCGTAATTTTAACACATTATGTCATTAAAACACGAATGAAGTCTAAAATCTTTAATTTGGAGAACTTTCAGGCGTGCAGGTTACCTCACGATGTTTCACCACACAGTTGATAATGAGAAAAATTATATTTAATTGCACATTATCTCCGTAAAGTCAGAGTCATTGATTTATAGTTATGTAGCATGGTTGATTTATAGCATCAACAGCCCAACGGAAAGGTGCGGGCTGAAAACTGAAAGGTCGCAGGTTCGAGCCTCACCCGTTGCACTATTGTCGTACCCACTCCTAGCACAAGCTTTCCGCTTATTTCGAGAGGAGAATATAAGTCAAGTCCAGCTTGGCTAATATTCTTTAAAAAAAAAAAAAAGAAGCGTGCCCGGAATCAGAGAAAATAGAAGACCGCAGACCTAACTTTAATTGCAATCAGCAACCTCTTAACATAAGATCTAGTTTCCAAATATCATGAATATATTTCCAAGGGAATTCATAAGTATACTGCACCATTTTACGAGTAAAAAAACTTGCTCGGCAGTTCGGCAATATCGAATTTTATTTGGCCCGGATCCAACGCTAGTCCAACGGAAGATACAGCTAGTTCAGCATAACCGCCCTGTTACAGAGGTCAGAGATGCTTCGCCAGCACTTCTCTGTTATTTTCATGTAAATATTGTGGGGGAAGTCTATTAAAGCGCTACAGATGTGCCAACTTTTAGGGTCATCTCTAGTCGGCAGCCGACTTGTTTTCTCGTCTGCTTTTGGCTTTAGTCCCCAGTGTATTATTTACTATCACACTAATATTATAAAGCCGAAAGTTTGTATGTGTATGTGTGTGTGTATTTTTGTTACTCCTTCAGGCCACAACGAATGAACCGATTTGGTTGAAATTTGAAATGGAGATAGCTCATACCCAGGATTAAAACATAGGCTACACTTTATCCCGGAAAATTACAGAGTTCCCATGGGAATTGAAAAACCTTGATCCACGCGGACGGAGTTGCGGGCATCGTCTAAATAAACATCGTCTAATAAACGAAAAGCTTGTGTCAGAAGTGGGTACGACAATATTGCAAAGAGTGGGATAGAACCTGCGAGCTGCGACTTTTCCCGAACCTTTAACCGTAGAACTATTTAGGCTTATCTGTTTGTTCCGGGTTAAAAGGGAACCTAATTATGTCACCATTGCTGCTTCATTGAAGGACAAACCAACCAGCGAGGAAACAAACATATTTTCACATTTATTATATGTAGAAAAATTGATTTACAACTCTCCTTTTATTCTAAAAACTTAATTACATAGACGGGATTTTTTATATAAATCGCAGAAGTAAAACTATAAACTCGCTTGCTCCAGTATCCTAGATAACTGATGTTTGCTTTCAATTGAGGTAAGGGGAGTGGAAGACCCAATTTCGATTGTGGCAGCCCGGAGCGTGGGATCAACCCATATGTTAGAACTTTACATAATTAGTTTTAGTTTGCATGGAGTAAAGTACCCGTATCTATGGTGATTTGAGGCACTTTTTTTTAACTCCCGACGAAAAAAGAGGGGTTTATAAGTTTGACGTGTGTATCGTCTGTCTGTCTGTTCCATCGTAGCTCCCTAATAAGACCGCCTTTGATGCGGTTTTCTCTGTTTAAAAGCTGACATGATCGAGGTGAATCTTTGCTATAGTTTGTTAAGATCTGCTCAGGCGTTTGAATATCATCAGCTCATTTTTTACTTGATTAAAGGATGTTCCAGACTTTCACTGGTGCGATCGATTTGGGTGTACTGTTACTTGGGTAAACCTGAGCTGATGCTGCATCATCAAAAAGTCTGTGGCGACCCAACTCCTCAGCAACTTACAGCAGATATCAGCTTATTTGAGCTCATTAAATTGGTCTCAATGGGTAGTTGTTAGGTAAATGTTGATCAAGGATCGAGAAGGATCTGATGATGGAGCGGAAAACTGGGTAACAGG
Source organism: Hipparchia semele (assembly GCA_933228805.2). Taxonomy (NCBI): domain Eukaryota; kingdom Metazoa; phylum Arthropoda; class Insecta; order Lepidoptera; family Nymphalidae; genus Hipparchia; species Hipparchia semele. The sequence goes on from OW121731.1 coordinate 3,991,991, forward strand.
ATGTCATGTATATATAGTACATAGTCCTGCTATAGATTCACACCCATTTTTTTAATTTTTTTAAATGAATATTTCCAAATAAGCGAAAAGCTTATGCTAGTACTGGGTACGGCACTAGTGCAACGGGTGAAGCTCGAACCTGCGACTTTTCAGTTTTCAGTCCGCACCTTTAACCGTTGGGCTATTGAGGTATTTTACAACCATACCTACGTTTGTATACCTACTACACAACGCCGTTAATATAAATTATTCTTAATTATAATTACTCATACAATATTTCTCGTATCTTCAAGAATATACCATTACCTACAATACCTTATGCACACTTCCTTTATTCCTTTACTTCACTTAAATGGAATATCTTTCCCATAATTATCTCTTTATAGTATACAATAGGTATGAGGTGCTTATTTAGGAAAAAATTAGTTCGTAAAAGACTAGTAGTGACATCTAGCGTGATCGAATGGCATTTCTCTGTTGGATTGACCTAGTGTCGTGAATCTTACATAGATGGCGCTAGTGGTATATTTTCCGATAGTTAATAAAAATATTATTTTAAAAGTTTGTGTTTTAATACAAAAATAACTAATACACTCCTACCTAAAATATTATTATTAAAAAAATAAATATATTTTAAAAGTTCTTTTCTCTAGATTGGTAGAAATTCTTAGTTAAGGCCCAAGAGACGGGTCTGCCCTCGAAATTCAAATATAATTTGGTTTTTCGCAATTTGTAAACTAATACGACAAGGTAGGCTTATGGTATTCAAATTGCGATAATGGCAGTATCATCTTCACAGGTTTATATACTAATCTTAACGTGAAAGTATACAGTTTAAGAAATTAGTCAAAATAATGAGTTTGACGTGAGCTACTCACAAATTAGTCATTATTTTGATTAATTTCTTAAATTATATACTTTTACGTAAAGATTAGTATATAAACCTGTGAAGATGATACTGCCATTATCGCAATTTGAATACCATAAGCCTACTTTGTCCTATTCATTTATAAATGGCGAAAAACCAAATTAAATTTGAATTTCGCGGGTAGCTCCGTGTCTTGGGCCTTAATTAAATTACTTCTAAATATTTTCTGATTTCACGAATAAGCAAATTACTTAAAAGACTATCACAAGTGTGCTCTAATTGAAATTAATATAAACTTAGTTTGTATGGGATGCACTACTAGAGGCTAACTCTTCTTGTTAAATACACGATAACATCTTCCACACAACTTTTGTTTCACAATTTAAAATTCGCAGTAGTATATTATGTATGTTTTTCTGCTTCAAAAAGTCATTAAACTAAAGGTTTTAAAAAAGTCATAATATATTTTATTTATGTAAGTATAGATATTTTACCGTGTTATAGATTCACTGCTCAAAGAAATCCCTTTTTGACTGATTTTTGTTGACAGGGCCTTAAAAAAAGCTATGATATTACGCAATAGGTAGGTAGGTACTATTAATATAAGTGGAGAGGCCCAAGATTAGTAATTAATCGTCAGATTAAAATCACAAGGTTTTAGGATTAATTTAATATCTGCCTAATATGAATTTTATTACCGCGTAAGCTTAAAGCCAACCTGACCTTCATCTAAGATTCTAAGCGTTAAAGGCATATTTTCACTGACTCATTATCTTGTCCCATAATTCACAGCATTTTTATGACTCTATATATTTTTATACTTAGGTGCTAAATGGAAAGATACCACTAACTTTTGCCCGCGAACTTGTTAACGTTAGTTAGTTTTGTAGAATCCCTGTGAACCCAGGATAAAGGTAGCCTATGTCACTCTCCAGGTCCTCTACTATGTGCGTAGTAGTACTAGTATATGCTGCGTGATTAAAGGACAAATTAACAACAAACACACTGCCATTTATAATAATTACTAGCAAACCCGGCGAACTCCGTTTCGCCACCAGATTACATGCTATGTATCAGAGATGGCGCTGTATGTGAAAAAGATTTTCCCGCTTTTCTGTCGAAATTTTTCCTGAATTTTCTTTGCTATAAACCTCACGGAGCCCGAGACCTTTCCAACGAATGCAAAACCGTGGAAATCGGTTCGTGCGTTCTGGAGTTATAGCGTCAGGAAGGAAAATCCGACTTATTTTTATATAGTAGATGTACCTACTAGATGATGCCCACGACTTCGGCCGCTAATTTCCGTGGGCACTATTTAATTTTCCAGGATAAAAATGTAGCTTATGTGTTAATCCTGAGTATGAGCTATCTTCATTACTTTCAGCCAAATCTGTTAATTTTTAGTGGCGTGAAGGAATAACAAACATCCGTCTATCCATCCTTATTTTCAAAATTTTGCATTTATAATATTAGTAGGATTAGTAAGGATAGTTGGTATTCACGGTTCTAAACCAAGGCATCACCATAAAGATACGAGTAGTATTACTAATTAGGGTATCACACGTTCTCAATTCAATAATGAATTGCTTCGTTAAACAGTGAGTGAATTAAGTTGATTTTCATTTGGTTATACTGCAAAGCGCACCCGGCAGCGCAAGGTAAATTTAATCCCTTGCAAGCAAATCCAAACCCGGTAACAAAAGGAATTGGTTTTAATTCACTTTACATCTCGTGTTGAACCAAATTTTCGAGAGCTGTCTTTGTTATCAATTAGACACACAGACACGGGTCGTGATAATTCTGTTCTATCAAAGGAATTGAAAGGAAAATTTCATGTCAAAGGATCTCTTCGACCTTGTGGAGTACAAGAGGGTTTTGACTAGCGTACTCTGACTTAAGATAGAGTTAAAACGAGACACAAAATATGCTCTGACATAAATCTGTCTCGTTTTAACTCTGTCTTGAGTCTGAGCAGAGTGAGAGTGCGGTCTATAGCAGTCAGCCTTACTCAGGTCAGTTCAGGGACATGCCCGTCCACATCCGCTTAGATAGATCCGTCCACAATCAACAAACATAGATAGCTGCATAAGGAATGGAACTATGGGTAAATTAAAACTCCACGTGTAAACTGTATGTACCTACACGATGTGCAAAGACAATTTGCGTTGTTTACCCAAGAATCGATTAAGAGACAAAAAAAAGACCATCATTTGTAAAATGAATACAAAAGCTTCCATTTACAAGATATTAATTTAAGCCCTGGTCACACACGATGCTCGACGGAAGCGTTTCTAACGAAGTTTCTACACATTATAAAGTTATTGGAACATTATGTTCGGCAGGTTCTTGCCAATGTCTAAATGCTGTCTTCGAATTAAGATAAGATCATTCAGAATAGAGGAAATCAGAATTTGTATTAAAATAAAATATTAAAAAGTGCTTTCGAATCGTCAATCAATCCTTTGATGTTTGTGTCCACGAAAATCGATATGGCATGACGTCATAGTTAGTGATAAAAATCGCTATAGTTCTTGCAATTCGCGAGGGCAAGTAAGCTTTAACTGTGGTTACGTCGTGTACATGCACATTGCGTAAGTGTGCGTGCCTGTCAGGAGCCTAGGTCGGAGCTGTCAGGCGCGAGCAAACTCTCGTTCACACTTATACAGATACGACACACATACAACCATGAGCCACGCGCCCTCGTGAATTGCAAGAACTATACCGAGACTGACGGTTCATTTGTCCTTTGCCCTCTAGAGAAAACGAAACGACCAAAGGAAGTCCAAAGTTTGTCAACCAAACAGTCTCCGACTCACACTAACGTGTCTTCTCTAGCGCAGTCGACTGAATCGCTGCCATCGCGCGTTCCGTGTGAATGCAACCTTAAACATCCATACATTTATGCTTTTCCTTCTGGAGGAAACGAAACGGCTTTTAGACGTCCAAAGTTTGTCAACCAACTAGTTTCCGACTCACAACAACTTGTCTTCTCTGGCGCAGTCGACTGACTCGCTGCATTCGCGCGTTCTGTGTGAATACAGCCTTAAACATCCATTTTCCGAGACATCAGCTAAATCTATGACGCATCAGCGCGGCAATCTCCGTAAATGCTCTCCAGATGTTTTCCTCCTATTGTCTTTTGAAGTACCGACCTCAACGTATAATGAGATCGTATACGGTCTAACAATTTTTTTATTACTACGGCAAAGGCAAAAGGAAGGGTTTTAGCAGTCTATGTATGTAAGTGACTATTTACGTTTATTTCACCGTAGCACCCAAATGTCTGAGCCGATTTTGATGACTGAGGTGTCAATCGATCAGTTCTTATACGACTGCCTGAAAAAAGGAGTGTATTGCTTTCAGGATTCATGTATGTATGCGAGTTTGTATATTCCACCATAACTTCTATACGCCTGAACCGATTTTGATGAATGAGGTATCGTTAGAATTCTTAGCTTATTCTGGGTGGCATAGGCTTGTAAAATTTAAAAAAAAAAATGATGGGGTGACCATGGTCCCGCATTAAAGGCTAAAGTCGAAAAAAAAACGAAAATAAGATTATTTGTATAATTATCGCATAATTTAAAGCTTTGCTACTGAAAGCCGAAAGTAAAAAATACGTTAACAAAAATAAAGACACTTTATTACAAAGTATTTGTTGGCCCAATATAAAAACGGGATGTTTTCACTATTTCCAGAATAAAACTAATAAAGAGGACAGTTCCGGTTATTTATACTCATATATTAACATAGCTGCATCCATACCCGAGAGGCTATCATTTTTAGGGTTCCGTACCCAAACGGTGTCAACGGGACCCCATTACTAAGCTTCCTCTGTACGTCCGTCCGTCTTTCAGCGGGCTGTATCTCATGAACATGGGTAGACATTTTCACAGAATGTGTATTTCTATTGCCGCTATAACAACACATATTAAAAAAAGACGTGTGGCACTCGGGGACTGCCGCGGTAAAGCTATAGCATAGCATTTTTTGTCAACGCCATCTAGCGGCTCACCGCTAGATGGCGTTGATAATAAATGCGCCATCTAGCGGCTCACCGTAGAGGAATCCTGTGTCAGGTTATTTTCGTTACGGAATTTCTGGATTCGGTCTCCACGCTGGCCCGCGATAGAAGCTATGCAATAGCTTAAAAATTAAGTTAAAATTTAAAGAGCCTCCTCTCTCGAGAGAGGAGAAAATTAATCAAGTTTAGCTTGGCTAATATTCTTTAATAAAAAAGATCTACATCTAAGTGGTCGACGTGACGTCACGAGCGTCTACCAGTAACTTAATATAGAGAAAGAATCCTGTTATTTATGCCCCCATATTAACATAGCTGCCGTGTCTGATACTCCCTACCGTAGTAGTTTATGAACAAAATATTCCGAATTCTCATACCATATACCATACCGGGTGCGCGTTTCTCTTTTCATCCTACGACTGTGCAGAGGTTTCCAAAGTTTTTGTGTCCACGGTTTGGGTCGCGGTTGAGTGACTAATTAACATTTTTCTTTTATATTTTTTAAGAATATTAGCCATGTTGAACACGGCTTAATTCCCCTTTCCCTTCCCAATAACACTATGATGTATGGCAATATGATAATATTGAAATGGGTGGGATTCGAATCGTAAATTTTTCTGTTTGCATTTCTGACTTTTTTTCCTTAAAGAATATTAGCCAAGCTGAACTTGACTTATATTCTCCTCTCCTTTCCAAATAAGCGAACAGCTTGTGCTAGGAGTGGGTACGATAATAATTCAACGGGTAGGGTTCGAACCTGCGACCTTTCAGTTTTTAGTCCGCACCTTTAACCGCTGTGCTGTTGAGGCTACGTATTTTTTTTTTACTAATTCGGTACCACCAACTCTTTTGGATAACCTGTATCAGCATTCAGCATTACTACTGGTTATGAATCTTTGCGTAAATTTTTAGGGTTCCAAAAAAAAAAACAACTCTCAAAGGCTAACTCCGTTGTCCATCTGAATGTTCGTTTGTCAAGGTCCTTTTTCTCAGAAACGGCTTGAGGTACTAAGTTAAAATTTATTAACTTGGTTTAACAATTCGTCCTTATTTCTATAGTTCTTTCAATTCACGAGGGTACGCGGCTCATGGTTGTGTGTGTGTGTGTGTTTCGTATCTGTATAAGTGGCAGCGAGTGCTTGCTCGCGCCTGACCACTCCCACCTAGGCTCCTGACAGGCCCACACACTTACGCAATGTGCATGTACACGACGTTACCACAAGTAAAGCTCACGCGCCCTTGTGAATTGCAAGAACTATACCTATTGCATCCGCATTCCCGGTTCTCTTTAAAATTGTTGGATACATTGATACAATAAAATGCTAACGCTTATTGTATTTTCTAACAAACTTTTAGAAGCGCAGCTCTAACGGAATGATTTATTGTTTCAGATGCCTGAAATGTAGCCGGAGCGCGCTCGATCGTGAATTGTCCGCACAGTGAAGTGAATAAGTGTCGATAAAAAAAATAACAGTTCAGTTTAAAATGCGCGAACGTCGCTGGCTGTTCGTTCTGTAGTGATGTGCCGTGTCGATAGCTATCGATAGCCGGTGCCATGGCGTCGATGGATCTGACGAACGAGGTGGTCCGGCTGAGGGCTGAGCTCGAGAAGGTCTCGACCGAGAGGGACATGCTCCTCTGCGAGGTGTCCAACTTGAGGCGGGAGCTGGAGCTGAGCGAGCTGAAAAATCTACAAGATGACAGGTGTGTATTAGATTTAAGAGTAGAATGGAATATCTAAAGATTTTAAACTTGATTCGCGGTTTAATGACATAATTGTCATAAAATAATACGAGTACGTACCACGGTAATTATTTATTTTAGATGGGATTGTCGATATTTCGATCCAATTGCATGGACCGTGGTCACGACGAGACTGCGGTGTTGCGAGACGTCAAGTTGAAGCTGTCATGAGTAGAATTTATCTACCCGCCTCAGACCCGCCTGCGTTTGAAGTCGGTTTTGTAAAAGGAACTTTTACGTTTATATTATTTTTTTATATATTAAAATCTTTCTCCACGGGAAAAACAAATATTAAATTTAAAAAAAATCGCAGTGTATGTCTGGGGCATAAGCTACTTTTTTTTTAAATAATAATAATAATACATATTTTTATTGCTTTCAATAATTGTCAGGCTTACAAGAATAAAGAAAAAGGTTAAAAAAGAGGAAAGCTTACGACTAAACATCTCAAGCCTAACAACTTAGCAAGTGGCCGCAAACTCAGCTTTATGCTCAGCATAAAGCTGATTTTGCGGCCACTTGCTAAGCTTGCTTCATAATATTTCTTTATATACAAGGTAAGTGACCCTCAATTCTTGTTATCTTTTCTGGCAAAGAGTTCAAGACAGTTTTTTTCGTGTGAACGAACTTTACGATGTTTGTCCCAAGCCCCGACAAACCTAATTAAGACCTCAGCGAGTAAAGTGCGAAGTTTGCTAAAGAGACGAGTTGATTTCACACCCCGTCATGTATAGATGGTAGATACGTTGTACACATAAAAACTATCCGGATAAACAAAGGGTGGCTTCATCTTGCCTGCTTTGTAAGGCGCGACGGGTAGACTAGGGACCTCTTACACCATGCTCGGTGTATGGCGCGAGGAATAAGAGTTTACAATGTAAACTTTACATTATAATACACTAGTTAATACCCACGACTTCGTTCGTGGATTAAAGTTTTTTTATTCCCGCGGGAACTCTCTTATTTCCTTGAATAAAAAGTAGCCTATGTCCTATTCCAGACTATAATCTATCTCTATGCCAAACTTCAGCGAAATCGGTTCAGTGGGTATTTTTGGGTACGGAACCCTTCGTATGCGAGTAAGACTCGCATTTTACCGGCTATTTGTCTTTTTTCTTACACCTTGTAAGACACTACTGCGTCTCTATTACCGTTGTTCCACATGATTCTTCTGACGCTGACGTCACAAGCCTTCCTCCTAAACCTGCTGCAAAGCGAAATCAGAGCACTGATTGACAGAAGGCTTAATATAATATCAGAACGATACTTATCCTTCTTATTTCTTACAACTTGTACCACACACTATCGCGTCCCTATTACCATTGTTCCATGTGATTCTTCCGACGCTGACGTCACAAGTCTCCCTCTCAAACCTGTCACATGATGAGCACTGAGTGACAATGAGTACGTTAGTTTCGGAGCCAAAATAAAACGTTTGGTTTTTGAAGTGCGTACACTTTGGGCTAGCTTGGGAGGCCTCGTTAGTGTTGCGGATGGGGAATGGTTTCGAGGATGACTTGTTTGTACTGCTTGCACCAAACTTCCGTCTCGATTCATTTGAGATTATATACACGGTTCCTAAATCTATCTATCTGTAGTCTGTTAGTTATCCAGCAACTTTGTTAATTGTCAAAAAATTCCATACAATACAGCCTTAGGTACATAAGAGAATGCGCTTATGTTATTATACCAATCCTGTGTCCTTTTTGTCTTTCCAAAATATAACTAGATGCTCAAGGTCTGAAAAATATTATTGTAACACAACGCTAATCAACGTAAAATTATGCGTAAACGTAAATTATTATTATAATAAACAATATTTCTTTGCAGAAAAACATACAGAGCCTTGATGATGAGCAAAGATGTGCCTATATGCTATGCCAGAGCAAAGATGTGCCTATATGCTATGCTAGTAAAGATCTGTGCGCGGAGTTTCACTAATATGATCATCACATCGTATAAGAATCATAATTACCAATAACCAAACGGATTGAGAATCTGAAGTTGCAACAAAATGGCTTTGTTCATATCCTCTATCCTTTTTTTAGTCGATGTTAACTGATAGAACTTATTGAAGTCAGAATATAGAAATGGCAATCGCCTCATATTCTGCCCTCGTAATTAAAAACACAGTAACTTAAAGGTAACTATCTATTGAACTTACTGTGTTTTCAATTACGAGGGCAGTATTGTTAGGTATACCTGTAGAAATAGGAGAAATAAGACATAATATATAGATCAGATTATAGTGAATCCGGTTCACTTGAAGCCCTGCTTAGTGTAGCCTTGTAGTTGCACCGATCTATTTTAGTCGAGTGACATTTATATAATTGAATGCATTTTATACTAAGTGGACAATAATAATCCGACATAGCTATATGTATCTGTTACTTGTATTTATTAATTTTATTTTTATTTTTTATCGTATAAAAAATTATAAGAAAATACTAGAAGTAGACATAGGTGAAATTCTGGAGATATAAGTTTCTTTTTTACCCGTAATAACTAAGAGTTTCCGCAGGATTTTTGAAAACCTGACTAAAAGTCGAAGGCAAAAGCTAGTGTTAAACACATTGGCTTAAGGTTAACTTTACACAGAACACAGAACAGATTTCTTTACAATATTCTTTTGGTAATTTAACCTTTGAAATTTATTTAATCTCCCTTTTAATCTTCGAAAACGAGCTTTATATCTTTTAATCCCTGGATACTGGATTCCTACATCAAAGTAGGTATAATATTATATCATTCGACGTCTTTGGAACGTTTCAATGGTTTCATTCATTTGTATCTTTAGAAATTTGTCGCCGATACCTATTTTTTTGCGTTACTTTTAAATAATACTGTCTCAGTGAGCAAGACACCAATGAATGAGAAAAAATGGGAGTGACGTTCTCAGAATTTCCTGCTTACGATCGATGAAGCTTGCTGCTATCGTCTCACAAATCTTCAGTGAATACGTTTTGGGCAACTCTTTCGGTGATAACTGATTTATTCGGTAATTATTAGTAGTACATTTGTAATTTATGAAAACAATTCTTTTTATTGAGTAAATTGACGTATAATAATTTAAAAAAAAAAACATTATCACACGAATAAATAAGTATGAATACCTTCCCATTGGCGCGGGGAAAACTTCTGTGTTCGAATTATCATATTTTTGTGAAATAACATATATTAATTTCATATGATGGTCTGCATAACAAGTTGCCGCTCTGCTCAGTTTCAATGGAAAGATACCCTAATGATTGGTCTGTTAAAATGTCAACTTTTTTTAATTTAATTTAATTACATGGTTTAATTAAATTTACCTACACTGCTTCGCTCACCCAAAGCACAAGATAAATTCTTCGGCGCACGACTTTCAAAAAGTCTCCTCTTCCTGCCCTTGGCAAATTAATTGAAATCCTAATACAAATCGTCTATCTGTAAGCCCCGCACGTTTTTATAGCGCACTCTAAGGTCCTGAAGCTCCTAACAGATGAGCGGAATGGACTTCCGGGGCCTTGCCGAGCTTATTCCCTTTGCGACATAATATATTCAGACCGGCTATTGTTCTGAGAGTATGCAATTATCTATTAGTGTACCTACTGTTCTCACCGACTGTTAAGGCTATTACATATTATGCAAAGTGTTAATGTCGTCATCATCATTGGGAATCCGTCATCGGCTCACTACTGACCAAGGTATCCTCTCAGAGAAGAGTTATATGCTATGGTTCACCAAGCTCTCTCTCTCTCTGCGTCGTGGTCCCCATTACTGAGGGTCGTGACCCCTTCCACCAAGGACACTTTTGTAGATAATGTCGCGGCACCAATTTAGTCCAATGCAAATTGGTAGGTCCTTCGAACACATTTGAGAATATTATGAAGAATTTTGAAAAATTATACATTCTTCATAATGGAGGAAAACAAAGAAAGCATGTGGTTTTAGATTTTTCTATTTACAATATGAATATTAAGTACCTATAAACTTTTGTGTACTCGTTTAAAACTTAGTAGAGTGGGTATCTAGATGTATTTCATTGGACGTTTTTATTCATTTTATGTCAAGTGCGTCGAATAAATTAAAAATTATTAATAATAATTAAACAATCTCCAAAATTAAATAATTACAAAAGCGCACTCCATAACTTTACAATGTTCCCGTTCAAAATTCAAATCGCGGTTCCCTTGCATCCATTTTATAGTCATGTGTTCCGCTTTATATGCAAAACGGACGCCGCTGTCGCCACGAGCATTTGAATAAAAATGGCGGGAACGAACGGTTCATTACCGGCGCTGGATCTCCTCTGCTTTCCTCAAAACGAAATTTAATTATAGGAACAGCTCTTTCAACAGGAATAAAGTTTCTATCCGCTATTGAGCCCTTAACCTATTGAACGGCTTGCCTACGAGATATTATTTTCCTTCTTCTCCTTTCTGGGTTATCGACAGAGTCTACGGGTTTACATGGACATGTTCGTCTGTCTGTCGTTCTGTATGTTCGATCCTTCATAGAGCCAACTTTTACTTTACCGTGCAAAGTAAAGTCTCTGACTCTACTTGGATCTATTTGCACGTCTGCTTCTGTCTGTCTGTCTGAGGTTTTGTCAGAGCCATAACTCTTATATTTGACCGCACGAAGTGACGTATTTGACTACTTCTCTGTCCGAGTTCCTTAGAATAGAATAGAATAATTCAAATAAACTTTTACAAAGTGCTTTCGAATCATCAAATGAATCTACCACTGGTTCGGAATGCCATTCCAACCGAGAAGAACCAGCAAGAAACTCGGCGGTTGCTCGGTTGGTTCTATCCTTTGATTATATCCATGACTCTTTGGTTCTATCTTATACCTCATGAATTAATGAACATAATTATTACGAGACACAATTATGTGCTAAGTGCTGATATATATTTAACTCTTTTTCGAGTCTTGAGCTGAGTTACAGCACGGCCTATATGTGTATTTCAGTCTTAGTTTTAAGGCTTTCAACCAAACCTACCTTCACTTCCACTCAACGGATTTTGATTTGCTGATTTTACTGAGTTTCTTGCCGGCTCTTAATCAGCTTTGCGAACCGGTAGTAGAGTTTTTGAACTAGTCATTAGTTAGAGGCACATGTTGACCTACAAGAAAACAATATTGGCCATGAAAAACAATGTGGTTCATGGTTTTGATTTGAAGATAATTCTTGTTTAGGGTTTCGTACCCGAGGGGTAACCAACGGGACCCTATTCGGGTAGGGAGTTGTCAGGGAATGTGTATATCTCTTACTCGCAACGTGTTTTTTTCGGCGTTTTTGGTACGAAACCCTTCGTATGCGAGTTCAAATCGCATTTGACAGGTTATTTACCATTCGTTTTTTTTTTTTTTTTAATATATAGACTAGCGCTTGGCTGCGATCCCACCTGATGGTAAGTGAAGATGCGTTACCACCATACCGTACCATTTATCTCTGGTAGGTACATACTTATGATGAGATTATATAAAGGGTTACCCTTAGGGTCATCTATCTCACAACCGCAATCACAAATGTCTACCGTTCCTCGTAGACACATTTCACTTTCTAAATCGCGTGCCTTTTTTGTTTAGCCCGTCGCTGTTATGATGGTTAGGTGGGTAAGGTAAGTGATTTCACACACGCTCATTCTCATATGCACACATCCCTCAATACACATACATAGACACCAGTTTAACTGTCACAAACTTTTGTTGTTACTAAACTAACTTATGTTTAAATTTTTATATTTTGTAATTTGTCTGTCACGTTATGTACTCTGTATGACGTCTTTGTTAATAATGTACGAGGAGGGCGATGATCACCGCAACACAGTTTATACTTCTGCGGGATCATCGTTCTAATCTGTTTTCGCATCCTGTAAGTGTAAAGACTTCAAATAAATAATTTCTAATTTCTAATTTCTATTACTAAGTCTCCGCTGTCCGTCCGTCCGTCTGTCTGTCAATGGGCCGTACATATCTTATGATCCGTAATAAGTAGGGAGTTGTCAGGGAATGTGTATATCTCTTACTCGCAACGTGTTTTTTTCGGCGTTTTTGGTACGAAACCCTTCGTATGCGAGTTCAAATCGCATTTGACAGGTTATTTACCATTCGTTTTTTTTTTTTTTTAAATATATAGACTAGCGCTTGGCTGCGATCCCACCTGATGGTAAGTGAAGATGCGTTACCACCATACCGTACCATTTATCTCTGGTAGGTACATACTTATGATGAGATTATATAAAGGGTTACCCTTAGGGTCATCTATCTCACAACCGCAATCACAAATGTCTACCGTTCCTCGTAGACACATTTCACTTTCTAAATCGCGTGCCTTTTTTGTTTAGCCCGTCGCTGTTATGATGGTTAGGTGGGTAAGGTAAGTGATTTGCATAGTAAAAGTGACATTAGATACGTAGCTAATGCAGATGGAGAAAACTTTTAGTCATTACAAAACAATTACCAGCAATTATCGTTATGCACATGTGGTAGTTTTGAAGTGAAACTTCTTGAGGAGCGTCGAGCGATTTTTGGTAGGGAAAAATCTTACGAGTTCGCGTTACCGACATGCTAATTTTACTATTGCATGTGTCATGAATGCGATTTTCTTATACAATCACATGGCAAGTCTTAAGAAGCATAACAAAATCAGGAACTAATAAATACAATTTTTTCACATATCTAGTTTACTTAAATTCAAATGCAAAATTATTTAATGTAGGCCAACTTGCGTCCCTTCGGGCAAGTCGAGATTCTACTACGCACCGGTTCGGAAAGCTGATACCGCTGAGAAGAGCTGGCGAGTTTCAGCAGGTGCTCTTTTTAAAACAAAAACGTTACCATATGTAGCTTTTCTATGTTGTTTACTTCTTTACGCCTTGTAGTTGACTTCTTCTGTATCAACTGATGTGACAGTCGTACACTGGGCAGATCGCCCATGAGATGGATAGACCAAGTGAGGCCTGTGGTGGATGTTCCCTTACACCAAAGTCCGAGGAAGTCAGATGTAAGGAAGAAGTAGAGATGTATAGTGAAGCGTGGTCACAAATAGTCACAATGTGACTATTCAAATAAATTAATAAAATAAAAATAAAAATCAGATAAATTAGCCAATTGAATTCTTCGCTGTGATCTATTTTGATCTAACCTTTCCGTAATTATATATTTTCTGCAAGTTATATAAATAATTAATTATGCAGTTAGCCGGATTTGCATAACTTTGCAGATTCTAATGTAATCTAAATCACGTAATAAAATTTTTATTAGTGCACTAAAATCTAGATATATTTAAACTAAAATCTCTAGTATTTGGGACATCGAATAATATTTACATAACTTATACCCACCGTTGATTAAGTATAGACGAGAGGACACCATAAATAAACACCTTACAATTTAAGGGGAAGATCACACTAGCGACATGTTTTACGACAATGCGATAGAGCCCCTTTTGCAAGTTTATTTATTTTTTTATTTATACAACTTTATTGCATAAGAAACAGGAACAAAATACATACGTAAATAAACAGCGTAACACAAAAGGTGAAAGGTTTATTTCAAAATTATGTATTTTTTTTTAAACATGCAACTTTATCTCTTTGATATGTTTAAAACGACAAAGGACGGGAAACAAATATCAAATTAACTACACCTATAAATTGAAGAATCAACATTAGCTCAAACCGGCAATAAAATTACTTACTAAAGTTTCACTTTTCTAAACAAAAATGAGTTCGTCTAATTTTGTTTTACACATATTATTAAAATTTACCTATACCAAATTCTAGTTAGAAAAATTTTGTTTCAACTTCTAAATACTCGTTATAAATACTAATGGAACGTGGTCACGACGAGACTCGTCGTGACCACGGTCCATGCAATTGGATCGAAATATCGACAATCCCAACTAAAATAATTACCGTGGTACGTACTTGTAGTATTTATAACAATTATATCAGTAAACCACGAATTAAGTCTAAAATCTTCAGTTTATTCTAAATACTCGTCACTATCAAAAATTGTAGGAATGACGGGTTTTGAACCCAGACAAAAAGTTTTAAAGCAAAAAGTCGCTCGCCTGACCTAACGATAGACTGTAACCCAGTGGCCGTGGGTTGCATGACGTCACCGCGACCTTGCCTCAACCACTTTCCGTTTCATCAAACAACTTAGCCCGTTAATCAGCCATATTGCTCAGAGTTTGCTAAGTTAAGTGATTATAGGTTTTACATTTTTCTTACTTTCGCTTTGTCTTACGACTAAAAAGACTAAAAATATCAGAAAGCATTTTAGTATAGGATCAGAATCAGAATCATAAAAATCTTTATTGGCAGCTATAAACACACAAAAGTAAAAAATAAATCAAAATTAAAAAAAAGACGTGTGGCACTCGGGGACTGCCGCGGTAAAGCTATTGCATAGCATTTTTTATCAACGCCATCTAGCGGTGAGAGGAGTCCCGTGTCAGGTTATTTTCGTTACGGAATTTCTGGATTCGGTCTCCACGCTCAAGGCCCGCGATAGAAGGTATGCAATAGCTTAAAAAAACACAGCTATGATAGGTAGTAGATATCGTTACTTTGTACAGCAGTGCAACGCTACCAAAAGGTGAGTCACTCAGCTTGTGTTGGGGCTCCTAGCCCCACAGACTTAAAACTGGCGATGCCACCAAGTTTCGCATCTGTGGGTGCCAGGTGCCCCAACGCTGATTTTCAGTGACCCTTGACAATATGTCCAACTTCAGATGACTCTTTAGTCTCTCGTTTTACTCGCCTACGACAAAGTAAAAAAGGAAGGGTTATGATCTAAGTCTATGTAGGTACGAGTAATGTATGTTTGTATTTTACGTATCTTCCACCGTAACGCCTAGACTACTGAGCCGATTTGATGAATGAGGTGTCAATTATGGTCCGGGATATAAGCTACCCAACAAAATCAATATAACAGCTGATGTTACATTATAGTTTTTAATTTTTTTTTATCATATATCAATAGGGTTACCCGTTTCCGCATTCATCACATACCAACCATTCATTAATAAAAT
Source organism: Hipparchia semele (assembly GCA_933228805.2). Taxonomy (NCBI): domain Eukaryota; kingdom Metazoa; phylum Arthropoda; class Insecta; order Lepidoptera; family Nymphalidae; genus Hipparchia; species Hipparchia semele. The sequence continues at coordinate 4,007,654 of OW121731.1, forward strand.
AATTAATTTGTGATGACAGTTTTGATCAACTTATCGTCTATATGAATTTATTATCTTAATCTGCTTAATTATATATGATTGCATACCTTAATGGGTATGGAGGCTAAGGTCATAATAGATAGGTATGTAATAGATTCGTCACTCCATATGTTTTGTAATCATGTCCATATATTGGCGGATGATGTAAAATATTTGTCAAGCTAGAGTCGAAATTACTATGTGGTTCCGCATAGGTACTCATTAGGTTATTATTTTGAAACGAGATAAATATTTGAAAGACTAATTTTAAAAAATGTGTTTGTTTGTTAGTTTGTTCCCCAATCGCACTGCAAAGAAAGTTATTAACCCAACTACCTCTCATGGTGAGATCTATAGAACGTGCTCTGACTAAGCGCGGACTTAAGATAGAGTTAAAACGAGCTACAAATTCAAATTCAAATTCAAAACTAATTTATTTCATATAGGCCAACTTGTAGCTCTTATGACACGTCATAAATCTACCACCGGTTCGGAATGCAGACTCTGCTGAGAAGATCCGGTAAGAAACTCTTTTCAAACAAATTTTTTTTTTTTTACAAAGCTATGCTATGTATACAGTGCTTCCACAATAAAGCTTCAAAAAATGCAAAAATGCCTACGTAGGTACACCAATCTAACGCATGTCAAGATGGGCAGCCAAAGCAGACCCATTCCCGTTGGTGGCACCCGTTCTATTCAATATATGACATATGTCTGTCTCGTTTTAACTCTGAGCTCTGAGTCAGAGCTGAATAAGAGTGCAGTCTATGGCAGCTGAGTAAAGTAGTACTTTTCACATATTCACGATTAAGAAGTGTTTTTATTGTGACTTTACATATTTTATCTCCTAAATGTTGAACCCTAAATAATAGCACTTCAATGGTCATTACTTGCAACATATTGCTATTGTGTAAACAGCGTCTCATCAAAATATTTTTTTTAAAGGTTAACGATTTAAAAAAAATCGTAGGCTTAACAGAGTTATAGAGGTTACAGTTAAGCTTTCGATCTCCAACTGATGATCTTATATTACAAAACTTACTCCTACTTAATAAGGCCAATTAGTTTCACCAACATAAAATAATAATTTAAAAAAAAAAGACGTGTGGCACTCGGGGACTGCCGCGGTAAAGCTATTACATAGCATTTTTTATCAACGCCATCTAGTGGGTCACCGTAGAGGAGTCCCGTGTCAGGTTATTTTCGTTACGGAATTTCTGGATTCGGTCTCCACGCTGGCCCGCGATAGAAGCTATGCAATGGCTTAAAAATACTTTTTAAAAAACCGACCTCAAGCGTCACTGCAAAGTATAAAATAATTGTAGTATGTACAAGTATGTTGATGTTGGGCGGGCCTAAATAGAAACATGAAACCGACGCGAGACACTAACCCGACTGATAAACACATTACCCTCCTTTGCGTTGTGCAGTTGGGTAATAAGCGAGCTCTAGTCACCTGAGGCGTGGATCAGTTTTTGGGACACGACATTTATAAAATTACTAGCTTTTGCTCGCGGCTTTGCTCACGTTAAGTTCGATTTTTCAAACCCCTATTTTACCCACTTAGGGGTTGAATTTTCAAAAATCCTTCCTTAGTGTGCGCCTACGTCATAAAAGGAACCAACTGTACAAAATTTCAAGTTTCTAGCTTCAGTAGTTTAGGCTGTGCGTTGATATCTCAGTCAGTCAGTCAGTCAGGACTTTGAATTTTATATATACAGATTTACTACGACTATTATGCTTTTCATTACAAAATGTAACTTAATCTTTCCTGTAGAAACTAAACACTACTAAAAATAAAACGTGGTTTGAGGAAAAATAAAGAAAACCCACATCAATAATAGGTACATAGTAGTCCATTACAAATGGACAGAATAAATGTATGAAATCAGAGGAGCTCTCAGCTCCCTTGTTTCATTTTCCTGCTGATTGTGACAGATTGCGGTCCCTTATGTGTTTAGAGACGCGACAATCCAGCTTTCGATGTCTTGTTTATGTACTTACTACATTTCACAAAATAAAGGTATAAAAAACCGGACAAGTACCAGATGGACTTACACACGATCACACGAAGAATTGACACAGTGGCAGAATATATTTCCATATTGCGACAAAAGTCTTATTTTATGAAGTAAGGAAACTAAAGAAGGATTTTACTAAAAAGGGTTAACTAAGCTCATTTTTGTTTACAATCTCAATATAATAACCCTTACGCGGTCAGAGCTCCGAGCAAACCGAGCTACTTACAAAATAATGTTTGTGGAAAATATAATTTAACCTAAGTAAGGTTGCCCGTTTCAGTAGCGACACATTTCTCTACCTTCCACCCACTAGGATGCGTGGGTACTCGCTCATTTCTCTTGTTTGAGGTCAAACAAACACACTCCCGGGGAATGTTTTTGATAACTACACCCTCTCTTATATAAGTAGTATTTTTGTGAAACATATTTCATGAGAGATAACATCTACAGACATGCCAACTTCCTTTTTCTTGGAATAGGTACCTAAGTTTGGTAGCCAACTTTTACATTAGATATTGATGTTTTATGTGACTCTACGATAGTTGGCTAATTATCCAGCTCGGTTACATAAACTTTCAATTATATTAAACTTGCTGATGCCTGCGGCTTCGTCCCAGTAGTTTTAGATTTTAAAATCCCGCAGGAACTCTTGATTTTCTGGGATAAAAGTAGTAGGCTACTTTTATCCCAGAAAATCAAGAGTTCCTGCGGGATTGAGGAGAGTGACGTAGGCGTCACTCTCCTCAAATGTACCCATGCAAGAAATCACATCGATCCATTTGTCCGTGATTGAAGGACAAACTAACAAGCAAACACACTTTCCCTTTTATAATATTAGTAAGGATTGGTAAACAAAATATCTGTCAAGAATGACGTCTCAAATTGCAGTTAGAAGAGTGTGTGTGGTAAAATAATGTACAATACAGAGCAGTTCAAAAATATTATTATTCTTAAATTCATTAATTTTATTTCGATTTTACAAGTGCCGTTATCCGAATGTTCTTCTTTATTTTTACTAGGTTGGAATGGTCAACTGCCGACGTCGCGTTGTTACGTCTGTAGAGGCTTAAATAAGAAATTTGCTACTACTGTGAAAATATTTTATGAATTATTTATATACAATAATAAAGATTTACGAGTATCTCTCGAAGAAATTATAACGATAGATGAGTTGTACTTTCTGTATATTTAATTGTTTATTATTTCTCATCTAAGATTAGGGAAAAAGAATCTGTCTTTTGTTTTTGTTATTTTTTTTCGCTTAGTTGTATCAAATCCTCTTATTTAACTTGGGGTTTTTGTTAGATTAGCACTTTAACCTGTTCTATTTTCTTTGAGAATTCAATCTAGTAGATATTATTTATTAATATAACTTAATAAGGCTCAACCATGTTTTCTTTTTTCTATTGAGTAAGTAAATAAAAAATGAAATCTTTGGACGTACTTTTTATTATACTCCTTTTTGAAAATATATATATCTAGACTAATGCTTGACTTTGATAAAACTTGATGGTAAGTTAAGATGCGGCCTGGAGCGCGCTTGCATAGAAGACGCCTATACACTATTGATTTAAAGAAACCCAAGTGACGGTTCCTGCTGATGGACAGGCACCCGATAGCAACGTTAGCTTTCGCTAAAGGAAGTTCTGATGTCCTGTCTAACATATTTCTTTTTATACATTATAGGCACACCCAGGACTACTTTCACACCTGATGGAAAGTGATGGTCTAAGGTGTAACGCGTTTGCCTAGAAGATGCCAATTCACTCTTGTTTTAAAGATACCCTTTGTACATGTGTGTTTTACTATGGTTTTAATCTATAGATATTTCTTCGCTTCCAACTATTTAAATACACGTGCCGAGTTCATTGAATATATCCACGTGTTGTTTACATTTTTTGTAAACAATATACTCTCAGAGTACAACACTAAAAGCTTCGTTTTAACTCACGTGTACACCGTTTAGTTTTTATTTACTTTTTCTTGTTAAGGTGAAGATTTCTCTTCATCCTGGCTTTATGTTAGAGTTTTATATGTTAAGGCTGAACGCTTAGCAAATTCGGCTGCGGATGACGAGGTCCTGGGTTTGATTCCCGGGTCGGACCGAAAAATTTACTGAGGTTTTCTGTCAAGAAAATCTCAGTTCTAGCTCGGAGTTAGGAAGGGTGAGTCACTCCCGTGCCACGGAGAGCATGTAAAACTCTCAGTCCTGCCCCTGATCTCTGGTCGTGTTGGATTTCCGCCCCATCGCAATATGAGAGTGAGGGAACAGAGAGTGCACCTGCACACACACTTGTTCACTATAATATCTCCGGCGTAGATGGCTAATCTCGTAAAGACTATTTTTATAATCATGGATTTAAGTAACGTCTGTTTCTAGCAAATGTAATCTAAGCAGCTCTCCCTTAAATTCCAGGTTTACTTTTAACTATACAGTCTTTTTATAAGGTAAAATCTACAGTTACCACGTACACATACGAACCGCCAGTATTCCGGTTAAGGAGTTTTGCGTAAACAAACAGACAGATTTCTATCCACACGTGTATTTGGAGCACCTGTACCGTAATTATGAGGCTATGTCTGTCAGTGAAACGCAACTTCCTTATAAAACACCGACCAAGTGCGAGTCACACTCGCGCGCTGAGTGTTCCGTACCTTGTGAGGATTTTATAAACTATCTACTGGATGACCAGCTTCGCTTTATGTTACTACATTTTGGAATATTAAGAATTTTCTTTGTAAAATGCAGAATTTTACTTGTAATTGTAAAATGTTTATTGCTATAAATTATGTTTTCTTTATAGCAATAAACATTTATTTATTCATTTACATTAATTTTAGCTTAGTGGTGTTATGAAATATATTACTGGCGACGTGACATCACTGGAACTTTCGTATGAAAATACGCTTCGAAAAGCTGTAAGTTTTTATTGAATTTAACTAGAAACTTGAAATTTTTATAGTATTAAGGAACATTTCTATACAGTAGTTATAACTTTCAACTAAGTACCTTCTACACACGTTTCAGTTCATATCTGAGAAAAAGAGCTTTAACGACAGACAGACGGAAAACAAAGTGATTCGAGAGTTAGCTTTTTTTTCGGTACCCTAAAAACTAGGGCTATTTGCAGCTATAAACATTGGTGTTGATTTTTGGACATGATTAGGTCAAACATAAAACTATACACGCACCAACTATCCCATTATAGGAGCGGATAACGTAATGTTAAAGAGTTCGACTTCCTTTTCGAGAGATATTTAATTGCTTAAACGCACAAAACTGCAAAAGTCTGAGGTCGCGATCGAACCAGCGACCCTCTCGTATAGGAGGTCGCAGTCCTAGCCTCTAGGCTAGGCTATCCCTTCTTGTAATCAATAGTCCCTCAAATAAGGTTGAGCAAAGCAATGGCTGGATCATGCGTCATGCTCGTGAACGGGTGCCACGAACGGGAATGGGTCTGCTTTGACTGTCCATCTTGACATGCGTTGGATTGGTGTACCTACGTATGTATTTTTGCATTTTTTGAAGCTTTATTGTGGAAGCACTGTATACATAGCATAGCTTTGTAAAAAAAAAATTTTTTTGAAAAGAGCAACTGCTGAGTTTCTTACCGGCTCTTCTCAGCAGAATCTGCATTCCGAACCGGTGGTAGATTTATGACGTGTCTTAAGATCTACAAGTTAGCCTACATGAAATAAATAAATTTTGAATTTGAATTTGTAAAAGAGAGAGATTAATAAATAATTCAAAAGGAGCAAGTAGTAAAATTAATTAAAGAAGCATTTAAAGAATCTGCACAAAGACAACAGTCCTGAAACGGTCCTTTGTCAAGTACAAAGTGTAAAAAACACAGAGAGAATTCCAAGTACCAGATGAAAAAACTCATTAGCAAAATGCTAAAAGGTCCTCACTCCTTAGCGACTCTCGGTTAATGTTGTGCACTCGTTTAAAACTACGACTTCACTCGTATGTTTCCTGCTGTTCGTACTTAAGTATAATCCCCATTCTTCAAAATTATCAGTTGCGAAAATGGAGTTATATTCTTAAAAAAATGGGAACAAGAGCTACCATATTTTTAAACTAATAAAATTCTCTGATGCCGCAGTGATGTAGTGGTCTACCGTTCATGTTACCTATTAAGACTTAGCCGTGTTTAGTATTGAAATAATTTATTTGCTCTAAAAGGCAAAGCTAAGTTTAAGTTAAGTTTTCTTAGTTAAAATTAAGCTTATAGTATTAGGCTCCATAAAATATCATATAGTAAAACAAGATGGTATATAAACGCCCTATATTCTCGCTAATACACATGTGCAATTAGGAGAAAACGGGGCGTCTGTCCTGGCAGATACGCCCCTAATTTAATGCCATCATACGAATAATACAGAGCAAGGTAAGGCACGTTGCATAACGGAGCTCGAAACGATGCGACAATTCCGCTGCATGAATAAATAATGACAAGTTGTGTTACGCATTTAGCGGTCTTGTCTTGTGCAACCTGCATATCAGTTACCTATAGAGCGACTGCGTGCAATATCTGTGTACATAAACAACCTGCAGTTAAAGACGTTGATACCAATACAGTAATGAATTTTACTTCTGAACGAAATCAGCTTGGTTTCTCGCAGTTTTCCTTTTCTGCAGGGAATATTGTGAAAAGAATAGCACTATTTTCAGACCATAAACTTATCACATTAATCACATCATATCACATCACACTAGTATTATAAAGGCGAAAGTTTGTGTGTGTGTGTGTGACAGACATACACACACACAAACTCACTTACTCCTTCACGCCACAACGAATGAACCGATTTGCCTGAAGGGTTAACACATTGGCTACATTTTATCCCGGAAAATGAAACAGTTGCCGCGGGAATTGAAAATCCTTAATCTACGTCTAATATTCTAAATAAGAGATAGGTTAGTGGACTAAATGAAATAGGCAACGATCTCTTAGAAAAGTCTTTATACTAATGTCTTTAATTAATTAATTAAATAATAATATTTTTCGTTAGAATGAAGGTGAAATCATTACATTCAAACCAAAGACTACTGGCTAGTTAGTCATTTTTACTATTTTTTAACTCTTTGTGTCCAATCAGTCTTTTTCGCTAGACTCTTTGTTGGTGGAAGTGCTATGCAGTTTTATTCTGCGATTTTTTTTTTTTAATCTTTATTTATTATATAGGGCTTTTACACATTCTGCGAGTTAGGTTAGTCCGTAAGGAGTCCCCTCCGCTCACAGTCGAAACCCTGCTTTATGCGTCAGCAGGAGTCGTGTCTAAATAATTAGCGTTATGCATACACTACATTCTGTATAACTGGATAACTGAATTGTTAGTTTGATAACTACGTTATTTGTGGTTATTACGGCCGATCTCATTTTAATATTTTGAGCTTAATAATTATGTGAATTTATGTTTGGTTTCAAATTTTTATGGAATAGTTAGACTTTTAAAGGTGTTTTTTAAAGTTTTGCTTACTATTTAAAACTTTTTGTCGTATTCAATAAGTGAAGCAGTGTTCAAATTATACTTTAAATCCATTTTCCTTAAACAAGTGATTTCTCGCAGAGAGGTGTAAGCGGCGTCAAATACCAACCTTAAGAGTGTCGTAAGCGCCCGGCTACGTTCGTCGGTCGGTTACACGTTTCTCCTTTACTGTACGATTTGTTTACCTTTTAAGACAGCTAAGGAAAAATACATTATACATACTTAGTTGTTTTGAATCTTTGTGTTAACTTAACAGTTGCATAGTGTTGTGTGGTGGTATTTAGATAAGTGGAGCAGTGCGTGTGTTGGCAATGCAATCGGCTACATCTAGGTTCGCATACGTTTGTGTCATCGACGGATGCGAATGCCCTTTTAAGAGGTAAGTGTGTTACTGATACTCTAACATCTATTTTTAAGGCTGACTTTTTTTTATTATGAAATAGGCTTGTACTTGGCGACAATCAATGGTGAAAAGCATTGATGAGGTCTAGGTTGGAGTGCGCTTGCCTAGAAAATGCCTACTCACTCTTGTCTTGAGGGTACTCAAATTATACGAGGCCGGAAACACATCTTAGCTACCTTCAGGTACTATAGGTATTCTATGGTCCTACTGAAAAGTACTTTGTGTTTATATTAGAGTTACTTAATTAAAAAAAAATCGTTAAGCTCAATCTTACGGATGTGTAATATAAAATATGTGAAAGTTTTTTTGTTGGTTTGTTTTTAAATTGCGATATAAAAGAGCTACGGGTCGAGGTAATTGCATGGATATAGTTATAACCTTTGAGAGTGACATAAACGCTTATTTTTATCCCGGAAAATCAATGATTTCCCACGGGTTTTTAAAACTAAGTTGCAGGCTTCAGTTTAAGTACTATTTATTACATAAAAACAACTTTGAACTTCTCCAAACTCCAATATGACTTGACATGTCTATAGATTCTCTAGGGATAAGGGATAAAGGAATACCGTTTTAGCGATCACCGTAATATATTCCAGTAGGGCTAACATCTGCGCCACGAGAAAATTTTGCCCACCCGTTTACTCGTGAAATCTCATACAAATTCACGATAAATGGGTATACAAAGTTTTCTCGTGGCACGCGTGCTAGCCCTACAGGTTACATAAACCTCTCGGCGATGTTTTCAAAACCCTGACTGAACATGCAAATCTAAGGTCTTTAGGACGGTTGAGAGACGCTTGTCATAGATGTGCATGTTCGTATGGAGGCCTTAAGACTTGGACACACACCACGCGCGAAGGCTACGTGGGCAACGCTACTCCTAGAAGTAGTTATATTAGGTCTTGCGCGCCGCTGTCGTCGTTCTCTGTAGTGTAACGTGCTTCATACAATTACTGTTATATTTATTGAGCCTATCAGGCCTGATGGCAAGCAATGATGGGATCTTGGTTTGAATGCGCTTGCCTATTATTTATTATTCACTTTTGCCTGCGGCCTCGTTCACGTTAACTTCAATTTTTCAAACCCCTGTTTTACTCCCTTGGGGATTAAATTTTCAAAAATCCTTTCTTAGCGGATACCTACGTCATAATAGCTATCTGTACGCCAAACAGCCCGATCCGTCCAGAGATTTGAGCTGTACGTTAATAGACCAGTCAGTCAGTCACCTTTTCCTTTTATATATTTTGAAAATAGATTATATAGATGATGCTGTGTTGCTCTTGCCTTAATGTACGTGGCAGAAAATAAAGACGTCGAAAGTGTTCAAAGTCATAGAGGTCCAGTGTTTAGAAATCGTACATGCTTTTACGGGCGCGATTAGTGTGACTTCCTGCCATGCAGTTCTATCGTGAGTTTCTGCCGTTCCGTTTTGTGTGGATGACAGCCTTTAGAGACCGTTGAAAGCGGCTTGTGAAATGATGTGCATATATTGTGTATGGAATCTTTTATGTTACAAAGTAGACACTAAGTCCTGATGGGGTTTGAGACAGAATCACTTAACGAGACATTTTGCAATATATTTTGTACATGCAGCCGTGTTTATGTTAGTAGAAATAAGACTCAAGTGGTTAGCTTTTACAGTTGTAGATCTTTAGGTCCTAGGTTCGAGTCCTATTGGGCTCATAGTAAAAGTTATTGGGTTTTAGCATTGGACATTGTGTATATGCGGGCCGTAAATGGGAACAATTTGGGTATCTTTAAAACCAGAGCACAAAGACTTCTAAATAGGCGCGACCCAAATAAAGTCATTGTGAGCGGTCGTTTCTTTAGTGAGCACAGACAGACATACAGACACACACGTCAAACTTAAAACAACTTTTTTTCTGTCGAGGGTCAAAAAGGGGAAAAAGACTCTTTTTTTATACATTATAGGCACACGCTTGACCACTACCACACCTGATGGAAAGTGATGATGGGCCTATTCACTCTTGTTTTAAAGATACCCAAATTGTACGTGTTAGGAAACACAGATCTTGGAAGAGCATTCAAGACCATAGCCGTGCGAATCAGGAATGAAGACTTAAAGCGCTTGGTGCGTGTAGGTGAAATATCAACGACGTAGGGGTGGAAGCTCTGTCTTGCTCTCTTCTTCTTTATCAACCGATACACTTCTGCTGTTGGACTTATGTGGAAGTTTGAACTGAACTTCCACATGCCTCAGTCGTGCACCGCTTGTATCCAGCGGCTCGGCTCCCTGCGACATCTATGAGTCCGTCATTCCGTACACTTAGGTTGAAATCTATAGACCGCACTCTCACTCTGCTCAGACTTAAGACAGAGTTAAAACGAGACAGAATTATGTCAGAGCATATTTGTGTCTCGTTTTAACTCTGTCTGAGCTAAGTCGAAGCGCGCTCTATAGATCTCAGCATAAGTAGATATACGGTCTCCGGTCTACCAGCATTGCGTTTTCCGGTGCGAAGTTGCCACTACTATAATAATTTACCCGCCTTTTTCCACTTCAGCTTCGCGAATTACGGCATTACTGCTTAGCATCTAGTTCATAATAATTACGGATTGGTTAACCCCGGACATGAAATATAAGATTTGAACAGGTTTCTCAGTTTCTTGAGCAAGTGCGTTTTTATTGCACAAACATGTCACTCTTTAATACCCTATGTTATGTAAAGCAGTGGCTGGTAAGAAACCCGCCGGTCACCTGTACAGTAGAGTTAGTGTAAGATTAATTTCGAATGATCGTATTCGTATTCGATGTAAAATGAACGTTAACTGTATTGTTTTAATAAAGTCACAAATACAATACTGAAACTAAACTGATTTTGAACCGACTTTCAAATAAGGAGGAGGTTCTCAATTCGTCGGAATCTTTTTTTTATGTATGTTCCCCGATTACTAAAAGACGCCTGGACCGATTTGGAAATTCTTTTTTTGCTTGAAAGGGTAAGGGTTTTTTTGCTTGGTAGGGTTTTTGCTTCCCAGGTGGTCCCATTGTTATCAGGTCAGGATCTGATGATGGGATCCTGGAGAAATTGAGGGAACCCTTCAAATATAGGCACAATTGATTTACTTTGTAGAGGCGTTTGAAGTCGGTTTTGTAAAAAGAATTTTTACGTTTATAATATTTTAGAACCGTATCCATATATGTATAATTCGGAGCGTATCCGTATACGTAAACGTATAAGAATGCATGCGCGAAATCGAGCTCTAATTCAATGCTGTTATGATTCATTTTACTTTGACGATAACGAATATAATCGAATTAAATCTTATACTAACCCTACAGGTGTTGGTTCGGTTTTCAACTTGTACTCTACTTGTATCGTATATCTGAAGTAACAGATCCTTTGATTTGTAAGACTTTATTTCATAATAGTAATGTTCTCCCGACCGAGTCCGATCACGACGGCTAACTTCCTCAGAGATCAGCCATCTGTGCGCAAGATATTATAGTGCATAAGTGTGTGCGCAGACCCAGGTGCACTCTCTATTCCCTCACTCTCGAAAGCAAAATTCAGAAGTTGTTTATTTAAGAACATAAATACGACCAAGTACCTAAATCGTACTTTGTCGTATTTATGTGGTGGCCTTTTAGAAAATCCATGTACCTACCTACCTAGGTAACTAAGCTTTTTACATAAAACAACTTCAATTAAATTTCAATATCGAAAAGGGAATGTACTTGCGCAATGGCTTCCTGCTGTAAACCAGATTTTAAAATACAATATTTCAAGATTATTATTTAACAAGCCGGAATAAACAAAAACTATTTGCAAAACTACTACCACCGGGCTTTCAATTGTACCTAAAAGATATCGATTTTGTTGTGATAGCGGCGTAATACGCAAAAATCGCATCACAATCGGTTAGTAAGTCAAGAAAAATGGTAACAAAAATTCTTATCCCAAACGCAAATATACCGTCTCCTTTCCATTGTAGGTAAAAAAGAATGGAAAGAAAAGCCTTAACGCCAACAGAACTGATGGCTATATTGTCAATATTGGAGTAAAGTTATTATCTTCGCGAAGGCTTTTACGAGGAAAGCCGCCACAACTTTATTTTTAGTCCCCCGTTGCTCCGATTCATCAATATACACTGTTTCATGGTTCCATAAATCAAATTTCCGAGCACGTCCACCGCCACTTAGTTTGCATCAATTCACCTTATTTCCCTGACACCTTGGAGTGCTTTCAAATCTTCGTCTACTGTCTCTTTCGTATCAATCAGATTTGTTTGCTCTAGAAAAGGACAGTTGCGACCACCGTGAATAATTTTATGGGAGATATATCGATACGGAGCGCGTAACACGTTCACCTAGTTAAGGCTTATTACTTGCTATTGCAAATAGCCTATAGTCGTTGTCCAACACTTGATAATGTTTTGGAATATAACCAGTAATTTTAATAGTTGTGGTAGAGTAGGTATTGCAAGATCGAACTAAAAGAGATCGATTTACTTATTTTTCATGTCCAGCAGGGCAGCTACTGCCCTGCTGGACATGAAAGAAAGAAAGAAAATACATTTATTCTTGTTTAGTGTTACAAACAGTACATTTAACAATGCATGCAGAGATGCCTTAAATCAAATCTGTACCGCGCTAACTGCACCAATCAAGAACGTTCCATAGAAATAAAGGCGCTCGGTAATTAATCAGTACCGCGTATACCGAGCGTGCCCAGGTCGCACTGCTGCTGCACCGACTAATTAGAAAAGGCCCTAAGCCTGCCGTGGTTGATGCAAGATGTATCACTGTAGAAAGATTAAGCAGATTGCATATATGTTGATGTAATATGCTTACATAATGAACATATTTTTCATAGCATTGGCTCATCGTGATGATATGATCAGATGCAAATCTATGCTTTTTAAACGGCTTAAGGCCGGCACTCGGTCCGGGTTACCGTAGCAGTGGGTCAACCGCAAGCTGCGGTAGTGTTGGCCTTGCGGTCCCCTTTTAAAGTTTAATTAATATCATAATGCCTACTAAGCCAAGGAAAACCGAGAGGCCTATTATGTCGATTATTTACGATGTTTAATTTTCGAAGTGGCATATTGCACTCAACACTAGAATCATTTATTTCACGTGGGCCTACTTTTTGGCGTTTATGATAGAACCGGTACGAAGTGCCGCTTTTACTGAGAAGAGCTAGAAACAAACACAGAAGTTAAATTTTTGAAAGGCAACATGTTTTCGTGTTCCGTTGTTTACCGTACAAAATAAAGTTACAAATTGTTGCCAAAAGCCATGATACTTTGTCACTTAAAAACAACGCCATTTCTCAAGTGTCAACTACTAAGTAATATGGAATTAGCAAGACAGCATTGATTGATGGATTTTTAAGTAGAATCCAAAATATCCACTACATTTATTTTTTAGGAAGCATTTCGGGCTTCAGGGTCATGTTTCACGAAGATATGCTAAAGGGCACACCATCTCTACAAAAACAAATTGATATACGGACACCGAATAGAGCATTTACTTAAAAGCCTTATAAATCAAAGCTATGAATACCATAATAAAATTTTCGAAGCATGGAAATGAGCAAAAAACCATTTTAATCTTGTACGCTGATCAATTTGGACAACCAGCGTGACATCAAAATGGCAAGTTGAAGGCGCTTATTTCCTCACGTAACTCGTTAACATGTATTTTTGCGGATAAGTGTTGGCCAATATCGGGTATTGCTCCAAGCTGTGACTGCCCTGAAGTTTGTGTTTGGTCATTCGGGGACCGGTTTCGACGACCTTGCCTCTGCGAACGTTCACTTGCTGATCTTATGGATGTTTTGTGGATTGTGGCATACTTGTTAATGGTTTGCTTTGTTTTTTTTGTTGGGCAATCTATTGTATGCTATTTCATTTTGAAAGCATCTATAACTACTGCTTCTATTTTGATCATGTTATCCTAAGTTAGGTTTTATGCAGGATGAGCTTGCTTTTGACGACAAGCATGTTTAATGCCGTTCAAGATTGGCCACAAATGTTTGATTCTTGACAGAAATATGAGTAACCGCAGACAGATACTTATTAAATTTTGGATTTTATCCTCGCCTTGAATTTTGCAATGATGAGTTCCAAATTTGGAGCGTTAATGTACCCACTCTGGCCTTACGTTATGTGTCCGGAAAGATGGATACCGGAAGGAGTCACCAATTTTATAATAATTATATGATTTTGTGTTCTAGATGTGTAAATACTGTCCTTAGAGTCTCATGCTACAGCTCTGTATTTAACCCCTATGCTACTTCCTTTAAGTCATTTTACTCAATCATCATTCGTCATTACTTTGTACATTTAAAATTATGTATTATTGCGGATAAGTAGCGTCGTTATTTTTGCCATCGTGGCATTGACCTTCAGATGTAAATCACCTTGAATTATTCCTATTGTTATCAGGCAACAGGTGTTTCAGGCTGCTACTACCTATAGATTCGCTATTAAAACCAACGTGTATTATCCAACAGATGGTTCATATAAGGCTTCACAGATTATAACAGCGGAGCGGGAAAACCAGATGGCGAGCGACGCAAGGATGCTCATGTCTGGTTTAATATCCTGTCAAAATTTTGTTACTACCGGGAAAAAATCACTCACAAAATTGGTTCGACTTTTCCTTCCTAATAAGTTGCGGTTAACGTTGACATCGATGAAAAGAAAACCGACGTAGAAAGCATTTCTTTCTTTATACCTCAAAGCGAAAACAGCGCTGAGTCTTATTTAATATCAGACTATATTGTGCGCCGGCACAGGCTTTCCAGTTTCCATACAGCGACACAACGCTGAAAAACGCATGCGTCAAGCCAGTCTCTTACGGCCGTCCGGTGAGGCCGCACGTGTTACTACTTGCTAATAATTTTCGCAAAGTTGATAAACAATTTGCGATCTCATACGTCACCAACATTAATCCAAGTGCAAAAGTGAATAGTGAAAAAGCAAGTGCGACTTTCCAAGGTTATTAAGTGTTCCAGTGCTAATATAATCGGAGAATCTCGATTTTTTTTCAACTGAGATCGTCACGCCTGTTGACTGTTTTTTATCGGTTTGCATTTATTATTTTTCTCATTGGCCACAAATTACAATACCTCACCTTTTTGTGCCTTACTGTTCATGAGTGTTATCTTCATGAATATATTTTCTTATACCTAAATGGAAATGACTCATTTGTCCGAAATTCATGTGGGATTCGAAACTTCAAATTTCGTAACATAGTAGGTTTCGTTGAAGGTGAAATTCAAGTTGTGATAGAATATGGGATTCGTTGTAATCAGCTATTGTGTTAATCTCACTCTTAGTTTGACGAGAACAATGGCAAAAATTTCGCGCTCTTGAGTCGGGTTGTATCATTTATCAAGAGTCATAATGAAATTATGTATATGGTTATGAGAAGTCTAGCATTCCGTAAAAGTCTTATGTTATTGTTAAGACAGAACACGTACAAAAACTTGACAACAATTTCATAGACTTGATTCGTAACATATATCGCGATAACATGCATGACAACTTCATGAGAGCGAATGCTTTATACACTTTTATCAAACAACTATTGATAGAATCTACAATTTTCTCACGCGTTATCTATCAAGTGAACTTTATCTTATGCGAAAATTGAGATATCTATATCGCTGTTTGTTTTGTTTATACTTATAATATTTTTGTTTTTGTTTGATTATGTCACAGTATACTTTAATAAACGTCGATTGATTGCTTCTTTGAGTTATGTCTCCTTATTACATATTAAGTCAGACATTGCACCAACAGTCCATTCTGTAACTTCCGCTTTTTACATCGTTGTACAATCCATCTTAGACTATAGGTCAACGTGTCTACCTAAATTGCTGTGTCACAATATAGCTGCTCTATTTATTTCGAATGTTCTGTTTTATTCATCCAGCTTACAGTGATAGTGTAAACTGACAAGATGGTATACGCTCCTTTCTAAAAGACCTTAAAGTCACTTATATATTCCTAGATTGCTAAGTGCTAAATCCTGTTAACCGCTAAATCTGCAAGAACCTTATCAATTTTCTCCAAGTATACTCTATAGCATTTGTCGTAAACTGATTTGTCTGATTGTCTTTCGAAACCTTGAAAGGCTCTTAATTTTTCAGTTGGTGAGATTGATTGATTGTTTTCTGTATCATCTATTTAGTATTCTATTGAAACCAACGAAACGGCAATGACTGAAATCTTCCGGAAATGACGCTCTAAAGATTTCATTTGTTTTTTCCTGATCGAATTCGCGAAGGTTTTTGTTTCCATTCGATATTGTATATTTTCTTTATACCTACTAATCTTGCAGTTTCCCGAACTTCTTTTTAGGTCATATGGCTATTCTCAGCACCGGTGGTAGAGTCTCGACTTCTGATAGTGATAGTCATCTAAGTTAACCTACATAAAATAAATGATTTTGAAATTCAATTTGATATATCGGATTCTATAGTATCAGTAGTTGAGCGTAGGAAGTTCAAATCGCGATTGCACAGTGAGTTATGAGTGCAAATATAGGTAATGTAGGTAATAATAAAGAAAAAACAATCGCTTTAATGACAACCAAAAAATATAATTCATTCACATTTAACATAATCAGTAATCACTCATCATTATTACTGCATCAACATTCCACAATGCATTAATATCTTGATTTGCTTAAAAGTTGTCATCAATTTGCATAATGGCATGCTCATAATCGTATTATACAAAACGATTTAACTAAGAAATGGCCTTAAAAAAGCTTCCGAATATATATTTAAATTCAGTGGCAACTGGGACGATGTTCTTAAAATATTCCGCAAATCTCATTTACTTAATAAATCGTTTGATCTCGAAAAAGGCTTTTAGGCTGTTATCGTTTAATTACATCATGTTTACGCTTTTGTTGTCTTGCTTTCTTTTTAAATTACGAGGTTTTTTCTGTGGGTGTTTTGAAATAGAATGGTTCGGAACTCTGTTTCTTCGCCGCAACCGATAGACATCCACTGCTGAACAAAAGTCGCTTGCATAGACTTCTATAGATATACGATTGATTACTATTCGTTTGATGAATATACAGCGTGTCCCACGGCTATGCCACATGGAGGGGAAGTACCTTAAATATTGTAGATGGAACATTTTACTGAAAGAAGACTTCATTTTAATTTAAAAAACAATTTAAACTGCATTCATAGATTTTTAAATAATTGCCTGGTTGAACCGGGACTCGAACCCGCTATACGAGAAAAAAAATTAACCTGTATCTTTATCATACCGATCGGAAGGCTTCATCATAAGGATTATTTTTTGTTAAATAACATAGCATGAGAAATAAAAGGGAGACCATGAATTTTAGCCTTTGAAGTAAAATTTTGTTCAGAAAAATGAAAAGCTGACATTGGCGTATCGACATACAACTGACATGAACTATTACTAATGAGTACCCACTTGAGAAGTACGCATCATTTCCCGATCCTTACTATCCTTACTAATCCTTACTTGCAGCGGGATTGAAGGACAAACCAATAAATCAACAAACAAACACACTTTCGCATTTATAGGTAATATAAGTAAGGATTAGTAAGGATAGTAAGGATCGGGAAATGAAGCGTACTTCTCAAGTGGGTACTCATTATTAATAGTTCATGTCAGTTGTATGTCGATTGTCGATACGCCAATGTCAGCTTTTCATTTTTCTGAACAAAATTTTACATCAAAGGCTAAAATTCATGGTCTTCCTTTTATTTCTCATGCTATGTTATTTAACAAAAAATAATCCTTCTGATGAAGCCTTCCGATCGGTATGATAAAGATACAGGTTAATTTTTTTTCTCGTATAGCGGGTTCGAGTCCCGGTTCAACCAGGCAATTATTTAAAAATCTATGAATGCAGTTTAAATTGTTTTTTAAATTAAAATGAAGTCTTCTTTCAGTAAAATGTTCCATCTACAATATTTAAGGTACTTCCCCTCCATGTGGCATAGCCGTGGGACGCCCTGTATATGTAGATAGATAGATTATACAGTATTTTGAATTTTATCGTTTGTTATTTAAGCATTCCTATTATGTTTTCCAATTTTTTAATGACATTTTGTTTCCAATTTAATACTTTTTATCGTTTGAAAAACGTCTCGACGTCTCATTTTTAGATTATATTTATATATTTTACACGCCTAAATGGAAATGTGTTTGGAACTGTCAATCAAATAGAAGTAAAGAACCCTCAAAAATTCTTATCTGAACCTTATTTTTTCTTTTATTCGTGAAAAGTACTTATGTAACATTTTCTAAGTTCTCCGTTTTCCGCTGTAGTTTTTGAGGTCGTGCTTAATTTTTTAATTACGCCTTTTTGACTTGTGCATGATCATCAAGCGTCAAAATAAAAGCATCTTATCGAGGCTTACATCTCTTAATCTTGCCTCTAACTTTGGAGACGACACGAAAGCGGCATTGTCACCACCATTGTTTTAATTAATTGCTGGACCCGTCTCACTAATTAACTTTAAAATAATGTTCATGCAAATTATAAGGTGTGCCTAAACTGTTCTCTTATGCAACGGCTCATTTGGTATATTTATACCTACCTACTGCGTTTTTTTATTAGGTATTGTGTATTTTCTATCATTACAGAGTAGAAGGAAAAGAATAAAACTCGCGTTCTGAATTAGGTAGTTAAGTTAATTACTATTCGTATTACTAAGTTACTAAATTGATTCGATTGTCATCTTCATCTTTAAATCATTATTAAAGTCATCTATTATTAGATTAAGTAATGATCTTTTAATTTCTCTGGTTAAATATTTTTACTAGAACTTTATCGTGTATTAGGTATTTTTAGAGTTTTTCTAAACACAAAATTCTAAATAAAGTAATATACTTTATCCATTGGCTTAATAAAGGTTTTCCACCGTAACCTAAGTCATGTAATAAGTTTTTACTTGCATCTGCAAGGCGAAAAAGCTCACGCTCTTTTACCTCTTCGTCATATTCTGAATTCAGTGACAATAACGAAGCAAAAATAAAAATTCTTAGCCAAGGTACTATTACGTAAAATGTAATGAACCATTTTAATATTTCCGTGATTTCAAAAGTAAAGCTAGTTAAGTAACTGAATCATGCAAGTCTTAATTTAACGAATTGAAAATACTTTCAGTAGATCTTGTTTGATAGTTGACTCCCGTTAAAATGTTATAATTACTTTGCTGTTAAACAGCACTCTTTGAAAACTTCAATAAAGTGACCGTTTTCCGTTTCAAAAGGAAGACTTTAGTTAATCCTAACTTTGAATTACCTCACTTGAAGATGAATGAGAAAAGAGATCACCAGAAATTACGTAGCGTATTTAATCTAAAAAAGTTTTATTAATAGTAAGAAAAAAATTCGTAATGTGAGATTAATTTAGCTTAAAATCGGACTACTGAGCTCATTATATAAATGATTATAAAGTTACATCCATATTAGATTTTCCTCTAATCTATGATGGTTTTACTCTTACAAAGAGAGTCTGGTAAAAGGTAGAGCGGGTATTGGCATCTCTTTGATACTACAAAGATGTTGATTTTATAATTTCAACGCAAGATTCAAATCTTCGGTAAAACATTCGTACATCGTGCAATAATGCGATAAAAAAAATATTCGTCATCGGTGACTTTCACAACATATCAGCGTCTCTTTAATAGCTACAAATAACATCAGTTCTTAAGATGTAGATACCTACTTCAGAAATCCCACCAAATGTTTAACAAATTGCTTAGCCAGTTAACTTGCATGAATAAAGTCAACGATTGCTTAACTCCAATAATAATACTATGCTTTCACGATTAGTACTACTAGTGATCTGCGGCTCGACACAATGTTGACAATCTTTTTTTTTGTTTTATGGTTTTTATCGCTTTGTCCTATCTGTTACTAATATTAATTTTAAACATCTATATTTTAGCTTAACAAGCAACGTTGCTAGTTACTTAGTAATTCTCTTACAAACGATCTTGTTTCATATTTGACTCATTAAATATTATAATTAGTTAGGTACTTGGCGGTTACACAAGGTCGGTTCTATGTTCTGTCCATACTCTGTTTTTATATGAAAATTAACTATTCTACATTTTGCCAAATCATTTTCAAATATCTTAACCACTTAAGTTGAGATACCTATTTGAATTTTGATTAAGTAGTTTATTCAGAAAGATTTTTATCTTTCGATTTTTTTTTAACTTTGAGATATGTACATATATATATTTTGTCAAGATTAGGCTTTATCAAACGAAAAAACGCGCCCGGAATTCCGCTTTTGAACACAATCATAAAACATATTGATATCTAATATCTATTTCTACAGGTGAAGCATTTTGTACCGAGACCCATTATAGACTGCGAAATATCGGGCAAAACGCCAAAAATAAGTTTTTGCTGACTGCAGTCTAAGTTGGAAGCGGGCTAACCTAAAGCTACGGCTTTCTCAAATCCATATCTCCATATTCTTAATCGGTTTTTATACGGCATTGTAAAAACTTTTACAAATTCCCAGCCCAACCTTTGACCACGCACTTATAAGACCACAACGCTCACCACTGGACCAGGGAGAACCACTAAAAACTGCTTCCTTAATAAGCTAAATGTATTGTTTGTTTTCTTGCTGCTGTTAACCTTCGCTGATTTGCAATCAGCAAAAACAAGCACTCCGACTATTTAAACTACTACAAAAAAGTCCACCATCATTGTGAAATCTGCACCGATGCCACCAAAAAATGTTATATTCACTACCGAGCGACGGCGGAAATAGGTTTTTGTCAAGCATAGTAAAATATGATAAAATTCACTACGAAAATTGATTTAAAAATCGATTTCCGACGCGTGAAATTCAATAAACGAGATTTATCTGCTTATTTTGTACTACGTGGAATATTAACCTTTTTATCAAAAAATGTAAGTTATTTAAACTCTAATAATAATCTTTTCTTATCCTTCGAGATTTAGTTACATACTATACTATATTATACTTTAGTAAGTGTCTCGTACCATAGGCCTACAAAAAAAATGAGAAACTTTTTTGAAATTTCTAATTGATTGCAATGAATTCGTATTATTTCAACTGTCACTTAACTGTCGCAATCACAAATATTCATTAAATATACTTACACAGCTGAATGAGGCAATAATTAAATAATTTATTATCATTAAGTCTCTTAATGACATAATTTGTGAGTACCAACGAAGTGTTTAACGGACTCTGAAAATGAATTTTCTAAGTATCTCTACCCCTAAATTTTATTACCGAATCATATTAATGACAGCAGCTGTGAAACCATATCTAAACGCTAAATCGTCGAAGTATCGCTATGACATGACATATCCATAGGACGGCGAACGGTAAACAAGCAGAAACAGCCTGTTTTATCACAGAGCAGTTTTGCTTCAGTTTGCCATGTCATACATCAGACGATATCTCCGTTGTATGACAGTCATGGCGTAACTTTAGCAATAAAATATTTTTATTTCGCGGTAGAGGTTTTCTCTACCTATAATAATCAATCTGGTTCCAGGCTATATGCCTACAGTTTTAATAATAACTAGCTTCATACGCGTGGAGTTAGGTTTTTAAAAATTCAACAGGAACCCTCTACGGGGAATAAAAGGTAGCCTACGTCACTCTCCCAGCGCTCAACTATACCCATGCAAAAAAAAATCGTCAATCCGTCGCGCCGTTGCTGTGTGATTGAAGGAAAAACTACATTTCACATTTCGACGGCCCCTATGTAAATCATCGAAAAATAATCAAATTGATTTTGATTTCATTAACGGGATGTAAAATATAGCATGATAGAAGCCAATTAAGCTAATAACAAAAAATCTACATTTTTGAGTTTCGATGATTTACATAGGGGACGTTGATTTATAATATTAGTTGACATTTGATCTAAAGTATGAACTACTTGTACTCGATAGTTTGATTGAGTTTAAAAACAGGTTAACGAGAATTTAAAAAATCTGTAATAACGATTGATCGGAGCGAGTGATTATGACACACAATTACTAACTAATAGCGGTAAATAGCTATGAAATTGCAAAATTTGTCCTTCATCTACAGGATATTTAGTTGAATTTCCTCGTAACTAGATCGTGGCGTTAAGTACTGCATTCCAGTAAAAATGAAATTTATGAAATAATATTGTGAATGCATAAATATATTTATTTAGCTTTAGTGTATACCACATAACATAAATCTATGTTACGTCACCAAAGTATAAATATTAGAAACAAAATAAGTATATATATTAGAAACAAAAAATATAACAATGTTTACAATTTGACGACTTTCGAGGCGAAAGCCTCTCGCCGACAAGTGCTCGTTTGATTCTCAACAATCGTTGAGATTTTGTGAATTCAAGTTAAATTTTATCATGAAACTAGCTGATGCCCGCGAATTCATTCGTGTGGATTTAGTGTTTAAAAGTCGAGATAAAAAGTAGCCTATTCACTCTACAGGTGCACAACTATAACAATGACAAAATTACATCCGTAGTTCTGTTGCAGCGTGGTTGAAGGACAAACCAACTAACCAACACTTTATATTCATTCTTCTTATTTATCTAAAAGATAAGTCCTAGTAAATAACGTTTAGCTCTTCATACGAAGTTCATAAATTAGGTTTTATGTCACTCGAGTTGCGAAGGTGGGAAGCGTGTTGGAACTCTAAATAAAGGGCAAACTTATGAGCTCACGTACATCGTAATGCGTTCGCCCAGTTTGCATCGCAAGCGGGATCTATACCTACATATCTATATCGACTTGGTGACAATGTCACGTATTGTTTTATGTGCAACGTTTTATATTTATTTTATCTATTGCTCTATTTTAACTAACTCTACCTCTACATGTAGTGACAGACAAGTGCGATGATACCCTAGTGGTTACTTGTGTCGAGGTTTCTAGAATTCGATCTCTTTTTGAAGTTATACCGGCTACGGTATCATCGCAACTGAGGGGCTAGACAAGTGGCATTCGATTCGAAGCGATTCGATTTCCTAATTCGCAATCGCTTTAACGAAAGCGAAGTTCGACTGCTAGACAAAGTTACATGTGATTAGCGATCGCCTATTCCATTCGTCTTTTCGATAAATAGTAACTTTTGTCTATGATCTTTCGTAATGAAACGTCAAATTCGTGCATCTAATTTTGAATGTTGGTTTGAGTGGTTTTTCTTAAGTGTGAAAGTAGAGTTTAATTTACTTAAAAACTATTGATTCGTAATATTCAGACTAATTATATTTCTTGGTAAATAACAAAGTGCTTTTGTGTGTACTAAAAAACAAATATGTAAGTAGGTACCTATGATTTCAGCTAGACAAATAAAATGTTAGAGAATTCTTTCGTAGTGCTTATTGCTGAGCCTCATTAATACCCTGGATGTTTGTTATTGATACCTTGAGTAGTTAATAGGTACTATCAACGGGCCTTTGTTCATGTCGCGCATAGCCAAAGATTGTTTATATTAATCGTTGTATATTGACCTTTGTGACTATTTCGGCGTAACTAGTCCAAGCTAATTTGTGTTTATATTAAATACTAGTGGTTCGCCCCGAACTGAGACCTAGCAGTATCCCATAATTCCTTAAAGATAGTTTTAATTATATATTGTAATAATTAACTTTTAACATTAGACGCAATAAAAAATAATAATAGTTGACGCAAAACTTTTATTGATACAGCGCCATCTATAAGCATTATTGTGAAGCTATTAGCATTAAAAATTAAATGATTTCATTTCTTACCAATATTTATCAATTCAATTATCATTATTATTGTTCAATAATAATGCAAGAAGCCAATAACAATCTCTAAATATTTCAAAAAACAACTAAAATTAACAAAACAATGCTATTTCTTTCGTTTTCTACAGGGTCTTAGCGTTCGCTACGGTTTCCATCAATAAAATCGACAACTATCGATAACGCTTGTGAAAAATGCCACTTGTCTAGCACTTGTCGATTCGTTTTTATTAGACCACGTGACATTTCGATAGCTAATGTCAATCCCATACATTTTTCGACATTTCTACTAGCGATATCGCTAATGGAATGTAACTTTGTCTAGGCCCTCTGTATCGCGTTCTTTTTGCGATTGTATCGCTTCAAAAAGTCACCGTGGGCGACCTCCCTTAACACAGCATTGTTTCCTTTACATACATTAGCGGCTTGTTATTTGAAATTACAAGTGAATAAATAATTAGGACTCACAATTAGCTGAACAGTTTGGTTGTATCGCGCATGTTTACATAGTCATGTTTACGCTTGACCGAAGTTGTATTGTTTAACGTTAACCTTTACAAGTTTGAGGTTGATTTAATTTTCCCATTAGGTTTGCTATTTTAAGTTCTTCGTATGGTAGGTATATGGTGCGCTCCTGAAATTGAAATCTGATTTTTTAGTACATTTTGAAATTTTATATTTTTACGGAAATGTGACACTGCACGAGAGATTCGTTTCAGAAAATTAGTAATATTCAAAAAAAAATGCTCAAAATTTGTTTTTATGAAACGTGCTAGAGAAACATTCTAACCGCGACTTCGTCCACGCGAATTTGGGTTTATAAGCATCTTGGTTTAACCTAGCATGCCACTCTCCAGGTCCTCAACTATACCTTTGTAAAATAATCGCGTCGATCCGTTCTTCCATTTCTGCATACTTGAAGAAAATACAAACGCACTTTACCATTCAAAATGGTACCTATAGTCGGAATTTTAATTCGATTCCAGATTTGACAATTTCAGTGTTGCAACGTTATGACAAGTACTAAATAGTGACGTTGCGAAATTATACGGAAATGGAATATTTCCGGATCGATTCCTCTCGTTTATAGTAGTATATCTAAACAACTACTACTTTAATAGAA
Source organism: Hipparchia semele (assembly GCA_933228805.2). Classification (NCBI taxonomy): domain Eukaryota; kingdom Metazoa; phylum Arthropoda; class Insecta; order Lepidoptera; family Nymphalidae; genus Hipparchia; species Hipparchia semele. Next base: position 4,032,467 of record OW121731.1, read on the forward strand.
ACTAAGTATATCAGGAAATTAAATATTTCTGAACGGATAATTTAGTTATGACGATTAATTTTATTAAGGATCTGAGAGTTTTCTTTAATAATTGTGTGTGAAATAAATAAAAAAATGTGATCATGAAGGAACATGAGAAATAAAAGAAATAGAATTTACCGTTTACTTGAAAACTTATACTGGAGTGTATAGTTACTAAAACATGCAGCATTCGCTATTCGTTATTTAGTAGTAGTAGTAGTTCGTTTCGTAGTTATTTAGTAGGTAGTGTTTACGCTCGAATGAAATCCACGACCTCCACAAGTTTGTGGTTGATTCCCTTTTCCCATTACTATTAGTTAGGTATCTACTCTACGTTCGCGTTCAACCTTTTTTGTGCTCTCTTTCTTTTGATTAACCTAAAAGCTTTTTGTTGTGATTGCCAACTCTAACTCTATCAGAGTTTTTAGTCTTCCTTCGTAATTGAAATTAACAATTTATCAGCCCATTAGTTTGGCCCGAAACTATTCTTGAACTAATTACGTTTCTACCTTAGTGAATTATAGTAACTAAAAAATGTCGTAGAGTACCTAATGAATGTCGAATAAAATAAATGAATTTAATTGGATTGAAGTTAGTTTTTTCAGTATGGAGATTTAAGAAACGTTGACTTCTTAATTTTTTTAATAGAAAACCTGAACTATGGTAAAAATAATGGGTAAGATGCGAACAAATCCATTTTCGACGTTTTTTACTCGATCTTAACGATCACTGTTACGATGGTACGGAACCCTGTGTGTGCGAGTCCGACTCGCACTTGGTCAATTTTTTTTTAGTTTCGGCTAATCATAAATGGACGCACAAATGCAATAAAGACTCAACTCACACAACTTATCAATTGAAAAGTTAACTTTATTCCTTTACATTATGTATTTAAGACAAAGACTTGTGGGTTGAAACGTTATTGCGTATGTGCGTCCAAATATCAACACAAAAAGATGCAGGGTTTTACCAAAATCGTATACATTTCAATGTAAACTTATCGGACATGTCCGCGAGACCCAGTTGGCGGTCGGTTGGTGCGGTCAGCCGACGTGGAAGATTTTATTGGACGTTGACCCACTGTCGCGTCGGAACTTGACAGCTCCTCTTAAGACGCGGTTAAACGGCGCGCTATAGCACGAGCCGAGCCTAGCTCGGCGCGTGGCTCGGCGCGCCACGCGCCGTGTAAACAACTAAGCTCGGCGCGGCTCGGCAAACTTTGCCCGATCCATCACTTGTCGGTTTTTTCGATACGGATCAAAGGCGCGCGCGCCATCTAGGCTCGGCTCGTGTTAATACGCACCGTCTAAACAGATGGCTCAGAGCGCGCGACGAACGAATGCCGCTGATGCCGCATCTCCACGGACGGCTCGGCTCGTGCTACCCCGCGTCGTTTAAAAGAGCAGGCTTGCGCCCGCATTAAGCCGAGCCGCACCTACACGGATGGTGCGGCGCGGCGCGGCTCGTGTTATAGCGCGCCGTTTAACCGCACCTTTAAACAAATAAATATACCTGCCTACCTACTTATTCTATTGAAGAAATCAATACAACATTACTAATATTAGTGTGCGAAAGCGTGTTTGTTAGTTTATTGATTTGTTCTTCAATCACGCAGCAACGAAATGATGTCAGTTAAAGTTGTAAATGGTTATATACTTACATTTTTATTAAGAGGGTCATCAGTATTTGTTGTAGGCTTATATTGATATAATATATTTAAATGTGTGCCTAAGCGAAATATTATGCTTGATTTAACCCAGCTTTCTACTCTATGTGGTAAGTGGTACGTTCGTCTTTTTACACACCATTGCGAGATTTTATTCCAATTTTTTTTAATGCTTTATACCCCTGCGATTTGCTTAGGTATTTGTTCTTCAATTTTGTCGGATATATCTTTACGTATATGTCTAATTAAAAATGCGCGCTGAATTTCGAATTTTTCTATTTCTATTTGTCAAAAACTCGTATTAACTCAGAATACCTACTTACCTTCGCTCGTTATTGGCTTATTCTCTTCCGGGACATCCAAGAGAAACAAGTCATTATCTTATACTTAACTTATATCTACGTAAAAATTTCTTTAATTTTAAGGAGAAAGATAACAATTTCCCTAATTTTTCCTCCAACTGAAATGTTATATCCCCCTGCTTTGTAGTAAGTATTTGTCAAAACAGAAAGGCTATTCAACAAAGATTGTTAAGTACAGATTTCGGCCATACAAAATGTTCAAAAGACGCTTTAAATGTTTATTATATTATTCCTTTTGCTCACTTTGCGCGAAAATAACGTAAAATGAATAAACATTGCGCGGCGTTCCCGCCTTTTTGGAAAAAATTTACTTCAACATCCAACTTTCATCGAGTTACGTATATTTTATCATTCATTACGTGTCTCGCGTAAAACAGACGGTACGGTTCAAAGTCCTTTAAGGCCTAAATAGACGACGCGTGATGATTATAATACGGGTGGTCATCACATTGAACGATGAACTCGTTTATCTTTATCAGTTTAATAGTTAATTATTAGTAGACTTACTAACTCCTTCAAATTCAATTTCACCAAAATTTCACCATCGCCGAGTATCGTTTAATATAAAAGGCAAAGGTGACTGACTGACTGACTGACTGATTGACTGATCTATCAACGCACAGCTCTAACCACTCGACCGATCAAGCTGAAATTTGGCATACAGATAGCTATTAGGACGTGGGCATCCGCTAAGAAAGAATTTTTGAAAATTTCAACCCCAAGAGGGTTAAATAGGGGGTGAAAATTTGTATGGAAGTTCGTCATATTTCAAGTTATATCCATAAAATTTCGTATTTAGGCTTTCAAATAAAAATAAAAAAATACGTGTTTCACAAATTTTGATATATCCACCCCCAAAGGCATCAAATAGGGGATGAAAGTTTGTATGAATGTTTTTCATTTTTAAAGTTGTATAAACTTTGTTTTTGGGCCTTCGATTAAAATAATTTCGATAAAAAAAATCGAACTTAACGTGAGCAAAGCCGCGGGTAAAAGCTAGTCGAAAAATAAATTCGACGTTCTTACAGTTTTTGTATTGAAAACTGAAAACGTCACATTTATACCTCGGTTTAACGTTAATCGGCGATGGTGAAATTAGCACAAGTGTCAGACAATGCACAACCTAAACCGGATTTAGATATTTGAAAGACCTATTATCCTTTTATGCCAGAAAATATTAGAGAGTTCCCTTGGGAAATAAAAAACATCAATCCATGCGAACGAGTCGAGGGCATCAGCTAGTTAAGAGATAAATCGATATCAGGCTAAGTTTTAGATTTAACGCAATAAAAAATACTTACAGTGGCCCTACCGCCTTCACACAGTTTCTTGTGTTACAATTTCAAGGAGCTGCGTTGAACACGCTTCACGTTACGCGTAGTCTGACAAGGCCTTAAGAACGTTAAAGCGGTACGCAGACCTCACAGGAATATAAAACAGTACAAATTGTGAGCTTTACAACACAACTCACAATTTAAGTTTTTAATGTGCAATTTGTTAGTGCACTTAATGCGAACGATCTTCTTCTGAACCAATGGATATCCGTTGCTAGATATTGGCCTCTATTGATTCCTTAAACTAACTTCCATATTAGAGATCATAATATCTTTCCCTTGCCTAGGGAAATCTCCTCTTATAAAGACGTGGATAGATCGTCAACTTGGGAGGTAGAATCGCAAAGTCCACTGTCCTTCCGAACTACTCAGGGTACATACGATTAGTTCGACTAATGAAGATCAACGACTTTTGTCTTTGAGTACATAATCGACTTATGTCGATCTCTTTCCATTATCTAAGATGTGTCTTGCCTCAACATAATCTAGCCAACATACATATTTCCGACCTAAGGAGGAAGGTTTATTATACGTAGTATGTAGGAATAGTCTGATGGGAGGCTTTAGCCGTGGCTGGTTACCACCCTACCGTCAAAGACGTACCGCCAAGCGATTAAGCGTTCGGGTACGACGGCGTGTAGAAATAGATTAGGGGTATGGGTTGAACCCTGCCATACCTCTTCCAAGTTAGTCCGCTACCATCTTAGACTACATAGTCACTTACCATTAGGTGAGATCGCAGTCAACTATATTGTCATTGAAAAAAAAAGTTAAGTAAAACGTTGTTTATGAATAATTTAAAAACGATCAGGATTCAGGACATCAAGCAAACGTAAAATAGAGCTCTCACAGTTAAGTTTTTAATGTGCAATTCAACGCAAAGTGCTGCACTCATTCAGTTCACTCGTTCATTGTTGGGAGCCGATGCTCACTAAAGGCCTCCTCGATGGCTGCCAACGTTCAGGGCTTGAGTGCCGCATCGCGGGCTATTGTCTGCGCTCTGAGAATTATATTCAACATAAGTGTGAAGTCCGTACAATGCTTTTAGAGTATAATATATTTGCCTCCTCTAAGTTCTATCTGCATCAATATGTCACAAATAAGGCCATTCGACGACGTAGAATTTTTCGAATTCTTTCTTTGAGAATTTCCATATTTTTTTTATTTTTGCAAGCATTGACTCCAAACCATGTAAAAATCAAAGATTTCAAAACACTTCAGTAATAGAATCGGTGTATTTCCTCTCTCTGAATATCTGACAAGAAATTTCTTAATTTAGCTTAATTCTACTTTCGTTTCCTATCAGAGATTGACAAACAAGAACTATAAGGACTGTATTAACTGGTGTAGAAAGCGGAGACAGCGTAGTCTTTGATCCAAGTTTCTTATCCAGGCACGCATTTCGGAATTATGTGCATTTTACGCATAATTTAAATATCACTTGTTTCAACCTTATGGTCGGCCAAAGCTTCGTTGGATGGGATAAGCCAAGATGCAAAACTTCTTGGTGTGAGAAGTTGGAAGACGAGCGCGAATGACAGAGATGGATGGTGGAAGCTTCTGAAGCAGGCTCGAGCCTATAAGGGGCTCTAGCGTCGCTGATGATGATGATGTTTGAACGATAACATCGGAAACCTACATGTCTGGGAATTCTTCAAATGATGTTCTCAAAGGCTTCACACATCTGCACTTCGCCAGCGTGGTGGATTATGCTTACACTTTCCCAGTGTGCCCAGTAGTGGACAAGCGCTGAGTAGAGATGAATGAAACAGCCGTTAAACAGTTCTCGGTGTTGAAACATCTATTGAACGGACAATTGTCGATTTGCTACGTTGCGTCACCACCAGATGGAATTCTCACTTTCACTGCCCGAGATCGTTCAGACACCGGGAAAAATAGTGTAAATAAACACTGCAATTATAGTATACCTAACTGCTGATTTTTTACGGCCCTTGGGCGATGAAAGTGAAATTGTTTTTTTTTTATATTACAACTATTGCATAGCATAACGGATGTTCCTTGATTTATTATCGCTTGAGATTCAGTTTTGTTTGATTTTAGTTGACAACTCCTAACTTTTGGAAGGCTTCCTAATTAAGTGGACAACAGATCTCAAACGTGTTACTGGGAACTACTGGACAAAAGCGACACAAAATGTTCTGTGACACGAGATCTATGTCCACCTTTATCTTATTTTGTCTTGTTTTTCAATACCTGGGGTTTTTCCAAAGCCTTTCGTCCTCTGCAAAAGACAAGGCATGAGCCAATTCAGAAATTAAAAAATCTCAACGCACTCCCGGGAATCGAAATCAGGACCTTCCTATTTATCATAAGATTAAACACAGCGTTTGACTACACCAAGAGATGTTATCACAAGGTTTCACTAACGGGCGGAAAACTTAAGACCTACTTTATGTAAGAAAAGTCTACGGTCTTCTCTGAAAATGCTTTAAAATAAAAAATTAGTGCTTCCGCAAAGTAGGTACCCAAGTAAGTAGCATTGCAACAAATCGTCTGTCTCTGTTTATTATGTTCCACAAGGCCCGTGTTTTCATAATACCGCTCCATCCGCGTCGTGTTTTATGTTTATCCACGCGAGCATGTCTCGCAAAAAATATCCTTGGAAACATGTCGCCTTCGCGTACAGTCAGCGTCAAATCTATATACGAGTAATTATTTATAAAATTAATTGCTCTTCGTTAATCTGGCTGAAAATCGAAAACGGCTTGACCGATTTTTTTTTGTTTTGATCGCCTTAATACAGGAGTGATTTAAAAAAAAAATAGGGAAAACCCAAATGAACAGCTGAAAAATCGAGCTATTCAAAGTTGATAACTTTGTATAGGAATCGCCACTTCGGATTACTTTAAAAGCCGAAGCAAAGCCGCTTGAAAAAGCTAGTTTATAATAAAAATGTTATAATATGAAGTTTAGACAGCTGTTTTTCGATACTCAAACTGTAAAAACGTCAATTTATAATTCACCTACTAGGTTTTGTCCACAACTCGGTCCGCGTAGTATTAGAGGTTTTCAAAATCCCGCGGGAATCTCCTGTTTTTCCGGGGTAAACGTTAGCCCATGTCACTCTCCAAGTACTCGACTATATTCCACATAACATAGATCTATGTTATTAAAAATGACGGCGATCCGTTGCTCACACACACTTTCACATTTATAATATCAGTTAGGATTTAACACTGCGAACTTAGATCGTTAAGAGAAATAACTTTGAAACCGTAATAACTTCATATTCGGTAACGTCAGGTGTACCTAAGCTTCTCATAAACGATCATTAAACTTGACTTTACCAAAAACTTGGACCTGCAGCGCTATTCGCTAAAATACAATCTCACTCCGAACGCAAACTCACTTCGCCAATCACGAACAGATAAAAAAGACTAGAATGGTGATGACACTCGTCCTAATACAAAACAGGAGCGAATGCCCAGCCATTCTCTATCATCTTATTCTGTGTTATCAATTATGTCAAATTATCGCTTATTTCACGTAATTGACAAGTGAGTTCGGTTTTTTTAGTGAACACCCCTACTGTGCCTTAGTTTTCTTTGATGCTGACTGTACTTACTTGCGGATAATATTTCCCTCACTCTAGTTTATGTGGTGTACAGTTTCTAACAAGCAACGCCCCGCGAATTCTGTCCTTTGTCCTGAAAATTGCTCGTTCCTGAATTTAATGTCGTTTATTTTTTGCACAATTTTAAAATCAGTTTATACTTTATACTGTTCTCTTCTGGCGGCCAATCTCTACAGAGATTTGCCATCTGCTCTGGAGACATTTCAGTGCTCAGCAATTGAACGTGCTCTCCGAGGCACAGGGGTATTAGGTACACTGCCACCTTCCTCACTTCGGACGACCTACTGAGAATTTTTTGATAGCAAAATCCAATACGTAGCTATTATATTTGCTAAATAACAAAAATTTGTTTTAATCAACTTTAAAAAAATTCAAAGTATAATTATTATATGTGTTTCGAAGAACCCGACGGAACTATTATATTTGTTTCACGGTTGAATATTTATCATATTCCTTCGATCGACCTACAAAAGGTCATTGTCAGGTGTGACCTAAGTCGACCTCGTGCAACGAGACTGGTTCCGCGATGCAACGAGCAGTAGGTACATATGTACGTGTTGTTACTGGTTTCGCCGATCATTGTTTACGAGCATAATGGTCTGCTTTGAGTTTTCCGGTCTGATTGCAAATGCCTACCTACCGGTGTTACTTCATGTTGTCGACTTCTACTCTTTTGACAGGCTTTGAGACTTTAGATATGGGTAAATTCTTAAAATTACAGAGGGTAAGACCGATTTAAAACTGGTCACCGTACCTACTACTTAATTACTGTGTTCAGTTTTTAACTGACTACCAAAAAAGGAAGAGGTCCTCAATTAGTCCAAAACTTTTTTATTTTATTTTTTATGTATGTTCCCCGATTACTCGAAGACGCCTGGACCGATTTGGAAAATTCTTTTTTTGTTGGAAAAGGTATACTTCCCATTTGGTCCTATTGTCATCAAGTCGGGATCTGATAATGGGATCCTGGAGAATCGAGGAAACTCTTATTATAGACGCAATTGATATACTTTGTAATGGCGTTTGAAGTCGGTTTTGTAAAAAGAATTTTTACGTTTTTATTATTAATTCAAGCAATAATAAATCGAAATGGATGTTTGTCTTTGTATCTCTTCTCAGCAGAATCTGCATTCCGAACCGATGGTAGATTTATGACGTGTCATAAGAGCCACAAGTTGGCCTACATGAAATAAATAAATTTTGAATTTGAATTTATTTATAATAATACAAATTAAGAAATTATTATGTGTCTTACCTAACTCTTGTTTTTTATTTTACTTATTACTTACCGGTTTCTTAAGCGTTCCACTTTCGTGAATTATGTCGGTGATAACATTTTATTGTAAAAGTGAGTGTGCTTTATTTTATGTTGATCTCATTACGAAACTTTTGAAAAATATTGTTATTAATAAGCATTACTCAACTATTTTGTTAGTCTTTTATAAACATATGGTTGCAACAGTGTCGCTTTCAAGGAACCGAGTACTAATTATATCAACTATCTGTTGATTATAGACTTCTCGTACATTGGTAGTTGGTACTATAATATTAGCCTGACTAAACCCAATTTCAAAAATAAACTTGTCTCTTGCAATACCTCTATTTAAAACAAGTCGAAAGAGACACTGTTTTTAAGCCGGCCAGCTTCAAGATCTAAGCTAGACCTTATATTATAGGCATGATTTTACCAGTAAGAAAAAAATTACATTAAAGAGTCCTATGTTTTAACCTTTTGATAATTTTTGTAATGGCAGTCTGTCAGAACGTCAAATTTTTTTTCGTCTCTTGAAGTTTACTTGGGAAGATGTTAAATTTATCTCATATTCAAAAGTAGAGAATATCGGCACTAATGCTGAGATCTGTAGAGCGTGCTCTGATTCAGCTCACACTCAAGATAGAGGTTAAAACGAGACACAAATATGCTCTGACATAAATCTGTCTCGTTTCAACTCAGACTTAAGTCTGAGCTGAGTGAGAGTGCGGTCTATAGATTTCAGCCTTACTTTTCGACACATTGTGATCTTGTTAACGCGTAAATCACATCACACCGCCGGGATCGCATTAGCACGAACAGATTTGGGTTAATTAGTGACTATTTCTGCTCCAACACCAGCTCGTTATAGACGCAAACAGCGAACGATTCGTTAGTTCCAAAATATGATATAATTATTAAAGTAAAACCACGATTTTCAAGAGTTAAACTCACCGTCGACGGTCTGTAAATTGAGTAATCCATTTGATGACAGTTCGATGCCACTTTATCTTTTAATTATCTTTTAATGATAATAGATGGTGTTAATGGAGAATAGAGTACGTACTCTATCAATTATTTTGTTTTTAAAGTATTATATTTGTATGTATTGCTATTGTTTTTTTTTTTTTGATGATAAGATAACTCTTGACTGCAATTTCACTTGTTGGTAAGTAACGATGCAATGTTAGCGGGCTAACTTGTAAGGGGTAGGGCTATGTAAATTAAACCCTATTACTTAATAGTTTGACACCAAAAGAAAAAAAAGACAACAACGCTTGCGCTTTCCATTGCACATACACTGCTTTACTCACACTGCATCACCGACTCTGCTTTACTCACACTGCATCACCGACTCTGCTTTGCCTGCACTGATTTACATGCACTGCTTTCCGTCCGCTGCATAAGCACTTGCTCGTACAATATGCAATCTGGTCATGACGTTCCAAGGTGTGACCACCCACTTTAGTCAGTTTTAATAGCGGAATTCGTAACACGAGCTGCTTACGAATTAGACCGTTGACAGTGCGCCCCTTCGTTTCATAAATATGCTTTCCATACCTTTAGAATGCGTGTCACGTAACTACATCGTCATAAGATTTAAAAGATACCTTTGGGTTCCGAATACTTTTTCCTAGGCTAAGTTCGAACGATTTCGGTCCGGAAGATTCTAACGATAATCTTATGACCCATTCACACGACTTCAACTCTTGTATCCATTGTCTGAATAATGAATAGGTCCGTCGTATACGTAACAGTCGTGTGAGGCCGACGTTACTGGGAATTGGGTGTTGCACAGTTACACATAAAGAGATAGAGTCGGCTTATTGTCTATTGTATTGTTTATGATGTAAGCCGGTCGACTTTGCATAACACCTGATGGGGAAGTTGCTAGATCGAGTGGCCAAGATAGCGGACTCGGTGCAAAGTGTTGATGAGAGTAGTATTTTTGTAAGCAGTGATGGCCTAGACTCTAGGCCCTAGAGGTTAAGACTCCTATTGGGGGGATCGCAGATTCGATCCCGGCCTTCTAACTTTTCTGAGCTATGTGCGTTTAAACATTTAAATATCACATGCTTCAACGGTGAAGGAAAAGATCGTGAGGAAACTTGCACACCTAAGAGTTCTTCAAAATGTTCTCGACGGTGTGTGAGTCCTAACCATGTCCTGACAATTCGCATTTAGCCAGCATGGTGGACTAGACCTATAACCCTTCTCTGAGAGGAGATATGCTCTCAGTAGTAAGCCATAGATGGATTGCAAATGATGATGATGATACTTCGAAAGCACTTTGTAAAAGTTTATTTGAATAAAAAATGATTCTATTTGTATTTGGTTCTTTAGTATGGGCAGAGCATATATTAAAAAAAAATTGATGGTCGCTGAGGTCCTATGGTGCTGGAGTGGCGACCCAGCACAGGAAAGCGGAATGTTGATAGACACTACATTAGTTGAATCGACGACATCATACGAGTCGAATTAGTGTGAACGTGGATTGTCAAATCATATTACGAAGCTAATTCAACCTCAGCGTTCGATAGAATATCCCAAGCGCGTACTAGATTGCATAATTGAATCAGACCTAATAATAATTTTACCCAATACCCCACATAGAGGTATTGCGGAACACATCGAGCATACTAATAACACAGAAACAATGCTGCAATTAGACATGTATCGGTATCTGACACTGAACTATAATAATAATCTGCTCTTGAAAGTGATTGCGATTACAACTTCAAGACTATATAGAGTTTCAATCTTATTAATTTGAAGTAGAGAGCGGAAACTAGAAAGAAAAGAAGGGAAGCTTTGGGTTCACGATGATTGAATTATGATGATGAAAAGGGATATCGTTCTCGTTATCAACAGATCCAACTGAGCAAAGGTTTTCTTGGAGGCATTCACAAATCACGATCTTGTTCCGCTTGACTCCCGTTGTTTCAATGAACTCACTGTATGCCGTATGGTGATAGTGAAAACTGGAGTGGAAGTGAGTGAGGAGAATATAAAAAATATTTTGTGGTATGGCCGTGGAAGGAAGGACCTCGGATAAGAAAGGATGGAAGAAGCTACATCAAAAAGAGTAAAGTTTCGAAACTGATGATTTTAAATTCATCATCATGTCGCCCAAACGCCGACTCTCCATTGGTTACGGTTCCTCTCATGAATGAGAAGGGTTTAGGCCTTGCGCCTTGGCCAAGTGCGGATTAGAATGCTTTACACACCTTTGCGAACACTATGGGTCGAAGAACGCAGGTTTCCTCACGATGTTGTACTGCAACGTTAAAGCAAGTTTAATTGATTACCGTTAAGCCACAAATTATTTACCGTTAAACTACTATTTGGGCGCTATGGTCCCTTTAAATATAAATTGTTTGCAAAACTTTCAACGGTTACGATTTTATGTAACCCGCTTTGTGGTGAAACACAATTTGCTCAATAATTCGATACGTACCTGTACAGAGAGTTACGTTGCAATGGAGAAGTTTTATGACGTTGATATTATAATATTGAGTCGTATAAAAAAAGCTGAATGAAAAACAATACATTGGTTATGATCTAGATACATTTTTGCAGTGCGAAATCACTTGGGGCTACGATTTGTGTACATTAAATATTTCAACATCAGAACCCTAATAGCTTGTAAGTTTAGATTCAACTAGATGATGCCCGCGACTTTGTCCCCTTGAATTAAGGTTTGTTAAATTCCCGCAGGAACTGTTTGATTTCCCGGGATAAAATGTAGCCTATGTCTTAATCCTGGATATGAGCTATCTCCTTTCATAATTTCATCGAAATTGGTTCATTCGTTGTGGCGTGTAAGAGTAACAAACATACATTCACTCATAGGAACTCTCGCCTTTATAATATTATATAGTGTGTATTAATCCGAACTAATATTCTTTTATGCTACTGTGTGTTAGTTGATTAATCCTTCAATGACACAGCATCAGCAACGAAGCAACGGATATACGTGCTTTTGCATGGTTATAGTTGAAGAGTGACATAGGCTATATATTAAAAAAAAAACTATTTTTTTATAATTTTTTTTTTTTTTTTTAAACTTCCCAAGAGATTTTAAACCTTATTCCACGTAAATAAGGTCGCCGAAAAAACTAGTTAATGTTAAGAAACCACGTTTAACCATAATTAGCGCCAGAGCAGCTGTAGACCGGAACCGTCTTTGTCTTTAATGTGCTTAGTGGTTTGTATCGGCTATTTAAACTAGTATTTCTATTATTAAACATCGATGAAACCAGTCTAAGTTCGTCCATTCTTGTGTTATTTGTGATGGTAGGTAGCCTGTTTATAGCTATTTAATTTTATAAATAGAAATGCCACTGAAATAGTCTAAATTCCAAAATCTTAAAAGTTAATTCAATTCCTATAATATTATCATATAAATTATCCTTATTATAAACGGCGCCGTCTTTACCTAATACACGAGAATACTATTAAAAAAAATAATTCAAAACTCGGTAGGTACCGGTAAGTCCGGTAACCAACTGATTTTTTAAATGTTTTTTTTATGTAGTTTAAGTGATTGGTAATACAGATAATATATTACAGTATTATATTATTTAAATGATAGGCAATACTTAAAACTTAATTGTCTCCAATGAAACGTTAGCATTTTTAATTTTCGGCGATGTTTTCACAAAAATATCTATTTTCAAAACAACTTATTCACATTATGTTCTCACATCATTAGCTCCTATAACGTCCAGTGGTTGCCGTTTTTACTCTCGTAACTAATCTTGATTAATATTAACGCCAATATTGCCGTTTTCTCTGCGTGCGCGCAGCCAGAGGTGTTTCGCGTGCGTATAATGCGTAGACGATGCGCTCTGATTGCAACTTTCTTGTCCCAAAGAGGTTTCAGTCAAGCAAGGGCCGGTTCTAACAACGACAACTTTTAACGGAAAGTAACTTTTAAAAATGGTGCTAACTAAAACAAAACGTTGATTCACTATGTTACAAGTAAACGGATACAGTCTTGTAAAAAAAAAAATCATCAAAGTTCTACATCCTAACTTGTTTAAATTTTTGCGCAAAGGATCTCTAAGAACACCTGGTAAGCATGGGAAAATGGCCAGATGCTATGAAAGCGTAGCGTGGTATGTATACCACCTGCTTTCTGCATAACTTTACCTGAAGCCATGTTGATGTCTTCTTGATCGCTATATTATTGCTTGATATCAACTATAATTATTGATATCAAGCAATAATATTGAATGTATTCCACAAATCTTATTTAAAAGCATGCTAATTTTTTGCAGCGTCTATCCTTTATCTCAAAAAGTTAGAAAAATAAAATTGACGTCTCTGGCTGTAATTTAGAGAAAACTGTCTCGTTTTAATTATTTGAACGATAATGTTACCGGAACACATTTTTTCAGGCTAATCTTCGGAATCTTGGGAACATCTGATCTGGTTTTGATTTCTTCACTGGCAGGTAGACTTTTTATACCGGAAAATCCTTGAGGACATAGAAAATCTTACTTTTTCTTCTTCTTTGGTGAATGGAGAGAATCTTCCAAACGCAGGCGAAGTCGCGGAAGTTTTAAATCTTATAATATTATAAATGTGAAAGTTTGGATGAATGGATGGGTGGATGTTTGTTACTCAATCACGCCGCAACAACCAAACGGATTTGGCTGAAATTGGGCACAGAGATAGATTATACTCTGGAATAACATAGGCTACTTCTTACCCAGGAAAATAAGAGAGTTCCTGCGGGAATTAAAAACTCTTCTTCTTCCAAAACTGAATCTCTCGTATTTAAAGTAACAGAACCAACAGAAATGGTGGTAGGTTATTACAAAAGACAAAATTCATAAAGGCACGTTCGGCAAACAATTGGAAAGCGAGCGGCACGAGCCTTATCGCCCCCATGGCATCGGTATTCACCTGTCAACGGAAGGCAAAACGGTCCGATTGCCTCCACAAGCTTGGAAATGCCTAAACCTTTTTTATTAACCAATTACGAAAAAGGAGGAGGTTTTCAATTCGTTTGAATCTTTTTTTAAATGTATTTTCCACGATTACTCAAAGACGCCTGGACCGAGGTTTGAAAGGGTATAACTTCCCAGGTGGTCTCATTGTCATCAGGTCAGGATCTGATGAGGCGTTTGTTCCGAAGAGGGCGTCTTTTTTGAAAACAACTCAAAATCACATTTACTTTAGTGGGCCAAAGTAAACAACTCTGAAATTAAGTTGCTATCAAAATTTGGAAATAAAATGCCACTGCATAGAGTAACACATCTAATCATCTAATGCTGAGATCTATAGAGCGTGCTCTGACTCAGCTCAGACTCAAGATAGAGGTTAAAACGGGACACAAATATGCTCTGACATAAATCTGTCTCGTTTTATCTCTGTCTTGAGTCTGAGTAGAGCCTTAAAAGCGCCTTAAACCGTCTGATGATGATGGATGCGCGCTAAATTTTTCTGCTTCACTGAGGAGGCCCCCGCTGCCCACACATGTAATTAATTAATGTAGGTAGTGGTACCACGGACAAAAATTATGTCACGACCACGAAATACAAAAACAAATCTGTTAAAGTTTACACGGCGACGCGATGGTGAAATAGGCCCTAAGAGATTGTAAACATGATACCTACTTATTAATTGTTCTCGATTGTTATTGGAACGATATCTCGGAATGAGATCAAGGCCTTTTATGACCGACTCGAGATACGACCTTTGCGTGGGATACGAAAATAATCCATACAAATGGATATTTTACATTGAAGCGTCTGTATGTAATTTCGAAACAATTGTCTCTTATTTGTTCTTCTTTTTAACAGACTTCCAAAAATTAGGTTCTCGGTTCGTCGGAATCTTTTTTTTTAATTTATGTTCCTCGATTACTCGAAGACGCCTGGACCGATTTGGAAAATTCTTTTTTTTTTTTTTTGAAAATTATACTTCCCAGGTGGTCCAATAGTCATCAGGTCAGGATCTGTTAATGGGATCCTGGAGAAATCGAGGGAACTCTTCAGAGTTTATAGGCACAATTGATATATTTCGTATAGTGGCGTTTGAAGTCGGTTTTGTAAAAATAATTTTTACGTTTAAATTATCTTTCTTTGCTAGCTCTTTATTTCTTCTACCGTTGGTCATATTCTCTTCATGTGCACGCTATTCCTTTCGATGTTGCGCCAGTCTTATCCAAGACTTCCGCACAAGTTTGCCTTCCCACATTTCTCTTTCCCTATGCCCAAACCATCTCTATTTCGACCTGGGGCCCTACCACATAAAGTTTAAGCGTTGGTGGTAGGGCCATTTTAAAACGATATCAGTCTCTTATTTCGCAACTACAAACACATTTTTACAGATCCGTATCTAAAGGTGCCAACCTGACCCTATCACAAAGCCTCCGCCGTCCGCCCGTCTATCTGTCAGCGTGTTGTATCTAATGCACCGTAATTGATAGATATATACTTGAAAGGAGGTGGGTTGATAAGGCAACAAAATCCGCCCCTCATACACTCGAAAAAAAAAGTTCCAGATTTCGACAAATTGTAAATGTATTTATATACTTGAAGATATAAACTTTATTTTAATATAAAGTTCAGGTGATAAAAAAAATAGTAAGTTACAGAAAATATTACCCAAAAAGAGAGTGTTTCTTTTACTTTTCTTACATTTTCATACATTTTAGTCGTTTTTTAAGCTTTGATTTAATATTTTAGAATGAGGCGCTCCATGAACCATGGTAAACGTAACTGATAATGATGCTCCTTTTTATAAGCTTTTATATGAGTATTAATTTATTTTGGTTCATGGAGCGCCTCATTCTAAAATATTAAATCAAAGCTTAAAAAACGACTAAAATGTATGAAAATGTAAGAAAAGTAAAAGAAACACTCTCTTTTTGGGTAATATTTTCTGTAACTTACTATTTTTTTTATCACCTAAACTTTATATTAGAATAAAGTTTATATCTTCAAGTATATAAATACATTTACAATTTGTCGGAATCTGGAACTTTTTTTTTTCGAGTGTATGAGGGGCGGATTTTGGGCCTTATCAACCCACCTCCTTTTCCCAGAATGTGTGTTTCTATTGCCGCTATAACAACATAAAAATAAAATAAAAAAGTAAAGGGAGTCCTCCTTAATATACAAGAAACGTAATTTTTTCGTGTGCGAGTTCAACTCGCATCAGGCCGGCTTTTTAATTTTTTAAATTATGATGTCATGTATGTGTGTACATCGTCTATTTATTCGAGTTTAATTTCAGAACGGCTAAGCCGATTTTAATGAGACTAACGGACGGCTACTTTTCATCGTTTTCTCCTTTCATTAATAGAAAAAATCTGATGGATAATGTCGCGGGCATCAGCTAATGTACTTAAAGTAAATCAAAATAGGGTGATAACGGAAAAGACATTAATGCCTTCCAAATGGGACAGTCATTAAAACATTTATTAACGTCGTGATATATTATAATCGTGATAGTTAATGTTGGAGGTAATAATTAAATTTGATAAGGTTTCTGTCTTTTTTATGATGAGTAGGTAGTAGTAATAACTGGTTTAAGAGGAAAACCTCGATCGAACTTATATTAATTTGCAATAATGATAACGTGCGCTTAACTTTTCAAAATTAATTTATGTGCGTCTTGAAGCAATTAAATGTCACTTACTTTTTAACGGCGAATGAAAAGATCAGTAGCCTAAGCACGAACATTTTAAATTTCGAATAGTAAAGGTAAAGTTAACGCCAATATATGAAAATGACAGGAGCGCTCGTGTGTGTGTGTGTGTGTGTATGCGTCCGTGCGGGCGTGCGTGCGTGAGAGCGCCTGTTTGTCTGTGTGTGTGGGTGTGTATGTGGGTGTGTATGTTTCTGTGTGTGTGTGTGTGTGAGTGTGTGTGTGTGTGTGTGTGCGTGTGTGCGTGTGTGTGTGTGTGTGTGTGTGTGTGTGTGTATGTGTGTGTGTAACGTGTAATTACGATGGACTGTGGATATAATTTCCATCAGGTATTAGCCTTATACTACTTATATTAAAATTTTTAGCAGTTAGGCAACCTATCTTAATGGTTTCATATCAGATTGAATTCCCTTACCTTACATCAGCAATAATATACATTTATTTGATTTAACGTTTTATTTATATTAGAAATTAAGTTGGTTTTCGATTGCGCCCGCGCAGTGGAAGGCGGCGACATCTCCGGCCAGTATCGGTTTCATTTTGTTTTGTTCGATTACGCGCGCTGCAAGTTATTAACAAAAAGCGATAAAATCCTTACGACCCGAAAGAACCAAATCCCCTAATTTAATCCTATCCTACCTACTAATATTTTAAATGCGAAAGTTTGGATGTATGGATGGATGGATGTTTGTTACTCAATCACACCGCAATGATTGAAACGATTTAGCTGAAATATGGCACAGAGGATGATAGTCTAGAATAACACATAGGCTACTTTTTATCCCGGAAAATAACCACCAAACGTAGACCCGCCAAAATACTACTAACACACTACTATTAAATCAAAAACACGAAACTAATTGATTGCTTGTCGTCATATCAACTACTCCAATTATTTCTGCGTTTGGTGAACGTGAGGCTATGCATAAGAAAAACATTAAAATTAATACTCCGCATAGAAACTAGCGAAACGCATGTGACTCGTACAGTGGGTATACGAGCTGTGGACTAGGTACTAGAAAGAATTAATAGTGCTAAAGTGGCCTTGATTGATTGTAAAAGGCCGTTTACGGACCTTTTACTTAAGTCTTAAAATATTCATTAGTTAATTAATGAATCCGTACGAATAAATAAATTGTATGGATTCAACTTTTTAAGCTTAAATAATTATTTGAACGATATGCGTAACAATTACGATGATAATAATGTTAACTTAAGTAGCATCACAACTAACGACAGTGATTAAAGCATGTTCAACATTTATTTAAATCTTCATCGTAAACATAATTTGCATGCATACAATGATAATATTGAAAGCGGCGACAGGCGAATTACTTATTCAAAACCAAAGATAATAAATAATAAAATCACTACATTCAAGACGTAAACAGGTTTCACAAATTGTGATTGCGAGATGTGAAAAATATAAAATCCCTGCAATACAGCAGGTAGCAGCTGACATATACACTGACATAATCAATAACGACCTTGGCACCGCTTCCCCGTTTCACTTCTGTCACTTGGAGTCTGGCCAGAGTTAAGCAAGTGTACTTGTAAAGACTGCAATCCTTTTGGGAATGTTTTATAGTACCTACTTGGGACATACCGCAGTATTTACTGTAGTGGAAATAGGTAAGCTTGTATCGTCGTCGATTCACGGGGACAGCTACTTGAACTAGTTAGATGTCTACTTAGGGGGATGGGAGGTCTACCAAAACTGCTCTTTCCGGGGCGAGGCGCCATTATGGCCTAGTAGTCTTAATGTGTTATAATTACGGAAATATATCAAGAACGGAAAAGTGAGCGAACCACTCGTGAAGAAAACTTGCGATATGGTGCAACAGTTTTCCTAAACCTTAATATTATAAATACGAAATTCCTTAATTGCCCCGCCGGGAATCGAACCCGAGACCTCCCAGTTATAACACCACAGCGCTCACCACTGCGCCAGGGAAGTCGTCAAAATTCGTCGTATGAGCACGACTATACAGATCCCTTGCCTTACACGTGTTCTAAGGCCTAAAGCTCTTTTGGCCAGTTACATAGATAGTTTCATTTAAATATAGATTTATACCACTTGACACAGGTTTATGCAAATATACATCATTAACTATGATGATATCATAAGATATTATGATGTCGCGATAGTGTAATGACAAGGATATTTATATACACAATGTCATTACTTTAACACAATGTGTAAATATTTCACATTTGACATTTGTTGCAGTAATGTTTCCTCTGTATTTATTGACAAGCTGGTGTCTACGACTTCTTTCGCGAGTTCCGTAAAAATCCCGTGGGAACGTTTTGATTTCCATTAAAGTAGTTTGTATACGCCTCTAGACTGCAAGCTTTTTCTGTGGTTAGCCAAAATTGGTTCAGCTGTTTTTATGCCAATTATTTCTTTATAAAGGATCTCTTGTTATTCCCGGGATAAAAAGTAGCCCAAGTTACTTCTTGTATACCACTCCACTTTCCTATGAAAAACCCTGAAAATCAATACATGGGTATTGATTGGTTAACTCAACAAAAAATCAACTCAACGTTCCATTTTTTATTTCTCCTGCTCCTTAGATACTCTATGCGCTTAGCAATAGTATTACAAACAGTTTCTTTACTTAGTACTTGCCTAAATAGCATTTTCCTATCAGGTTCAATAATAAACTTAATTAACCTTGAAAACTCTTCCTCATTTCACCTAATCACTCAGATACTACTAGCGTAAGCTATGTTCCGAAGCGGTTGTGTTTAGCACCCTTGTAGCCTGTTCATTATTTTTTGCTTTACATCTTATTGTTATTCGTTTGGTTTTTACTAAATGAGAGTGTGAAGTTCTCACAGACCTTTTGAACGGAAATTTTTTGATAACCTACCGTTATCTAGTATATCATTGACCATAGTTTACCAGCCAAATAATCAGAACTAAAGTTGCAATGCCGTGTCGAAACCGATTAGATTTTATGGGTCTATAAAATTGCCACTCCTGGCCACACCTCTGCATGGATAGAGAATTTAGACAAGATCACGATATCATCTCTCTGTGGCGTATTTTGCATTTTGCCGTAGTCTCTATCAGTAATGGGAGAGGTTTTTGAGATAATGCGCGAACCCAGATTCTTCCGCAAAGAGTACTATTTTGACTTTTTAACTTAAAGATTATAGCAGAACTCCCAGTGCGAGTTGCTGCTCAAAGTCTATTAACGTTTTGTGCAAATCTCCCACAAAACGTTAATAGACTTTGAGCAGGCACAAAGGTTATTTATGGGCCTCCAAACTTGCTCAACCATCACGTTACCAACTTTAACCTAGCTAGGTTAAAGTTGCTTAAGCAGAACAATCAATTGAAATCCGTAGTCAACTAGGCTACACCATTATCACCTTAATATCTTAATCACATATTTTTTTTTTTTAAATAACACAGCATCTGATATTTGCTCTGAATGCTCCAAGTGTTGAGACATTCAATATCAAGTAATCGAAACCTTCGTGTGAATGATGACATTGAAAGATTATCGCGGCAAGAAATATTACACCGTTTTATACTGTCCCATAATTTTAATTTACCTGCACTTGTCGTATAATAATGTTTGTATTTATATGCATCATCATAGAGTATACTTTTTGTCGTTAATATTGTCCTCAGTATTTTATGAAAGCCTCTATCGTTAGAAAGTTTCATTATTCTTTGTCGTAGCGTTTGTCGGGATTTATCGGATTACAAGTTTAGACTTTTTTATTAGTAATATGCTCAAGTAAATCTTGTGTTGGTCAAATTTTTTGTATAGTGTGTTTTGTTGGAGTTGTCATAGCTGTTATATGTAAATTCGTTCGTACTATTTATTTTGGTATGCTCTACCGCATACGAGCACTGTCCTCGTCCTAGAATTCTGTAATCTTGTTTAAATAACAAATACAAAGTACTAGTTACCTGCTTCTTCGTGCAATGTTCCTAGTATTTAACTTAGCGCTTTCTTTCTATGCTCATTCCATAGGATATGCGATATCATCTTCAACAAAATTGATATAACTCTTGTTGAAAAACAAATTTATAAACATTCAGATCAATAATAATATGAACATATCTGGGTCGCATTCGTTGATTTAATCTGTGTATTAATTTATGTAAGTGTTAGAATGATAATCGTATCATAATGGAAAATTCGTGTTCCTTTTTTTATAATGCCGCATGCGCCGGATGTGTTACGAACTGAATTCAAAATTAGGGCGTTATTTTGATGTTTCCAAGAGTAGACATGTTGAAACAGGGTTAGTAGATACGGTTTGATAATCTTCCACTACAGTATATAAATCTATTATAAAAGATGAGGAGTAACACAAATAAAATAAATAAAAAAGCCTTTTATTTATCCTTAATTAATCATTTACATTATACATAATTACATTTTAAATATGGATTATCAAATACATAATTAATTTATTACATTTTTAAATTGGCTACTTCATATTATGATTAAAAATAGAAAAAATAAATAAAAAATTGTATTATATAGGTATGTCAAAATTATAAATTATAAATGTCAGGTCGTTATGTTACGAATTAAGGATCTCTCATTGAGTAAAGGCCTCCTCCAGATTAGTCCAAATTTTCCTGTCAATAGCCTTTTTTGCCCAGTCTATTCCTCCGATTTCTTTAATTTCCTTGTCCCAACTTTCTAATGGTCTACCTCTTTTTCGTTTACCAACTGGACCACACCATTCTGTTACTGTCTTTGTCCATCTCTTGTCAGTATATCTAGTTAAATGGCCTGCCCATTTCCACTTTAGCTTCATAGAGTGTTTTAGAGCATCAATAGCTTTAGTTTTCTTTCTTATAGTAACATTTCTAGTTTTGTGTACCCTGCGCAGACCAAGGAGGCTGCGTTCCATTGCTCTTTGAGTAGTTTGGATCTTATTTTTCGTGTATTTGTTGAAAATCCAGGTTTGGCTAGCATAAGTAAGGCAAGGTAGTAAACAAGAGTTCATTATTTTTGTTTTTAAATTAATCGGTAAATCTGACTTCAGCACGTACTTATATGCCCAAAATTTGTTCCATGTGATTTTAATGCGTCTTTCCAGTTCGTCTCTATGTCTTGATGTTTTAAATGATATTTGTTTGCCAAGGTATATGTATTGTTGAACATATTCTAGTAGAGTATTTTGTACGTGTATCGGTTTTTCCACATTGTTAGTCATGATTTTAGTTTTGCTAGTGTTTAACTCAAGACCTATTTTGAGACTGGCAGAGTTTAGATCATTTATCATTGTTTCGAGACCTTTTGCTGTTTCAGAGAAGAGAACAATGTCGTCTGCGAATCTCAAGTTGCTTAGGTACGTTCCATTGATACATATTCCTTTATGAGACCAGTCTAGGGTTTTCATTATACTTTGGAGTACTATAATAAAAATCCTCGGAGACATTGGGTCACCTTGTCGCGCGCCTCTACCTATTTTGATTTCAGCTCCTTTTCTGTCCAGCTTGACTCTACTTACACTTTTACTATAAATGTCTTGTATTAACTCTATGAGTTCTATAGGTGTGTTATTTTCTTGTAGAGCTAACCACATGCTTTCATGTGAGATAGAGTCAAACGCCTTTGCATAATCAATAAAGGCCAAATATAAAGGACGCGTGTGCTCTTGAAATTTTTCAATGATTTGATCAAGTGTGTGTATGTGATCAGTGGTTGAGAAACTTCGTCTGAAGCCTGCTTGCTCTACTGGTTGATTCTTTTCGGTTATTTCAGATAAGCGTTGTTCTAAGCAGGTAGCTAGAAGTTTATAGATGCAAGGCTGTAGGCTAATCGGTCTATAGTTTCCAATGTCACCTGGATCCCCTTTCTTGTATAATAGGATAATATCCGATTCGGCCCAATCTCTGGGAATTTTGCGTTCTTCTAGGATTTTGTTAAATAGTAGAGTTAGAGGTCTTGATAATAGAGTTCTTCCCACTTTCAACATTTCGTTAGAAATTTTGTCAGGACCGCTACTTTTATTGATTTTTAATTTTTCTAGCTTTTTTAAAATCTCTGATTCTGTAAATCTCCTCAATGTTTCACATGTATAGGTAGGGACTCTACTAACCTCTGGTGCATTATTAATCTCTTCAGGTAGTGTAGTACGTTTGCTATATAGATTTTTGTAAAACTCTGTGGCGATATGTATGATTTCAGACCTGGAATAAGTTTTGTCACTGGACGTATTCAGGCAAGGAATCCAGCATTTGCTTGTATTAAGCTCTCTATCACTTTTTTTCAGACTGCCTGATTTAATTAAGTGTTTTTCAATAATTTTAAGCCTGTATTCTCTGTATTCTTTTTTGATATGTCTATGGATGTATTTATATAAATTTTTGAGTTCTATTTTTTCTTCTTTACTTAAAGGGGTTTTGTGTTTTAATTCGTTTCTTCTTTTTATCAAGTTTTTTGTTTCCTTCGTTAAAATTGT